>CM071637.1:23900484-25282984 GCA_036419045.1 Scirpophaga incertulas
GACACAGATAAAAATTATAGTGTGGGGCGACGTTTTTTTATTTTAAAAAATGCAGTGATGAAAATAATATCATAGCATTTTAATCGCTTCAGCAGACACATGTCTACACTCTTGGCCAATTACACTAATATTGCACTCCAAGCACTAATATTTATTTTTAATGAGTGATATTTGTGGTTCCTATACGTCTACCTGAGTATAGTCTTTACTTGTTGGTTGGGACACTCCCCTTACAGTTTCAGTAAAATAAATTCAGTATATATTATTTTGATAACGATTAGAATTAATCAATTTGAATTAGATTAAGGTCAAAAGGTACAGTATAAATAAATAAATATTCCTTACATTTATACCAATTAGCCTAGCTTAAAGAAAGCTCTGTAAGGCTTGTGTTATGGGATCTAAGGTAACATACATATTTTATATATTTTTAATTTCTATTATATTGTTTACGCAATGGAATTATACAAAATGGGTATTTAGCTAGACGTATTGTTATGAACATTTTGTGCTTTATATGTTATTTTAGAATTTTAAGCGTATATTATTTTACATATGCTTTAGTTAATATTAATTTCTAATAAACTTTTGTGTATATATAATGATTAAACCGTTATATTGTTATATAATTGTAACATAATTAATCTTTGTTGACTCTCATCTTATAATAGGTTCATGAATTATTTCTTGCATTGTATCGGAAAATATATTGCTCGGAATTCAATATTTTTAATTCGTCAATGACTAAATAATATATTATTTTCAATGAATAACTGTTTAATATTTTAAGCGTACCGCTTAAAAAATGAAACATAAATAAAAACATAAATATTTTATTTGTATTAACATTTTTAGTGGTCTACAGGTCTTTAGTGGTCTAAACACTTTGTACAGTGGTACTACAAAGTGTTTCTGTCTCTGTTCATCTGTGGTGTGCTTTAAATATGTATTTGCAGAATACAGTTAATCAGAGTATATTATTCTACTAATGTTAGGTTTTAAGTCGAAAAGCATTGAAATATTTTAAAAAAATATTATTATTATTTTTAGATAATTATATTATTAATATTAGATATTAAGTTCATTATTCTTATTAATTATTTTGATATTTCATTAAGATACTCAATTACACTATTATGTGATTTATTTATCTGAAACTAGCTGATCCGACAGACCTTGTCCTGTCAAATGTCTCAAATGTCACGTTGTCTCGCTGTATGTGAAAAAAGATTTTCCCGCTTTTCTGTTGAATTTTTTCCTGAATTTTCTTTATTATAAACCTCACAGAGCCCAAGACCTTTCCAACGAATGCAAAACCGTGGGTTGGAGCGTTCTGGAGTTATAGCGTCAGGAAGGAAAACCCGACTTATTTTTATATAGTAGATTAAAAGAAATAGCATATTTTTAAATTTCTAAGTTATCGAGAAGATGACACACTGGTATGCATGTGACCTATTTATTAATTTTACTTAAATCCTGTTTAACCCTAATCAACACGGTAACACTGCCCCAACTAGAGCCAAGTTTTTTTGACTCTTGACAAATTTGACTCATTGTTATCATAGAACTTATAGATATGACAATCGAAACAATAACTGTCTTATCGATAACAACATGCATATGCGTTAAGCATCCAACAATATAATGGAGGACGTTGACTACGAACATATAACAACAATTTAAGCTATTTTTATTTAAATCAGTGCGTAGTATATAACAATATACCTTATAACAAAACTCACACAAGGTAATAAGGTTTATATCCGACATTTGCAGCACAGCTCCAGCTGATTTCACAGGGAACGCGTGTGTCATGGACATTTTAATTAACTAGCCCACTGTATTACGTGATGGGCTTCAATGGGCCCCTAGTTGATATGTTGGTCGCACGATGCCAAATGAGCTACTGAGGCATACTAGATTAAACTTTAAATCGATGCTATCAATTTTTAGCTGATGTAGGTTTTACTATCAATATTATGAGTTGAATAAATAATGACATAATAAAATAATTGACATAATGTCGATGCATTGAAACTTAATAAGAATGTTCCTTTTCTGACGATAAGTTAAACAAAATGTTGACATAATACAATAAAGTTACGTTTGAATACGTTTTTGTGATAAGATGAGCCATCGTTAAAGCGAATTGTCACGAAACATTAATATCATAATCCTATTTAATGTACATTTAATTCGTAATGCCTTTCTAATCTGTAGAGAAAATAAGCAATATTTTTAAGCAATGCAAATTGTATGTATTTTACAAAATCTATGATAATTTATAAACACTGTTATTAAGCTATTAAATGTGCCTTGAATTTAAATATAAACTTTCACACTATTTATGACCAGGCTTCTAAGAACACACTGTTAATCTGTCTGTTGATGATGGCCACACTGCTGCAAATAGAAAATAAATTAGTGTATAATTTTAGTTATACGTTTGTATGAATGGAGGCAATCAGCTGAGCTCCTGATCTAAAGTTACAACAAACTATGGTATGTACAGACGTGTGTAATACGTTTTGATCAGGCGTTCAGTGGGATTCCTTCCCTAGAATAAGCAATTATTATAAAAAACATACTTACTTAATACATGTACTTACCTGATGTACCTATACTATACCTATGTAAATTGCTTGAAGTTATTGCTAAATTAATAAAGTCTGCCACGGTGGCGATCGTGCGGTAGTTGGCCCGATATAAATGTAAAAATAACTCCGGCCAACGCGCACGTTCGCTGCATATAGAGAACATCAATGTCATTCATTCTTTTTACCTTTTCCTCGCACCGGCGATCCCGTCAGCAACACTGCCGCTTGGAAAAATCCTCATGAGCGAACTGTTGATATTTAAGTGGGATTAATAATATCATTTACTTAATAAATCCATTCTACAAGGTAAGGAGCCATACATCCATCCTGATCTGGCAGTTATTTGTCAGCACATCGTCTTGAAATAGTTTCCTTAATGACTTAACGTTAGTTATTTCCTCGCGGCAACTACTGCTACGAGTATCGCGCGTAGCAACAACATAAACAAGTACGTCGTACGCAAGTGGAAAAAATAATAGACCTATAGTAATACTAAAATATTTTTTATAAGCTGTCAAGGATACATACTTACAATCCTTCTATTAATACTCTGAATAATAAGAAATATTTTAAAGTTTAGCTGCATTACTTTCATTAATTAAAAAATAGCTTTAATAAATTATAAGTCATCGCAACGGATACTAGTGAATTAATTAATAGTATTTTAGTACTTATTTGTTATTTTTTTTTATTTTCATGTTTTACTTTGAGTGTGTATTTCAAGCTCTGAGCTATTCTTGATTATTTTCCAACTATATCAATCTCTGAGTACACAATATATCCGTAGCATATACAGTCAACGTAGTCATTGCTACATCAATAACGTTATGTACTACGAATTGCTACGGAAAATAATTGCAACGAACACAATACCTCATAAATCAGTTCGTTAAAGAACGATTATGCAAAATAATTGTGTATTTTGGACCTAAATTATTAAATTTTGATTGCATTAAACGGTAATTTATATAATAACCCGGAAAGGTTCATTTGGCCCGGCCGGCGGATGTATTTATGACAAATGGTCTCGTTATCCGCGCTGTGGTCCTATATAGCTTTTTAACGGCGGATAATATGGAGTTCAAATTTGATAAAACACCGCGTCCGATTTAATTTGTTGCTGCAGTTAAGAGAATACATATATTGCTAAAGACATAAATTAGCTATTCATGAGACAGCGGTTTGCTTTTACTGGTATGTTTTTAGTTCTAGTTTGAGGAAAATAGCAGTGTTCACTGATTTTGATTTGATTACTAGGTACTGTGACTTACCGACGGGCCGAGAGGGCTGGCGTGCGCAACTAGAGCGTGGGGGCTGCGTACGTCAGCGCGCCGTTGGTGCGGTACTCCCACACTTCGAAGCTTGGCTCTGCAGGAGGGCCGAAGTCACCCATCGCTTGACTCAGATACTCACCGGACATGGTTGTTTCAGTGAGTATCTGAGTCAAATAGGGAGGGCGGATACGACATGATGCCACCATTGTGTATCCGACCTCGACTCGGCCCAGCACTTGCTGGCGGAGTGCCCCGCTTGGGACTCCGAACGCCGAGTCTTGGTCGAAGAGATCGGGCAAGATCTGTCTCCGCCGGCGTTGATTGCGGCAATGCTGGCGGATGAGGGAGGTTGGAGGGCTGTGGCCTCCTTCTGTGAAGCGGTGATGCTCCAAAAAGAGGCCGCCGAGCGGGATCGGGAGATGGCCGATCCCGCTCGTAGAGCGAAGATCACTCCTTCCCAAGAAGGGCTCCCCTAGCACACCCAGGGGAGCAAAGGCCGGGGGTCCTCAGATGCGACACTCGATCCTGAGGGCTCCCTACAACGCCTGAGAACGGCCATCGCTAGTAGGTTTTTAGTGGGTAGGCCTCCCTCTTCTGGGGAGGAGAGCCCCACATAACCTCCGGCTCCCCACATCCGAGGTATGCAATTCAATGCATTTTCCTCAGCGGAACAAAAAAAGAGATACTGTGACGTATCTCACAGGAACCACATATGTCATGGGCGACTGTAACCATTTACTATCATATAGGCGGTCTGATTATTTGTCAACATTTCGAATATAAAAACATTTCGATATTATTGATCTCGAAATAGATTTAATTCTTGTACGACTATGACTTCTCATAAAAGAAACAATATCACCTCTTCAAATTAAATCTGAGTGATAGAATTAACAAGAATGGAACATTCGAAATATTTTTCAGTGAGAGTTGTAATTTAAAATATGGATTTTGATAAAAGGAAACTAACATGTTTCGACCTATTTAGATACAGTAATAGGCGAAAAAAGTTCTGTTAAAAGTTGGATAGGTAGGGATTCTGGGTCAGCTTAGATAGGATACGGGAATAATGGTCGAAACTATTTGGAATTGTTCAACTTTTGTTATGAGTTTTTATCTTGTTACAATTGCTATTTAAACATATTTCATTGGAAAAAATTGGAAACACATTGAAATAATTCATCATCTAAACAAAACCTGTAAATATGTCCAACATAATTTAATACACTTTATTGCACATAAATTTACAGTATGGATCATAATAATAAAATGTAGTTCACAAAGGTGGACTTATTTCTAATAGAAATTTCTTCCAGCCAACCTGTAAGTGTGTATCTAATATTAATAGTGAGAACCTCAAAGCAAGAGACAGAGTTATACATAATTTAAATGAGCAATAGAATAATAACTTGTGCAATTTTACCTAGAATATTTTTAACTAACTTACATAGGTACAATAAATAAATACTACATAAATTGCTTACTGTATATACATAAATATATACATGCATATTTATACTTACATACATACATATAAATACTATATATACACATATACATAATACATACATACTTAATTAATAATATAACAGATATATAGAATGATGGTGTGAATGTGTTACTTATGACGATTTTATAGCTGTACAACTTGACGACTGTAAGCTCTGCTTAAGTCTGCGTTTAAATGTGTTAGCAGATGGGCTCTGTTGTACTGCAGAGGGCGGATGATTCCACATTTGGGCAGCTCGAAAGGTAAATGACTGCAGAAAGAAGTTGGTATTGCATTTGGGTAGGTCAAGATTGTCGGAATAGCATGGACGAAGAGAACGAGATGGGAGAGGCAGCATTTGAAACCGCGATCGAAGGTATTGTGGGGAGCAAGGGTCTTTTAAGATTTTATAAAGCGCTGACAGAACATGCATATTACGACGCTCACGGATTGGTGGCCACTTCAGCTCAGTGCGAAAGTGAGAAACATGGTCGTATTTGCGAAGTCCGTATATGAATCTGATCGCTAGGTTTTGAAGCCGCTCAAGCCGCTCCCGCTCAACATATATAATTGAATAAGTCTAAAGGATAGTAGTTGTACATCTTGTATATACATATATTTTTAAATTCATTCGCTATATTTATTCATTGTAATTTTGATCATACAATTGTATGAAAACGGCAATTATCTGTTTATTTTTTAATTGGTCGAATTCGTAGCTTCTTAACGATTAAACACTACCCTAACAAATAAATTATTATTAAAAGTTAAGTAAAAAAGAAACCTTAAAATAAATCTAAATCACTACATAGTATGAAACAAATTCGCTATCCGCCGTCTGTCTGTCTCTATGTATGTTTAGATCTATAAAACTACGCAACGGATTAATATTGGATTGGTAGATATTCGGTTATGAGACACTAATCTAATCACAAATCTCGGGGTTATGAGATACAAACATCCAGATGTTTGTATCTCATAACCTAGAATTCTAAAATTCTTGCTCAAGCTAAATATGTGACCTTTTTCAAATAAATAAATAATAATAATAATAATAAAATATAATTAATCTAATATATAAAATTAAAATGCATATATCAAAAAACATAAAATTAAAGTTACTAAAATAATGAAATAGCTCTAATCCCAACTAATATTATAAATGCGAAAGTGTGTTTGTTTGTTTGTTTGTTACCTCTTCACGCTTAAACTACTGGACCGATTTCAAAAATTCTTTCACCTTTGGAAAGCTACATTCTCCCCGAGTAACATAGGCTACTTTTTATCCCGGAAAAATCGACAGATCCCACGGGATGCGCAATAAAGGCTTCGCTCAAAAACTACTGCACAGATTTTTATGCGGTTTTCATCAATAGATAGAGTGATTCTTGAGGAGTTTTGCGGCATTTTTTATCTCGGAAAAACGGATAGTCCCACGGGAAGCGCGATAAAATCTTCGCACCATAAACCGACTTCCGCGTATATGTAGCCGTGGGCAAAAGCTATGACCCTTAACCCTCTATACACCCAATCCCGAAATCCACGCGGGCGAAGCCGCGGGCAGAAAGCTAGTATTCTTATATTTTAGGTATTCGTGAATATTATAAAATACCTCATGCAGCAATCACTTCCAAAATTTGCTTAAATCTAGAAAAAGACAACTCTTGTATTAAGTTAGGAATTTTATTGTAAATTTTTATTGCCATATCGGAGCAATATAAAAAATACAGACGATTCTAGAAGTCACCTCCGAAGCGAGCCCGTGGGGATTTCTAGACTAAAATTAGGTCGGATAATATTCTTCGCTTCAATGAAAATGTAAAGATTTAATTAACCACATGTACAGATTTTTAATATGTGAATAAATGGCTCTGTTAGTGTTCCTAGTTATCTGAAATATTCTTTACATGGAGTATCTGATGGTATACAGTATATTGCTATTGTACATTTTTTGCTATGACTTGTTTTTTGTGATTTGAGACTATGATGGCTATTATTTGAACCCTTTTTTTTTTTTTTTTTTTTTTTTTTTGTTCCCCTGAGGAAAATGCATTAAATTGCATACCCCGGCTGTGGCGAGCCGGGGTTATGTGGGGCTCTCCTCGCCAGAAGGGGGAGGCCTACCCACTAAAAACCTCAGGGATGGCCTTCCTCAGGCATGTAGGGAGCCCCCGGGAACACAAAGGCCACTTCCAGGAACCCCCAGCCTCCGCTCCCCTCTCTAGAGGGGAGCCCTCCTCGGGGAAGCTACCACCTCTCCCGGTCCCCTCCACCGACGACGCCCCCGGCCACGGAAGGGGCGTGGTCCATCCCGGGTCGCCGTAGCGGTCGCGACTTCCTCGCGCCCGCCGGCGACCCGCGGCGGCGCCGCAGCTGTGCTACCGAGCCCGGCGCCGCCTCCTTCGAGCGGGATCGGCCATCTCCCGACCCCGCTCGGCGGCCTCCTTCTGGAGCATTACTGCTTCACAGAAGGAGGCCACAGCCCTCCAACCTCCCTCGTCCGCCAGCATTGCCGCAATCAATGCCGGCGGAGACAGATCTCGCCCGATCTCTGCGACCAAGACTCGGCGCTCGGAGGCCCACGCGGGGCACTCCGCCAGCGTGTGCTGGGCCGAGTCGAGGTCGGATGCGCAGTGGTGACAATGTGTCGATCCCTCCCGTCCTATTCGACACAGATACTCACCGAAGCAGCCGTGCCCGGTGAGTATCTGAGTCAATCGGTAGGTGACCTCCTCCTTCCCGTTGAGCCAAGCTTCGAGGTGCGGGAGTACGGCACCGACGGCCCGCTGGCGCGCGCAGATCCGTAATTCGAGCTGCGCACGCCAGGCCGCCACAATCCGTCGGTGCCACTCCCGCTTAGGCACTTCGTGCGCGGGTTCCAGGGCGCTCCCCCCATCGCCCCCCGGTCGACACGCCGCGACGCATACGTCGCCGCGTACATGTCGGCCAGGATGTCGAATGGGGGGGAGCGTCCCAGAACTGTCGCCGCCTCGTACGAGATTGTACGGTAGCCTCGTACGATCCGTATGGCCATTATCCGCTGCAGGCTCCGTAGCAGAGCTCTGCAGCGGGGGACCTCGCGCAGTCTTGCGACCACACGGGAGCCCCATACATGGCCACGGATCGCACGACGCCCTCGTACAGGCGGCGGACTCCATCCCTCGGTCCCCGAGATTGGGCAGCAGGCGATGCAATGCGCCCGCCACCCTTTTGGCTCGGGGACCAACCGCACGAAATGCTCCTCGAAGCTCCAGCGGCGGTCCAGGGTGAGGCCCAGGTACTTTATGTACGGCCCCACCGGGACCACCGCGTCACCCACCCGGATCCGGCAACTGGGTGGTTCCCGGCGCCTCGGAAGGCCGTGGAACCATAGCGCCTCGGTTTTGTGAGGCGCTATTTGTAAACCCAGCTGGCGGATCGCCCGCACGACACATGCCACCCCAAGCTCGGCAAGCCTGAGCACCGGCCCGAAGTCGGCCCCAGTCGTCACGACGAGAGTGTCGTCAGCGTAGCAGACGACACTCACGCCGCGAGGAAGGCTGGTGCGAAGGACCGCGTCGTATGCGAGGTTCCATAGCAGGGGTCCCAACACCGACCCCTGCGGAACGCCGCATTCGACCCTCCTCGACGTTTCCATCCCGTCCCGTCCCATCACGCCGATCGTCCTGTCGCGCAGATAGTCCCCGACCACGGCCCGCAGGTAGGGAGGCAGCTCGTGGTATACGAGCGCCTCCCTAATGGCCTGCCAGGGGAGGGTACCGAAGGCGTTGACGATGTCTAACGACACCGCCAATGCACCCCCCCCGATCGGACTGCGGACTCCGACAGGGAACGAACACGCTGGACAGCGTCCAGCGTTGATCGTCCCGCCGGAATCCAAATTGGCAGTCCGATAGGTCGGGACCCGCACGCGACAGGTGCTCGCTGATACGAGCGGAGATAACCCTCTCGAAGAGTTTCCCCGCCTCGTTCAGCAAGCAGATCGGACGAAACGAAGAATGAACGTCGCCGGTCCTTCCCTCCTTCCTGAGGAGCACCAACCTGGCCGACTTCCAGTCGACGGGACACGCCCTCGCGGAGACAGCTCGTGAAGAGCTGCCTCACCGTGCTCCCGAAATTATTTGGACCCTGGTATTACGGAAAGTTTACATAGGCTTTTTGGATAATTACTGTTTACTGCATAAATTAATGTAATTGTTAAATCTGGAAAAGTATATATTCAAAACGCAGGCTTCAAAATAATTAAGAATTTTTTCGAAAAGAATATTGCATAGTTGATTGGGAATCGGCCGTGCACTACCAGGAAAAGGCGTGACTCATTACGTTAGATTTATGAATGTATGAGAACCTTATTTTGCGACGCAGTTTAAAAATGTATAAGCTCCACTCTCACGATATACGAGTAGTTATCGAGTCCACACCAGAATTGGAAATGGAATGAACAAATACTTAATTAGTGTTGTTCACGTTTAGTACTCAGTAAATACGTCAAAATGACAATGGCTAAGATGTCTAATAAGTGGGTATACTTATTTATTTGTAGCGCAAAAACCTTATTTTTCTAGTCTGCCTGAGAGACTTACTAATTTACCCTGATTAGCAATCTTAATTAAGAACCAGCAAATATTGTTTTTTTAAGCCAGCAAATATTATTACTTTATACCAAAAACTGTATTATATCCATTTGTAATCAAATTAAACAAAAACAATATTAGATAACATAATAATAAATGTGTATCAGACTTAAATGTCTTCGAATTTACTTATGGAACTTTTATACAATCAGTCTTGTTAAGTACTGGCAGCTACATCAAATTTAAATTAGAGCAATTTAATATTGTAACGAAGCGATTAAATGAATAATGTGTCAATGGTAATTGATATACTTTTGCATTCAAACGCTGACAACGAAACTTTGCAAGTGTTTTAATCGAGAAAATATGTAAATTTGATGAACGAAATTAATTTCATTACAGAAACGACGGCCTTTAATAGGTTGGTGGAGTAACGTGACCTGAAAAGGCATTCCGATACAACAGATGGCAAGTTTCATATATAGTACGAAAGTAATATAGAAGGAGGTTCTAATGTAGGTTTCTTTTTCGAGGGGAAATGCTCCTTATGCATCGTGACACCTCGCTGGCTAGGCGCGGCCGTGTGTGGGGCTCTCCGGTCTGCTAGGACCGCCCTACCCACTAAAGCCCCCCGGTGTTCCCTGGGCCTTTATCGAGGCGCATATGGCGGGGTGCGTTTTCGTGATTCTACCGCCACACCTAATATAGGTTTGGAATATATAATAAATTGTTTATATAATAAAGTGTTTTGTGTTACATAGTAATTTATTAATAAATAACTATGTAACAATAGTTATTTATTAATACCACAAAGTTACGGTAACAAGAAGTAATAAGCGTGTGGTGTACCTATATAACTTCTATATAAACACGTTATATATACATACCACATTTATTATATTTATTATATTACATATTTATTTGTATCTAAAATACGTAGCTAATATCTATATATATATAATATATTAAAATATCTTGAAAATTGAAAATTGGAGTGTCTGTTTGTAATATTAAAATAACCGCTTTCTACTATATGCATATGAATGTATATACGGTACACATACCAAAACACATATTTTTCAAATTTTTGTTTATCTGTCTGTCTGACAGAGACTGAGAAATAAAAACAAAAAAAAAAACTTTATTACATTCCACGCGGACGAAGTCGCGGGCACTGCTAGTATAATATATACATTTACATTGACATAAATTTCATTATTATTTGTCAGATCGAGTCTGCATAATATGTTACTTGTTCGCATCGCACAAGATGTGCAATTCGCTTTACGCTACGCGTACCTGTTCAATAGCCTACACCTAGCTTGGATGTAACCAATACATTTTACCCGTGGACGCATACCTTCATGTCTTTCGCGTGCTGTTTACATGCAGAAGTTGTTTTGTCTATCGTGCACCTTCTATAAAAAATACCACAGTAAATATTAATACATTCCCGCAACCAAAAGCGTATGACTCATCTGATGCTAAATGATTTATCAATAAACATAATAATAATGACCGCGACGGAGTATCGATTGTTGTCGCAGACAAACCTCTCTACACCCTTAACCATTCACACCAATGTTGCTCCCTTCGCATCTATATTAGTTTGTTTTTCAGGGGGGCCATTTAGTGAACGGCGAGTTTGCTATATTTAAATCAATTTGAGAGTTTTAGAAGGTAGGTGACCTCTTCCATTGCAGCCATACTGGCGACGAGGGAGGTTGGAGGGCTGTAGCCTCCTTCTGTGAAGCAGTGATGCTCCAGAAGGAGGCCGCCGAGTGGGGTCGGGAGATGGCCGATCCCGCTCGAAGGAGGTGGCGCCGGGCTCGGTAGCACAGCTGGGGAGGTATTGTACCTCCCCCGAGGAGGGCTCCCCTGTATCGGCGGGGGAGCGGAGGCTTGGGGGTTCCCGGAAGTAGCTTGGTGTTCCCGGGGGCTCCCTACATGCCTGAGGAAGGACATCCCTGAGGTTTTTAGTGGGTAGGCCTCTTCTTTCTGGGGAGGAGAGCCCCACATAACTGCCGGCTCGCCACAGGAGGGGTATGCAAGTTAATGCATTTTCCTCAGGGGGAACAAAAAAAAAAAAGGTGACCTCTTCCATCGCCCGGTTTTCATGACCACCAAATTTTGAAATGCATAAACGTTTTGACCTGTAATGAAAATAGTTTCTGTGCATCTAAGTGGATACACTCTTTAGCTACATTTCTCATTGTGAAAATAGAGATTAGATCCAGTTGATACAATCCACGCACACTTTCGTTTACGTGTTTGATCTATATATCCCCGCGCACGCCTTATAAAGGATCGTGTCTTATAAAGACGCATGATATAAAGCGACATATAGGCCGTAAGGTCCTTAAGGCCAAGGCTAAGGCTTTCGATTCTCAGCCTCTCTCTCCTGTTTGAAATATTATATAGGACCGCGGATCCTATAAATTATTTTCGTATTCTTCTTGTGATTTTGTTGTATCATAAATATGACCGAGGAATTCCTTTCACACTTCTAAAGATTAAAACTAATTTTGAGAAAAGCTCAGTACATTCATACATCAATGCAACGTATTGTTGTATGAATGTACACATCATAATAATTATATGGTTAATATATACGACGGAATGTTGAGTTACGATACAGTCGTTCATCAAGTTGGAGGCGTGAATAGATCAAGGTATTATAATTACTCAGAATTTATAGCTCCACAGATTATATGTTCTCTGTGTGATAATTAGCTGTAAGTATAGAATGTTCTAAATACAATTTCTGAAAACCTTTATTGAGGCAGCCTTGTGGATGTGTCCATTATCAAAAACAATTTTTCACGTATGCTACAACTATTTATAATATAAATTTCATTATACATCATTTTCCTAGTTTTTTTCATTCATACTGTTGGTATGAATTGAAAAAACTAGGAATCAATGCTGGTAGTTCCGTTAAAGATATCAGATTAATTCCACCAATCGTTAGCTCAAGGTTTTATATCACCCAGTCACAGTAAGTCACGGTATTATTCGTACGTACGGACAAGGTTTTTGTTTTTTTTTTATTTAACCTTTTTTTTTTTATTTTGTTTGTTGACGTCAATAAGAGCCTGTAAAGGTCTATGTTAAATAAATATTAATTTGATTTTGATTTGATTTGGTATATGAGTGAAAATATGCTTTAGCTTAAGTCTATCTATGTGTTCTTGACGTTCAAGATCCAATTCTTATTGATATTGTATTCCTCAAGGTAGACAAAATCTTTTGACCAGATTTCCCTGATAAAGGCTAGTTCGACTTATAATATCTCACCCACTGAACTAGTATGATAAAGTAATACATTATGAATAATAATAAGAATATATTATTTACTATTCTTAATTTGTAACAATAGACATTATAAAATAATTATGTATAAGGGTGATCTCATTTCTCATCAAAAGCTATCTCTTATTTAACATGAGAATAAGTAAATGGATGCGAAACGAAGTGTATATTTTCATTAGAACATAATATATTGTATAAAATGAAGCTGAGCAGTTTTCCAAATAGACGCTCGTTGCGGGAATATTTGACTCCTCTACACTAAAAATTCAGGAATAACTGCAGAGAAGCGTTCCGCTCTTTCGAAACAAGTAGTTATCTTGAATATTTGAACGTATTCGCAAAGACGGAAACTCGTGTAATATTTGTTTTGGCTCAATATTAAATTGTTCTTTCACAGGTGGCCTATTACTATTTGAGCCATTAAATTACTTTGAAGTCTTCTTAATTGTATACAATTAATAAATATTCAATAATTAATAAATAATAGGCATATATAATATAGAAAATACGATCCTTTTAATTGAATTGACATGATCAAAACATTTTCGTCCTATACGATAGTGATCTTGCGATTTTTTTACGAACACCTTTGTCTATCACGTAGAAGACCTACTAGCACAAATTTTACTGGTATATGCTTGTCATTCGAGGATCTTTCCGCTTTTATAACCGATAGTCCTACAAGCAATATATCCTGGACACTTTTACAAAGTTCACAATTCTTCATCTGTAAACAATTTTAGCGATATCGTATAGCCCTGTTTGATTTTCCAGCTTTGCTTTGACAAGTGAAGTAACAAGGATATAGAACCATATTCTTTGTATAAAAAATTACATTAAAGTAGAGAACTGTAAAAAATCATTTTCTAAATGTAAAAAGTGCGCTGACTTATAAAAAACTTACACAAATCGAATCAAACTAAGCATAAAACTAAAATCTTTATTGAAGCTATCACTAGTGTCGATAAGCAATGTAGCAATGTTCTCGAAATGCTCGCAGCTCTATTACATTGTTAGCAATGCTGCCTACGAAAAAGTATTCACATCACAGGCACTTTAATTTACAGAAGCATTCGTGGAAACTCCACAGTACTGAGCCGGCGACGCTACGCCTATCAAACTTTCCGTGATTCGGTCTTATTAACAGCACCATTATTCAGCAGGCAATCTGTTTCGAGTCCTACAAATTACCACTCCTTAACACTTGAATTATTTTCATTATTTTAGGTGAATTCAAAACAATTAATGAGTCCTAATTCTCAACTAGTTGAGCCGAAACTCTGGCGATTTCTTCTTGAACATTCTGAAATTATTCTGGGAACTGCTTTGATTTTGTATGCCTATTACTCGTACTAGTGTAAATCATATTTATAATGATTATCCATTTTAATAAATATTACATTATAAATTTTGGATGTATTTTAAATTTTATGTAACGTCTTCTTTGAAACGCCCATGGTCAAACAAGGTCTCGTTCAGACTGACGAGGAAAAGAAGAAGGAGGAGACGAAGAAAATTTTGGCCATCTGTTACCATGCCTGGTTGACTAAAGTTGACATGATTCCAGAATGTCAATATTTTTTTTGTTATACTATATATGAAGCAGAAGCAAAATTTCGTTTATTTAGTTCAAATGTGAATCTTAACTTTGATGTGAAGTGGGTTCTATTAAGAAGAAGAAGAAGAAGCCTTTATACTTTGAAACATATTTATATTCGAAACACTTTTATTCCCATTTTGATTTACCTATATAGCCTCTACCTTCAGTCTGAATTTTTTTAGTTGTTTTCAACCATAATGACAAGGTGACTTTGTTACAACACCTAGTACTAGGTGAATCTGTTAACTATAAAATTTTATTTATATGTATGTATGTGTATACGGATGCACAATATAGAGCAAAGTATACACTTCTTATAAAGCTTCTTTAAACAGCTTTTAAGAGGGTGAGGGAGAGATCAATATTTTAATCATGAATTTAATTTATCGATCAACATTTTTTTGTATTATATTATTATTATTATTCACATATTTAATTAACCATCTTAAATTTAAGTTTTTTACGATATCTAATATATATAAATCTCATGTCACAATGTTTGTGCTCAATGAACTCCTAAACTTACTTAACCGATTATAATAAAATTCGCACACCATGTGCAGTTCGATCCAACTTGAGAGATAGGATAGTTTAAATCTCAAATTATCATCATCATCATCATCATCATCATCAATTTTAAAAATTCTTTCACCAATAGAAAGCCACATTATTGCGGAGTGTCATCATCATCATCATCATCATCATCATCATCATCATCAGCGGACGGCGCGCGATGGCTTCGGGTTTAATTCAGTTCGCTTTCGTGCTCGCTTCGGGGATTATTAATATTATGCCCAACGAAGTGGGCGCGGGTCAGCTAGTAGATATATAAAATAAATATAAAACTATAAAAAACTTAAACCTAGTACCTATGCCGCCGGTAGCAAGGCCCAAACAAACCGGTGGTTAGGGTTGCTGCTGCTGGGATGTTATTATTATTTATTAGTAGTATTATTTTATTGACGTTACGATATATTTAGGGTTATTGTCTATAACAAGAAAAAAAGATCTCTTTATAATCCTAACGATCTCAATGATTATTTTGTGAGGGAGGTTATTTGTTATGCTAAATACTAGGCCAGCTGGTATAGTTTCCGTAGTAGACAAAAGACACAAATATAAATCAGACATCTTTCTTCTACCTCAGATAAATATTAATATGGTATGATGCAACGTTAATGTTCCATTAACTTTCATTTAGTCCATGAGCTTTGCTAAACTTACAGAGGATGTAACATTTATATAATGGCCGCCTAAAACATGATATATTAGCAAATAATACATTTTCGACATTTTCATTTTTATCATTCTACGTAAAAACCAGTGTCGATTATGCGTGGGTAAGAAGTAAGATTAAAAATTATATCTATACTAATATAATAAAGCTGAAGAGTTTGTTTGTTTGTTTGTTTGAACGCGCTAATCTCCGAAACTACTGGTGCGATTTGAATAATTCTTTTTTGTTGGATAGTCCATTTATCGAGGAAGGCTATAGGCTAAATAACATTACGCTATGACCAATAGGAGCAAAGACAGAGCGGTAAATGTGTAAAAAACGGGGAAAATTATTCATTTTTGAAGGCTTTCTTTGCGTGCGCTGCGAAAACGGTTCAAGATACACAAAAAATATGTATGAAAGAATTATTCCTCTATACATGATCTATGTGGGAAAACCAAAAATCTGCCGGAAGTCACTATTCCACGCGGACGAAGTCGCGGGCAAAAGCTAGTATGCAATAAAATAATCGAACTAAGAATAAAACATTTTTTATAATGACGGTAATCTTTACTAGGCGATTTAATTCTTCCCTATAAATAACGAGTTCCCAGCACTCTATTACTCGCCCTATCTGTGTAATAGAGTCCACAGCGGATCGTTTTATGAATAGGGGAAGCGAATATTTCCTTCAGCATGTTCATTCATTAACTTATTTTATTAGTACGGACGTTATTGTGGGAATTCAACGATGGCGGCATACTTTTTCAAATTATTTATTTTAATATCGGCTTACCGGATTTTCCTATTAAATAAAAATTTATATATGCGCGAAAGTATTACGAATTCTTAATTTGAGATTCTTTATACATTATAGCTGCCATGATTAAGAATTAAAACCATTTAAATGTAACTAATGAATTGCTACCTTACAAATATTGACCACAGACTCGGCACTGGAGTCTCCTGCTTGAGTAATTTATATCTCATTTATTTCTACAACAAAACGTATTCTTAAACATATTTAGGTATTAAGGATAAGAAACGTAGTTAAATAACTGAGTATCTACTTTGATTTGGCACCTTATGTCTTATACCGTATGGACGACTATTATATGCAACTGCTGCATATATGGTACTATAATATAAGAAGCGATTATGTTAGAAACTTATTTAAGGAATTAATATTTGAACATTTAGAATTTTTTAAAACATTATAGTTATAAAATAAAATTTTGTTAGTTTCATTACATAACTCAAGTAACTACGTGTTTATTAGATAGATATAAGATTCGTTTCCTCTAATAAAGTGGAATAAATATTCATATATTAGATAATATATGAAAAAATTAATAGAAATTGAAAATCATTTAGAAAAAGGATTAAAACATCCGATTGCGCCATCTTCTGTAGTTGATCAGGTCACGTCTTCGACGATTAGAGACTGTACGAAGTATTTCGGGGTTCGGCTATTATGAATTGTGTTCGCTACATATTTTATCAGAATACAGCAATGTAAATAATTTTGGGGCAGAAATAGTTTAGACGACGATATTTAAACAGACGATCTTAGTAAAGAATCACTCCTATTCACACAAAGACTGTCCGCTATTCAGTATAAAATTACACAATTTGCATAAATTTGTAGTGTCTGTCGGCTTATTCGGACTCAGTGATGCGAAATAGCGCTACTCCCATAATAATTATGAAATACCGGGCGAGTGGGAAGTGTGCTTGCTTTTGTAATGGGTAATAACAGGTTGTAAATACAAACGACCATTATTCCCGTATCACGCTTCGTACCTAATTAACGTACACAATTAGTTGATCAATGATGTTTTAAAATAGGTACGCTTTTGTATATGATATTATGAGTAAGCTTGGGTTAACTCAAACAAAGGATTAAATTAACATGCATTAATCTGTAGATAGTGCTAATGTTAATTCGGTACTTTTAATGTTATAAAGCGGAAACTATTAAATCGGTATCAAATAAGTATTCGTTAAAAATTTAGTTAAAAGGTTTAATTATCCCAGATTAATTATATTATTATTTAAAAATATCTATTTCTAATGGGAACATTCGATACAATGCGTAACAATGTAATGGATATAATGAATTAAATAAAAAAACTACTAGACCCATTTTAAAATTTCTGTTACCATTAGAAGGATATCTTTGTTGAGTCTATGTTCAGAAATGAAAAATAAATAAGTTGAAATATCGAGGAAAAAGGTCGATCGAACATTGATTGCGCAGGCGCAATGCAAGTGAAAATAACAATATATGCTTATTTTGGCGTGAAACCATCATGAATATTCTGCCGGGAATTTTCTCCTAATGATCAAGGTATAGTCTCTTAAAATCTCTACCCCTATTGGTACTGCGCTAGCATCCAGTAGATTCCGGCTATCTTCATCAACTTGTTGCTCCTTCATCTGAGAGGATAAATTTAAAGTCTTTGAGGACCTTTCCACCCCAACGATTAATCGAGCAGTGCATTCTGCTTGATTACGTATCGAAATTTTGACCTTGGGTCTTTTGCTGACTTCTTTCCCTCTGAAAAGGAGAGGCTGAGAACCTTCATGGTTTCCAATGGAAACAAGTGCCACGTGGGACGCGAATTAATAAATAGTTTCGTCTAGAGGCACTGCCACCACATAATATCCCGAACGATACGCAGACAATTTGGATCCGTCAATTTAACTTTTTTGTGATGTTAATAGGAATTTGATAGATTTCTATCTCAAGACCTTTTCGCTGGGAAACTCCACTCAGTTCTTTGAGCATTAGGCTCGTCTTTCATTTTATAAGCCGAGATAATAATGTCATCGGCAAAACTAAGGTGTTTTATGTTAGTGCCACTTATGTTGATTCCTCTCCAGTCTCAGACTCAGCGCAAAGGTTTTAACATAGCCAGGGGAGCAGTTTCAGATGCGTATTCCTGTATCACGCTCTTTTATGTACGGTTTGCAGAGTTGGTTTGAGTTCTGAGGATTATTGATGTCCGTGCAGCCATGCATACAATAATTCGAGTGAGGTCTTATGATTTCAATTTGATTAGTCCAATAGACACACAGATAAACAAACACACACAGATTTATTTCAGTTCGGAGGTTCGGATTAATACATTTCCTATTCTGCTTCTGCCTAAGTCGGTCTTGCCTTCAAAATACTCGAAGCAACACCTAATGTATTTATTTTCTATTGTTAGTATTTAGATATATTCATAGTTTTCATACAATAGCAACTGTTTAGAAAGATGATTCACTTACTTGAATTCACATTTTATATTCGGCTTCTATTGACGAGCTAAAAGGTTAAATTAAGGTCGTATAATATATAAAAGATTTTTATTTGGAAATAATTTAATTTCAATCGGTGTTGTTTGTACCTTTATTGTTTAGGGCTATATCTTAATAAACCCTAATAAGTAACTACTTACTACATTATATATCATAAGCTCCGGAACGTGCCCAATCATCATTTGCCAATCAATATGCCTTGAATAAAGGAACCCTGTAATCTCATCACACTTGAATATTTCGGAGTGATAATAGTGTAGAACTTATACATAGGGAACGTAAATTTTATAGGAACAAAATGATTTCATGTGAAACTTATCTCATTTTCATTTTTATTTACGTGTATATTATTAAAAATATCAACTTTAAAATTCAAGGTAATATAATATACGTAGTATAATATGACTTGCCATAGATTTTTGAAACGCGTAGAGATAACTGGGCTTAGCTTAAAACAATCTAATGGGCGATATTCAAGTTTATTAAAAGCACTTAAAAAACATAAAAAAGGTTGCTTTATTAAAAAAAATGGCATATCATTTTGACGACCTCCATAGTCGAGTGGATAATACGCCGGTTTCAAGGTGTCGCCATCTCTGAGGTCTCGGGTTCGAATCCCG
Source organism: Scirpophaga incertulas (assembly GCA_036419045.1). Classification (NCBI taxonomy): domain Eukaryota; kingdom Metazoa; phylum Arthropoda; class Insecta; order Lepidoptera; family Crambidae; genus Scirpophaga; species Scirpophaga incertulas. The sequence continues at coordinate 23,920,473 of CM071637.1, forward strand.
GTGGGGGCAGATGTTTGTGTGATGAATGCGAGCATTTGTACCTTAGTCATGGTTTTTGATATATATTTCAATAAAAATTATTTATATATGTATAATATATGTATGTCTATCCGTTACCCTAGATCCCATTGCACAAGCCTTATAGAGCTTAGTTTGGGCTAGGCTAATTGGTGTAAGTGTAACAAATATTTATTTTATTTATTTATTTATTTCAAAATTGCGTAGGTACCTTATCATTGGTAATTATTTCTCGATTCCCAAATTACGATGAAATAATAAAAATGTATTGATTTTGTAGAAATGAAAGTTCGAATATTTCAAAAACAAAACATATTCGTTGCACAAATAAATAAATAAACAAATATATATATATATATATATAATATATATATATATATATATATATATATATATATATATACAGTATATATACATACTCACTTATGATACATGATTATTTATTTATCTACCTTTAAATCAGTAGGGTTTTGTTAGAAGATTGATATAAGTAGTAACGGTGTAATTAAAAAAAAACTATATCTTCCGTATGGTTCAAATATGGATAAGGAATAAGTCAAGTAAACAGTTTTAGCTTACAATTTACGTGCTAGTACGCTATTTCGACTCACTTTTACAGATGCTTTTTTGTGGAGAATTTATTTTTCCCGTAATTGACAAGATGAAAGAACCATTAAAAAGGGAAAGGTCCAGCAGTTAAATGCTAGCAATGCTATCTGGGCTCGTAAAATCTTATCAATCACCAATTCTACTTAGTTCATGGCACTCGGGTTTCGTTGATAACTTTGCTACAAATACAAGGCTATTTTTAAGATGGAATGGATACTTTTACCGTATTATACGAGACGAGACTAAACTCGAGAATATTGGTGTACAGGTAATACTTTTCGAGTTGGCATAGAGTCTTTTTTAATTTATTATATGACCACAACACACTGCGCAAGCACTTACGTTATTTGTGGATAGCTAACGGTCTCCCGATTTTTCGCGTTTTGTGGTAGGAAAAGTCTAGAGAAAAAGGTTTCCTCACTCCGTGACTGTATGTCACAAAAATATCATAATACCAATTATCGCTTAGCTGTCTCAAAATCATAACAAACATAATGATGTTGCATAAATAAATTTAATGACAAGAAGAAAGTCTTTCTTACCAAATGTTGTAAGTGAATAAACATGATACTGAAACTTGATCATTTACAGTGGGCTTTATAAGGAGTGTGAGACAGCATAAAATAAAGACTATGAGTAAAAGTGTACTGAGCCTCGTCAATAAAACCAGTAGGGTCAATAGGACCAAAGGCTAGGCTGAGTTTAGTCGGTAAAAGTGTACTGAACTTCAAAGACGATTGGCTATAAAGAGGCATTGATATAGGAACGTGTAAATGTTGACTGAGTAAGAGAGGGAAACATAAGTCTGTCAATTGCTAGTTGTATTCAAGACGTGCAATATATTTCTCAATCAAAGTGTAGAAATTAAAACTAGAAAGCACCTAAACAGAACTTGCATTTGTTATTTGAATAATACAATTCTTGTTCAAAGATAAGTTAGCTCCTTAATCCTTAGTAATATTATAAATCGGTAAGTGAGTTTGTTTGTTTGTTTGTTTGTTTGTTCCGCTTTCACGCCGTAACTACAGAACCGATTGCTTTGAAATTTTGCAGACGTAAAGAAAAAAGTCCGGATACCGGAAGGGTACTTTTATCCCGGAAAAATCGGCAATAAAGGCTTCGCTCAAAAACTACTGCACAGATTTTCATGCGGTTTTCATCAATAGATAGTGATTCTTGAGCAAGGTTTTCATCTCGGAAAAACGGATAGTCCCACTTGAAGCGCGATAAAACCTTCGCGCCATAAACCGACTTCCGCGCATATGTAGTCGTGGGCAAAAGCTATGACCCTTAACCCTCTATAGACCCAATCCCGAAATCCACGCGGGCGAAGCCGCGGGCAGAAAGCTAGTATATACATAATTCTTAATAAATTATACAACAGATATGAATTTACATAGTAATTTATTGGCCGCTAAACAAGACAGAAATGGATTTTCATGTAAGTTTTGTCAGTCACTGATCGTATGCAAATGCATACGATCTAGGAGATAAAATGATATTGCCTAAATAGCCAGTATCATTTTATCTCGTAGAAGGTTGTCAAAATAATGCTCAAATGTCTGTTCATGAAAAATTATGTAATGGAATATTTATTTCCTTTCATTATTTTATTACACTTTTTGAAGCGACGCTTATGCATTGAATGAACAATAAATGACGCTGCCTATACAACCGTTAGTTGCGAATCAAAGTGAACAGTACACGGTAATAATTTCAATCTCCGCCCGCCCTAGTTATTTCCTACATTACGTGCTGGTGAATCCAGTGATTTCCTTTATTTGTTCCATTTCGATTTCCCCTAGTTTCTTTTTTAGGTTGCGGTTGAATTTATCCGGGCAATTTTGCTTTATTTAATGAAATACGAGTAGAAATGTAAATAAAATATCGTAATAAATTTTGCTTACATATTTTATAAGCACAACCTCTATTGATAAAAAAACCGGCCAAGTGTGTGTCTGACTTACGCACAAAGATTATATTTTAGAAGTTAGAGGCACCAATTTTTTTCCAATTTGGAAGTGTCTGTCACGCAAACTATTCGGTTTAGAAAAAAAGTTTTTGAAACCTCGATATCATTTTTGAAGACCTATCCCCACATGTATGTGATTAATGAAAAAAAAATCCGGGTTCCGTTTCTTGCCATTTGGCTACGGAACTCTAAAAAGGAGATGAAACACGTCATGGTGTGCGGTTATAGAAACCTATATTCGTAGTACACGTGTTTTCAGAGAATCGCAGCAAACGTTAACTATTTCTTTAGCACTCATTCATTAAGATCCTTTGGCCCCTAGCTGGGGCAGAGGGCGTCCACAGTGAGTCTCCATCCCGCACGGTCTTGAGCTTCGCATTTGATTTCGCTCCAGGTTTTTCCAATGGCCTTCGCTTCGTCAATGACAGTCCGCCGCCAGGTCTGTTTTAGACGACCACGTTTGCGCTTTCCTTAGGGATTCCGCGGTCTAGGGCTTGCCTCTTCTTCTTCTTTAGCACTATTTCATGTTAATGACATGAGCATCTTGCATCTTTGAGTATGCCGTTGGTAGCACAGTTGCATAGAGATATAATGATATGAAAGATATATAGAGCTGGAGTGGTTGAAACACAGAGGCTCTTAGAGAGAAAATAGTAAAAACATGAGCTTGACTTTGCAAGTAGTTTCAGATTGGAAAATTGCTAACAGAATTAAGTTCAATGCCTTCGAACCCCAGGCGTGACTTATCAGCGCTAAGCGGAGGAGGTTAGGACACATTTCACCCAATTCAACTTATGACTCTATATAACCGCGGGACGAGCATGGAATATTACAGCTAACTGGTTATTTTTAACTCGGTTCACGACCGGGAGCTGTGGTTGATGGACGAAACAATTATGAATATTGTTTATTCTAGAATACATTTTGGAGAGTGTTTGTCAGAATAGATTTCTATTCCATAGGTACGCTTCCACTTCGACTTAATTTGCTTACATAAATGCTAATGGTGATATATATCATAGGTAGATTGGCAGGGGAAGGCGAGCAAGCGCTCGTCTAATGACCCTGCCGTGAAGGCAGCGTGCGCGGCTGGCTACCGCGCACGCAGTTGCAGCGCCTCTCTGCCTGGGGGATTGTTCTAGTGTTCCCGGACAATCTCCCCTTGGCGATGGCTCGACTAACTAGGTCGAGCTAGCCCGTGGGCGTAGAATCGCGAAAGCGCAACCCGCCACGAGCCCCGGTATGGGCTCAGAGGACACCGGGGGTTTGAGTGGGTAGGCCGGTCCCTCAGACCGGACAGCCCCACACACGACCGCGCCTTGCTAGCGTGGTGCTATATATTTATACATAATCTTCCTTTTACAAGTTTGATTTTATTTTAAGTTAGATTTGATACCAATAGAGTCAAACATTTAGACGTTTCCCTTGCTAATTATTATTTACTAATTTGTACGTTACTGTAGAAATCAGCGCTGTATAATGCCTTCCACGTCAATCTACCTCTATTAAGATACATTGCTTCAGTAAAGTATCGGTTACAAGTACGTATATTACTTACTGGATATTGTTGAACTTTACTTTATCAGCATCCAAAATCTATAAATCTGGTACATCGCTTATACGACTATGTACGAGGTCTCATGTAACAGCCACAGTCAATGTACTGACGCATATTTTTCCCAGGATTGATTTGTAGTTTTAAAAACTGATTTAATCCAAATGCAGAGGTCTTGGATTTTTTTCGAACAATAGTAGTAGTTTGTTTATTACATTTTACAATCATAACATTAGTTGGTAATTGTAATATATTAGGTGGTAATTGTAATATATTTTAGATACATATTGTCTCAGACTATTTATTTGAGGTCAGCTTCAAATCGACAACATTGTTGGTTTTATTGCTGGTTCTTTTCAGTACAGCGTCACCCGCTGTAGATTTGTGAACCAATGGCGTGGTATTTTGACGTGCAAAAGTGATTGTATAAATCCTATTTGTACAATAAATGTATGAATTTGATATTGATACACCTAACGCCCTACAGAGCCACTAAAATGTTTACATAACTTTGACATAAAACTAATACATACAATATTGAAAATTCACACAAACATATAAACGATGTCAAAATACTTTGTCGTTGAAATATTCGTCGATAGTATATTTATAAGGTTATCCTTATCTGATAACATTATTCTTATCAATAATTTTAATAACACTTAATATCATAACATAAATCTCTAAATGTTATTTGATTAAAAAAGAAACGTTAATATCATAGGCGCATTGTGCGGTTAACAATTTTTAAGCGTTTTCTTAAAAATGTTGTCGTTTAATCGTTTAATATGTTTTGGGATTTTATTATATACTACTTCATCCGCGTGGAATCGTTATTCTACGTAGCATTTTTAATCATTGAGAGTGTTATAAACGTAAGAGTAGACAAATATAATCAGAAAGCTTCGAACTGCTAAGCTATCGGGAGTTACACGTGTCATTGTGAATCAACCATAAAATATAGACATATGCTGTCGTGGGATGTTTTTATATAATTTTAAGGCGGACATTTAATTATTGATTGTATTGTGATGAAAAGTATACTATAACCAGGTCAGGAGTATGAAAAATAATTGTACCATGTTTCGTTAAAATCCGTCGAGTAGATTTTGTTTCTATAACGGTTTTACAAACAGACAGATAAACAAAAATTTTACTGATTGCATTTTTGGCATCGGTATCGATCCTTAATTACCCCCTGATAGTTATTTTGGAAATATATTTCATGTACAGAATTGACCTCCCTACAGATTTATTATAAGATTATAAATATAGATTCTAGGGCCCATGCCTAATTAATTATATTATATTAGAATAGTTCCAAAATCCACGACATTATTAATACTCGTAGATTCACCAAGATTTATAATGATAATACGTTTCCTATCTCCGCAAATTAACACAATAACACTGGCGTGTTAAATGCGGTCGTATTTAATGGAATTATATATGTTTACTGCAGCATCTGAGGTTTGACATTGTGATGTGACATAGTCGAAATTCGATGCCATTCGATTGTACATATTGCTAATCAGCGGCTTCGAGTTGACAAGGTAACACAGGATTGTTGAATATAGCACTTGATAATGGAGACAATTATATAATCAAGGAATACAAGACATGATAAAGGAACAACTTAATTGGTAAATAAAGGGTTTTAAATATAGATCACTACAATTATTTTTGTGTATTATTTACACATATTTGTAAATATATAAATTGAATTTATTTTCAATGAATAAAATGCTTTTAGATATTTATTTTATCCTAGAAAACTAAATGAAAATTGTATGCAATTCTTTTACTGAATCGAACTTTTCTAGGCGTTTGACAATTAAATATTTAATTACAAACATCCAAGAACCAAGCTAATTGGAAGTTCAAATCACAGCTGAATACGACAAGTCCTTAGCATTGAATTAATTCTATCTTAAAGTTGTAAGGCTAAAAGTTATCGAAATAACTTTAACCTGAGTCGAGTCAATGCTAAATTGGCTCGCTTGTTTGTCGAGATTCGAACCTTTATAACCTTCTTAATTAACTTTACTGCCAATTTTGTCAGAGGAAATAATTAATAATTTTATATAGTTGAATTTATATTTTTTACATAAATACTTTAAATGACAGCGACTAATGGCCGTTTTCACCAACCTTGTCTTAGCTTAGGTGACTCCTAAGAGACATGCTGTCTCACTCTTTTCAGTTAATATAAAAAGTGACAGCATGTCATTCAGGAGTCACCTAAGCTAAGACAAGGTTGGTGAAAACGGCCATAAGAGTAGCTTAAAAAATTAATTATAAATCAACGCGTACTCCTATTAAGACAATTTACCATAAATTGTACATAATAATAATATTTTTTAACCAATTCGTCTATACTATTAGAATATTCTGGAAATTTCTCGGAACTTGCAATTATATATAAAGTTTTAATCTTCTAACGTCTATACTATTAGAATGTTATAGAATTTTCTCAGGTCTCGCAATTATAAGTAAATTGTTATCTTTTAATGCAAATCTGCCCATCTGCTAGTTTTCAAGCTACGCTCATGCAATCTACGCATCTGAATTTCTATAATAAATAAAGTATAGAGTTCAAGTATGGGAATATTGAACACCTCTAGATAGTCGGCATGGATTGCCCTAGGAAAGTGCTCGCTACACCCAACTTATATGTAGGATACACTGGGGGGAGGTGGTGCGTTCGCGCCTTGGTGCGCTGCCACCGTTTGTGGGGGCCCCCCTCGGGGGGCAGTGGCCACCTTCGGGTGGCGTGGGACGGCCGACCTTCAAGGTCCGCGGTGCGGCGGTGTCGGCGGCCACGGGTGTGGCTGCCGATTAGGTCTTCGGACCCCCGTCTGGCAACCTGTACGCTCTGGTCGGTGTCGTGGATCATGTCTCGCGGCTGATCGGAGTGTGTAGGGGCCCTGCCTTAACCGGCCGGGCCGAGTGGAGAAAACCACGTTAAAAAACCGCAATTCCCTGCTGTTGGGGACCGCGGCAGCAGGGGCCTTCGGGTGGTGGGCGGCGTACAGTCCACCAGCTAGCGCCAACCTGGGGTACCTCCAGACCCCCCAGTGTATATAGGGTTGCCCGGGTGCAGGGGGCACCGCCCGGGTTGACTATCTCATCCCCCATACTCGTGGGATTCATTATGAATGTTCCTAAATTAAAAAATCAAAAAACCGAGGAGAAAGAGGTGGGTGCAGGGGAAGTACCTGCTGAGGTGGAAGTGACGGAAGTTCCCGCCCGCAGACGACGTGTCCGGTCCTTGCACCGGACGGAGGAGAGTGGGAGGTCGCGATCCCCTTCACGGGGGTCCACCTCAGGGTATAGGGAAACTGGCCGCGGCGGGGACATCAATCGGTCGCGACAACCGACAGCGAGACGCAGCGGCGGGTAGCGCGTAAGCGCAAGTCGCTGTGTCCCTTGAATGCCAGGGGAAGAAGGGGCGGGCAGATGGGGACGAGGACGTCCCCTCTAAAGACGCTGCCGCGGATAGGGAGGTCTCCACAACGGACATGGGGGCGGGCATGTTGGCATGCCTCTCCGATGTCGAAAAGTCTGTGGAAAAGGCGAGGAGCACGAAGGCCGAGGTGGTGGACGCAACGAGACAACCGCGCTCATCACCCTCAAGACCGGGACGACCGAGCTGTGTGAGCGGGCGGAGAGGAGGGGCCGGGAGAACTTCCAGGTCACTTCCACTATCGAGCAGCTCCCCGCTCGAGTCCTGACCCTGGCCGAGGAGGTGGCCTCCCTAAAAAGGGAAAACGAGGCTCTAAAAAACCAGGCCGGATCACCGAAGCCGTCCCCGGGGAGCGCGGCTCCCCTAGTTGCGGCGCTGCGAAAGAAGGGAAAGGCGGTAGGGGGTGGGCAGAAGGGAACGCCCGCTCCCGCAACATCCCAGTCGCCTCAGGAGGAACCAGCGAGGCCATTCTGGGGAGAGCTCTCCTCTTTAATGGAAAGAGAGTTCGCCCGTTTTCTTGCCGACCATATGAGCCGGTTCTTCCCCGAGAAGGGGACGGCCCCCGCTGGCGCATGAGCGTCGTCAGGCAGAGGAGGCTCGTCCCGGCCCGCCTGCCGCGCAGGTAGGGGGTGGAAAAAGGAAGAAGAAGAGGGTGGGGAGAAGAAGAGGGGAGAGAAGAAGGGGGGAAGAAGAAGAAGGCGGCTCTCCCTCCTACCAGGCCCGTCACGATGGCCCCGCCGGCGGCACTTTTAGCGCCGGCGCCCGAGATCCCCGGGGTGACCACCTGGGCCACCGTGGCGAGGCGCCAAAAGAAGGCCGCCCCTGAGAAGGTCCCGGCCCCCAAAAAGTGGTGGATTAAAGTGGTGGAGACCGGTCCCTGGAGGCTACCCAAACCACCGGCCTGCGCGGCGGTGGTCTGCTCCGCCGCTCGCGGCCGTCAGGAAACTGACGTCGGGGCGGCTCCTGATCGGGTGGTCCTCGGTCATGGTGCAGGCGCTCGAAGCACGCCCCCAGCAGTGCTTCGGGTGCCTTGAGAGGCACGTTAGGGTTAATTGTCCTAACTACCAGGTAGACCGGAGCACTCGGTGCTACCGGTGCGGAGAGCCGGAGCATATTGCCCGTCTCTGCACCGCGAGTGCTCTCTCCTGCCCGGTCTGCAAGGACCTGGGTAGACCGGCAGACCACCGGGTGGGCAGCAGGAGGTGCTCCTCACCCAAAAGGAAGGGGGGTCGCCCAACCTCCCACCCCGGCCTCGGGGCGAGCGTAGCGATGGACGTCCAATCTTAACATGGATGTCCAAAGCACAGGGTGCAGGGTGCTCCAGGGCAACCTCAATCACTGCCGCGCGGCGCAGGATCTTATGATCTAAGCGCTCGCGGAGGGTGAGGTTGCCCTGGCGGTCGTCGCAGAGCCCTACTCTGTCCCGAACCACCCAAGGTGGTTTGGGGACGACCAGGGCTTGGTGGCCATTTATTGGGCGACCGACCGACCGCACTGCACCCTGCTCGCTACGGGGCCGGGTTACGTGGCCGTGGAATGATCCACGGCATTTCTGGACGGGGTAGCGAACTGCGTTCGCTGTTGCGCTCCCCGTCCAGTCTTCGTCCTGGGTGATTTCAACGCCCACTCACGAGAGTGGGGCGACACTCGGGACGACGTAAGAGGGGAGACACTCCTGGAGTAGGCGGCGGGACTGGACCTCCGGCTTTTAAACCGGGGGTCGGTCAGCACCTGCGTGCGGTGGCAGGGGGAGTCGATCGTCGACCTGTCATGGGCGACTCCCTCTGCGCACCGCATGGTGTCAGGTCGGAGGGTGGCGGCGGAGGTGGTTACACTCTCCGACCACCGGCACATCGTGTTCGACGTGTCGGTGGCCCACCGCCGCCCTTCCCGAACTCACCAGAGGGACAGCCGTCCGCGACGTTGGTCCATCAAGCGGCTGCACTGGGATGCGACCCTAGCCGCTGCCCACGTCGCGGACTGGGCGGAGGAGGCACGGATTTCGCCCGACCTCGATGTGCATGCGCGGGCCGCCTGGCTCCGGAACACGATGACGTCGATCTGCGTCGCCATCCCCGACGCCAAGGCGCGGTCCTGGCGCGAGCTGCTGGGGGGACTGGAGAGGGACCCATGGGGGCGCCCGTACCGGATACTCGTCGTGGGAAGAGCGGTGGATACGCTCTTCCCACGACGAGCGGATAATGGCCATACGGATCGTACGAGGTTACCGTACAATCTCGTACGAGGCGGCGACGGTTCTGAGACTCTCCCCCCCACTCGACATCCTGGCCGACATGTACGCGGCGACGTATGCGTCGCGGCGTGTCGACCGGGGGAGCGCCCTGGAACCCGCGCACGAAGTGCTTAAGCGGGAGTGGCACCGACGGATTGTGGCGGCCTGGCGTGCGCAGCTCGAATTACGGATCTGCGCGCGCCAGCGAGCTGTCGGTGCCGTACTCCCGCACCTCGAAGCTTGGCTCCACGGGAAGGAGGAGGTCACCTACCGATTGACTCAGATACTCACCGGGCACGGCTGCTTCGGTGAGTATCTGTGTCGAATAGGACGGGAGGGATCGACACATTGTCACCACTGCGCATCCGACCTCGACTCGGCCCAGCACACGCTGGCGGAGTGCCCCGCGTGGGCCTCCGAGCGCCGAGTCTTGGTCGCAGAGATCGGGCGAGATCTGTCTCCGCCGGCATTGATTGCGGCAATGCTGGCGGACGAGGGAGGTTGGAGGGCTGTGGCCTCCTTCTGTGAAGCAGTGATGCTCCAGAAGGAGGCCGCCGAGCGGGGTCGGGAGATGGCCGATCCCGCTCGAAGAAGGCGGCGCCGGGCTCGGTAGCACAGCTGCGGCGCCGCCGCGGGTCGCCGGCGGGCGCGAGGAAGTCGCGACTGCTACGGCGACCCGGGATGGACCACGCCCCTTCCGTGGCCGGGGGGCGTCGTCGGTGGAGGAGACCGGGGGAGGTAGTAGCCTCCCCCGAGGAGGGCTCCCCTCCAGGCAGGGGAGCGGAGGCTGGGGGTTCCCGGAGGTGGCTTGCCTGAGGAAGGCCATCCCTGAAGTTTTTAGTGGGTAGGCCTCCCCCTTCTGGGGAGGAGAGCCCCACATAACCCCGGCTCGTCACAGCCGGGGTATGCAATTTAATGCATTTTCCTCAGGGGAACAAAAAAAAAAAAAAGACAGGCATCCGCTGGCGCGATTTCCTCGCGCCCGCCGGCGACCCACGGCGGCGCCGCCTTCTTTGAGCGGGATCGGCCATCTCCCGACCCCGCTCGGCGGCCCTCTTCTGGAGCATCACTGCTTCACAGAAGGAGGCTACAGCCCTCCAACCTCCCTCGTCCGCCAGCATTGCCGCAATCAATGCCGGCGGAGACAGATCTCGCCTGATCTCTGCGACCAAGACTCAGCGCTCGGATGCCCACGCGGGGCACTCCGCCAGCGTGTGCGGGAGTACGGCACCGACGGCCCGCTGGCGCGCGCAGATCCGTAATTCGAGCTGCGCACGCCAGGCCGCCACAATCCGTCGGTGCCACTCCCGCAGCGGATGCCTGTCTGCTGCGGAATACTTGCCAGCCTGCTGCTGCGTACCTACCAGCCTGCTGCGGAATACCTGCCAGCCTGCTGCTGTATACTCGCCAGCCTACTGCTACTTTGTCTGCCTAGTACCTGGTACCGCCTTCCTTTTTCCTTCTCTACCATTTTATTATTATTGTTTGTAATTTTAATATAATTCTTAAGTTTAGGCCGTGCTGTTTTAATATTTCTTTTAATAAATTAGTTTCTTGTATTTATTTTTTTCTTTTTACCTTTTCCTATTTTGCTCCGTAGCCTTCCGCTACGTGACAAACTGAACAAAGCAAACGAAGCGCCTGAACAGGTCACAATTGATCTGTCCCCTATTACACTAGTACTATAAAAATTGGCGAAGTGTAAGTATTTAATAACGTATAACCTAACCTTTAGAGAGATTAGGCGTGATTAAAAAAATCCTTATCAATATCTACGAGTAATGTTGTAAAAAAGAAGGTTGTAATCTACCTCGCGGACCACCCTGGGAAACGATATAATGTGTGACTTTTGGTCATAGCGGTTCCAAAACGAGTCGACTAAGGTGCAGTAATCATATCATTAGAGGCTGTGCTTCCATCTAAGTCCTGTACCAGATAGAGTTTTGCATTCTTTTGATGAGCGGTAGTGCCAGTGTCCATGCGGATCGTAAGGTACATCTGCGTTAATAAGTGAGACTCACTTATTCTGATGGGGACCCAGATACTAAGTACGGTGTTAGCTGTTGATTGATCACAAACAATGGTGGACCCAAGTAGGTGCGTGTCCACCACGTGCTAAAATCTGCCCCAATATAAAGTCGAATTTTCTTTAATTCGTCACCGTATATAAAACGAATTAGACGGGAGGATTCATAAACCTGTCGAGAGATCCTGTAGTATTTTAATAATTCTCCTGTAAATTGATCAAAATGAATATATAAACTGTAGTGCTAGCTAAAGATCAATTTCAAAAAAATATTTGCTTTAATCTAAATTCAACAAAAGAAAACTATTTTACAATTAGTTAAGTGTTTTATTTCAAATTACATATACAACTAAACTTAACACTTTTTCATTGTATTTGTCATAGGGAGAGGAGGATTAGGCAAATAGAACTTAGTTAGTTTCGACATACATTTATTATTGTTGTTGTCATATATTGCGCTCTCTGTAAATTTTTGTGAAATTCTATTCTGGTGTTAATTAAACGAATTTGACAAATATTTTTTTTAAATTTTGCGTTACCTCCTCCAATTATCACACGTATTTTACTATATAATAAAGAAATGAAATCATAAAACAACTTGACAAACACGAACGCACAAAATACAATTCATCGAACAGCCTCGTACATTTGCATGAACACAGCCCAGTGTCACTCGTTGTTAATACTCAAGCATTCTAACCCAGGAACATACCTCGGGGAATCCAATTAATTATCAAGACGTAGACATGCAGCGGAGCATGCTTGATTTGAGAGAAGCGGGTTCATCATTTGTTATTATTGCCACATACATGCTCAGGAATGCCTCCTCTGAGCGGGAAACATGGAAAGCAGGGCCACTTGATTTAATGGCTCTCAGTCCTCGCACGTAACTGACTCACGCATGGTGGATAGGTGCTATCAATCCGCAAGGTGTGGAAAACCATTGCCGGGTTTAGCAGTATAATATATTTTGCAGAGCTTAAATAAGTAACAAAATTTATTTAAAGCGTTCCAACAGGTTGGATCGATCATTAGTTTCAACAAAAAAAATTCTTCGGACCAACTGTTGAGTCGCAGAAAATATTTGACTACTCGTATCTTGTTTCTTTTTTTTGTTACTGTTGTATATGGACATAGTAGCAGACTATCCACGCCCAGTCAATCAGCGTAATACAGAATATCGTCGACCCAGGCACGTCATTTCTGACCCTCCCGACTCATTGACGCTGGCTCTTCAAGCCTTGCGAGAGGCGACATCTGCGCCGCCATCCCTTAGTTAGTCCATACTTCGGAGCTTGCTGCACATGTACGAGTAGGCCCCTATCATTTCAAGGCCGGACCCACTTTGGCGTACCGAGCCTTCTTTCGCGCATATGTCCTCTTCGGAGGGCAGCGCTGACGTGCCCTCTCCTGAGGGTGCGCCAACCATTCCATTCAAGCCGTAGGGCCATTAGGGCCAAGGCTAGGCTGAGTTTAGTCGGTAGGTCTGTGTGGTCGAGCCGCCTCGACAGCACCGGGAGTCCGACATAATCAACGCATCTCTGCTTGCCTGTTGCGTTGGTACCCATGAGGATTCTCAGCCTCCTCTCCTGAGGAATAAAAAAAAACAATCCACGTGATGGTAAAGTAGATGATACTGTTTAAATGGCCGAGTGTTTTTCGGGACCCAGGTGTAAATTTCAACGCTTAAAAGTTAACGACGCATTTTTCCGCTAGGGGGCCCTGAAGTCTGTATTAGAAAATCGTGGTTTTCGGCAGAATCAGCAGATTTTTGGATATGTTGTTCACTTTATAAATTCTTTGATCAGGCTAAAATATTTAAAGTCTTTGGCGAGTGATGCAATCAGTAATTTAGTAACAATGTGTAAAGTAAGTCAGAGTGAAGATTGAAATAATGGTAGGAATGGATGTGGGAGAACCCTATAACAAAATATGTCAAATTAGTGAGGATCAGAGAAAAGTTTTACACTGAATGTTAAAAATAGCAATTTATTTTTATATTTATACAATAGACATACATATACTCGCGCCATATATACCTGACAAAAATAAATCGACTATCGAGTATCAGTATTTATCATCTTATATATAAAAATGAATCGCAAAATGTGTTGGTAAGCTCATAACTCAACAACGCCTGGACCAATATGGCCAATTCTTTTTTGTTAATGTTCGTTGAAGTTCAAGGAGGGTTTTTACAATGAGGAAAATTCGAATAATTATCGGAAATACCCTAAAAACAGCCCTTTTATTTTCCCATGCAAACGTTTTCTAACTAAAACGTACAGTCGAATTGAGCTTTAATGTTATTGTATAAAGTTCATATTGCAAGCACTCACTGTTGTCTAAGCAATGAAGGTGTGTTCCTAACATCAAAGAGTCAATTTGCGCTTTATTAACGCTACATATAGTTGAAATTCAATCATATCTATCAAAACAGTGTGCGTGCGTGCGTTGGAGCACAGAATACATCGTTGGAGGATTTAATGTCACGTTCCAAAATTGAATAGCCACAAAATGTAATAGGTCATTTAGACTTTTTTTGCGATTTGGTTAGCTATGCGACATTATCTATAAAATAATTAGGAACAAAAAACTGCCACTGTACAAATCTTTTTGACAGGACGAAGTCTATCGGGTCCGCTAGTATACAATATTATTGGATACGAATTGGCACACTGATGAATCTTAAACTGGATACTTTTATGAATGAAGGACGTACTTTTGAAAAGGGGGATATTTGAAGCTTAGGATTTCTTCCTATCTCCGTTATATATCAATATTTTTTTTATTGTAACGTGTACTTACATATGCAAAGTGGGGACTACTTCTTCAAGTCAGGATATGATTATGGAATCCCATTGAAAATGCGAACTAATAGCTTGGTTAATAAATACGTAAATATTTCTTACACTTAGACCAATTAGCCTAGCCCAAAGTCTGTAAAGCTTGTGTTATGGGATCTAGGCTAACGAATACATATATGTATAATACTTATATTAAATATTTTTAATAACTATGACTCAAGTATAAATGCATTCATCACACAATCATCGGCCCTCACCGGGATTCGAACCTGGGACCTTATAGATGGCGACACTTTGAAATCGGTGTACTCACCAATCAACTTTGAAAGTCGTCAAAAATCATAATTGATTTTTACCTACGGGGTAAATAATAAAAAAGAAAACGCAAAAAATAAGTATTGAAGTGACTACCGAATGGAAACGGTTCCTGTGAATTAGCTATTAAGGAAAATATAAATAAAAATTGTCTTTTCTATACGTTTCCTATAATATGTAGTGGCTTATACTATGGCAGCGTGCTAACGCCAAGTCTACAGTATGCTTAAGAATTGACTTTTTACATTTCCTTTGTACTTAAATACTCGACGTAATAAAATACAACAACGTATGTAGGTAATACCGTAACGGGTAACCACGTGATTCGTGGAATTATGCCAGGAGCCGTGGCCACTAAGTTCGGGAAACTATGCTAATGAGGGATAGTTTGATTGTCGTAGAACTGACGAGCGATCCCGTGTTGGGGTCAACTGTTTATTTTCGCAGGCTGTTTCAATTGAATAGTTTCAGGCTACGAGCGGGCATTTGGCCCGAATTTGCTGTTCGTGTAATTTAGATGCTAGATTTGGCGGCGAATGCAGATTGGCTATGATGTGCGATATAAACTAGAAAATATGTTAAATATATCTTCTTATACATAAAAATGAATCGCAAAATGTTTTGGTAAGCGCATAACTCAACAACGCCTAGACCAATTTGGCCAATTCTTTTTTAAATATTATCGAAAATTATCGGAAAAACCCTAAAAACAACCTTTTTTTTCTCATTCAAACGTTTTCTAACTAAAACGTACAGTCAAATTTTTAATTATTTTTTTTTATTCTTTTTTTTTTGTAATACTCAATCGCTTATTTGGTTTAGTTTTTTGTTGTTTGTTTCCTGTCAATTAGTGTTGTGTATACCTGTAAAGACATATCGGTTATCCTTGTTTTATATATGTTTTTTATTTTGGTAAATTGTACTGATATTGTCGATGGTGTATCCTAGTTCATAAATAAATAAATAAAAAAATTTGAGCTTTATTGTTATTGTATAAAGTTCATATTGCAAGCACTCACTGTTTTCTAAGTAATGTAGGTGTATTCCTAACATCATGAGTCAATTTGGGCTTTATTAACGTTGTATAAAGTTGAAATTCAATCATATCTATCAAAACAGTGTGCGTGTGTGCGTTGGAGCACACAATACATCGTTGGAGGATTTAATGTCACGTTCCAAAATTGAATAGTCACAAAACGTAATAGTTCATTTGGACTTTTTTTGCAATTTCGTTGGCTATGCGATATTATCTATAAAATAAGTAGGAACAAAAAACTGCCACTTTACAAATCTTTTTGACAGGGCGAAGTCTGTCGGGTCTGCTAAAATTTTAACTACTAAATTGCTACCAAACTGTCATTGAATTGAATTTCAGTAGTATTATTTCTGTGTTATTATCTAGGTACCAAATATTTACTACATTATCATAGTAATGGAAATGACGAAGGACGATTTAGCCAACACAAAATAAAATATGTAACTAAAATGTATAACCTCAAATACAAAATGATTCATAATATAATTGATCACGCCGCATTGGTGGTTTACGCCACACTAAACATGTACTCATGTCGCTTACTGCGATATAATAAAATAGAATGGAAAACATTTATTCATGCACATATACAAAACAGATACAATTATTAAATAAATGGTCAATTAGGAGCCGACCTCAGCAGAAGCTGTACCAGACCAATCTGTGGCAACGTTGGTATTCTAATCGGACCAAAGTGGGGTAAAACACAAAAAAAACAATATAATTAGATTTACAGCAAATTATTACAGCAAATTATATTATTCACTTTCTGACTTACAAAATAAAACAATTTAATTGTAATTATGTGTGATTTAGTGACATCAGTACATACAGAATAAATATAGTTCATAAGTTGTCTGAAATTTTAAGCTAAAAGTTTTCACTGTATTTTCTATTAAATTCAATACAGCATGTGAAGGATTTGTATGGGATAATTTATCAACGATAATAAGATAATGTTATCTCAAAAGGATAAGAATAGAGAGAAATACGTATGTGTAGATTAAAAAAAGTAGTATTATTAAATTGCTTAGGAAAATGCCAAGATTTCCTATCAAGCTGGAGTAAAACAAACAAAGGTGAATATATCGTTAAAAAGGATTAAAATTGTACACTTATCGAGACAATTTAGTTCGTTGGTATAAATTCACAAAATAATTGGAATAGTTAGAAATTCAAATACATATACCAGTATTTATAGAAGTACAAAGAAAACGACAGTATATAGAAAACATCTTTATTCTCATTTAAAACTATATTGACGTAATGAACTAGCAAATCACCAAGGAATTGACCTGAATACCATATTACCACTATTGTACCATTATATTTTAATACTGGCAATGTAATCACCATTGGTATGCGTCTCTAATGTTGATAATAATTAAATTAAGCGTCGCTTCAGTCTAGCCACTTCATGGCGTGGTGGGCATCTCTGACAAGAACTGCTTACTGAGAAACTGAGAAGTGATAACTCCACGACGGCTATTGAGTAATGATCGTGTATCTGTGCGTCAACAACGGGAGAAGGGAAATTTAAATTCAGAATAAAAAATACAAGTTAAAAAACTAAAAGAAAGAGATTGGTGAATCGGATAAACAAACTAAACAAATAGCAAAAATGCCGGCTTCCCCTTTACCTAGTCAATACAAAAAGTCAATGTCAACACCAGGCAGACATTATGAACAAAAAATACACTAGTTTGTTCAAGACTTGCCAACTATGCAAACTTTATTGGCGGATACAAGAATCTTCTCCATTTTGTTGCCTCAGGCTGTCTGCAACCAAATTTCGCGGCAGTCGCTTGGGTGGTTAACTCGAGAAAGTCTAACAAAACTCTCTTGTATGCTGCTTGTATATAAACTAATTTAATTTTCAAAATACTACAAATCAATATAGATGTTATATAAATGAATATGATTGATGATGATGATTAACATACAATAAATTTACTGAAGTATTTCATAACAATTATAACTTCATATTTAAATTTATTTTTTGATACTTTCATCATTATTCGAATAAAACGAAACATCACATAACATTTTTCAATAACAGTTATTGAAGATTTTGTTTATATGCTCATACTAATTTGGCGACAAGTTATAACGTCATAAATGCAGTGTATTTAGTGTGAAATGTTTTACAACGATCCGTGTCGACGTCGCAAATCGCTGTATCATTTTAAGCATTTATTGTTGTTATACTGTTATTTATACAATATTTCTACGCTAATATTGAGTCTTAATGAATATAGAATAAAACAAAAAAAAAATGTTATCTACTAAATTAACCTATAGCGGTAAACTAGCATATTGAGGACTCTGCAGACATTATTATGGATATATTTCAATTTAATTTTGTTACATTAACTGAAACTTAAGACTGTATACTAAGCAAATAGATATCTTTTGCACATTTCCTTTTTTAAAAATTCGTGGTTTGTAAACTTATCGAGCTTTAAATGAGTGTAAAATAAGAATGTAACTTCCAATAAAGTATCAAATCTTTACCCGTATCACATTGTTTCTATAATTTTTTTATTCTAAATGTGTTTTGCTTAATTTCGACATTAGTATACCTTGGTGATTTATTTATTGTTTATTTATTTGATAGAATACCAAATAGATTGTGTTTATGACTCAATGCGCAAACGGTCACGCATCACAACATACTATATATGCTAGTATGCGTGAATCGCTGCGCAATTTCTCAAAAATTGACAAAGTAACTGAACTATGTTCAGTTAAAAATGGATGTTTGTAAACTTAAAAATGAATGAAAATAAAGTCCTATTACTTATTATGTGTCCACCTCGAGTCTGATCGACCCATACGGTAAGATAAGGCATTCAAGTCGTACAGGTCATTTTAACCAATTTAATGAAAATTAACGTGGAGTTTACCAAATCCTAAAAAGCACCTTTGACACCGCGCCCTCTTCTTAGGAGCGGTCGCTTTCATTTCAATACATACATACTCACGCCTTTTTCCCACGGGGGTAGGCAGAGATTACGTCTTTCCACTTGCTACGGTCTTTACATATCTCTTTCGCTTCATCTACTTTCATAACATTCCTCATACATGCTCGACGATTGCGGACGACTCATTTCAAGCCACGGATTTATTAAGACCCCAGGCTTAGGCTGAGTTTGTTCGGTAGGTGACATCGCTCAGACCGCCTCCGTCTATGAGGATTCTCTGCCTCTCCTGGTATTCCGCCATCTTGCGCAATTGACAGCTCATATCATTGACATATAAAATAACGTTTGTCGGTTTGAAAAATATTATATTATTATCATACTATAAAGATTCAAGCAATAATTATCAAAATATCTAGATAGCCTTTATAGTTTGCATTCGGAATATACCTCGTGGAATTCTAGTTTCTCTAATTATTTCCATGCATAATAATATACGGCCGTCACTCGGTAGACTCCCCTTCGATTTCCTCGCATTTAGCGTCTATCGGAAAATTGCAGCCAGCGCACGTATGTGGTGATTTAAGGTCCTACTGCGTCGGGCAGCGCGCCCGCCTTAATTAATAGAGCGGTATTTACTTATCCTTCTACAGGTACTTGTTGTGTGCTGGTTTCCGGACAAACGTTCCGGACAAATTCACATATCACACCAGTTGGTTTTAGGTTTGAAATGGCATTAATGTTTGCGTTTCAGTAATTGGTTTTGTTGGTTCTATGTAGTTATTTTCAGAAGTGAAAGTTAAAGTCATAATGATGATTGAAATTAGTCCCCAGTCAACTAACGCAAAAGCAAAACCAATTTTAAAAGGCGGTATAAGAGATTGTTACTAGACCAACAAAAAAAACGTATGAATCTGTTTATGTGAACCTCTTTACTTACCTTTTAATCTTAAGTCTTTGATTGTAGGGACCATCGTTTACATAAATGTATGTTTGTGCTGGCATTCTTATCATATCCAAATTCCCGTTGATTTTAGAGATTAGAGAAATTTTATATCGCTGTCATCTCCAACGAACAAAAGTCGTGCTTGCGTGGATCCCAAGTCATTTGGGCATTGAAGGCAATGACACAGTAGACAGAGTTGCTAAGGATGCCACTCATAGCGGCTGTCTTAGTCACTATGTAACATATTCTCATGACCTATTAGGTCTAGCAAGACAGCGAATGACCTCTTCATGGGATATTAAATGGAGACAATCCAGCAGTGTTGAAGGAAGGCATTTTGCTCAAATTCAAAAGGAAATTCCTTCTAAACCTTGGTTTTTTAAATTTAAGCAGGCCTCTAAAATTTGCATATCTACTATATGTCGGTTACGTCTTGGGCATGCAAGTACAGTACACCGGTGCACTTGACAAAAATAAGGGTTAAAGACAGCTCCCTATGTGAGTGTGGTTTGGACGAAGGTTCGACTGATCATATATTTTTCGATTGTACAAAATATTTATATTCTTTGTATGATGTCATTCCCCCTTATATCCCCAAGCCGTGTCAATTTAACTCTCTTCTTTCTTATGTTAATTCACCCTTCATCAATATTCTTTGTCATTTTATTCTACAATCGTATTAAACTTTAATTGGTATCTTTTTATTCTCTTATTTGGTTTCCGCTCTTTAACTTTTTTATATATTTCTTTATAGACAGCGAACAGGTATATTATTATTGTATTTTATTTGTCTTGTTTAATTTTAATTTTGCATTCACTTGTACTTTCACGGCCTGGATAATAACATGAGTCGCGCATACTTTAATTTAAAAAAGTATTCTAAGCAAAAAAACTCGAGGTTGACGAAATCCTATGGCCGCCATCAAACCCAAAAGAAGAAGAAGAAGATTCTTCTCATAATAATGTAAAACCTTCTTTTGAAATGCTTCTGTATTATAATATGTTACATTGATTGTTCCTAACGTCGAAATGGTTGCTTTTCTTTTCTTTTTGCACTGATTTTTGTTCACCTATTATTGTTTTAATAATGTCAAATAATGTCCACAAAGTACTTTTGTATGATAATGTCACTGTCATGACCACATACTATATAGTGTGTTGTACTGTCTTTTTACGTCCGATGTCGGGATCATGGAGGCAATATGCGCTATGCCCACGTGCATATTGCTTCAATGATCTGAATCAATGGTCCTACCTGAAAACCAGCGCTTTTGCTGCGTATAGCAGTAATAGCATTAGCTGAGGTAGGGACCGTTTTGGCCAGACTTCGATGTTTTTTATTCTATTTTATTTCATTTATTTTTTTTTCTTTCTTTTATTATATCACTAGCGACCCGCCCCGGCTTCGCACGGGTGCAGTGAAAAAATGGTTATGGTGGGTTATCCCTAAGAGATAGACATATACCATCGCGGACTTTTTTGTGGATTTTTGTAAGTTGTACAATACTGTAGTACATTATTTTGGTCTATCTCGTAGGGTTCAGCCAGCGTTTGCAATATAAGCGCAAAAAAACGTGCTTATTTACGACATCACATTAGAAACCTTTAAATTTATCAGTGTTTCTCTACTATATTATGCATTTATTATACATACAAACCTTCCTTAAGAATCACTCTATCTATTAAAAAAAACCGCGTCAAAATCCGTTGCGTAGTTTTAAAGATCTAAGCATACATACGGACATACAGCGAAAGCGACTTTGTTTTATACTATGTATTGATTGATAAGCATACTGTACAAGAATGGCCAAATAAATATATCTTTCTTTCTTCTTTCTTCTTAACGCAACGATAATCCATACGATTTCTATGCAAGCGTTCTAAGTATTAGTCATAGGAATTATTCATATTGCGTTTTTGTTAACAAAAAAAGAAATAAAACCATTTTCGTCTACGATAGTAGTATGGAATTCTTAAGAGTAATGTGAATACAGGTAACTTAACCATGAGGTGTATAGCCATAAAATTAAGAATAAGAAAAAGTGAATACAGCTCTTTTTCAAATTTAATAAAGTCAGCTATATATTGAATTTGTAAGCATAATCTGTAACAATAATAGCATTTACTGAAACAGTTTCAATTTACGATCCCAGCAATAACAACGCAACAATATCTCAAACTAAAACTAAACTAATATAATGCTGACAGTTTCGCCGTTCACGATTCACTTGTCTGCAACGTAAAATTACACTTTCATGAAGTCATTGCACGTACCCAATAAATAAACGATGTTACAAACGCACAGCACAATTTATAAGGAGGTGAAATTTATTTGGGAAACTAAATAAAAATACCGGCGCACTCAGACGATTTGTTCAGCTTAATAACGACAATAGGATCGGTTAGGCTGCGGCCTTCGTGGTGGCTGAAACGTGAGGGCGGGTCGATGGTCCTTCGATATCCGGCAATTATGTAGTGAGTGATGGCGTTAATTGAAACACTGACCTTTGGAACGGAACTAATTCATCAGTTGACCTTTGAATCTTTTCTTTATACAGTTCAAACTTCATTACACAGTGAAATTTGACGTCCATTTTGGCAAATGGATTCTACTTGCCGCGGCTCCGCTACCATTTGTTAATGTCACACCGGGTACACGCTACATTTTAATAAGAGCTCTAGTTATGTTGCGTGCTATTCAGTAATCTTGTATGAATGAAAATTTGTTAAAATGTTTAAATTATGCCACTAGGATTATTATTTCTTTTATCACTGAAAAGGTAATAAAAATATTTGATTTGTATCGATATTTTTTCATTGATCCTTACCCCACGAGATTCCTTTGCTTTTTTAAACCCTTACCACAAGTAAATCTGCCATTTTTTAATATTTAGGTAACTGTATTATTCTTTTTGTTTGTGTTATTATTATTATTCTATTTATTTCCATATTTTTCAATGTATTCTCTTTCTTTTTGTTCACAGGGCGTTCGAATATTAGGCTTACTAAATAGGTTTATTTGTGTATTGTTTTATTTATTAGTCTACGTATAAATTAAAATATAGTAAATGGCGTTATATAATACAATATTGTATAATCAATCTCAATACGTAATTGAAATACAATTTTTCACCCGCTTTTGCTTTTCTAATAAGGCTATCGCCACACAGAAAGGGTTATAAATTGAAGGTTCGAAGCGGCATTTCTGAACGTAGAAAAGGGGAAATTTAAAAATGTACAGGCTCCTTTAGGGATTACTAATAGCAAAGGCGTTAAGGTGTAAAGGCACTTATAGATTAGAAATTCCGTTTCTTTGAATTATTTAAATACAAATTGCCCCTTCCTTAATTGGAAAACATTTAAGTCGTTTTTATTACAGAGGACGAACGGAGGTATGAAACATCGAAACATAAAATTACAATTACAAAAAAAAATGAGCGTTCCATTTAGTATTCGCTATAATATTAGCACAATTAACTGGCTATAATATAATTTATTATTGCTCACACTCATGAATATATTTACAAAAATAAAACTGTCAAAAACTAAACATTTACATAAACTTTTGTATCATCACAATTCGATATTTCAATAATTTTGGCTTAGTTATTTTTGATGTGAAAATGTAACAGGCAGATAGACCGCCTTTTACATGTATAATGTTAGTTTTCAATGGACAAGAGTTGAATGTGGGCATAGTGTGATGAAAATTATACAATTTACAGGTTTCAAGGTTTCAAGTACATTTTTACAATACAAGTTTGTGTGATGGAATGCGAGTATTTGTACCTTAGTCAGGGTTGTATTATAATTAGAGATCGAATAATCGGATGCATATTTTCCAAAAGTTAATTTTTGGCTCACAAATTATGGAAGCGGCTTTTTAAAATACATTTTGTTAAATAAAAATCCCGAGAAAATACAGGACTGCAAATTTAACGTAGTGTTATTGTTTGAAAATTACTAAATTAGCACGTGGTATTTATTTTCAAAAGACCGAGACTCCGGGTTCATTTATACAACTATGCATACGTATTTACATGAAGTTTAGTTTCAGTTCCCCGTGCGATTTATGAATGTACGATTTATAACATGACGAGTATTATACGAAAGTAGTGAGCTAGTTTGACTAAAACAATAATCAATTAAATAATTGAATAAATAAAATAGAAATGGTGAAAAATTTAATTTAACAAAACAATAAAAAGCCGTTTCCATACTTTGTCTTAAACTAACTTTAAGTAAATATGCATCCGAGTATCCGATCTCTAATTATAATATATATATCTATCAAAAATATTTATATATGCATAATATATGCATGTCTATCCGTTATCTTACATTCCATAACGCAAGCCTTATAGAGCTTATTTTGAGCTAGGCTAATTGGTGTAAGTGTAAGATATATATATATATATATATATATATATATATATATATATATATATATATATATTA
The DNA here is from genome assembly GCA_036419045.1 of Scirpophaga incertulas. Lineage (NCBI taxonomy): Eukaryota > Metazoa > Arthropoda > Insecta > Lepidoptera > Crambidae > Scirpophaga > Scirpophaga incertulas. Next base: position 23,944,835 of record CM071637.1, read on the forward strand.
TTATATTATATATATATATATATATATATATATAATTATATATATATAATATATATTATATATTATATATATATATAATATATATATATATGTGTGATGGAATGCGAGCATTTGTACCTTAGTCAGGGTTGTATTATAATTAGAGATCGAATAATCGGATGCATATTTACCAAAAGTTAATTTTTGGCTCACAAATTATGGAAGCGGCTTTTTAAAATACATTTTGTTAAATAAAAATCCGGGAAAATACAGGACTGCAAATTTAACGTAGTGTTATTGTTTGAAAATTACTAAATTAGCACGTGGTATTTATTTTTCAAAAGACCGAGACTCCGGGTTCATTTATACAACTATGCATACGTATTTACATGAAGTTTAGTTTCAGTTCCCCGTGCGATTTATGAATGTACGATTTATTACATGACGAGTATTATACGAAAGTAGTGAGCTAGTTTGACTAAAACAATAATCAATTAAATAATTGAATAAATAAAATAGAAATGGTGAAAAATTTAATTTAACAAAACAATAAAAAGCCGTTTCCATACTTTGTCTTAAACTAACTTTAAGTAAATATGCATCCGAGTATCCGATCTCTAATTATAATATATATATCTATCAAAAATATTTATATATGCATAATATATGCATGTCTATCCGTTATCTTACATTCCATAACGCAAGCCTTATAGAGCTTATTTTGAGCTAGGCTAATTGGTGTAAGTGTAAGATATATATATATAATATATATATATATATATATAATATATTATATTAAATATTTTTGTTACAAAACAATAATCAATTAAATAATTGAATAAATAAAATAGAAATGGTGAAAAATTTTATTTAACAAAACAATAAAAAGCCGTTTCCATACTTTGTCTTAAACTAACTTTAAGTAAATATGCATCCGATTATCCGATCTCTAATTATAATATATATATCTATCAAAAATATTTATATATGCATAATATATGCATGTCTATCCGTTATCTTACATTCCATAACGCAAGCCTTATAGAGCTTATTTTGAGCTAGGCTAATTGGTGTAAGTGTAAGATATATATATATATAATATTAATGAATCCTGAACTATCTTAAACGTAAATGGACCTTTGCGATTTTTTTATGGTTCATTTTTCAGAGGCTCACATTACTAAAACTTGCTTGTTAACAAAAATCCATTCGAAACACGCCGTACTCTTAACGATTTTGTAAGATCGCAAAGTTCGCCTACTTCGTCTTTAAAACACAAGTTCAGCTAAGTGTACACCAGAACATATTTGCGTAGCTACCATACTTTTTATTCCAAACTTCTCCGGGCCATTTCCATTATAACGTGTTAATGTTATGCATTAGTACCATGAAAAACGAGTGGACGTTAAAGTATGATAAAATAAAAGTTTAATATTGTTTTAATTCGGCTACGGCAAATTTTGATTCGAGTTGTGCTCGTTGGGGCTCTTGATTTGAATTGGGCGTTATGTGTTTTGTGTTTCTGAATTAACATTTTTTTACATTTCTATATTTAGAATGCAAAACATAAATGAGTTCATTTTATTAGCAATGAATTGAACTCGTGTCCGTTTTATATTTGACTTGTACATTAGTTATTATTTCATTTATATAATGACTCGAAGACATTAATATTTTCAGGTAAATATCTATGATTACATTGTGGCTTAGAAATATAAAAAAATGTACTATATATATCTATTATATAAATTCACATTACATCATTAAGAGTAACAAAGAAAGAAAAATACATAGAAAGAACAATGGCAGGATTTTACCTGAGTAATTTTTGAGGCGTCTTAAAATATCCAATATTCCAATATATCTATACTAATATTATAAAGAAGTAAAGTTTGTGTGTTTGTATATTTGTTAAATTGTAAGGGTTAATCTCGGGATCTAGTAAACCGATTTTAATCATTCTTTCACCAATAGAAAGCCACATTATTGCTGAGTGTCATAGGTTATATAAAAAACCGAGAAATAAAAAGGCTTTTACGTGGTAGTTCGTTTTGCAAAGTGAATCGGAGAAAAAAACGGGCTTCGGGTTTAATTCGATTCGCGTTCGTGGATTATTAATATTAAGCCCAACGAAGTGGGCACGGGTCAGCTAGTATCCAATATATAAGTTTAAGTAATGGAATTTTGCTATATTTTACATGCAAATAGTTTTTTTTTGTAAGGGCCGAGAAAAAAATGTATTAAATAAAAATACCTCTGCTGATTAGCAAATAGTATAATCTATAATAACTCATCGATGTTGCCAGCGTCAAAAAACATTACATAGTTTGCATATGCTGTTCAGCATCTGTATTTATATAAATACCCACATTAATATACTGCGTCGTCGCGAGCGTCGGTGGCGCTGTGGTCTCGGCACTGGTTCGTGCGCCGCATAGAATCGGGAGGCCCGCGATCCAATCCCCACCGTGTACCAATGTGTTTTTCGTTCCGGATTTCATATGTACATTTATCCGACGCTCCTACGATGAAGGAAAACATCGTGAGGAAACCTGCGTACAACTGCGAAGCGACTCAAAGGTGTACGTAGTCAACCAACCCGCACTGGGCCAGCACCTAATCGCCCTAACATAGTTAGGGTAGGCTCGAGTCCGGTGAGGACGTATATGAGCTGTGATGATGAATATACTCATACCTCTTCCCCATGGGTAGGCACAGTTTTCCATTTGCTATGACCCAAACACACATCACTAGCTTCCTTGAATTTTATTAATACATTCATCTATACTTCTAGTCTAGGTCAAGAATATTATATTATTCTTGACCTAGACTAGAGGTTCCCAAACTTGTTTGTGTCGTAGACCTTTTGCCATGTTTGTCGGTTTTGGGTAGACCCTCTACTTACCTGATATCGAATGCCTACATTCTACAACTTTTAGAAATTTTATAAACATACATAATATAATACATTTTTAACTTCATAGGTATTACTCTATTGTAGCAGGTGTTATTTTGCGGAAGTCCATTGTATTACAAAGGATATTGGTTACGTTTGCTGATTCCGCGCAGTTGATGATGACTTGTCCAACAAGCAGTTGAACAAGTCATCATCAACTCGGTGTCTCACGAGCGACTGAGTCGCTCGTGAGACACCGAGCGGGTAACAGATCCTGAAGATGTCTCGCTGAGAGACGAAACACGTGTCGACCTTGTCTGCTTGTTAGACAAGTCATCATCAACTGCGCGGAATCAGCAAACGTAACCAATATCCTTTGTAATTCATAGGTATTTTTATAAATTACTAGCTTTCTGTCCGCGGTTTCGCCTGCGTGGATTTCGGGATTGGGTCTATAGAGAGTTAAGGGTCATAGCTTTTGCCCACGGCTACATATGCGCGGTCGGTTTATGGCGCGAAGGTTTTATCCCTCTAGTACATGCAGCACATGAACCCAGTAAGGGTATAGGAATATATATAATATAATATTCATATTGAATATTGACATAATCGCATTACCAATACAATGTTATATCTCATAATATAATAAACTTAAACTTAATGGAATATGATCTTAAATTAGGTCGCAGTTTCAAGGCCAATTAATAAACAAAACTTAGTAAAAAAAACACAAGTACATATATACAGTCACACATTAAATACAAACAGAACAAATTAATACTTACGAGTATTACCGATTACTACTAAAAATTCGTTGAACATAGAACACTGAACAATTGCGTGTTTAAGAATTAGCAAATATTATTACATCACTTTTTACCTAAAATCATCGATCTTTCCACCGCGACGCAGTCCGGTGAAAGATCGATGATTTTAGGTTCTTAGGATTTTAGGTTAGGTGATTCCGTCAAAATATTTTATTCTTAGTCCAAGGTCCACAAACAGACACGTGTACCTGTCGGATTCTCTTCAGCTGTATCTGAACTAGAAATCTCAATTCATTGAACGAGATACCACCAAATAAAGATGTTACGAAACTCCCAAGCCAGTACAAAAGCTGTTGATAGAATGATTGATTATGAAGCGTTGAACTTAACGCATAACAAGTTTATTGAATCGAAAACTCGACGGAACGCCGTATCTAGGTGCGAGATAACAGCACAGAAACTATGAAGCATTAATCAACCCGGTCCGAGCTAGTCTCCGCCAATAAAGCTGTATATAACTCAACGAATCTAATTTGGCCCGCCCGACCCACGGCGTGGAAGGGTTAAATGTATTATACCCGATGTTAATATTGCAGGTACACCTTATTGTTTGCGGGGTTGATATTAGTGGTAATAACGTTCGTTGTAAATTTAGTTCAACGGATATGTTTTATGAATTGACGTAATCACTCTTGTGAACTAAGCATGCATTTGGTCAAAATGCTATGAAGACATAACGCGGTGTTTTACGCAGAGAAATAGGTGATGTGTGAGCGTAGGCACGACCTAGAATGATAGCATATGAACTCCCTCCAGTTTGTTGATTTCAGATCTCTCTGAATTACCTGGAATAAGGCGTTTTTATTCATAACTACTTCTAAGCAACGTTTCATCTTCACAGTCTATATACTATATACGTTCTATATACCATTTAGTTCTATATACGTTCTCACTGACGTGCCTAACGTATCTATATTAGGGAGTATTCAATACCGAGTGCTGTGAATGTTTTTATCGTTAGGACTTACCTTGACAAGGTTAATCTCAATTAGTACACAATTCACTTGTACACTATTGAATTTCATTAATTACAGGACTGAATTATAAAGAAGATTACAGGAGCGAATTATAAAGGAAATACTTCGGTTTACAATAACTTGTTTTATAACAATCCAAGCTACCGGGTCACATAGGCGAATCTATCCGAATCCGAATGCGCTGGGCCCAACTGTCTCGATCCTCGCTGACGTGACACGCAAGTCACTGAACCGGTCTCACTTTAGTTTTAGTGTTAGTTCATACTAGCTTCCGCCCGCGGCTTCGCCCGCGTGAATTAGTTTTTGTCAATCCTGGTCCCTTATGTCTAAGGTAACAAGATTCATGGCCTTATCTTCAATTCAACCCCTATTTCACCGCCACACTGGTAAACATTTCAAAATGCTAGAACAAACGATTTTTTGTTTCTTATGACGTGATATTTGACGAACTTGCATACTAACTTTCAACCCTTATTTCACCCCCTAGCTGATCGAAATTTCAAAAATGCTAGAACAAATGTTTAATGATTTGTTATCAAGTGCTTAAATGTAAAGTTTCATGGTTTCATCTTTTAAAATTAAGATATCCCATACAAACTTTCAACCTCTATTTCAACCCCTTTATCCCTTTTTTTCGAAATAAAAAGTAGCCTATCTTCAGTCTCAGGGTCTAAAGATTGTCTGTATGAAATTTCATCAAAATTGGTTGCGAGGTTTAAGCGGGAAAGTGTAACAGACAGACAGAGTTACTTTCGCATTTATAATATTATTTGGGATAATTGTTTACTTTGGGTTCGTATAATATATATATAAATATTATATATTAAAATATAGATGTATTTATTAAGTAGATACTAGTTATTGTTAGAATATTTAATTGTAATAATATTTATTTTTATATATTATTATAAAATATATTATATAATGTAAAATGTATACCCACAAATCCTTCAACCACGGTGGCACAGGGCAGATAGTTGACGCACCTTTGAATTTTTTCGCAGTTGTATGCAGGTTGATTCACGATATTTTCCTTCACCGTAGGAGCGCACGTTATAAAATATAAAATTCAGATTCACATGTCGAAATTAATCAATCACAATTTATCAAGCAATACTTAAATTAAACATGCAACCGCCTTCAAGAGATACCTGACCTACTTCGCTCGTCATCCGTATCAGTTTAGAGGTTTTCATAACTTGGTGAACAAAGTTAAGTGTCACATAAATTACAGTGTTAAGCACCTTGCCACATCAGAGACGAGCATTGAACTTGTATATGTTAAACGAAATTTGCTTGCGTTTTATGAATTCATAGCTACTTAGGATATAAAATGTTCATCATACTTGCTTGCTTTCTAAAAAATGTTTATAAGTGTTTATTACTCTTTCACGTAAAAAATACTGAATCGATTTTAATAATATAGCTTTATACATCAGAATAAAACACAAAATGCAATTTATAAATATATACGCTACGCTAATTTGAAATATTAATAATATATTAATACTAGCTGACCCGCGCCCACTTTGTTGGGCATAATATTAATAATCGCCGAAGCGAACACGAACGCGAACCGAATCAAACCCGAAGCCATCGCGCGCCGTCCGCTGCTTTGGCCTTCACACTTAAGACGACGAGTTTTCTTATTACTTAGTTATTAAAGATTCATAATTTTTGGTAAAATATGACAAATAAATATGACCTAATGATTTAAATTATTTTATTAATATTAAAAATTAAATTATCTATACCAAATATAAAAAAATACTACTTTTGTAACTTAAATATAAAAGTTAGACATACGCGTCGTTGACTATTTTGTAGGAATTTTCAAGCTCCACATCTTTTTTCTAGAACTCAAAAATACATCTTCCATAACAGCGTTCGTAAGGAACGCTTTCATTCGACCGTTTTTTCTCCGATTCTGACCGTTTTTTTATTTTTAGGTTATATATATATATATATATATATATATATATATATATATATATATATATTTCTATTGATGAAACAATGTTTAAAATCGGTTCAGTAGATGCCGATATAACCCCTTACAATTTAACAAATATACAAACACACAAACTTTACTTCTTTATAATATTAGTATAGATATATGATACTCGAAATTCTAATCCTGCGCGGACAAAGTCGCGGGCACCTAACTGGTGCCCGAGTCAGTAATAAATATAGTGTTACGGTTGAGTTGCTCTCAAACCTCGTTGTTTAAAGGTGGCACTAGTAAATTGCAAGAAGTGTCGTATTAGAGAGCACACCGCAGTCCCTAACGGTTCTCGAAAGTCCAAACTCGAATACACGAATTAGAATTTCCAACGATGCACCGTTTCACTCCAGCGCACACCATACAATTTGTCTCATAGTACATTGCCTTGAAAGTTATCCGAGCTAAAGTAGCATAAATAGTGGAATTTGCATGTGAGTTAATACAACAGAAGCTATATTATAATCATATCCATTTTATGAATTCGTTGTATTTCGTAACCCCTTTTTCACATTTAGCTTTAGCTTGCTGTATGTGTTCCTTGCACGCTACAATCACCCATACGAGAGTTTTGGTTGCCTCAGGAGATTTTTACAAGTCAAAGTTGCACATTGCACGTCAAAGATGCTGCACGCCACAGGTTCACAAGTTTACGGCGGAAGACCTTATTCTGGAAAGAACTAGCAAGTAAACCAGCGTGAGTATTATTTTGCCGCCTGTATTTTAACAGGGCCGGAAAATAAGCAACACTGTGGCATTTTGTTGTAAAAGCCATTTCCTCATGAAAGAGCCTCTATTTTTTTTGCATTCTGTATGTTGAAACGGCAAGCTTATTATTATTTTAGGCTTAAGGCAGAGAACTCGCGCAAGGAGGAAATATCCACGTAAACGTAGATGGTCCTCTCCAAACTGCCTGCCGACAAACTCTGCTTATAGCCTGGGGCTTATTGATCTTTTTTGGCTTAAATGGTTGGCGACCGATGCTCAGGAATGAGTGCGGAGGAAGTAAGCACACAGTGTTTATGTGGTGTGCCTGCTTCATGCTCTAGGTAGGGTAGGTATAACCAAGTACGCACAATCTCTCATTCTTCCTTCCCTGTGCCGCAGACATGCTGTATATAACACGAAAGTGGAGCTTGTCGCAGACATTAGGCTTCACGCGTGGCACGGATATATTATTGTGCTACTCCGCGTTCATGCAGCATTCTAACAACGTGAAAGAAGTTTGTCGATGACGTAACGTCATCACTGCGATACATGCGGTTTTAAGAGTTTGTTTAATTATTAGATACCAAATAGGCGAACGCGGGACGTAATTGGGTGGTGACGGAAGGGGAAGTCAGCAGCAAACTTTATGTGGGGCTAGTACATACTAGCCTCACATAAAGTGTGACACTCTTCAGTCTACATAAAGTAAAGAACTTTAGTTTACATACCATAATGCTGCCTGCATTCCAGGTACAATGCCACCTGCATTGTACCTGGAAAGGGTTTGTCCAGTCTATACTAAATGCGGTACGGTAAAAGCATTGAACAAAGTGTGATTGCATTTGAATAATTTAGACAACTGCTATGATCACGGAATGAAATGGAACAATATGAATTGTGTTTTTCAGATTCTCAATATATTTTGAACAAACTTTGTGAAAAAACAAATAAAAACGTACGGAAATTCTTAAAAGTTTGACACAAACGAAAGAAACTTGGGGAATAAAAAGAAACAGGAAATCACATGAAAATAACGAAAGCATTCTTTTCGTTTGAATGTTATTTAATTTTAGAGTCGACGTCAAGATATCTAGCAGAGGGCCTTTTGTAAACTTTGTCTCCAAATTTGATTAGCAGAAGCTCGCAGCGAAGCAGCCGTTGGTTGATAATTTACAAATTGTTCCCTTACTTGTCAGACAGTAATAACAATAAGGAAAGTTCAGCAAGCAATATTGTGACCAAGCGACAGATGTCGTGCTAATCTTATAAGTTAATATCAAAACGAGTATCAGCTTATTACGTATTAGAAGGATTCAGGAATATCCTGGAACTTTTCTTGGGGCTTATTATACTTTTACTTTGACCAGCAACAAATTGTGGTGATTAGGTGGGTATTAGATTTTTGATTTTTCCTAAAATATCATCATACATAAGAGGACTTAGTTATTTAGTTTTTGTAATGTAATATGAGTTTAAAAGTATGTTAAATTTCAATGCGTTTTTTTTTGATTTGATAACGATACTTAAAACTTAATGAGTTGGAATGACTTATAAGGACTTTCAAATAACTGTATTGCTGCAATGTGGGACTCATTCCCGCATTTCATCAATCCACTCAAGGCCACTGAGGTATTAACCTATTTCAATGTTTGATGGTTTTTTTAATGCACTCTATGGTAGGCAAAGCTCTAGCCATACAGACTTTTCGTATGTAAAGAGGTTTTAACTATAGGTGGAGCAGAGTATTTTTATATGTTTTGATTCAAAATCTTAAATAAAAATTATTTTTTCCACTGTGAATGTAAAAAAATTGTAAATTTTGATGTACGCCATTATTTTTTGAAGGTCTCGAGATGTACGCAGGATGTTTTCTGATACAACAAATGATTCTATGAGCGCCTCAATCAATGTAGGTTGCTGCATTCCAAAAGCTAAACATCCTAAAAATAAATGATCAGAAATAATGTTTGATCAGAATATACAGGTACATATAATCGAGCCTCTTTCAAACGGAGCTAAGCAGAGATCACAGTTTCTACTTGCTGCGATCCAAACATATTTCTAACAAAACATATATAGCTTCCTAGACTTTACTAGCTCATATTTATTACTCATCAAAAACAATCACAAGACATCTTGGAGAGTTAACAATATCCATTCGATAGAAGTGAGCTTTAAATTGAATATAAGTCGTACTGAGTCTTTGACAAATACCCTTTTTAAGGTTCCGTAGCCGAATGGCAAAAAACGGAACCCTTATGGATCCATCATGTCTGTCCGTCCGTAATTCACAGCCACTTTTATCCGTAACTATAAGAGCTATACTATGGAATCTTGGTAACTAGATGTGTTCGGTAAACCACATTAAGATTTTCATACAAAAATAGAACATAAAAAAATTTTTGAAGTTCCCCATATTTAGAACTGGAACTCAAAACTTTTTTCATCAAACCCATACGTGTATTTGTTTTGTTTACATTTGGGTTAAAAATGATAATGAGGTTTTTAATATATTTTTTTTCTAATCTGAATTTGCTTCCAAAGTGAAAAAATGTGTCGTCCCCCCCGTCGCTTTTAAATAAGGAAATGATAAATGTGAAAATAATATATGATGTACATTACCATACAAACTTCCACCGAAAATTATATATAAAATAAAAATAACATTATAATAAAAAAGAAAGAAAAATATTTATTTACGTGTATAGTGGTACGGAGCCCTTCTTTTTCTTTTTTTTGTTCCCCTGAGGAAAATGCATTAAATTGCATACCCCGGCTGTGGCGAGCCGGGGTTATGTGGGGCTCTCCTCCCCAGAAGGGGAGGCCTACCCACTAAAAACCTCAGGGATGGCCTTCCTCAGGCATGTAGGGAGCCCCCGGGAACACAAAGGCCACTTCCGGGAACCCCCAGCCTCCGCTCCCCTCTCTAGAGGGGAGCCCTCCTCGGGGAAGCTACCACCTCCCCCGGTCCCCTCCACCGACGACGCCCCCGGCCACGGAAAGTGGTACGGAGCCCTACGTGCGCGAGTCCGACTTGCACTTGGCCGGATTTTATTTCAATCGTTTGAACAGCAACGTCATCGTCAGCACCCTCACGCGCTGCAGTGCTCAGTTCTATTTTCTTTGGCTCAGTTAGACTGAAGTCTTGTCCTTGGTCTGACGTCTGCAGTCTATGCTCTCGTTCGTTAGTTTATATTCACGAGCATCAGTATCATATTAACAGTAAAATGTCTACAAGTGCCTCGGCTGCGTTTTTGTTTACATAAGTGCTAATATTAAGTGAATTCGCAAGTGCAGTATGTTGTAAATCTAAGTGAAAATTCGCCTAACAACGTGTCGCATCGATTAGTAAACACAGCATTTAGAGACCAAGCATTTACCATGAGCTTAAATCTAGCTCACGCACTAACCCTCAATCGAGTGATCCGTCTGCTCGTTTGCGGGAGTAATATTATATTTAAAAAAAAGTCAAGAAATGCCTATTTTTGCCAAAAAATATGTTGTTTTTTATTTATTAAATATAAATCCTGAGACATATTTAAATCCTTAACTATATCTTCAACAGTGTGAAGAAATAACTGGTATTTACTATCGTCTCCGGTTTAGCGTATTACTATACTTTACAGCGTATACTATAAAGTGATACGACAATATTTTGGAACACAATATAGATTTTCCATCGTGAAAAGCCGACCTAATTAAGATTAATAACAAACTGTCTCATGTCAAAGGAAATATCTCTGGTTATAAACTATTGTAAATATTAACGTTAAAATAGATATTACTTAGACGACAGCGTCTCAGTTATTTAGAGATGAAAGCTGTAACACCTGTCAAAACGTCACACTTGCAGTTTACAGTTCTAATCAGAGAGACAACCGCAAATGGCGGTGCAGAACTTGAGCTCTGCGAACTACATGCAAAGTTGTCCTTTGCCGGAAACCTATTTGTCTGCGCTCATCGAGCGTACTTCGAAATCCCCTATGTGCCACCTCTTAAGTGTAAACATGAACTGTGACGTTCAGTGAGCATTTATGATTTTGTATCGTCATAATTGTGGTTTCTTTTTGTTCTTTTTGAATACTTTTATCTGTTGGTATACAACTTGGAGCGGGATGAGAAATAAATAAATAAGTATTTCACCTTACACGCTTACACCAATTAGCCTGACTCAAAGTAAGCGCTATTAGAGCTTGTGTTACGGGATCTAGGTTAAAGGATAGACATACATATATTATACATATATAAATTTTGATAGAAATAAGTATTTTAACAACCAAACCTGCAACCCCTAAAAAAACTACAGAGAACGTTGCCAACATGTTGATGTTGATCAGTGAAGCTATCTACTATATAAAAATAAGTCGGGTTTTCCTTCCTGACGCCATAACTCCAGAACGCAAGAACTGATTTCCACGGTTTTGCATACGTTGGAAAGGTCGCGGGCTCCGTGAGTAAAAGTGATAAACATGCAAACTGCTCACCTGATTAGTCGACATATGAGTACATGTGGTTCCTGTGAGGGTTGCAGCAGATCTGCAACCCCCACAAAAACCACAGTGTATATTGCCAACCTGTGCCATAAGGTGTGAAGTTGCAAAACCCAGTAATTTTACTCCTATTTTACACTTGAAATCGGAACTGCATTGCTAAAACTGCTATTTTGCAGTAGAAACAGGTAAGACGAAGGTACCCGAAGCAGTCGTTTCTGATGTAAAGTTTCCCTTCCAATTTGCTCTTTTTGTAAGTTATCGTAAACAATTTAATATTATAGATAACAATTCAAGTCGATTATAATTCAGTTTTTGCTCTTCCTTGATTACTTATTTAGTCTGCAGAGAAACTTTTACTTTACAAAAAGTATTACTTTAATTTGTTTATGTAATTAAATTAAAATAACCTTTAATTATTACCAGGTAATTTCGTCTGTATGTTTACAATATATTTATTTTGTCATCCACAGTTATTATTATATTAGTATCGACGTCAATCACATATTGTAATTGACTAACTATTAATTGTCATTTTGCATTTAACCTCCATAAGATTCTTCTCGTTGCAGGCAATTTAGCCACTGCATTTATGGTTCTCTGCTTAATTGTTATCATAATTTTATATGAAAGTTTATTTTTATTTACCTTAAATGTGAAACTCCAGAACGCACGAACCGATTTCTACGGTTTTGAATTCGTTGGAAAGGTCTCGGGCTCCGTGAGGTGTAGCGTTGTACTTAAACTATATTATAAAAATAGCTTCTTACTTATTGATAAATACATTTAAATAAAAGTAAACTTAAATTAAAATATACTAATTAATACCTAAACAATTTCAAAATTATGATATTATTCTACGGAACATCAAGTACGCGTGGCCGCAAGGATAAGCGGTGTTTTGCGCTCACGCATTCCTAAAAATCTATCGCAGTATTAGGCGAACGGTCAAACTGGTTCCCGAGTTACCGAGCGACGCTCAGCGCGCGTATTAAACTATCACCTGACGACGGTGGCATATGAATTTAAAATCTTTATATTAAATTCAATATTCACAAATTCTTTTCTATCACAGCTATAAATTCCCGCTGTGGTAAGTTTTACATGTTTATTGGAAGTGTGTATTGTAAGGTGTTTCTATGCTATTAGCTTCATTTAACGCTTGCCTTTTCGTTCCTTTTACTGTGACACTGTGACCTTTGATCTATGCGTTGTGACTGGCCGCGAATAATCTGCTAACATCGTGCTATCTGTATTCCAGGAATTTAATTCTACAATTTAATACTACAATCAGAACAAGATTTGATAAGAGGATTAAAAGAAAAGTTCACCAGCGCTGGTTGGAGGGAATATCGACCTGGACTACAGCGGCCTACCATCTATCACCGCGACATCAAGCCAGTGTCACTCTTTCAAAATTCCGGACTTACAGTCGGGACGTGAGGCGGCCATTTCAATATTTTGGGCTCAATAAATTTAGTACCTCCTACTTCGTGGTCTTGATTCGAACCCTACCTACCTGCGGAGGGCTGGTTGCTACAAACCAAGTGCTGCAGAGGTTTATAGCAAAAAAAATCCAGGAAAAATTTCAACAGAAAAGCGGGAAAATCTTCTATCTATAAAATAAGTAGGAACAAAAAACTGCCAGTTTATAAATCTTTTTGACAGGACGAAGTCTGTCGGGTCCGCTAGTAAAATTATAAATGCACTTTTCTATTATTTTCTATGTATGAATTAGTGTGAAGTGTCCGCTTCAGTTAATTGATAAATATATATCGAATTTGTCATATCCTGGTGATATTAGAATTCAATATATATGTATATGCAATATCTTTGACGACCTCCGTAGTCGAATAGTTGGTATACCGGTTTCAAGGTGTCGCCATCTCAGAGGTCCGGGGTTCGAGTCATGGTGAGAGCAGATATTTGCATGATGAATGCGATGAATTTGTACCTTAGTCGTGGTTGTTATAATATATTTCTATCAAATTTATTTATATACTAGCGGACCCGACAGACTTCGTCCTGTCAAAAAGATTTGTACAGAGGCAGTTTTTTGTTCCTATTTATTTTATAGATAATGTCGCATAGCCAACCAAATCGCAAAAAAAGTCTAAATGACCTATTACATTTTGTGGCTATTCAATTTTGGAACGTGACATTAAATCCTCCAACGATGTATTCTGTGCTCCAACGCACGCACGCACACTGTTTTGATAGATATGATTGAATGTCAACTATATGTAGCGTTAATAAAGCGCAAATTGACTCTTTAATGTTAGGAACACACCATCATTGCTTAGACAACAGTGAGTGCTTGCAATATGAACTTTATACAATAACAATAAAGCTCAATTCGACTGTACGTTTTAGTTAGAAAACGTTTGCACGGGAAAATAAAAGGGCTGTTTTTAGGGTATTTCCGATAATTATTCGAATTTTCCTCATTGTAAAAACCCTCCTTGAACTTCAATGAGCATAAACAAAAAAGAATTGGCCAAATTGGTCCAGGCGTTGTTGAGTTATAAGCTTACCAACACATTTTGCGATTCATTTTTATATATAAGATGTATAATGTATGTTATCCTAGACCCCATAACACAAGCCTTAAAGAACTTACTTTGGGTTAGGCCAATTGGTGTCAGTGTAAGAAATATATTTCTTTTTTTTAGCAATATACTAACAAAACTGTAAGCAAAGGAGAGAAAACACAGTAAGTAAATAAAAGACAGTTTGAAGATTTTCAATCTTGTTCTTATATCAAACTCCGCTTCTTCATAAGATACAAGTAGCATCGGTTAGTTTATCATCATAATCACAGCTCAGGTATATGAGTTGTGATTATGTGGAGCACTTTCTGGCCTAGTTAAGTCAAGGTGATCCTCAGTCAGCCATATTGTCGCAGTGCAGTTTGGTTGACTTCATATTCACTTTTGAGTTCCTACGCACCATTTTCTTAAGCGTAGATGAATAAATCTATATATGAAGTTTAAAATTCCAAATTATTATATGGTCAACATAATCTCCCATTTGCCGTACCTACTTTTATGTATAAAATGGAAGATAAAATCCCGAAAGCGTCAAGTACCTTAATTCAAATAAATAAATATAAATAAAAAAATATAATAAAATTAGCCTTTATTGCTGTTTAACTTGTAATCTAATAATTTTTTTTATTATCATTATTTTTATGTTTTATTCTAAATTATCAGCCTTCAGGTTTTTTTTAACAGCTTGTCTCTCGACATAGGCCTCCTCCAAAGATTTCCATCGTTCTATATCTTTTGCAACTCTGATCCATTCTGGACCAGCCACTATTTTCAGATCATCTTCCCATCTTTTCCTTTGTCCACCTATGTTTCTGTTACCGTCCCTTGGATACCACTCTGTTATTATTCTGGTCCATTTCTCTTGCCTTTCTCTCAACATATGTCCAGTTCATCGCCATTTTAGTGTTCGATATACGGAATGTGCCTGCTTGAATTGACTTTTGTTTTTTATTTCTGTTAATTTTATTTTATCTCTTCTATTAACACCAATGACAGTTCTTTCTATACTATTTTGACAGACGTTTAGTTTATTTGTTAAGGTTTTCGTTAGTGTCCATGTGTGACTACCGTATGTTAAGCAGGGCAGAATACAGGTTGTAGAAGCCTTAAGGTGGCTAGCAGGGTGGAATCGAAATTCCTGAGTGGACTGTAAGGTGCGGTTCTATTAATTTTAAGCTTAGTTGATAATTAAATACAACAAGAAACAAGGCTGGTGACACAAGTATATGGATATAAATCTGCACTACTTGCCATGCGGTGTGCTGTATGGCGGCTCGTCTCTCGACCTCAAAACCACGGGTCTCAAGTAGGTACACGTTCCGGCGCCGGTATTTAGTTGGGAGCACTATCAGCAAGACACTAGGAGCACTATTTTCTTTAGTATTTATAACAACACAATCACATATTATAAATATAGCGGAAGCGCGAATCTCCGTCCTCTTTACTTGTTACCGATGTCCGATATACACTGATTAAGCAATGCGTTGACACATTGCGATGCGGTTATGCCGTCTCTCTCACACGCATATATTTAATGTAGTGCAGAAAGGGATAGGTAAGGTAGGGAAATATTGTATCACCAGCGAAATATATAAGGAACCTTTAGTTTTTAAATTATGGCGTTAATAAAAGCTAAAGAAAAGTCGATAACACCTGTGATGTTATCGACTTTTCTTTTAGCTTTTATTGGCATTTCTCTATTCTTCATAATTTCACTGAGCGATCCTTAATTCAAATAGTAGTTGTTAAATGAATGTAAGTGGAATCGCAAGCTGTGCTGCATAAAACCTTTTTAGCCAGATTGTATAGATACACAATGTAACCATTGTACCATTGTGCTCTTCTTCATTTAGTGTATCTCCATTAGTTAGTGGAGGTCGTTACGGTGATAAATATAAGGTTTTTGTTTTAACTTTCCAGCAAGTATTATCTCCGAAGACAATATTGCTAAGGAGCTTTTAGCTGCGAAGACAGTGAGTTTTTCATAAGATAATGGACTTACCATAGAGACTTACAAAAAAATTGCCGCCGTCGCAGATCTCGACATAAAAGTAATCACTGTCTTTATCTACTATATAAAAATAAGTCGGGTTTTCCTTCCTCACGCTATAACTCCAGAACGCACGAACTGATTTCCACGGTTTTGCATTCGTTGGAAAGGTCTCGGGCTCCGTAAGGTTTATAGCAAAGAAAATTCAGGAAAAATTTCAACAGAAAAGCGGGAAAATCTTTTTTACATACAGCGAGACAACATGACATTTGAGACATTCGACAGGACAACGTCTGTCGGGTCAGCTAGTCTACTATATAAAAATAAGTCGGGTTTTCCTTCCTGACGCTATAGCTTCAGAACGCACGAACCGATATTCACAGTTTTGCATTCGTTGGAAAGGTATCGGGCTTCGTGAGGTTTGTAGTAAAGAAAATTCTGGAAAAATTACCTTATCTATAAAAAAGTAGGAACAAAAAACTGCCACTTAATCTTTTTGACAGGACGAAGTCTGTCGGGTCCGCTAGTATGATATACAAACTGATTTAACATTAAAAAATATCAGTAATTAAATAAATTCATGAAACATTACAACAGTTAATGAAAAGATAAATACAAAGTGTAATTAAAAATAAAGATTTGGTGTAATTGTAAATATAATTATTACAGTAACATACAGTATATTTATTTAGTACCGATGTATAAGAAATAAACGAAATTCGTAAGTAATTTGTTTTTGTTTTATTACGCTATATTGATAAACATGCAGACTATTCACCTGATCAGTTATGAGTACATGTGGTTCCAGTGAGGGTTGCAGCAAATCTGCAACCCCCACAAAAAACACAATATATATTGCCAACCTGTGCCATCAGGTGTGAAGTCGCAAAACCCAGTAATTTCACTCCTATCTTACACTTGAGATCAGAAATGAATTGCTAAAACTGCTATTTTGCAGTATACTGCATAGAAATAGGTAAGTCGAAGGTACCCGAAGCAGTCGTTCCTGGTGTAAAGTCTCCCTTCCAGTTTGCCCTTTTTGTAAGTTATCGTAGACAATTTAATATTATAGATAACAATTCAAATCAATTATAATTCAGTTTTTGCTCTTCCTTGATTACTTATTTAGTCTGCAGAGAAACTTTTACTTTACAAAAAATATTACTTTAATTTTTTATGTGATTAAATTAGATTATTTAGTTCCACATTAAACTTTAATTGTTACCAGGTAATTTCGTCTGTATGTTTACAATATATTTATTTTGTCATCCACAGTTATTATTATATAAGTATCGACGTCTATCACATATTGTAATTGACTAACTATTAATTGTCATTTTGCATTTAACCTCCACAAGATTCTCCTCGTTGCGGGCAATATGGCAATTGCATTTGAGGTTCTCTGCTTAATTGTTATTATACTTTTATATGAGAATATATTTATATTTACGCTAAATGTGGAAAACAAAACGATTAAGATAATTATGATTAGCGTAGAATTAAGCAAAGAAAATAAGTTAATTGATTGAAAATAAGATATTTACTGTCTACAAATTCAATTCACCGTCCAAGAAATATTCCCCCATTCAGGGTAATCTCAATCTTGTGCGAGGATTCGTTCATTTGGTATTCAGCCCGTCTAATTGAGTGCTGGCTGCATTCGCGATGCAGGAGGCGTCTTGGCGAAACAACACGCCGTGATTGGCGGCGGGTTCATTATCACTCCCGTCTGTGTACTGTGTAATTACATTAGCACCTATGTTGCCACGTAATAGTTTTATTTTGTGCTATCTCTATTTTTCAATACTAAAGTGGATACCTGACTGACAGACTTTAAAATAAATTGCGCATTTCAAAAACCTTATCAATGTTAGTAGGCTTCGAAAATTGTTCAGATAGTCATAAAGTGTTAAACAACCAAATAAATTGAACCGATAAACTAAATTTTATTCAACATTCTTCTGAACACGATTATATGTTCGCTCGTTTCTATTTATTGACAAATATACATATATCTATAGCTGCCGGGTGCCAGTTTTAAATAATATAATATACAATTTAACATCTGATTTACATAACTTAATTTTTAAAAAGCACGATTGCTTGTATATTTACGACAAAGCGTGAAGCCGCACGATCTGTTTGTTTGTTGCTTATCGCATATATCATTTAAACATTTGACATGATTTAAATTATACTATCTCAGCTAACGTGAAATAAGAATGGTTGGCGTAAAAAAATTTCGAGTCTTATACGTTATTATTTTAAATTTATCTTACAATTATTTGCAATTGAGTGATGCGTGATTACGTTTTATTTTGGCTCATGTCAAAAAATCGTCATTGTTATTCTAATTTATTATCATTAGGCATAATATTTAATGCATAACATTGCATTGCGTTGAAACTGGGACAAATGAATAAAAATCATCAGAGGTCCACCAATACTCTCATATACGATACGATAAACGAATTTCTTCATAAATCTAATCTATGATTAACTATAGATTATAACAGTATTAAAAACATTCAGCCCTATGTATTGATTAAAATAACTTAATTTATGGTACATATTTTGTGTATTTAAGAACAGAAGAACCAATGTCACTGGCTTAGCTCAAAGAATTGCAAACCTTAAGTGAAAGTCGATAGGGTATATAGCTCGCAACTGACGACCGTAGGGGCGGAAAGATCCTTGAATGGCAGGTATATGTCGGACACCGCAGTGTATGTCTCCCACAAGATGGACAGACGATTAGGTGAAGATCGCGGGCGTGCGCTGCGGCATCTGCGCCGCTATAAACCCCCTGGCTTTTTGCTTGGCATCCTTCAGCATGGCCACGAGTAGTCCCCTTTTATCACACAGCCGGCATCAATTTGACTTCCGTGCTGCTTCTAATACATATGGCCCCCTTTATGTGCCATATCCATATTTTTATGGGCCAGCATTGCAACGCGCCTACTCCTGAAAAGTGGTCGCTCTCAGGTAGAGATATGGGGTTATTAGAACCAAGACTTAGGCTGATTTTAATGGAGCTGCCTCGATCTAGAGTCTGACATAATCACCGCGACGCTTGGTCGTGGTAGCCATGAGCTTCTTCTCTACTGAGGAAAAAAATGAAGGCTAACAGCGCAGGGCCAACTGATGTGGAGATTCATTGGGGAAAGAAATGAATATGATACTGATGAAGGTTTATTTGCGACTTAGCTATGATATTCCAAAAATAAAGAAATTGTCTATAAAGAAACCTCAAAAAAATTCATGTCACAAGCATCATATATATCAGAAGACATGACGAGTAATCTAATATAATAAACCCAAATTAAATTACCGTGTTTTCACCTCTGTGAGTTCACGTGCAAACAGTCTCTTTCTGTATTTTACTTAATAATTGCGTAGCGTACCTTCATTTGCGATGTAATTAAATATTTGAATTTAATTTCTTTTCATGTATTTTTCATGGAAAGTTACTGTCTAATCAAATAAGATTATTTAAAACAAGGAAGGAATACTTAATTTAGATAAGCATTACACATGACCTACCTACTTTACTAGACGAAAACCAGAGTTGTCTAAATTTTTAATAATTAGAAAGAATAGAAAAAGGAATTCAACCTGCCGAGTTTCAAGTCATTATACATATATCAAAATAAGTAGCTCTAAGTAGATCTGTCTTATTTTTATATTTGTTTTAATGTTAATTAGCGCATATAAAAGCCTATGTTTAATAAGTTGGACTGATTTTGACTGATTTTAATTATTTTAGTAGTGTTCGTATTACTGTGTTCCAGTTTGAGGGGTAAGAAAGGCCGAGAATATTTTGAGGAGCATGCAGGTTATACTATACTAATGAAACTATTATTTTTATATACATATGCGTAAATAATTAACAAACATTAGGATTCTTTGTTAGATACATGTTTTTAATTGACTATAACAGACCCAAAACACACGATTAATAGAAAACTTGGACACAGAACACCACAACGTCGAACACGGCTAAATTAAGACAAGCTATAAGCCAACACAGCTAAATTAAGACAAGCCATAAGCCAACATACGGTCCATGAATCATAATCTACGTCGTGCCCCCGGCGGCTTGCAATATTAAATTCAATTTACTTGTCTTGATTAGTTTGGTGGTCATAATGCCTGTTTATTATGTGCAAATTTCCGAGGTGCTGCATTCACCAGTGATTGAGATGGAATTAATACTGTTTCGAGATAGGATTATGGAATGAATTGCTATCTTAGAATTTACAGGTATTGTTATTATTTCATTTGATAAGCGTCTTCAAGTAGCACCGCCAATTATTGTTTAAGAATTGCGAGGTCTTGTTGTAATAGCAGTTGATTAACTTTTGCATGCAGAACCGCTCATTATTATTTGAGAATATGCAGGTCTTGCTAATATGGCAGTTAATAAGCGTTTGCATGCAGAATCGCTTATTATTATTTACGAATTTGGAGGTCTTATTATTATGGCAGTTGATAAGCGTTTGCGTGCTGAACCGTCTATTATTATTAAGGAATTTGCAGGTCTTGTTATTATAGTAATTGATAAGCGTGTGCATGCAGAACCGCTCATTATTATTTCATAGTTTCCAAGTTTTCTTATTAAGGTAATACCGCTCATCCAAGATTTGTTCTATTGCCACCTGATCGTAAGTAGTTAGAATGTATATATGTGGTTCCTACGACTGTCGCAGTAATTCTGCAATCCTCTTGAAAACCACAGTGTACGTTCTTAACATAAGATGTAAAGTCAAGGTACTCAGTAATTTCGCTGGCTATCGTCCTCTTCACAACAGAACACATCAACGCGCGCTTTTTTTTAAGAAAGTAATAGTAAGTTGAAGGTTCGCAAGCAGGCTACACTGCCATAGTTTTCCTACAGCAAAGAATCTAGCCGACCTATGGCTGGCTGGGTTATCCAGGTTTGGAGAAATTGAGCTTCCCAGTCCCTGCATTGCTCTAACTGTGGACATCGAGGTGTTTTAGTGGGTATGCTTAAGCTTCACGCTAGGGGAGTCCCACATGCTTGCACAGTCGCATGCTTGTCGACTACTCACTGACAGATACGGTGTACCAACGTCACCACTTCAAGCTAATAAAAATAAAAGGTACGTCCTGTGCAAAAATATGGTATTTTCGTTACCTAACTACTCCGTTAGTTCCGTAGTTATAACTGATCTCAAATATTTTTCATCACTAATTCTCACGTCATCACGATGTCTATTTTTACTTTGCCATATTTTCCGCGTCATCTATTAAACTTTAAATTACAGTGGAACGTTGGTAAGACAAGCCAAACAGTTTCTTGGAAAGTTGAAATGAGAATATGACAATAATTATATACCTCTCGCTCAGAACGATTATATTCCTCAAAGCTTCGTTAAGGTTCGTGTAATAGATAACGTTTAGTGTTGATATTACACACAATATATATTGTAAATTGTTCATTAGGGTTTACAATGTTTTCTTCTATTACAGGAACTTAATCTAAATGTACTCATTGGGTGTACATGTACTTCTTCATTTAGAACACAATAATGCATGGCCATGTAATATAAGATAGCTCATAATTAGCAGGAGGTGCTGAGTCTCAAATGCCACAGATATTTCTATAGTAATTTTTTCATGTTGTGATAAAGCCCGTAAAATCGTCTCTAAAATACAATTTAAGACTTACTAATATTGTACGTTGTTAGATATAGTTTTCTATTTATAAAATAACTTAAGCCCAGGGTGTCCAGTTGAGAAGCAGGTCCTAAGCTATCTGTGGTTTAGAGCTACAGACAGAGAAATGTATGGTTTCTCAAATTGTCTTTTAACCATCGTTTTGTGGTTCTGCGTTCATGTTGTTGGGAGTTGATGGGATTTTGTATAGTATTTAGTAATTATATGTGTACAGTAAAGCTAGGTAAATAGTAACATATCTATAATATCATTCACGAGTATTGTAAGTAATTTAATATTTATGTTTGGTGTAGTAAATATACTAATCAATGTCTGCATGGGCATAAAATATATATCAACTGCAATTTTTCAATATTACAATAGGTATTATAAAAAAAAAAAACATAATATCTCTGCGACCTATATTTTATTAAGATGAATAGTACATAAATGTCCTCAAAGAACTCCGCCCTAACTAATAGGCTGATTAATCACCGCGGAGACCTTTGAATCGTTTTGCACGATTTCCTCAAACGCCTTTCGTACAGTCACGGTCTAAACATGTACACTAGTTTTCATATTGATTGATTTTTATTATCTTTTCTAGGTTATAATTATGATTATTAAATGATTAACAAATGCTCAGATAATATTGGCTAAAATGTTATATTTATTTGTTATTAGACAGTTTTTTTTGTAGTTATAGATCTAGGGGATAAAATATATGTCCTGTCTTGTGTGTGCAAACTTCAAAAGCGGCTTTAAACATTTCTAATTGTTACGAGGGATTTAAGCTCATCCAAAACAATAAATACTTCATTCCCCGGAAAAAAAAAAAGTTTAATTTTA
Source organism: Scirpophaga incertulas (assembly GCA_036419045.1). Taxonomy (NCBI): domain Eukaryota; kingdom Metazoa; phylum Arthropoda; class Insecta; order Lepidoptera; family Crambidae; genus Scirpophaga; species Scirpophaga incertulas. The sequence goes on from CM071637.1 coordinate 23,967,781, forward strand.
GTAGCATATGTGAGAAAAATAACAAACAAGAAACATGTAATTAAAAATCATAATCCTCATAAAATTATATTGTCTATACAATATAATTTTATGATGGTACGAAACTTCTGCATTAAAAAGTCTATAAGAGCAAATAGCTGTTTGTTATTGAATTCCATGTATTTTACATATATTACAAAACTAAAATAGGAATGTCAACAACATAGCGAAAACAATTATATTATAGTTTTTTGATTTTTATGATGTGTTGTTAATAATGTTGTCGGTTTTTAATGTCAATCCTATTAATTACATGGCTTTCAATTTATGACGATTTTTAAATCTTCATGCATATAACAAATACTTGGAAAACCGTAAGATTTATTTTAAGGAGAAGTAATCTCACCATTTTGTTACTAACAATTATTTAAATGTATTAATGCTTTTGATTCGGACTTATATAAGACGGTTTGTTGCTCATATCAGAAGCATGCGCAGATATTTGGGGAATTCCTACCTAATAATAATATGAATATATTATTAGGTAGGAATGCACTTCCTCAAAAAGTGAGAAACTCCCAAAGCAGGCCTAGCCTTAATGTCCTTCGCACCAGCCTTCCTTGCGGCGTGAGTGTCGTCTGTTACGCTGACGACACTCTCGTTATGACGACCGGGGCCGACTTCGAGCAGACGTTCAGGCTTGCCGAGCTGGGGGTGGCGTGTATCGTGAGGGCGATCCACCGGCTGGGTCTAGAAATAGCGCCGCACAAGACCGAGGCGCTGGTTCCACAGCCTTCCAAAGCACTGGGAACCACCCAGCTGCCGGATACGGGTAAGTGACGCAAGTGGTCCAAGTGGGGCCCTACATCAAGTACCTTGGCCTCACCTTGGACAGCAGATGGAGCTTCGAGGAGCATTCGTGCGATTGGTCCCCCGAATCAAGAGGGTCGCGGGCGCCTTACATCACCTGCTGCTCGCTGCAATCTCGGGGGATGGTGTTTGCCGCCTGTACGCGAGCGTCGTACCATCCGTGGCCTTGTATGGGGCCCCTGTGTGGTCGCAAGACTGCACGAGGTCCTCCCGCTGCACAGCTCTGCTCCGGAGCATACAGCGGACAATGGCTATACGGATCGTGCGAGGCTACCGTACGATCTCGTACGAGATGGCGACGGTTCTGGGGCGGTCCCCCCCTTTCGAGATCCTGGCGGACATGTACGCGGTGATGTACAACGCACCGCGGCATGTCGGTCGGGGGGACGACGGGGGGAGTCCTCCGGCACCAGCGCACGGAATGCACAGACGGGAGTTGCACCGACGGGCCGAGAGGGCCTGGCGTGCGCAGCTAGAGCGTGGAGGCTGCGTGCGTCAGCGCGCCGTCGGTACGGTACTCCCGCACTTCGAAGCTTGGCTCTGCGGGAGGGCGGAAGTCACCTATCGCTTGACTCAGATACTCACCGGACATGGTTGTTTCGGTGAGAATCTGAGTCGAATAGGGAGGGAGGACACGACACGATGTCTTCATTGCGCATCCGACCTCGACTCGGCCCAGCACACGCTGGCGGAGTGCCCCGCTTGGGACTCCGAACGCCGAGTCTTGGTCGAAGAGATCGGGCAAGATCTGTCTCCGCCAGCGTTGATTGCGGCAATGCTGGCGGATGAGGGAGGTTGGAGGGCTGTGACCTCCTTCTGTGAAGCGGTGATGCTCCAGAAGGAGGCCGCCGAGCGGGATCGGGAGATGGCCGATCCCGCTTGAAGAAGGCGGCCTCGGGCCAGATAACCTGGCCTGAGGCGCCGCCACGGGTCGCTAGCGGGCGCGACGCCCGGCGCGCGGCGCCCGTGGAGGCGACCCGGGAGGGACCTCACCCCCAGATGGCCGGGAAGGGCTCCCCTAGCGCACCCAGGGTAGCAAAGGCCAAGGGTCCTCAGATACGACATTCGATCTTGAGGGCCCCCTACAACACCTGAGGATGGCCATCGCTGAGGTTTTTAGTGGGTAGGCCTCCCCCTTCTGGGGAGGAGAGCCCCACATAACCACCGGCTCTCCGCAGCCGGGGTATGCAATTCAATGCATTTTCCTCAGCGGAACAAAAAAAAAAGGCCTAGCCTTAATAATAAATTGCGCATACTTTTCTTTGAGGAAAGTCTTAGATTATAAAATGTGATTAGGCTATTATGTAGTAATCTATACTAATATAATAAAGCTGAAGAGTTTGTTTGTTGTTTGTTTGTTTGAACGCGCTAATCTCCGAAACTACTGGTGCGATTTGAATAATTCTTTTTTGTTGGATAGTCCATTTATCGAGGCAGGCTATAGGCTAAATAACATTACGCTATGACCAATAGGAGCAAAGACAGAGCGGTAAATGTGTAAAAAACGGGGAAAATTATTCATTTTTGAAGGCTTTCTTTGCGTGCGCTGCGAAAACGGTTCAAGATACACAAAAAATATGTATGAAAGAATTATTCCTCTATACATGATCTAAAAAAAAGTCCGCGACGGCATATGTCTATCTTTTAAGGTTTAGTCACAATGACCGTTTTTATGGTACCAAATTTGGTCGAAATAATTTGTTTAAGTTGTATCAACATAATAATACTAAAAATTCTGCGGAAACTCGACCATTCCGAAAATCCCGCAAGAACGGGAACTATGTGGGAAAAACCAAAAATCTGCCGGAAGTCACTATTCCACGCGGACGAAGTCGCGGGCAAAAGCTAGTGTATTATATATAATATATATATATTATTTATGTATTAAGATTTCTTTTATAAATTATATATATAAGTTTCTTCTTTGTATGTATTAACATTTGTTTACCTGAAGGTTGACTGGTAGAAAATTCCCAAAGCTTTAAGTCTGGCTATGTACACCATTGTACATGAAGTTTAAATAAGTAAAACATATAAGTTAAATAATTGAAGTTGCTGAAAAACAGTGTACTCAAATAATAATAATAACTTTATTTCACTGCTACAGAACATACACGCAAAGCAAATACGAATAACAAAGGCATGACATTAAACAAAAAACAGGAAACACAATACACAAAATACAACATAAAAACATAGATAATAGCATAGTACACCGACAATGACTTAACTATATATAAAGACATAACCAGTATAGATGTGATCAAGTAAACCTTTAGAACGTCTACAGTTTCCAACCACGACTGTACTCTGTCGAAGATATTTCGTCAAATTCCAATGGGATTTTGGGACGATGGAAACAAAGAATCAAATGTCCGGCGTAAGTAATGAATCACCTTTTTTTACCACGCACGTACTTCCTTGCTGACTTTTCTTCCTTTTACGATGAAATATTTCAAATAAACGTCTAATTTTTGTTATCAGTTTTATGTCATCACGATCTATGAGAAATGTTTTAAGGCAGTGAAATCTCACTGCCTTAAACTCTTTACCAGCGTCCATTGGTTGTGATCTTTCAGCTTCGCGATATCAATACATAAATTAATATTGTAATTCAAATGTTTTCTGCGTATATTATAAAATATGGATATCTTTCTCATATTGCTTAGGTTTATATATTAAATCTGCATCTAAGTTCTCCTGCCTCTGTAGTAACTTTTATTTTATATTTATTATGAAACAATTTAATAACGAGAAATTATTTTTAATTATATTTCAACAAAAAGCAAAGGCACTCTATATTTATCAAACGGGTCTAATTAAAGACATTAAAACCTTGACAGGTTTAATTGCTTACCCAATGTCAAACTCAAAGCAGCATTAAGCAGGAAATTCAAAACTCGTATATTTCTTTGTGTCTCCAAAGACATTTAATGGGACCGCAAATTGACGCAGAGGCCGCGAAGTTGCAAGCACTTCATCCTAATTAAAGCTGTACGTACAACCGAGAAGGGCGTTCTCTGTAAATGCTGTGAAATACAGTTGCATTTAGAATAATAAAATTAAAAACAGTTGCGTTTCGACGGTTTTAATCCCGTAAATTAATAGATGATAGGTTTATAAAACACCATCAATGGGTAAAGATAGAATTATAATACCTTTTTTGCGGTGACTGGTCTAACATTAACAATATAAATGTAATGTCACAACTCTATGTAATAGAACTTTAATGAATATTTTAGGCAATGAACAGATAATTAGAGAGGAAGTCTGTGTGAATGATAAACAATTTACCTAACACATTTAAAGATACGAAGAATTTCGTAATATTCGCTGACGATCACAAAATGGCACTACCAATAAAAAATGTAAGGATAGCGATAAGTATACGATATAATGTGAGAAAACACGGTATAAAGAAGATAGTTGAAAACAATATCTTACAGTATAATCCCTCGAAATTCGAGAAACTTACTTTCTCGAAAACGAAATACACTTAGGTATAGGTATAACGTAGAAGGTTTTGACACACTGTGGATCTATGAGGCGATAGACTTAAAATGGCTAATGATAGATCTCAAAACACGCAACGCAAACTTTTACAGCGCGACTTTAAGCATATGGATGTTGATCGTTTGAGGGAGGATGTGAGGTGCATTGATTGGAGTTCTATACTTGAGTCAAAGGCCCGTCATTTTTGTCAAGGGCCCGGAATTTTAGGTAGAGCCCAATAACTAAAAAATACCCAGGTAATTTTACCCAGTTTTCCGTCTAAATCAAAGGATTTTGTTTATTATTGTAAAGAATTTCTTAACAAATTTCTTGTTAAATGCTAGCACAGCTCATTAACTTTGAAATAAGGCCACTTTTGTGTATGTAGACCAAATAAAATCGTAAAACAGCAAGATTTAATAAACTCCTTAAAAGACGAGAAATAAAATTTTAAAATAGCTCTCATTCATAGGGGTGAGGGATGCGACCCCCATTTGTATAGGTTTTTGTCGATAAAACTTAACATACAACACGTTGGTAAAGTATCGGAAGTCCGATCCCTAACACACTGTATATATATATATATATATATATATATATTATTTATTTATTTATTGTATTGAATGTATATTCATGGTATATATATATATATATATATGTTTGTCTTATAAATAATTTTCTTTAACAACTTTGGTTGCTTTGACGTTTCACAATATAAGTAGCATTCCGTAGACACTCACAGGTTGGCTGGAAGAAATCTCTAATAGAGATAAGTCCACCTTTGTGAACCACAATTTTTACTTTTTTTGTAACTCTAATTATGGCAATAAAGTATATATATGGAGTTGGGTAGGCCACACTTTCCGAAGGGATCCATACCACATACCGAGGTAAGTCCTAAACCGGAATCCTCAAGGAAAGCGCAAACGTGATCGTCCAAAACAGACCTGGTGGCGGACTGTCATTGGCGAAGCGAAGGCCATTGGAAAAACCTGGAGTGAAATCAAATGCAAAGCTCAAGACCGTGCGGGATGGAGACTCTGTGTGGTCGCCCTCTGCCCAAGCTGGGGGGCAAAGGATCTTAATGATGAAAAATGAGCTTATTAAATTGTTCGGGGCGGTCGCTACGTCCCGCTACTAACTTCACGTCGGTCATGTAACACATACTTGAAATATAATATTTTATCGTAACATGTTTTTATATCAAAGATCAAACATCACAGGAAACAGGTTCGTTATTAATTTAATTTATGTAGTATCGATAAAGTTGACTTTCATTTATTAATTCATTACCGTAGATAGAACAGGCTGTTTGTTGACTGACATGAAGGAAATTAATTAACCACTCGTTACGGACGTCGCTGCCATCATAAATGTTGACCTTTTTTGTATAATTTGTGTCCAACTTGCTTCACAATCCAATGTTAAACATTTTCACTTTTTGTGCAGCTTGTATTTCAAATTTAAATCGTAGATTAAACTCCCACAAGAAATACAGTACACGTTGCCACCTAATGATAAACAATGTAAAGTCGTGGTCTTCTATCCAAGCTGTAAGACCCTAAGGCCAATGTTCAGGCTGAGTTTTGTCGGCAGGTTATCCGGTTGGAGTCCGAAATAATCACTGGGCTACGGTGGGCATGACAATTTTAAGCCTCTTTTTTTCGAGAAAAAATGTCATGATATTCTTTTTTTGTGATTTATTGGCCATGGTCAAATAAAAGTAAAAAAGAGTCATAGACTATTAAAAGACTAAGTGACGTTTTCGACTTTTAACACCTTGAAAATGCTGTAAAGCGAAACCGGTCAGGTCGATAATAATTAAAATTAGTTGAACAGTACAAGAGTTTTATTCAACATGGATCTTATATTGCTTCAACGATTACAATTAACGGTGATACCTGAAAAATACAACTACTCTTGTAATAATGACAAATATTAATAAGTTATTCTAATTAAATTAAGGATGCCCACAAATTGTATCGACCATTTTGTAAAGATTTCCTGTGGGTACTGGATGCTAGCAACGTAAGATCAATCAACGTAGGCAGCATTGACGAGATGCCTATGTTTAGCAGTGGCGTCTCAGCTGAATTGTTGACGATGACGAAGAAAAATAATCAAGCAAAACAAGTGACAGATGTTTTATTCTCTTTATCAAACTTATCCTTGCGTTTAAATTTGCATTTAAGAGTTTAAATGGGCATTAATAATTAAGTGGGCTCCTTAATTCCAAAGTTTGTACAAGACTTTAGCGCTGTTATATTATTTCCGGGTGCAAAATGATTCCTCGAGAGCAGTGCACACCTGCGGCCGCTACTTCAGTAAATATTATTAATTCTAAGTGCTTAACACAGCATTTTCGGTAGAGCTTCGTGGCTTAGTATCTTGAGGTTTTTGGCGCAGTGAACTAAGCGAAATATACGGGAAAAATTCTTGTACTATATTTGTCTATATTGTTTGTGTGAAATGTTTTATTCTTTAGAATGTTTTACATAATATGTACTATATAGTAGTAATAAATGTGTTTAATCTGTTTATGGATGACTGAAGTTTTGAACAATATGATAAAGAATTAAGAATGATGAGTTAGCTATCAAGTGTCTCCTATATACTGACGATCAAATAATTTTTAAAGCGTCGGAGGAGGACTTATTAGGAAGAAAAGGAATGGAAGTAAATGTAAGCAAAACGATAGACGAAAATATGTTAAAATGTAAGGTAATGATCAAAAACTAATGCTTAGAGCAGTTATATGGGATTTTATACCTGGAATGTATGTTTACAAGAGATGGTAAATATGAGCCAGATATTGAAAGAAGAGTAATGGCAGGCAACAAAGTAAATGAGGATTTAATACATAGTCTCTTTATTAGTCAAATCTTGTCAAAAAGGCATGTTTAGCTGTGCATGAAGGTATGCCGGTCCCTCTGATTCTGTATGAGAATGAATGCTGGGTGTGGTGAAAGAAGCAAAAAGCAAGATTAATGCAATAGATAAGGACAAATTTGTAAACTTGCTTAATGTTTAATTGAATTTCAAGAATTATATATACCACCGGTTTCAAGGTGACGCCATCGCTGAGGGCCCCGGGTCGATTTCCGGTGGAGGCAGACGTTTGTGTGATGAATGCGAACATTTATATCTTCGTCATAGTTGTTAAAATATACATTTCAATCAAAAATATTTATATATGTATAATATATGTATGTCTAATCGTTACCCTAGATCCCATAATATAAGTCGAATAGAGCTTACTTGGGACTAGGCTAATTGGTGTGAAGTGTGAGAAAAGCTTATTTTTATTTTCTTACTAGCTGTGCCCGCGACTTCGTCCGCGTGGAATGTAATAAAAGAAATTAGTTTCTTAATTCTATATCATAGCTATTTGCCAGTGAAAGTCCCGTCCAAATCGGTCCAGCCGTTCCAGAGATTAGCCGGAACAAACAGACAGAAAAACAAAAAAATTAAAAATATGTATTTTGGTATGTGTACCGTATATACTCGTACATTCACATGCATGTAGTAGAAAGCGGTTATTTGAATATTACAAACAGACACTCCAATTTTATTTGTATAGATTTATTTACTATGACTATTACTAGTTAAGATTTCTATATGAAACAGATGACTACACCATAATATACTAAGTTACATTTCCCGGTGACGCCTTGGACCAGCAGAGTTATTCAGTCGAGGAGAAGCTTGCTAATTGATTGAATTACCACGCTGATCACTCAGTCACGTGGAAAGATACCACGTCATTGTGCTCTCCACGTCCAGGTAGATGGTTATCTGGTATCCGCAGAAGCCTTCTGTGAAAATTTAGGCACTTCTTTGTTTTCAGTTGAATAAATATTTTGGTCTTGAACGTATATTGCGGTAACTGCATCGATATGATATTTAATACTATCTCTATATGTAAGTGTCGGTGGCGGTGTGGACTAAGCACTGGTATGAACATTTCAAATGATTCGGGGGACCCGGGGTCGATCCTGCCCTGTACATTGTGCTTTTTTTCTAATTTCATATGTTTTTTTATAGGATAGGGCAGCAAACGAGCAGACGGATCACCTGCCGCTGGCCATAGACATCCGCAACACCAGAGGAATCACAGATGCGTTGCCGGCCTTTTTTTTTTGAAGGTTTCATGTACATTTATCTGACTCTCCTACGTTTTACATCTTAGAAATTCGAAGGTGTGTAGTTAACGAACCACACTGTGGTCAACTAAGACCGAACCTAACATAGAGATGGCTAGTTCTCTTCGGCTTAGGGACGTATATAAGCTGTGATGACGCTGATTTCTCTGTACTAATTTATTTGGTAATAAAGCTTGTTGTTTTAATTATGTTAGCTACAACAATATTTGAATATTAATAATAATAAATTAATTGCATGTAAATCAAATTATGCCATCGTACTGGATAGATACCGCATAAGAAATACCATATACCAAAGTCACTTGCCCCGAAACACCCCGAAACAGCGGTACTATCTTACTGTGTGAAGAATAAGATAAGTTGTGAATTTATCATATACCAAATCATTATATACCATTACTTAGCATTGTATGTCATATATGCTATGAATCTCATATGAAACACGTTTACTTTACGCGGCTATAACCAATTACCAGTCTGTGGAAAGCCTACTTATCTGTAAATATATACCTAAAAAAATACTAGTATTATTAACGAATATCAAATTTCAATATCATTTCCACCGAAGTTTTATTATTTACTAGCTTTTGCCCGCGACTTCGTTTGCGTGGACTTCAGGTTCGTCCCGTCTAGTCTAGTAATAAGTAAGAAATACGGTAACTAAGCACTGCAGAGCCCTAATCGTAGGCCTATAGGTAGCTACTGCAGTATGCTCCTATAAACTACATTTAACGATCTTTTTCCTTTTGTGGGTTATTCCTAAGAGATAAACATATACCATCACGGACTTTTTTGTTGACCTTTTTAAGTTGTACAATACTGTAGTAAATTGTTTTGATCTATCTTGTAGGATTCAGTCAGCGTTTGCAATGTAAGCGCAAAAAATGTGTTATTTTTACGACCTCACATTAGAAACCACAAAAATTGTAGCCTATGTGTTATTCTGCTGTATAAGCTATATTGTGGTAAAGTTTCATTCAAATCCATTCAGTAGTTTTTACGTGAAAGAGTAACAAACATCCATACTTACAAACTTTCGCCTTTATAATAGTAGTAGGATATATTGGCAACACTACAATTAAACCTGTGTCATAACTTAACTGTTTCGTTATCAACTGACAGTAATAGCGTCATGTTACATCGATTTTTTTTCCTCAGGAGAGGTGGCTCAGAATCCGTCATGGATACCAACGCAACAGGCAAGCAGGGATGCGTTGATTATGTCGGACTCCTGGTGAATCGAGGCGGCTCGACCCAACAGACCTACCGACTAAACTCAGCCTAAGCCTTTGGTCCTAGTGACCCTACTGGCTTATATTGACGGGAGCCGCACCTCAGGAGAGGTACGGTTAGCGCTGCCCCATGGGGAGGGCTTAACCGCTCGAAGAGGCGCGGTTCTCCAAAGTGGGACCGGCCTGTGTTGACTGGGAACCTACTCGTGGCTGAGCAGAAGGCTGCCGAATAGGGGGAGACAAAAGAGGCGACGGCTCAGACGCCGCCGCTTGCAGGTCTAGAAGGTCCTGCGTTAATTGCTTGGGGGGGTCGCTCAGGACATGTCGCGGTCTACGTGTCCTCTGCCAATATGGACTGTCGTTGGTGGAAGAGCACGCTGAAAGCGGTATTGACGGGTGGTTACAACGACAAGCATCTTAGCTATTTATAGGTGTCTCCCCGCAGTTTCGCCAGAGTTTTATTGGGTTTTCAAAAAAACAGATGTATTTTCCCGCAATTAAAATTGCCTTATATTCTTCTTAGCACCCGAATAAGGTCTCTAATTCTCCCTAGACTAGATTACAGCAGAACCTGTTTAGTAGTTCTTAGTATTTTTTTTTAATATATTTTCCCGTGGTGAAAATTTCCTTATGTTCTTTATTAGATCTTAAACTTCTTCCTATGTTAAATTTCAACAAAATCGGTTGAGTAGTTGCCAAAATTATTCAAACAAAAAGTTTCAAACCATTTTTACCCTTTTTGGGGCAAAATTTTTACAAACTTTGAATGTCGTATTTATTTCAATACTCAAAAAAATAAATTTCAACCTTATTGCTTTAAAAACAACGACATTTCCATACTACTTTTTATCCCCTTTCTATTCATCACAATCCACATACATACCCCACATTTTACACATTTAAAAGTAATCTAGGCCTTTACAGGTTTAAGACTATCCGTGTACAAAAAATCGTTTAAATGATGTTATTACGAATATGAAGAAACATATATATCCTTTTTTCACTATGTGATTACAGCCTGTGTGTGTGCGTGTGTGAATATGATTGTATATGTATGCACATACCTGGCATTGTCCCCAGTGAAGAAATACCGCCAACATTCAAATTTATGATTAATATAATATATACATAGTTACAGTAATTCATTTCTGTTTACATTAGAAAACATCCTAAATTCATTCCCAGTAATAAATTACTTCTGACCGGAGCGAGAAAAATAAAATAATAATGAGCAACATCAAATTAATGGGTTCCTTTTTCGCCAAGAAATTCTTTGGGAGTTTTTGGATATCTGTTAATTAATTACGTGATTCTAAAGGAGCATTGAGTAACTGGGGTAGAGTACACCTCTTAAATTAGCCCTCGTTTTTTTAATCACTGAAGCTCTTATGTATCGGTTTTCTTGGAGCGATAAACCTGGTAAACTTTAAAAAGTAGGTTTAAAAAATGGACTATCCATTGGCTGAATAGCCAGTACTTTTTTAAGCATAAATTGCTGACATGCATTAAAGCAAAATACCTGTAGTAACCCATGAATCAGAAAAATAAAAGAATAACGAAAGTACTACTTCTCCACTCATGCTTTGAAGAGTTTCAGAATAGTTTTACCTTATTGTGTAGCGGTGCATCGTCCTCTCTCGCTGCATCGTCCTCTCTCGCTGCATCGTCCCTCTCCTGAGGGGCGGTTTTCCTCACGATTTGCCTATATGGTTCTTAGAACAGGCTGAGTTTAGACGGTAGTCCGACGGAGTCCGACATAACCTTCGTGACACTTGCCGTTGCGGGGGGGGGGGGTATCCTGGGCACGTTTCACCTTGTGATGGATTCTCAGCCTTCCTCTTCTGAGGAAAAAAAAGTATTGTGTAGTGTTAATTGCTTCTTTCTGAGACATTGCCTGGAAATAGATTCAGGCATGGACTCCCCACATTGATAAGCTGCTAGCTGTATTTATTTCAACTCTACTCCGTTTAATTTGAGCGCCAAGTATGTTCTATCACTGGCCATGGCGATAAACCTTCTTAGCTCTTTTGATCATAGAGAGCTTCAGTAAGTGTCCAAGATCGATTTGTTATTGAACCTATCCAAATACGATACGATTATTGTTTGTCCGGCGGTGTTAGAGTGAAAAGCAATAAAAATAGGCACAGTATTTATATTTCAAGCCATACATTATATCAATTCGGGAATTTCAACCTTAATCCACACAATATAATATTACATATTGTTTGTAATATTATATTATTATATATTATGCGCTATAATATTATTTACACTATATATAGTGTAAATAATATTAAATTTCAGATGATTAGTTGAAAATTCCAAAAGTCTATAATTTGTTAAGTTTGTTCAGTATCGTGAAATAAAGCATAATTAATAAATAAATAAATTAGTTAAAAATCGGCACCTGACTTATTATCATGAAGTAAATTCAGTCGATCTTTTACTCTATAATTCGCAAATTTTTGCAAAGTAAAGACATAATTCTTACTAATATTATAAATCGGAAAGTAAGTTTGTTTGTTTGTTTGTTCCGCTTTCACCCCGTAACTACTGCTTTGAATTTTGCAGACGTAAAGATAAAAGTCCGGATTAAATAATAGGCTACTTTTTATCTCGGAAAAATCGACAGATCCCACGGGATGCGCAATAAAGGCTTCATTCAAAAACTACTGCACAGTTTTCATGCGGTTTTCATGAGCAAGAGTGATTCTTGAGCAAAGTTTTGCGGTATTTTTTATCTCGGAAAAACGGGAAGCGCGAAGCCGTGGGCAAAAGCTATGACCCTTAACCCTCTATAGACCCAATCCCGAAAACCACGCGGGCGAAGTCACAGGCAGAAAGTTAATAATACATAATTTACTTGGCCATTTACTCTATTACTAGAAAAAATAATACTCAAAGAAATTAGTTAAGTAAAGTGGAAAATAGTTTCATGAATAGATGAATAGGTTCGAATAAATACTTACCTCCAGTCGCGGAATAGCGCGAACAGTTAAAATTTAAAATGTTGTTGCGAGTACCTACGAGTTAGTGCTGATAAAACTGACCGCAACCGCACGCTCGCTACTGTAATTTCTTGAAATACAGCATGCTTTTTACTATCTCCTTTTACTCACGCCAGCGATCCATCGCTTACAATAGGGACAATTCAAACAATGTCTTTTTAAATTGTAGCCTATATATTATTCTTATATATAAGCTACATTATTGTAAGGTTTTATTAAAAACCTTTCAATAGCTTTAACATGAAAGAATAACAAACAATTATCCATACTTACAAACTTATTTTTTTTTTTTTTTTTATAGGATAGGGCAGCAAACGAGCAAACGGATCACCTGATGGTAAGCGATAACCGTTGCCCATGGACACCCGCAACACCAGAGGAGTTACAGATGCGTTGCCGGCCTTTTAAAAGGGAATAAGGGGAGAGGGGGGTTGGGCCTCCGGTACCCTCACTCACTCGGCGAAACACAGCGTAATCGCTATTTTACGCCGGTTTTCTGTGAGGCCGTGGTATCACTCCGGTCGACCCGGCTCAATTCGTGCCGAAGCATGGCTCTCCCACGGTAAGATATTTTGACACGGCAAGACATTAAGATATTTTGTCCAAAATATGACGAAGTGTCAAGTAAGTAGGATACAATCTACCATCTGCGAGTTATTCTGGCGTACCTAATATTAATCCTTAATATAATAAAGGTATAAAAATCTACAAAAATGGCAGATTGAAAAAAGCTATAACCACATCCTATCGACGCATCGCCATCATTCGGATTATCCACCTGCAAGGAAACCCTAAAATGTATGAGAAATTTTCCAATTCTCTAGCTTGGCTGACGAAACCCTAAGCATCCTAACTTAGTAGTCGAGACTTCGATACGAGTATATATACCGCTATGATTAGATTTATAACTCAAAGCTAAATGTATGATTGTAGGCCGTGAATATCGGCGGATCCGACTCGGCTGGGTAGCGTTTGGGAAGCTACGCGGCATATTCTCGGCCCATCTACCGCAGTGCCTCAAGACGAAAGTCTTCGATTCGTGCGTGTTGCCAGTGATGACATACGGAACAGAAACCTGGCCACTCACAATGGGCCTTATAAGGCGGCTCAAAGTCACCCAGAGGGCAATGGAGAGGGCTATGCTCGGAGTTTCTCTGCGTGATCGAATCAGAAATGATGAAATCCGCAGAAGAACCAGGGTCACCGACATAGCCCGAAGAATTGCGAACCTTAAGTGGCAATGGGCGGGGCACATTGCTCGCAGGACTGACGGCCGTTGGAGCGGAAAGGTCCTGGAGTGGCAGGCATATGCTGGACACCGCAACGTTGGTAGGCCTCCCACAAGGTGGACCGACGATTTGATGAAGATCGCGGGAAGGCGCTGGACGGTTGCAGCGCAGGACCGATCTGCGTGGAGATCCTTGGGGGAGGCCTATGTCCAACAGTGGGCGTCTATTGGCTGAACTGACTGACTGACTGAGGTCGTGAATTTATACGAAATTTCAAGTAATATACAGCTATTAAAAATTTGTATTTGTATCTTTACTTATCGCTTTATGTATACATCTATACATATAAATAAAATTATAGTGTCGTCTTTCTGTCTATCTATTTGTGTCAGCTAATGCCTAAATTAGTAACTAGACCGATTTTGACGAGATTTTTATTGACAGGTAGCTGATGTAATAAGAAGTAGCTTAGGCTACTTTTGTGTTAGATTTTTTTTTATTTTAGAGAAATAATGTTGCAATGTCCAAGTACTGTACAGTACCGCGCGCAGCTCACACGTATGCCACTGTCTTGTGTCTGAAAAAAGTATTCTCTCAAAATTGGATTTGGTTCAAAATACTCTAATCGCCGCTCTTGCCAGAGCGCTGTATTAATCTTGATTAATGTACATTAATTATAACTTTTTTTTACCACGATGGTGGTACGAGTAAACAGGCTTACCGCCCGTCTAATGGTAAGCGGTTACCGTAGCCTGAGAAGAACACTTGTAACACCAGGGGTGACACTACTTGCCGACCCTACGAAAACCTATTTACACCCCTTTTGAAAACCCCATACGGGAGCCGGAAGCTCATTCCACAATCGAAGTGTATACCATTTAGGATCTAGTGTGCGAGATTAATTAATTTAATTTGAAAAGTAAAAGTTAATCTTTCAAAAGAGCATCGTGGCCTGGCCTGTCGTCAGAATACAACGCAGGCGGCTGCTGCTGCATTATTATTTTTTTATTAATTATTCCAATATCATGGTGCTCTGATCGTATTTGATCTGAAACACGGAAACGCATGGTATGTTTTATTAGAGGTTTCCTTTCAAATTCTATATCATAGGTTATATTCTCGGTGACATAACTTGCCCTCAGATCGCTGCAAGCTCGGTGTAGACAATGTCATTAAATCAAAATAATATTTATTCAACATAGACCTTTACACTTATTGACGTCAACAAACAAAACAAAAAAAAGCTTAAATAAAAAAAAAACAAAAACCTTGTCCGTACGTACGAATAAGGAAAAAAAAAAAGAAAAAATATATTGACTCGACACCTGTTCGGAAATTGGAGAGCCTTCTCGAGAAGAACAGGCAAGAAACTCTGAAGGTCTATTTTTATCTCCTCTTTTCAATGTTAATAATTATAATAATATAATATAAAAATACAATATAGTATAAGATACAATCATACCTAATACGATTACAGTCGTATGTATGTTTACATACACATATAAAATAATACAATATTATAAATAATGTTGTTACCAAACATGGCTCTATGAATAGTGCTCTATGTATTATCAAAGAAATAAAGTTCACATTGATTTCTTATCTAATCTAACAATTTAGTACTCGCTCACTACACATTTTGTATGGCAAAGAACTATTTCTCAGCATTATTGGAAAAAGGGGTGGCACATTTTTAATTTTGCCTGTTTATGGTCTTATTTTCTCGGAGGCAACAGATACAGGGTCGTAATTCACCCGCGCGGATCTCCGATAACAGTACACCCACCGCAACTGAGGTACAATAAAACAGGATCAGAGATTTATTAGCTCTTAAAATCCATTATTCGGGGTGCCTTGCTTTTTGTAGTATTTTATATGTGCCACCAATTATTTAATTGATAGATATGCAGCTGGGAAACTGAGCATTAATAGAAGTTTATAATGTCGAATGGGCAGCAATGAGAAGACATTAATTAGAATAATAGTCATTTATTTATTTAACAACAACAACAATATTATATTTAACATACATTAAGAACTGCCAAGGTTGGTAATTTAACAGTTTCCTATATATACATTGCCGAGATTTCTACACTAGGCTATGCCTCTACTCACCGGGCACGGCTGCTTCGGTGAGTATCTGTGTCGAATAGGACGGGAGGGATCGACACATTGCCACCACTGCGCATCCGACCTCGACTCGGCCCAGCACACGCTGGCGGAGTGCCCCGCGTGGGCCTCCGAGCGCCGAGTCTTGGTCGCAGAGATCGAGCGAGATCTGTCTCCGCCGGCATTGATTGCGGCAATACTGGCGGACGAGGGAGATTGGAGGTCTGTGGCCTCCTTCTGTGAAGCAGTGATGCTCCAGAAGGAGGCCGCCGAGCTGGGTCGGGAGATGGCCGATCCCGCTCGAAGGAGGCGGCGCCGGGCTCGGCAGCACAGCTGCGGCGCCGCCGCGGGTCGCCGGCGGGCGACCCGGGAGGACCACGCCCCTTCCATGGCCGGGGGGCGTCGTCGGTGGTGGAGATCGGGGAGGTATTGTAGCCTCACACGAGGAGGGTGTTCCCGAGGCTCCCTACATACCTGAGGTCAGGTACAAGGGGGTCAGTAGCACGGCTGCGGATTTTCCTCAGCGGAACATAAAAAAAGGCTATGCCTCTACTGTAGACTACTGTCACAAATAAGATTTTGTTACATACGTTAAACAGCGTAATGTTAATTATATTTACAACTAGCTGTGCCCACGACTTCGTCCTCGTAGAATCGTAATTTTAGGTAGCATTTATAAGTACTCTTCAAATAAGACGCATTTCGTAAATTTTTTACATATTTATTATCATATAAAAAAGTAGCCCTTTCTCACGGTTCAGTGGTTTTGATGTAACAGTCATATTAACTTTCGTATTTTACCAGGGAAATATAATATGACAATCTACAATACTGTTGAAAAATATCGCAATACGGAACTGCACAATAATGGTTAATAATGGTAGAGGAAAAAAAATTGGACACTTCAAAAGAGCTTTCTATTATATATGAATAAAGTTAATTTTGATTTTGATTTTGAATGTAAACTTTTTTAATTATAGACTGAGAATGCTGTAAACGTAAGAGTAGATAAAAATCGACAAAAATGGCAGACTGATAAAATCTATAAAATATTAATCAGAAAGCTTCGAACTGCTAAGCTATCGGGAGTTACACGTATCGTGGGATATTTTTTATATAACTTTAAGGAGAACATTTCCGTCATGATTACATGATTTCTGTATTAAGATTGCATACGTGACGAAAGCTTAAAAAATGGAGTAATTTCTCCCGTTTTCCTAACATTTCCTTTCAGTGCTCTGCTCCTATTGATTGTAGCGTGATGAAAAGTATACTATAACCAGCTCAAGAGTATGAAAAATAATTGTACCAAGTAGTTTAAAATCTTGCAAGTAGTTTTTGTTTAACGGATATACAGACACAATTTTTTCTGATTGCATTTTCGCCATTAGTATAGATCCCTAATCAGCTGATAGTTATTTTAGAAATATATTTCATGTACAGAATTGACCTCCTCTCTACAGATTTATTATAAGTATAGATAGATAAAAAGTGACATTTCAATAAAAATATTAAAACTAAACAAGAATTAAAAAGAAAATTGCTAAACATTAATATTGGAAATTTGTATTTGTGTATGGATGTGTGCGTGTGAAACTACCATCAGCATTTAAAGTGCACTGTATAATAGTCCCCTCATCATTTTTGTTCATCCCCAAGGCAATAGTCTACTTGTGAAAGGCCTACTAACGCCAAGTGTCTCATCATATATTTGCCACTCGAGCTTACAACTATAGTTAACTTTAAATGAACCAAAAATCCATCACACCTCATATAAGTCCCCACCGAGGGGCACGAGCCTACCTTAACTATGATAGGGCGATTGGGATTGGTGAGAAACCAGGCGATATCAGATGATAGTCAATCAATAGAAAGATACAAACTTAACCTGATCCAAATAGGAGATATCCTGAAAAAAGACTAGACCAAGAGTACCACGACCTACGATCTCCGCGGTCGCGTGGTTAGTACAACGGTTTCAAGGTGTTGCCATTTCTAAGGTGCCGATGGAGGCAAATGTGTGTGTGATTAATGCTAAGATTTGTGCCTCAGTAATGCTTAATAATATATATAGTTATATATGTATGTCTGTTATCTATCTGTTATTCAGGTTACATAACACCTTATAGTGTTTACTTTGGGCTGCGCAAATTGGTGTAATTATAAGAAAATTAATTTATTTACTAATTTAGACTGGAATGATTTGGCGCTTATAAATTCATTTATTGGCCCAAGATTAATCTTTTAATAGCATGAGGACAACGTATATATCCGTGGATATAACCGTGGATGTATCCATGAATATAACCGTGAATGTAGCCGTGGATATATCCGTGGATATGAACAAACAGTGTACATATGTGTATTAGCCCAACAATACTAGCTGCGATGAATTAATGCTGGTGTGTATTCTATTGCAATCAGTCCTTTTAAATTGCAGGAACTTATGACAGGTTTGCAGATAATAGGAAGAAGATCTCATGAGTGATCACGAAAACGGTAAGGTTACTAATCTCCGTTAATATTAATCTCTCAAAACTAATCTCTGTTAATATTATAGACGCGAGAGCTTGTTAGTATGAATGGATATTTGTTTCTCTTTCACGTATAAAGTACTGAATGGATTTGAATGAAACATTACAATAATATGGCTCATATATGAGAATAACACATAGGCTACAATTATTTTCTAAGACATGTTAATATAAGCTACCCGAAATACTAACCCTGCGCGGACGAAGTCGCGGGCGCCAGCTAGTGATATAATAATTACGTACTATCGTCGGTATGCGTAGTACCCGTTAAAGTTAATTCATTTCTTGCCAGTAATTTTCTCAGGTGCTCACAGAGGAAAGAAGCTTTGCCACAAATTACTGTGTTACATTAAGCAAAATTAAATATATTTATTTTTAAAAAGATTAATAAGGATTAGTCATGTTACTAAATAGAATACACAAAATGCGAAGTATTTATTAACATAAAAACAAAATGTGGTATTTTTAGTTTCAGGGGACTAATGGCCGTTTTCACCAACTTTGTCTCAGCTTAGGCAACTCCTAAGAGATATGCTGTCTCACTCTTTTCAGTTAATACAAAAAGTGACAGCATGTCACTTAGGAGTCGCTTAAGCTAAGACAAGGTTGGTGAAAACGGCCATAAGGCTTATTTAGAGTTTATGAGTCATACAAAACGTAACAATGGTTTCCAAACATTACCCCTGGGATAGAGAGAAAAACAAAACCACGTCTTGCTACAATGAGAGTTTATTTTTACTGCAATTCTCTAGATAGGTCTAATGGTATTTATTTTATCTCCAATTATTGTAACGTGGAAATATTGTCCACCTGATAGTAGTTTGAACTAGCGTCTAAGTAACCAATAAGGGATGGGTTAGCGCCGGTATATTGCTCAGTACTCAGTGGTGGGGGGGTTTATAAAATAATAATAAATATTATATAAAAAACTATACGGTTCTCAAGGTCGAAAATTGGTCTACCGCCAGTTGCCAAAAACGAAGTAAACCGGTCGGGTACTGCCCTTGTATCAGTGGTGGTGATAATAAGGTCGGAATGTAGCAGTAACCTCTGGGTTTCACGATATTTATCCCTCATGCTGCTTAGCCGCGGTACTGATATTGCCGGTCTACCCGGTCTGAAGTCTACCCGGAACGTTGGATCCAAAATCGGGATTCAATGTGCACAGATTTGTCACGTATAATCATAAAACGTAATTTTAATGATTCGTATAATATTATTGGTCATAAAAACAATGATTAAAAATGCTTCGCAAAAGCCACGTATGAATACACCTAGTAAGAAGATGAACGTCCAATTTGTATGCCATCAATCTTCGCAGTGTGGCGGACAATATGGAAACCCGTTCAACGTGGAATTCTAGCAATGGCTATGCGTATAGATGCATCATCGCGAATCGTTGCGATCGGTACCTATTCAATGGCACAGACTAAATATTAATTCCACAACATATTACTGTTATATTTTATTCTTTTTCAATGATTTACTGTAATATTTCAATGTTACAAGATTTAATTTAATATTTTGTGACAAAAAAAATGTATATAGTCGCTGTGGTCTCCGCATGTGTGATCGATCCTACTTGAACGTGTCCCGTTTTTCAAAAACCATCAAAGGTGACAAATCGACACGAGGTCAATGTGATTCACCAAGGTATATTCGCTGTAAT
This sequence comes from Scirpophaga incertulas, assembly GCA_036419045.1. Lineage (NCBI taxonomy): Eukaryota > Metazoa > Arthropoda > Insecta > Lepidoptera > Crambidae > Scirpophaga > Scirpophaga incertulas. Next base: position 23,988,066 of record CM071637.1, read on the forward strand.
TTAGTTAGATTATGCCCTTGCCCTGCGGTGGGGATGTGGGTAAATGTGTTGAAGATAATAAAGTACCTATTTAAGAACATTAATTAAATTAAATTGTCATAATAATAATTCACAGTTGTAAGATTATGTACCAATAAAAAAAGGATACAGAGATCATGTAGAGCATTTCTCTGTCTAAGTAAAGAAATTACTTATCTCAGTAGAGTTAACGAAGTCTAGTGACAATCAAGCTATTTGTCCCCCGATTAACATAGTTTCTTAAAAGTTTGTCCTCTAAGAACTTATCTCCGAAGAAGTTCGTTCTAGCTGCATCCCCTAGAGATCTAACGAGAGGTTTTTGAAAATGTTACTTTCTTTCAGTTAAATAAGCGAAATAAAGAGAATTATGGAATTACTGAATTATATTTTTTATACACAGAAGAGTCAGAAAAACAGTCAGTAGATCAGAGAGATGTGCAATTAAAATATGAATTAAAGAAAATAATTCTATGCAATAACTATATTTGAAAACATTGCTAGCGGTATGAAAATACGTCACGACCTATACTCAAACGAAAAAAGTGACATGAAAGAAATATATTAAACCGTTGTATACATGAACAAAAATATATACAAAATAAATATATATAAAATATAACTTTGATAAATTTTCTCAAAGTGACTTAAACATCCAAAAAAAATATTAAACAGAAGTGCAGAAGAAGAACTATACACAATATCAAGATATAGTAAAAGAGAAAAAATATGACATTCGTAGTGGATCTATTAAGGATTTTCAAATTAATTCATAATATTTATAACTTTTAATATCTGATAAACCATATCGAAGTTTCTCTAATCCTTTACTAAAATATATATCAATTTATTAACTAAAACGCTGTGGTAAGTAAAGAAATTGTCGAGTTTGTCCGTACTGACATGGAAACAGAGAAGACCGCTGTTGCTTTTTTAACTTTCACGGATCCTCGACTCGCTGCTATTCTGAGCCTTACTGCGACTTGGCAAAAAAATACACACGAACCAAACTATACCTTAACATATGCACACACGATTCGATTTGCAACAGCAGAATAACCTCTTGATACAGTACCTTTGTGAATTTGAGAACAGCAAGTCGCCCGAAGTTAAAAGTTTCGAAGTTTATTCGACTTAGAAATTATCTATGTATTATGTTTCTCAAGGCGAACTTTAACTTATTTCGCATCGTCTGAAAGCAAACCCGCGTAGCTTGGGAGTGAAATAAATTGTGTACATTGGCGAGAACTTCATATGCATGATTCTGATGAATGTTGCTTATAACGAATCGTGTTTCTTTGAGTATTCAATTTATTTTGATTCTGCTTGAAGTTTTGACATTTTGTAATAATACGCTGAATTACTTGTATCTCAAATTATTGTAATATAATAGGAGATCATAATAAATATACGATAAGGATTTCGTGTTCTTCTTGGAAAATAATAACACGATTTTTTTTTATTATTAAGTAGCAATTTGTTGAACTTCATCTCAACTAACGATAAGTGACGATGTTGAAAGAGTTATTAAATATTGAAGTAAGCTTCACCTTGACTGTACAATAACTGAGGAGCAGTTTCCTATCTCCAATTTTGAAATACAACAATGACAATATTAAAAATGACATTTTGATAACAATGTAACATGAGTGCTGGCTAATAGGAAGAGATAGAAGTTCTTCCACCATTTAAAAACTGACTTAAGGTACAGCACAATATTTGTCTAAACAAAATGGCTCGGGAGCTATACCTTACCACGGATTTTGAAGCACCACAATGACAATATCAATATTCACATTTTGGCAACAAATTTAGATAACCGGGAGGAGATAAAAGTTCTACCCCCAATCAAAAGTGACTTAAGCTATGGCACTAAAGTTGTCTAAAGAGGAAAACTCTTTACTAGAGCCGTATGCTTGGGAAAGAATCTGAGCTCTTATGGAGATCTACCTAACAGTATTATTATATTGATATCAATGCATTACTCTAGTAGTCTTAACCTTCGATCATATATTTCTGTAGATACACAATTCCATAGAAAATCAAACAAAATATCGACCCCGCGTCTATACATAGAAGAATAGATGTATATTATAGTAACAATTTTGAAAAAAGTTCTAAAGTGTCATATAATTTAAGCCAATTTAAATCTTAAGTAACGTAATGAAGTATGAAAATAAATCCTTGTTAAGGTCGTTACATATTATCTTCTGGTTTCGATGATAGAATGATGCCGCGAAATCAGAAATGAACAACACATATTTGAAAACAAATATATTGGATAATAAGCTCTTAGTCTGTTGCAATTAAGCACAAATTCATTTAATATAATAATGCTCCTACGTCCCATTTGACTCCGAATATTGTGCTCGCGTCTTATCGCATCCTACTTGAACATAGACAGCAGTGAAGATGCTTAGTTTTTTTTTACACTTAACAGTACGGAAACTTTTTAAATTTTAAACATAAACCAAGAAGTATGTAGAATTAGGTGCTAAGGAAAGTACAGACTTTATTAAGACAGGGTTTCTTAACCTTTATTTTGCCGAGCCTTACAAACAATACTGAGTAAATTATAAAATAAAAGCGCTAAAAAAGAATTTAATTAAAAAATATTAAATCCAACTACGTATAAAATTAAAAAGTTTCTCTCAGTTAAATAATATATCTTTTTTGTATAAAAAATAATGTATATTTAAATGTATTGTAACTAGCCGCAATAAATCTGATCATTTAAGACTTAAGTGCCTTGGAACAAATTTAATTTATTGTACAACTGCCTTTTTGATTTGTTTTTTATTTCAGAGGTTTTTAATTTACTAGCATAATGAAGACGTATATCAATATATTTTTCAATAACAACCTTTAACAGATTGACCTTGTAACCAAAGATCATTCCTTGACAGTGTACATTAACGTCTCTAAATACATTGCAATCAATAAATTGTTTTAAAACTGAAATACACATTTTTTCCTTTAAACATTTTTTCCTTAAAAATGGTATAGGCGACTCCATGACTGACCTTTTTCTGAAACATTAGCTCTGTGCTATTTTTTCTTATGAGTAAGCCACTCGAGACAGAAAGAGATAGATGCGATGCGATACGCATCGTGGCATGGTACGCAAGCGTTTTAAATTGATATTTTAGTGATACATAATATGAATAAAAGTGTTTTACTCATAAAAAATGCGCTAATAAATTAAGATAAAGGTATACTTTACTGGAAGTATGACATTCCATCCTTCTTTTGCACTTTACGTGTGTCATTTTTACAATTATAAACTACGCATTTCGGCATCGCTGACGTTATCAATCGCGCGCGGCCACCGAATGAATGAGAGCGAAACAAGGCACATTTACTGTTTGTGCCTTGTTTCGCCGGTGCCACTTTTTAGACGGTAACTGTGTATCTACAGAAATATATGATCGAAGGTCTTAACCATACCGCGCAGTAAATGGATGGCAGCAGCATCCATATAATACAGAACTATTTTGTTGTGCATTAGTAAGGATTATCCCAACAAATATTTGCGCGGCGTTGGCCATTATTCGTCGACTTTTGCTTTGTACCTGTTAACAATCATATGTACATTCAGCTGCATACTGTTCGCACTTCTGGACAGGAGGTTTTGATTATTAACTCGACTCTCCCAGCTTCTTACGATAGCATGACCTCACAATATGACGGCCCCATAGGGATAGCGAAGAGATTTTGGTTCTCATTGCAGTCTCTATCGGATCTTATTCAGGAACTTTGTTCTATATTGCGTTCATCGACTTTTTCATCTGTATTATTGGGTGTAGCACTATTCGATTCTAGCACTTATTTCTACCACATACATGCAGACTGTAATGAGTTCCCAGCTCCGCTGTTTCCCGATCGCCCTGATTATGTCCAACTTGAAACGAGTCATAAATAGAGCGTTCCTCTTTAAGTCTGCATGACTGAGCTATAAATCTGACATTGTAATGAAGATGAGCGGTTGTTTACACATATCATCAGGCAGACCACTTGTTCGCATGCTACCAAACGAATAAAAAAAAACTTTATAATAAGTCGTGCCCACGAGTTTTGATTCGATTTTGTTGGAAGGTTTAGCGGGATTTCCTTGAGTTTTGTGTATATTACGAAATGTCGTTTTTTTGCTTCAACCGTTTGTTATAGAATGTAAAAATAATATTTAATGATTTGTGTACATCAAAAGTAAAGATGCTATCAAAAAGTTTATTGATTAACGCTAATAATTCTTCACATCTGTTGGATCCAGACCATTAAATATAATTTCAACTTTCTGTAAAAACAGGTATAAACAGAAAATGAAAAAGACATGTGTAATAGACATTGGAATGATGAATATCAAAGAAATATAATTGGAATAATGAAGGCACAATTATATGCATATCATATATAATACTCTATATAATGTCAAAGGTATTTCAAAAGTCACAATAAAAACAGGAAATATCAAAGTGAAGGCTCTAACGATTTGTTACAAATGTTATGGGAGGCGATTTATCTCCACAAACAAAGGAGACGGTATCAAAAAGTATAATTAAGATCTATTCTTGCAGTTTATTCTTTAACTCATTTCGGTGGCGATTGTTTGCGTTCGTTGCGGACAAAGTGGGGACTTGTTCTTTTCTTAGTGAAAATTAAGTATATGGTTACACCGAGAGTAAACATTTTTTATACCAGGAATAGTACGTTGCGATATGATTTGATCACTATGATGACTATGATCACTTTATAGATTCATAATTATGAAGCTGAGGGAGCTAGTGAAATATGTTTGTCGTAGTAACTGGACTATTTGTCTGTATGTTTTGTTGTTAAGTGTATTTTAGATTGTTCCCTGCATTTAATTCTACGCAGCCATTTAAGATATGTAATTGTCTCGACGCTACTAATGAGCTCTGGTGGTTTCTGTCGTAGGAACACTTACATGTTTGGCATTTAGCCACTAACTTCATTCAGTAGCTGATGATACATTATTCTTCGGGTGGATATATTTAAGGAAAAATCTACTCCAACTTATTTTCAATTGTTTTAAAACATATCTATAATATTTCAATTACTGTTTTCTGGTTTGCCCTGCGTATTAAAATGTACATACTTATGAACATCTTCGCTTTTAAAATGCACATTTGTCCAGGGTAATTACGTACTAACACCTGAGTTAGTTCCGAGGGTGGTGCAAATAAACTACTTTCTAGTCCCTGGATTGTCCTAACTTAGGATAAAGAGAACGTCGAGTGGTTTAATAGTGTTACGCCGGTGGCTTAGTAAAACTTCAAAAATTATTTTCTGTGACTTAGAAACGTTTTCAGCAGGCTGAAACGTCGTTTCAGGCCGTTTCAGAAGTAGCTCTTTCACATACTAAAAAAATCTAAACTACAAACCTAAACCCAAATTACAGTAGTTTTCAGGCACCTGAAACATGTTTTCAGTACGTTTCAGGGTACCCTCTATCCAACGTCGCAATAACCTGAAAACCCGTTTTCAGGCGTTTTCAGGACCCCTTATGAGCCATTAAGCCTACTTCAGTAAAAGGACATAAATTTCAATAGGAGTGAAAGAGATAGCAATAGTAGAAAGAGACAGATATAGTTGGAACATTCGAGAAGTATTAGAATGAGAAAACATCATTAGAAAGAGATACACAAACTCAGAATATTCGAGAAAGATAGTACGGGAATATTCGAGTATTGTGTGACAAGGATAGCACAAGGTAGAGACAGTTATAGTCGAAACGTCTCGAACGCGCGACGTCATTCCTACGCGCTTATGTATTGGACTACACATTCGAGTGTGTCCGCGAATGTTCTGGCAAGAGTGGCAAGTGCCTTAGGGGACTAGCCACTAGCTACCCCAGCTCGTAACAATAGTTATGTCGCCAACTTTGTTTACAGAGAATTCCATACACACCTATTGATTACTTAGTGGTAGGTACGGTACAAAGCATTATATCTTGTTAAGAAAATGGTCTTCTTGACAGTTCTTTGGAACTAGCTTGAGATGTCTAAATATTATATAAGATTCATCTAATAGAGCTTTTGGTATAACCACACCCTAAAGGAGCAAACGTTGTATACTTTTTTGTCAAAGTTCCGAAAAGTTTCGCCGCAATCATTAGCCCGTGACATTACGACGTTCGGAAAATTGCTTTCTCAAAAATGGGGTTTTGAACGTCATTCAGTTAGCTTGTGAATTGAAATTTCAAATGAGTTTCTAGCGCAACTGTTGCCAGCACCGGATATTTTGCGGTTGTTTTGTTTAAGAAGTGCAGTTGCAGCTGAAATTATTGTGGTAATATTCATTGCAATTTCTTTTGAAACATATTTTCAGTGTTGAATGAACATGACTATATACTCGTAATAACTACATCTTAATGGATTGGATGTTAAAGTCTTACTGTTAATATTGACAGACTGAAAATAAAATCCATTAAGGGTTATCCGTTTCCTCAAATACTAAAACTACCCCTTAAACTACCATCCTAAATCTTCAACAATATCGTGGTTTTATACTATCGATATCTTGAACAATGTCCAGTTTTGATTGTTGTCCAATTGATGTCATATCGTAATAGAGGTCAATGAACTCATTGAACACAGAAAAATGACCACAATCATTATCGATCATAAACTTTTAGGTACTTTAATTAAAATTATAAAATTTATCTCGTTAATTTTGTCTTTATAATATTCGCTGACTAATATGGCGATGTATGTTTCTGAACTAAGTCTATGATGACAAGTAATATTGTGACATGGCGGCCAGTGGCGTGTGGGGAACGAAATGATATTTTTACGACCATACATCAACTAACTCGTAAAGATATCGCGATCAAAATTTACGACCCGTCCGACGAAATAAAAAATATTTTACCTTAATCCATATTAGTCAATTACTAACATCAAATTAACCTTCTAGATATATAAACGTTGTGAGTGCAGGAGCAAGTAGATTATTATAAATAACAGTAAGGCAAAGTGTCTAAATAAATGCTTATTAATTGAAATAGTTTAGCTGATTGATTTGACATTGATATATGATGTATTTATACTAAAAACAATTAGAAATATACTAGTGAGTAATGTTATCCATCTCTTTATGAATCAACTCTGGGGGGGCAATCGCACTAACAAATCGCAGCTGAAACGAAACCAAATCGTTCCACTCAACCAATCCGAGAGCTAGAATATCACGTCATCGAACAGATGACGTGATATTGTGGCGTTCGGATTGGTTAAGCCGAACGGTTTGGTTGCGTTTCGCTTGCGATTTACTAGTGCGATCGCCCCTCTGCACCAACCTCCTGAGGAGCGGTGGCTCTCATTCTCAACCATAAGATCAATAGACCAAGGCTGAGTTTAGTCGGTAGATCATTTAGGTGAAACCGCCCCAGCTAACATGGAGTCCAACATAATCTCTACTGCAATAATGGTTTTTTTACTTGAAATATTTATTGTCTATTAATAGAACTACATTTTTTTTATCACCAAGCTTGAGATATAACTCATTAACATACGTACAAAAGCACTTCGGACACAATTACTCCAAATGATGGGAGCTTTTCAATTCTTATAAATAACACAGTATCAACTATAGTTAAAGTCGGATAAAACTTCTTAAAGTAAAGTATGTCAAAAATCAGTAGATTTTTATGACAAGTTCCAGCTATGTTAAATATATTTTATTACTAAAATTAAACGAATTACAGTAACCAATCAACAACTACGAATTAAAAAAATATAATAAAATATAACAAAGGTAAAATTGTAGTTAATAATATATTATTGTTTACAATTAAATACATAAACTTTACTGAATATAAACACAAGAACACTGTGGAACACATATAACGTGATATAATAGTATATTTGAATCAAATACACGATCGATCGAATAAGCGATCAAAGGCTTGCTCCAAGAAAGATTCAAATTCTTTCTAATTAATGTTTTTAAGCCATAGAGTCTGTATCCGCTTAATACAGACAGTTAATCTTTTGTAATTTATTCATGTAAAATAAATTATTTTAATCTTTATCATATCTCAGCAGAGTAAATAAAAGTTAATAAATAAATATTTATTATAATTCTCCCATTCCTATAACAGGAACACCAATCACCCTTAGCTCAAAGTATATACTAAATATACAAACTATAGTACACAAACATCTGCCCCACTGAAACTCGAACCAGGGATCACAAAAGGTTAAGCTAACTTTGTTTTCTATATACATATTATAAGATTTGTATTGTTGACAGTTGAGGCAGAGCTATCCACCCATCCACGCGATGAAAGAAAGTGGAAATACGTATATTTTAATTCCGTTAATGTACATACAGCAATTCTACAGACATTTGATTTTGATTGATCTTGATACAGCTCTTATATCACTAGTAATAGTGGCATTTTCGTAGTACAAATGTAAAGCTTCACGTGTTACTGACTGTACACAATCGTGTTTTTATTTTGAATATTATTTTAGAATATAGGACTAAAGCATTAGCGTTACACAATCACCTTTAGATAACGATTTGAATTCCGGATGCGACTCAATCTCAATTTAGACTTAAAATTAGATTGAAATTTAATTCAAAACAAGGATTATATTGTTCGAATTGTCTTCCCTATTGAGAACGTATAATAAAGGTTTTGTTTCGTACCAATCGGGAAGACTTTCCGAGTTTCCCCTATTGAAGTGAAAAGCGACGAAAACAACGCAGCAACTTCACATTTTGAATGACAAACTCATCACAAAAATTATCGTCGTTTCCGCTTAAGCGTTTGACGAGCTCGTAAAAAACTTGGTGGAGCTCCATAAAGTGAAAAAGTATCACTTCACCGAAGCAGCTTGAACTGAAGACACGCTCCATCACCACCGAGTTGTCTTTAGCGCCACTAAACCGACTCAAACTTTTTAATAAACCAGCAAAAGGAATTTTAATCGCTGCACTTTAATTAAGCCGCAACGTTCTGGGGGCGTAGTCGTCGCTTTTTTCTGGCTTTATTTATTAATTAAAGAAGACGGGCGGAACAACGAATTAATGGATGAGCTATGACTTGTAACTTCAGATTTGACTACGCGATTTTATATTTTGCTCGTGATTAATGGTCGCTTCCAAATCTCTTAAGTAACGATCTTTATTTAAGCGACCTTTGGAATAAGACGCGTCTACCTTGTATTTAAGCGGAACAAAGTGAAAACTGTCATTTGTTTACATTAACTTAGCTAGTACTTACTTTTAATATCTTAAATTCACTGTCTCATTTGGGCGACGGTGATACTTTTATATAATGATCTTTTTTCATTCCATTTAGTGACATGTTCCCAGCTTGAGTGATATATAATACAAGAAGTCGACATTGTGATAAAATTAAAACTGGCTAAGTGCGAGTCGGTCTCAGAGAGAGTCCGACTCACACTTAGCCAGTTTTAACAGTGGGTTTCGTACGATTATCAATAAAAGCGGCAAAATTATCAATGTCTGTTGTATGAGAGCCCAACTTTAATATTTATTCTAAATTTTTGTGTTTGTTATTACAGCGGTAAGAGAAATATATGTTATGAAAAAATATCAACTGTCTAACTATAACGGTCCGTAACGTAAAGCCTGGTGCCAGACGGTCAGATAATGGAGTATATAATAGGGTCTCGTTTCACCCTTTGACCAGATATACAGACCCTAAAAATGATAGGGGAGAACCTAAATTAATCACAAATAAAATAAATACAGAATGATCTAATGAGACGTGGTTATTTACAGTTTTTTAACAAAAATAAAACTATCGGAAAACGAGTAAATGAATACTTAAAAAACATATTTGACTTGTCTTCATCTGAAATCTTCCGAAGTAGGTTTTTAACACACCCCGAGGAATTACAGAGTATGAAATTACTGTAAATCCATTTCTAAACCAAGTGAAGAAACAACAAGTTTTGTATTTTACACATAAATATTTTCTTTTAATAATCGTATTTAATACTTGTATGTTGCTGGAGCTAGGCAACTATACTTGTGTAATGTATTTACATGATTGGGCAATTTAATCATATTGTAAAGGTTTCGGTTATCAAATCTAGAGTTTGATTACAATCTAGAGATAGACGACTTTATATTTACTCGAAAGTAATATAAATATATATATTTGGACCCACTGAAACCTCACTCTTGCTAGGTGCTTTTGCTAGGACAATACCACACACGCCCGCCCCTTAGGCAATGGATGTACAGTGCGATTGAATGCATTTTCCATGGAAAAAAATATTACTGTAATATAAAAAAAAATATTGATTGTGGGTTGTACACATATTAAATGGATCTACAGATAGCATGCATTAATTTTAGGTGATTTAAGTTATATAATAATATTATAAAACTATTCGAAAACAACATTTAAAATTTATTCTACAAATGGGATTTTACTATCCATTTTTGAACGTAATTTTTTACTCCCTGTATTTTTACAGAGTCGTTGATTAAAAGCTGACAGATAAATAACCTGAACCCAACTTCCTTTACAATTTTTAAACTAATTCCCATTATATCTATCTATTTAGCCAACTTAGTACAAATACACCGAAATGTAATCTTATCCGACACGTTCTTAAATCTCGGCGGTTTACTTTATTACATACGGGGATGCCGCAGATGTCCTGACGCCGTAATTACCGCAGTCCTGTCCTTCAAGGCGTACCAGATGTTAACAACTACAGTCGCCGAATTACGACTGTTCACCGCATTTCGCCGCGTTATGAAAATAGTGCAATAAGCGAGAGAATTTGTTATGTTGACAGCGTGTATCGACAATGTCATAATGCCACCGATACAATTGTGATTCGATTTCATTTTTACTACCGACTGACTGATATGACAATCTGATGGTACGGGGGCTCGAGATCGATCCTTTTATGTACCAATGTGTTTTTCGTTTTTAGATACATATGTACATTTATCTGACGCTCCTATGGTGAAGAAAAACATTTTGAGGCAACTTGAGAAGAAATTTCAAGGCAGTTAACTAATCCGCTCTGGGTCCGCGTGGTTAACCAAAGCCCAATCGCCCTAACATATGGTACGCTCGAGCCTCTCGGTGGGAACATAAATAAGTTGTGATGAAAATATAAAGGATGAAATGGACTATGTATGGACGAAATGTACACCAAAGGAGTTTGCCGCCGAATCAATTAAAATAAAAACTAGATATTTACTGACGATAATATATTTACTACATTTTACTGGGAATATTGGATGTACAGAAATACATTATATATGTAAGTTGGAGGGTACTATGGGCGTTCATTTAGCGACTGATCGTTATCCATTGTTAATTTAAAAAATAATAGTTTCAACACACTCAAACGGGTTTAATAAACACATTAACGAAATTAAGTTGAAAAATCAGGATTGATTAGATATCACCGGATTTAATTGAAAAACACTTTAAGAATGGATGTCGGTTACAACACGTGCGCACTGCTCGGTGTCTGGATCGAAAATATGCCTGCGCGCCGGTATTACTGCCGCTCGTTGACGGCTCGCCACAGTGTTACCGACACCAAAAATCGCGCAGTATTGCCAACTGTAACATCGTTGACGCCGGTCCGGACTTCAAGTTTCGATCCGAATCCACGACATGTATATTGTATAAAAATAAATATATATTCCTTACACTTATACAGCAATTGACCTAGCCGAAAGAAAGCTCTGTAAGGCTTGTGTTATGGGATCTAGCTCTTGTTAGGTTGTCCTTATTTAGATCTTATTTGTATTTATATACATAATAAGCGGCGGTACTATTTCGAACCTATTAAAATTAATAATATCGCACTAATAATACAATAGTGTATCAACTCAAAATCGATCATTTTTCAGAATCAACAAAAAACTTATTACTCACTTCATGTAATAGTTGCAAATTGAATAACTGTCACATAAGTTTTTTAATTTATCCTTATTCTGTTTTTGCACTAATCGAACGACGGTCTTGATCACGCGTGAGGAATCAAATTTTGCGTGTGTTTATAGTATTATGTCAAGTACGACGTTTTGAGTTGATACACTATTGTAATATTAGTGCGATATATTAAGTTGCGCAGCACTATACTTAATTAGATAAATTATAAGTCACCATCTATAGGTACTCCAAAAGCTACGATAAGAGAACTTGTCTGAGCCCCTTGTGAAACAATGGTTAAGCTGCCAGGTTTATTATATTATATAATTTACTGATTGCGCGTATTTTGTGCTTATCATTGTATATAAATAGTTTATGCCTCTTTAAAGCTAATAACAAAATATTGTCGTTGAATAAACTATATAGTTGACGACCTTCTTACCGACCTCGAGTGGTAAGTACACCGGTTTCAAGGTCGCTATCTCGGAGGTCGAAATCCCGGTGGGGGCAGATGTTGGTGTAACGAATACGAGCATTTGTACCTTAGTCAGGGTTGCTAACATATATATCTATTAAATAAATTTATATATGTATAATATATGTATGTATACTCGTTACCCTAGATTTAACACAAGCCTTCAGAGCTTACTTTGGGCCTTGGTTTATCAGTGAAGTGTAAGAGATATTTATTTATTATTTTATTTTAAATAATTCAACATTTTTTCCTTCAGTGAAGAAGATCAAATAAAAATAAAATGAAAATAGTGTTAATAAATAAAATGTCAAACGATACTTCTTATTAGAAGAATTCTTCTGTTTCTATATAGTTAAGGTTTTGAAGCTAAATTGTTTACTATTTTTACCATTATGATCATCATATATTATAACATCCTCATCATCACAGCCAATATATCCAGCCATCTTCCCACGAAATAATAGATTTAAATTCCTGTCCATCCTAAGGTTACCTGGAAGAGATCATTCTTTGTGATAAGGTCGCCCTTGGTACAGTTAGTTTTAAGGATTCATTATCTGTATTTTTTTTTCACTATGGTCGATGTACAATAAAGTTATAAATAAATAAATAAATATACGTCCTCAGTGAAGGAGAAGCCTACCTTAACAAGATTGAATGATTAGATCTTAGTTAACCACGTTTGAATTTCGAATGGTTAGTGCCATCGAAATGTGTCTAAAGTGAAAATGTGTGATTAAAGGGAAAACCCTTGTAATTATAAGCTGTAAATTAATCGCGTTCTCACCACACTATACATCGAAATTCGAAGCTAAAAATCTTATATCTTACAATAATGAGTCAAGCATTAACCTTATTACACGCAGGCTACATGATAACTTTGAAAATAACGAACTGTCTATCATCCCACGATTGCACTTACTAGGGAGGAGCGAAAATTATTTTTGTAATTTATTTAATGGCGAAGTTCTTTCTTGCCTCCGTTGAAGTTTGATGATAATTAATGCTGCCCGAACATGGAAGCTGAATAATGAATGCTTTTAATTATCAAAGAGTGGAATTGATGGAATATTGCGGAGTATCCGTGTCCCGCTGGATGGCTATCTTTGGTGGATTTATGGATGGATATGGTTATGTCAAAAGGGAAATGGGTACTCATAAAAATGCAAATGATTTATTAATTAAGCAGTAGCAATTAGGAATTTCTAATTATGAGTTTCTTGCCATTTTAATAGTGTAAGACATTATTAAGGTATATGTAATTTTTTTATAACTATGTGTATATATCAGTTATATTTTTACTAATATCTCCAACTCATTACTGTGATGTTTAGTCTGTAGTACCAGTAGTATGATACCGCCATATTCGAGTATGTACGAGTATTTATCCACAACTCTGCTGCTCGATACATTTAATAATAATTATTTATTTGATAACAACAGCGGTGTGGTTTCGGGATTGGTCTACGAATTTGATGATTCGGTGGTCGGGTTCTTGCCAAGTACCAATATGCTTTACATTTTTCAAAATTCATATGTATCTGGTATCATAGGTATTCATAGGTACCTGGTATAAAATTTTTGTAAGTGAACCACCTCATATAGCATGGTTTTATGAGATCAATTTAAATCGACGAGAACTCGTTTTATGTATGAGAATTAGAGCATGGCATATTCCATTAAATGCGTTAAATTTTTGATGGGAAAAAGGAATAATCCGTACTGTGACACTTGTACGAATGTCAAAGAAGATTTATTTCACATTTTAATGGAATGTGCCTGCAACGAAAGAAACAGAATGAAATTAATGCAGGCTATTAGATGTAGTAGGCAAGAACTGTTTTTTGCCTTTCATAAATGTTTATGTTTTAGGTTTAAATGCAATTTTGGCGGTGGCTTGACCAACTCTTGGTCGAGCCGGCGCCGGGACACATGGCGGTCGAATCGCGAGAGCGCACCCCGCCATGTGCCCCGTATAGGCCCAGAGAATTCGGGGGGGTTTTAGTGGATAGGCCGGTCCTCTTGACCGGGGAGCCCCACACACGGCCGCGTCTTGGTGTCATGGTGCACAAGGTCGTATTTCCCCCCCTCAAAAAAAAAAAGGTTTAAATGTAGTTATAGTACTAGAATTATAAGTTTCCTTCTTTGTTCTTTCGGTTAAAATAACGTAAATATATGTAAATTAATTTGTAGCCGGCTTAACCATTATGGTGTAGGGCTGTAAGTAAGTGACTATCTAAATGATCACACTATTTGGAATAGGGACACTATCATAGAGCCATGTTTAGTAACAACATTATTATAATATTGTTTTATTTTTATATGTGTATGTAAACATACATACGACAGTAATCGTATTAGGTATGACTGTATCTTATATTATATTGTATTTTTATATTATATTATTATATTATTAAAATTGAAAAGAGGAGATAAAAAATAGACCTTCAGAGTTTCTTGCCTGTTCTTCTCGAGAAGGCTCTCCCAATTTCCGAACAGGTGTCGAGTCAATATATTTTTTCTTTTTTTTCTCCTTATTCGTACGTACGGACAAGGTTTTTTTTTATTTAAGCTTTTTTTTTTTTGTTTTGTTTGTTGACGTCAATAAGTGCCTGTAAAGGTCTATGTTGAATAAAGATTATTTTGATTTTGATTTTGCTTAATAAGAATTAAAAAAAAATCATATATGTACATGTATTTGTAGCTCCTACGGTGAAGAAAAATATTGTGATGCAACCTGCGTACACCTACGAAGAAATTCAAAGATGAATGTAGTCAATCAATCTGCACTAGGCCAGCATTGTTGACTAAGGCCCGATCAGTGGGTCGACATGAACTGTGATGATGACTACAAGACCGTGATACTTGATTACTCACCACTTTCATTTCAGCAGAGCGCGTTTTACTTTATCTCGCATGATGGAAAGCGAAGATGTGGCCTAAAGTGGAGCAAACAAACTAAAATTATGCTTATACATTCCTGCCGAATCTGATAGTAGAAAACATGGACAGGACGTCATTCTACATAATAATTCATTTAGGCTAAGAATCACCGAAATACGCACAATTCGCTATAAGAATCATATTATTATATTATACTTTGTACTCAATTATATATGACGTTAGTAGACTGTAACCAAAATGACGACTGACTCTAATATAGAACACTGGTTAGTAAGCCAAATATTTCTACAACTACCGTCTTGTTAAAAGTAATACATAAATTATTTAATCAGTTTCGAATTTAGTAATGACTTCGAACGAAATTATTCGTTAACGGCTCCAGAACGGTCGCCGGCGTCGTTAGCAGGCAAGGTGTCGAACCTTTTTTCGTGCGCCTTCCACAAAACACAGTCATTGCAAAGCTGAACAGAACCATCTGAGGCTTCAGCATAGGTTCGTAAAAAAAAATATTATTTAACTTGCAAACTTATTAACCCGGCGTGAGTGAGGTTGGGTATGTCATACCCGAAAAATTTCTAAACGCAGATATTTTAATGTTACTGTTGCCATGCAAGTCCTGGTGTTTCAGTAGCTGGAGGTAAAGATACAAATGGGTGAGGTACAGTATCGAGTTTAGTGTTGCACCGGCGGCGACGGCAAATACACATGCGTACCCGCGGCTGGGGTATGGAATTGTGTTGATTTGTAGGTGTAATTTTGGTCTATGAGAAGTAATTACATTGGTCAGCAATTATAAAATTTGGCGAGCCACCCAAAAGCAGCATTTAAATAATTTGGTCAGCATACAAAGATTTTGTTTGCAATAAAAAAAAACAGGCAGCAATTCTTGTTCCGCAACTAATTTTGATAATGGTCAAAAATTAAATCATACATAGGCAGCCAACAATAACATGAGTCTGCATAATAAACATTCAGTCCGCAAAATAACTACTTGAGCGGCAAGATTTCATGATTGAGCGGCAGAAAAACATGTCTATAAGCAGTATATTTGATTGGTATGTTAGTTAGGGTTTTTTTTTTTTTTTTTTTTTTTTTTTTTTTTTTTTTTTTTAGTTTTTTAGGTTAGGTTAGGTTAGGCCATGACAAATAAAGTATTTTTGCTACTCTTATATGCAGCACAAAATGCATTTTTTTGCTTACACTCTGAGTGCTTACCAAAATTTTATTAAACATGAGCAGCTGATTGCAGCTTATATAATTAATATGCTGTACAAAAATAATTACAGCCATCCAGAATGACATAAATTGCTGATTGATTTTGAAATGTTTGCTGACATGAGTTGCTGACCAATTAGCTATTTCTGCTCACCGTTTTCTGCTCACAGAAATAACAATACTATGCTAACCATTTAATTGACACCCTTGGTCTATTACATGATCTCACAAGACTTTTCAGTTCCTTTTCTATTTATAATAATTAGAAGACACTATTGTTATATTATACTCATCTTGTAGAATAGTTACTATTATTAATATATCTTAAGCATTAATGCTAATTACACAATCATAGTATCACAATTTTACATCAAAATTTTGGGTATATCATACCCACATCATAGCTGGTGTAACAATTTCTCACCTCATTCACACCGGGTTAAGCGTGCTTACACATAGAGTTCTAACCGCAAAAGAAAACTTACAGCAGTAAATTTTAGTTCGATCTCAACGGGTGATTTTCTGTAAGCTAACACGTAGTTTGGCAGTTCGCATTATAAAAGAACGTTGTGTTTTTCAACCGTTCTCGTATACTCGCTTATTTTGGACATATACAAAGAATTGTTTTTCATAACAAGTGGAATATTGAAAGCCCTTTAACAGAATTCATACATATGATTCACCAAATTTGGTAAATTGTCGAATCGAAATAAACCACATGTTTCATTATTAATTACATTTTGATCATAAAAACCTCATAAATTTATATTTCATATTTCAATAAACCATTACTGCTAAATCAAAAACGCAATTTCATTTGATTCAGTTTAAATATTCATAGCTGTGGTATTGAGATTGTTTTGTATTCGATTTGTAAGCTCTTTTTGGCATTTGTGAGGCATTTTTATAGACTTTATTATTCGATAATTACGTTTGATTGTGTCCGTCTATAGTTTTTTAAGGTCCGCCATTTGATTATATATTTTAAACTTTTAATTAGGATCTTTTCTTATTATGGCAATTTAAATAAACTGTTGGATGTGAAATGTAATGGTAAATAAAAATTATATATTTGAATTAAGACTTGTAAGACAAAAAATACCACATAATAAATTACGTATTTTTTATGTTTAGCGACAGCATCTAATTCTTTTCTATCAAAGTACTAAAGTTGTTCATGTAATTTGTAAACATTTCACTTACAGACTCACCGACGATCGATCTTTCGCAGCAGTACGCTAGAGAAGAGACTGTAAATAATGACAATGGATTACACTGTTTTCCTTTTTTATTACAACAGAACAGATTAGGGCTGCAAAAACCGTGTTCTGTTGTTTTTGCACCGACACAATGCTTGGATTCCCATTAACATTTTCTGGCTCGGCCGAGATTCGGGACCTTTTCGTGACGCTTCTGTTTTCGATATTGCTCATGCTTAGTTTCTCGATCGAGTGAGTCTGCGCCTTTTCGCCTGACACGACATTTCATGTCTTCCAAATTTTATTGTAATATTGAATACAGTGACTCAGTGCGAATATCGTGGCTGACTCGATCTTTCTAGAATCAAATCAGAGTACTTCGTTGAACTCTTTTTGTATGGTAAAATTTATGGAATTTAGACACGATATAATTATAAGTGGAATGCATTATTTCGGTACAATTTCGGTACACGGAAAACTGTTTTGAAATATCATTCAAATATTCTTATTATATTATCACAATATCCTTTAACACCTTAATCACAGTACTTTAGAGGTTCAATGTCTTCATAATTACAAAGAAATTAACATTAGAGGTAAGTTAAGCAATTCTTCATTGTTGAGTTGACATCGGATAATATGTGTAATGTGTGTTCATCAATATTTTCAAAATCGTTTGTGGCTGCTTGCTTCTATTGCTTGCTGTACTGTTACTTTTGCAGTGCGTCGGGGCTGTTTGCGCAGATACACGCTAAAAACCGTAAAATCATGCTTAAGAAAACTGCTTCATTATTCTATAGGATGCAGGTAGGTCTATTTCTAATTTGACATTTAAAAGAAATTGATATGATTTCTCTTTTATAACTCAATGTGTTCGGAGTTGTATTACGGACACTATTAGTATCTAAGTATTGTACGAGTATTGTGCTTGTGGTCAATAAATGTTTTCTATTCTATTCTATTCTATTCTAAGTGATATAAGTTTCAAATGTAAATACTGATATTTACTAAATATGAATGATTATACTAACTAATCTGCATGTGTTTAGGTCTAAAATAAAAGTTATTAAATTAAACATTTAAAATTGACGTAAATTAACACTATTACCTGACCTGCGATTCAAATAAAGTTTTTGTATATAAGATCTAAGTTTATCAAAGATTCATTTGACATAATCCTAAGCTTCAAACCCTAGGTCCTTTAATTTATTCAGGAGCTTCAACTTGTAGTGAATGTTAAAGCTGCCGGTTACCTTATAGTAAATTGATCATCTTGATTCGACTGAATTCTCTTGAATAGTAACCTTATACGAGTGTGTACCTTAAATGCATGAAAACTATATTTTCAAATTAGGATAATAAAAACGCTATCTCGATATTTTATTATTTTTGGCAATCGAATTTAATTAAAAGTGTGCCGCAACTGTTTGATTTGTATAGTTATTATAATGAAGGTGATTTGTATATTTTTTAACGTGTGGGTAACTTAATTAATAAATGTTTATTTGTCAACTCGACTGTTATTTCGTTTAATATTTTGTAGAATTGATTTTTCGCTTGTCATATTTTCACCAGTTATTGTAACAGTTTATTATAAAAAAACTTTATCGTTCTTGCATATTCTTATGAAATCCTTAACGTTACTATATATAATTTATTTATTATAAATGATTCAACAGAATAGAGGTCAATACCTTTTTTATTCTTGTTTCCGTTTGTATCTGATTTATTATTTTTTTATTGACTATCTCTAATCATAAACACTAGTAAGTTTACATTTATAACCTAAGGTACAGTTTAGTACAATTATACACTTCACCTGGACGCCTCATAACTCAAGAGCGTGATTTCTTCTGTACAGGATTATTAGGTATTTAGAGTAGCTTATATTAGTTACTCTATATCTTTATAAATTATAGCATCTAATTTATTTTGATGTATAAGCTATATTAACGTAAAGTTGCATTAAAATCCATTATCTTTATGTGAAAGAGTAACAAACATCCACCCATACGAACGTTTGCGTTTATAATAGAGTTAAAATTTTCAAAACTATAATACCTATATACGTAATTTAGGGATAAAAAGGTCTAATTCACTAAACGAATAGCCCTATCATATACTTCAACTTTATTTACGATGTAAGAGTAAAGGGTTCAATAGGCTCTGGCAGACGGGCACAGTACGTCCGGGATGACACACTCAAAAGCACTAATCGAACCATACTCTCGCAAACGCACTGACGAGCTATTAAAGCTTAACAGGAGTAACTTGAGCGTGATGGTTAGGGCTTTGACCGGTCACTGCAAGTTGAATAGACAACATGAAACTTAAGGACACTGACACATGCAGATTCTGCGGACAAGAGCGTGAAACACCAATACACCTCTTGTGCTACTGTGAACCGCTGATTCACAAAAGAAACAGACACCTGGGGAAACACATCCTTGACCCAGATGAAATAAAAACAATCCGAACTGGGAACATCCTATCTTTCTTGGTCAGTGCCCAGTTAAGGGAGCTACTGTAGGGCCTACATAGAACCTACATAGGAGGCTGGTCACAATAGATCTTAATAGGTCGCAGTGATGCATATCAGCCCCGACTTACACACGAAATCATAAAAAAAAGGGTTCAATAGATTAAAGCTGTTCAGTACAACAAGATCTTTTTGGTTACGATTCTAAATTCTTTATGGGCAGCGTAGCCGTCAAACGACGTTGACTGCTCCTTGTTTGTTGCGTAGCAACGTATATATACCGAAATACGGAAAGCTCGAGGTTTGCAAAATCATTACCTAACTAGAAAAACAGCAGATCAGCACGCTAGAAGACCACAAATACATTCATACAGTCCACTCAAGTGAAAAGGCGGGCCCGTCAAAACCAGCCGAGCAACCCGTGCACCAGCGAGCGGCGCGGCGGCGACGTGAGACGGTGAGCTGCCTTTATACACTTTTCCCTACATATTTTTGGCCCATCGAGCCTGGATTTTTGTTGTGCTGAATTGTCGTGAGGAAAACGAAGTGCGTGCCAGACTAGACCGCTGCCCGGTTTCGCCGGCCGATTTAGACGTGCTAGCCACTATCCCTAACGAGCAATAAACCTGCTAAACTTGCTAACTTGCAACTGATTTTCAAAACTTTTCTTATTATATTTTTGTTTTATTTTATTTTATATTTTCTCCAACATGGCCGAACTGGAGCAACTTCTGCTTGAACGCGATTTCGTATTCCAGAGCCTACAAGAAACGTTGGATATAGCGAATACAAATAGGAAACAATTTCAGTGCAGAATCGCCGATTTGAATTCATTAAAAAAGGATTTCATGCGTATCCAACCTAAAATAGAAAAACTTAGAATTAAGTCAGACTCATTCAACTCGGAAACAGAACTTATGTTTCGGAACAAATTTTCGACACTCTTTTACGCAATAAGGGCCGAAGGTGACGTCCAAAAGGATGTCGAAAATTCAAAATTAAATATTACTTCTGTATCTCATTGCCAGGTCCGACCAAAAATAAAACTTCCACCTCTTTCGTTGCCAGAATTTAGTGGTGACCCCACTTCGTGGAATTCATTCTATGATTTGTTTACTTCGATAATTAACGATAATGAATCATTGAGTTATATTGAAAAATTTAGATATTTGCTTCTCTCTTTACACGGAGAACCCTTGACTCTGGTAAAGTCCATACCGCTTACAGCTAGCAATTATATGGTCGCTATTGATATGTTGAAGCAGCGTTATGAAAATAAGCGTATCATAGCAACCAAACATTTAGAAAAAATCCTTGATATGGAAGCCATGTCTGACAAACCGTATTTAAGTGAACGCGGTATTCGAAATATTCTTACCGTATATTATGAAAATATTGGTGCGTTAAGTGTTATGCATTTTCCGACAAATAATTGGAGTTTCCTATTACTGAATATAATTTTGCGAAAATTATCACCATATACTCGGCGACGTTTTGAGCAGTCACTTAGTCTTGATTCGGCAGCTTCGATCCCTGATATCGAGGACTTGCTTGCTTTTCTTAAAAAGGAGCTGATTACTAGTGAGGTGATGGCCAGCTCGGCTCCATCGACGTCATCCCCTCAAAGAAAACAGTCTGAGTCGTCTTCGTTAGCACGCACTACTACGGACGCGGCACGTGTACCTTTCTCACGCTTACCAGTATTAAAAAGCAAGCAAGTAATACCTGCCTTATGTGCGTCGACATCAAAACAATATGACAAGGGTGAGTCTAAGTCGGAAAATACAAAACATTTAATGAATTGTGCTTTTTGCAAGGTCAATCCACATTTAGTGACTAAATGTGACAAATTTTTGAATCTTTCCGTAGCCGATCGTCGTTTGTTTGTTTCTTCTAATGGTCTTTGCTTTAACTGTCTGATAAATGGTCATAACGTTAGTCAATGTAGATCGCGTTATGTTTGCAAGCAATGCTCAGGGAAACATCATTCTTTGCTTCACTCTGATCAAGTTAAAGTATCTGAAACAATTAACGAACGGGTTTCTGCGACACGTGTATCAGGGGCATCAACTCAAAGTATGGAAAAAAATGATGCAGCTTTGAGTGTTTCGTCTGATACTGCTCCTACCGACAAGACGGTCAATAAGTCTTCTTATTTTATTCTATTAGAAACAGCTCTTATTGATTTACATCCCAGTGGAAATAACTCTGATGTTCCACTTACAATCAGGGCTCTTGTTGATCCTGGGGCTCAAACATCGCTCATAACCGAATCGTGCGTTAAAAAGTTAGGCTTGACATGTTTTCAGCCTTATGAACACAGCTCCATATCGCCCGTAGGTGACCGCGAACAAATTAAACTTAATGGTGTGGTACGTTTCGATGTAACTCCGAGGAACCAATTAGAACCTAGAATATCCATGGAAGCTAACGTTCTTCCTAAAATTGTAAATTATGTTCCAAACGTAAAAAGCAAAGCAAGTAATACTGAACTGTTGCCTCACCTGAATAACTTACCTCTAGCAGACCCAGAGTTCCGATCCTCGCGCCCGGTGGATCTGTTGTTGGGTGGGGATTATAGTGACTTAATCCTAAAGAGCGATAATATTGTTGGACTTCCCGGAACTCCAGTAGGTGTAAATAGCATTTTCGGATATCTTCTCACTGGAAAAATTAAAAATAATTCTTTTTCGAGGTTGAACGTTTGTTTAACACCAACCTCAGCGGATAGCTTACTTCAGCGGTTTTGGGAGCTAGAATCAGTACCTGAAACGAAAATGCTCACGCCTGAAGAACAGTTATGCGAATCCATATTTGTAAATACTCATGAAAGAATGTCTTCCGGGAGGTATATTGTCTCTTTACCATTTAAACCCGAAGCTCCCCCATTAGGAAATTCACGTGAAATTGCACTCTCACGTTTTCATAAATTAGAATGCCGTTTCTCAAAAAATCCTGATCTATATACTGATTACAAGAAGTGTATCGAAGAATATATCGAACTTAAGCATATGGAATTAGTTCCCAACGCTGCGAAAAATAAACCGGATTCTAATGTATATTATATTCCACATCATTGCGTAGTTAGGAAAGATGCCGCGACTACCAAAACGCGTGTTGTTTTCGATGCTTCTTGTAAAACAAAAAATAACAGATCATTGAATGATAATTTATTATGTGGTCCTAAATTACAACAAGATATTGTTAAGGTTTTGTTAAAGTTTCGAATACATCCTATTGTATTTACTGCCGATATTAAAATGATGTATCGGATGATAAATATTCGCGAATCTGATCGTGACTTTCAACGTGTTCTTTGGCGTGTAGATCCTCAACAACCTGTCCAAGAATACAGACTTTGTACTGTAACTTTCGGCGTTAGCTCATCGCCTTATTTGGCTTTACGTACTCTGCGACAACTCGCAATTGATGATGGTGATAAGTACCCTCGCGCCAAACGCGTTCTACTAAATGACGTTTTTGTAGATGATACTGTGACAGGTACTTCATCTGTAGAGGAAGCTCTTATTCTTCAGCAAGAATTGATTTCTTTGTGTCTTGCTGGTGGATTTGAACTTCGTAAATGGAGTAGTAATTGTCCTGAAGTACTGGATGCCGTTTCAACTGAAAATAATAAAAGTGAAGCTCTGATTCTTTCATCTCTCGATGGCAATAGTGATAATGCTGTCAAGGTTCTAGGACTAAGGTGGATGCCACGACAAGACACATTTACATATAACGTTTGTCAGCCACAGTGTAGTGCAAAATATACAAAACGGTCCATCCTAAGTGAAATGTCAAAAATTTATGACCCGTTGGGCTTTCTGGCACCTGTCATTATTTCAGCCAAAATATTAATGCAATCTCTTTGGCTCTCCGGCATTGATTGGGACGAGTCACCCCCACCACAAATCCTTGCTCTGTGGAATAATTTCATATCCGAGCTATCATTACTGTCTCAAATTTCATTACCTCGTCACGTTGTGCCTGAAAGAGGATCTGTCCAAATCCATGGATTTTGTGATGCAAGCGAAAAGGCATACGCTGCATGCGTTTATATACGTTCAGTGGATTTGCAAGGATCAGTTCATGTTCATTTAGTTATTGCCAAAACGCGAGTTGCGCCTATCGCTCGTGTTTCTATACCCCGTCTAGAATTGCTAGGGGCTTTACTATTATCAAAATTGATAGGATTCGTTGTTGAGATTTATAAGGAATCTGTTCAAATTGATAATGTTTATGCCTGGACAGACTCATCAATTGTTCTCGCTTGGTTAAAAGCGCATGAGTCACAAGATTGGAAAGTGTTTGTTTCAAATCGTATCACAATAATACTAGATTGTGTTCCGAAATCACAGTGGCGTCATGTACGGTCGGCGGAAAACCCGGCTGATGCTGCTTCTCGTGGAGTTCTACCTTCAGAACTAAATCATGATTTATGGTTTTCTGGCCCTGATTGGTTACGGCAGCTTGAACATCAGTGGCCTCAACTTCTTCCAAGCTATGAAACAAACGAGGAAAAACGTATCAAGGTGCTTGCTATAGAGTCTAGACACGAGACAAGTATCGACTTTCTAAACAAATTTTCTGAATTGGGCAAGCTCCTTCGGATTGTGTCTTTATTGTTTCGCTTTTTTCACAAGTGTAGGCGGAGTCGAGATTACCAAAGTCAGGTGGTTACGATCGATGAAACTAAATACGCACTTAACCGACTTATTTTACAAGTCCAACAAAAGGCATTCGACAAAGACATAAAAAATATACGCGAAAAGAAACCATGTTCTACTGGTTTGCAAAAATTAAAACCATTTATTGACAGCGCAGGATTTCTCAGGGTCGGCGGCAGAATCGAAAGATCTCAGTTAAATTATGAGGCCAAACATCAGTTGATATTACCAAAAGATCATTTTCTGACAGAACGTCTAATCTGGCATTATCACATTTCACATTTACACGTCGGACCTCAAACTTTACAGTTTCTTCTCACTCAGAAGTACTGGATCCTGTCCGCTCGAAATGCGGTTCGTAAATGTACACGTCGTTGTGTACAGTGCTTTCGCGTGCGACCATCTGCACCTCAGCCATTAATGGCACCGTTGCCGGACTATCGTGTCCGTCCTGCTCGACCGTTCCTGAAAATAGGCGTAGATTTCGCTGGTCCTTTTCAAATACGTGTCAATAAATTGCGTAATAGTAAAACGTACAAGGCTTATGTTTGTGTGATTGTCTGCATGTCTACTAAAGCAGCTCATTTAGAATTAGTTCCAGATCTTACTACACAAGCTTTTGTATTTGCATTACGACGATTTGTATCGCGTCGAGGACTCTGCACTGACATTTATTCGGACTGTGGTAGAAATTTCGTTGGTTGTGATCGGTACTTAAAGGATCTCTATACGTTTCTAAAAAATCATGAAACCAACATGCAACGTTTCTGTGAGGGTGCTGGTATACGCTGGCATTTCAATCCTGCCTATGCCTCCCATTTCGGAGGATTGTGGGAGGCTTGCGTTAAAAGTTTTAAGCAACATCTATTTCGGGTCGTCGGTGCCCAAACCCTAACTTATGATGAATTTAATACTTTGCTCCATCAAATAGAGGCCATATTGAACTCGAGACCCTTATGTAGAATCAGTAATGATCCATCTGACCCTTTGCCATTGACACCTGCACATTTCCTTATCGGTGGTCCACTCGTTTCTTTGCCAGAGTATGATTATACAAGCTTTAATATGAATCGCTTAGATCGATGGCAAATGGTGCAGCAAATGCTCCAGCACTACTGGAAAAGATGGAGTGTCGAATACTTGCAGCAACTGCAGCAACGAGAGAAATGGCACACCGACCGATCTGTTCCTTTATCAGAAGGGATGGTTGTTTTAGTCAAAAATGACCAGTTGCCACCCATGCAGTGGCAGCTTGCTCGCATCCACAAACTACATCCTGGCCGCGACGGGATAGCTCGCGCAGCTACTGTTCATATTGGCAATAGCGAGACACAACGTCCAGTTGTAAAACTGTTTCCCCTGCCAATAAATTAAAATTTTCATTTCACTAACTTGTCTTTTAACACAGTGAATTTTTTTGTTTCATTTATTTCAATTAATTTCCCTTTTCTTAATATTTTCTTTTATTGTAAAGTGTGCTTTTTATTTTTAAAATCCCATCGCATTTTAAGGTCGGCGGCATGTTCAGTACAACAAGATCTTTTTGGTTACGATTCTAAATTCTTTATGGGCAGCGTAGCCGTCAAACGACGTTGACTGCTCCTTGTTTGTTGCGTAGCAACGTATATATACCGAAATACGGAAAGCTCGAGGTTTGCAAAATCATTACCTAACTAGAAAAACAGCAGATCAGCACGCTAGAAGACCACAAATACATTCATACAGTCCACTCAAGTGAAAAGGCGGGCCCGTCAAAACCAGCCGAGCAACCCGTGCACCAGCGAGCGGCGCGGCGGCGACGTGAGACGGTGAGCTGCCTTTATGCCTTTACATACATATGTGTTTAATTTATTAGTAGTATACATATACTAGTAATAAATTAAATCTTGTTTTATTTAAAATAGTAAATGTTCGATAACTTTTCAACTAGTCATCATGATTTCGTTAGTCATTTTCCATGTAAAGGTAAAGTCTAAATGTAAAACTAAAGGCTTGTTACCCTTTCCCATCTCAGCCGTAGCTCTTTTATGGCCAAGGCTCAGGCTGAGTTTAGTCGGTAGGTCGTTCTAGTTGTAATATCAATGAAGATTCTCAGCCTTTCACCTCCAGAGGGAGAAAAAGGGTTCGTTAATAAAACAACCCACTTCATTGAGTAAGTTAGACACGCAAACATTTTTTTAATTTAATTATATCAGGAACTCTACATTTGGGTTCAAAATAAATAAGAGAGAACAATAATATTACGAGAAAATTAAAAGCTCATATTTATTTTTCTCGTGTTTCATCTGAGATTATGCAAATGAATCCTGAGTGCGGTTGTGATGTTAAATAAAACATTTGTTGTACTTTTCTACGCATATTCTGTAGAGTTGAATCAAGTTTCAAGCATGTTTAAAAGCTGTGCATAGCGAAGTGCATTATTAAAATATTTATTTGATACCATACTTTGAATCAAAAATATGAGGAACTTTTGACTTTTGTACCACAACTTGTGACTAGAAAAATGCAATGAAAAAAACCCATCTAACTACATTTTATAATCAGAAGACTAGAAGCCGATCACTCGATTGATTCTATTGCATTGGAATCGCTATATTGCTAATTTTGGCGGCTATCATGATTATCGATTCAAAAATACTTTTGTTTCTTGTGCGTTAGCTATTACTGTAGTAAATATATATATTTTTATTAATAACATCAAAAGTTTAGAATATACAATACAAGAAGAGTATATGTAATTATGTCTGTAGTATCCATTTATTGTTGTTACGCTTATTAATCAAATCATACATATAGTTATATCATCATACTAATAAATATATTAGGATTACTGATGCTGGACCTTCAAGACCAGCTTGCGGTGGCGTCTGAGCCGTCGCATCCCTTGCCTTCTCGGCAGCCTTATGCTTAGCTAAGAGTAGGTTCCCATCAACATCGGGAGTGGCATCGACGGGTTGTGGCGGCCTGGCGTGCGCAGCTCGAATTACGGATCTGCGCGCGCCAGCGGACGGTCGGTGCCGTACTCCCGCACCTCGAAGCTTGGCTCCACGGGAAAGAGGAGGTCACCTACCGATTGACTCAGATACTCACCGGGCACGGCTGCTTCGGTGAATATCTATTTCGAATAGGACGGGAGGGATCGACACGTTGTCACCACTGCGTATCCGACCTCGACTCGGCCCAGCACACGCTGGCGGAGTGCCCCGCGTGGGCCTCCGCGCGCCGAGTCTTTGTTGCAGAGATCGGGCGAGATCTGTCTCCGCCGGCATTGATTGCGGCAATGCTGGCCTCTTCTAGAGCATATGTTTTCTATTATATGGCAGCACTGATTCTGCCTCTCCTGAGATGCGGTCTTCCTTATCACGTCAAGTCATAGGGTCATTAGGATCAACGGCTCAGGCTGAGCTTAGTCGGTAGGTCTTTCGGGTCGAGCCGCCTCGATTCGTCAGGAGTACGACACAATCACCATTGCATTTACTTGCTGTGGTATTTATAAGGATTTTCAGCTTCGTAAAAAAACAGATTACTAATGGTCTTAATTACAAAATGTATATTATCTAACCTATGTTACATTTTAGTAGTATTGAGTGATAAATTAGGTTTGACGTTTCAACGTATGGCGATTGTTGTCGCAGATGGACTCAATCCTCATTTCTTTTACTATACGAGTAAATACGCATCGTAAATGTTTACAAGTTGTTGAAATAACAAGTACGATTCTGTTAATGAATATTCAGGTATTTTCTAAAGGTTATCATATGTTATGCCACCTTCCCTATCACGGGAACAGGATGCCACCACAGAGTTTAAAGAGCAATGAACTATTTATTGTGCAGCGGGCGTCACAAATCCGATATAGGTACGACACTCAGCTCAGCCGTTACCTCAGATAATCGCAGTAAATCTACCACAGATAATAGACGAGTATTTTTAAGGTTTCCTTTATTATCGATACAGTGACATATACTCAATTCTCGTTCGTTCAACATTAGCTTACTATTTATTTTATTTAATGTTTATCAGTTAGTTCATATCATCTAATAGTATTTTTAGGTAAAGTATTTTAGGTGTTTTGATTATGTATTAATTATGCTTACTGTTGTAATTCATATAAATGTAAAATTTATATAAAATAATTTAAATTCTCAAGACAACTATGTATTACCACTGTGTTTTGGATATACAGTTTTGTCATTATTACATAGGTAAAAATTTCGTACCTAATTAATTATGTGTTGTCATAATGTGTAATGTATCTTCATTATATTATATATATATATATATATAGTCGTACGTCATTGAATCATACGTACACGTACGTCATATATATATATTATATATATATTATATATATTATATATTACACTTCTCATCAAAAAAATCGAAACACTTCCGTTTTCATTGTTTCTGTCCGAATTTAACACAAAAAAGAATTCATACGATGAAAAAAAAAACATAAATGTATAGCTGGCAGTTTGGCCATTACAGTAATAAGCGAAAATTCTAAATTCAAAATTAGAATTTCATTTGTTTATCTTATAAACGAAATGAATCACTGTTTTGAGACAAATGTGTGTTTAGGGTTGGAGTACATTTAGCGTTTAAAAACTAAAAATTGGCGCCTATCCTTAAACTTTTTGTTTTTTATTTCAATACTGTGACTTTGGGACGTCTGAAAAAAGGTTATTTTTCTAAAACGTATGGATACTTCGCCCACAGAAGCCGCCCAAGTTGTGGCATTGCTGGATTCTGGCCTTAGTCAGCGTGTTGTGGCTGCAAGACTGCATCTAAGCCTGTCATCTGTTCATAGAGTCTATAAACGTTATCGGGAGACTGGTTTGTTCACGCGCCGTTCAGGATCTGGCAGGAATCGGGTCACTTCTGAGCGAGATGATCGATTTATTGTAACAACTTCTTTAAGAAATCGACGCCTTAACGCTTTTCAACTGCAGCAGCGGCTTCGTGTTGTACGAAGGGTGGCTGTAAGTGACTCTACAATTAGAAGAAGGTTGAAGGATCGTGGACTGGTACCGCATAAGCCAGCAAATGGGCCGAAATTAACTGCAGACCATCGAAGAGCGCGCCTTAACTTTGCACGTGAGCACCTAAATTGGTCATACCTACAGTGGAGCAAAGTTCTCTTTTCTGATGAGTGTAAAATTATGCTGTATGGTAACGACGGAAGGAACAAGGTCTACAGAAGAGACGGAGAACGCTATGCAGAATGCTGCATTGAAGAAAAGGTCAGCTATGGTGGCGGTTCGTGGACGGTTTGGGGAGGAATCAGCGCCGACGGTAAGACAGAGCTTGCTTTTGTGTCTGGGCCACGTCTGCCTGCACTAAACTGTCATCGGTACGTCGAAGAGTGTCTCGAGCCTCATGTGATGCCCTATGCACATTTTATTGGCAACGGCTTCATATTCATGCACGACAATGCTAGGGCTCACACCGCGGGCGTCGTACGAGATTATCTTAACGAAGTCGATATCTCTATTATGGAATGGCCAGCAAGAAGCCCGGACATGAATCCCATTGAACATCTGTGGGATGAATTAAAGAGACGAATTCGAGCAAGAGATCCTGCCCCAGAAACACTTAGCCAGCTGCAAGATGCAATCCAAGAGGAATGGGACAATATACCACAGCATGTGATCGTGACTCTCATCCGATCGATGAAGAACCGTATGGAAGCAGTAATTAGAGCTCGGGGAGGGAATACAAGTTATTAAATAAACGTTTTTTAGCTTTTTTTTTCATTTACGTGTGTTGTTTTATCCATTTCCTTTATACTCCATACGGAATAAAAATGACTCATTTAACAAAATACGAAACCTATGAAAAATTCATTTAAATTTAGAACATTAACATTAAGATTTGATAAGCTCATATTACTCACTATTAAACGACATTTAACATTTATTCCTAAATGTACACATTTTTCTGATAATCCTGACAAAACGTAAACTTGCAAGGTGTTTCGATTTTTTTGATGAGAAGTGTATATAATATATATATTATATATATAGTCGTACGTCATTGAACTCCTCCTAAGCGCCTGGACCGATTATGATTTAAATTTTTTGTGTGTATTCCAGGGGGTTTGAAGATGATTTAGATTCACAATACGGTCATCTAAGTTTTGGTTTTTAGTCTGTAGGACAGGACATTCTTTCATCTTATGTCTACATCTTATGTTACATGTTTGCAACGTTCAGTGTGGAGTTTGTGGCGGTTGCATTTGCTGTGAATCTCACAGGAACCCTGTAATATTTCTTAGAGATAACCCACCATAACCTATTTTTTATAAAAAATGATTATTTACGAAGTGATTTTAAACAATACAGCATTAATCCTAAACATGTTTGTATTGTCTAATGACAAAAAAGCCGGGTCGCCAGTCTATACTAAAGAAAACAAATAGTCATTCACACTTTCTTTTCTGTAAAAGAGTCTGTATCAGAGCTATATTAATTACATAGTACTTTTCATCGGGGCGCGTTTAAAGTGGGCTCGCCTGGCCGTCCATTCCGGCCTAATCTCGTTCGCCGAACCGCCCTAATTTATTCTTTAAGTAGCCCGCTCTAGGAAAATATAACAATTTACATTATCCCAACAAAAATTAAATAGGTTAAACAATTACAGACATCGTTTCAGTGATTAAGCGATCTGTTTTGATAACGATAACAGTTATTTTTACGTTGCTTGAGAAATTAAATTACTATATTTTTATTGTATATTAGCTGTGCCCGCGGGTTCACCTGCGTTGAAGTATTTCCACCCCTTTGGAGGTAGAATTCGGATCGATATCAAGTGATGTCATAGTGATGAAATATGTAAGATTTCTGTAATTGTTTTATATGTTTGCGACAAAAAACAAATTATTATAAAGTTTATGTTTCTTAATAATTTTACGGAGTCATTAGAAAATGTGAAACTGAAGTTAACACAAATAAGCAATCTATCAAATTATTAATAATATTACCCAAAGTCAACGTTCTACATGGACAAAATCGCGGGCATAGTTGGTATATATGTTGGTATATATTGTTATTGATTGCAAAGTTTTGAGATTATATTTTTAAAATTCGGTTTAGTAAATATTCCTGTGCTTTTGCGATGTTTTCTGGAATTCTGAACATAACATTAATCTCAATTTATTATTAATTGAATGCTTGCAAATCCTAACACTAACCACATACTGCATAAATAGTTTATTTATTTTCTTTACTTGGCTTTGTGTTAAAAAAAAGATTATTTATGCATGACAATGCAACTAGTATTCCAATGTTTATCTTCAATAATATATTTCATCTATATCTACAGTTTTTGACATTGGCATTGTTAAATCTGTTGTCAATTCATCGGGATTCCAAGGAAAAAATCTATTTCACTTTACGTAGACTTTTGAATTCCTTTTCTATATCTGGATTCAGGATTTCAGAAGATCTACACACATACAGTCGATGATTATCCACTGTGTGTATGTAGGTCTTCTCAAATGTGTGATTGTAACACACTTAAGCTTGCCTGGCATCATATTGTGCAGTGTTTCTGTTTCCGGTGCTATCCATAAAAAGTATAGCTTCATACACCTGTTTCAATGGTATTTGGTAATGTTGCGATGAAGCTATTAATCTGACATGAATTTATCGAAAGGGGATATAATAATATTACACCAACTTATATACACCTTTAGGTTTCGCCCTAACGTAGGTAAGGTTAGTTAGGGTAGGCTCGAGCCCCTCGGTGAGGACGTATATGAGCTGTGATGATGAACTTACATACACCAACGTCATTGAAGATTTATGGAAACCGAAAGATAGATCATGAAGCGTGTCTACAGGTTATCACGGAAAAGTGTGAGGTAAGGAAATTTCATTTGCTAATCTACGAAATGTATTTATTTAATCTTCCAAATCGAGTATTTTATGAGTTCTATATTTAAAATTTCACGCATCCGCAATGGACCAAAGACTAGCGACGACATCGCAAGGAGTTTTGTTGTTACCCGAATATGTCAAATCTACCTTTATTCTTGCATAAATTTGGGGCCAAGAATAATGACTCCAGTATTATTAATATCAAAATGATAACGGAATGAATGCAACAGATTTAAATATATACAAATAAATATACATTTATTATACAAGCTCTTATCTCTATAGAGCTTTTTCATCTCATACATTGATAAACGAAACCGTTTATAAAGATACACGCTTAAAAACCGAAGATAAACGACTGAGAAACGAGCATTCAAATAACGCAACGTTGCGGAACGCACCCGGCGTGCTCACATTTCCAGCGCCGCTGCTTATACAGGAAATTGCTTATTACTTTGTAACAAATCGCCTTAAACATGTGGTTGGCGTAATTACCGTGCTACGTTGAATCTTTGTCAGTACATTAGCGTGCGGGAGTTTTTGCAGGCTTAGATAAGTTTGGAGACTAACATTTAAAATTCGCTAGTTATAGAGCGACGAGCTTTATATATAATAATTATGTACGTGACTTGCAAAAAAACTAACACAATATTCACAGACGTTTATGATTTATGTGAAATCATATCTTACTGTAATGCGTTCATGGAATTCTAGATCGTTACGACATAAATTCCACAAATCAGTCAAGTAAATGTACACTAAAAACATTGATAAAGTCATGAATATATTCATGACGTTATTTAAGTGATTTAAGAGAGATAAATATGGTTTTATTGTTATTGATAATAACATTATAATATTTGAAAGAAAGAAGGTAAGAAATTTTATTCAGTGAACAAACAGACAATGATTATTAACAGTAACAAATAAATTAGTATTAACCCGGCGTGAATTAGGTGAGAAATTGTTACACCAGCTATGAGGTGGGTATGATATACCCAAAATTTTGATGTAAAATTGTTGATACTATGATTGTGTAATTAGCATTAATGCTTAAGATATATTAATAATAGTAACTATTCAACAAGATTAGTAAATAAAATACGAACATTAAGATAAGCAGCATTATTTTTTATTGAAATAACAAAATATCTAAATTAT
Source organism: Scirpophaga incertulas (assembly GCA_036419045.1). Classification (NCBI taxonomy): domain Eukaryota; kingdom Metazoa; phylum Arthropoda; class Insecta; order Lepidoptera; family Crambidae; genus Scirpophaga; species Scirpophaga incertulas. Next base: position 24,021,969 of record CM071637.1, read on the forward strand.
TTTCGAAAAATACAAATTTAGGCAATTAATTTCTTTTGCCATAAAAATCTAACAAAATTCCAACTTTGGTAAATCAATATAACAATAGTGTCTTCTAATTATTATAAATAAAAAAGGAACTGAAAAGTCTTGTGAGATCATGTAATAGAGCACCAAAATTACACCTACAAATCAACACAATTCCGTACCCCAGCCGCGTGTACGTATGTGTATTTGCCGTCGCCGCCGGTGCAACACTAAACTCGATACTGTACCTCACCCCTTGCATCTTTACTTCCAGCTACTGAAACAACAGGACTTGCATGGCAACAGTAACATTAAAATATCTGCGTTTAGAAACTTTTCGGGTATGACATACCCAACCTCACTCACGCCGGGTTAAGTCACTGTCGAAACACTTACTGTATCGAGGTGACACAAGAAGCTACGTGTACGAGTAGGCCGGCCCTTCAGACCGGAAAGTCCCACACACGGCCGCGCCTAGCCAGCGCGGTGCCAAGGTGCATAAGTAGCATTTCCCCTCAAAAATAAAAAAGGTGCTACGAGAGATAAAGTAAGCACCACCGCTTGGAATAACACAAACAAAAACAAACTTATTTAAAGAATTAAATGTTACTAAATTGATAGATCGAGTGTGAATGCGACGATAAATAAAAAAATATCTCACTGGGCACGTAGTTGTATATTCCTCCAAACATTTAATCACTAGATACATATAAAAGCGCAGTATTTATACAGTTAGGAAGAAGGAGAAACAATATATATTTATAGAAGCACAGAAACAGAGTACGCAAAGAATCAATTACTTAATTAGCATATATAAGATTAGCGTACCAGTTTACAATTTGCCAACTGACCACTGGTTTATGATGACTCGTCTTGACCTCTCTTACCTATCTAATTAGTGGGCAAGGCTTGTCGATATTGGTCTATCGATAAAGGTCGATATGCATCGATGTTTAAAAGTTGTGAAAATATAATTAATAATTATAAATATATGTATATTATAAATAAAAAATATTTAAATAAATAATAATTCATTTGGGTGTGTGTATTGGAATATAAGAAAGATTCCTACACTAGTTTTTCAGTTATTCAGGAATCCAAGTTTAGTTCACCTTTTTTCAGCTAGAGCTTGCTTAAGTAATAATATATAACTGTAAAATTACTGAATACTATCACATTATGATGTGTATCAACGATTGGCAATATATACTATAGATTTAGTGATTGCTGTAGATTTATAAAGAATCTCACATGAGTCATATGTAGAATCAGAGAATTTTCAGTGCGACAATGCTGGATCACGCCCCTTCACGCCTCTATCAATGTTTATGCCAATAAGAATCTCGGTTTCTTTATGAACTGCGTTGCAATCACCCATAAAACAATACGATCAAACGTTCTGCGATATTTTTGCTTAAAATCCCAACTAATATTATAAATGCGAAAGTGTGTTTGTTTGTTTGTTTGTTTATTTGTTTGTTTGTTTGTTTGTTTGTTACCTCTTCACGCTTAAACTACTGGACCGATTTCAAAAATTCTTTCACCTTTGGAAAGCTACATTCTCCCCGAGTAACATAGGCTACTTTTTATCCCGGAAAAATCGACAGATCCCACGGGATGCGCAATAAAGGCTTCGCTCAAAAACTACTGCACAGATTTTTATGCGGTTTTCATCAATAGATAGAGTGATTCTTGAGGAGTTTTGCGGCATTTTTTATCTCGGAAAAACGGATAGTCCCACGGGAAGCGCGATAAAATCTTCGCACCATAAACCGACTTCGCGCGTATATGTAGCCGTGGGCAAAAGCTATGACCCTTAACCCTCTATACACCCAATCCCGAAATCCACGTGGGCGAAGCCGCGGGCAGAAAGCTAGTTATTAATAAAGTTAGATTCAAAGATATATTTAAACCAGAGATAGATATATCTGAAAGGCTTTTACCCGTCCGTTATATCACTAAAGTCAGTTGGTTAATTCAACGCGGTCGATTGACTTCGAAACGAGGCTAGGAAGCGTTTGTAATTTAAGTGTGAATGAAAGTGAGTTTTGTGGTTTTGAGGCGAAAATGACCAAGAATCCACATAGTTGATCAACTTTTTTTTTCTTTTTCTTACTTTTTTAGAGGTGAAATGCATTATGCACCGTGACACCGCGCTGGCTAGGCGCGGCCGTGTGTGGGGCTCTCCGGTATTAGAGGACCGGCCTACCCACTAAAACCCCCCTGAGTTCTCTAGGCCCATGCGGGGCACATGGCGGGGTGCGCTTTCGCGATTCTACCGCCATGAGCTCCGGGGCCGGCTCGACCTAGGTCTGGTCGAGCCAACGCCAAGGGAGGGACTGTCCGAGAACCTTTGGACAATCCCCCAGACGGAGAGACATCACCACGGCGTGCGCGGTAGCCAGACGCGCACGCAGCCTCGCGGTAGGGTCATTAGGCGAGGACCGCTCTTGCGTGTGCACGCCTTCTCCTACCTATCCGTCTGCGGCGGAGAACATAGCTGATCACCTTCGTCAGCAAGAAATATTCGCGGAATGTATTTCATGCTAACCAAGTTGTATAGAAAAATACTTTTAATACACACGTTTTAATAGTGAAAGAAGGTTACATGAAACATTTGTATAGATAATTATTTGCTTTTCTTATAGAGATTGTTTTATTTTAAATTAACTTATTTACGTGAATCTTATAAAACCCCTTACATTTACACCCTTTCTAAGGGGTGTAAGGGGTTTCGACACTTGCGACACAACTACATGGCGCGAATTAAGCTAAACTTATCTGTTTCTTGTGCACACTGTTAATTAATAAATGAGGCTATTAAGGTCCAATCACTAATCTGGATTAGGCCATTGTGGTAGTAAACGGCAGCAATGGGCGTGTTTCATCCAAAATAATGATAATGTTGGTATTAATGTCTTATTTAATTCTTTTTAAACAAATTGTAGTTTTTGTTTCACCTTTAGTATTTCATACCTAAATAATCAAGATCTAATTTTTTTTTCGATAATAATAGTGATATATATACACTATGATATTTTCACGTGGCAAAAAGGCTTATTTTAAGCCATCAGCACTTCACCGTATAAGGGTAGCAATAATTCAATTGAACTTCACATATGGCCACGAAATTCAATTTGCCCGTATCGCACCTCCACCGCTCTCCTAAAATAACACAGCGTGTTGCTTTTCCGTACCACCAGAGTTTTGTTGGATAAGTTTCAATGGGATGTTCAAACACGGCCTTGATATTTTAGTGTCTACAAAACACTTTGCAACGACCCGAGTGTTATAATGTTATGTATATAAGAGCTCTTTTTAATTTGAAAATTTTGGTCGATTTACTGCAGCGATGAAGCGGAGTATATTTTTTTTACACAGGTAAGTTAGCTAAACGTGCGGTGGTATAGTACGGTTTTTCGGAAAGCAGCAGACCGAGCCTCTAGCAATGTCACAAATATATTTTTCAAATTACACAATTTTTCAACGTACTGCAATTTGAAACGCTTTCAATTTAGGTCTGCTGCCATTTTATAAAGGTACTGGTTATATAACAAGCAGGAGGTTAAATGTACCGCAAGATTCCAACATAAAGCCTAAAATGAAACGCTCTAAAGAACAAAACATCAATATTTTACAGTTATAGCTAGTATAAAAGGATAGATCAATAAACACTCATCCATCCACACACAAATACTAGGAATTTTAATGAAGTTTTTGTTGACAGAATTACGATAATTCATTGAATATTTTAATATTACCTTTTTAAAGTACTGGATATTATTCACATTTTTATTTAAATTTTGACGAAACTTTTCACTGGGTCGTGATGATGACACAGAATGAATATTGAAATGTAATTATGCCAATTTATGAACAAAATATTTCAATTTCGTTTAAACAGACTTGTCATTTTGCATATTGTTTACTTGTGACCATTTTTCATACGCGTCTGCTACGAATAAATATACACAGTCATTTACTGGCTCCAGGAAGTCCTGTCAATAGGGTGCGCTGGAAATTCCCAACGTGAAGGGGAGCACGTGACAGTGACGTTAGCAGTAGAATACATATTTCAAAAGAATTAATCATTTTTTCAAAGGCTTGATCGATACATGAACACCACAACTTGGATCGAGCATCTGTCTTTTATTTCATTATATATACATATATGTCATTATTGTAAATTTAAGTATAAAACGACCTAAAAGTTAAATTTCCAATTTGATAACTTTGTGATATTTTATCACACAACTATTTTCCAGCGACGCCTGACCTGTTAACAATTACATAGGCCTAAGGGCAGAGACAACCGCAAATATACCTTTTTCCTTAAAAAAGGTATATTTGGATTTTTATCCTGTGTCATTTTATGTGGTGCAGTCACAAACAGATTCATACTTGCACATATAACCAGCCCGAAACAAATATTTGTAAGTCGTACGAAATATCTGTCGTGTCTGAGCACAGAACTCGCGACCCGTTGCGTAGTAACCGATCATTCGCCCGCTGCGCCAAGCGTGTCGTCATATGATGTCGTGTGGTGAGTATTTCATACAAATATATAGCTATATAAAAGAAAATATAGCGACACAGGTAAGAGTAACGTCTTCTTGGTTTCTTGAAGTTTACCTAATGTAATCAGTATATATCTCTAATACAACACAAATTAAGGCAGTTAGATCATATATTACCTCTGTTTTATTTTGTTCCAAGTTGCTATATGTTGCTGCGGATTGTAGCTTTTAGTGATATAGTTAACCTCCTGCAGGCATAGTAAATGGTCCATCCTCTCCTATTCTTCCTTACAGGCTTTATCAGATTTGATTACCTGGATATCGTATCCTGGTTAGCATGATTCTAGTATAGAATAGTCCTGTTAAAGCACTGACAATTAGTCGAATCTATAATCTGTTGGAGGCAAGGGTTGTAAGTTGGATCATAAACTACGAAATTAATGTCCTTAAAATATTTTGCTTATGGATTCCAGAATGAAACAATTTTTATTACGAACATAAGTTTAGTATATTGAAGAGAAAACTGTGCTGTGTTGTTTGATTCACCAAATTTTATGTTCTCATATGTGTATATATTATGAATGATTAAAGCATGGATTTTATATTAGATTAGGTATTTGATTTTTATTATTGTTATTTTGTTTATTTGTAATATTTGTTTGAATATATCATTTAAGATTTTCGGTCTTAAGGTCTTAAATCTTAAATGATATATTCAAAGCTCCTTGATGCTATGAACAACTCAGCAAGAAGTTTATGTAAGGCATATGTAGATATTAATACGGCTTATTTAAATGGAGATTTATGTGAAGAGATATACTACATATGAAAACTCGCAAATTAATATAAGAATGTATTAAATTATTACGTGATAGGGACGAGGAGGCAAGGGTTGTTAAGCGAACGAGAGTTACGCTGGAGAGCTTATTAAAGAGGTTGTTAAATAGATTGAAATAAGCCTATCGACAATAGAATAAGAGTTTATATGTGAAGTTTAGGAATATCGAAGGCACTGAGCATCGTTTTGTACTAGGTTTCGTTGAAGGGCAAATAATATAAACCTTTTTAAATGCAGTAGTTTTCTTTAAATTACTATGGTCAAACGAAATATGTTTTGGCTATTAGGCCAAATATAACTATTTCAGTGTCAAATTAGCCCAATTCTCCAGTAAACCAGACGCCAAACAAAATATTGACGACCTCCATAGTCGAGTGGATAGTACACCGGTTTCAAGGTGTCGCCAGCTCTGAGGTCCCGGGTTCGAATCCCGGTGGGGGCAGATGTTTGTGTGATGAATGCCAGCATTTGTACTTTAGTCATGGTTGTTGATATATATTTCAATAAAAATTATTTATATATGTATAATATATGTATATCTATCCGTTACCCTAGATCCCATAGCACAAGCCTTATAGAGCTTAGTTTGGGCTAGGCTAATTGTTGTAACACTCTCCTACCACCTGGTGCAGGTGCTAAGCGGTCACGGCTCGTTTGGCCGCTACCTGCACCGCATCGGGAGGGAGCCAACCCCGGGGTGCCACCATTGTGGCGCCGAGGAGGACACCGCACAGCACACCCTAGCGGTGTGCCCGGCGTTCTCTGCGCGGCGCGCCGAGTTGGTCGCCGTGATAGGCGATGATCTCTCCCTCCGAAACGTGGTGCGCGCCATGCTGGAGGGGGAGAGGACGTGGGCGCTAGTAAACTCCTTCTGCGCCGACGTCATGACGCAGAAGGAGGCGGCGGAGCGGGCCAGGGAGGCGGATCCCGAGGCTCCGGCATGCCGCCGCAGGCGTGCAGGGCGGAGGAGGCGCGAGTTCGCTCGCCTTCTTCCTCCTGTCGGTGACCAGCGGGGACCAGGCCCGGGAAGGCTGATTCCTGCTATACAAAGGTCGCCGTCAGTCGACGATCCCCTGGATGTCCCGGGGGATCGACGGCCCCCCAGCAAAACGGGGGGTGAGAGGGGTTCGCCGCGGGCGAGCCAATGACGCCGACGAGGTCGTGGAAGTGTACGGAAGTGTTCCCATGACCTTGTCAGGCAGTGATGCTGCTCTCCTCGACGTTTCTTCCTCCTCGTCTGATGAGGAGGAGGATGCGTCGACGATTGATGCGCTCCTGCCAAGGCGTCCCTGAGGGGCATTGTCTGGTTTTTAGTCGGTAGGCCGCGCACTTGGCTGGCACTCGGCCCCCAAGCGCGCGGAGAGTCCGACATAACCCCGCGGTGTTCCCGAGCCGCGGGGTATGCGTAACGCATTTTCCAGACATAAATAAAAAAAAAAAAAAAAAAAAAAAAAAAAGGCTAATTGGTGTAAGTGTAACAAATATTTATTTATTTATTTATTTATATATTCTGTGTTATTATAGAAAACGACCTAATTTGATTTTCAACTTCTTTACTGATTGTTATTTATAAGTCATGAATAAATAATTGATTTATAATGAATATTTTTGTAATTTCAAGAATCCAAATGAATATTTTATTTTAATGAATATTGCACAATACTGTTGACTTTAATTGCACAGTACTATTGGATTAATAGTAAAGCACGTCCGCGTTATAATCCCAAATTAAACAAGCATTTTTAACATTTTTGCGTCATCTAAATATATGCGCAGTACACGTTTCTAATTTGAATAATGTATGCATAAGCCGGCGTACGCAAAGCCTCCATATTTCAATTACATCATTGCTACCTACAATATGCGTTGAATAAGATTGACAGTTAATTAATCAATGCTCAGCCGCGGCTAGATTAACTAAAGTGAGCCGATAAAAGCATATTTTGGAGGGAAAAACGGTGATTTGGACAGAATTAATGATATTCCTTTTAGTTGCACTATTTTACAACCAAGTTACATCGACATATTTGTGGCATAAAATAATTGTCTCTGCCTATTATAGAGCTCGTCTGTAATTATAAAATTTCAGGTTCTGTTATTTATAGTAGTTAAGTATAATTGTTAGTTTGAAGTTGGTTGTTGTGAATCGATATTACTTGTCCTATGCTAATTGGTTGTACTTTGATAACTGATGTTAATATTACAAAACAGTTAAAAATGTATATTATTAATTTTCAGTTTGTATTATTGGTAAGCCTGTAAGTAAAAGTAATCAATTCAAATGAACTTATAGAGCATGTTTCATATTTCTTGTACTCATAAGCGGTATCGAGCCTGTAAGTCTTTGTAGAAACTGCCCTCATATAGGTATGTGTTCAGTAGAATACATATAGTTCCCCTATAACCCATTATAGCTTCATGCAAGCGTTCCATACTAAAACACGCTGCATTGTATTATTGTATTGTATAAACCAAATTGCCAATAACTTATATATTTATACATTTACTAGCGACCCGCCCCGACTTCGCACGGGTACAATGCAGATACTAAATACACTGCAAAAAACCTGTAAACGTTTTATAATATTAAGATTTATCATAGCAGCGCCATCTATTGATTACTTACTCAACCCAGTCGAAAGGTATCGACATCTGTTAGAATCATTTGGAGTTAACAGATAATTGTGACTGTCAAATAATAACAGCAAAATAATTAGCAATAAATTAAAATTGCAACGATAATTTGAGATTTAAACTATCCTATCTCTCAAGTTGGATCGAACTGCACATGGTGTGCGAATTTTATTATAATCGGTTAAGTAGTTTAGGAGTTCATTGAGCACAAACATTGTGACATGAGATTTATATAACTGTATTTATATAACTGTATATTATTATAGATATGGATACTAAAATATTTTTATTCGAATTTAGTTAAAAAAATATATGCTCATTGTTTAGGACTTATGAGTTTCGGACGCGCGGAAAAGGAAATTTAAAAAAAGTAATAAAAAAAAAGATTTTGACATTATGGTTTTCGGTACTTGACTGTCACTTCGGATTTTTTCACGGCATTTTTTATTGAGTTTATTTTAAATATATTCTTTGGTTTATTTACGAAGTGTATTTTTTAAATAATACCCATTGGACTAATATTTGCATATTACGGTTTCGACGTGTACGACGGGATTGGAAAAGTGGTCGGCCACGCGTTCTCCAATTTATACACTACAAGTATTGTAGTATATGATATATATTTATAACCACATACGGTAGGGCACATTAGTACACACAAAACACACTTCAAGCCAAGCCAGAACTACGGACCGGTAAGCAATATTATTATATAATTAAATAATATAAGCAAATAACGGGCGTTCGGGAAAACGCAACATTTTTGGTAGCAGAGCGTGGTTTACTTTTCGGTTACGGACCTGTTATTTTGTAAATTCTTTGATTTGTACTTATATGCGTAACAAATATATTTGACATCGGTGTCAAACGGGTTTACATTAAATTTATTTGGGGTTATATTAGGTATTGTTTTTTTTTCTGTTTGTTTTGTATTTACTTTAATTATTAAAATGTCGGACGGTTACAACGAAATTCGTCGCATATTACAATGGTTGGTAAGCGCATTTTCTCTGGTGAGTAGACCAGACAGGGTTGAGGCCTTGAAAGAGCGGGCTTCAAATGCGAACAGATACATGGCGGACCTGGATCAAGCTTTACAAATGTGTTATGATAGGGCTGACATGAATCCAGACAATGAAACTTTGCAGGCAAGGTTGATTCAAGCTCAGGCAGACTACAAGCAATGCTTAGAATATTATGACAGCATTATTCAGGCGGTAAGGACACTGGATCTGGCCAGTAGTCCCACGGTTAAGGGTCAGTCAAGTAGTAATGCCTCAATTTATACTAGATTGCCGGATTTAAATTTGCCCAAGTATTCTGGTGGGTATGAAACTTGGATGTCATTTATTAACATTTTTGATTCTTTGGTACATTGTCGGATGGATATATCACTCTCACAAAAATTAAGTTATCTGTTGAGTTGTCTATCGGGAGACGCTCACCAGGTTATTTCACATTTAACCATAACAGATAACAATTATGAGACTGCAAGGGCGCTATTGATGGGCAGATATCAAAATATTAGGTTAATTGCGGATGCCCATGTGGCAAAGATATTAAATTTGCCTTATTTAAGGAATATCATGTTTATAAGGGATGATTTTTTAAATCCATTAAAGGTGGCCTATAATTGTTTGGAGAAATTAAATTTACCAGTAACGGAGTGGTCATTCTTGTTGCTCCATATTGTATTGAATAAGTTACCCTCTGATTTAAAATTAAGATTTGAACAAAAATATGGAAGCGGAGATGAGGCAAGCCCGTTGCCTAAATTTATTGACCTTTTGACCTTCTTGGAGGAAGAAGCACGGATTGTTGACAATGTAGGCTCACCTCCTGCAACGGCTACCTCAGGGCCATCTGGGAGGCCTGTGTCCAGTCAGGAAGACCTGTATTCAGTCAGGGTAGGATTAGGCCACCCACTCGGGGACTAGGGTAGGTATGGCTACATCGGACCATACTATTAATAATAGGTTGCAATCCAAGCGGGTTGGTTGCACCTTTTGTGGCATCATAGGCCATTTTATATCTAAATGCCAACATTTTATAAATTGTTCCCCTCAACAGCGGAGGCGTTTTGTGCAAAATCACAAGTTATGTTATTTTTGTTTAGGGGATCATCTTGTTAATAGTTGTGCAGTGGCACGGCCATGTATTCATTGTAACGGCAAACATCACGGGATGTTATGCCTGAATAGGAATGGTGGAGTTAGGCCTGCAGCGGCACGGATTGGTTCTCCTTCAGGAGGGGGTCAAAGCGGACAAGTACGGACTTCACCTCCTCATTCTGGACGAGCGTCGCCTCGACGGGTGGACGTGCGCGCGACACCTCCATATACGGGTGGGGGTGGCTTTAGGCCTACTTCACAGGCATCTCCACATACGGGTGGGGGAGGCACCGGGCCTATGGTACAAGCACCCTATGCAGCGGGCATAGGGCATATTCAAGCGGACGAATCTCGTGACGTCACTGCGGAACAGTATGCGTCTGCGGCTCGTATGCAGCGAGAGCGAGGGGTTTCTCACCACCACTCGCGGAACGGCCGCGATTGAGGAACACGCCGCCATCTTTCGGTCATCCGGTTGGTTACCGGACACCGGATGCCAGTTGGCACCTGACTCGGGCACCATTGGGGCGCTCGAGACCCCCTACATATAACCCTCTGGCGCTGTCGGCAGCCCAGGTTTTTAATCGGTGAATGCTTCATTTCATAGTGACGTTCAAGAATAGGTAGTCGCCGCCGCCTCGCCAAATGCAACCTTTTTAAATACTATTTTATTGCCTACCGTTGCGGTAAGGATTTGTGATATTAACGGTTTTTTATTAGAGCACGGGCTCTAGCGGACACGGGTTCGCAAGGTTGCATGATAACAGTTAATTTGGCGAGACGGTTAGGCCTATACATATTTAATAATAATATTTCGGTTCGTGGCATAGGTGATGTGCTCGTGTCACATGTTTATGGTCAATGTACCTTTAACATTGTTGGAGAATCGGTCTCTCAACCTGTTATTACAGTTACAGCACTAGTGTTGCATGATATTTTAGGAGAACATCCACAGGTGGAATTACCTTCGGAAATTTTGAACTCGGCTTCTCACCTGTCTTTGGCTGACAGAAAATTTTAAATATTGGAAAAATTGATTTGTTGCTTGGTACTGATGTGCTTGGTCAATTATTGTGCACCGGACGCACTATAAATTTAAATAATAATGGCTTGGTTGCTATACCATCGCACTACGGATATATGATTATGGGCCCAGCATATGATACGGTTTCTGATACGGTTTTTACGGGCGTTTCTCTTTCGGATTTAGTACAGCGTTTTTGGGAGACAGAAGAGGTACCCACGGTTTCACGGAAGGACCCGCTCGACGAAGAATGCGAGCGCCATTTTATCGAAAATGTTTATCGGTTACCGAACGGTCGTTTCGTTACTCGGTTGCCCTTTGTGAGCATTCGCAAACCGCTGGGGCAGTCCTACCTCACTGCTGAGAAACGCCTGCTTTCTATGGAACGTCGCATGAAGCGAGATACAGAGTTTCGCGACAAATACATTGAGTTCATGCGGGAATATGTACAATTAGGTCACATGTCCCTGGCACGGAGGGACTACTCATCGGAAGAACACTATTTCATACCACATCACGCGGTTTTTAAATCGGATAGCGGTAAGATACGGGTCGTGTTTGACGGGTCGGCCCCTTCCTCTAACGGTGTTTCATTGAACCAAATCCTGCACTCGGGTGCTAAACTACATAAAGATATTTCGGATCTTATTTCGGCCTTTCGTAGACACCAGGTGGTCTTCGCGACGGATATACGCATGATGTTCCGGCAAACGGTGATTGATGAGGCTGATAGACGGTATCAGCTGATTCTTTGGCGCGAGGACCCGTCTCACCCATTACGCGTCTACGAACTGAACACAAACACGTACGGTTTGAAATCTAGCCCCTGGATGGCTATGCGGTGCTTGTTGGAACTCGCTCAACGGGAACGCGTTCGATTCCCTCGTGCGGCGGACGTCTTAGAGTCGGAAATTTTTGTCGATGACGTTATCACGGGTGGATCTTCGGAACAGGAGGCTTTAATTTTACGTAACGAGCTCATAGCGTTATTGGCAACGGCTGGCTATGAACTACGGAAATGGATTTCGAACAGTCCACGTCTCTTAGAAGGACTACCAGCGGATCACGTTCAAGATCCATTGTTATTTGAGAATCCGGACTCTCCTCGTTCAACATCGGTTTTAGGTGTTCAGTATTTACCGGTTCCTGACATCTTTTCCTTTCGGGTTTTAACAATAACGGAAAAGATATGGACTAAGCGGCTAGTCCTGTCTACGGTTGCTCGTATCTATGATCCTAACGGGTGGATCGCTCCTATAATATTTTGGGCTAAATGTTTTCTACAACGGTTATGGTTGGCTGAGCTTAAGTGGGATGAGACCCTACCTACTGAACTCTTAACGGACTGGCTCGCATTTATTGATCAGTTACCCACTATCGGAAGGGTTGTTATACCTCGTAAAATACTTCCACCGGGGAAGTATCATGCGTCACTTCACGGTTTCTGTGACGCCTCGGAATCGGGTTTCGCGGCAGTCGTATATCTTCGGACGATACAGCCAGATGGTTCAGTAGCGTTACATCTAATCACGGTGAAGAGCAAGGTGGCTCCTATACGCAACCGCCAAACCATACCCAAATTGGAGCTCTCGGGAGCTGCGTTACTTACTCGGTTATTGAATCATGTTTGTGATACACTCGGGAAGCACATTAACATAGGCAACGTTTATGCGTGGACTGACAGCCAAATTGTTTTGGCGTGGCTCCAGACCTCGGTACATAGGCTGGAAACATTTGTTGCGAATCGGGTTTCGCAAATTCAAAACTCGTCAGTGAATCTGAATTGGCGGCACGTACCCGGCGAGTTGAACCCCGCCGACGTGGCCTCTCGCGGCTGTTATGCCTCCTCGTTGGTGAGTCATAACCTTTGGTGGGGACCTGCTTGGTTGACGGCACCGGAGTCGTCATGGCCCCCTACGGTTTTAATCGGATCGGATCCGCTGCCCTGTGTGCGTGTCATGGCTGTGGAGAAAGAAATCGTCACAAACCCTCTTTTACTGCGGTTTAGCTCTCTTAATAAATTACTGGCCGTTACGGGATGGATGCGTCGGTTTATAACGAATACTCGCAAACCGGTTGTAAGAAATACATCTTTGTTTCTGACGGCAGCGAACGGCGTGCTGCTCTCATGTTTTGGGTACGACGGGTACAATCGGAACGGTTTTCTGACGAGCTTAAATCGTTACGGACGACGGGTCGGTTAAAGGGTGCCGTACAGAAACTTAACTTATTCATTGATGGCGAGGGATTACTTCGTGTTGGCGGACGGCTGCGCAACTCGAAGCTGCCGTATTCGGCTAGGCATCCCCTTTTGCTGCCCAAGGACGGACCCTTGACGCAGTTGATAGTAAGTGATCGGCACATTACTAACTCGCATGCAGGTTGTACGGCACTGCTTGCTATTCTTCAGCGGGAATTTTGGATACTATCGGCGCGACGGTGCGTCCGATCGGTTATATTTAAGTGTATACCTTGCTATCGGTTAAAGGCTAACACCATGCAGCCTATGATGGGTGACCTACCTAGCGATCGGGTTAGTGTCACCAGACCTTTTCACGGTGTCGGTACGGATTTCGCTGGTCCTTTTATTGTCAGGGCTTCTCACTTGCGGACCTCTAAGACTTACAAAGTTTATTTATGTGTATTTGTTTGTCTGTCAACGAAGGCAGTACATTTAGAAATAGTATCTTCGCTTAGTACGGAAGCGTTTATCGCGGCGTTCGGACGTTTTGTTTCACGGAGGGGGTTACCGAGTTTGGTACGGTCGGACTGCGGCACAAATTATCAGGGTGCTGACAGGTATCTTAAGGAGGTCCATGATTTTTTAACGAAACATAGTACGGACTTGGGACAAGCAATGGCTACTCAGGGCATTACGTGGAAGTTTGATCCTCCTGGATGTCCTCATTGGGGAGGCATCTTTGAGGCTGTCGTGAAGGTGGCTAAGACACATTTGAGACGTGTTATTGGGGAAACGGTTCTTACGTTCGAGGAACTTACTACGGTCTTTTACAGAGTGGAAGCAACTTTAAATTCACGGCCTTTATGCCCACTCTCTTCGGATCCCAACGATATGGAGGTTTTGACACCGGGTCATTTCCTCATCGGCCAGCCCCTTGCAGCTCTCCCTGAGTATCCCTTTGAGAATGTACCACTGAGTCGACTTTCTCGCTTTCAAATGCTGCAACAGATGTCACAAAATTTTAATAAACGGTTTTATTCGGAGTATTTGCACATGTTGCAGCAGCGGCTGAAATGGACAGATAAAACGGCTCCTGCACGGGTAGGGGATCTTGTCCTGATTAAGGATTCAAATCTTTCTCCTCTACGTTGGCGTAGAGGACGCATTTTGAAGCTTTATCCAGGCTCTGACGGTGTACCTCGGTTCGCAGAGGTCTCGATCGGCGACTCTGTGATGCGCCGTGCGGTGGCAACCCTGTCCCGTCTACCGGTAGACTAGCGAGATGAGGGTTGCTCATCTCGGGGTGGGGGATTGTTTAGGACTTATGAGTTTCGGACCGCGGAAAAGGAAATTTAAAAAAAAGTAAAAAAAAAGTTTTTGACATTATGGTTTTCGGTACTTGACTGTCACTTCGGATTTTTTCACGGCATTTTTTATTGAGTTTATTTTAAATATATTCTTTGGTTTATTTACGGAGTGTATTTAAATATACCATTGGACTAATATTTGCATATTACGTTTCGACGTGTACGACGGGATTGGAAAAGTGGTCGGCCACGCGTTCTCCTATTTTACACTACAAGTATTGTAGTATATGATATATATTTATAACCACATACGGTAGGGCACATTAGTACACACAAAACACACTTCAAGCCAAGCCAGAACTACGGACCGGTAAGCAATATTATTATATAATTAAATAATATAAGCAAATAACGGGCGTTCGGGAAAACGCAACACTCATATTCATAAAGTTTAGAAATCAATTTATTTAAAAAAAGAACCACATATATGGGAAGATTAAAATTAATACACCTTAGGAAATTGTATATAGAATTACATTGGGATATATTTTTATATAAGAAAACGACCCAATTATGTAAACATAAATGTCAAAAAAAACTAAGTCTATTTTAAATAAAACTATAAAAGTGCAACATCTGATGAAAACAAACAAAATAATTGTATAACTTTCACATTAAAAAAAGGAAAAAATATCTTCATAAGTGTAATTATTAGGAATTATGGAAAACATTGAAAAATAAGTGCGAATTATGAGCAAATTGTCCACGGCCCCTAACTAATCAGCACGAAATTTATGCAATGCAACTGCACTGCAATGTAAGCACTATATATCATTTTCAATCATTCTGATAGTAACAGAGTTGCATAATAAATGACACCTCTAATAGTAAAATTCATTTGTGACAAGCTTTTATATTAATTTCACTTGTAACTATGTAAGAAAATCTTGGAATCTTATTTTAACCCACTTCCCGGTCTCCGATTGAGCTGAAATTTTGCATGCACGTGCAGGTCGGATGACAATGCATTGTTATGTGTGTGACGTCATTCTAAATCCAACATGGCAGCATTGCCATGATGGCGGATCAATTATTTTTAATGCACCTCTACAATATGGGTATCAAGTGAAAGGGCTTGCAAAGAACACCTCGAAAAATAATGTGACGTCACTCTTAATCCAATATGGCGGACTTTCCCAAGATAGCGAACCAATTATTTACAATGCATCCCTACATATGGGTATCAAATGAAAGGGTTTACTAAGCTTGGTTTTTTAATCGGAAATTAAATTAAAAGTAAAAAAAATGTTTAATACAAGCTTTTATTAAATGCGCTCAAAAGAACAAAATAAACTTTTACATATACAAGCTTGTCACGAGATTTACTTACTTAGTATTCTATAATACTTTTGACGACAAGCTTTTATATATAAAAGTTTATTTTGTTCTTTTTAGCGCATTTAATAGAAGCATGTATTCAATTTATTTTTTTAACATTTTTATAATCTGTTTTGCACCATCAAAGATGCTACGCTATTAGTTCACACGTTTACGGCGACCTTGTACTGAAAAGAACCAGCAAGAAAATCAACAAGGGCTACTGTTTTTCTCCCTGCACTTTTAAGAGAGCCGTCAATTAGTTAAAGATTAATTTAGAGGCCCGTTTCTAGACTCAGATAAATAGTCTAAAACCAACTTCCTTTGCAAGTTTAAACAAGTTCACATTATAAAAGCTACGGTTTCATTATGTTATTTACTATAGTCAAAATATTTGACAACTTCAATTTGAATTTGTGAAAAGTCAAATCGGTAACTTTGTGTGTACTTTGTGAAATTTTGTTGTAAAAGGCTATGTATTTCCCTATAAAAGAGCCTTTAGTTTTTTATAGCTTGTACGTTGGATCTGTTTTTGAGTTCCACTGTATTTACCTTGACGTGCTACTGGTTGCGAAAAATGGTTAGTTTTGTATTTTCCAAATGCTCGTAGTAAGTTTTACAAGCATCTAGCTTGTCATCATTTCAAATTAACATACACAGTTTCAAAAGGCGAAACAATTACTTAGGTTTTGTAGAAATAGATTATATGAGAAAGATCATTGGCTGTATCAAGCAAAATGATATAGCTACAGGTTTGAGTATATATACATAGAACCAATAGAAAGCATCGTCGTAGACCGATGTGGATTCTGAAATAACCCGTTCATTGTTCCCTCGCGGGCAGAATGTTGCATTTTTCGCATAAAAAGCGTGAGATACGTGCTTCTCCACCGATAACACGTACCTACAGGTAAAACAAATGTTTATCTCTCGTGTGTAGTATCCTTTCACAATATTGTTTTTATGAAATTTACAAATGTCAAATTTGTAATCTGTAGCTATACCGAGAACATTAGAAGTAAGTTATTTTTAAATTAATTTTAGCTTCAAACTCTATATAAATATCTTTATTAAATTATACATATAGTTGAGACAAATTGATCTGCCCTAAAACACTTAAAAAAGAATGGCCAAGTATTAGTTATTAAAAACGTTAAATGTACTTCCATCAGAAGTAATATAATATTAATCGGTGATGTATTTTTTTATTATGACGATAGTCAGTCTGAGAGACATCTGTCAGTCCGTTAGAACGTTGGTGGGGTGATCTGTTATAGATTCGGACAGCGAAAATAAAGTGTGTTTTCGTTTTTCAAATTAGTATATTTATTTGAGGTTCCTACGATGAAAGAATACATTATTAGGTAACTTGCATACACTTGTGAAGAAATTAAAAGATGTAAGTAACCAATGTATACTGGTTCAGCATGGTCGACTAAGATATAATCGCTATATAGTTTTAGGGTAGGTACATATCTCTCGGTGGAGACGTATATATGATGAGTTGATACCAAGATTGTGGTAATAAGGCTCCTTACAAATGTTACCTTAGCCTATTGACGTCTGCCACACCATGGGCATCACAAGCGCTTTGGAGACTTCTTAAAGATCTATTTACTTCTTTCTCGAAGAATCCCATACGAAGACATCACATGTCACGTACTGAAGAAAACACATTAAAAAAAGAATAACATTCGACTACATCACTTCGCTTTATGCTGGTGCTGCTTCAGTCAATGGGGGAAAACTATCCAAGCACTTCGATAAAGGCTCAGACTTTTTATGCCAAATAGTTTATTATGTTGCCAGTACAAGGTATTACTAATTTGGCAGGAGGAGCATCAAAACTAGGGTTATTTATTGCTTTGTAAATATACCTAAATATGAGAGTCGGCCATATAATTTTAATTGGATTTATTATTATAATTAACACTAACAAATACATGTTTATTAGGAGATCTTGATAATTTTATACCAGCAAATCCTTAAGTAACTCCAATTCATTATATTTTCTATTTGTTTGTGCTATTTTACGATCAATTCCCAATAAATTAGGGAGTGTAATTGCTCTTATTATCTCTATCTTAATTTTAATAATCTTATCATTTACTTTTCATAAAAACATTAAAGGAATACAATTTTAACCCTTAAATCAAATTTTATTCTGAAATTTAGTTACTTCTATGATTTTAGTTACTTGAATTGTATACGTCTTGAACTTAAATACGTCTAGTAGAAACTCCCTAAATCTTAACAGGACAAATTTTAACTGTTTTTTTTCCTATTACATAATTAATCATACACACGATACATCATAAAATAAACGGCTATTGTTCCAAGGCATCTAGGTCATATCATCAGGTCTCTAATGACGCTCTCTAAGCGAAATGGCTCTAAGATAGCGGTGACACTCGGCGAATAACGTCATTAAAGATAGCGTGCCTGGATAAACGGCTAGAGTTCTATGAATATATTCATGCAATCGCTACGGAGTTTTATTGTAAAATCGGTTGTTTAAGGTAAGGAGTCTTTTCTATGTTTAATATAAGTCCAAATCTAAGGCGACCCAAAACAATTTCTCATCGGTCGTAGTGCATTTGGCTAATTAACTAACGACTCTGATAGGTACTCCCTTTGAATCAGCATAGAGCTAGTTGTGGGAGGCAGCCCAAAACCCTGCAATGATTTCTAAACGTCACTGATTGGAGATTCTTGTACGATTTCTTTGACTGTACTGTTAGTAGGCGTCTTTTCACTGAGATGATGATTATAATTATGATGACTTGCCTATTTTAATAAATATTATAATAAATTTGTAGAGAGATCAATTCTGTACATGAAATATATTTCCAGAATAACTATCAGTGGGTGATTAGGGATCGATACTGATGCTAAAAATGCAATCAGTAAAATTTTTGTCTGGCTGTCTGTCTGTCTGTATAACCGTTATAGAAACAAACATTATTCGACGGATTTTAACGAAACTTGATACAATTATTTGTCATACTCCTGCGCTGGTTATAGTATACTTTTCATCACGATACAATCAATAGGAACAGAGCAGTGAAGGGAAATGTTGGGAAAATGGGAAAAAATACTCAATTTTTAAGCTTCTGTCTTGTGTGCAACCTTAATGGTTAAAGCTACACAGAAATCATGTATGACAGAAATGTTCTGTTTAAAATTATATAAAAAATATCCCACCATATACCGATATGTCCATATTTTATGGTTGACTCACAATAACAAGTGTAACTTCCGATAACTTAGCAGTTCAAAGCTTTCTGATTATATTAGTCTACCCTTACGTTTATAACACTTTCAGTCATTAAAAATGCTACCTAAAATTGCGATTCCACGCGGACGAAGTCGTGGGCACAGCTAGTTTTAAATACGATTCATTTTTACACAACAATATTTCCAGCAAAGAACTATACTGCATGTTGTTAATTGGATTGGAGAATTTGGAGATATATTTGGTTATAATTTCCATATTATTTCTCTGAGTCTGAATTTCGACTTTAAATTGCAGTAATAGGTAAATTAGTATGACTATATGGACAGATGAATAACTTTATTACTTTATGTCTTATATCACAGAGTTAAACACCATTTACGAATTCAAAATTAAATCTCAAGAAATCTTCGCGCTTCTTGTTAATATGATGTCAGTTTTTTTTAATCTCAACGACCTAAACAAGCACCCTTTGATTCCGCGGCGCTTGTAAAGTCGGTTTTTGTTAGCCCGATCCTTTTTAGGTCTACGGATTTCTTCCAATCGGTGTAATGGTTCATTACCTTCCCTTTTATCTTTCTACTTACAAACAACTAAATTTCCCTCAGGTTTTCGAATAAAAATATATGGCGACGCGGATTCCCAGGGGCGCGTGCTCGCGTACTAAACATCGGTCGATGTGTGTTTCCCAATAAAAATATTTCGTGGTAAGCAACTGCGTATACATTTACGAATGATAATCTTAACTCTGAAAATTATAGTTTGTATTTACAATTTAACCAAATTGGGTACATCTTTAAACAAACTTCAACCGATAGATGCCAACTGCTGAATATAAGCCCCTTCAAGTATGTCCAACCCTTTTCGTCTTGAGTTGCCAGCATCCACCATCAACCTTAGATTATCAGCAAATACTGCGTTGACCGGCACTATGCTACTGTATATGTCTGCCACTAGAGCACCTTCCCGCTCCAACGATCCTCAGTTCTACGGCAATGTATCACAGCTACTTAATGTACGCGATTTTTCGGGATTTGTTCGTAAAACTGGTATTTCTGTGGATTATCAAATATACAACACTTATATGAATATTTTGGTATATAGTGGACTCCAAAATAACGACTTCTAATAAGTCTTTTTTGATTAATGACTTTATTATAAGTCTAAAATAAACTAAATTCTGAATTCAAAACTAAACTGTTATTTTAATTTATGTTGGCACTTTAGTTTCGAATCTTCCCAATATATTTTAATCACATGACATCTCAAAGCACAAGCAAAGAAGGTCATCGCCCTTTGAATGTTCAATGGTTGGCTGATTTCAATTAATCCTTCAATTTTATTAGTATCCAGCCGATCCCAAATACAACGTAAGAGTTTAATTTCACGCCCGAAACCGATATTTGAATTTTAATTTAAAAATTTCCCAATTGATAACAATACCGCCGGCAATCTTGTTAGTTCGTTGACGCCAAAATTAATCCTCCCAACGGGACATCTTTTAAATCGCTAAAAGCTTTAACATCCATCCCCTTTTATCAGAACGATTGTACAAAACCACTCAACCCTTTTAAACCCCAATCCGAAGTGCGTCCGGTCGTTAGCAGACATTAATGGAATCCACCCGTTTACTCTGCCGTGAAAATAACAAGGAGCAAGGATTTTGGAGACTCAATCTGTTGTTCGCAACAAAAACATTACTGGTGACACGCGAAACGCTAAGCCTTGAAGCTGGGAGCGTTCAAATCCGCCCCGACAGTAAGCTATTGCCGTCACTGGCTAATGAAGTCCGCCGCTTATTAACTTAAATCTGTTGTTGGCCTTCATTGATCTATTCCGAAACTCTTTTTGTTCTAAATTTAGGCTATATAACATTAGCTGCCTATTAAGTTATAATAAATACTAAATTAACCTTTTCTTAACAAAAGTCAGAAAGCTCTGGGTTATCTCTTCAGCTAATGGTAAGTGAAGTAAAAGCCGAAAGACGAAGCGAGTCTGGACTCCTAAATAACTGAGAAATTGGCAACTTCACGTTTATAATACAATAATATTACAAAGTTTTATGCTAACTACTAGGCTAGGCGGGTTCAGAAGCCTTAGCCAAAGAATCCGAGTAGAATTCTGAAAAAAAATTCAACTTGACCAATTATATTTCGCAAATAAAATTTTCCAAAACAAAACTATTATCTTTCCAATCGCATCAAAATAACAGCTACATATCCAAATCAATAATAGCGACGACGGGACGCCAGAGCAAGTTAACGAATATCCAATATGGGGACTAACCATAAACAGAAATATGACGTGGAGGTCCCACATAAATAATTTGAACTTGAAATTATACACATTTCATATAGCCTATGTAAAAAAGCAATTGTACTTCCCACATGTACATTCGTGATTAAATCACAGTGTATATATTATAAATGTTACTTACATTCAACATTATGATTCAATAACACAGATGCTCAGTGTCTTTTTGTCCAGCAAGAAGCTGAAAAGTGATCATTGCACATTTTTGTTGTCACTTGTATTACTATACTGTACATGTATATTTTTGGATAATGCATTTTTTTTTAATATTCCAAACACTTAACTAATAAACAAAACCTATACACGTTAAGCCAAAAGACAGGAAATAGACAAATATTGCCCAATTTCAATCTTAAATTACCCATAAACAGCCCTTCAGTGATGCTAAAATGTACAATAAACTGTCCACTGCTTTAAAAACAATAGATAATGAGATAGTATTTTATAAAAATCTTTAATATTTTCTTGTTTCAAAAAGTTGCAAGAGTACTACAACAAAAAAAACTGACTTGAGTTGAAAAACATTTACAATTTTTGTGAACTAACATTTTAATGAACTAATAAAAGCAATCTAATTGATTAAATCGAATGAAATGGAATAAAAAAAATGTATGGATTATATTTGAAGTATTTCGTATTTCGTCAAAATATATTTACTTAACATTGATATATTTCATTTAAAATACATAATATTAACATATACATTCATAAAATAAAGTATTAAAATACACACCCAGACGCGTACGTATTTACACCCTATATGTGTATACACACAACATAACATAACATAACCCTTTATTGTATTCATAAAATACACACACAAAATAAAAGAAAATTACAAATGTACAAAAGGCGACCTTATTGCTAAACAGCAATCTCTTCCAGGCAACCTAGGACCAGGGAAATATTAAAAGGAGATTTAAATATAGGATGGGTACAGTAATTGGACAGGACAATAGGCTATAACTAGTTTAAGTTAAGGAATCTTTGACAGGAAGTGAACACGGACTTGATTCTTAAAGACACACAAATAGAGTGTGTATCTATAAATAGAACACAGACTAGCGATAGAATAGAAACACAGTTAGCATCTTGTCTGCGAATTTTCTATCAGCGTCATCAAGTCACGTGACATATCTACTGGAAATGTCAGTTCCATACATTTTTTATGTTATCTATTATAGAAAACGCAAACAGAAAGGCATTTTGTCTAGGGGGGCTGTAATGTTTTCTGTGTTTGACGGAGTTCATAATGTGCATATCGAAATTGGAACTCTAATAACACTGTGGTTAAGCAATAAACTGTTGATGTTACATTTCATGATTTCTTTATGTTATCAGCCGAAATAATTCAATGGGAGTTTTGCTAATAGCAATGCAAAAATTTTGCCAAACTGTTGCAGACTAAAGAACTCCTTTTCCAATTTTTAGCAATCACAAATAATGTACATTCAAGAAGCATATCCTGACTTCGTACTCATACCTCAACCAAAAGTGTACAAAGACTAACAGTGTACAGCTTATGCAGTACTCGTATAACGAGTAGATATATATCTGGTTTCTTTTCCACAACCACAAGAATGACCCTCTAGTATGAAGTTGTAGCGGTTGTAGTTATGACTGACTGAACTACCCAGTTCTCGCCTTCACCTATTAATCTTAATTTCCAATCGTAAATACCCAATGTAAATAAATATTAACAAAGCAACATATTCTACTTAGAATAGAAAACAATAAATCTTGTTCACTCTTGCTTTAAAATCTACCAAATTGTATTCTATTGGATCTAGATAGGTATGAGCGGAGATAATTTCATAACTCGCATGAATAAGCGATCTGGTATTATTTGATTCTATGTTGATCTTGTATAGATGAAATTTCGGCCATGTAGTCAGGTAGTGATGTTAGTAGAAAAGCAAGTATTATTTTAAACAATATTTGTCAATAACTAAGGTAACAGATCGGCTAGAAGATAGCTTTGAACATGTCTATTATAAAGTCTAATAAATCTTCTAACAATGTACTTCCTTTAAGTATTGTAAGTGAAAATTCAACGTTATAATAATCGCATTCGCTTGATTTTCAGAGGTTACTTATAACTGGCACGGATATGGAGTGAATATTTGAGAACGTTGAAAATTTTATGCACTCGCCTTCTGCCTTCGAATTTATTACTCCAGTCTTCGTGAGGTAGCAAATCGACAAAATTGAAGCGCAAGGTAATTTCACATTATGTAACTCTGTATATAAGGCACCAATCTTATGTGTTTACAAGTTTATATACCAATATATTCTGTATTTTTAAAAGAAAGATATAGTTAAATGAGTTTGAAATCACTGTCTGGAATTTCCGAATATTTCCCGCACTGAAATGAAACACCTGAAAATATTATAATAATGAAGCACCTGAAAATATTAATGACACGAAATTAAAATATAGCCGACGGCAGTAAACTGTTTTTTATTCATCGGGCTAGTATTACTGCGATCATATCTAAGTAATAACTGGTAGCGAAGCTGGTAATTTTAATTTCATTTAGTTAAAAGTGGCGATATCGACTGATTTCAATATAAATATAATATATATACAATGATAATATCAATCAATCAATACATAGTATAAAACAAAGTCGCTTTCGCTGTATGTCCGTGTGTATGCTTAGATCTTTAAAACTACGCAACGGATTTTGACGCGGTTTTTTTTAATAGATAGAGTGATTCTTAAGGAAGGTTTGTATGTATAATAAATGCATAATATAGTAGAGAAACACTGATACATTTAAAGGTTTCTAATGTGATGTCGTAAATAAGCACTTTTTTTGCGCTTATATTGCAAACGCTGACTGAACCCTACGAGATAGACCAAAATAATGTACTACAGTATTGTACAACTTACAAAAATCCACAAAAAAGTCCGCGATGGTATATGTCTATCTCTTAGGGATAACCCACCATAACCATTTTTTCACTGCACCCGTGCGAAGCCGGGGCGGGTCGCTAGTGATATATAAATCAATAAAATAATCATATATAATATGATTCAATAATATATACAATGATAATAATACATATTTCTCACACTTACATCAATTAACCTAGCCCAAAGTAAGATCTGTATGGCTTGTGTTATGGTATCTATAATAATAATAATTTATTTATTTGCCATAATGTTTACATTAAGAGACTTATTTCTACCGATCTCTGCACTAAGCCAATCTAGGGTAACGGATAGACATACTTATCATTATCTCAGCCTATCTCCGTCCACTGCTGGACATAGGCCTCTTCAATCGATTTCCAGCGCGACCGGTCCATTGCCACCTGCATCCAACGAGACCCAGCGATTTTCACTAGGTCGCCGGTCCATCTGGTAGGTGGCCATCCCACACTGCGCTTGGTGGTACGTGGTCACCACTCAAGAACTCTTTTGCCCCATCGACCGTCCAATCTTCGTGCTATGTGGCCGGCCCATTGCCACTTTAGCTTACTACTCCTATGAGCTATGTCAGTGACTTTGGTTCGTCTACAGATCTCCTCATTTCTGATTCGATCGCGTAGAGAAATACCGAGCATAACCCTCTCCATAGCTCGCTGAGCGACTTTCAGCCTTCTAAAAAGGGTTTTTGTGAAGCACCACGTCTCAGAGCCGTATGTCATCACTGGTAACACACACTACTTGTAAACCTTTGTTTTTAGGCACTGGGGAATGTTGGACGAGTAGACATTTCGTAATTCACCGAACGCTGCCCAGCCGAGTTGGATCCGTCTACTGACCTCTCACTGAAAATTGGACTTACCTAATCGGACTGCCTGTCCTATGTAAATATATTCGTCGACAATTTCAAGGTTAAAGTTCCGAACAGTTGGTGCGGTGGGTGCAATATGGACATAACACAAGACCTTTGTTTTGTCCATGTTCATTTTCATTTTGTTCATGTCCATATATTATACATATATAAATAATTTTGGTATAAATATATATAAGCATGACTAAGGTACAAATGCTTGCCGCATTTGGGTAGTTTTAATAACCCTTAATATCATCCATACACCCTCTCTCACACACATCCACTCATACCTCATAACCCAACAGAGAGGTCACTACACTACACAATTTTATATAGAATAAGTTTCATTCAATTACTTTTTGCTACTTTAATTTAAACATTTGTGACGTGTTATATATGCTAAGCAGAGTATTCGAGGCTAGAGGCGCCAGAAACCGAAATACAGATCTATATCTAGTTCGGTAATGGTTGCTGATAGTTATGAACGGCTATAGAACTATATACTATTTCTGAAATATGGTTATAATATGTCATAACTAGAATAAGAAAAATGTTTTTGCTAATACAGGTATATTATTATTATTATTATTCATCACGCAAACATCTGCCCCCACCGGGACTCGAACCCGGGATCTCAGAGATGGCGACATCTTGAAACCGGTATACCAACCACTCGTATTAAAAACATGTATTGCAGCCTAGACAGCTATTCTCAAATTTAATCTAACTAGATTAATCTGTTTATTTTCGGAAGCCTTGTTATTATTATAATAACTTCAAATTAATAAATTAACACAAAAATGTAATAAGCGAGTATTTTTAGTGCTGCTCAATCTTTACAAAGTCCATGTCGGTGAGATATATAAAGAATTGAAATGTGCGAACAAAAGAATAACTTAGTTCGCTGGTAGAACTTAGGACAGATGCATAGTTGTAACTTTGTCACTTTATTTAATGAGAAGTCTACTGGATATCAGGTACAGCGTCTAAAGTTGGCTTTGTACTAATATAATAAAAAATAAAAAATCTTTCACTGATAAATATTGTATTTTATTATGTATTTGTTAAGATTTGCATTGAAAAGCGTAATTCATTGGGTTAGCTGTTTTGAATAAGCAATTTTCTCATTACGTAAATAGAAATAAATATACTTTTTTCCATTTTATTGAATTAATAGATAGCTTTTTTACTTTAAGTCAATTACAGTTTCAGTTGGAAATTTATAATGTCAAAATTTTGTATATTACATTACTTATTTATTAGTCGTATGTTTTATATTATACTTATTTAAGGAATAATGTAAATTGTAAAATTCTGTACAGGTTACACGTATAAAAATTACATCCTGTTTAAAAAGATATCTACTCAAAGATTTTGGTAGTGGCTTAAAATTTGAAACAGGCGTAAATTTTGTTAAATTTTCAATCGGTAGAAATAATGCGATGGCTCCGAATCAATGAAACGCCTTAGCGTTGCCTACGCACAGCGACAATGCAAAGGACAAGGGACTAATTTGCCACCCACTTAAGGTTGATCATCGTATAGCAAATTGGCATCTGGCTAGAAATAAACAATACTTGTTTTTGGATACAGAATTGGATTTTAGGATTATAGTGCATTGTTAGTATCTAACGATATCTTAACAAAATGAGTTGGCAGTTAAAATTCGGGTGCATACATATTAAAGTAGTAGGATCTTAACTATGAAATTGTGTTATTTTTGCTTGTATTGGAAACTTTATAAATTTAAGCGTCATAGAAAATAGATATTTTTGTATTATTTTCTAACCTTAAAGTGCAAGTTTTGTTTACAAAAAAATCCACCAATACGGATTGTTTAAACTAAAAATATGTCAAAAAGTAACTGCTGCTGTTTTACGTCAGAATTCTGTACATTGTTGACTATAACTTCATGACAACAAATTCTTCTTTTCTTTTCTTCAAAACTACGTTATCACTTAGTTAAATATCTTTATAAAGTTTGCTCTCTTAGTTGTTAAATAAACAAGGAAAACGTTAGTATAAAATAAACCAAATCTTTGAAATACAAAACTGCAATTTTATACATACACCCCTTATATTATAATGCAAGTAAAGTAAATATCGGGAGCAGGGCCTGAAAATACTAATGAATAAAATATGAATTAATAATAAATATTTAATAAACAAGAAGTTAGTAAACATAGATTTAAATTTAAATAAGTTTCATAGCTTAAATAAAATATAGCCTGCAAACACCAATATAGCGCTGAATTAGGCGAGAAACTTGTATTATTTGCTAAGACTTAAGCAATATAATTATATTGTTTGATTCAATTGAATCAAACGGCAATTAACATAATTTTAAACACAATAAGCTTTAACCACAAGAATTTTTAAAAGTCCGCTTTCCTGCGACAACTTTCGAAATTGTGAGTTAGTACGCAGCGTTGATACAGAAGGAAAATGTCCCGTTTGGGATGTTACTAGTCAATTCCCGGTGGCGGCATGCATCAAACAAAACTAAAAAGTAACTTATGAATATTCGCTTTTGTGGTATTAGTACATAAGCTTGGATAAGAACACGCATGCGCCGAACCGCGGAGCGCGCGGGCTAGCATGCGAACTTTAGTAATTGGCCGAGCGCCGACCGGTGCAAACCGGTTTTTCCGATCTCACCGGTTACCCGCGTACCTGTTACCGGTTTCGTGAACATTACGTGTGTCGAAACTTATTTATTACATGAAAACTAAATGTGAGTGTACGATATTGTATCCAAATGGTTCGTAGTTGTCTGTCGTTCTATACTTAAATTGTTTTATAGATAAATAGACATATACAGTAACTTTAATGTAGTAATGTGTGTTTATGTGTTCCTGTGTTGTATGTGTGGATTGTTAATTATAGGTGAGTGGTAATTTAAGTGTTGTTTATAGTTTGAATCACTTTGTTGTTGACACAATAATGAAAAATATTTCGTGGACATTTTGATTAATTGTCCCTAGTTTTAATAATGAACATTATGTTTCTGTTTTACTTGTTAATATACATTTTACCTCATAAAATGGGAAAATATTAGCCAACATTTTAAGACAGTATAAAAACTTTGGTTTTGAAGCCCCGCTCGCTTATCGAAGTTAGTTTGCTGACTTTATCTTGACAGAAATCTTTTTGTCGGTTATGTTACTACACTATACCTTCACTATAACATAGGCATATACTAATGTTGATATAAAATAGTTACGAGTATTTGAGTCTATACTCGTTCCAAAGACGAATATTTTTTTTTATAATATGACTCAATTTTATATCGTAACATATGACCAAATTATTAAAAAGTGTCTTTTTACACATCTTTTTTCTATAGCGTCATAAACCTATCTGTACCTTCAATACTGTTTTTTTTTATATATTTTTTACCATTAGCTTCAGTTACCGGAGTCCAAACATAATTTATATTTTCGCCATATAACTGCCGGGGTCTGATAATACCGGATGCTGTTAATTTTGGGGTTCGGAAAAGAGGAAGTCGTTTTTTTTAACATTTCAGATATTACAGCGCTGTGAGTGCTTATATTGAATTCGAATTTAAAAAAGTACTAGTATTATATTTTTAATTTATATGCATTTGTTGAAAAATATTTAATGAACTAGAATACAGCATTAGAGCTACAATAAAAAAAAAAAAAACTATTTACCGAGAAATTTAAAAGTCTAAACAAATAAATGGCTTAAGATATTACTAATTTTTATGTATTTTTGAATACTTCTGTAAATTTACTACAACCTTCCTTCACTTGTTGTAGGTTCTTACTATATAGATGAAATAACATAAACCTAAGCTAGTAGAGCTTAGCGTTATTTATTTCGTCTATTCTCACCACTCTATCGTCTACTACATCAAATTAAATCACTGGATTTATGATTTGACTGGTAAAGATCTTTATCTGATGAACAAATTGTTTGTACAATACAAACAATTTGTTCTAAGAGAAGACATTCAAAATTGTTTCCATACATAGAACAGTCCGCATTAATACAGATTCAAAAGTATTTTTTATACAAACATATTCAACTTAGAGACTCAAAAATGATTAAGATTATACGTTTACTGGTAAATGTCAACTGTCTTTTAGGACTTTCGCATACATTTCACTTGACGTTACCACAATCGTAAGAACATAAATAGACTTGGGTACTCAATTTTTTACTATAGATGATACATATCAGTATACGCCAAAACCTTTTTCACATTTATTACCCACACGCATTCTCTTTCCTAAGTTTTAGTTACAACGTGAATGGCGGCTGGACTGACGTGACCCGTGCTTTTGCATCTATATTTGAAAATAGAAGAATTGAACATAAAAAGAGAAGAATTGAGAGTGTAATTCTTAAGTTTCGATCCGTAAACCTCTCAGTTATGGGTCATAATGTACGGCGTTAAAAAACTGACCCTGCTTTGCAAATTTTTTGACATATCGTTGAATAAATCACACATAGAATCAAAGTGATAAACAACATCTTCACTATCTCGTCATTACTATGCGATTAAATGATATGACACCAGTTGTCCGAATTTGAACGTCATAGTTGCGATGCTACGATATTGCGCTACGACGGTTGCTACGACGTAGACAGTGCAATATCTACCTCTTGTTTGTATATAACATTTTTGAATTTATCTATCTTATCAAACCGAAACTTACTTCTAAGAGTCGTATACAAGTTTTGGTATGGTTAAAAATACAAGTTTATAAAATATTTTAATTTAAATGAAGATATAAAAAATAAAGATCATAATTTCGTATTAAATAGTACAATTAAACTGTTAAACTTATTTCAAATTAGGCTCTCAGTAATACATAAAATATTTTAATTATTTATTTATTTTTTTATTTAAACTTTATGTACAATGAAGTACAGTGGCAGACTTAATGTCTTAGGCATTTTCTACCAGTCAAACTTCAGATAATGCAGAGATATAAAGAGGTAGATGTACAAAAGACATTAAATATTTAGAGTATAATTTGTAATATGTATATAATAGTTTGTTAATATAGACAATAATTTATCCATCTACAAATATAATTTTAGTATACTTTGCAAAATAAAAGCGAGTATAAAACAACACACTTCCTAAAATATACTCAAAGACACGAAACACGTAAGTTTGAAAACATTTAAGTTATTTCCATAATCAGTGATATTTTGTGTACTGTCTATATATAAAAGCAAAAAATTCCGCTTTGTCCTTAGATATAGAAAATAGAACTATTGAGATGAGAACAAAATAAATTAGATAGATTATAAGATTATGGATTTATTTCCTTAAGCTGTCTTGATTAAGAAAACAAAATTAATGAATATTATTTGTCTTTGAAAATAACGTTAAATTAACACAAAAATAACCATAACATTTAGTCAAAAAATATTTGTCGCGATCTATGAGTTACTGACGTTGGAAATCTGATAAATAACAATTAAATATCAAAGAGCAATTGTTCCCAGAAATCTTACTTTCCGGACAACTACATACATAAATATATGCTATCAGTATTTCATGTTCCATTTGATCTATCGTATCTTTTTAGCAGTATGAAGCTATTATTTTTATTATGAAACCGAAGGATCCATTTGTACTCACATCATCATCAGAATCAACTACTGAATCAATTGAGTTCTTTATTTATGGAATTGAAGAAATTTATACCACTATTTTTTTAAAACAAAACAAAACTTCCTCACACGACGTTAGACGAATTGGCGCATTGAAAATTCGACCAAAATAGTAAAACTAATATAATCATATTTTCAGTGCAGTGCGGGAAAGTTCAAAATCGACGTAAATTGAATTAATTTAAACTAAATGCTACAATAATTTCTCGCTCTTTCTTTAGCTGAAACAATATTCTTTAGTTAGATCACTGAATTATGTTACGTGAATTTTAACATAAGTCGATTCGTACAATGAAATTAAGCAGTTTCTCGGTTCATGTTTCGCTGTTAAAGAGGACGATAAAATTTGGTTAAGAGACAAGTATAAATTTGAAACATTCGTCAGTTACGACTCCGAATGGACGATGTCGTCGCTATTTATATATCTCTATTTCATTAAGAACCTATGAAACCAACATGAGGGTTCTATGTTACATAAATAATGTTTTTAACGGACACATGTATTTCCGATAATGTTTATTGTGTTGTAATGTAAATACATAGATGTAATTGTATAATTTTATGATTTTGAAAAGAGGAGATAAAAAATTAGACCTTAAAAGTTTCTTGCTTGATGTTTTCTTCTGGAAGACATAAATTTCCAAACAGTTGAAAACTAATAACTTTTTTTCTTTGTACGTCTCCGCATACAATTTTATGTATCTAGTAAGTTCTTTGTGTTCTTAAAATAGGTGTAAATGTATTATCTTATAATTTACTAGCTTTCTGCCCGCGGCTTCGCCCGCGTGGATTTCGGGATTGGGTCTACAGAGGGTTAAGGGTCATAGCTTTTGCCCACGGCTACATATGCGCGGAAGTCGGTTTATGGCGCGAAGGTTTTATCGCACTTTCCGTAGGACTATCCGTTTTTCCGAGATAAAAAATACCGCAAAACCTTGCTCAAGAATCACTCTATCTATTGATGAAAACCGCATGAAAATCTGTGCAGTAGTTTTTGAGCGAATCCTTTATTGCGCATCCCATGGGATCTGACGATTTTTCCGGGATAAAAGTAGCCTATTATTTAATCCGGACTTTTTTATCTTCAATCAAAAGTAATCGGTTCAGTACTTACAGCGTGAAAGCGGAACAAACAAACAAACAAACTTACTTTCCGATTTATAATATTAGTAAGGATTTTACAATGTAAATGTATTATTTAAAGAGATATTTAGAGAGAAAGATAAAAAAGATGATATTTAGAGATTCTTGCCTGTTCTTCTCTGGAAGGCCCTCCCAATTTCGAAATAGGTGTAGACTAATTTTATTATTATTATTATTTTTTTATTTGTTTAAAGTCGTATAAACATCATGGTCATTAACGACTAACATTAGATTCTATATTTTTACCAATTTTACAATGTAAGGTACATACATATATTGTAACGTTTTTTCATACCCTTCAATACCCAAGCATATATTAATATCATTTGGTAGCTGTACATTTTTCCTTTCTTCTTTAAAACCATTGCATTCAACTAGGAGATGGTCGACTGTAATAGGTTCATTGCATTTCGGGCATTTATTCCTTTTGGTTTTTGTAATTAAATGTGAATGGGAAAAGTTGGTATGACCAATTCGAAGACGTGTAATATTTACTTGATCTTTCCGATTGTTAAAAAGTGAAGGCTTTGGTTCAAAAATAGATTTTCTGACTGCGTGAATTTTGGATTGTGAGCAGTGTGTTAACCAGAAAACATTCCATGTCTTTTTAATAGATAGTTTTATTTGTTTTTGTAAATCATTTTAGGTGTTTTTAAGGATGTATCTATTTCTTGGTCTAATGAAAGTCTTGCCTCTTTGTCTGCATTTTCATTTCCAGGAATACCCTGGTGGCTAGGTATCCACACTAGCTGCAGCTCATAATTATTTGATAGCAAGTCATAATTATTGATTTTAAAAGCTTATTTGAATACAGATTAATTTGATTTTGACTTGTTTTTGAAAGGGTTTTATGTTATACATGTAATCCAGAAACTTTAGAAACCTATACACAACCTTACTTACGTTACTCAAGTGAAAAATGAAAATTATTATCATCACAATCGATTTAAAATTCATTGCTTCATTTTAAGTTAATAAAATTTCAATATCTCCCAGCAATGTATTTTGAATCACATACGATTATAATAATTTCACTTGTCATTTAAGATATATAATAGGTTTTTTGATTTAAGACCATACGTGATGATGGCTAGTTATCAGGCGTGTGTATGTGTCCCTCCGTAGGGAATACCTACTAAACCACCCCGAGGTTCATTTTGTCCCTTAGTAAGGACGAACCAGGGATACATAATTGGCCTAGGGTGTTTAGGCCTTAGTCAACGATGCTAACCCAGAGTCTGTTGGTAAAAAGTAAATTGACTGACATCATTAGACGAAAGGGATTAATATACAAATCCGTAATCTAAGCTTGAGTTTGAAAGAGATGGCGCTATTGAGCCACATAATGTTATCCCTTTCTGACAGTACTCAAGCAAAGATTTCAGTTTGATTCTCGTTCTGTGATATGGACCTGAAAATATATTAGAAGGTGATGAGATGTAGCTTTGGGTCTCCAAATTAGATGGCCTATGCTAAAATCATTCTAATATTGATTCATTTGACGATTCTCCTCATTTTGATAAATAGTTATGCTAATAACGACTAATTTCACCAACATTTTGTTAGGTCAGGATAATCTGACCCTTCTACAGTGAAGGAAAACATCGAAAAGCTACCTATATATACTTGTTAGAAAATTAAAAGGTATGTCAATCTGGCTGGCTTTCCAGCATGATTGACTAAGGCCCTAAACGATCTAAAATAATAAGAGTAGGGTCATGCCTCTCAATTGGAACGTATATGAAAGGTT
Source organism: Scirpophaga incertulas (assembly GCA_036419045.1). Lineage (NCBI taxonomy): Eukaryota > Metazoa > Arthropoda > Insecta > Lepidoptera > Crambidae > Scirpophaga > Scirpophaga incertulas. The sequence continues at coordinate 24,055,852 of CM071637.1, forward strand.
GTTGGGAACAACGATAGCTCACTTTTAGTGCTAATTCATTGAATTAGCGATAAGAAATATTATATAGGCTGGTAACAGTCGATATACCATGAGGCAGTTTTGGGAAAGCAAAGTATGTATCCTACACCTTTAGGAGACTGCTGCCTAGAAGGTAGATGATTTTACTTAAGGTCGAGCTTAGGAAGATGTGTTTGGATCTTCCAAAAAGCTTACGCTAAGTTCCCGTGAATTTCGTGATTGTAAAGTACTATGAAATCTTGCTGCAGATCCGTCGCCAACTTGCAACGTGCTCTTTCAAGTACAAACTGCATTTTTTCGATGAAGAAAAATGTCTTTATAACCTTATTGGGGATAAATTCGAGATTCTTCGTGGTAATATAGTAATAATAATTGAACTAAATAAAAAATAAAGCAATTATAAAGAAATTAACAAATAAATTACAACCATATTTTATCTTAAAGCTTCGTAGCTATTGTATTAATCCTGGCGCGACATGTTCAATTAGCAATAAATTTATTGCCCTAAAAAACGTCATATTTATACTTTATTTGAAAAGTTGCCGTCGAATAAGATAACAATGAAGGAACAAAAGCCTTCGTCTTAATTATATTTCTTATTTTGATGAATATCATTTATTTGTTGCGGTTGAGGAAATGGAGTGGTTAATTTCCAGAAATTCAAAATCTGAGTAGCTAAGAAATGTATGTTTGATATATTCCAATTATGAAGTGTCCTTGACAGATGTCAATAACGTTCTAATAAAGATTTGACAGATGCCACAGTAATAAGTAGTAGTGATATATAAGTTTATTTTCACCATCGGTAAGTGTCCCTTATCAGTTCACTGATTTCATGTCATTACTTGACAGTAACGTTACTCGCTATATTTACAGTTTTTTTTTTTTTTATAAAGGACATGTTATTTTGGAGTGTTTAAGTAACATCTGCAAAGGTGAAAATGGGTCTAAGTCGTTTGTTTCTCCTTTTGTATATATAAAAAAAACATTTGAAAATATTCAAATCCTATAAAGTACCAAGGAAATATCATATTCGTGATAATGAAATATGTGAAGTTGTAATTTGATATATCTGAGCACAAGCGTCGATATAGATTGATAACGGTATATGGGTCTTTGCACTTTTATTTGAAACTTTGCACTAATCAACAAATTCTGTAGCAATAAAATGATGACCTTGAATTTTGGTAGTTTAAGTTATTTTTTGAATAGAGAATGTGACCTAGAACCGCAGATAATGCACTTAGTCTGGAGATAAGTGTTTTACAAATTACTAAATTTTAGTTTGGAACCTGCCATTATGGTATGAATGTCAATTATGTTTTCTTATTTTCGCGCCAATTAGTTGTCAAATGGTGATATTATAATGGAGTCAGGAAGTCAATAAACCCAAATCGCTATGATTGCATTACACAAAGTAAGTATTTAGTCAAATACAATTTTTGAGACATTCCGTTCTCTTGATATTTGTTGAATGTTTGTATAGCAGTTTATAGATAGGTATAATGAAACGTCTTGTGATGTGGCCAACCACGCAGTGTTCATATAAAAAAGGCGATCGAGAGTAAAAATTCCAAGAAATCCTGTCAGAAACCATGACAGGATTTCTTGGATGTGTGTAGTGATGTATTAAAAGGCAGCCTATAACAGATGCATTGGTCATTACTTAATTAACAATATAAAAAAGGTTAGGATTGTAAATTCGTCACAACTGTTCAAGCAGTATGAAAAGGAAGGAAAAATTTTGTTTACGGATGAGAAAATTTTTACAATTGAGCAATATTTTAACAAGCAAAATGTTTATGCGCAAAGCACTAAAGAAGCTTTCCAATGAAGCAACGGAGTAAAACGTGGACATTACCCGACTTCAGGGATACTTTGGTAGGGTTTTATCGATGACGAAATAACCTTTATTTTTGTGGAAAAGTATTATTTTATGAGGCTAGGCCGCTTTATTTCATCACCAAGAATGATCTTTTCAGTAAGACTCAACCTATAGTCATAAAGCTCGGTTCATCTAAGTAAGATTAGTAGGTAAAGAACGTTTCGTACATCATCCGAGCTGAAGACTGGCCGTGATCTAGTCCCGACCTTAATCGGCTGGATTATGATTTATTTTAGAAAGTATTAATTACACAGTATTAATTAATTAAACCGACATGATAATTTGGAGCCTGTTAAGTACACCACATCACATTGGCAGTAAAAAAAAATTCCCATGGGTTGAGAGCGTGCTTCTATTGATAACTCAGGGCTCAACGTTTTAAAAACTGTATTGCAGCCAGTGAAGATAATTTCGAATAAGCTTTATATATTTTTAATGTATTAACATTAACCTCGAAACGCACGTATTAAAATAAAACAATGTTATGTGCAATAGAAAATTCGTATTAAAAATGGCGAAATCCGCAGAAGAATCAAGGTCAACGACATAGCCCGAAGAATAGCAATTTTCAAGTGGCAGTGGACATAGTACGTTGCTCGCAGGACCGACGGCCGCTTGGAAGAAAAGGTCCTCAAGTGGCAGTCATTTGCCGGACATCAACAGCGTTGGCAGACATTTTCCGGACATCAACAGCGTTAGTAGGCCTCCCACAAGAGATGGGCAAACGACTTGGTGAAGATCACAGGAAGGCGTTGGATGCAAGCAGAACCGACCAATGTGGAGATGCCTGGAGGAGTCTTAGGCCTTATTCAGACTCAAGGCGAGTGCGGGCGCGGGTGCAGGTACGACTAGATAAAATGTATCTAGACTCCTCTCGCCTTCACGTTGGTCGCGTATGCACGTCTGCTGAGGCGCGGGCGAGGGTGCGGGTGGCGTGACTATTGCGCGAGGGAATCTATTGGCTCAATCCGCCCGTGTGTTTTACATTGCACTAGCGTCTGTTAGTAGCTAACGCGCCTGAATACAAAACATTTTGATCGCGGCAACATGGAAATCGATACAGAAGAATTCCATTAATAAAATGAAATCCATATCCTGACGTAGGTAGCGCAAAGTTTTGAAACCGTACACTTGCGCGTTCAGCCGCTCTGCCAATGTGAGTATGAAGACGCCAGGACCCGCGCGCCCGCGCCCGCGCCCGCCCCCGCGCCCGCCCCCGCGCGTGTAGTCTGAATAAGCACTTATATCCAGCACTGAGCGTCTATTGGCTCAAAAGATGATTATGATGATATAATAGAAAAAAAATGAAGAATTTGACCTGTAACAATATTTATGGCACGATTAACTTTTACATATTACAGGGAAGCTAATTGTTTTCATCTTACCTGTGGGCAAGTTATGTATGATATATCGGTGAAATGCCTATAGCTAATCTATCGATAATGTTGTTATCGGGACAAACGAGGTAGGATGGTGTTAACTAGGTAAACGTGGGCATTGTTTCAATACAGATCTATGAAACATGAAATCCAGTAAGTAAGTAATTTTATTAATAGAAATGGTTACATGAAATCAAAATTAACAACAAAATAATATTTATTCAAAATGAGCCTTTAAAGGCACTTATTGTCGTCAAACAAATATAAAATTTTACAACACAAAGAGCTTGAGTATTACATAACATTGTACGCGTACAAGGAAAAATAAATGTGTTACTTTACACCTGTTTGGAAATTGGGAAGGCCTTTATTTATATTATCAAATATTTAACATGAACACTCAGCTCAACTTTAATGTTCCGGGATTGACTGACGGGTCTTTACTGATGGACATACCTTATAAAGATATTTATACCTCAGTCAACCATGCTAGTTCTTTGTGTACTGTATGATTTGAGTTACTTGTGAGCAACACAAATTGCTTCGCAATGTTCGGCGTTGGTGTAGAACTGTCATATGATTTATCATATGGAAATAAAAAAAATGCTATAATATTTGTAAATAACTATTTAAACTAATATATCGCTTTTTATGTGCGGTAGATTAGTGGTATATGTTATTAAAATAAACAAACGCTTTTAACAAGAAATTAATCCAAAATAAATGAATAGGTGCTAAAAAGTAAAAAAATAGTTACAATAATATTTAAAGTAAACAAAACAATAATTGTTAGTTATATTGTAGTTTCCTTTTTATTTTGATGTCGGTTTTATTAGTTTCAACTTTTTTTTTCTTATATAAGCGAATTTGAAGTAAACTTATTTAATTGATGTGATATTGAGTTATTTGTTCTTTTACCGTGCATGAAGTTAATTCAAATTTAAGATTTATATATGTATTCTCATGAAAGCCATGTTAAAACTGGAAAAAATTGAAATATAAAGAAAGAAAGAAAGAAAGAAAAATTATTTAATTGGCGCATAGTAGTGTTTACAAAAAGGAACAAAATTAACAAATTATTAATTATAATAATGATATAAGTGACCAAAACCGACTCCACTCAGCTTTAAGTCACAGAACACTGTGACGCTGATTTTCAGTGAAGCCGCTAGAACGACAGCGGGGTTTCCATCACCGTGAATATGCGCAGACCTCTGAAATATGATCACACCAGAAACACTAGCATTCAAATAAAAAACAATCATCAGAGTCGGCTTACCGAGTAAAAATTTTGATGACAAACAAAACAAAAATAGTCGAATTGAAAAACCTTTTATGAAGTTGGTGAAAATTAAATATTCCGAGCAATCCAAAAACGAGTTGTTTACACATCGTCAATATTTTTATACTTAATTGGGTTGTTTGTGTAAACAAAATAATAGGTAAAAATGTGTGTTATTGTAACAGAATTCCCAGTGTAATAAGGCCTCTGTTTGCCCAAATATTTTTACGCTCCAGCCATCCACCAAGAGTGCTGTTACAGTCTCAATGAGGTAATTAAATGTCAAAGAGAAAATACGGCCCCAAATGCTTCGATTTCCCTTTATTCGTTAGTGAAACACAAGACGACAAAGCGCGGCGCAATTTTCGGGTGACAGAAGAAAAGATCGAGTCCCACTGCGAATGAATTCTACAAAAAAGGAAACTTAATTAAATAATAATTTCTAGATCATTATCGTTGGAATAGAATAACTTGTAAAAGAACTACACAATATATTATATAGTACACTCTAACTGTGTAACTATATAATATAGTATACTGCAGAAGCAAACTGTCTCTAAAAAGCATATTATATACCTGTTTATTACATATTAAATTGCCCACTTTAAAAGTTTCTTAATATTATATTATATAAATATTTGTTACACTTACCTTATTGCTTCTTCTTGAATTGAGTCAGGCTCAGTGTATATTCGTATAGTTTCAGCTGATTCTTACCCAAAACTTCAGAGCCCCCTAGCCGCGATTTTTGTACTTGTAGCATGTACTTTACTGGGTACTGTACATCTTATATTACAAGTTGGCAAGTACGCTATGGTTTTTGTAAGGGTTTCAAGTTCTCCTTACAGGGGGTAGGAAATCCATTCAGGAAAACCTCGCAGCCAATTGCCGCGGGGATTATGTCAGACTCAGTGTGAACCGAGACTACTCGATACTAACTGCCTACCGAATAAACCGAATAAGTCTTGGTCCTATTGACCTCATGGCTTATGAGTAGTGAGGGCGACCGTTCTTCCGAAATGTATTATATTATTAATCTAAATTGTATTTTTGAAAATATATACAGTGGTCGAATAGGGCACATACATTATTTTACAAACAAATATTTTATAATTCACATGAAATATATTCACTTAATATAAGATCAATTGACCATTAAATATATTACAAGAGGAAAAAAGCATACTGATAATCCCATACGCAATTCTTAGGATGATTTAAAAAATCCGCTTGAAACCGTGTGATCGATCGTAGACGACAAATAAATTGATAGGAGATTACACAAGTGAACACGACTAATCCAATAATTCTGTTTTTCCAAATGCGACTTAAAAACCGTAATCCGACGTATTTGGGGCTTTATTTTCAGAGATGATATCTGGAGGCTTATCAGATTTTGGTATCGAGAGAATTTGGAATAGCTAACACATTTGTACAAACTAATATTGTACGGTGTACACTTGAGTATGATTGTGATGGGGTTGAGTTTGGTCGGTGTGCAGAGAAAGATCACCATAAGTTAAACTGACGTATATTGTCGAATAATAAAAGTTATAAAAGTAAAGAGTAAAGTTAATTGGCTAACCCTTCCTCTGTGGCTGTTAATCGCACACTACACTTAATTATTACACAAAAAGAATATTAATAAAGTTAAGCATTACAACTCAAGGTTGCAAACGCAGCTAAAATTATATGACATAGTAAAATATTGCTCAGTACTTAAAAGGTAACAATGCACAGTAAAATATTGCTCAGCATGTAAGCAAGATGATATGTACAGTATGAGACTGTACAAATATAAACTCAGGTCACAAACATAACATATATATTATTGGCTTAAATAACGAAAAAAATATCTATATATATAATAATTTACATATTTTTTTTATAATCAACATTGGTTTCTTATTTAGAGTTTGTTAGTATATACAGGTTTTAAGAAAAGACATTAATTAAGAAAAATGGCAATCAATATAAATAAATAAATATTTCTCACACTTACACCAATTAGCCTAGCCCTTTTTTTTTGTTCCCCTGAGGAAAATGCATTAAATTGCATACCCCGGCTGTGGCGAGCCGGCGGTTATGTGGGGCTCTCCTCCCCAGAAGGGGGAGGCCTACCCACTAAAAACCTCAGGGATGGCCTTCTTCTGGAATGTAGGGAGACCCCGGGAACGCGAAGCGACTTCCGGGAACCCCCAGCTCCCCTGCCTATGGGAGCCCTCCTTGGGTGGCCGCTTCGCGGGCGCGTCTTCCTCGCGCCCGCCGGCGACCCAATTAATTCGCTTAGCCCAAAGTAAACTCTGTAAGGCTTAAATAGGCAATACATATATTATACATATATAAATACATTTGGTAGAAATATATTATAACAACCATGTGACCCCACCGGGACCTCATAAATTAATATGAATTCAGTAGATTTTAATAGTAATAAAATTATAATTGAGATTTCCCTTGTGTAAAACGGTTGCATTCGCCACCACTTGACTGTACAATTGGGTTCTTATGAGATTCGTAGTACGAGTAAGTCTGTAATCCACTGAAGAACTGACGTCTACGTTTTCTTATGAAAAAGATGTAAAGTCAAGATACTTAATAATTTCACTGCCACCTCTAACAGCTCTTGTCAAATAAAACCGCACACTTTTGTCTTGTGGTAGAAATGATTAAGACGAGGATACCCAAACAGATGACCATGGTATTGAGTCGACCTCCGGTATTTCAAATTTTGGCGTTCAAAAGGTCAATAAGAAAACAATTATGTTGGATATTTGTACTTCATGGTTATTGCCATCATTTCTGCCAAAATTCGCCCACTGCTGCACATAAGGCATCTATGCCGATCTTTGCCTTTCTGCAGTCTTCACCAAATCATCAGATTACATAATACAAAAAGTACAGAACCACTATGTTAAAGATCGAAATATGTAGACAGTGAAAAATTTAATCCAAGTTATATATTTAATATTAAATTCATTTGAACGAAATGTCTATAACGAACGTATCAATGCATTTAATATTGCAATCATATATTTGTTTGGTTTTCTATTGTGAAAGAGATAACTAATATTAATCTCGATATTAAAGCAACAATTTCAATATCAAATATAAAATATTTTATTGTCATCTTTCATGAAAATAATTCTGTCGCCGCTAGTACTGCTTCGGATCATATAATTTTGTGTATGTCACAATAGAATTCCGTTCTTTATTAGATTATGGAATTATTGAACATTCCGATTACACTTTTATCGTCTGTTTGGGTAGCTCCGTCTTATCTTTTCTGCTGTAAAATAGCAGTTCTTACATTGCTCTTTACCGGCATGAACGATAAGTGAGTAGTGAAAATTCATTGACTAACAGTGAAAACTTATATTAACTAGTATGCAAGTACCGAGTAATGTAGGCAACGTATATTGTAGTTTTTGTGGTGATTACAGATTTGTTGAAAATATTTCAGTAATTATATCTAGGCGATTATAATCATTTTACCATAAAGTGGGCAGTCTGCTTTTATGTCAATATATAAAAAGTCGAAAACAAAACAAAATTGCAAGACCAAATTGAACATGTTTTTAATTTTATAGTATAAAAACTTGTCATATAAACACATCAATGGGTTAATTTTTACATATTCATTTTGAGATAGCTTTAATGATACTCGTAATAGGGACGGTTTTCACAATGCAAACGTAAAGCTTGACGTGTTTCTGACCGTACCATTATCTAATGAAAACAATTATTTTCTTTATCCCATCCACGGGTTCTTTTGAGTTTTGTGACTTCGGATTTATTTAAAAAATGCTCAATGACCCGTGCCAACTGTGAAATTTTTAATTCAAATAAATGTATGTTTTTTTTATTTTTATCTCTGCGGTTGGTTTTGTAATTCCATTTTAAATTGATAGCAGATATTTTGCTGCATATTACTAACTAACGTAGATTGTACATATATTGGGTTAAATAAAACCTAGATTTTTGAATTCGAATAACTTATTTTTTGTTTAAATTGGCTGTAACCCGTTTTGTACGTACTATTGAACAAACAAAATTCACCGAGCATTATCCGTTACTACACCGAGAATATTAAAACTGTATTTTCACATTTTACTATGTTAAGCCTGCAAGCTTAAGCTGCAACTTTTAAGTTAACCTGTTAATGCCTACCTTTTCAATTAGGGTGGTTTTTCGAAAATGTGACTCTTGTATTTAGTTTTGTTTTGTATTTTTTATATTGATACATGTACAATGAAGAAATAATTAAATAAACTATCTATATATACACTGTAAGTATAAATACTAATTACATAAATTTATTGTACATGTAATAAACCATTCCATTCGTGAGAGACCATCCCTTACATCTTTCAAATGTCTTCTGAAAGAGTACTATCTGTCTAATTAATTGTATTAAATTATATAATTATTATATATATATATATATATATATATATATATATATATATATATATTATATATATATATGTATTATGTATGTATGTATATATATATGTGTATATATTTATTTATGTGTAAGTATGTATTTGTATATATATGCTTAATGATGTGTACATTTGAATAGGTTAAACACTTAATTACCCCTGCAATTTTAACGTCTTGCACCACTATTTGGGTTGGCTGGAAGAGATCGCTTTTAAAGATAAGTCCGCCCTTGTACACTATGAATAACTACAATTTTTATTTCTTTTTATTGTACAATAAAGTATTATATATATAAACAAACTTATTGCAGATAATCGTAGTACGTTGTTGAAGATCCTTGTTTCACATGAGCTAAGCACGCTATAGTACTCTAAATACTGTACGCTATAGTATTTAGTGGATTTGAAGCCTTATCCGTGTTTACTACCAACAATTACCCGTGAATTATTCAGAGCGTAATGACTGTACCAATTTTGAGATATGAATGCGTGATCAATCATATTATCCTCCTATTCTTTTCATCGAGCACGCCATGTGACACGGAGATTAGTAATATGCCACTGTATTATGTAAATTACGTGCCTTACGATGAATTACGGTTCGCTTCCAAATTCTGATCTCTATCTTGAAGATCGATTAACAATGACAACTGTTTGTTATTTAGGTCACCAAAATATTGATATATTTTTGAGAAATAATGATTCTTCGTCTCTTACTACTGATTTGGAGAATAAGGTTGTTAGAACGCTGTTCAACATTTCAACATTATTATTTCGGCTTAATTGCTATCAAGCGGAAACAACACCGTCAGCATCAGCATCATCGTGATCCGAGGCACAACGTGACCATCACATCAGCACAACGTGAATTAAGAACTGCAAGATTTTGCGATTACGCGCGATACACGGACGGCACACATAGATTTAAGTGTAAATGTGTAAATAAACTAAATTTGTATAAATAGGGTAATTTGTAACAAAGAGAACGAGGCTCTCAAAAAAAAGGGCCTCGGAGAGAGTCAGGTAGCGCCGAGGCCGTCGCGGGATAGCGTCTGCGACGCGCCTCTAGTACAGGCCGCGCCGAAGAAAAAAAAGGGCCGACAGGCGAAAGGACCTGTCCCCCCAGGAACATCGACTGAGTCCCGGGAGGAAGCGGTGACGGCGGACTGGAGCCATTTCTCCACCATGATGGAGAGGGAGTTTGTGAGGTTCCAGTCCGATCTCATGCGCCGCTTCTTCCCGGACATGGGACGGAGACCCCCGCTCGCCATGAGCGGTGTCAGGCGGAAGCAGCTCAGCCTGCCGTGCCTGGAGGGGGCAAAAACAGAAAAAATAAGGGCAAAAGAAGAGGCAAGGGCAAGAGGGGGGGCCCCGTGCCGCCGATTCCGAGTGCGGTGGCCCCGCTAGCACCTATTGCGCCGGCGGTCCCGAACGGTGGCCCCCAGGAGCCCTCTCAGGGGGTCTCTCGGGGCACCTCTTGGGCTACGGTAGCGGGACGACGGCCTGCGGCCGCCCCAAGAAGGCCGCGGCTCCGATTAGGGCCCCGACAATTAGGGTGGTCGATCTCGGCCCTCGAAAGGTGCCCAAACCACCTACCTGTGCGGCGGTAGTTGTGACGGTGCCCCCGGGCGTCGACACGACGTACGCCGCGGTGATGGAGTCCGCCAAATCAAAAATAAAATTGGCGGACCTGGGAATCACCGGCGGTGTGCGCACCAGGAGGGCCGTGACCGGGGCCCTCCTGCTCGAGGTGCCCGGCCCAGAGAGCTCCGCCAAAGCCGACGCTCTGGCGGAGCGAATGAGGGAAGCAGTAGCGGACACGGGTGCAAAGATCTCGCGCCCGTGTAAAATGGCCGACGTGCGTGTGATGGATCTCGATGAGTCTATCACACGTACACACGTGGCGGCTGCCATAGCTGCGGCTGGCGCGTGCTCTCCGGAGGATGTGAAAGTCGGGGAGATACGCGTCGACCGCATCCGCCTGGGTACAGTCTGGGCCAGGTGTCCGCTCAGCGCGGTCAGAAAACTGACGGCTGGGCGGCTCCTCGTTGGTTGGACCTCGGCGAGGGTCGAGGCACTGGAAGCACGGCCCCTGCAGTGCCACTGGTGTCTCGAAAGAGGACATGTTAGGGCCATGTGCCCTAACAAAGACTCAGATAGGAGCGCTCGCTGCTACAGGTGTGGAGAGACAGGGCACATTGCCCGTCTCTGTACGGCGAGCGCCCCTCGCTGTCCAGTCTGCTCGGATTACGGCAGACCGGCAGAGCACAGGATGGGGAGCAAGAAATGCTCCCCACCGAAGAGGAAGGCTGGGGTTGCTGCCCAATCCCCCGCCCCGGCCCAGGGGCAAGGCGAAGCCATGGACACATAATAATGGACGTCCATGGCAGGGTACTGCAGGGCAACCTCAACCACTGCCGCGCGGCGCAGGATCTCCTGATCCAGACGCTCGCGGAGGGTGAGGTTGCGGTGGCGGTCGTCGCAGAGCCCTACTCTGTCCCGAACCACCCAAGATGGTTCGGGGACGACCTGGGCTCTGTAGCCATATATTGGGCGAGCGACAGGCCGCACTGTACCCCCTTTGCCAGAGGGCCGGGATACGTGGCCGTGGAGTGGGGGTCCACGGTCATGATAGGCTGTTATATCTCCCCGAACTGCGGCCTCGCCGCATTCGAGGCATTCCTGGACGGGCTGGCGAACTGCATTCGCGGTTGCGCCCCCCGTCCGGTTTTCGTCCTGGGTGACTTCAACGCCCACTCGAGAGAGTGGGGCGACACCCGGGACGACGTAAGAGGGGAGACACTCCTGGAGTGTGCGGCGGGACTGGACCTTCGGCTTCTAAACCGAGGTTCAGTCAGCACCTGCGTGCGGTGGCAGGGGGAGTCGATCGTCGACCTATCATGGGCGACACCCACTGCGCACCGCATGGTGTCGGGATGGAGGGTCGCGGACGAGGTGGTCACTCTATCTGACCACCGACACATCGTTTTCGATGTGTCCTTCCGCAACCCTGCTCGCACGCTTCAGGAGGACAGCCGTCCGCGGCGTTGGTCCATCAAGCGGCTGGATCGAGATATGGCTCTAGCCGCTGCCCACGTCGCGGACTGGTCGGAGGAGGGACGGATCTTGCCCGATCTCGGTGTGCAAGCGCAAGCGGCCTGGCTCAGGGAGACATTGACGTCGATCTGCGACGTCTCTATGCCCCGAGTCAGGCCGTCCCGGCGGGGCTCTGCATACTGGTGGAATGAGGAGATCGCGCGGCTTAGGATTGCTGTTATAGCCGCGCGCCGCCAGTACCTTAGAGCCCGTCGAAGACGGCAAGCCTCAGTCGAGGAAGTTCTGAGTGCCAGAAACGCGTACGGAGCCGCAGCTAAGGCGATCAGCATCGCCATCGCTGACGCCAAGGCGAGGTCCTGGAACGAGCTCCTGGAGGGACTGGAGAGGGATCCATGGGGGCGCCCGTACAAAATGGTACTGGGCAAGCTCCGACCATGGGTCCCTCCACTGACGGAAACCCTGGACCCCGATACTGTGGGAAGAGTGTTGGATACGCTCTTCCCGAGGGTCCAGGACAGTTCCTCCGTAGCCCCGTCGCCCGCTCCGTGGTCGGATGACCTAGGGGTGACGGAGGGCGAGCTCGCCGGGGCCGTGTCGCGGCTCTCAGCGCGCAGCACCGCACCGGGCCCAGACGGAATCCCGGAAAGGTGCTGGCGCTGGCACTCAGGACATTGGGGAACAGAGTGAGGCAGCTCTTCACGTGCTGCCTCAGAGAGGGCGTGTTCCCCATCGACTGGAAGTCGGCCAGGCTGGTGCTGCTGAGGAAGGTAGGAAGGACCGAAAACGTTCCGTCGTCGTTCCGTCCGATCTGCTTGCTGAACGAGGCGGGGAAGCTCTTCGAACGAGTTATCTCCGCCCGTATCAGCGAGCACCTGTCGCGCGTGGGTCCCGACCTGTCGGACTGCCAATTTGGATTCCGGCAGGGGCGATCGACGCTGGACGCTGTCCAGCGCGTGCGGTTGCTGTCGGAGTCCGCAGTCCGATCGGGGGGGGTGGCTCTGGCGGTGTCTTTAGACATCGTCAACGCCTTCGGCACCCTCCCCTGGCAGGCCATCAGGGGGGCACTCGACCACCACGAGTTGCCCCCCTACCTGCGAGCCGTGGTCGGGGACTACTTGCGCGACAGGACGATCGGAGTCAAGGGAAGGAACGAGACGGAAACGGAGAGAGCGATCGAATGCGGCGTTCCGCAGGGGTCAGTTTTGGGACCCCTCTTATGGAACCTCGCGTTCGATGCGGTCCTTCGCACCAGTCTTCCTTGCGGCGTGAGTGTCGTCTGTTACGCTGACGACACTCTCGTCGTGACGACCGGGGCCGACTTCGAGCAGACGCTCAGGCTTGCCGAGCTGGGGGTGGCGTGTATCGTGAGGGCGATCCGCCGGCTGGGTCTAGAAATAGCGCCGCACAAGACCGAGGCGCTATGGTTCCACGGCCTTCCAAAGCGCCGGGAACCACCCAGCTGCCGGATACGGGTAGGTGACGCGGAGGTCCAGGTGGGGCCTACATCAAGTACCTTGGCCTCACCTTGGACAGCAGATGGAGCTTCGAGGAGCATTTCGTGCGATTGGTCCCCCGAATCAAGAGGGTCGCGGGCGCCTTACATCGCCTGCTGCCCAATCTCGGGGGACCGAGGGATGGTGTTCGCCGCCTGTACGCGAGCGTCGTACGGTCCGTGGCCTTGTATGGGGCCCCCGTGTGGTCGCAAGACTGCACGAGGTCCTCCCGCTGCAGAGCTCTGCTCCGGAGCATGCAGCGGACAATGGCTATACGGATCGTGCGAGGCTACCGTACGATCTCGTACGAGGCGGCGACGGTTCTGGGGCGGTCCCCCCTTTCGAGATCCTGGCCGACATGTACGCGGTGATGTACAACGCACCGCGACATGTCGGTCGGGGGGCGACGGGGGGAGTCCCCCGGCACCAGCGCACGGAATGCACAGACGGGAGTTGCACCGACGGGCCGAGAGGGCCTGGCGTGCGCAGCTAGAGCGTGGGGGCTGCGTGCGTCAGCGCGCCGTCGGTGCGGTACTCCCGCACTTCGAAGCTTGGCTCTGCGGGAGGGCGGAAGTCACCTACCGCTTGACTCAGATACTCACCGGACATGGTTGTTTCGGTGAGTATCTGAGTCGAATAGGGAGGGAGGACACGACACGATGCCACCATTGCGCATCTGACCTCGACTCGGCCCAGCACACGCTGGCGGAGTGCCCTGCTTGGGACTCCGAACGCCGAGTCTTGGTCGAAGAGATCGGGCAAGATCTGTCTCCGCCAGCGTTGATTGCGGCAATGCTGGCGGATGAGGGAGGTTGGAGGGCTGTGGTCTCCTTCTGTGAAGCGGTGATGCTCCAGAAGGAGGCCGCCGAGCGGGATCGGGAGATGGCCGATCCCGCTCGAAGAAGGCGGCCTCGGGCCAGATAGCCTGGCCTGAGGCGCCGCCACGGGTCGCTGGCGGGCGCGACGCAGTTCGTGCCCGTGGAGGCGACCCGGGAGGGACCTCACCCCCGGATGGCCGGGGGATGACGTCGTAGGAGGTTGGAGGGGAGGAGGCGGCAAGATCACTCCTCCCCGAGAAGGGCTCCCCTAATGCACCCAGGGGTGCAAAGGCCAGGGGTCCTCAGATGCGATACTTGATCCTGAGGGCCCCCTACAACGCCAGAGGATGGCCATCGCTGAGGTTTTTAGTGGGTAGGCCTCCCCCTTCTGGGGAGGAGAGCCCCACATAACCACCGGCTCTCCGCAGCCGGGGTATGCAATTCAATGCATTTTCCTCAGCGTAACAAAAAAAAAAAAAAATCAAAAAAAAGGGTAATTTGTAACAAATAAAACACAGTTCAACCAGCAGTCGAGTACTACATTTCTCCTGCACTAATCCCGCTGCGGCCAAGACACCTTTAGCCGTCAGTCGATCGGTCTTGTGAGTCTGCTTGACCGGCAGTGGGAAAACCATCTCCTGGGCACATTGCACGACGTGCTCAACCCTTTTACCTTCCCCCTTCCGACCATTGCCTTAGGTCCCCTGGCAATGGTTATCCTGACTTATATATATTAATATCACAACATTATATATTTTTATGGTTAGGTTAGGGCTGTAGGGAACACGTAGGGAGATTAGGAACACAGTACCTACAGACCATCTTTCCATAGTTCATGTACAGTTAGCGGCAAGTTAGTGCTATATACAGTTTCACTACACTACACACGCACGCATATTAAATACTTCACAGCGACACTAATTTGACTTGCCGTGTACTGTACAAAGGTTTAATGTGGAAGGAAGCCAGATATCGATTAACCATAACCTTGCTTATTTTTTTTTAAACTTAGTCACTTTAGTATATAAGTTGATATTTGATCGCAAATTATTTGATCTTAGGAAATAGCACAGTCAAGGATGTAACACACTATTTTGGTGAATTGGGCTTAACCCGATACCGAATAAACCTTTCATCGATGTCGTCGACCAGCGGCGACACACTAAGTGCCGTCACTGGTCTTCTTGGTATTGGAAATAGATTTAATTATTTTATAAACACGGAAGTAAATCTGTCTGTCTGTACTCGCTTTCACACCAAAACTACTGAACCGATTTTAATGATATTTGGTACACAGATTGTCTCGAGCCTGATAAAGGACATAGACTTTTAATGTGAAAAAAGGGGTTGTATGAGGTTAAAAATGGGGAATTAAAATAAGTGCGTCATTTCCAACAAACATTGAATTGAAAAAATTTGATACATTTTTTATGCTTTCGATTACATATTTTTACTCCAATGGGGCTGAAAAAAGTACATGAATTGTGTTTGAAGTTTTTGTTTGAAGAGGCCTAGAAACTACTGAACCTATTTAGTTGAAAGTTGCTATAGGGTTAGTTTAACGGTTGGAGAAGGATATAGGGTAATTATATTTTAACTGCGTGAAATGAGAATTTGGGGAAGGATATAAGATTTTTTTTGCGCGAAAACATTTCCATTTCAATGTTGCAATGTTGGTAAGTTAATATAGTATACACAGATTTCGTCTAAATGAAGTAACCTATCTGCCATATATTTGAAGACACTGAGTTTATACACCTATCGGGAAAAACGGACTCAGATATAATGTTTCATAATTTCAAACTATGAATAATTAAGAAAATAATAATATAGAAAATAATTTCATCATAATAAACAGATTTCAAATGTATATTCGCCAGTAAAATTATTCAGTGAAGCATACAAACCGAAAGATTATTATGCAACATTATTAGAGTTACCAAAAGTTATAGATTTACTTTCGCTCTCTTGGTTCACAAGAAGAAACTTTTCTGACCTGCGGCGTCGAGTTTACCCACTTAAGAATTTTCTGTATAAATGTGTAGAACCGATGTACCTACCCTACTTAGTTGACGTACGTACTTTAAATCTTTCTTGAAACTTTTTTTTTTGTAAAATGTACACATATAAAAAATCTGAAATTTCATAGATATTACGCGAGAATAAGATCTTGTAATGCTTCGATTTTGTCTGTCAAATTTATTCCTGTTGCCGATAATTTATACATTTGAACTTCAATCGAACCATTCAATCCTAAAGTACGTTACATAAATCTCTTTGCAAAGTTTCTAACGATGTGATATGTGATTCTAATTTTGTGTAAATTGCAAACACGCTTTATAAAATATGTCTGCTCTAATACAACATACGCATAACATACAAAGCCACAGTGGTACTGTGGTCTCGATAGTGGACTTCGAATTGAAAGAATCTGAAGATCCGAGATCAGTCCTGCTATGTATTAATGTGTTACGTTCTTAGAAGTTCATTTCTGCGTTGAAGGTAAATATTGTGAGAAAGATGTTGACTAAAACCTAAGCGCCCTAACATAGTTTATGTCTAACCCGTTTAATTCGCCAATCAATGTCCTGGGTTTACAGGAAGAAATGTGTAACTGAAATATGCAGTAATTTGTGCTCATTGTTAAAAATGTATTTTCCGTTTATGTATGTGTGTGTAAAAATAAATAGTTGGGGCAGACTTGACCGTCTCTGGTGAAAAAGTACCTATATAGCAGAGCTCTCTGACCTTTCATAACAAGACCATGTGACACAGAGTATCTTTGTACTCTATACAAATATCGCCTGCGCACTGGTCATGGCCGAATTAAGAGTATGAAAATTGTCGCACTATCTCAAATGAGGCCAGATTTCCTGGGATCTTGTGGCCGAGGTTGTAATTGATGATTCATTTGTGATTTTAGAAAACTTAAGAATATAAGGATGGATTATGTAAAGATAGATCTGCATGAGAAGAATCTTAGTACGGAGAGAGAGAGAGAGGGTATTGGAGAAATACGTATGACATCGGTTCTCGGGTAAGAGTGGGATAAAGTTTGGGTATTATAGAAATCCTTGAGGATCGATTCATTTCTATTAAGTGGATTTATAAAAACTCTTAACTATGGAAGATAACTCTTAATGGCGATATTCTATGACTGATATTATCCTTACTAATATTATAAATCGGAAAGTGAGTTTGTTTGTTTGTTCCGCTTTCACGCCGTAACTACTAAACCGATTGCTTTGAAATTCGCAGACGTAAAGATAAAAGTCCGTATTAAATAATAGGCTATATTTTATCACGGAAAAATCGACAGATCCCACGGGATGCGCAATAAAGGCTTCGCTCAAAAACTACTGCACAAATTTTCAAGCGGTTTTCATCAATAGATAGAGTGATTCTTGAGCAAGGCTTTGCGGTATTTTTTATCTCGGAAAAACGTATAGTCCCACGGTAAGCGCGATAAAACCTTCGCGCCATAAACCGACTTCCGCGCATATGTAACCGTGGGTAAATGCTATGACCCTTAATCCGCTGTAGACCCAATCCCGAAATCCACGCGGGCGAAGCCGCGTATAGAAAGCTAGTAATAAATAAATGGATATTAGTATAATAATAAATTATTTATAATGTATTTTTCTTGTTTGTTTATATATTCATATAGTTTTTCAGCTACAATTGACGAAGACAAATCTAACAAAGGAGATGGCTAAACGACTGCCCTTAACATGTATACATTTTTTTTTTATACTACAACGGTAGCAAAAAAGCTTACGGCCTGCCTGATGGTAAGCAGTCACCGTCGCCTATGGACGCTTGCAACACTAGGGGCATTACAAACGCTTTGCCGACCTTTTTAAAAACCTATTTACTCCCTTTTTGAAGAACCCCATACTGTAATCCCCCGGGAAAGCCTCAGCAGGGAGCTCGTTCCACAATCGGAGCGTGCGCGGAAGGAAATTACGTTGAAACCGCACTGTGCGTGACCATTTAGGCTCCAGCATGTGAGGATGTACACCCTGCCGATGGCGAGAGGTGCGATGGTAGAATGTGGCCGTGGGCATCATGTCGAACAATTCTTTGGAACACAACCCGTTGTATAAGCGATAGAAAACACACAAAGAGGCACAGTCTCTTCTCAGACTTAAGGGCTCAATACCGCATGTGAGTATGGGATCGTCAACGATACGCTCAGCGCGTCTTTGGACCGAATCAAAAGGATCAAGTTGGTATCGAGGTGCTCCCGCCCACAGGTGACAGCAGTACTCCATATGGGGCCTGACTTGCGATTTGTATAATAGCAGTCGTTGCCTCGGAAGGAAGTACCGCTTAGCTCTGTTAAGCACACCTAGTTTTTTAGAAGCCAACTTGACCTTGTCATCTAAGTGACTTCGGAATTGAACGTCACTGGAGATGTTGACACCGAGGATCCCAATACTCTTCGAGATGTTCAAGGTTGTGTTCTGGAATTGTGGGGCTACAGTGAATGGGGCTTTTTTAGCGGTGAATAAATATATCACACTGCCTCATAATTTTTATATATTCATTAATGAATTGTTACATGATTATTATTTTCCTAGAACTTTCGTGAAAAAATAATTAAATAAAAAGTTTTAAACTTGCTTTCCTATTTTCCGGACTTGAATAGTGTTGACATTTAAGTGTTGATTATTTAAATTGGTTCCACCTTGCTAGAGTCTTATGTGATAGATTCTAACAAATTTGACTCAAAGCAATTTTTTTGGCTGTGTGAATATAGATTATATTAAATACACGCACTATATATAATATATGGCATTAAAAACACATTAATTAATATGGACCCAACAAAATACAAACAAGAGTTGTGTTTGTAATATCGTAAACAAAACGAGCATTAATATTGTTTACCAAATTTCTTGGTTCCGTAACTGAGCCTGTGAGTGACACGGCGGTTTACCTCCGAGGCAATTGTTTTAGGGCGATATGACGATACGTCTCAATCTAAATCTGTTTACGATCAGGGGTGATAGACGATATTATTTCCTGCGACCTTTGGCGCCCAAACGTGCGTGAGGAACGAGCTACCGAGAACACGCAACCCTGGTCAAACCCCTAACAAAGATCATCTATAAAACGATCGTATACCAAAGCCATAAGACTCGGAGTCACTTGAGTACGTACACGTGCTGTTGCATAATCTTTGATATGCGAATGGAAGAATAATTCAGTTCACCATCGTGAATGTATCAAGATCTTGGAGATGAAGATTAAGTTGCAATGAATTATCGCCTCTTGGACGTTCTAAATAAATACTATTTTAAGTAACATAACATGAAATCAAAATCAAAATAATTTTTATTCAACATAGACCTTTACAGGCACTTATTGACGTCAACAAAAAAAACAAAAAAAAGCTTAAAAAAAACAAAAACCTTGTACGTACGTACGAATAAGAAAAAATATATATTGACTCGACACCTGTTCGGAAATTCGGAGATCCTTCTCGAGAAGAACAGGCAAGAAACTCTGAAGGTCTATTTTTTATCTCCTCTTTTCAATGTTAATAATTATAATAATATAACATAAAAATACAATATAATATAAGATACAATCATACCTAATACGATTACAGTCGTATGTATGTTTACATACACATATAAAAATAATACAATATTATAAAAAATGTTTTTACCAAACATGGTTCTATGAATAGTGTCCCTATTCCCAAATAGTGTGATCATTTAGATAGTCACTTACTTTATGATAACGTTTACTCATGAGTGTCTTTTTGATATGGATTTTAAATTTATATAAAGGCAAATCAATGACACTTTGTGAAACATAGATATACATTTCCCCAAGAACGAACAGCTAGTTTTATGGAGTCTGAACATTGGAACGGCAAGTTTATTTTTGTTTCTAGTATTCACATTACGTAGATCACTGTTTTTATTGAATTTATTTTAGTTTCTATATACAAAAACTAAATTATCATATATATATTGACTAGCTAAAGTTAAAATATTAATTTCTTTGAAAAATTCTTTTAGAGATTGTCTAGCCCGTAAACAGTAAATAGCACGAATCGCTCTTTTTTGTAAAAGGAATACTCTCAATGTTAGCCGCTGATCCAAATAGCAGCAGTCCATAGGACATAACACTATGAAAGTAGCTGAAATAAACAATTCTTTATTGCACATCAAAAACAAGGACATAGACAAAAAAAATGCAATAAATAGCAAATGTACAAGAAGCGGCCTTATTGCTAAGTAGAAATCTCTTCCAGGCAGTCAGGCAGCCAGGTAATAAGACAGGACTAACTAGTGTAAGTTAAGCAATCTTTGACAGGAAGTGAACACGCAATTGATTCTCAAAGGACTTCAGTATCCGCGCTCTCCTAATACCTAATTTTTATTTTAGTATATACTAAAAGAAGACAATGAAAGGAGTTATTATTCTTTTTATTCCACAATGGTGACAAGACTTACGACCTTTCTGATGGTAAACAGTCGCCGTAGCTTAAAGACTCTTGCTACACCGGAAGCATTACAAACGTGCTGCTGACCTTTCAAAAGCTTATTTTCTCTCTTTTCGAATAATTTCATAATGTACTTCCGCTAACACTAACGTTCAACAAACGATAAGATAATATACTTTTGTCGTATATTCCATTTCGAACATCATTATTTTTTATCAAAATTCTGTGAATCTTATATTTAATAGTAAACTGAGGATTTGGATATTATTTGACTGTGACCTTCCTACACTTATATGCTTATGAAAAACTGTAGTTTACTTACTAAAATAGTTATATAGATTCATATTATGCACTAGTTTACGCCCGAAGCTTCGATTTTTTTATTACAGTATATTCAGAAATAAGCAGATTATCAGATAATTATACAAGCCACCTGAAGTTAAGTGATTACAATTCCCTTTTTTATTTTATCCAAAATCAAAATTAACTTTATTCAAATATGACTTTATAGAAAGCTCTTTTGAATCGTCCAAATTTCGTCCATTACATAGTAAATGTAGTTCGCGTGAGATTCCTAGCAAATCTGTAATCCACACAAAAATCACAGTGTGTTGTCAACATACATGTGACATAAGATGTTCAGTACCCAGTTATTTCACTGCTATCTTTTCTTAGTCCTTCTTTAGTTAATTATATTAAAACTTTCTCCAGATTTCAAACAATTTCTAAATTAAATTACATAAAAAATGGTTAACTTGTTTTTATCAAAGTTTCCCCCAGGAGATATATTTTTAATATGACAAATAAGTATTTTCTTCGTACTTATTTTGTATCGCCTCTTAAGGGATCACTTTTGGAAAATTCTATTGTAGTATAACTCATTTCTTCACAGCTCAATAAACATTTATTGCTCACGATACAAAACTAACAAGTCTAGCAATCTGCATCTATTATAAAATAAGGTACCCTTTTATTTCACAACACGTGTACTGCAGAGCAGAGCCGTTCCTGATGGCTGTTCGAATCCAAATAGACCAACCTCGATTTTTTTTCCTCCAGAGAGGAAGTCTGTGTATCCTCACAAAGAGCACGAAACGTACCCAGGATACTCCCGCAACGGCAAGTGTCACGGAGGTTATGTTGGTTGGACTCCACACGAACGGAGCGGTCCGACCGCGTGATCTACCAAGTAAATTCAGCCTGAGCCTTGGCCAAAAGGGCCCTACGGCTTGAATGGAGAGAGCCTGACTTCGTCGCATGTCGTTTTATCATAGAACGGTTTAAACAAATGTTGCTAGTTGCGAATAATTACTAAGAAAATCGATAAATTTGGAATTCTAAAACGAGCAGTTTGGACTATGCGATAATATGTCAGCCAGTCACCAGCCAGTTTTTTCCCTTATGTATTATGATAAATATTAATTAAAATAACATTTATCTACAGAACTCATTTCAACATAAAACCAAAACGAAATTCCGCAATAAACTGTTTGCTTCAGTGCAAATGTAAAATTTTTATTCGGACTTGATTAAAATCGTGGAGAATTTTTAAAAACTTTACAGAGGAACTAATTTCCTTCAAATACGAGGACGAGGTTTTAATCAAGAATGACGCTATAAATTAATTCTACAAAAAAACTTTTCAAAGTAGCCAGTGTTTATGTACTGATTTTCAAAGTAAAATTACGCTTTACTTGCTTCGCTGTTACTTGTGAGCTATTGAAATATTAACACGTATGTTTTGACATTGTGTTTTGCAGATATACGCGAACAGCGAAGAGATTTTTTTATTACCTTTTGCCTAAACTTGCAATTTAACAAGAAAGTATTTTATTCATACAGAACTTGAGACATTTTCTTAATATACTAATTTCTACACTTTCGTGTTACAATCAATATACATCTGTAACTGTGTTAAGTTTGCTGTATTTTCAATAATCATTACCTTTGCTTTGTTTCTTTTTAAATTATTTGGTAGTATATTTTATATTCTTTTAAATGTAATAAGGTGCTTAAACCATTATTTGAATATGGCAACGCTTGATCGTGTTGGCTGTATGGTTTGGCGCGTAAACTGCTATAACATGAATGCCACCTATTTTCGTGAGGCAATCGGAGAGATGTGCTTTTACCGACACAAGCGTGGAGTAAAAAGACGCGCGGCTGGCCACAGCGGGCATTCAAGCGTTGTTGGTCTTGGGGTTAATCGGAACGATCAGTAAGAAAAACCTGTGTTAGACTAGTGAGTCTTAAGTATAAGTTTGTTAAGAAAATTATAAAAAGTAATAAATTAAGTGAATGTGTAGTGATTGTTTGATTTGGAAAGTCTTCCCATTTAGTGAAGATCTCTCGTATCGTACCAAGGAGCTATTATGACTGTAACAACTGGAATTAAAACGACATATCAATTTGCCTGACATTTCGACCAGGTTGCATCAGCCGTGATCGCGGGCGGATTAAAGCTGCGAGTCTCTGTAATGCGGTAATTTTCTTTGCATATTTTTTATGCGAACTTACGTGCAGTAGAAAGAATTTGCCGGTGGTTCGTGAAAATTGCCGCATCACGGAGATATGACAGCGCAGCATCAGTCCGCCTACGACCACAGCCGCTGCAATCTGATCGAAACGGCAATAAAATATATAAGTATTATTATTTCCCTTTACATATTTATATTCATTGTCGCAATTTATCTAATAAATAGTGAATATACACCACCTGTAGAATCAGCATCAGTTGCCTAATCTTCGTGGCGCTGCTATCTTAAATAGTTTTTTTGCTGCGGAACAATACCGTTTGACCTGCTACTTAAATCACGATTGTGTGGGGTAGATTCTTTGACTTTCAAAAGTAATTATTAAAATCGTTATTAAATAAAGAGGTGTATTATTTATATTATTCACTTATATTATTCAATAGGTGAGGTGTGAGGTGTATTATTTATATTATTCGCTTATATCACGCGTCTTTATAAGAAACGGTCCTTTATAAGGCGTGCGCGGGGATATAGATCCAACGCGTAGAGGCCATTTACGCGAAATTTAATGAAACTGTGCATAGAGTGTACCAACTCAGTCTAATCTCTATCTGCATCATGTTAGATGCACAGAAACTATCGTCTTATCGTCGTACTAAATCAAAGCAGGGAATTCTGTGAATTTTCTGTGTTTTTTTGTAGTTGTTAATTATACAGAAACCTTTATTTACTACAAGTATTTAACAATGTAGCAACTGTCTATCAGATAGACAGTTTGTTTACCAAATTAGTTATTTATAAGAAAATAATATACAGTGTGTCCCTGGATAAAGTGCAATCCCGAAAGGGGATGAAACTAGACCATGAATCATTGACTAGAAAAATATAAAAAAAATTATTGTAGGATTTATTGGTATTTTAAGATTTTCATGTTTCATTAAGGACTCTATGTACAAAAGTATTGATTTCTTCCAAAATAATGGGTCTATTTCTTTGAAATAAAAAAAACAGTATGCCTAATACCTGGCGATGACCATGAAATAATAAATAGTCCGCAAAAAAGTAACTATCTTGGGTAAAAAAATGTATTTTTATGAAAAAAAAAAATTTTTTAGACGTTTATTTTAAAAAACTTCAAATTACTAAAAAAATGTGCCCTATAACTATGTAATTTTATAGCTTACTTTTAT
Organism: Scirpophaga incertulas; assembly: GCA_036419045.1. Classification (NCBI taxonomy): domain Eukaryota; kingdom Metazoa; phylum Arthropoda; class Insecta; order Lepidoptera; family Crambidae; genus Scirpophaga; species Scirpophaga incertulas. The sequence continues at coordinate 24,080,356 of CM071637.1, forward strand.
TCTTTACCATTTTAGCTTCCAAATAAAAAAAAAACAATGTTCTAACTAAAAAAACACGCTATCTACGAACTTTTAAAGTGGAGCCTAATCGTGTTACCACAAATAATATGTACAGTAAAACTGGTAGCAATCACTGGGTAAAACCAAACAACCTTATTGTTTTAAAGTATTAATAGAAATTATATAAACATTTATATTTATATGTAATTATATATAATATAATAACGCAGTCCCTTGATACTGCGCATTAACTAGTATTAATGCTTCACGCTCGTATTTCATTAATGTTGCACGAAATTCCGGGTTTCACGTTTATCTGTGACGACATATTAAATTAACAATTTACCAATTGCATCGCCGATCGCATATCTCAGCTTAGTTACAAACATTTCCCATTAGCGCAATGCACAACAATTATATTGTATTTTTGTTAGTAGTGTAATGGAAATTATTGAATCGCGTGTCGTCACGATTTCCAGGATGAACTCATTTGAAATAATTTACGATGTTGCCTCACATAAAAATGTTTTAACGCACTGATTTTAGTGATCAGTTTCAGTGATATTTTACTTTAACTTTTAAATGCGTTAAAGTGAATTTATTACAATGTCATTGTGTTATAGTCTATAGACTTAAGTACGGAAGAGATTGATAAAAGCATAATATGGATTATATTGCTTTGTACAGAGAGGTGTGGGGCGAGACACAAAGAGAAAAACTATGGAGGTTTCCTTAGCAGAAAGAAAACAAATGACAAAATATTAGAAATAATTGTTAAAGAACGAATCGTACTGTAATGCATAGAAAACAGGTAGGTATTTTTTAACCGCGATGAATGAGTATTTTATCAACACCTCCTCTTAGGTGGAGTCGGTGCAACGTGTCTTCCTATTCTGTTCTTTTCTCTTATACGTCATGTTTACACTGATATTCTTCGCATGTTTATCCATTTTTACGCAATCTATCCTCACTTTCTTAGATCTACAGTCATACTCATCACTTTTCTGGTACTATTAGTGTCATCGCTCCTGATCATATCGCCATTCCGATTGTCCGTTACTATATCTTCTATGTCACTGGCGCAACTCACAAACTTTTTTCTATATAATCTGCGCTTATCTTATCCAGTAGAGTCACACAAATCTATTTTAAAATTGTCATGTGAATGATTCTTATAATCTGTCTTTTATAGTTGGTGCTTATTAGTTCAAATATATTTATAGTACAATTTGTAGTTCAAATAAAAAAATATAATTGAACAATCAAAATAAATAAACCAACAGTCGATTCAGATCATAATACTACTGAAATTATTTAAAAAATGCGATCATTAATTGGTTTTGTGCAATAAACTATATATTACAGACAAGTCTGTAAAATATCTTTATTGCGGAAATTTTATGTCTAAATAATTTTCTCGCAAATACCGTGGCGTTATTTTAGCACAGAAAATGGTACTATTTTGCTTTTGGCAGTTTTCTCTACGTTGTCTGTGGACAATTCTCATGATTTATTTTTGTTAATCTGTGTGTAATTGAAGATTTATTTTGATTATTAAATTGACTCGCTGACTGATATTCTTGCAGTCAATCTAAAGTATACTTGCCATTTCCATAAGCCAAATATATCTCTTCGGATTTTGGTGATTAGGGCTTTGCATAGTCCCTTGTTATAGAATACATTGTAATTACGTAATGTTACTACATTATATTACATACTACTATAGTATGTTAGTATGCCCACAGTACAATTTCGGATCCAGTTACAATACGCATATGACATTTAACGTATTAATTATTATTTCATTTTGCAATCGGAAGATCAAACTATACTAAATTAAAATCTAAATAAAAACTAAAGTCGTCTGCCCTGTGTCTTCAAATGACGATCTTATACGAAACTATATACTATATATATATACATATTTATGTTATATAGTATCGTTGATACCATCGATTTTTTGTCATAAATTTCGATTGTTGAACGGGCAAGCTTTAAATAATAAAGTAATTAAGCTGATATTATTTAAGTATCTTACCATCTGAATCTTACGAGTACAGAGAACATTTCAAAACTATCACATATAACATAGCTTGTAGAATTAGTTGTATGAATGTTAGAGGTACGAAATTTTTAGTTTTAAGAAGGTAGATAATAAATTGAACAATTGAAATCAGTAATAAAAATTAACATATGATAGGACTTTATTTCGAGAAATTTTGATTATATTAAAAAATGAAGATGAAAAAATATTTTTTTTTTCGGAAATAATCTTTTATTTTTCATAGATAATGATATTTTTTTAGTGCAGAACTAAAGTTATACGAATTTACCCAATTGCGACTTGGAAAGTAAAAAAAAATCATAACCCCCAAAGAATTAAAAAAAAAAATTTTTAATATGTTTTCTGTCGATAAAAATAAGTCTAGTTTCACCCATTATCACTTCGTCAAGAATCACACTGTATATATACACACACACACATATAAATATGTACATATACATATATATATAAATATATATATATATATTTATATATATTTATTTATTAAAATTAATATGATTTCCTTAACGAACATTATATTTGTAACTTACATATATTTAAGGATAATTTCCAATATTAGCCGGCAGTTAGCAGCATTACTGAACGGCTAAAATATTCACAGACGAAATCACCGAGAACGTAGCAGTTCCTGCAGTCATTATTCATTCGTAAATTACATTCCTACACTCAACCAAATAATAAACTGGATGATGTGTTGTTTATGTTGCGCAAAAAGAGTATTTTTTCTAATAAAGAGTTAGGTGTGTGGTTCCACCTTATTCGTTTGTTTCCCTCAGGTAATAATATTCATGTTTTTACATTTCCGGGAATACAGTATGGCGTTTTGGGGATAAATTATTCCTGGTTAAAATCCGTCTGTTTTAATCTTTCTTGGGATGTTGTGTTTATTATTCTGACATTTTGAACTCAATAAAGTCTAGTGGTTTATTTACTTTTATTGTTTGCGCAGGTTTTTTAAAACTAAATTGTTAATGTACCCTGCTATAACACGCTCGTTCAACGTTTTCTTTTGTTTATACATTTATTATTATATTATAAAATATATTTAAATAAATTAATTTATTACACATTAATAATAATGTTTAAGGGAGACTGACATTTATCTTATTATTTATACCACGATAGTGGCAAACAGGAGACCTATTTTTGAATTACGAATGCCACTTCGAAATCACTGATGTGGCTAATGTGTTTTGTTTGATTTTTCAGTCTATATATATATATATACACATATATATATATATATATATATATATAATATATATATATATATATATATATATATATATATATGTAATAACCATAATAGTTAAGCCGGTAATAACCGGCAGCGGCTACATTCTCTTACATTTATGTGTATACTTTATCTATGTTGGCAGCTCTGCGATCGACTTTCAAAAATTGGATATTTAGGAATCCGTGACCTCAAAGTCACCGCTGACTATTTAGTCAGCGGTGATTTCGAAATCGCATTCGTAATTCAAAAATAGGTCTCCAGGTCTATGGCCCGCCTGATAATAAGCGATTACCGTACCTATGTCCACTTGCAACAGGGGTGTCACTTGCGCGTTGCGGTCCCTTTAAAAATCTATTTACTCCCCTTTTAAAGAACTGTTATTGTAATGACTCTTGGACTCAAAACTTTTGCTCTAAAGCTGTCTTTATGTTGCCTGTACTGAAACAATACAGAAGGGAAAAAAGTTCAGCTAGTTCTTCTGCCGAATTTCTAGAGTATAAGTTCCCCCACTATACTCTTACTAAACGATGATGTATCTTGTTGTTATATAATTATATATTGTTATATAATTATACTAGCTAGCGCCCGCGACTTCATCTGCGCAGGATTAGTATTTCGTGCAGCTTATATTAACGTGGCGTATATTTTTTTTTCTCTCGTTGGATGCAGGTGGCAATGAACCGGTCGCGCTGGAATTGGATTGGAGAGGCCTATGTCCAGCAGTGGACGACGATAGGCTGAGATGATGATGATGATGATGATATTTTTACAAATAGTAGCCTACGTGTTATTCTGATACTACATTATTGTAAAGTTTCATTATTGTAAAATTTATTCAGTAGTTTCTGTGAATGAGTAACATACATTCATAATTTCGCGTTTAAGATATTTAAAAAAAAGTAACAATATCGATTGTTACAAAGACTTTTTATATTAATTGTTAATACGAATACAACTAAACAGTATTTGATACTCCAGCACTAAGCAGCCTTAGTTTCCGTTTAAATATATACTCTGCACTACATTGTGATTTAAAAAAAGATTGTTTCGTTATATTACATGTACTTTAATACTTTAATGTAATTTAATTTTTGAGATTTGTTTTAATTAGATTTACAGGGTAAACGGATTTTTTTCAACTTAATTTGCGTATCTAAGCTATGAATTTTGATACTGAGATAGGCTAATGTATATATAAGTTTTGTGACACAAAAGCAAATTCTATGTTTAAGGGAAACGACAACTAATTTATTATTACAAAACCTTATTAACTTTTAATAAAAATATGACGGAACATGACCAAATAAAACGACGGAAAATACCAGTGATCTTTTTTACATCACGCCGATGAATTTTAATTAGTAATATCCATTAAAACATTACCGCTGCTCGAAACAAATGGCGTCGTTCGTCCTTCAACTTATTGAATTAATTAATTGAGTACTGAATATACAAGTAAGGTTCGCCTAAGATGATAACTCACTTACCCTAAATATCTTCGGAACTGTTCGTTGGAATAAAGGCATGCAATACGTTTTCAGACTATCGCTAAATAAATTGCAGTGTTCTTGGGTGGCTCCGGCCGCTTGGCCCCTGTAGTTCCGTCTCATATTAAAACTCTTATCGCACCATCTTAACTGCCTCGTACTCGAAACTATAGCCAACTTTGAAAATGATATACGTTCGTTTAATGGAACCACGAACTTGCCCTTTATCTATACGGCTTAAAGACCTTTATCCCGTATCGTCTTTGTCAGAGCCTTGTGCTATTATTCATTATTAATTTGATAAAAAATGTTATGTGTTTAAGACGTTTTCAACTTTATTTTCTGGATTATACCGTGGATAATTCGATGAACGATATAGCAGTAGAGAATAGAAGAGATTGTGCTATACAGATAGGGGTAATAACGGTAGCCATTGTAATGCCAACAATGAAACGCGTTGCTTTTTTAACAGGCGCTACCGTGGCCGGGTTTCTTAGCAGGGAACGTTCGATGTGTAACCAAAGCTGTCAATTTGATTCATGACGATACAGAATGGTACAAAGCCTGTGAAACATTCCAATAAAGCACCTAACATACCCACTCCGATACATTAGATAAACGTTTTATAGATCTGAAAGTAAGTACCTTGCGCTTCTTTGTACTGATAAATGCTTTTAGTTTCAATTGATTGATTGATATTAACACACACACACAGTGCCTAAAGACGAAAGTCTTCAATCAGTGCGTCCTACCCGTAATGACTTACGGAGCCGAAACGTGGACACTGACGGCACGACTAGTCCACAAGTTCAGAGTCGCTCAGCGGGCTATGGAAAGGGCTATGCTCGGCGTTTCTCTGAGGGATCGCATCAGAAATGAGGTGATACGTCAGAGAACCAAAGTCATCGACATAGTCCACAGGATTAGCAAACTGAAGTGGCAGTGGGCTGGCCATGTTAGCCGTAGAACCGATGGCCGTTGGGGCAAACGTGTTCTAGAGTGGATACCGCGAAACGGCAAACGTAGTGTAGGACGTCCTCAGGCAAGGTGGAGTGATGATTTGCGCAGGACGGCTGGCAGGAGCCGGATGCGAGAAGCCGAAAATAGATCTCAGTGGCGTACACTCGAAGAGGCCTATGTCCAGCAGTGGACGAAGAGGGGCTGATGATGATGATGATGATGATGATGATGATTGATATTAATAAGTGAAAACTAAACTAATTTTGTTGTTGATATTAAGTGTATTGGTTTTGGGAGTTAATTAAGAATTGTACCTAGCATAAATTACTTAATTTACCAGAGATAGTTTATAATTCAGCAGGGCAAAGGAATGGTTTCACGCATTTTTTTAGTTCCGTGTGGAACCCCAGACAATTATATACACACCACACATATCTCTTTTTTTCTTTCCTCCTGGAAGAGGATAAAATTATGTATATTGTAATCAGAGTTCTCAAGTCTTTATATTCCAAAAAAACAGTCACTTGAATTACAACTAAAGATCTATCAGAACTGCTGGACGACATAACTCGCATTAATTAGCCACAAGCCTCACGCTGCACGTTTGGTCACAAGTACCTGAGCGCTGTTTTCCTTAATGACAGCTTGATGAGCATGTAAGCAAAGTCAGAGAGGTTATTTCAACCCTTTAACCTTGAAAATCACGAAATTCTAAGAAATAAACGCGGGCAGCTATTGAAGAAAAGACTTACAAATAATTACGTAATTCACTAAAATATTACACCGCAGTCGTTCCATACTGAAGCCAGAAACAAGAAAATTAAATACTTCCTTTGTTCCGAAAACTATTTCATAATTAAACCTGTTGCATAACTTATTCAGCAGACGAAAAGCTAGGGTTAAGCGGCGAATTACGCATAGAGCCCGCCTGTGGAATTCGGCGTAAGTGCGCATTTAATTTTTGCCCAAGTGTCACTTCTGTCATTTTAAATTGCTCTGTGGTCAGCAGACCTATCTCTGTACAAACGGCTGTAATTTCGAATTTGCGTGTGAATTTCTGAAGGGGACGATTCTGTTTGGTTGATGTTACAAAAAATGCGGGCACTCAAAGGGGTCTCTTTGTTTTCATATCGTTATTTTGCGTTCAAATTTAAATTACGGCTCTGCCATTCTTTGGAATAACGTTGGTTTAGGTAGTTGTCTCTTTTGTAGCTTGAAAATATTTTGAATGTTTCCAATGCAGTTAGAAGATCCTGTATTAAAGAAAATCATTACATTTACTTGTTTGCTAATAAACTTCGTAAGCTGACGACGACAGAATGATTACTGAAATGATAGTACATGTAAACTTCAAATAATACACATTTGCCGATATTTTTTAAATATAACAATTAATGAAAACCTGTTATTAAGTTTTACTAATGAATTTATTACGGTATAATTAATATTACATCTTTTCTTATAATTAAAAGTGATCGATTTTCGTTTGATTCGTCACACATTACAGTTTTGTATGCAAATTTCTTAATTTCGCATTAAACCACTGCAATTTTCACATTAATTTATACATCACACAAATCATCGGCTTTAGATCTCAAACGCTTATAGATACAAGTTATATCTAAATTGGAACATCTTAATTAGCTGGTAGCAGCTAAATTACGGAGGCGCCCAAATTCAAATCGATTGACAAAATTGCTGTGACAGTGTCTGCTTAAGTTAGAGGTTCTGGGGTGTGTCCGGACAGCGAAGAAACAACAACTAAGCCAGACTGCTATTACGTGGGTTTCTCTTATATACTATGTTATAATTTCTAAGTTATCATCGAAACAATTTAGGTTCATATTACATACGCGTGTATGGAGGTTGATTGTTTGCCTAAATATTCTCAACGTGTATTAAATTTAAGGATTTTAATGTTATATAATAGTCTAGAGTATGATTAACTTTTCAGTCTAATGAATTATCCCATATTAATAACACAAATTAATACAGCTAATTAAACTATGTTTTTCAAACAATCTATGTTATGTAATTATAATAAAAAAGAAAAGATAAGAAAGGAAAAGTTTATTTCGAATAAACAAGTATACAATTTGACTCCTAAACTAAGTTAAAGAAGTGTATTTCGGGAGCGAGATAATACAGTGTGTATTTTCTGGTAAAAGTTATTAGTATATTAATAATTTTATTGATGTTCAGTAAAATATTCAGTAAATATAAAATCGCACCTTTTTCTAACTACAATAACTAAGCAATTTTCTTTAATAACTTTGTTGAACTTAAATAGTATACGCATTTATTTTTTGTACATTTTCTCATTAATCATGATCTTCTATCAATTATCTTCAAAATAACTATATCGTATTTTATATAAAAATCTTATATATATATATATTATCTACTATACTATTGTGTGTAACAAAATAGTATAGTAGATAATAATATAGTATAGCAGATTCCGTAATGTATTTTAATTGAAAGTCACAATAGTTTTTACGTTTTTTTTTTCTATATTGCCTGGACTGTTGGAATATCTCCTATCGTTTGTACAGAGAATTAGTTTAGCTTCATGTTATATTCCAATAGCCAGTAGCGTAATGTAATATTATTGTTGATAATAAATTAACTAGAGTAGGGCATATTGTAAGTTGAGGTTGTTAGAAATAAAAACTCTTTAATTAATAAGCACATAATGGTAGTATTACTTACATAGAAACTTTTTGTTCTAATAACACGTCATTCTTTTGATTTATTACTAACAAAATAATTGTTATTCAGTTCTAGAAAAATGATTTACCTGTGGATTAATCTTTGTTTTGGTGCGCTATTTATCCACAACAGTTTTAATAAAGTTTTTAGTTCTAGCTAATTGGGATATCGATTCGTTATTAACGACATTGTTATATAATCGTAATTGTTAGGAGGGAAGGAACACAGCTGGATTCAGGGCAAAAGCTATTTAATGACAAGCTTGTTTATACATGACAACCTTATGACATTAACTTAATAAACACATGTAGGTATGTGGCAGAGGTTGCATACACTACAGACATAATATGTCGTCACAGCTCATATACGTCCCCACCGAGGGGCTCGAGCCTAGCCTAACTACGTTAGGGCGATTAGGCCTTAGTCAACCACGCTGGCCCAGTGCGGGTTGGTTGACTACGTACACCTTTGAATCGCTTCGCAGATGTACGCAGGTTTCCTCACGATGTTTTCCTTCACCGTAGGAGCGTCGGATAAATGTACATATGAAATTCGGAACGAAAAACACATTGGTACACGGTGGGGATTAGATCGCGGGCCTCCCGATTCTATGCGGCGCATAAACCAGTGCCGAGACCACAGCGCCACCGACGCTCTCATAATATGTGTTCTCAATAAAAGTGGAATATTTGAATCTTTGTGAAATATATGATTAAATGAAGCAAACGTTGTCATCATCATAATAATATGAAAATATTAAATCAAAAATAATTATAATTTTTGATTTTATATTATATTTTTTAGATTTATATAATAAATGAAAAAATCACTATAGTCAATATATGCAGATAATTGAACCTATCTTAAACAATTTTATGGTTGAGATTTATTATACGTTTTAAAATATAGTTACAAGATTGCTAAATATTATAAAGTAGATGCATCACTCGTTATTAATACTATAAAAAAATACTTAAATAAGGTATGATAAATATCATAATTTCTGCCAAGAGACGCCCACTGCTGAATTCTCCCAAGGGTTTTCACACCGATTGGTACTTCGCTCCTAGTTACGCATTAGGAAATGGTTTGGGTATTCAACTAGGATTGCAGCTTCGATCATGATCAAATCGTTAGTCTAGTGGGATTTAATTATTACTAATTCAATTAGGTATAATAACTTCGAGTATAGCCCTCTTCATTGCCTTTTGGGTGACGCTTAGCCCGTTTGTTGGTTGGCTTGAACATAACCATTATGTTCAAACTATTGTAACATTGACAGACATAATTGGACATTCACGCTGTTAGTTCTACGAGTATAATTAAATATTGATGAATTCAATTTCCTGTGTCTTTACGACACGTCGAGAATTATTTTAACCAGAACAGTAATAACAGGTTGTAATTAAATCATTTTGTATTTGATTTATGAAACGGATGTCACTAGAAATGTTATTGTATTAATTTGAAGGAAAACCCACAGATTTTTTTTCAGAAGGTGGTTTGAAGTTGTAACTTAAATGATTTGACCTTGTGGAGTATTTTTCTACCTCACAGATCTAATGAAAATCTAAAAAAATATTTGTCAATAGGATTTTTACAGTCACTTTTGAGAGACTTTGTACTGGAAAGAACCAGCAAGAAAAGCAGCAAGGGCTATTTTTTTTCCTGTATTTTGACAGAGTTATCATTTAGAAACTGGCTTCTCATAATAGTCTGAATTTAAATAATACTCTGAAAGAATAACATTCTAAGAAGAATAATCTAGTGAATAAAGGAAAAGCACGTTGAAATAGCTATGGCTTTAGCTGACTTAACGGTTTCTTTCCAAAAGGTCTTCTAGCCTATTATCAACTGCAGAAAGATTCTGTAATATATAAGAACGTTTACTGAAATATAGATTTCAATTCACAATGATAGATCGTATAATTAACTTTTAGTCGAAAAAAACAAAAAGCTATTTACGTAACGGGCTACTATGAAAATATTGCAAAAAAAATATATATGGATGAATCCCTGTTTCCATTAAGAATAAAAAGCAGTATTAATGTCAAATTTTATATCATAAAATGCCTTCCTCTACAATAAACAACAAACAACTGCATATCAGACAACACAGGCTATTGCTCCACCACGACAACCAACGAGGGATTACCTCGATACCACCCTGGTTAAAGTCTTGGGTTACCCTTCTTACAGTCTTTATACTGTCTGACTTTTTTCATTCCATAAAATAAATAATCTACTAATACAGTTTTAGTTCCCAGGACATGGGTTAAAAGCGTACTAAAAGATTGTTGAAGGTATCTGCGGCGGATTGGAAATCTGGTTTAGAGATATGAAACTTTGTATAAAGCTCGGAAAATAGTATTTTGAATATTTTTTGAACAGTGTCTGATTCTAATGTCATCATCACTTAGCCAATCATAGTCCACTGCTGGACATAGGCCTCTCCCAATTTGCGCCACAACACCCGGTCCTCCGCCTTCCGCATCCAGTCCCCTCCAGCGACCTTCTTTAGGTCGTCAGTCCACCTGGCCTGGCGTCCTATTACCTTACGGTTGCCGAGTCGCGGTCTCCATTCAAGGACTCGTCTGCTCCATCGGCTATCATTCCTTCGGCAAACGTGGCTAGCCCATTGCCACTTCAGCGAGCTTATTTTGCGAGCTATGTCGGTTACTCTGGTTCTTTGTCGAATGACCTCATTACGAATTCGATCCTTCAAAGAAACTCCGAGCATAGCTCGCTCCATAGCCCGCTGCGCGACTTTAAATTTGTGGATTAACCCGGCCGTTAATGTCCACGTTTCGGCGCCGTAAGTCATAACCCTTATGATTCTTATGTACTTATATGTAAATTTGAGTTGATAAACTTAATTTTATTATCTATTTGTAAAAGGACATGGGATAGTTATCAGACACAGCGTAGAACAATATGTAATCTTTGTAAAAACAGTTTCAGAAAGTTATAATCTATTAATAGTGAAACCAGAAATAAAGCAATAGAGAGAGTATTGATAATTGAATTGGGTAGGTACAATAAGAAATTAGGTCGTATCGTAATGTCATGTATTATCGTTCGCATCGTACATATTGCATTTATCGCAACACCACAATGCAAGCACAGAATATAGATTATTAATTTATTGCTTAAAAAGAATAAAAGTAAATTATATAGCAAAGAAAAGCTATCACGGAAAACTGTAATATAACGTATGTAATTTAATATAAATATATAATGTTTGTATTATATGAATCCAGACTTAAAAGTTTCTTCTTTGTTTGAATATTCCAATGCAAAATTGATTCAGAGAGATTTTATAATTTTACTTAGCAATATTGTGCAGTAAGTCGCAAAGCAAAATGAATACCTACATCGGCTACCAATACAAAATTTTACAATTAGTCGCATCTGTTCCTTGAAACATCTGTTACGCCGTACGTGAATACAAATAGATTAAGAGGAAATTTGGTAGATATTTTGTCGTCGACTTTAAGAGTTCAATTTAGCGTGTATGTTTAAATTTACTTGAAACAGTAAACGAAATATTGATCTATTGTAAAATTACTCACTAACATTTAAAACAATAGATATATCTAAATAAATTATTCATTATCTATACTAATATTATAAAGAGGAAAGATTTGTTTGTTTGTTTGTTTGTAATGAATAGGCTCCGAAACTACTGGACCGATTTCAAAAATTCTTTCACCTTTGGAAAGCTACATTATCCCTGAGTAACATAGGCCACTTTTTTTCACGGGATAATCGACAGGTCCCACGGGATGCGCAATAAAGGCTTCGCTCAAAAACTACTGCACAGATTTTCATGCGGTTTTCATCAATAGATAGAGTGATTCTTGAGCAAGGTTTTGCGGTAGGTGGGTAGGTGGGTTTTTTATCTCGGAAAAACGGATAGTCCCACGGGAAGGGCGATAAAACCTTCTCGCCATAAACCGACTTCCGCGCATATGTAGCCGTGGGCAAAAGCTATGACCCTTAACCCTCTATAGATCCAATCCCGAAATCCACGCAGGCGAAGCTGCGGGCAGAAAGCTAGTCATAAATAAAAGAAAATTCTTGTCTATTTCTATCTCATTTGTTATACCTAAATTCCAACAAGATTCATAGTCAGCTGTATATTTCCGCCTGACTATAGTCACTATGCCAGCGTTATATTTACTTTCGTTTGTGCTCAAATATTAGCGCTCTCTAGCCTCGCTCCGATATCATTGTATTTAAATAAACGATAGATTAGTTAAAGGTCGTTCAGATGGACATTTCGTAGACGAATGACTGCATTTTTATTGCATGTATATTAGTATTGTAATTTCCAAGCTTAAGCATTAAAAAGCCCCCTTTTTTGTAAGTAAAATTTTATTACAAGCAATATTTCTTATAAACAACCAGATGGTGCCTGCAACTTCGTCTACGCAGCGTTAGAATTTTCAGTAGCTTATGTTAGTATGGTGTTTATATTCATAAATTGTAACCTATGTGTATAACTTAACTTATACATCATACCGATGTATAAGTTAAATTATGGTAAACTCTTATTATAATTCATTTTGAAGTTTTTACGTGAAACAGTAACAAACATATGACTTTCGCGTTAATAATGTTACGAGCTGGGGTCAGTAAATCAAACGGCGGTCTACCAAAACACTGAACTTTTATTAATTAGCACACTAACAGTCACTAATCACTTCACTGAAAGCACTGAAAGTCACTTCTTAGATGTTTTCGCACTGTATCGCACAACAATACTCTCCTCCCCGGCGGCCGGACACAGCCTTATATAGTCCCCTAAGGCACTTGCCACTCTTGCCAGAACATTCGCGGACACACTCGAATGTGTAGTCCAATGCATAAGCGCGTAGGAATGACGTCGCGCGTTCGAGACATTTCGAGTATAAACTGTCTCTTCCTTGTGCTATCCTTGTCACACAATACTCGAATATTCCCGTACTATCTTTTTCGAATATTCTGAGTTTGTCTATCTCTTACCTAAAGATGTTTTCTCATTCTAATACTTCTCGAATGTTCCAACTATATCTGTCTCTTTCTACTATTGCTATCTCTTTCACTCCTATTGAAATTTATGTCCTTTTACTGAAATAGGCTTAATGGCTCATAAGGGGTCCTGAAAACGTATGAAAACGGGTTTTAAGGTTATTGCGGCGTTGGATAGGGGGTAGCCTGAAACGTACTGAAAACATTTTTCAGGTGCCTGAAAACTACTGTAATTTGAGTGTAATTTAGATTTTTTAGTATGTGAAAGAGCTACTTCTGAAACGGCCTGAAACGACGTTTCAGCCTGCTGAAAACGTTTCTAAGTCACAAAAAAACATTTTTGAAGTTTTACTAAGCCACCGGCGTAACAATAATATTAATAGGGATATCAGCACACTCATTTCTCACAAAATAATTCCCTACAGCTCTATGATAATTCACAACATGTGATGATATTAGGCTCACTTGTATTACGTGTTTCATTATTGTATTACATGTGGTGTCTCGAACTTCAGTTCCGCGGGACGTGACATCACACTGTTATGAATCTACGTGTCTGACACCATTTTGTTAAGGGACGAGTGACGTGCCTCCTTTCGCTAAACTATTTAGATAAGTTATGGTGAGTATGAAGGTTTATCTGCGTAGGTTGTAACTACGTAAAGGAAATAAGACGAGATCGATCTATATTTGGTTACATAATACGGAAATTGTCTACACGATGTAATTCCGTTAGATATTTACTTTGTCTTTCCATGAATACTGTTACAATCAAAAATAAACAAAATATTACATTTATTTTTGGAATCTGTTATACATATATGAATCATTTTCTTATTTTCGTACCAATCGGTTGATGAATATTTTCTTAATATTAAATAGAGCAGTGTTAAAGACAACCGAATCGCAGTGATTATGAAAATAAAGACCAGATTATATTTAATTCAAGACGTCACCAAGCCTTGTTTTATTACAACTTGTTAATAGTTACCTTAACGAAACTTATAAATTACTATTTAAAGCCACATTTGTTGTTTGGTTTCTTGGAACAGGCCACGATCTTATTAATTATGCATTCGATGAGTCGATACTAACTAATACCGAAAGAAAAGTTTAATGGGTTAACAACTTTTGATGTTACGACCAAATAAAATATTTAATATTACTTATTTAAGATAAAAAAGATTGTGTTTTGATCAAATAAAAAAAAAGTTCCTGATTTGTATTGTTTTTTTTTTTAATTTTATTAATACCTAATAATATTTCATTTGTATTGGTTCCATAAAACAATCATATCGGTTATAAGTAAAGAAAAATATGTTGTTTTTCTTCGGAAAGTCTAATCGGATTATTCCTTTCTTTCAATACCACCCCGAACAATTCGGGTTTAATATTGGCCAACTTTTGTAATATCGTCAAATGATTAACTTGGAATGATATCAGAAAAGGAGCAAATATTTTATCAGTTCAATTTTGAAGCGTGTCCGTTGGCTGGGTCATCTGAACGAGAGGAGACTAATAACTTTGAGAGTATTCGTAATGTCAAAGATCTGAGAAGGCGGACTTAAGGAAATAACATTTGAAAAGTCAAATACTTCTATTTGACATTTCAAACAGATAACCAATTTGTGATTATTTTATGAGCAAAGACGAGATTGTCTCCAGCAACTTCAATAATACAACATAGATAATGTGTTTAATCTTCTGTTCTTATACTTAGGAAAATATTTTACTTTTGATGTAATTTAAAATTGTCCCATACTTACTGATAATTAGACAATAGTCTTGAGCTATCTTTGGATTTAGTGCACGTTCATTAAGAAAAGTAAATATCTCTACTCCAGACTGCTGGGTAGGAAATCCTTACCTACCGGCCAACTACAAGCTAGAGAGTAATTCCTGTAGTGATAATCCTCTACAAGAGGTTACTCCCCTATCGATATTGTCATACATATCAGGAGCATTTTAACAGACAGGTCACACTAAGGGCTTCATTGACAGACTGTCCCAAGATATATTAAGCAAAAGTTATTGTTTTTGTCGAATTTATATAAATAAAATCTTCATAGACAAACACCATGAATCTCACATATTGAGATTAAAATATCAATAATAGCCTTAAACTGAAAAATAATAAATTTATGAAACAATTACAAATCTTAAGTGCAGTATTAATTTTTCGATCGATCCCAAATACAAATCTTGGCATGAAAATTCTGTGTGTGTGTGATCAACTTTGATCCGAGGTAATAATGAATTCTATTATTAACTGAATTTAAACTGTGATATTTCGATAGCGTAACGTAAGGGTATCGTAGTTCTTAGATGACTGTATCTCTCGATAGTTTAAATCTGTGAATAACTATCAAAATTTATTTTTTTATCGTACAATTGTACAATAAAAGCTTACAATCATAACTTTGTTTCTTAAAAATTTGAGTAAAAAAAAAACTAGAGCAGATTGCAATCAAAGAAAAATATACCCAGCGCTCTAGTAATGTTGCGTTCAGATTTTGTGTGAATGTTTTTAATTAACAGTTGCTAATGTTTCTTATTATATTCACTTAGATAAGTACATAGCATTAATAAACATATTAATTAACCATAGTCACCTAAAAGTAAATCAATGTATCTTGGAAATATATATCATACTAGCTGAGCCCGCGACTTCGTCCGTGTGTTATGTAATACCTTTTTTTTTTAATTCTAAGAGTAGCCTTAGTTACTTCTTATTACATAATTATGCGTATGTAGAAAGCGGTTATTTTAATATTACAAACGGACACTCAAATTTTATTTATTTGTATAGATATGTATATTATACATGTCTTCAAATTGGAACTGGGAGAACCTTATAATCCTTATCCTTAGTAATATTATAAATCGCAAAGTGAGTTTGTTTGTTTGTTTGTTCCGCTTTCACGCCGTAACTACTGAACCGATTGCTTTGAAATTTTGCAGACGTAAAGATAACAGTCCGGATTAAATAATAGGCTAATTTTTATCCCGGAAAAATCGACAGATCCCACGGGATGCGCAATAAAGGCTAATCTCGGAAAAACGGATAGTCCCACAGGAAGAGTGATAAAACCTTCGCGCCATAAACAGACTTCCGCGCATATGTAGCCGTGGGCAAAAGCTATGCTTAACCCTCTATAGACCCAATCCCGAAATCCACGCGGGCGAAGCCGCGGGCAAAAAACATAGTATGTTTAATAAAATAATATTTCTTACACTTACACGAATTAACCTAGCCCAAAGTTAACTCTGTAAGGTTTATATTATGGTATGTAGGGTAATATATAGACATACGTATATAAATAAATTTTGTAGAAATATAATATAACAACCATGACCAAGGTACAGATGCTCGCATTCATCACGCAAACATCTGCCCCCACCGGGACTCGAACGCGAGACCTCAGAGATGGTGACACCTTGAAACCGGTATACCAACCACTCAACTGCGGAGGTCGTCAGATGTATAAGTCACTGTTACTCCTCTAGCTCAAAAATATCAGCATATTGTTTGAAATAGGTTGTATTATTTGAACTGTTGATATACGCGGATAGAAAACTTGCTTGGGAACCGCGTTCCGTCTTGATTAGTTCGATAATGAGAAAATAGCGAGATAGGCAATTGATGTATGACCACCCCCCTTCCGTGGCCGGGGGGCGTCGTCCCCCGAGGAGGGCTCCCCTGTATCGGCGGGGGAGCGGAGGCTGGGGCTTCCCGGATGTCGCTTGGTGTTCCCGGGGGCTCCCTACATGCCTGAGCAAGGCCATCCCTGAGGTTTTGAGTGGGTAGGCCTCCCTCTTCTAGGGAGGAGAGCCCCACATAGCCGCCGGCTCGCCACAGCCGGGATATGCAATTTAATGCACTTTTTTCCTCAGAGGAACAAAAAAAAAAGGCAATTGATGTATGCGAAATTTTGTTAAGGCGAATTATATAATATAGTACATTACGATATTAGTGCGTTATGATGGTTATTAGCCGAGCATGTTATAACCAATACGCACGTATATCGTACGACGTGTTTTAACACGTTTGCGAGGAAACAAAAAAAAAACATTTAAATAAACTCAATCTGTGAATGCACACTGTTGCTTTCCCGCCATTTTACTACTGACTGGCGCCACGCGGCGATTAGTTCGAAATTTGAATAGCAACAGTGCGCAAAATGGCAAATAATACTGTTATGGAATTCGTATGGACTATAACTTAACTATTTGCTTTGGTGACACACGCGTTTTTATGACTCGCTTTACATATTTAAAACCGGTGGAATTACATTAGCTTTACGAGCAAAGGTGTTAAAAATAAAATTACTTAGATGCTTTAATTGGATCGTAGATTTAACATACATTTAGGATTTTAATGTGTATAATTTGTCGAACATGCTAAGTTGCAATTTTCTTATCATTTACCGTAATAGTATTTATGACGTTGTTTTGTTGACCGGTATAATGTAACAACACTAGTTGATAATTATTTGAGCAGGCGTCTAAGGAAATTTCGTGAGAAACTGCTCTCGTGTATTATGATTGAAAAAATATGAATACAAAAACAAAACAACTTTCAGCTGAAATTCACACTTTTTTATCATACATAGTAAATCTATATTAGAAAAAATAACGGATTCATTCAGGAAAATATAATCTGTAACTTATATTATTTTATTACACAAGAGCCAAATTTTCGAGCTCGATTTTATATTGCTTGATATAAAAATGAAAAATTATGAAAATTAGGTCAAGACTAACAAAGTACATTATAACTCATAAACAACAATTTTACGTATAATCTTCCGTTACTTTGTTTTATTTCAAATACCTTTTTTTTTGTTCCCCAAAGTGGGAACTATTTTTTTCTTGACATTTCTTGTTGTTTACCATTTCTAATAATAGTCATAAATTACAATGTATGAATGTGACATAAGAAAAAAGGAAATGTGACACCATTTTCTTCTTTCTTTAAATTGATAGAAAATTTTATAATTACAAGTTTGGAAGTCTTGAAAGTCGCAAAAAGCGTCCGCCGAGCTTCCCGTAGAGCACAAAGCGCACAAGTCAGAAAGTTCGCTTCGATCTTATGAACACGGCTCTGTTTGTCGAACTTTAGAGGAAAGGTTAGATAAATCCTTATTGGTACTCTAGATTAACTGAGCTGCGAACTAAAAAGTACCAACGGTTGACTGCGAACTTCGGGTAAGACCGCGGATTTGCGAATTAACTCTTATTCTTACAGTTTTCATGTTATTGAACCCTTGACACGCGGTAAGTAATGTTTGTGCAGGATCATTTGGTTTACAAGTACTATTGCTCTTTTGTTATATTACGTTTCTGAGTAGTCAGAAAATTTCAGAAAAAGCGCGACTAGCAGTGCATGAGGGCGTGCTGGTCCCAACATTAATGTACGGAAGTGAAAGTTGGGTATGGGAGAAACGACATGAAAGCATAATAAATGCAGTAGAAATGAGAGCTTTGCGGAGTATGGCAGGAGTAAAACTGAGTGACAGATTGTATAATGAAGTGATTAGAAAGAAATGTGGTTTGAAAGAGGATATCGTGACAAGAATAGAGAAAGGGATGCTTGGGTGGTTTGGGCATGTGGAACGGATGGATGAAAGTAGACTAACCAAAATGATTTATGAAGCTGGAGTGAGTGGAGACACGGGACGAGGAAGACCTAGGCGAACATATTTCGAACAAATCGAAAGTGTCCTAAAAAAGGCCAGGTCAGAAGTACCCGCAATCGTCGAGCATGTATGAGGAATGTTATGAAAGTAGATGAAGCGAAAGAGATATGTAAGGACCGTAGCAAGTGGAAGGACGTAATCTCTGTCTACCCCCGTGGGAAAAAGGCGTGAGTGTATGTATGTATATTCCATTTTTCGTAAGTAATATTCGAAACAGTACGGGGAGCGCATTTAGCGATATTGTTTAATGATAACTGTTTTGTTTTCGCATGTTCAAGCTAATTTATTGGTATGTGAAAGGAATCAAATACAAATGTATAACCTAATTTAGTTTATGAACACTTATAAAAG
Organism: Scirpophaga incertulas; assembly: GCA_036419045.1. Classification (NCBI taxonomy): domain Eukaryota; kingdom Metazoa; phylum Arthropoda; class Insecta; order Lepidoptera; family Crambidae; genus Scirpophaga; species Scirpophaga incertulas. The sequence continues at coordinate 24,099,880 of CM071637.1, forward strand.
CAAGGCGTGTCGGCAATCTTGTGAGAAATTCCATTACGGTCTAAGCAGCGTTAGGCGTGACTCCGCAATATGACGTGTAGAGGAAGGCGCGGTTAGCCCGCGGCCGTGCGTGTGACGTGAAGTGGTGAGCTACCAACCAATCCCGTCTAGAGCCTTTGAGAATATCTTGCTTGGAATTATAACGGATTGTGTAAGTTCATAAATCCACTGGAGGAACTTGACGACGACAACAGATTTACTTATTTAAGCTTAAACCCTTCATTTTGAGGACTAAACATTTAATATATTTAATCTTCTTAGTCTTCTACTATTACTACTTGCCTAGTTTTAATGTTCCCCGAAGGAATACTTACATGTACGAGTAGTTCACGTTTTAGACTACAAATTATATTTCAAATAAAGTTATGTTAATTAAATTCCTTTATGGTGAATGGTGACACAATAACAATAATCATATTTTTATTAAAATAATATCTAATCTAATTTATAATCTCATTAACCATTTTCTAAGATTGTAAAATTGCTAAAGCTAAATAGATGTTTAAAAAATGATAAAAATATATATTGATAGTTCTTTTCGATAAACTACACTAACTTTATAAGAATACATTAAAAAATACGTTATACATTAAAAGTTCTAACAAATTTCCTGTATGTTTTGCTGTATGTATTGATCCCTCTACACAGTTCTACAATATTACCTTTGTCTTAATTGTCAACTGAAATCAAAATAATGCAAAAGTTAACCAGAATCACTCATTGGCCAACTAGTGAAGAATGCCATAGATATGATTTCCAACAAAAATTTGTACTAATACTTTTTAATCAAAGTGTTAATAACATTTAAAAATTATATCAAAAATGTGTCTATGCAAAATTTATAGTTTATTATTATTTATTATTTCATGTAAGTCGGGGCTGATGATCACTGCGACCTATTAAGATCTATTGTGACCAGTCTCCTATGTAGGTTCTATGTAGGCCCTACAGTACTTAGCTCCCTTAACTGGGCACTGACCAAGAAAGACAGGATGTTCCCAGTTCGGATTGTTTTTATTTCATCTGGGTCAAGGATATGTTTCCCCAGGTGTCTGTTTCTTTTGTGAATCAGCGGTTCACAGTAGCACAAGAGGTGTATTGGTGTTTCACGCTCTTGTTCGCAGACTCTGCATGTGTCAGTGTCCTTAAGTTTCATGTTGTGAAGGTGTCTATTCAACATGCAGTGACCGGTCAAAGCCCTAACCATCACGCTCAAGTTACTCCTGTTAAGCTTTAATAGCTCGTCAGTGCGTTTGCGAGAGTATGGTTCGATTAGTGCTTTTTATAGTTTCTTGCTTGGAATTTTTCAAACAATCATTGTTATATTTTGATATAGTTGACAATAGTTGAATCATAATTGGATTTTGATAGTTATGCATATTTGGACTTCAACCGGATGTTCAAAGAAGATGCAGACTAACATGGATTGCTTACGCATAGAGGACCATATGTAGTAGCTAGTTGTCTCGTATTATATATTCACTCGCATTGAGATATTTTTTAAAGACTTTCCGTTCATTTTAATAAATGCCCGTTATTAATATTTCTGTTAGCAATGTAAGGCAAAGTTAAAAAGCTCATTTCAGCAAAACAAGTCAAATAAATTACCAGGAAAACTCATAAACGTCATATTCCTGAAATGATTCATATATATTCGTTATTTGGTTATAACAAGATTTGATAACCTAATTTTGAACTTTGAACTGGCTTTCGAATAGGCAATACAGTTAAAGTCAAAAAGCTTCCTGAAAAATAGCGCTTGTTGCTTTTGGAAGTAAACTCTGTAATCATAGTCAGTTTATTGATGATTATTATCAGTATTTATTACTTCTGACAAATTTTTAATATCACATCATTATTAAAAAAACTATCACGCTTTTGGAGAATTTTTCAACTACAAGTATTCACAGTAATCGTACCAAATTTGTGTTCAGTAATACATATTTTTCAAAGCTTTTTTTTTTTGTTAATTTTATTTTCCCATTACAATTACGTGAGAATTGTAAAATAATAAAATTCTATAGAGTAGGATATAAGTATATTTTTTTCTTAGTAAAAGATAGTAATTTTTTAATCTTATTAACTCTTTTTATTATTTGGTAAACATACAAAAGTTCCAAGTTGTCTGTACATTTTATGAAGTGGAACATACTAATTTAACGGTGAATGAAGGTCTTCTTCATAAATTCGTACCATTAGCCGAAGTACTGTTTTTTTGAGAGAGAAAAATTGTAGCTATTTCATTAACCTTCATACTTTTCATTCTTGTTGTATTATTAATTTGAAAATATTTATTATAGAGGCTGTGTACTCGTACAACTAGCAAACCGGTTACTTACGTGTGTTAAATATAATTTCAAGGAATATTTCAAAAATTGTTGTGGGAATAAAGCACTTTAGAACATATTTTTCTGCCAATATATACCAGACAGTTTGGTTAAAAAATGATGCTACGAGTATATCCAATCAAAGTAATAGATGTAGTATGTAGAGCTGTTTTTAATTTAACTACATAAAAAGGACTGAATTAAACAAGTCATTAAAATGTAATTATAATACTTTTCAAATTAGGAAAGAACCTCTTATCATTTATAATTATAGATATTGAAATACTCCCTCGAAAAAATTACTCACAATTTGAGTTGAGAGAAATTTACCTTCAGCTTGAAAAGGTGTGTAATAAAAATCAAGGTGGTTTTTAACTTCACCAGTATTAAAGTATTAAATTATGTACTGCTAAAAATCAAAGCGATTGCGTGGGCTTCAAATTATAATATTAACTGATCATATTTTTTTTTTCGTAATTTTAATAAAACCATTGAACTAATCGTAATGCTTATAATATATAAAAATGTTTGCCCGTTATGGGACAACGGCGGTTTTCATGATTTTCGCAATAACGTCTATTATATTCTCAATATTTTTTGTTATTATTCAGCTTTTAAACTGATAGAGTACGTATCTATGACATATTAGCTTAATCACAAAGCTTTATGTATCGATAACAATTTAAGTTTTCGTGTTACAATGATAGCGAAAATGATTTTGGTGAAAACGCGGACTGTTGTAAGGAAACTATACATTTTATGTACTTCATGTTTTGATCACCGTGATAAGGATCTATTCCTCGTTTTTGAAAACAGTACGATGGTATTGTTTGTGGCCATTTTTGAAGGATTGGTCCACCCCCCTTCAGAAGCTTGGTTGTAGCTTCATCTTAACCGATGCTTTGTTGTTCTTGAGCTGCTAGCAAACCACGCTAATCTCATGAAGGCTGACGTTCCAGATGTATTCTGTGAAATGTGGAATTAATTCGGCTTTAGGATCTGAGGTGGCGTGGCGTAGTTTATTGCTATGGCTTATTCGTAAAGTTAGATTCGGATGTGTCTATTCTGTCGTCTTCTGTCTTCTAATGAGCCGAATTTATCAAAGTGATAGATCGGTACGATTAACCGTTTAGATGATTATTATAATTATGAATGTGAATCAGTAAGTTTCGCTTCTACCCTCGCCCTTTTTTTATTCTTAGTGCCGTAGCTCTGACTCACACCACTAGAATCAAGTTTCTTGTAAGTTTTAAGAATTTCTCTGAATTTATATTCATTATTTCTACAAGTTGAACTGCAAATAGTGAGACTGCAATAACAATTTTGATATGTTAGTTATAAATATTTTCAATTTTCTTACATTGTGTACTTTGCTTAAGATTGTTGTTAGTGGTCAATTTTCATTTGGGCAAAACTTGATTCAGTTTTACTGGGGCTCACTAGCTTTGTACCCGTGTTTTTACTGCATTATGTCAGAGTTTTTCCAGTAAGAGAGATATATACCTTACCGTTGGAGAGCCATGCTTCGGCACGAATTGGGCCGGCTCGACCGGAGTGATATCACGGCCTCACAGAAAACGTTTGCGCTGTGTTTCGCCGAATGAGTGAGGGTACCGGAGGCCCAACCCCCCCTTCCCCCCTTATTCCCTTTTAAAAGGCCGGCAACGCATTTGTGACTCCTCTGGTGTTGCCTGTTTTCCCTGTTGTCTGGTGTCCATGGGCAACGGTTATCGCTTACCATCAGGATATCCGTTTGCTGCCCTATCCTATAAAACAAAATATATATATCCACGGAAAAAATATCTTATGTCCTTCCAAGTTTCCAATGCTCAATCAGATGCTGTTTAGTTTTTTCATCCAATTTTTCAAACAAGAAAATGGTAACGCTTTTCTTTATGTTATAAACTCAAATATTAAACAAAACTTCTGTCGTAGGTCAGCTGGAAGAAATTTAATTTGTGAAATAAGCGGTTTTGTTCGTTTTGTTTTTAACATTGTTATAAGTATCTGGGCACAAGTATTCAATAAAATAAATAAACAAATATATTCTCGTGGTAAAAATTACTCCCTATGATTATATTCGGGTCTTAAACTATCATAAAATGTATAAATTTTTCGGAATCTATTCTATGTCTATTTCTAAGCAAACTAATCTTTCGTCTTTATAATTAAAGCTAGATAATCATTTAAAATAGCAAGAATTAAAACAATACCAGAGGTTCTTTATACAATATAGCGCCATCTTGATTATTCCTGATTCAAGCGATTATGGTATTCTTTTATTAGGGATTTGGTTAACTTAGATTTTTTATTGGGAAAATAAAACTAATTAAGTTAGTTTTTTTCCCATAACAAGATATTTCCTTGGTTTCACGTCATCGGATGTGATAAATTCCGAAATATTAGAATATAGTTTTATCACACTTAGCAATATTCCACCAAAGCATTTTATCTCTAAAATAACCAGAAAAACATCAGAGGAAATTTTTTGTCAAAATATTCCGCAAACTGCGTCGATTTGGGCCTCGCATCAACTGGCTTCGCGAAAAAATAGCAAGTGGCATATATCGCAAAAACTCATGTCCCATTCTTCCTTATCCTGTGTCCTCTAGATTAAATTTCCCCGGACAGGCGTTGAAACGACGTGTAAAGTCAAGTGGGTCGCTAGAGCCACTTGAGTGGGACTTGGGTGGAGTTCCGTTAGAAACGTCATTACTTCATGTCACAACCATAGTATTGACCCCGGTTCGAGTGACTGCTATAATGCGGCGAAAGGCGCTTTCATGAGTGCAACATTATACGTATGATTGGAGCGTCAAATAAGACACTTGTACGGGTAGTTTTTCATTCTGTAAGGACCGTTCCAAGAAATGGGCACTTTAAGAAGTGTACGTGAAAACTGAATTGAATTGAAAATAGAATAATTGAGTGTATATTTGGTTTTTAGAAATGTAAGTTTTATTTTGAGGAAATCTGAGTTTGGCTTTGAATCGACAAGCAAGGGAATCTAGTGTAAATCTTTGGTTGCCAAAAGTACCCTGGTTTGCCCGAATCAACTTGAGTCAAAGAGGAATAGTTTCTTGTTTGTTTACTTCAATCTGGCAACACTCTATTCCTATTCCATTTCCTCGGTTTAAGTACGATAAATAGATTAAAGAGAAAGATGTGTTTAATGTTTAAATTGAATGTAAAATCAACGTATCTCTTGATAAAACTTTTAACTGACTTAAAGAATCCGATCATAATGTTCATAATTATATATTATTTAGTTTTAATGCTTAGCTTAGAATAGCTGTGATTTTTTTCTATTTGGTATTTAAAATTATATGTCGTTATAAATTTCGCATACCCATACTGTGCGACGTATAAAAACTGTCCCTGCTTTGTCATCCTTCATCATCCTTTTTTTTCACAATATTAATTAATTAATGAAGCTGTTAATATAGAAAGTAAAGATGGAAAGAGATAGCTAAACATAGAATCTGAGTGAGGAACGACAACTTCTTTCTCTATCTCTTGTTTGTATATAAATGTCATTGGACATGTGCAATCAATAAGTATGCGGTACATATGTTATGCAGCTATGCAGCAGATATGTATTTTGAAGCCACTCAAGACTCAGTTGTGGCCTAATTCAGTGGCCTGTACTCTCGCGTGACCTCCAAGCTAATAGTCACCTTCCTTTCTTTGTTGAGTGCCGTGTATTTGTTACCTTTAAACTGCTCGGACCAATCGTGACTTCTTTGCGCACACGTAAAGCGACTGTCTCACTGACCATGCGGACCGTAGCAGGTAAGTCAAGCACGCGATATAAGCACCATATTGTTTTTATTTTGACAGTTCAAGGTGATTATTAACTCTATTATATCGTATTTCGGTGGTTATGAGCTAGAGGAGCTGAACGAGAATATCTTAGAGTAGCTCTCATTAATATACTGAGGTAATTTTATAAATGTTAAAATATTTTTATCTTAGAGTGTTGTGATGCCTGTGATGCTTTGTGGCAGTGCATTGATCTGTGTAGTCTGTTATAAATTGGTTACCAATTACTGATATCTTGCCTGAAATCTTTCAATCTACTTTTTCAGACACAAGCTATTGCTTCTGGGTCACGTAGCTGCCATGAATGACACAAATAACCCCCAGGGTAGTTATTGCTTATCAGCATACAATTGCTTTAATCTATCTAATTTTATTTATACATTTTCAATAAGATCAAAGGCGTTAGTTATGAACCGGGGACATGATGTACCATGACAAGTTCAGTGTTTGACCGTCGTTTCTTATCCCTACCAACCGAAATATTTTTCTCGCGTTCCTGACAAATACTATCAATTTATTATACAGAATATGACTTTCGATAATATACTTTAATTATACTAGGATTAAGAACTGATACACCTTGTCACTCGGCGAGCGGACTGAAGTCTGCGGTTCCGCATGTTCAATTGCAATGCAGCGTGATCACCGCCCTATTCGTGGCGTGCGTGACGAATAAACATTAGTGGACTCTCCGGTTGGCGATTTCGATGATTGGTCTACTTGTGTAAAGAAAGTATACTTCATTTTTCATTTGTCCTCAGAGCGGCATACTTTTTAATTTTTTCTCGTTTTCGTAGCGTCAGTAGTAAGTGGGTTAGCTATAACAAAAACCGCAAATAGAAATTTTGAGACGAAATTTGATCCAGATTATTAGATAAAACTAATTGTTTCTTTTATTTCTCATTTTAATTATTTATTTGACATATAAAACGAATACAATCGATTATAGATAATTTTTTCTTATATAATACAGCAGACCAGATTATGTTCTTTCATTATCATCACATACAATATATTAGTCACGTCTTAAATAATATATTATTCACGCTCTTTTTGAATTTTGTGAGACTTTGTCCAAATATATCTATTATCTCGTGATGAGTCTTTAAGACAATTGTATTGACGACATATCCTGACAATTGGAATATTTGGATATTTATTGGATCATTAACGAAAAAGTAGTTAAAGTTTGTTAGTAAAAGTTATTTTTTACAACATAGAAGATTTTCATTCATTTTCTAATAATATTTTTTTTATTATTTATATTGAGAAATAAGTATATTCCATCTCATACTTACCTTCCACTTGGCTACTGCTTCCTACAGTAGGTACATGTAATTCTATGAGATACGCAACACCCATAAGAACCAATGTTTACTTTACCAACATTTTAAAAATGTAGTAGTTTGCAGCAGAATTCAAGCGAAACCTGGTGTAAACTTCCTCCTGTACCGTGTTTTAGAATTTTGTCTTTTACAAATCAATAAAATATAACATGCCTATTAATTGCATTGTGTTGGTCTTAGGAGCTTGTATACTTTGTAGATGGTTGCAAGTTGCTTTGATCAAAAACAAAACAATGTGACTATTTTATCTTAATTAGTTGTTGACAATTTGTATTTTATAAACAAAAATAGAATTTCTTCAGATTCTATGCACTTTAAACGATATTGAATTCTGTTTAAATCTCACATTCTATGTAGAAACATATTTGTAGCTTATATTATTCAATAACAAATAATACTGGAAATATATTTATAATATTTCCTAAATTTTGTTCAAAGAGTAGTTATGAACATTATCAATTGATTGAAGTGGATATCGCCGATTAAGTTTTAACAACGCGTATCTCAATATATTGAATTTTTCAAAAAAGTTACTGCAAATTTGTGTCATAATAGGATTCAGATATTTTTTCCAATTGTAAGGTAATAGTAAATATTTATGGCAACAGTTAAAAAACCCGACAGATTAAAATATGTATAAAATTGTCTTTGAAAGAACTGAAAAGAAACAAAATAAGTCTAGTAAAGAAAGAAAGAAAGAAAGAAAGAAAACATTTATTGACTCACACACAAGACAGATAAGCAAGAAAGGAAGAAACATACAAAAATTACACACGACGAGAGAAAAAATAAAAATAACAAAATAACAGTAAAAATGTCCTGTGCATGGTCAAAAGGCACTGCCTCAGCGTATGCTTTTGTAACATAGGTCACAAAAGCGCTGGTATTATGGCAGCCCTCTGTGACGTACGGAATATCAAGATAAGTTGATAAATATAGATAAACTATCATATACCAATAATAAATAGATATGAAATTTGTTAAATATTAAATAAATATATATTATTAAATAAACAGTATAACTATAATAAAACGAAATATATAATTACTAAATTGGCTGCCAGTGACAGCACTCCTTTGCCTGTCCTCTATAATGAACTATGGTTCCGCGACACCGTTTGACGTCGCCGTTCCATAGTCTGTGGTCCACGCTTTTGTTAGACAAATTCACTATTATATAACCATATTAAATGGTGATTGCATAACTAACTTGTTACATAACCAACCAACACAATTCATTTCGTTTCGCTGCAAGAACAAAAAGCAATGCTCAAGCTTGCCCGGGAATGCTGTTGCTTTATAACGATGTCTCCCTTGTGATGTGTATAAAACTGAGGTAAGCAAATTTCTATATGTAGTCCTTATTTCTATATGTGTTAGTAGTCCTAAACAAATTTTTTTACACGGGACATACAGGTTTTAGTAGTTGGAACTCATTGTAATTACATTTAATGGAATTGGACAAGACTATTAAAATCTGTCTACTACTACACTATTAATATGGCGTCTAATTGTCACCATATTGAAGATATTAATTTGTTTAAAGTTCGAAGTTTAGGTATTTCATAAGAGTAACTATCTAAATTATAGTCTATTTACGCAAAAACACGATTGTGAAACTACCTTAATAATATTTGCTAGCACCATTTTATCAGTTATCGTTGACCACTCTAGGTAAAAGGCACATGAATAAGTAAACTTGAGGCAATTTGATTGTGAAGCCCTAAAAAGGCAAGCCAAAGTTACTCCCTAAAAGTTTGACCCACCAACTTTGTCTTCGCTTTATTTACCGGTATATCCTATTTTGTTGGAACTTCGATCATTGATTAAAGGATTAGTTTGGGTGAGGATGGAGGACATTAGATATATGGCTGACATGTTGAGGGATAATTCGAAATATTATTTCTGGATATAATATTCAGTAATTATAAATAGGCAGTTTTTGACGATGTATTTTGGATACATGTCAGTCTGGGTATGATAAGGGGTGTAAATGGTAGGAATTTCGCATATCCTCGCAGTACTTCTGGACATGAGAGCTACGTGAGCAGTGATTATCAATATAAAGATTGCTTACCCTTATGCCTTTTTCTCATAGAGTTAGGTGGAGATAACATACACTAGCTACGATCCAAACACACTTCCCTAGCTTCCTTGAATTTCATAAATAATTTTATGCACTTGTCTTTTTTCAGGATTTTTCCTATTTGGTATAAGAATGTTCATCAAGGTTGTCCCCTACGAATTTGCCCTTACATATTTGCAGCGACTTTCGTCCATCCTTTCTACGTATCCAGTTTTTTAGTTAAATAACAAATTACAATTTTGTTCTAAATACAAATATATATAAAACATATTGATATCTATATATTTCATTAAATGGCTGACATTTCTAGACTTCTGCAATAAAAATATATTAATAACGCGTAATACAAGTGGTTATTTCTGTTTATTTATATTATTGCTGTTTATTTATTAAACTTTTATCTTAACTTTTACCAGTCAACCAGCAAAATGTGTTAACAACTGTGAACGGTGTATAACGTAAGTTGAGCCCATGATCATCACCGAGCGTCTTAAATCTTCTCATTAAAAAATTACCAATCTATCTATAATTTTTTTAATGTAGTGTCAGTTTTGAAGTGATTTGTAATTCTTATACTCGTAAATGTCATCTAATTAGACGGAAATAGTAGATTGCTTTATAAGGGTGGAAAGGAATCAATCCCTACGAGATTGTTAGACGGCTATAGTCCGAGTAGGGTTTGATTCCTTTTACCCGTGTGTAGCACTCTACTTTTTATTTCGAATGCAAGGAAAATAAAAAATAGCTTTTTTAGAAAATTATTTTATATTGCTTGCATCTCGCTACTTCATAAAGTCGGAATATGTATTTAAATATCTTTCCTTTGAAATTTTTGGCGCAAGATTTTCGAGTATTGTATTTGCTTCGTTCGTGACTGAATCTGGAGCCGAAATTTCAGAATCGCTTGAATTCATTGTTTTTCTTAAATACCTAAATTACACAATCAAGATTTCGGTACAGCGTAACAGATTCCCCTCCCGCCAAAATTATCTTTTTCATAGGTATTTTTAAATTTGGAACACATCGCGTTACCTTTTACTGGCCATTCAGCCAAATACTTTTATTATCATTGTACCGAAGATTGTATGTTTTACTTTCCGCCCTCAGGAGGGAAGTAAATAGTATGAGAATTTCCCGCCCGCTGGTGGGAACTAGCATTTTCCTCCCAATACTCTGATCAAGGAATTTGATTTGAATTTGATCATTTCATTTTTCTGCTCCTTTCCGAGCATGAGAAATGAAAATTTATTTGTTGAAACCGTGATAATTATAATTTGGATTTTATGTGTAAATTTCGTTCGCTTTTTGTATTGTTTTTCATTGTTATATGTATGAAATGAAATTATAACTAAAAATAAGTACAGTAAATTTATAAGTACTAATATATTAAAATTTGCTAATATCAATATTTTCCAGAATAGTTCCTGCAAATAGAAATAAAACATTATGGTTGTATTATTATAAATTGTAATTTATATTGTTGCATAGTTATACAATAATACATTCTTTAAGTTTAATATGCTTATGTTTAATGTTATACACTTGTATAGGTAGTATCTGCTGGTCTATTTACCCTGTCGAAGGGTTTCGCCAGAATATTAACGTTTAGCCCTATGTGGAGCACAATGCTGAGCCGAGACCTGTTTGCTGACGAGGGACATAGTATGTCAAATAAAATATGTGTCTTTAGAGTATCTATCTTAATAATAATATGTTATTTTATTTTGTGTGTTTTGTCGCAAATATATTTATGTCTAAGTCTTAGTAAAGATTCGGTAAAAAAAATGTAGTATTCCCTTTAAATTGTCAAAATCCTGTCTGATATTATGTAATTTTTATTATTATAATATGTTAAACATATTTGCGAAACTTATAGAAACCGTAAAATATAGAAAAAAAGTTTCACATGAATTTATCAATTACTTTCAAGCTCGATTTGAACCCTCTTCTGTAATAGAAGCTACAAAAGTTTTCGTTTTCTAAACTTCTCAAATAAATAGAAACGATTACCTTGAATATATAAAAAAAAGATCGCTCCAAACTCAATTAATTTACAAGCCATTAAGCTCTTAAGGCGATTGCGTCGAGAATCGAGAACACCTGCAGTAAAAACTTTTCCAGGGCCCTATTTTATTTTTTATTTACACAAAATTTCTCATAACTTCCCGCTAAATGATGTTCAACCAAGATACTAAGCTTGCGAAATTACTGAGAGCGTTAGTACGTCTTAATATTATCATAAAATATGCCGAATCCGTTTAAGGGCAGTTTTTTTTCCAGTTTGTTGGCTCGAAAATATTGCTACGGTTCAGTGTCGGCTACGAGAATTTTAATAATGGATCCGTACTTCCAGGGCATTGCAATGTTTTACGCTGTAAAGTTCTGTCCGACCCCGGTTTAAGGGTTTAAAAGCTGAAACACTCACTTACTGTTCACAGAAGTTTCTCCGCGTATTGCAAAGTTCTTTATCGCTAGTCAAACGATTAATTATAAAGAAGAGAGACACTGTGATGTATTACGTACAAACAAGCAGACTGCTTACTTGTAAATGGATAGAGTTGCATTTAGTATGGGATTGCTGTAAGATTTGCAGTAAATTTCTGAACTCAAAATTACTCGTAAACACGTGTACGTTGTCAATTTGTCACGTATACAATTATTTCATAATCTTAACTTCGAACAGAACACAGCAATACGAACAAGTTTTGAGGATGAATTATCTAAGGCACAGGTATACAAACAGTAGACCTTGGGATATATTCTCTCCAGTAGTGTCAACCACTAAGAAATTTACCAGAAAAAGTAAAGATTCTGCTTTCGAATAAATCAAACAAGAAATCTAATAAGATACTCAAAACCCAAAGAGTTCTCTACAAAAATAACTTCAGTAATTGATATAACGATATTCTCAAGACGTTGATCTGAATATCGTTTGAAATTACATTTGTTTACAGTGGATAAATTATGTTATTGAATTTATTCGACTTAGACGTGCGCTGCCGCTGATAGCTTTATTAGCTTCCCGGCTAAAAGCCGGCATTTTCTAAACTCAATTAATGATTTTCGACTTTGATGGATGATACAAAATTTGAATAATTTTGTTTGGACAAAAAACCTTTAGGTTCTGATGCTGATAGGCAATTATCAGGTAAGCGTCGTTGAAGGTAATTAGGATGAGCTTCCGCTCGCTTATTGAAATTCACAGTAGGTGAAAAAGATAGCTACAATGTGCAAACGATTTTTCGTACAATTCTAAGAATTTTTAATTAAGTTTAGTTAGTATGAACATGTTGCAAATATACTAAAGTATCATTTGGCTAAATTTATATAAAACAATTTATTCTATATTTGTTGAAAGTGATATATTACAAATTTAATAACATCATTGTTTCGCAAAACAAGGAATATCCCGATTGGACAGATTATTAAATTATATTTTTAATTCTATATATAATAAGAGTCTTCTTTCAGCTGGAAAATTATTTGAAACTTATTTTTAAAAGCATTACCTTAATTTTATCTGATAGAGGTTAATTTTTTTGTGTTGACGTACGTGTTACGAGTGCATTGGCACCCTATCCCATATATATTTTATATAATCCAAACACAATTAGTCAGAGACCCCCAAGAAGTCCCGATGTTGCAACACTCCATGTAAATGTCACAATGAGGACCATCACAGATGTCTTTGAGCTCCAATGGCGGTGGCGAACAGACAGATCAATCGTTGATCACTAGTTATAAGCCTATTTATAGTTCTATATTGTAATTTAATTAATAAAAGTTAATAATTAATTTACTCCAACATTTACGGTTCAGAATTTAACAGATAAATAAATAAATAAAAATACGATATAAACTACGCGATATTACTTGCGGAACGGTAGTTTTTAATATTTGATAAGTAGAATAATAAACGTTACAAAAGCATTTTTTTGGAATTTTGGTTTTTACCTTTCTAAATACTTACATTATTTATTTAATGACACATAAAGCAAACTAAAACTTAAAACTTAAAAACACATGTCAATAGACAGATGTTAAATTTGATGCATTCCATTCATACGAAAAAATTGAAGCTATTTTTGAAATGGATAATTGTTTCAATTAAAGTAAGTTCAAAATTAATAAAAAAAATTAAAAAAGTAACTTCATTTCAAAATGATATAAAATTGATAAAGATCTGTTATATCATAAAATTGTATGTTTTAGTAAATAAAAACATATATAAATATACTCAGCGCACATAAAAATCCAATGTTAACTTAACTTAAGTAATGACTAAAGCTAGTGTATATTCTAAATTTGGAAGCCGAAAACCACAACTACTTAATTTTAAGCGAGACCCGCCCCAAATATAATCAATATTAACTCTCGTGGGCAATATTAGTTACCCTGCGGCCGTATTTACCAAGCTCTATACAAAATTTCAGAGCGCCTGACCAATGCAGAATTTTGCTTATTAACCGCTGTGCAAAGAATAAACGGCTGTTTGCACAGGATCCCTGTATTTGTAGCAATATTATGTTCAGAAGCTTAGCTGGCCCACGGTGGGCTCATCAATTTCTCTTTCTTTTTTATTATACCCCCAGCAAATGTTTGAAGGCATTCTTGAGCTTATGCTTTTATTAATAAAAGTTTACGGTGCCTTTGGCGATTCACTCCTCATTTGCGGGGTTACTGTGATTTTCATTTGCAGGCTTTGTGGGACTACGCCGTGGTCACGTCTCATGTAAACTGCCAGCGAGGCTCACAATTTTTAAGCTTGAGGCGTAGTTTTGGTTTTTTGGGGATATTGTGGAAAATTTACGCGAGAAAATTCAGTTTTAAGCAAAAAGTTTAAATATGAATAAGTAAGCGTGGTGTGTAACCATAATACTTCTTTAAAGAAGACTTTTCTAATAAGAAGTATAGTTAATAAGTAAGTTTATATATTTTCAACACCATTGCTCGTAATTGGTATGTAGCTACACCAATTTTAGTTTCACAATGTATCATATTACCAACTTATAATATCTTTCGATATTCAAATTCGATTACCGCACAGTTTGGTAATCAAAAGTTAATAGTTTTGTAAAGAAAAGTCACGCTTTTATTTATATGAAAAAAAAATTGGAACCAAAGAGAATTTAAATATACTCTTTATTGAACACAAACATTATAAAAAAAATATTAGGTGGTACAAATTTATTTGAGCCAAAGGCGGACTTATCTCTCAAGAGAGATGAGAGATTTCTTCCAGCCAACCCTAGATGGTTATGTGAAATTTTTTTAAAGACCAGTTTTTTTAAAGAATTTATATACAAAATGCTGAAACATTTTTGTAAATTAAATAAGTTCTGAAACACTCTGTTTAAAGTTATACATTTATAAAAACCTTATTTAAAATTACAACTATTAAATAGAAGTCATACATAAATATTAAGGATGTATAGGAGCTGTGATGATGATGATGATGATGATGATGATATTTATTTTGTAAAAATTATATAATTTGCTGTTGTGGCTGTATAAGCGTCGGTACCTTAGTCTTTCGCGCACAAAGCCGTCAATGAAAAAGTAAACGCGCCATTTTTAAATTTTCAGTACTATTTTGCAAGTAGATATTTTGCATTGTTTCTTTAGTTAAGATTTTTATAACAAAAATGTCATCAAGCGATGAAATTGATTGTACGGATGAAATAATAACGAATATTTCAGAAATGACTCACGGTGAAGGTTGAAATTCAACGTATATTTTTTATAATTGTACTTTCACAAATTGTTTTTCAAAATATTTTTATTGACCTATAAAGTTTGTATTAATTACTTGAAAAACGTCGTATAACACTCGTGAGCAGTTAAAAATTACATCCTTGGCTGAATATTAAGCACTCGCTGCGCTCGTGCTCAATGTCAGCCTCGACCGTAGTTTTCAACATTACTTACTTGCTACTCACTGCACTTATAATATTAGTGGGTATTTATTAACATTATACAAACTTATTTTCATTATACACAATTAACACTGTTTATGAAACAAGTAAAGAAATACATATAAACCATTACATACTACTTTTGAAATATTAAAAAAAAAATTTTTTGGCTGAGCTTAACAGAAATTGCGGCGTGTCGTTTGATTTTTAATGTGAAATACGTGTTGAAATTCCCTTTGTATAAGCATTCATTTCACTAACGGTAATATTTTTTGTTTATTGTAGAATATCCTACTTACTATTATAAAGGCGAAAGTTTGTAAGTATGGATGTATGGATGTTTGTTACTCTTTCACGTAAAAACTACTGAAGGGATTTGAATGAAACTTTACCACAATATAGCTTATACATCAGAATAACACATAGGCTACAATTTTTGAGGTTTCTAATGTGAGGTCGTAAAAAAACACATTTTTGCGCTTACATTGCAAATTGTCTGTTGTGTCTGTTTATAGGAGCATACTGCAGTAGCTACCTATAGGCCTATGATTAGGGCTCTGCAGTGCTTAGTTACCGTATTTCTTACTTATTACTAGACTAGACGGGACGAACCTGAAGTCCACGCGAACGAAGTCGCGGGCAAAAGCTAGTTATATAATAAGTAAGTATGTTTTCTTTTACTACATTTACTTTTGAAATAAATTTATTGACCGATTTCTACTATTTGTTTTTTTTTACCAGCAATAAACGAACAAACCACAACATGCTCACTTTCATTCATACGTAATTCCATCATATAAATCGTGTTGTAATTTAAATTCGGCAATAAATTTTATGACCGGCCAATGTACCCTTCTGGGAATGCCGATTTTATGTACGATAAATGTGTAAAATTACGTTTAGCTTAATTGGGAGGTTGCGAAATTTTACTACACATTTAACGCATAACACTTTTAGTCGCAATCTTAAATAATTGCCGTGTTACATTAATTCGGATTAATGGAAGAATAAGTATTGAATAAACGAAATTATAACTGATTAAAAAACAAAGTAACTTTTTATATTCTTCTTCTTCTTTAGGTACCGTCTCCATCCAGGAGGTCGGCGATCATTCGTCTATAAGTCCCTCTGTCTTCAGTCATGCGAATCAGCCTGTCCGTACTCTCTACCTTCAACCAGTCTCTTATGTTCTTGGACCGTGATGTTTTTCTTCTACCCCTTCCTCTTTTACCCTCAATCTTGCCCTCCAATATTAATTTTATTAAATTAATATTGGTAGTATTTATCATTTCTATAAATGTGTCCAAAGTAAGCTGTTTTTCTCTTTTTAATAGTTTGAATTAACTCTAAATTTTTACGCATAATTTTCAGAACTCTTTCATTGAATACCTTATCTGTCCATTTGATTTTCAACATTTTTCGATAGATCCACATCTCAAAGGCTCTTAACTTTTTATATAAGAATCGTCTTATCCCTGCCTTACATGTGTCTGTTGTTGCGCAACGATAGTGCTAGAATTTCTGTGTTTCAGTTCGCAATGTAAGATATTTCAGTGCAAATACTGGAGGCAATTGGATTTTATGTCACACTTTGGCAATCTACTTTGCGGTTCCTTTTTTTCTCTCAGGAGAGAGAGGCTCAGAACGCTCACGAAATGTGCCCAGGATATCACCACACTGGTCAGATGTGATCTATCGACTAAACTCAGTCTTATGCCTACGTTCCAAGAACTATATAGGCTAATTCCCTATATGGGCTCCTAAAGGCAGCGATGCAACGCAGGCCCTTAAAAGGGCTTCAACAGACGTGGGAAGCCAAAGTGGCGCCGGCCTTAATCATGAGGGTTGCGGTTCCTATAGGCGTTACAGATTTGTTGCGAATCTCAAAAGAGTCACATGTACTACAAGTAGTTGTAGCTACTATCCATAAGGTGTCTCACTTCTGCATGTTTATCAATATGCTTTTTTACGATAAAGATACTCATCGTTGTTTAGCTAACAACACCGCTTAAGGCGAAAATTCGTATTTTTTACTTTTACATTTCATAAGTAACTTTGAAAGTAAATTTATTTATAAATTTTAGATTACCATACCGTTGCACGATCTCATTTCATGATTAATTATAAAAAATAGCTTATTTACTCCAATGTAAAATTTAAATATTTGATTTGCGCAGTGTTTTTTGATAATTTGATATCATAGTGTACATGAACAATCATGGAAACATGTCAGGCTATTGTAAATAACGAATAAAATATAAACCAATATGTCCTCTGAATTCACTTCCAGTCATTTTAAATGACATATTTTAAGGTACTTAAAATATTAATATAATTTAGGAAGATCACTTACAAAATAGACCATAATATATTATAACATAATTACTGACATACCAAACCACACTCACAATGTTAACATATTAATTGAAATTTCAACATTAGGTGCTTAAACATAAAATGTATAACTTTATTTTTCAACTATTATCAATATTAATAATGTACGCGGAGTGAATATACATCAGTATTTTGCAAAAGCGAAGCGAAACAGAGGTCCTATTATAATTACTTAGAATATGGAATAGTCATTAAGATAATGTCATTTCAATCAAATACCATGTTACAAGGCCTAAGACGGCCGAGAAGCAATTCCCGTTAACTTTGAATAAATCTTTATCTCCGAAATGAAACGCGGCCTTGTCAGGCCTTAATTACTTAGTTATGAATTCAGATTAACGATTTAGTGGTCCGGTTGAGCACCATTTAGTAAGGAGAAATATTAATAAGTATCTGGGAATTCTGAGATACTTCAATAAGAAATAGGATTTTAAGGGAACATTTTATTACTATTTTTCGCTTAGACCCCTAGGGGTCTATGACAACCTGTAAGGGGTCTGGGTCATAGAAACAAAATTTTGGGGGACCATTAAGTGAAAATGGGGGTCCACGATAATAAATCTCAACATACACTAATAGTATCTATTTACTTCGATTAAACTATCTTCTAATATAAAACTTAAACATTATTTAAGTACCTATGAAGTAATAAATATATTATATCTTATAATTATATAAAAATGAATCGCAAAATGTGTTGGTAAGCTCATAACTCAACAACGCCTGGACCAATTTGGCCAGTTCTTTTTTGTTAATGTTCGTTGAAGTTCAAGGAGGGTTTTTACAATGAGGAAAATTCGAATAATTATCGGAAATACCCTAAAAACAGCCCTTTTATTTTCCCATGCAAACGTTTTCTAACTAAAACGTACAGTCGAATTGAGCTTTATTGTTATTGTATAAAGTTCATATTGCAAGCACTTGAAGGTGTGTTCCTAATATCAAAGAGTCAATTTGCGCTTTATTAATGCTACATATAGTTGAAATTCTATCATATCTATCAAAACAGTGTGCGTGCGTGCGTTGGAGCACAGAATACATCGTTGGAGGATTTAATGTCACGTTCCAAAATTGAATAGCCACAAAATGTAATAGGTCATTTAGACTTTTTTTGCGATTTGGTTGGCTATGCGACATTATCTATAAAATAATTAGGAACAAAAAACTGCCACTGTACAAATCTTTTTGACAGGACGAAGTCTGTCGGGTCCGCTAGTAGTTAATAAAATGTTGTAAGTTTTAGGTTGTAGGCATTCAATATCAGGGGATCTACTCAAAACTGAAAAGCAAAGGGCATACGACACAAAAAAGTTTGTGAACCTCTGGTTTAGACGAAACTGCTGATTAGTTTAGTATAGTCTGTTTATTTTTTAATTTAGGCAAAACTGGCAAACGGTTGGTTTATAATATATCGCACTATTCCTGAAAAAAGGAAGTAAGAGATTTTCACCTACTTTTCAGGAGCTTAAAAGCTTCCTATATTTTTATTACAAGGTCTAGAAAAAAGTTTCAAAGAGATAATCGCAGGGCACAGTTGCCTTTAACTACACGTGTTATTTAATTTAGGAACAGATTGATGTACTTCGAGATACTCTAAAAATACACGGTTACTTCTTTATTCCACGAAACACATATTTGCAGGCGTATCTACAATTATTGCTTTTTAGTTATGTATTTTGAAATATATGAACTAATTTAACTCTACTTACGGCTTTGTACTCTCATATATTTCATTATAATCTAGAGTTGTAAGTATAATCACGTTGTTATTTAACGGAAAATCCTTTTTTATACATAGAGTAATTAGAATTACACAATAGTCCTAGATTGTAAAATACAGGAACAAGTAATTATGTATATTTGCGTTACATATTTTCTTGTAAATCTTCTTTTAAAATTTACGTAAACATAATTATGACTTTTTCAGCGGGATGATTCTAAAACGAATAAATGTACATATGCATACCCCTATTTTATGTTTTTTAAAGTCGCAAGATTTTTGGATTTTCGCATTTATTCCTTCATTTTTGTAAATAGCTTCACGAGATTTTGTCAGAAGGTGTAAACCATGATGCTCGCTTTGTTTACGTAATAAAACATTTTCGACTCGAGTTTAGTTACGTTACGAGTTAGTACTTTTTTACACGGGTAGTGCGATATAAGACCTTTTTTTTTTTGTTCCTCTGAGGAAAATGTATTAAATTGCATACCCCGGCTGTGGCGAGCCGGCGGTTATGTGGGGCTCTCCTCCCAGAAGGGGGAGGCCTACCCACTAAAAACCTCAGGCATGTAGGGAGCCCCCGGGAACACAAAGCCACTTCCAGGAACCCCCAGCCTCCGCTCCCCTGCCCAGAGGGGAGCCCTCCTCGGGGGAGGCTCTACCTCCCCCGGTTTCCTCCACCGACGACGCCCCCCGGCCACGGAAGGGGCGTGGTCCATCCCGGGTCGCCGTAGCAGTCGCGACTTCCTCGTGCCCGCCGGTGACCCATGGCGGCGCCGGCTACCGAGCCCGGCGCTGCCTTCTTCGAGCGGGATCGGCCATCTCCCGAACCCGCTCGGCGGCCTCCTTCTGGAGCATCACTGCGTCACAGAAAGAGGCCACAGCCCTCCAACCTCCCTCGTCCGCCAGCATTGCAGTGCGATATAAGACCTGAAAATATAGATACTACTACATCTCCATAACTCCAAACCATAGGGTTATACGGACCAACGGCTTAAGCTTAGTTTAGTTGGTAGGTAATGCCAGTTGGGTCATGCCTGCCGGGATGGAGTCGAACATAATATCAGCGGCACTTGACTGCGAGGATATTCCGGACATGTTTCTTACTTCTTGTGACGGATTGTCAGTCTCTCTCCTCCAGAGGGCAAAAACATATAAATACATACTATACTTTTCACATTAACTCTACATTTATCTTGTGTTTTTTTACTGTACAATTTGAACAACAAATAAACATTTAAGCCTACAGGAGCAACTTTCACCTCTTATATGACTTTGTGCATATGTTAGGCTCCAGAAATAGCTAGAACATTCTTCGTTACATGAGATTCTCTAACCTGCCTCTAACCTTTAAGATCGCGTTACTATTGTAACAATCATCAGATCGTTTTAGTACTAAGAAATCAGACAATAGCTTTGTATTAATCCAACGATATAGAACGAATTCATACTTTACTTGGAAATATTTTTAGATAAATTTTCAATTAATTATTCTAATTGAAGTTAATTTTCATCAAGTACTTAAGTAATAATATGATGTTCGTAGAATGGAAGACACTGAAATTACTAAGTCTAATTTTGAAATTTAAGTCTTCAATATTTTCTTTACGTTTAGTAATGGATTCGATAAAATATTAGTATTGAAGCTTTTCTATTTAAGATGACCAGTGGGAACGATCTATCTTAAGCTGCGGAGTATTAAACTTGAAATGTTAAAATGATATAAGACGTAAACTTATGCGAAATAAATAATCAGTATCATTCGTGGAAAGTAAATTTAAGAGTATTTGCATTTGGTGTAATGTACAACATATTGTTTTGTGTAGTAAAATAAGTCTCTATTATCTAATGCAATTAGCATTACGGAAATATATATGCTTTTTGTTTCATAACACATATTATGGGTGAAATAATAGTAGATTATGGTACAAGCGTGTAATGTTGGTGATTACCGCTCAGCCGTCAGGCGAGGGTCTTAAGGAGCCGAGGACGGTAATCATCAATACACACGTGTATCATACAACGTTTTTCAACACACTTCTGAATAAAATAATACTTAAATAAAAAACCATTTTACATAGTAGATAAAAGTTTATTATAGAAACAATTAGTAAATGTGCAGTTAGTAAAATTATAATTAACTATTTTTCTTCATAAATTGTATTTGCAGACATCTTAATTAATAACTAACTAAATAACTTCAAAAGAGAAAACGAGACGAGTTGTGAAAAATGTTTCGTAATGGCGGGAAAAATTAATCAGTTTTCCTATGCGCGCGCATCGGCCATACACTAATAAATTTCGTAATGGCGGGAAAAATTAATTAGTTTTCCTATGGGCGCGCATCGGCCATAGACTAAAAAATGAGGTTTCTTTTTTTTTGAGCTTCTCGCGGATAGCTTTTTAGCGCAAATGTAAGCGTAACTCAACCAATAATATAAAGAAACTATTACTCACTCGTGAATAATAGTAATGAAAAAGTCAAAGTTTGATTATAGGTGTCATTATGTGCCTAATTGCCATGGGATTAGAGCCACTTTATGAGGAAGTGTGTTGAAAAAATTTTTGTTAACCTGAATAATGATCACATAGCCCATTAAATATATAACTAATACAGTCAAATTTTGTAATGATTTTAATGTGAATTGCAGAAAAACACTGAGGATATACATAATAGCCTCAAGGTATGTCGTCAAGATATCTTGAATTTTTCATACTGCGAGGTATTTCAGTTTTAGAATATACATTGAGTAGAGTATACAAAATGTTATTATTGTATATATAATTCAACAAGTAAATCTAGCACAAATAAGTATTATAAGATACGAAACCATTAAAAAATATTCATACTTTACACGAGGGGTTTTCTTTGAAAATGATGAAAATTGAAAATCATTTAAATATATAAATAAAAAAGTGGGCTAAGTTCCCCAAGGGAAAAATATTCCGATGTCTTTTATGCACTTATCGGTGTTTCTTGATAATCATTTAATGGAAAAAAAAATAAATTGAATTGACAAATCATACTTGGACTAATACGAATTGGTCAAAGGAGAATGCCCATTGTAGTATGGACTTTAGTATCGCCAAAAATGATTTTGTACCATAATGATTTTTATGATATATTGTAGATTTTTAACTATATATTCAATTATTAAAAACTATTTGACTCTATTTCGATGGGTAAAATAGAAATTAAACACCAAAGACTTTCAAGTTACGAATTTCTCCTATCATCATTTTTGATAATACCTATTTAATTGTAGAAGATTAAAACTATAAAATGATTAAGTCTATCTTATCCAATAAATATTACAACTATCCAATAATTCATATAAAATAATTAATTAATTTAAAAATAATTGTTTTAGCAACATTGATATTAGCTATCTGTATAAAGAAACTCTTAAAGCAGAATAATTACTAAAATATTAGAGAAAGCAGAAAAAAGACCAAAGAAAATTAATTGTTTTGGTATTCCTTTTACCCTTTCACGAGAGGACAGTAGAATGTATCGAATATATTTTTGACCAATCGATCCGATCGTTAATATATGGCAATACCGAAGAGACTATTTATCAATGAAATTAGAATATCATCAATAAAAATACACGGCGAATGAAACGGAAGTGAAATAATTACTAATTATTATGTGGATTTATCTCCGGCGAAGTTTCGGCTTGGTATATTGCAGAGTTTTGTTAAAAATTGTTACTTATTTTTTGGTATTAGTTTGGTTAAGGAACAAGGACGAGTAAAGGTGATACTACGAATGGACATACTCCTTTCTAACTTGTTCAGCTAATTTTGAATTTACTTCTTCTAATTAGGAAGTCTGCGATCATTCTTGTCATGTACGAATGAATTATCGGTTTCTCGAATTTCACATATACATTTATCTGATGATTATATGAGGAAAGGAAATATCATGGTGCGACCGGTATACATCTGTACAGAAATTTAAACATGAGCGATGAGGGCTTGCGTGATTAACTAAGGCCTTCTCGCCCTAAAATAACAACTTGTGTCTCTCGGTGCGACATATAAGCTTTGATAACTGAATGTATGAATGAGATTTTCTTTACATATATTACTTATATTCCTACTTCCATACATTTTATTCACTCTTTTTCCTGATAAAATGCTTAGCAGAGGCATTATACATACCCAATCTTAAATAAAAACAGAATTTGAAGATTTTAATAACTTGCGGTGTAATCTATCTATTAGAAAATATAGATAGTGGCTATCTGAGAGATTCTGAGATATATAATTGCCGCAACCAGTCGACGAAAGAGAAAAACGCATACTCGTATATACTTGATCCTTCAACATACAGTCTTTTTTTTCTCAGGAGAGGAAGGCTGAGAATCCTCACAAAGAGCACGAAACGTACCCAGGATACAGACCGGAGCCGATCGCGTGACCTACCAACTAAACTCAGGCTGAACCTTGGCCAAAGGGCCCTACGGCTTGAATGGACACATACAATCCTAATAAAGTATAAGTAATCTAGTTAAGTTCAAGTTCAAAGATAAACATATAACCTGCTATCCTTAATGAACTAGGAATGAATGAATGTATTTTAACTTCTTATGCTATGATTGAACACTTTGATGAAGATGAAAGTATTATCTTAAATTACATCTGAAGAACTAGTCATCGGCACTTAGTCTATACATTATTATAGTGATGACTACATAAAATAATTAAAAGGTAATTTGTTATGTTTATAAAGACACATTTAACATATTAAAATCGATAATGTTTATAACGTATTAAATATTTATGACACATGATTTAGCAGTAGGTGCGTTGTAATTGGACAAAGGGATATGACTAAATGATTCGCCTTTTAATAACATACCCGCAACATCCAGAAAAAGAAAATCGACACGACTTGGTAGTTCAAAAGATTTTCGAAACATATTAATAATGTACAATATAAAAAAATACCATTTGTTCAAGAAAACGAAATTGTTTATTCAACAATGATACACAGATTTTTAAAATACATCATTATATTTTCATATTTGGCAACGGAACTCCAACAATCTGTACATTGAAGGCTGTTTCATATTTCAAAAGAGGAACGGAACGCTTCATTTGCAAATAGGACCATCTGTAATTACAGTCTCGAATAATCAAAGGCATCGATAACCAGGAATCTGGAGTTGGAAATATTTATGCTTTTTGCTGCAACAAATATCAAAAAATGAAGAGGTACAGGTTATGGCAGGACGTTAATGAATATATTGCGTTCGAAAGAGTTCGAAAGAGTAATGTGAGTCTGTTTGGACTTTGTAATGGGATCCACATATTGAGACATTATCAAATAGTCTAAGTTCTGCAGCATATGCTGTAAAAAAATAAGATAACTTACAGATGTTGAAACAGGAAGATTAATTTACATTAGTTATTTTCACAGTGTTATGTCCTATGGCTATTTCCTATTTACTATTATCCTATTTACTATTATGGGGGTCGGCTGCTAACATAGAAAGTATTTTTGTTCAAAGAAGAGCAGTCCGCGCTATTTATAATTTACGAGCAAGGGATTCTCTTAGAGATTTATTTAAAGAGATTAATATAATGACTTTAGCGGGCTAGTATATTTATGAAAATTTGATTTATGTGTATAAAAATTTTCACACATTTGATACTCATTTTCAAATGCATAATTTAAACACAGGCTACAAAAAACAAGAGGTTCGTTTGTGGGCAAATGTATAAATTTTTATAACAATATTCCACATAGTGTAGCTGAATTGCCTTTTCATAAGTTCAAGGTACATGTTAAAAAGACGCTAATGAGTGAGGGCTATTACAAAGTCAATGAATATTTAAATGATGCCAATGCTTGGTGTTGATTTGAAGATATTACCTTCTAAATTGTAAATATTAGTTTTCCAGTATAAATTGTAAACACATATGTACATTGTATGATAACGACATAATTTATTGTAAATGTTGTTATTACTTTTAATAAAGCTGATAAGTTTCTTGCGACCATTCTCCTTATCAGCTAAAAATACGTCCTGAATAAATGGTAGGGGAAAAAAATTGGACGATTCCAAAGAGCTTTCTATAAAGTCATATTTTAATAAATTTAATTTTGATTTTGATTTGTACGTACTCATATTACTTTGAATCGGATAAAGTATCTTAATTTAAGAATACTAGGTATATACCTAGTATTCTGTTATACTTGGTATATATCTAGTACTTACATTTACATATAACAGAACCACTATATTTGTTTGACTTAAATTGTTATAGTGATCTTTTGTATTTGTTTGGTTTTTTTTATTCACTAAGTGAATCGATGGCGTACGCCCCGAGTGTAGATACTCGGCGCGTAGCTTTTTATCGTAGGCGAATACTATGCTGATAAATAACCTTTGACTTTCATGTCCGTTTGTCGATGTGTTGGATTCTTTATAGATCTCGGTAACATCATAAATAATTAATTGTGTTTTACTTTAAAAGATTATAATCGGATTGTTCGAATGTAATTTAGTAACCATTAATAAGCGCCTACACTAGACCATATAAGTATTATCTACTGACCGCGTAATAAGAATGTATACTGAATACCTAAATCTATAGTGACGTGTTGGATAATAAAAATAATATTGAAAAACAAATTGAATCCATCCAAAATTCTCTGTCAATCACAATTAATTTAGTCGGGCATCTCTTGTCATGAAAAAGTATTTATTAAAATTTGACAGCTCTGAAACGTATCGAAAACTCGTTACGGTGTTCAGCCAACCATTGTTAATATAATCGTGGTACCTACAGGGATGTTACGTAGGTAGGTGTAATTTTGAGCTACCGCGTTTAAAATCTGGAGTGCCGTAAAGAAAATAACAGTGGGTACTGAATATTCAGAAGGCTAAGCGCTTTAGTGATGTGCGTTGCTGGTACGATTACAATGTATTTGTATTGAGTTACATTGTGTATGTAATAAAGTATTTCTTTTTGTTTATTTTTCAGGCGACTTTCTATTTACACTGTGTACAATTAATTCCATTAGGTTACAACTGAAAGTCATGATTAGTATACATAATTTGGGGCTTTTTTTATTGGTTAATTATGACAAGATGCAAATTGTTGAATCACGTTTAATGCTTGTTAAATATAGACAGTAAATTCGAATCTTGTAATCTAAGATGGTGGAAAACTGTTTATTATTCCTAAAAAATCGACACTTGTTATAAAAATCGTGAGATTCGCAGGTTCACCTAACGAGTCAATTTAAAATCTAATCTAATTTGTGGTATTCGATTTAATCGCAAATCAACAACACAAATACATCACTATAATAAACTATCCATTCGCAAATGATAATAATGATAAATGAAACTCAACCGAATAAAATACTCGAGTCATCGAGAGTTTCAGAAATAGTCGAGTAGTGATTAGAACTCAACCCGTTCAGTCCTTCACTAACAGGCCGGATCGCATGGCTTGTTTTCATTAGCATGATTGGACTGACCCCGTTTAAGCTCACCAACTTCGAAGGTCCAAATGAGTACAGGCCTAACGCATGTTTTTCAAATGGAATTGTAGATGAGAACAGTTTTTTGTCTCGACCATTCGACATGTTATTGCTGTATGCATATTCCGCCATTTTATGTTGATTATAAATATTGAATGTTTAAATAACGCGTTGTTTCAATAGATTTTTTATGGAAATACCACACAAAATAATGGACAGGATATTATTTTACATATTTTACACATTTAATTGTTTTATTCGTATGTTCGTTACATAAGAATCGACACGAAATATAAAAACAATATTATTTACATTAAATTATGTTTTATTAATAAAAACACATTTGTAACTTTTACATTCTATGTTTTGGAAAGATTTATCTGTACCTACCTTCAAAATAAACTTGTGTTGATTTACAATTTGAATCAAATCTCTTGACGTGAAATATTACTTTGCTTTACAAACAGCAAATAAACACTTGAGGTCAGAAGGGTTACTCTGGTAATCTGATTCCAAAAAAAATCAATTATCAAACAATTTATCGTACTCTGATAGTAGCGGTACTACCATCAGCATGATAAAATTGGACAAATTGTAAATAAACTAATATTGGTTTTGGCAGTTTTGACACCTTGTTTAACAGTAGAGCATTGGTATTGGAAATTGATTAAGATTGTTCTAGAATCATATTAAACTAGATTTCAAGAACAGGTCAGTGGGAATCTATTTTTGCTGCAATCTTCTTTACTTTTATTTGGCTTTATTATGTTACACGACTTGACCATTTGACTCCCACTTCGCGTCAACCAACTCTACATCATCATAGATAATATATATCCTTAAGAACAAACTATATATTATTACAACAAAGTGGGCAGTAATATTACTGAGTACTGTGACTTTACATTTTATGTCACATGTGTGCAACGTTTTTTGTATGAGTAGCAAATATGTTGCGAGTCTGACAGGAATCGTGTAAACTATAGGCGACTGTAATCACTTTATAAAAGCTGTACATATAAAAAAATAAAAAAGATAAATTCGGCGGTGTTTTTTCAATTCAACAAGATAGTTCTTTTTTTAAAGATCAAATGTATCGGAACCGCAGGAGAATACTTCGAAAAACTTGAAGTAATTGAAGTAAATAATAGAGATTAGTCATATTTTTTTGTACTTCGTAATTTTCAAGATAGTCTACCAACAACAAACTTAACACAAAACCGTTTCAAAATTCCTTTGAATAATCTTTCATTTCTGTCACCAGCAAATTGCACTCGTGACGCTGTTTTCCAATAAAATCTTTAAACTGTTCATTTACATCGTCCTGATTTCATATTTATAAATGGGGCGACACCATTATGAAGGGAAATAAATTTCGTGACGATAAAACTGTCTTTTGCGACTCGAAATTGACTTTTGCTCTCATTTCCGTTTGATAATTTAAACTTATTGATTGAATTAGCCCGGTGTGTAATCTTCGTCACCTGCCTTCACCTTAACTCGTCGTCATTAAGACTTAAATTGAGTTCGCTGCTCGTCTTTTGTCTTGATCCCTCCACTGTGTTTTGTTGTGTGGTGTGACCAAGTAATAAAGGAAGGGCAAATTTGTTCCTGAAACATTTTGGTTTTGTACGGGGGACTTTAACACATTGAGTGCTGACTACGTATATATACGTACCTGGTATCAATGCCTGACGCCGACTACGGATATGTACGTAGGGGTTCTATGCGTGCCACAGTAAAAATTATGGAAGCTGGCGTCTTATGCAGGGCGTTAATTTAACGACTGGCACCTCAAATAAAACAAGCATTAATAAACGAGTAACTTTATTGATCACAAGTTAGGTATAAATTTCAATTTCAAAATGAATGAAATCCTTCAAAAAATAACATAAAATTCCCTTTTTTGTTAATTAAATTAGCGCAACTTCATGTTTGACGGTTATCAACAACAGAAACAAAAAAAATAAACATTCTAACAATATTATTTATTCATAATAAACAAAAAAAAACAATTTTATAAGTTAGGAACATAGTGTTTTAGGAACTTTGTAAAAACAATATTACTCAACAGTTTTTATACATATTACACAAACATAAAATCGGTGTGATATATTTTGAAGCATTCCACAATGCATAAGGTCGGTTTTTCTGGGCACACAGGGCATGAGCTCTCTTTGCGTTTTGTACAAACTCTACAGGGCTTTCCAGGAATCTTCTTTTTTTGGGTTGCAGGTAGTTTTTCCAAGTAATGAAAATTATCTGGAGAAACCCGAGACAACTGATTTACTGGGCAACTTGATTGTGAAGGTACATGAGATGAGATAGGCGTTTGTCATGTGGAAGATCCTGTATCGTTGTTCGGCATGTCTAATAGATGTGTGATAAACTCTTTACGAAGTTTTATCAATCCCATTTTCCAATTACGATCTTGTTTACGAAGAAGTCTGTACGCATTTTGCACGTAAATATCAAATATATGAAGCCTTAATTTTTTTATGCCATCGTAATGTTTTCCTTAGACAAGAATAATATAAGGTCATTTGGTCACTTCGATCGACTCCAGAACATGCCTAAATTATAATCAGCAATAATGTTAGGCTTACACGACAATTTACAATTTTGGTTTCGTACATTCACCATCTCAAGCTTGTGTTTGTTTGAAATGACTAAAACATCTCTTATCTCTCCATTTGCAGATTGTTATACCCTGACATGACTGAAAGGCCAATTCCCCTTTTTTCAGACGTGCTGCAGTTACGTTGATGGATTGTCATTTCTGTTATTTCGCAGGGTCCCACATAAGTGGGTCTGTTTTTGACCGAGATGACTTGCTAAATCCACAGAATTATAAAAATTGTCTGCGTAAAGGACATGTCCTTTCTCGAGATAACCATCGAGAAGATCAAGAACAACCTCAGTACAGTGTAATGTTCCCGGTGCTGGTTCTTCGTAAGAGCTTGATGAAGTAGATGAATCACTTTCTTGTTCACAATCTGGCCGATATTCGTCGTCGGAACCAGGCAAAAAATCACCACAATCAGAGTCTGATTCCATGAGTAAGTTCGAAATTTGATCTTCATTTATAGGACGATGACGCCACTTTTGAATTTCGAGACATTTTTAGGAAAGAGCGTCGTAACGAAATACTTCCTCAACCGCTTGCGCAGCGACACTAAAAATGTGCGTCCGCGCAGCGGGAGAAGGGCGGGAAAGGGGTGCGAAAGGACAGGAGCGTGTCAAGAGCAAACTGTAGAACATAGATGATGGAGGATGACGTATACGTATAAGTACGTACCTTGGCACCCTGGGTAATTAATTTATTTCCGAAGCCAACTACGTATATATCCGTGGAATACCAAATGTATGGTGGCAACCAACTTTAGCCATGCGAACAAAATCGGCATTCAATGGGTTAAGATAATGGATAAGATTCTATTCGATCTGCCTATCAGATAGTTAAGAACTGGTGTTCATTGTGTATACTGTAATAACTGACATTGGATAATAGGTAATTTTGTAACAAATAAAAATAAATAGTCAAGGCTTTTATATAACAACTGTAACGTGTTATTTTTTACTATTATTTTCAGCACAATTTAATCAACAAAATACTTTTGATTTCATTATTAATTTACAAATTTAATTCTTGTTTACATATTCCATTAGGATTTTTTTTTGTTAACCTTTTTAAGTGGAAGTAAAAGTGAAGGGATAGGAACCTGTACAGCCTCAGCATAAATGCAATTTTTTTTTTGTCTTAATTTATATTTAATAAATTTTACTTATAACAAGATGGACATAGGGACAAAACATTTAGTTTCTGTATTCATTTAATCAGCATACAGATGGTGTTGAGTCTGTGATAGGAGTTTTAGTTGGAATTGTAATTTAAAACTTAAATTTCAATATACAGATCTATGGTTGTAGAGGTTTGATAGGGTGAAGCCATAGACTGTCATAGAAAACCTTAACATATTTTCATAACTAATATATACCTAATATTATCTATTAGGAGTTTACTTAAAACAAATTCTTTTGTTTTGGTTTATTAAAAGAAGTTTTCGTTTCTTTCTCCTTGTTGGACAAGTCCGCCTTTTCTTCACTCGGTGATGCTTCCAATTCGGAACGTGACGGCTTGCTCTATGGCGATCCCTCCGTGGCTATTTATTGGCTATTTCGAGTCATGGCTGTCATTTTGACGTCGGCGAGGAGGACGCGAAGGATGGGTCTTTCGGCGTTCCTCTCCTGGCGGATGTGCCGCTTTAGGCCTCCGTGAAAACAAATTTCACATTTAACATTTTCTTTTATAATATGTCTTCTTTTTAATATTTTTTAAGTATCGGCGTAATGCCTTAACTAATTAGTTTCGTGAAGCAATCCCAGTTAATGGTGAGTTGTATTTTCATCTTTTGTTTAACTTTAAAGATTTCCACATGTTCGTGGGATAGAATTTTCATGCTTAATACATTGTTGTAGGGTTCACGGTATACCTCGGAACCATCTCAAATATAGGGCGTTTGGGCCGTTTCATCCCAACGTGACTTTATGCACCCAGCCATGCGGTGATGTAGATTGTCTTACTTATCAGCGGAAATCCCTGCCATCACCGATGGAATCCCAACGTATAAGGTGACCTCTTACAATTTATACCGTTTTGCGTGTGTGAACCACCGTATTTTGGAGGAATTAATTTTTCTTTTGATGACATTCACCTTGGGTGACGAATGGAGGATGGCTCAGCTCAACTGAACTTTTAAATGTGTAACGTGTGCAAATACCGTGCCCATTGATTTGTGGACGAATATATATATTTTTTTTGTATTTACATGTAATAATTTTAAAATGTAATTATAAACTTACATATATAAATTTCTTAGTTTAATTTTATCACCTAACCATTTGAAGGTCTGTTTGTATTTATGTGGAGGCGCCCATATCATTAATCCTAAATATCTACATATATCACCAGGTCGGTTCGATTCCGATAAGGATTATACCCACACCCTGATCTTAGCCGGCAAATTTCTTTTTTTCTTAAACTATCATAAATAGAACGTTACACAACAATAGACTATGCACTATTAGATCTAACTTTTAATTACGAAGCAGGTGGAGTCGTTCGTCCTTGTAAATATTTACGCGGACACAAATAACAGTGGAAGGGTGGACTATATTTAGTTTAGTTTTAAATATATATAATGATTAAATAATAAGAATGACAATAATAATTGCAACTTAAGGTGCAGTTAAGGTGAAAGTGTTTTGTGATGATATGTTGACGATTATGTGCCAACGTCAAGCAGTATAAGACCAGCGGCCTGCATTATCTTTAATATAAACGGCATATATTAATAAATAAAATATTTATTTTATTAACATCACACATTTAAACAATGATAAAAATGATAATGTATTCTATATATTTTTATTTATATTTATTAATAATAATCTTCTGACACATTAACGAAATTACGACGGCGAAATAACATTATCAAATTGACATTACCAACAATCAATAATTCACTTCTATTTGCGATCAAGTAATTAAACAAATGTATTATTTGGTAACACGCAAATAAATAATAATAAATAATATATCTCCTTCCTTAATCTAACGAAGCTCACATAGATGCTTAGTTATCCAGGTTAATTTAACGGTATGTTAAAATTATGACAATATCGATCTCTGCTATACACACATATGTCTGTACACCCTTAGTTGATCACACCAATGTAAACAATATTCCCTTCGTACCAATATT
The DNA here is from genome assembly GCA_036419045.1 of Scirpophaga incertulas. Classification (NCBI taxonomy): domain Eukaryota; kingdom Metazoa; phylum Arthropoda; class Insecta; order Lepidoptera; family Crambidae; genus Scirpophaga; species Scirpophaga incertulas. The sequence continues at coordinate 24,132,798 of CM071637.1, forward strand.
GGTCTACCTTTTTGAGGGGGCCTAGTGATATATAGGGGGACAGTGAGCGGTGAGTCACCATCTGCCATAATATAAATCAATTAGGAGACGTTGAGAAAGTATGCAACCGGTGTCTCTTACATCCGGCTGGATCTCATTAGCACCAAAATCAAAATTCAGTCCATAAACGTTCCTGATAATTGATTCCTGTGTATATAGTATTTAGTTGCATTTATTCTCACTCAGTTACAATCACTCGGGAAACTAGTGGACCCGAAGGCATCCCTGGGGTTTTACTAAGAAAGTGTGCAGCGACGTATGGTCCCGTGCTTACGTCAAGGACGTAACCATACGAACTGTCATATTCTTCGAGGTTTGAGTCTGACATTTAAGGGGAGACTAATATATAACAAAGGTCACTGACATAATCAAAAGTACGAATTTTGTGAATCTTAGAAAGGTTACTTACATAATTCAAAGTATTGTGAATCTTAGTAGTAGACTACAGGGCACATTGTAGGAAGAACTGAAGTTCTTTGGGGTGACAAGTTCTTTGAGTTTTTCACAACTTTCTGCTCACACTTGACTGGCTTTCCACAAATTGAATCACACTTGATCCCCACTTGAATGAACTGTTTCTGTCCTGTCTGTGTGTGTTTCTCTTAGCCGAAATAATGATATCCAAATTAAAAAAAAACACGAAAAATATTTTATCACAGATGAAAACAAATGACAACTTTTAATACGTGGCTTTATTACCTCGGCGAATGGGCTTTAAAAGATACATTACAATTTTCGCGTGTTTCAATTCGAGCCAACATAAATATATCAGGGGATTATACGGATGCGCCGATTCTGTTAGGCTTACATCAAATTGAGTGATTTAAAACCAGGTGAGGGCCGTGCTCGCGTACGAAGTTGAAATTTTAAATAACCATCGATTTCTCCTGACCTGAATCCGCTCACCTTCTAAATGTCAAATGCACATGCATGCAATTTCCAAGATTGAAGAAGTATTTGAGTAATAAAAATAATAATATTTTTTTTGTGTTTAATAGAATCAAATAATTTCGATGTGTGTAGGTATAAATAGCAAAGCTGTAGGATTTACTTTTTGACTTTGAGGAAGCTCTTATGTCGCACGTAATAACGGCGGATTTCATATTGCAAATGTTAAAACTGACGTGTTACTGATCGTACATAGACACTTAATACATTTTGGGATGTTCTCGTTCTGAATTTTTTGTACGTTTCTCACGTTTCTCGTATTTAAGCTTTAATACGAGATAATAACAATTGCTCGTTTTTAAAGATAGAAATAGGTTATTATATTATTTTTTTCTATGATTTTCGGTCGTTTTATAGAAAACCATGGAATTTAGTTGACTTACATTTAAGATTATTACGTATTCCGATATCATTCGGAAACTTAGTACCAATCTTAAACAATTTTCGGTGAAACAACTAAAATTCACCCAAAATCTTTTGGTAAGAAGATGCGAAAAATTATAAAAGATGAGTAACGAACGCTTTAAAAATTTCAATTAGATTTTTTGTTCCATACTAGCATTGGATATTTAATTTATTATAATTTCGAAATTTTATCGAAAGATATATGTAATTTTATAAACCTAGTGTTGTCAACAATATCAACACCTTCTAGAAATAACGGCCTAATTATTTAAAACAATGGAATACTAGCGTGACTTTTATGACTTGCACTCCTCCCGACTGACTGAGTACTGATCCCAACCAAGTCATCTCTAATTATTACACCTTTTAAAATCAAATGTGCGACTGCGTTCCGCCACGTGGCTCACTGTGCTGCCATCTATTGGATAATGTCACAAACAAAAAAGAGACAGTAGTCAAATCCGAAATCTATCATCATGGTATAACCTCAAGCATGAGAAGTAGAATTGCATATTTACATTACAATGACTGTGTATAATAATTAAGGTTTTAACACAAATTATAAAAAAATGTGGTTCTTTACTCTGGCAATTTTTTTAAATACTTTAAACTATTAAGATGGAAATAACAGGATTAATAATTCAAATTATTTATTCGTACATTTATCATAATCGAATTATCTAGTCTTTTTTAGTGTAATTGTTTTTATCACTGAAAATTGTGTTCGTAATATCCACAGATATTTTTGTATACGAGTATCATAAGAAGGCGAATGAGCAAATAGATTATTGGACAGAAAGCGATTACCGTCGCACATGGACCCGCAATATCAAAAACGTGACAGATGCTCTGTCGGCCTTTTGAATGGGAATACGCCCTCTTTTAAGGTTTAGATATCGCACCAGTTCAAAAAACCGCAGGTGACTATTAATTCAACAGTTTGGTAGTACGAGACTGAAAGTTTCTGGAAAATCTAACTAATAAAACGATTTATTTAAACGGTTTATTCGGAACTAATCGTTAAACTTCAAAAAAGATGAAACTGTATTTTCTGACGAATTTTGATACGTGTTTGTAGTGAACCTGACTTATCTAGGAATAAGATATTCTTCTTGGAATGCTTCGCCGAGAAAACGAAGAGGTTATTATCAGACAATCACGCTGAAAGAAAATTCTGAGTCGTACTTACAATAAAATCTTGCTTGTAAATATTCTATGATGTTCTTTACATAAGTAGGTAGTGATTTGTTGTAAGCTGTTGTGTGTGTACTGAATAAGCAAACGTGTGTAAAATACGCCGTTTTATCTTTGAGATATAACTGGAAGTAATAAATAAATCAATTTGTAAACGGTTATAATCGTGAGGCAATCCATATATAACAGTGAAAAATGGGGTCAAGAGATGTGGTCTCAGCACTGGTCTACGAATTGGATGATTGATACTACCATTGGTTTTGCACTTTTAGAATTTCATATATACATTTATCTGACGCTTCTACGGTGAAGGAAAACATCGTGAGGCAACCTACTTACACTTGCGGAGAAATTCAAAAGAAGTATGTAATCAACTAATCCGCCCTAGGCCAGTGTGGTTGACTAAGGCCTAATCGCCCTAACATAGTTAAGGTAGGCATTATAAATATGTTTTTAAATATTCTTGATTAGTAATTCATATTTGTCTTTCCCAACATGGTCTATTTTTTCCCTTCAGAAGAATAAAGCAGAAGCATCCCAAGTATACACTTGCGATTATGTATTACAAAGGATATTGTTTTTTGCTGATTCCGCGCAGTTCATGATGACTTGTCCAACAAGCAGACAAGGTCGACACGTGTTTCGTCTCTCAGCGAGACATCTTCAGGATTTGTTGCCCGCTCGATGACTCACCAGCGGCTGGCTTGCGGCGCCTTGCACGCTTGTATTTATAGGCCGAGGGGCTTGGCCCCTCCTCTCGGTAGGAGGGGCTACCGACCATTGGGCAACTGTTTGTATGATAGGCGAATGTGTAAGATTTGTTTGTTCGTTCAGCAATGTAATATTAGGTATATTTTTATGTTTGTAGATTTCCAATTGTTCCCGAATATTCATAATATGTCCTTTTTCACAAGTATGAAGCACTTTATAAGTATGGTTGTCTACTAGGTGGTGATCTGTATCCAACAGGTGTTTAGCGAAATGAGATCGCTCCGGATGTTTATTTTTATAGGCTGCCGTATGTTCTTTGTATCTTGTTTCAAAATTTCTACCCGTTTGTCCTACGTAAACTCCGTTGCATTCTTCGCACGTTAGTTTGTAAATGCCAGATTTTTTTGTTAAATTATACTTTTCTTTTGCGTTGAATATGCGACGGATGTTTGAAAGTATAATTTAACAAAAAAATTCTGGCATTTACAAACTAACGTGCGAAGAATGCAACGGAGTTTACGTAGGACAAACGGGTAGAAATTTTGAAACAAGATACAAAGAACATACGGCAGCCTATAAAAATAAACATCCGGAGCGATCTCATTTCGCTAAACACCTGTTGGATACAGATCACCACCTAGTAGACAACCATACTTATAAAGTGCTTCATACTTGTGAAAAAGGACATATTATGAATATTCGGAACAATTGGAAATCTACAAACATAAAAATATACCTAATATTACATTGCTGAACGAACAAACAAATCTTACACATTCGCCTATCATACAAACAGTTGCCCAATGGTCGGTAGCCCCTCCTACCGAGAGGAGGGGCCAAGCCCCTCGGCCTATAAATACAAGCGTGCAAGGCGCCGCAAGCCAGCCGCTGGTGAGTCATCGAGCGGGCAACAAATCCTGAAGATGTCTCGCTGAGAGACGAAACACGTGTCGACCTTGTCTGCTTGTTGGACAAGTCATCATGAACTGCGCGGAATCAGCAAAAAACAATATCCTTTGTAATACAATGGACTTCCGCAAAATAACACCTGCTACAATAGAGTACTTGCGATTATGTGTCGCGGAGATTATGTTGGACTCAGATTAGAGCGAGATGGCTCGGCCCAACCTGCCTGCCAACTAAGCTGCCTTTTGGATGGATGTGAGACCGACCCATCCTCGGGCGTGGTGCAACATGTTCTAAAACGTTATTTCAAGTTTATATAACAAAACAGCTCATATTACAATTAAGCTAAGTAACATATTTCAACTATATGTTTCAGAACACCATTTCACCAACAACCATTATAGATTTTAATGTTAGTATAGGATTCTGTTTATTCAAAAACTAATATCGTCAATAGAAGCGCATTAATATCTATTCAATCAATTTGATTGAAACGCTAACACAAGATTGTGTAAATGTTTTCTCGTTTACTTAGATACAGCAATTAACTGCTAGAGTTATAGATCCTACGTAACAATAAAGGGCTAGATCAATTAGTAATATTGGTTTAGCTGTTTGACCAAGCCTTTCTAATAATTGCACTAGTTTTGATAGTACCAAAATTGTTATTATGTGATACAAGTCAGCGTTATAAATTAGTTATTGTTGGTTTGTAATTAAAACTTTATAACATCTTTATTACAAGTTTTAATTACCCATTTATTGATATGTGGTTATAGTGGTTACATATGGTTCCTGTGAGATTTATACAAAATCTGCATTTATAATAATTAATATAATTTTTATAATAATTTTAACAACTTGACCTAAATGTGAGAGTCTGAAGTTTTAAAAAGGATAAACCTGCTCTACAGATCAAGATGTACACAAGATGCATCTTATATTTGACGTACCACAAGGTACGTTGCTAATATGTGACGAGATGTAAGGCACGGAAATCAGTGTTTACTCCGCCTATTTTAACTTTTAATCCCGGACACAGTAATGTGAACGCTGTTGTATGACACAAATAGTATGGAGTCTTCGTGTTACATCCGATTCATCTGCAAGATATACGATCTTATTTTGACATTAGTAATGTCAAAATAGTTAGTTCGCCGTTTGCAATCCTTAGCTAATATATAGGTACATTTGCAATATATACCTTTTTTTTTCTTATAAGTAAATTTGTGATCATCTCTACGAATAAGCATTCGTTGATGAATTGATGAAGTACTTATTGAGTATATAATAATCGCTTTAAGGGTACTCTAACATCAGTCTTCGAACTAATAGTGACTCATCCAGATGAATATCTAGGATTCTATTGTTTTCTACTGTAACCGTGACGTGATCTACAATTTACTGTGAACACGAGTACTTACATATCCAATGGATTCGTAATGCTACTACGCTGTTGTCAGTATTGTGGTACGCCAGACTCCAGACACTCGTAGAATTATGTTTGTTTTGACGTGACAACGTCTATTAAATTGGTACGGCGTGGAGTCATTCTCGAAAACACCGTAACGGCCGAATCTGATGCCACACGGAGTCCACGAACGGCGTAACGGCCGATCTGACGCTACACGGCAACGTAATAAAAATATAAATGTTATACATTACTTTATTGTATTTAGTGTGCAAGTGCACATTACTCATAATAATTAATTTATGTATAACTTCAGAAGCAGAAAATTTAAACAAACTATTAAATAAAAATATAAATGTTATACATTACTTTATTTTAAATAATTTCATTGCACCCAGAAAAAATACCATGTAATAGACGTTGTCACGTTCAAATCGGCAGTAGACGGAGTTCTACAGACAACCAATTTTTTATTTTACTTTATTATTATTAATATGCTAGGTGTGCCATAAAATGTTCCCGGGGGCTCCCTACATGCCTGAGGAAGGCCATCCCTGAGGTTTTTAGTGGGTAGGCCTCCCCCTTCTGGGGAGGAGAGCCCCACATAACCGCCGGCTCGCCACAGCCGGGGTATGCAATTTAATGCATTTTCCTCAGGGGAACAAAAAAAAAAGTGTGCCATAAAAAGAATAAAAAATTGTGAGGAATGGCTAGTGTGATGATAAAGTAAATATTGCAAATAGTGTGGAAATGCGGAGTGTGAGAGAAAATTTAGTAAGAAAAATTAGTAATGCGTAGATGGCTTGGACACATAGAAAGGATGTACGAAAGACGAATAACGAAAAAGTTTTTAAGGCAAATATGAAGGGGATAGTTGGTGGGCGACGATTTAGACGAACGCACTTGGACGAAACACGTGATATATTGAAAGAAGGCAAGATCAAAAGTAACTGTTACTGACGAGCGTGCATAAAAGTATTAACGAAAGTCGAGGAAGCTAGTAAGTCCTACCCCCATGTTAAAGAGGCATGACTATATTTATATGTTATGTATCTTCTTCTTCTTCATGTACCATATCCTTCGCCGATGTCGGTGACCATAGCACGGAACTGATTCCTATCTAACGCCATTCTGACCAAAGCGACAACGTCTCACCCGGTCTATCTATGAATGGTCAAACAAATATCTATTTCTTAATTTCATTTCATATTATGTATCATTCTTAATTTGTTTGGCTCCTACCTGTTAGGTTGTATATGCCTTTGGACCGAATAAAATTTCTATCTAATCATGATTTTTGGCTGTCATAATTCTATCTTCAAATATTGTAGAGATCGAGTAGTAGAACTCTAGTTTGGAAGCCTGGTGCCGTCACTGTTGACGTTTTTCCTCTTCATATCTGATTCTTCTTCTTACAAAGGATATTGTTTTTTGCTGATTCCGCGCAGTTGATGATGACTTGTCCAACAAGCAGACAAGGTCGACACGTGTTTCGTCTCTCAGCGGGACATCTTCAGGATCTGTATTACAAAGGATATTGTTTTTTGCTGATTCCGCGCAGTTGATGATGACTTGTCCAACAAGCAGACAAGGTCGACACGTGTTTCGTCTCTCAGCGAGACATCTTCAGGATCTGTATTACAAAGGATGTTGTTTTTTGCTGATTCCGCGCAGTTGATGATGACTTGTCCAACAAGCAGACAAGGTCGACACGTGTTTCGTCTCTCAGCGAGACATCGATCCTGAAGATGTCTCGCTGAGAGACGAAACACGTGTCGACCTTGTCTGCTTGTTGGACAAGTCATCATCAACTGCGCGGAATCAGCAAAAAACAATATCCTTTGTAATACAATGGACTTTCGCAAAATAACACCTGCTACAATAGATTCTTCTTCTGTCTATTATCAACAATTCATCCCGCTTTATTCTAGGTGTAGGTAGAACGCACTACTCTTTTTGTTAAAATAACGGCAACACGGAATGTTCAATCTTATATGGAAAATTAAAACTTATCATACTTACAGACGCAGAACACATTTACAAGATTTACATAGCTAATGCACTCTGCATATAGAGACTGTTGATTTAGTACCAACTGCATTACATTCGAAACTCCAAACATAGTTCAAAAGGAATACAAGAGGATGAATCGTAAAGTGAGAAATAACTGCAATAACTTTTCACGTTTGTTTACACGGCGCCATAATAAGATTGCCGAAACAATCGCTAGAACAATAACTTACGTGTGGTAGAACAATAAGTTTTGCGGGAAAAATCAGGTTTCGAGGCGGCTGTTGGCGACGGGCAATTTGTCGGAATTATCCGTCAACGGAAAAACCGAACATTTGACATAATGGTCTTTTGAAATGCGACGCCGTGATAGGCTCCAGCTTTTTATCTCGGAGGTTTCCGATTCGCATTTTCTTCGGTTCGTGTCGAGTTCTTTGTTTTGCGACAATCCAGAGACGCGCCCCGCACTTTGCCTTTCATGCGATAACGTAACGAACTTATAATCGTTGTATAGAATGATATCGATTTTTAATATTTACTAAATTTAAAATGTGAACTTAGTACTAAATTTAAGTAAATTCTAGAGAACTTACAGACAACTTGTAACGTTCTACAGTACAATACTCATGGGTTTAATTGAAACTTAATAATAATATAACGGAAACAAGAAGAATATATCTTCTTTTAAAGTAATTATCAAATAATGATGTCACACACATTCTCCTGTATAATTTATGTATATTTCATATTCAACATATTTTACTAACAACATTCATTGAGTATTTATTAAGATACGCGGCATAATGTTTATTACATTGGTTATAACAAAAGAGGGACCTAAAGATGAGACAGTAAAAACGCTGGAACTGCAGTTTTTGACAGTAAAAAAGGTAATATATACAATACTTCGTTATTGCTTCTGCTCGTAAAATAACATTTTTACGGCTACTCTCACCTTATTCCAGAAGATTTTATATTTTGTAACATTAATCTAAAATTGTCTGAAGCAAATGACGTAATAATGATTCGCATTAAAATCATTTGTAGTTTGATAAAAAAAGAGATAATGTATTACCTTGTGTTATATAAATTTGCATTGCTATTGGAAAAAATGAGAAACTTTTACTTAATATCTGTGTATCGAATTCTCAGTATAGAAAAAGTAAATGATTATTTATAAAAATACAAAAAAAAAACGAAGTCGCGGGCAGAAATTTGTCATATTTGAAACGAATTACATATAAATCAAGGTTCCAGATTTCTTCTATTCGTTTTGTTACATATTTTTTTTAAATCTAGCAATATATAAGTATTATTATTTTATTTTTGCTGGTGATGGCAGACAAATAAATAAACTTAGTAAATTATGAATAGTAATCACATTCATGAATATCTGCAATACCAAAGACACGACTCAGTTACCACCTCGTTGAGCATTGGACATAGGAATTGGGTTCAGGAAACACCGCATCTTAGAGTCTGCACGCACGTGGGAAGAACAATGCTGGAACTTAACTATATCAGACTTGACCAATTCCAAGGAAGACGAATAATGGACGCTACGTTTGGCGCAGTTCAGTTCGGCTACTACGCCGTTGATCACGGGTTTGATTCCCGCATGGGACAAATGTATGACCTAGATAAGTTTATCCCGACTTAGGCGTGTAAGTGCATGTGCCATTTTATGTTTGTAACTGCACCAACGACACAGGATTAAATGCTGTGTGGGCGATATTCTTTTTAATAAACTAATTGCTTTAGTGGATGCTGTGACGATAGAAATATGACGAAACCACCATTGTACTCGCAAACAGCTCTTCAGGGCACCTATTGTAAAAGAACTGATAGAGCTGAAGGCGATAGGAATGAACTCTTCTGAACTGGCACGGAAACGAACAAGGAAATTGCAGACTGTTGTTTAAATAATTTATTAATGATCTGACAAAGAATGCAATGTGAACTAAAAGTCTTCCGCCTCTTTAAGATCTCGATACCAAGGCCTTTTTATTAATAATTTTTCCTCTACGCATTCGTAGTCTCTGCTTTTGTTTGGTTGTCGTTATATATGTATTATCGTTATATTATCTATATTTTGTGTGTATACGTAGTAAGCCTGTGCACTATTCGTCACCTATTAAACTTAATACTATAAGAGATTGACTATAAGAGATAATAGCAAATAAATTTGAACTAAATTGCGGATATCTTTGCGGCTGTGAATCTGCCGTTTCGTACGGACGTTTTTTCCCATAAATATTCTACGTTCACGTCAGAGTTCACCAAAGAGTTTTAAAGCTATCGAATTTATATTAGCTTCTAATAAAATCAAGTCCCGTTTCCAGCAAATTCACAATCTTGTCCCCCTCGACCTAATCTTCAATCGGTTGGAAGGTTGCGGCACCTCCCTTTTGTCATTCATATATCATTTATCTATACTAATCGATTCCCTTTGTTCGTTAAATATGCAATCTAGATTTCTCGGCCAGAAGTACTGTGGACTGAATTAGTCAGGTATTATTATTTGTATTATATTAAAGCTAATGAATTTGGAACTATTTACTAATAATTTTAACTAAGATACTACCTAATTAAGTAATATAACTATTTAAAAAACAAACCTATTATAGTAATTAATAGAAGTCTTATTCGTTGCGGAACAGCAAATAGAAACAGAATAGATGAGATTAATTACAAATATTCGAGAGAAATTAAATAAATTTATAAAGACGAGTAATAACGAAAAATTACTGTAGTTACATAGCTTTATTAATACGGAATTTGATAGATATCGAAAGAAATATTAAGCAAATAATTCATTAATGAATCAAAACTCTAGCCTACATTCAAATTTTAACTTAATATTATATTCGATAGTATTTAAACAAATTGATAATGAAAGAAAATGTAGTGATAAAAATCTAGAAAGATAGATGAAAAACGACTAATTAACAATTAAATGCATTTAATAGAGTGAATGTGAATGGGCTGTATGAAGAGCTATTATCTAGATGAATATACCATTATGAAATATGAGATATACTGAAAAAGGGCCAGGTTGAGAAAACCCTTAATCGCCGCGCGTGTATAAAAGCAACGAAAGTTGAAATAGCTAAAGGTAGTTGAAGAAGATAAAGATTTTTGGATCATAACACGTAGAAAATTATGATCTCCGCCTACGCCCATGGGAACAAGGCGTGAGTATGTGTATTTATTAATTCGATTTATTCCAGTAAGTACTTGTAAATGGATACCACAATAATAATGTTGTCAGTCAACGAGACCGTACAATACACTCCGGCACATTACCCGCCCAAATCAAATAATACGAGATCGCCCACAAGCGTCAAACACACGCGTGATAGGATTCCGTGATTGTAAGTCTTCCGAATTTAATTACAGCAACACGAGCCTGACTTTTGTTTCAATTTGGGGATTCGTTACTAGCAATGTTCAGGTAAACAATTCGCATTCGCACTTCTACGAAGAATCACTTAATCTTGATATATTTTGTGAAGATTAATTTGAAAATACACTTCGATTCTATTTTAGGATCGTCTGGTACCTCAGTCTTACTTTTTTGTGCCTCAAAAAAGCAGTGTTCGCATTGGTGTGAAGAGTAAGATAGGTAGTGAGATTAACGGTTACTGTCATTACTACGTCTTATGTCAAAAGGAATTCTGCAGTTTTGAAACGACCGCAGATTTGCTGCGAATCTCACAGGAACAGAATGTACTAATAATGTAATTACTTACCATCTGAAGAAGTCTGCTTGTATGTTAATAAATGCCAGTATATAAATTCTGTTGGAACTAGCCTTTAGCTACTGGCATCGTTCTAGTCGCCCTAATATACATAGCTTGGGTAGACTCGTATCCCTCAGTGGTGACGCTGTAATGAGGTAAGCTACTGCTAGATCCTGGAGATCAAGATAAGAAAGAGATGAAAGAATAACATACAGTAGGAAAATACCTAGGGAAAACATATAGGTAATTTATCATCTTTCATCAAGACCCTATTTCCTTAATAGAATAGAGGAAAAAATCAAACATACCCTAGTTTAGATTATGCTTCCAGTAAAAATATTTTTATGATGCACCTCTACAAATTTCTGGATTGTTTTTAAACTCTTACATAAGTACAAGATGCTGGAGAACGCGAAACTTTATCTTTTGACGAGCTTTGTAACTTAGTAGCATGATGGCTGAACCGACGATTATTAAAGTTAAGCAATGTTGGCAAGTCAATGCTACGAGGGGAACAGAAATGTGAAAAATCTCGTTCAACTGTGCTTCGGGAGATAACTTAGACAGCGGGCTGTTAACCTGATCTATCTCGGAACTAAGGGAACTGGAAAAAATAAACTATAATCGTTTTAGCACTTGTCTGTGTACTTGTTTGCTCTATCATTCTGCAATGTATTATTTTCGCTTAAAAAAATCATCTATTCAGATTAATTTGTACGATATTCCTTAACCTGATCTTGGAATCCATCCGATGAAGACCAAAGCATTTACACATTTTGCTTCATATAGTTTCCGTTATTAATTCGTGATAGAATGTAGGAACAACAATTTGGAAGAGCGCTAGATACGGGTTGTTTGAAACGAGTTAATTTTTTTTTAAAACGATTTCGTAGAATGACGGTTCTCAATTCATGTATTTTTTTTTCGTTTGGTATCTCAAACGTTGAGTTTTGACTGTATAAAGTGTTTTCATGATTCTTTTTTATTTGCAAGTTGGTGCTTCTCGTTTGGTTCCATTTTATTTTATGTAAGTATACATACTTCATATTCACTAAAAAAATAAAAAATATATAAATTAATAACAATGGAGTCTACGTCAGCTGAGGAAGCACTTCAATATACCTAGTAACGGACACCAACATGAAAATGACTCTAAAAATAACAAAAAATGTAACTACGTTATATTGTCGTAACTATTTGTTTACTTTTCAGTGGATATTAATATGTTATAGAATAGTTTCTCTATAACACTTTTTTTGTATTGTTATAATTTTTGTTAATTTCCAGCCTCGAGTAAAAATATTGATAAAACATTCAGTATTCACAATAAAATGTTTCTGTACAAATAAATACAACTTAAGTACAATGTTTCTATAAATAGCTATAAAGCTGATAATTCTCGGGGCACCGTTTGGTTGCTAAGCCAGTGATATCATTACGCTTTCGTTTGACAGAGCGGTTGGAGCTCAGTTGCTAAGTACCAAGACAAATGGTAACGTCGGCCGCATCCTTTCTTTGACGAGTGAGCATCGTATTTCCTTTAAATAACATCGGTATTGAATTGTTGCCGGTTGCTTACATCAAGGCATCCAGTGTTTAGTTTACTTCGATTCTCCACAGAGTATCGTCAAAAATGCTGACACAAAACTTTTATTTTCAGATACAAAGAAATAACCGAGGATTTCTCGTTTAAGACTGAACAGTTTAGTGGTATAAAGTGATATAACTACCACTATTATGAGTTGATGCTATTATGTGTGCAAAAAACTAGATACTCTTTTATGGAAATATATTTTACAACAAAGTTTCACAAAGTGTTAAATCTGTGAAAATGCAAATAATTTTCACAGATTTAAATCAACTGTCAAAAATACTCTCATGAAAAAAGTTATTATACTTTTAAGGATTACTTAAATGATAACTTGAATAATAATTAATGGCAATGCTTGGGATTGTTTTTATTAACTCAACAGCTACGTTGCCAAATATTTTGCCAAAAATAACATGATGAAACTATAGCTTTTATAGATATAATGTGAACTTGCTTCAACTTGTAAAAGAAGTTGAGTTCAGGCTATTTATCTGAGGCCAGCTTCTATAGACGACTCTGTAAAAGTACAGGTAGGAAAAAAATTGACTGTGCTGGTTCGTTCCAGTACAATCTCTTCTGACTTGTGAAATAATGGCGTAGCATCTGTAATATACAAAAGTAACCAAACCTATTTAAAGCATACATTTTTGAGTTTTGCTCGTGATTTCTATTCTATTTAAAGAGCCCTCATAATTAATTTATTAATTTAATACCCAATTTAAGTTTAGTTTGAAGTATTTTTTTATTCAATAGAGTTACGACTAAATACTGTAGACGTAAAAGGTAAATATGTAATGAATATATATTGTCATTGCTTAATATAAAATATATTAAATTTTCTTATTCTCGATATCTAAATAAACAACGACATATAAAGCACCACAAGACTACCTCAACGACTAATGTCTTAATGCTCAAAATCAACTGTACGTGAAGGTTTAATCAAACACAAGAAGAGATTAGTCCGCGGTAATTAACTTACTTTCGACTTTGTTGCGATGGAATTAGGAGAGGGATTTTAAAGTTGTGTCAAGACGCAAGAAACATGAGCTCGGAGGTTTTAGCTGTAAACAAATGAGACTGTCAACCGCAGGTGTGACGGGTGCGAGTCGCGTACGTGTGCGTGACGAATATTCACGTAATTCGTTAGAAAGATATGCGAGGCTGCAGTGTTAGCGACTATAGATACAAACACTAACGACTTCCACTCTTAAGTCGAGGATATAGGGCTCTAAATTGTATCATTAGTTGGTAAGATAAGTTTTCAGAAAATAATGTGTTTCATTTCAGAAAGATTGATGGTTTGGAGTGGGTGTTCGTCTGTTTGAGCACATTTAGATCTAAAATGTTGTTGATATCCAAACAATCAAAGTTAATTTACGTTATAAACTAAATTTGTTTTAAATAATCCTGTACATCAATATTGCTTAAGTTTCTCTGCTACCTAAACAAAGTTATTTATTGTTGCGATCTTCCGGACATTTAATTAGATGTCCCGTGACAGCAATGACGGCATTTTTTTTCACTTGAAAAAAAAAAAGGTTGATATATATATTATTATTATTATACCAATTATTGAAATGGACTATGTTATCCACCGCAGCAAATAGATTTAAGCTTACTAAACAAATAAGACCTTATCCTCGTCTTATATCTTTTACTAGCGACCCGCCCCGGCTTCGCACAGGTGCAATGCTGGTACTAAATACACTACAGAAAAACGTGTGAACGTTGTATATAATCGTTTGCAGTGTAAGCGGAAAATATGAAATTATTTACGACATCACATTAGAAGACTCAAAAATAACAGTATTTCTCCACTATTTAATGGATATTATTATACATATAAACCTTTCTTTTCAATCTCTCTATCTATTAATAAAATCAAAATCCGTTGCGTAGTTTTAAAGATTTAAGCATACATAGATAGGAACAGAGAAAGCGACTTTGTTTTATACTAATATGTAGTGATAGAAAAATACAAATTTATAGAAATAAATGTGTATTAATACGATACCGATATTGAGTTGCCTCCACCCGATTGAAATATATATTAACTTGGAAGCCTTTGCTGCTGAGTAGAAAATAAAAAAAGTCGATGTTGATTCTTCGACTCTAAATACTGCAAATGTTATAATTTATTTATGCTGACTATTAATAATATTTCAAATATCTATACTGTCAACAGTAACACTGAGTATTCAGAGATAGCTTCAGGCTAATATATGAGGTAGTTGCATTTACATTTCAATGTGAGCATCGCTTTCACTGAGCCCCCAACCCTCCATAATTGTCAATGTCTTGACGAAGCGCGCAGGAACGCTCGGCGTCAATGTTTGCGCGCAATTAATTATTCCAATAGTAAGCGTTGCGATTATTCTCGCAGTGCGTAAATAAACGCGCGAGCGCTTGTGTCTTACGACTTTATATTGTTTCAGTAAATACAAGCGTTACGGCGCTCAGCTGCTAGAACACTTGACTTCGTAAATAGTTGTGCTCATTTATTTATTTAGGTTTGGACTGGTTATGCAATGGTTTATACAAATTGCGTATTTATGTTTAGTGGGTAACATGACAATAATTTTTTGTATAATAAACTATTACGAATGTTCTTATAGACTTTGAAGTTAACTTACTTATCTGTGCAGTGTTGCAGCACGTTTTCACTTAATTTTCGGGTTCTTTGCGGATTTCATTGCGGATTGGTTCTTGTATCAATAACGCATATATATTCAATTATTTAAGTTAATCTAGGATCTTTGTTACCTTTCTTATATTTCATTGAAATTAATTATAAACTGCAATATCATATATAATCAAACAATGAAGATTGCCGATGTACTCATCAATACTAAATGTTAAATAAATTTACGTTAAATATACGTATATTTTATTACTTGAAAGCCAGATAATAGACATATATTATCGGTTTAAACAAAACACAGTTGTAGTCATTAAATTGTCCAAAACCCATTTAATATAATTTATAAAGGTATGTAAAAAAACAAAGTATTGACAGCGTCAAAAAGTCCTGCAAATTACCATTCAGAATGAAAAGAAAGCGATAAAAACAGAATTTGACGTCACCCGCTCCAGCTGCGATATATTTTTACAGCGACCCTGATGAAGATGAAACAAAAGTGGGATGGCAGATAAAAAAAACTTCAATTGCCGTAACCTTCATTGAATTTAATGAAATCTCAGCGATTGCGAGTGACGAGCGAACAGGTGTACTTCGCTTCATAAACGTTGAGGCAAAAAAGGACCAGCTATCAGTAGGGCGAACAAAGGCGAATTTCTCCTCCCTTTTCCGTTGTCTCGCGACAAAAAGAGACAGTGGATTAAACGCATAGATAGCCGTAGCCTATAAAGAGATTCTACTTAGAGATAAATCAAAGAAAATACACACTAGGCTGTCCTCTGCAAGGAAAAGATTTTACGTCAATGTATTTTTCTCAGGTGTTTATTAAGATAAATTTTATTCAGACAATTTGTTTTTCTTTAACGGCTTCAGTTGTTTTGAGAAATAACAAGATGTTGTTAGTGGGAATTGCTTTTTCTCGAGTTGATAGTGGCAAATATATTTAACGCTACCGTAGCGCAAGGGTTACAAAAGACGGCAATGAAAATTTATGAAGTTTAAAATACATAAAATATAGAAATTACAAAAGAGGATTTATAATTTATCTAGCTTTCCACCCGAGGATATGTTGCTGTAATTATTGGAAGGACTTGCGATAAATTGTAACTCCTATCAACAAAATATGTCAATAGGAACTATCGGATATTACTCTAACACATCTAAATTCATATACTCTTCACAATATTAGTATAGAGAGATAAAAATACTGGGATTGATAGTACGAGTATTACTACTCGAATAAATACAGATAACAACTGACAGTAACCTCCTTCAAATACGGCCGAACTAAATTCGTTCGAAGATTCAGTTTTTCTGTACATATGTTTAGATTATGAAGCTGTTTATTATTCTATACATACTTCATCTGCTATGTATATGTTTTACCCACACTGGGTAAAACATATACATAGCATTTTCACATAACACTGTAGTAACTCAACTGAATTTCTAGTGGCTCCATATGTATGTCAACTAACGCCATCTATACTTCACAATTAGAATAATACATAACAACTCAAAAGCGTTTTTTATTCTAGTTAGCAAGAGTAATCACCACTATATTACACTACTATAGTACACTATAATAGCATTGATATGGTTATTAAATGCAAAAAGAAGTAAAAATTAAATTTCAGATAGTGAAAGATACTTACTTACTTATTGGTCTCACGTACAATGGCCTAAGAGACTAAAAGAGGAAAAGCATAGTTAAACTAACTTATTGGTCACATTTTCAAAGTGTTAATTATTTCTGAACGCTTTTATTCCATAGTTAAATTGTATGCCAAAATGCCATTAATCCGACCTCCATAGTACACCGGTTTCAAGGTGTCGCCATCTCTGAGGTCCCGGGTTCGAATCCCGGTGGGGGCAGATGTTTGTGTGACGAATGCGAGCATTTGTACCTTAGTTATAGTTGTTGATATATATTTCAATAAAAATTATTTATATATGTATAATATATGTATGTCTATCCGTTACCCTAGATCCCATAGCACAAGCCTTATACTCGTAGAGCTAGGCTAATTGGTGTAAGTGTAATATTTATATATTTATATTATATAATCAGTTGTCAAGTAGAAAAATGGTAAAATGAAAATAATTTTTGTTTGCTGTGCTATTCGTATGAAATACTACACCCAAGCGACTTTGGTCTACCGAAAAAAGTAATCGGCGAGCATTCTACGAATTTCAGAAAAAGAATTTAATATTAACATGGCGACATAACTGGTTAAATAATTTAATATTACGCCTCGGTTTTATTCCAAAATATTTTATTCTATAGTGATCTACGGTAAAATAAAAAATTAATCTAAGTTATCTGTTTCGTTCACACATAAATACAATTTCTGTCATTTGGTAAAATGTTTGATATATTATTGTTAATATATCATTACAAAAAAAAACCTGGTTTTTAAAAGTAATTATATAAATAATAAAATTGTAGTTTAGGAGATGTATGAATATGTTTGTATTGATTGTGATGTGGGGTAAAATTATAGGAAATTTACTATAACAATATGCAAAGGCAATTTTTTTATATTTAACCCGGCGTGAGTGAGGTTGGGTATGTCATACCCGAAAAATTTCTAAACGCAGATCATCATCATCGCGAGTTTCGTCTCAACCCTTGGGGTTGGGGTGACCGTTTCAGGAACAGTGTCCTCTGCGGTGGTATCCAACGCCACCCGCTACGACGGGTGGGTCAATGGGGTTGGCTTTTAGCCAGTTGGTCTCCGTTGTGTTTTCCTGGGGTTTTTCTTTGTTATTGGTCTTCCTGGTCTTCTTCTATGAGGTCTCTGGGCAGGCCCCTTCGTCGGCCCTCAGGCGGTCTGGCGTGGTGAGGCGCGATATCTCGTATGAGCGGGTGAGTTGACCTCTTCGCTCGTGTGAACATCATGGCTGCCAGTTGCTTTATGTAGCTTTCTATGGAGGGGCATTCCAGGTCTCTCAGCAGGACCGCGTTACGAACGTAGCGCGGGGCCTGCACTATCGTTCTTAGGGCGAAGTTCTGCTGAGTTTCCAGTTGCTGCTTGTTCCTCTTCGACCTCAGTAGTGAATACCAGGAAGGGGCTGCATATATGATTCGGCTTCTAACGTACAACTTGTAAAGATGCATCTTCGACCTGAGTGGCAGGTGGGATGCAAATAAAGGCCTTAGTGCCATCCTTGCCGTCTTGGCTTTACTGATGGTCTGGTCAACATGTCGCCCCATGGTCATATAACTATCAATGGTCACACCCAGGTAGGTGACCGCTGATGTCCAGGGTATGTTTGTGCCCCTGAGTGTTAGAGTGAGTGGAATGTTCCTCACTCTACTCAACACTATGGCCTGGGTCTTCGACACGTTGACTGTCAAGCGCCATTTGTCAAGCCATTCTGGCAAGATATCTAGTTGGCGCTGCATGCGCTCTATCGCTACTTTCACTCTGATGGAGGATGTCAGATAGGCCGCGTCGTCAGCGTACAGTGCCAGGAGTGAACCTTGGTTCACTGGTATGTCGTTCGTGTAAAGTAGGTAGAGCGCAGGTGCCAGGCAGCTGCCTTGCGGGACCCCAGCTCGGGTCGGCCGGGCGCTTGACACTGCATTCTCTACAGCCACATGGAAGCTCCTGTTCTCAAGGTAAGAGGCCACTAGCATTACTACTCGCTTCGGAGTAGCAGTAGTGGCCAACTTATATAGAAGGCCCTCATGCCAGACCTTGTCAAAGGCTTTCTCGATGTCCAACAGTACTGCTACTGGGTGTTCCTTTTTGTTCACAGCTGCGGCCGCGTGGTGGAGCACTCTGGTGAGCTGGTGCGTGGTGGAGTGCTCCGCGCGGAAGCCGAACTGTTCTGGCCTCAGGTTGATGTGTGGCGTCAGCTTTGTCAGCAGCAGTTTTTCAAATACTTTTGACAAGGTATTTAATAATGTAATCGGGCGATAGCTGGCGGCAGCGTACGGGTCCTTCCCCGGCTTGTGGATGGTAATGACCCGCCCTTCCTTCCAGATGTTCGGGAAGTAACAGGTGCGGGCCATGCCGTTAAACAGCCTGGTGACTGCTGCTATCGCCCGTGGCGGCAGATGTTTGAGGGCCTCGTTTGGGATGCCATCAGGCCCTGGGGCCTTCCTAGGTGGACACCTTCTCAGCATCGTCGCTACTTGCCCAGGGGAAAAGAAGATAGCTTCCTCCTCTGGGCTTTCGCCGGCTGGATTCTGCAGGTAGTCCTGTAGGTATCTTTGCACTTCTTGAGTGTGGCTGATATTAGCATCTTCGTTTGGACAGAAGACCCTCGCAAGGTGGTCAGCGAGGATCTCTGCCCGGCCTTTCGCGTTGTACGTTAGAGTTCCATCGGGGGCCTTCAATGGTTTTACGGGCGCAGGCTTCCGGGTGAGCGCACGACAGAGACGGAAGAGGTTGTTGGTGTCGTCTGCGGCTTGGTTAATCGCGTATAACCATGTGTCACTCCGGAAGTTCTGGATCTCCGTTTTTATTCTGGATACCAGGCTTTTCATTTTATGTAAGAGTACAGGGCATCTGGAGTACTGCCACTGTCGGCGTATCCTCCTCTTCTCCTCGATCATCCTCTGTACTCTTATAGGCAAGTTTTTCTGCGGTCTGTGCGTGTCAGGCAGTTGCGCTGATGAAAGTGCTTGTGTAATCTGGTCTTGCAAGGCAGAGGCCAGTACATCGACTTCATCTCGGTTGGTAATTGGTATGGTAAAGCAGTCCTTGGAAAGTATCTCTTGATACCTTGCCCAGTCCACTTTCTTGCGTCTGATGGGCATCTCTATTCTGGTTGGTGGATGGTAATTAACCAGAATAGGCTGGTGATCTGATAGGACGTAGTCGTCTAGCACCCTCTGCGTGATCATAGCCGCGTCGACTCTGGATGCCACGACGAGGTCGATGATATCTGGCGAGTGCGCAGCTGCATACGGGTAGTGGGTGGGTACGTCTGGGGCTAGCACTTGATAGCCATTTGCTTCGGCGTCATCCAGCAAGAGCCGGCCACTCGGACATGTTGTGGTGGCGTGCCATGCTGTGTTCTTTAGGTTGAAGTCGCCGGCGATGATGGTAGCTTCCGGCGACTCCAGCAGCTTGTGGATATCCTGAATGTCTATCATTTTTGCTGGCGGTTTGTAGAATGCGTATGTACGCAATCTCCCGACAGTGGTCTCAATCTCCACCCCCAGGCCGTATGAGGTGGTGAGTGCTATGGGTGGTATCGGTCGGTGGACGACTTGGTTCTTTACAAGGACTGCTAAACCTCTATATGCAATTCCTTGCGGCGACTGCTCATCCTGCCTGTAAACCTGGTATCCTGCGAATTTCATCACCATCTGTGGTTTTAGATGAGTTTCGCTTATCAGGACTATATCAGCCCTGTGCTCTGCGATTATCTGTTTGATGAGGACCTTCTTGGTGTCATTGAGGCCCCCGGCATTCCAATGTATTATGGATAGGTGATTCCTATCCATATTGAGCGACGATCTCCGATAGTCCTTGGACTATAGCCGGGACTGGGCTCAGTCCCTCGGCGACGGCCGTCAGCACATTTCCCAGCACCTGCAGTAGGGTCTGCAGGCACTGGACTATGTTCTGCTGAACGTTTCTTTGCCCCTTTGCCTTCGCGCTAGGCTTCGCCTTCGTCCCTCCGGGGAGGGCGGCGACCACCGGCGCAGCGGGCGGGGCTGCTGTTGTTGTTTCCCTTGGTCCTCTTGGTGCAGGGACCGGTTTGGCCTGTTGAGGCCTGCGCGGTCTTGCCTGCCTCTCAGGTTGGGTAGACTCTTGTGTCTGAGTCACTTGGGCTGTCTGCGTCTGTTCGGCTTCTGTTGTGGGTTCTGTGACGGCGGCAGGTGTGGCTTTCTTCTTGCTGCGTCGTTTCTTCTTGGTAATTCTACCTTGACCATCGTTCGCTGCGGCCATAAGCGACGAGGTGGCTGTCGGTTCCTCCGCCCCTACAGTATTAACTTCGGGGCGGGCGGCTTGTGCTGGGGCTGTTGTCTTGGCTGCGGCGGTTCTTGCAACCGTAGCCGCGCGCCTGTTCCTGGCCTCTTTTTGGTACACTGGGCAAGCTACGCTATTTGCTGGATGCTCGCCCAGGCAGTTTGCACACGTGGGTGGTGCCTCCCGGGGACGTGGGCAGTCTCGTGCGGCGTGTGGGCCCCCACAACGCACGCAGGCTTGAGCGCGGTGACAGTTCGTTGACGAGTGCCTGAATGATTGGCACCGGTGGCACTGTGCCGGTCCCTTTTTTCCTCTCCAGGCCTCTATCTTTACTGTAGGCATGTCATACAGTGAAGTTATATTGTATATTCTGGGCGTCGTGTCTTGGGTCCTCCTTATCTGGGCGAAGTACACGCATCCCGGCCGTCCCTGTCTTGCGTTGATCTGCTTGACGTGTTCGGCCGTGATGGAGTATTCTTCCTCGAGGCTTTCTATAATCACCTCTGGTCTGGTATTCGGCGGTAGTCCCCTGATAGCCACTTTCAAGTTTCTATCCGCCGGTAGTGAATAACAGAACCAGGAGATATGCTGGGTCTTCTCTAGTTCGGTAAGGTAGCGCTGGATTTCCCTGTATTCCAGTTCGGTACGAGGGAAGAACCTGATTCCTTGTCCGTACGGGCGGGCATTGGGTGGTTGGCCGATCTTGGCTTTTAACGCTCTAATGTGAATATGCCAATCGGGCAGTGATTCTACAATTAGAGGTGGGTACTTCTGTTTTTCTTCCGCCGCGATGTTTTTATTTTGCGGGGTAGGCGTCGGTGAATTTCTTGGCGTCGGTCTAGGCGGCGACAGGCTAGTTGTTAGCCGTTGTTTCGTTGCCGGGTTTGCAACGTCGTCGTCGTCGTCCTCGTCGCTACTGCGTTGTGGACGCTTTCTCGGCTTCGTAGGGAAGGGTGGTGTCGCCTGGCGAGTCCCCTTCGGCGAGTATGTTCGGGTGGTTCCTGGAGATTCTGGCATTGGTGCCGTTGGCTGCCCTTTCGCAATGGCAAGCTTTTGCTTCCTGCGCGGGTCGCGCGGCGCCAGCTCCAGTGGCTTGCTGGCGGTGCTCGCGTAGGTTTGCGATGTTGATGGTGTCGGTGGCGGCATTATTTCCTCCATGTGGGTAGGCGTGAAAATTTTTCCGGTCGTCTGATGTGCCTGTGCCTGAGGCTGGGGGGCCGGCACGGCGCTTCTCTGCGTCGGCGACTGCTCCCGGGAGGAAGCGGGCGACGATGCTGGTGTTCCGGCTCTTGATCGCGTAGGCGTCGGCGTTAGAAACAACTTCGCCTGCGATCCTGTTCGGCGATGTTCTAGCGACGTTGGCGGGGTGAAGAGTCCTTCTTCGCCTCCTTCCTGCGTCGGCGTGTAGGGCATCTGGGGTCCGATGGCCACTTCACGGCTGCGAGGAGGTTTCGGCGGCTGTTGGTCCGACATTTTTCTCCGAAAAGAAAAAGTGGGTAGATGTAAATCTTGGTGGGGCGACCGACCCTCGACGCCTCAGGTCTCCCGTCCGGCCTTCGCCACACGGGAGGGTCCCACAAGCGGAAGATCGGTCTCGGAAGGTACTGTACGCGCAGTTGTAGGGGTATCACAAAAGACAACTCGGACGCTTGGGTACAGTAGACGATCCCTAAACGCAGATATTTTAATGTTATTGTTGCCATGCAAGTCCTGTTGTTTCAGTAGCTGGAGGTAAAGATGCAAGGGGTGAGGTACAGTATCGAGTTTAGTGTTGCACCGGCGGCGACGGCAAATACACATGCGTACCCGCGGCTGGAATTGTGTTGATTTGTAGGTGTAATTTTGGTGCTCTATTACATGATCTCACAAGACTTTTCAGTTCCTTTTTTATTTATAATAATTAGAAGACACTATTGTTATATTGATTTACCAAAGTTGGAATTTCGTTAGATTTTTATGGCAAAAGAAATTAATTGCCTAATTTTGTATTTTTCGAAAATAATTTAGATATTTTGTTATTTCAATAAAAAATAATGCTGCTTAACTTAATGTTCGTATTTTATTTACTCATCTTGTTGAATAGTTATTATTATTAATATATCTTAAGCATTAATGCTAATTACACAATCATAGTATCACAAATTTTACATCAAAATTTTGGGTATATCATACCCACATCATAGCTGGTGTAACAATTTCTCACCTCATTCACACCGGATTAAATAGATTTTTGAGTTATATTATCATATAGGTAATTTAATGTACTCGTAGTTATTAAAAATATACATAATACGGTCAAAGTTTTTATATAATTTTGAAATGTAAACTAACGCCCTTGGGGTGGAAATATCGGCATATATTTTTAAAGGGCGTGAGGATTTTTTTCGTCAATATACTCTTAGAAATAATAAAAAAATATTACTCTTAATATATCGTTATAAAAAGGATTTACTTTTACATTATAACATTAACTAACAAAGTAATAAGAATATTTGAAAGATATTTCTCATTGTTAGCGATGAAATTAAACCTAACCTTTTTCCTTTGAAAATGAAGAACTACTCGTATAAAAACATGATTTCATTTTGCATATGCTTTGGTTTGATGGCGGTTTACTGGTTAGCGTATAACGTGCGAGACGATCTAATACAAACATTCTGGCTTGAACATGTTTCCCGTACTAAATAAATCTTCCGAAAAGATATATCTACGTATTCCTTATATGCTACGGATACTGCATAAGATAGTCCGCTGAATAGTTTATCAAAAGGGAATCTAGGGTACGTCCATCCCGGTCCTGGCTGCTTTAGTATTCTCTCAAGAAAGTTGAGTTAATTAGGTGAGGCAGCGGTGCCAATATTAGTTAGATGGAGTGATATGAGCGTCTCTGCATTCATAAGTTGACGGGATGTTGTCGAGCTTTAAATCCGAGTTAAATCGTAAAGTCTAATGTAATTTTAATTTGTTTGTGGAGAATATATCACCGATATGTTTGAAGAAATTGTAGAGCTTAAATATCAATAGATAGGGCACGTTGCTCACCCGAATGACAGCTGTTGGGGTGGAAATATTCTCAAGAGGCATGTATATGCTGAGAAATTTATTTATTTATTTAAACTTTATTGCACATATAAAATATACAATAGGCGGACTTAATGCAACATGCGGCATTCTCTACCAGTCAACCGAAAGGCTAGTAGGTATACAAACATTTGTTTGGCGCAGACAAAAAACTATTCTAAACTTACATACTACTTAATATATATACAAATACATACATAAACAAACATATATACAGCTATATACCTACATATATATATATATATATATATATATACACATACATAAATAAATTTATCTAGAAAATGAAGTGTTTAAGCAAGTGTCTTCAGATAGTGCTCACGAACTAATTTCTTAAATGTGTGTTTGGTCGTAGCCGCCCGAATGTGGTAAGGTAAATTGTTCCATAAACGAATTGCAGTGACAGTAAATGATGCGGAAGAGAAGTTAGTGTGGTGAACTGGCACTTCCAATGTGAGGTTGCGTGATGAGCGGAGACCATGATCATGAGTGGATCCAAGAAATTTAAATCGCAACTTTAGATAGATCGGAACTTTAGATAGAAATACAGTCGATTCTCGTTAATTCCAATCTGCGATAATTCGAACCTCTCTATAATTCAAAGTTATCACGAGTTCCCTCCAAAATCTTTTTATATTTCGAACTAAATCAATACATTTTTATGCACTTAGTAATTCGAACGAAAAAATCATTGCTATATAATAAAACGACGCGTTAATTCGAACTTATCGGCGTCCAACACTCGACAATTCAAAGTTGCTGAGAGAAAGAGGTCGAATGATTGTAATGTAAGTATGTACATTTTGCGACAAGTTCCTCAATCCTCATTCGATACCTTACAACGCTTCTGTCTACAAAACGAAAGTGATGAAAAAGTATATTAGGCACTTTTTCTCTTAAAAAAAGTTATTGAGCCGTCTGAGCAGCAGCAATGTGTTTTGAAGCAAACCAGTTTATACTGGTCTTTCGAAACATCAATTAATTCACATTGTGAATAGGTATGTTGTTATGTATGTTGTATACGAATGTACATGTATGTACAATCTAAACTTTTTTTATTGTTACAGAATAGCCGTTAATAAATAATTATTGATCAATACTTAGTAATTCGAAGTTTTATTTATTTTCTCTCACAAATTTCTAACCATTTGATATTTCAATGATTCGATAATTCGTAAAATTTTAAGAGTCCCTCCCCTTTCGAATTAACGAGAGTCGACTGTATAACATTGGTAGTCAGTTCATTTAATGAAGATCGTAGGAGGCACTGGACGCCTAAGTAGTAGTGTCTATCAGGGTACCGATGCTCGAGGTAGACCTATATCCAACAAAAGTGTCTGTCGGTTGAAACGATCATGAACAACCGAAACGAATCATTTGGTTATTTCTTAAAGACATACTTAATCCAAATGTATTTTTATTTGTTTTTAATTAATATATTAAATTGCAATTATAACATAATTAATTTCAAGTCTTTAGTGATATCGCTTCAGTGAGTTCAGGCTCAAGAATGGATAATAGATTTAAGCAAGAACTGTATATGTTCGAAACAAACACACATTGGAAGCTCCAGACGAACAAACAAATTCCAGAATTAAGACTTGAATTGATCAACGAAACATAGAATAAAAATGAAGCGCAAACTAATTAATTAAATTCTGAGATGGTATAAGTAAGAATATGCTGCAGGCTTCATAAAGAAACACCAAAAGAAACTGGCGACTATTAAATGTTCGCTCCTACGATGGAGATTTAAATTGTCCGCGCCTTATATTTTGCAGGTTTTGCATTATTCCGTATTTTCCTTTCAAGATATTCCAATGCAATTATTTGTGTTTGAAATGCAGCTGGGATTAATGTTTTTGCACTCTCCTCGATAATGCCGAGAAACAATAGAGACAGATGATTTCTTACCCGTTTTTTTAAATTTATGCTTGGCTATTCACGTGAGCGATGGATGTGGGTTTTTCGTAAGCATTGGAAGGTTTTATGTTGTTATGATAAATTGTAATTTATAGTCTTATATTAAAAGCATATATTATATTTTACTACTACTGTTTGGACTTTAGATTTTTTGTATACAGAACCTTCCACCAATAAATATGAATTAGGGTTTCTCTATATTCCTATATAACAGATTTTTTTTAAACGGATGCGAAAGGCAACATTCGAAACTATAAGGAACAGCGAAAGGCACTCAAAGAAGTCTCGGGTCTGATTTTGATGAAAAAGCTGTACCATTGGTTTTTTCTTAGGCAGTCGTCGAACCCGTAGATTTTGAAAAATATAATCTAAAATTCCTTTTAAAGTTTTAAGTATTTAAAGTGTTCCAATATAAATTTATCTAAAATGCTAAGTTTCTTATGGAATGGAAAAGAATTTAAGTTAACTGAAGGTTTTACAATACCCTCAATGCGATCTTGAGTATGTTAGTGTAGTATTAAGCTCGTCTTTTTTGGTAAATTCGTAACGAGCTGATAGTATATAACGACTTTTCACTAGACACCTTGCTTACTACTCTAACGGTTTAGGTATAGGAACTCATACGATTTTCGTATGTAATTGCTAATTGGTGTATTTTTTATTTTAGCTTATTTGCTTTTATAGCTAACTTTGGGCTAGCCCAAAATAAGCTCTATCCGTTTGTATTATTGAATCTAGGGTAACGGATAAACATACATATATAATACAAAAAGTAATATTTCTGATAGAAATATATATGTATTAACAACCATGACTAAGGTACAAATGATGGCATTTATCACACAAACTAACCCCCATAAGGTCTCGAACCTTGGACCTTAGAGATGGTGACACCTTGAAACCGGTGTACTAACCACTCGACTGCGGAGGTCATTACAACCATCTATTCCCTTTAATCATCCTAGATTTATACTAAAAACTATTTTCTTTACGCGAAAGATAAATCTAGGTCGACAATCCTATTTCATAAGATTCCTCACAAAATATAATGAGCTTCAGAGTAGGTTGTATGTCCTGGGCGTGTTCAACGAGAGCCTACATATGCATTTTCTAGATTTCGACGCACAGTTTTAAATCTAGATTTGAATTGAATTACTTTTTGTTTATTAATCTATACTAATATTATAAAGAAGTAAAGTTTGTGTGTTTGTATATTTGTTAAATTGTAGGGGGTAATCTCGGGATCTACTGAACCGATTTTAAAAATTCTTTCACCAATAGAAAGCCAGGTTATTGCTGAGTGTCATAGGTTATATAAAAAACCGCATCATATAAAAAAACCAAAAAATAAAAAGGCTTTTATGTGGTAGCCCGTTTTGCAAAGTGAATCGGAGAAAAACCGGTCGAATGAAAGCGTTTCTTGCGAACGCTGCCGTAACTATGAAAGATATATTTTTGAGTTCTAGAGAAAAAATGTGGAGCTTGAAAATGCCTACAAAAAAGTCAACGACAGCATATGTATAACTTTTATATTTAAATTACAAAAAGTATATTTTTTAACATTAGCATAGACAATTTAATTTTTTATATTAATAAAATAATTCAAATCATTAGGTCACATTTATTAGTCATATATTACGAAAAATTATGAATCTATGAAAACAAGTAAACTCATCGTCATAAGTGTGAAGGCCAAAGCAGCGGACGGCGCGCGATGGCTTCGGGTTGAATTCGGTTCGCGTTCGTGCTCGCTTCGGGGATTATTAATATTATGCCCAACGAAGTGGGCACGGGTCAGCTAGTATGTAAAAAAGAAAATAACTTTTAGATCAGTTTTTCTTAAAAACTTAGGTAAGATTTATTTCCATAAGTGTGAGAATAAGAGTGAATGTATAATACATATGTTGTTAGTGTGCTTGTACAAGCACCATTAATATATATACTCACATGGTGGTAGGTAGAGATCGCAATTTTCTACTTGCTACGATCTAACATACGTACCTAGCTTCCTATAAATAACCCAAACTGTTTTAACTTGAAACTGTTATACCTATGTTATTACATTATACGATTAGGGCCTAGAAATCTATATCTTAGGATACACTAATATTATAAAGAGGAAAGATTTGTATTTTTGTATGTAACGAATAAACTCAAAAAGTACTGGACCGATTTTAATTTTCATTAGACAGCTACATTATCACAGAGTAACATAGGCTATATTTAGTACTAGATTACTATAGAAATCATTAGAAATTGTTATTAAAACCAACCGAAGGTGTAAAAATATTTGCCATAAAATGTCTTTCATCACATACGCTGCGAAGAGTAATGTCTACTCGTGCGAAGCCGGGACGGGCCGCTAGTGGTAAATAAATATCCACAATATTATGACAACATTTTATTTTATACTATAGATATAAATGTCGATATTTCAATCGATAAATTGAAAATAAAAACAGCACATTAATTTTCTAAATCACCACAATTTAACGTCACACCAACCAACCTATTATAATATTTACCAGCTCTCTCTCAGGAAACGGTTGAAGGCTTAATAATATTGTCATGTTCAAGAAACGGGTCCTTTGACCCGTGCCTTGTATCTAGCACATCATACATAAATGAGCAGTTCCCGAGGGATTGTTTGATACTTGGCCCTTGTCGGCTCTTACACTCAGAAGAAAATCGGGTCGCAAACTATGCAGTTTTACGTTGTTAGCAAATTATTGCGAAAATAACAAATAAATTTTAAGATATTAACAAGTTACGGTTTGCTGCCACAGCAACTTTTTTTTTTGCGAAACGCATTTATTGTGAAATTAACAATATTTGTATTGATATATTAACAAAATTTCAGCTCTTTGCTATTATCGCAAAATAGAAAGTTGCTGTTTCCGCATAGTTGTAGTTGTGTAATTGACAATGTTAACCTTACATTGATTTTCAACGTTGTGACACTAGCAATCTTTTAACGCCGTTGATAAAATCACAAAACCATAATCTGCGGAATTCACATAGGTACAGTTTGTGTGATTTACAAAGTTAATCGCACATTGATTTTGAACATTGTGGCACTAGCAACTTTCATACACCATTGATAAAACCACAACAACATAATCTGCGGTATCAACATAGGTAAAGTTTGTGTAATTGACAATGTTAACCTTACATTGATTTTCAACGTTGTGACACTAGCAATCTTTTAACGCCGTTGATAAAATCACAAAACCATAATCTGCGGAATTCACATAGGTACAGTTTGTGTGATTTACAAAGTTAATCGCACATTGATTTTGAACATTGTGGCACTAGCAACTTTCATACACCATTGATAAAACCACAACAATATAATCTGCGGTATCAACATAGGTAAAGTTTGTGTAATTGACAATGTTAACCTTACATTGATTTTCAACGTTGTGACACTAGCAATCTTTTAACGCCGTTGATAAAATCACAAAACCATAATCTGCGGATTCACATAGGTAAAGTTGTTGCAACTTTGCTAAAATCGCATATCACATAATTGTTCAAATAACAACGTAACTCTATACTTGCTGAGTTGCTGCACATCGTGTCGTCATTTCGTTGGCAACACTCGTACTGTACAGTCGTAAGCGTTTAGTCTATGGCGTTTATGTGTGTGTATATCTCTCTTATCTGTGGTGTGTATTATTATACTCATCTCATCGTATGTTCTGTGGTGCTAAGAGTGGACATAGGGTCCTTATAACTACTGTAAAAAAGTGTTTTAGATGTAAAAAAGTGCGAATTTACATGATGGAGCAAGAACTTTTAAATCTTTTATTAATAAATAATCACAAGACACCTGTATCAACCACTAACTGTAAGTTTTGTTTAAATATTTAAAGTGTATGTGTGGTGTGGGCTGAGCTCATGTACAGTAATAATAATTGTTTGTGGGGTTGCGCGATGCGCGCTGCCATTTTGCCATCTATGTTAGGTTCATTCATTGTAGTGTATCAAAGTATTATGTTTTAATGAAATCAAGGAACGCGGTATCGCTGTACCTATTTAAAAGATTAAAGCTCAGTTTATGTGGTCTGTGTGTGCAGCACTGTCAACGCACTGTGCACCGCCATTTTGATGGACGTCTAGTTTGGATGGTTTATTATCAATCGTGCGTGCGCTGTACTTACATGGCATGGCGTGCACAAACGCATATTTTATTATGTAGGTACAACGAAGATAAGTTACCGCGTTTCGCGTGTTCCGCAAACTTCTTTCTGTCCATAATATCTTTCTTTTTATCTGTAGTACTTTTATTGCTTGACCTTGTACACAGTGGGCTTTTTCAGCTCTGAACAGTAAAAATCATTTATTTATCAATATATTTGGTTTTGTCAGTTTTGTTGATAGATAGTTTAGTTATTTATAATGTTAAATGACCACAACTATGCCATACCCATATCCATATTTTCTGCAGGTGGAGAGGAACAAGCTAATGTAGCGGCTTTTCTGGCTATCCCATTGTTACTGGAACAAATGCACACCATTCCTGTGAAAGGCGTTAGGAAGCCCTGGAATCATTCGCGGTCGGAAGTAAGCAACGCGTTTTTATCGTTAGTGCCATCTACATCAGATCTGGATAAGCATTACTGTGACTGGGAGGCCAAATTAAAAGAAAAAAAAATACCTCTACTTCCACATATTGTAGCTGTAGGTGCTTGCTGGGAGTCGATTGAGCAATATGATCTGATAATTTCTAAGGAAGTTAGATACACGTTTCAGAATGTTTGCGATGCTGTTACTAATACTTTCAAAATTTTGTGGGCATTAGATTTACCTTACTCAAAGGACTGTGTGCCGATTTGGATGTTTATTCAAAGAAGCATTTATATGGTTAAAAGTAAATACGATACTGAAGGCACACCTATGTTAGATTTGCTTATATCTGTATCTAACAGACATGATGGTGCAGTGTGCAATATGTAAGGAGAATTTTAGTAGCTTAAAACAATTTAAAAGTCATTTTACATTTTACCATCCAGGCAGTTCTTACTTATGCGTAAATAATGGTTGTGGTAGATCTTATCAACTTTACAACTCATTTAGACGTCACTATTTGAAACAACACTCAGATTCGTTGGAACCAGGCTTACAGGCTTCAAACCCTATAGAACCTCAAAGCTATTCTTCAAGTGAGGTCCTTTACACCATCGAATTTCAAAGCTGCTTTTCTAATGATCCCTCTTCACATATGCCCAGTACATCCTTAACACAAAATAAGTCAAGCACTACACATTACAAAGACATGAATTTTATTACAGTTCCTCTCAGGAATACCTTGGGTCCCCTTTTTTCGTCTCTGTATGGTAACCCTCATTTGCCAAATAATGTAATAGATACAGTTTATCATAGTGTTGAGAATATGTTTAACTTATCAATCAAACCTTTTTTACTGAAATTGCCAGGATTTGCTATGGAAGAAATGGTCACAGATCTAGAGGAATTTTGTTCAATGCATAAACGATTGCAATACTTTGAGAAAAAGGGTTCTTTTATTAATCCTCAGCCTTATGTAGTGGGTCAGTCAGTTTTCAAATTATTGTAAAATATAATTTTATTGTTATAACTAACATAAGTCGATATTGATCTAAGAGATAAAATATATGTTATTTTTTATATAACTCTTTTTTATTTTGTATGTTTAATTTAAGTTTTTCTGTTTAAAACGTTCAGGGTTCATTCCAATAAAATGGTCAACTTATTGTGTCTGTCTGTATGTCACAGCTGTTTTTCTCAGTAATCGCAAAGAGTTTTTGAACTTTTCGTATTTATTAAGGTGAAGAATTAATTTATGTATAAATATAAATGCTTGTTACCGATAACCTTAAACTTGAAATAAAGCAACCAATTTTTTACAAAAGGAAATGGAGAAAGAGATGGAAAAGGACATAAGATGCCTTTTTATTGCTATTTTTTTTTCGTTGCATGTGGGGGAGTTATTGTTGATTAATAACATAGATTACTTATAATTATTAAAAAAAATATCTGAAATGGGGAGCGAAATTTTTATGGTTTTGTTATATTATTTTTATTATTATATTATTTACGTCTTTTGATGGTAGTACCTACAATATGTAGTACTTACTATGGTAAAATGTACAAAATTCATGTTCTATGTAAAGCATAATAAATAAAAATGTTTTGAAAAATTAAATGTGTTCTATTTTTTTCCTATTTATAGTTAAGTGTTTACCATCACTATTTCGTGTATGAGGGAAAAAGCTTAGCTATTTTGCACCGACAATGCATACAATACTATTTTCGTAATTAATGTTTTCATTGCTGTGCACGCAACGTTGTGTCGTATATATAACTAAAATGACGTCGCTTTTTGCGGGAACAGCAGTGTTAATTTGGCTATAGCTACAATATTAAGCTACGTGAACAGCAAATTTGCTGTTAACGCAGCTTAATATTGTAGCTATAGCCAAATTAACATTGCTGATCCCGCAAAAACCGACTTCATTTTAGTTATATATACATTGCTAATCTTACAATTATAAAGTGCGAGAACTGCAATATTGACATTGATAATCAAGCAATGTTACGCTGCGACAACAGCAATGTAAATTGATAACCAAGCAATATTACTCTGTGCGAACAGCAGTGTAACGTTGCAAGTATAGCAATATTGTCATTGCTAATCCTACAATAATAAAGTGCGAGAACTGCAATATTACACTGCGACAACAGCAATGTTAACTTTGATAACCAAGCAATATTACTCTGTGCGAACAGCAGTGTAACGTTGCAAGTATAGCAATATTAACATTGCTAATCCTTCAATAATAAACTGCGAGTACAGCAACACATTGTTATACCTGCAAAATTACGCTGCAAAAACAGCATGTCAACATTGATAACCATGCAAGATCACGCTGCGAGAACAGCAGTGTAAGAATGCTACTACCGCAGTATTACATTGCGGAAACTGCAGTGTTCTAACTTGCAAAGTTAAACTGATTTCGCAAAATTAAGATTGTGTCGATAGCAAAGTTGAAAATAACAAATTTAAGTTATTAAATCCTGCACTTGTTAAATTGGCTATGTTATGACTTACAAAATAAAAACTTTTACTTTGTATTTTTCACAATTTTCGCCAGCAACGTTAAAATTGCGAAATAGGAGCCGACAGAGTAAAATTGCGAAACATTGCATTTGCGAAATTAGCTACGTTATGATTCACAAAGTACAACTTTCCTTTGTCTTATTCACAACACTCTTTCGCAAAAATAAGTTTGCTGCGCCAACAATTCAACGCTGTCGGCTCCTATTTCACTACTCTTTTTTGTTGTTTTCGCAATAGTTTTCTCTGAGTGTAGGTCCTCAACTAATATGATAAAGATACGTTTGTCGGTTTCTATTCATGCATTTATTCTGTGATTACAGTGTGATCCACACTGAAACACATTGAAACTTTGGCAATCAAACTTAGTTCAGCGGCGTACGCAGTAAAAAAGATTAGACTTTTAACTAATGTTGAAACGGCAAGAATTAATTATTAAGTTAAGTTATTATTTAATTATTAATTAAACAAATTAAGTTGCTATTTTCGTATATTCTCGCAGGATATAAATATTTTCCCGTAGTAAAAAGTATCGTTAGTCCTTTCCTTGGTCACAAATTATCCCCACAACGAGTTTCGTCAACATCGGCATCGCAGCTGTTAACGTGGTAACGTAGCAGACAGAGAGACAGTTGCTTTCACAATTTTATTATGTACATTTGTAGATATTATAATGAAAATCAAAATAATCTTTATAAACCATAGAACCTTATTTATTAATGTCAAAGCAAATATAAGATTAATAAAACAAAAACTTTCTAAGTGCATATTTATTCAATTGTTTTCCCTACTCCTATGGGAGTAGGGAAAAAAGGGCTATAATATAGTATATTAAAATGTTTACTATATCACACATAATACAACAAAAAGGCTCTCGTCAGTTGTCCACCATCCCTAAGCCCTCACACTGTAATTCGCCAATATAATTCATACCGTTACCGAACTACGAACAAAAGTGGCAATTAAACGACCATTAACTATAACATATTACAGGACCATACATAGTTAGTGAGAATTTAGCGCTCTTGTTCCAATTCTAACAAGCCGCCGAGTTTCAAAGTAAATATGGCTAATTGAATATACAGCTATAGTTGTTTATTAAGATGGAAATGCCGCATTCAGTTGATTACGTTAAACAACACAACACACTAATGTATTATTTTCTTAGTTGTCGTGTCTATTATGTGAACTAATTAAGCAAAAGATCTTCGATTGTTTTGCGGAATCGATCTCGAGGCTAATTAATTATTGATATTACCTTAAGGAAGGGACTTGTCTTCCTGCGTCACTATTCATACATAGGTGTCTCCTTTCTCTACACAAATGAGGCAGTAGACCTTTTTAATAGGTTATGTGTCATTATTACTAGGTTTGGTTTATTTACGACTAAAATTTGTTTTAAGTCATTCAAAGTATACGATATTTTTATTACCTACATTTAATATACTATGTTTGTTTCTTAACCGTGAACGGATACCTTTACTTTACAAAAATACTTTTATATTTATATATACATAAAAAGCTTTGTATTATTATATATATACAAAGAAAAACTTTTATATATACAAAGTATTTTAGTTGTATTTTTCGAATTCGATGTATTAAAGTTAGGACTTGTGTTTTACGCTTCATTGTTGATAATTAGGTTCTTCCTTTCTCTATACAAATCAGGAATTTATTAAACGTTTTTAGTAGGATATCTGTAATTACATCTAGGTTTCGTTTCCTTTCGATTCGATTTTCAAGAAATATGATATTTTTATTACAAAAAAAATAATATTCTATGTTCGTTTCTTATCTCTAAATCTATATAAAGTATTTTTAATTATGTGTTTTACTAACTAATGACGTATAACGAATGATAATTTCTAATGACGTAGGAAGGGTCTTCTCTAGTGTCAGTCTTATTTTAACACAAAATTAATGGCAAACAAGCAAAACACATATTGATAAGTAGCTGTAATACATATGAGGCGTGAAAACATTTTTGTTATACAAGTTTTTGTAAAAAAGAAATACATATAAGCTCAGAAAATATCACATTATCTTCAAACATGTAACTTAATATCAAATTGCGATTTAGGTGACCATGGTACTTACGTATGACTGTATCAAAATAGTGTACAAATTTGGTAATTATTTATCGCAAGTTGTGTTCGATCTATGAAATACATCGGCAGTTTCAAAGTTGCGATAAGCTACCCCCAATGTTATCGCTGTTCTGGTTACGTAGATAAACGATACACAACTTTGAAGTTTATTCTTGTCTGTTATATTACTTGTTTTCGAATTAGCTAAAACGTAAACATATTTTGAAGCAAG
This sequence comes from Scirpophaga incertulas, assembly GCA_036419045.1. Lineage (NCBI taxonomy): Eukaryota > Metazoa > Arthropoda > Insecta > Lepidoptera > Crambidae > Scirpophaga > Scirpophaga incertulas. The sequence goes on from CM071637.1 coordinate 24,168,755, forward strand.
AAATATACTTGTATTTATTTATAACTAGCGACCCGCCCCGGCTTCGCACGGGTGCAGTGAAAAAATGGTTATGGTGGGTTATCCCTAAGAGACCATCGCGGACTTTTTTGTGGATTTTTGTAAGTTGTACAATACTGTAGTACATTATTTTGGTCTATCTCGTAGGGTTCAGCCAGCGTTTGCAATATAAGCGCAAAAAAACGTGCTTATTTACGACATCACATTAGAAACCTTTAAATTTATCAGTGTTTCTCTACTATATTATGCATTTATTATACATACAAACCTTCCTTAAGAATCACTCTATCTATTAATAGTTTAGTTTTATACTATGTATTGATAATAGAAAATTCCGTATGTGTGAATACCTTTATTAACGTTGGCCTTTCCTATCTTAAGATAAACTGTAGTAAGCATATAAATTACAGATAGTGGTGTTACATATGTGGTGGAATTTGGTATGGTGTAATTAAATGTTCCCTTAATATGGTGTAATTATATCGAAACAGATAGGCAGTGTAATTACTCGAAACAGTAACATTTCATCTTACGTTACAAGTTGCCAATAATTGTTATGGGGGTTGTAATTTGAAAGAAAGAATGAAAAATTATTTATTTGGCGCTTAGTAATGTTTACAAAAAGGAACAAAATAATCGGTTTTTAATTTGCTGTAAACAAGCAGCACATTTTATCATTTGCTGTAAATTTCACAGGAACTATATGTACCACTATAATAGATAACTTTACAGTCGTCTTTAAAATGGTTACCCATTTTTCATTAGTTGCAAAATCTGCTTGTTTGTCAATATAGAAAGATTTGTATCTAAAGATTGATTTTATTCTATGAACCCAGAAACACACACACACAAAAACAAACAAACAAAGACGTATAGAGATATAAATGACAAAATAAAAAGTTAAATTATATTTGAAACTATAATTATAACATATAAATATTCATAAGTCACAAGAACACTTTTCTTGTTATCTTGTGTCGCCACTGAGTGTAGATGCGACTGTTAGGATTGCAGATTGGTGTGACGTGACTGGATAAGAAGATGATAGAGCAATGGCTGGCATGCTATATAGATATAATGAATAGCATGTATCAAGAAAGTGTAACATGTGACACGGAATAAAGGAGAACCTAAAAAACGATAGTGATAAGAAATAGATGTACTGAATAAAAGGTGATATTAAAGTTGCTGGTATAGATTACAAAGTGACATAAGAGAAACTTCTCTCTCTTATGTCTCTGATATGAGTTATATGAGTGGTATAAACTTGTTTGTACCACTTGTCTACTACCTGTATTTACAAATAAACTATTTGATTTGAAACAGAAAAAATGTGGTGAATTATGTAACAGAAGCAAAAATACATGCGGGTTATTGTATAATTTTTTTTTTCAAATTTGTTTTCGTTAGCAGATACACACGCTAAATATCTTCGGAAATATTCACTTAAATTACATCCTGTAAAAAGCATATTGATCTATAATAAATGCACAATTTATACTTAATTGGATAAGGATTATTGCTGTATTGTTTAAAATCACTTCGTAAATAATCATTTTTAGAAAAAAGATAAAAATTGGTTATAACTAGTAGGTTATCCCTAAGAGATAGACATATACCATCGCGGAATTTTTTGTTGCACTTTTTAAAGTGGACAATACTGTAGTACATTATTTTGGTCTATTTCGTAGGATTCAGTCAGCGCTTTTGCAATACGTACTTATTTACGACATCACATTAGAAACCTCTTTTATCAGTGTTTTACTACTATATTATGCATGTATTATACATATAAACCTTCCTTAAGAATCACTCTATCTATTTAATAAAACTGCATCAAAATCCGTTGCGTAGTTTTAAAGATCTAAGCATACATATGGACAGACAGACGGCGAACAGCAACTTTGTTTTATTCTATGTAGTGATAAGCCACGTTAATAAAAGCTACTCGAAATACCAATCCTGCGCAGATGAAATCGCGGGCACAATGTAATGAATCAATAATTGATTATGTAACTCTAAATATGTCCGTAAAAGCAATTAAATTCAAACAGCATTTGTTTTATGAATTAATTTTTACTTAGCTTGCTTAGGGAATGTACATTGATGTCGGAAATATTCATAATTCTCTGATTCTGATACAAGGCCTCTTCAAATAAGAATTCTGTAAAAATTCAACCTAGCCTTCATTCACGTCATTGGCTACCGCGACGTTATTAAGTATTTTCATCACACCTCTCCTGCCCGCTAAGTGTGCCCCGGAGGAAAGCAGTTGGGACGACGAGGCTTTTTCTTGAATTTTTAACGGCGCCTTAATCTTACGGTGCAAGTTACAAGCTTTGGAGTAATTTTTCTGATTAACCTGAAGAATTTTGTTATATATTCGCTGTCCAAACTAACTTTTCGTGAAAGAAAAAAAAAACGACCTATAACACTAGTTATAGGTCGTTTTATTAGCTACTGTTTTGCTAACTATTTGTTTTACTTTTGTACGTCAAAGATGCAAAGCCATTGGTTCACAAGTCTGCGGCGACCTTGTACTGGAAAGACTCAGCAAGAGCTATTTGCTCTGGAAAAAATATATTATTTTTCACTGCAAAATTTGTGATTTATTCAAATAATCACACTGGTTGCTATAAGTCATCATGTCATATGTACTCAAGCTATGAGCTTTGCCTAGCATAATCCGATAGCGAAACCACTGACTGAGCTTATCGATTTCCGTCATAAAATAAAGATGGGATCTTCTTATCGAGACAGAGGGGATAGAGCTGGAAGGGCTCTATTCAATCTCCCGATCCGAGTTTATCTGCGGCAAGTTTTTTGGTAGGTACATACTAGGAATAATCGATGATCTTCAAGCAACAAAGTGGGTGAAGATTAATTATGATTTTATTTAATAAAATACAGGATAATGTCGTGTATGACACAGAATTCCAAAATTAACACAACCTTAATTTAAAAAATATCGTATGCAACTGGTTAATGAATTACTTATCTTTTCTGGAAAATGTATTCACAGGCTGTCTAAGAAAGGTTTATTTTGTTTATGACTGAAATTTATTTGAATAAGTTACTTCTCCACTGTATTCCTTGTATAGTGAAAATCTGTTAGAATAATCAATTTATATGTGTACCCGTGTAATAAAAATATAAATTCAGTTACACTATAAGAACATTACATTTTTCTCTGATATGATGATTTGACTTCAGGAATAATTGTTAAATTTTTATATGGAGAAATGCATGAAAAATAAAAATAGAACTATCAGAGCAGCGAAGCTGTCCACAGGGATTATTAATTATTAATGAAGGTAAAATTAGCCGTTGCATAGTACAAAGAAAAATAACGCTGCATTTTACAGAATACACCTCGACAAAGAGGAATCCTCGAAATATTCCCACTTTGTTTCGTTAATGGTGCTTAATTGCAACCGGACCGAATTATTAAAACTCCTCGTTTAATTTTAATAATTCTCCAGATGCGAATTTTCGAAATGAATTTTTAGTAGGTATTGCGATACGGCGATTCTTTTATTGATGATTCTTGATTAAGTTTATTATATTTTTATAATTCAAGTTGTATTTTTAATTTTCTGTCATCTGTACTGTATATTTCTATTTATCAATACTATGTCACTTTCTGAAAGTTCCGATTTAAATTGTTCATATCATAGAGCAAAGGAAGAAGTGTATAAATAAAAGTTTTAACATACCTATCTCACTTTTAGACTTATATAGGCGTTGGAACGATCCCTAAACCCTTATTATTTCTGATTTTGATTTATGTCGTGAATGCTTGAACTTTCTACTCTCGTTTCCTTCTCTCGTATGCCGCTCAACTGGAATACACTTCAGAAACACATAAACTCTTTGTGGATATTTATCCTTTGAACTTTAACTTAAGCATCTCATTTTCAGCTCTCAGTTTTTATTAATCAATCAAGTTATTTGCTTAATATTTATAGTTTACTTGCTGTATCCGCGACTTTGTCTGCGTGAAATTTAAAAAATAAGTTGATTAGTATAACAACTTTCTTTTAGTTAAATATTTTTTTTTTCTAAAATAAAAATAGATCAGTTACTCCTTATTACATCAGCTACCTGTCAATAAAAGTCCCGTCCGAATCGGTCTAGCCATTTCAGAAAATAGCCAGATCAAACAAACAGACACTCCAATTTTATTGATATGAATAGGTACAAAAACTTAAACAAAGATATACAACGCAGCTGTAAATAGTTTCGGCAATATGATATCACATTGTCTTTGCTCTTGAAGTTTGGTGCTGCAGATGGACGAGATGCCATTTTGGTATAGTGGCTGCAATAATGAATCGAAAGTCTATTTCATCTCTAGAGCGATTAAAATACAGCTCATGCTTCGATGGTAAAAGCTTTCTCGGAATCCATAAAAGTCGACCTTAGTCGCAGTATATAGTATTATCGCGTTTTCTGCTATAGTATGATCATGCGTCAGAATATATTGATTCTGCTGTCATATGTCTTCAGCTTCATTAAAAATCTAAGTCTTTATTTAGCATAGACACTTATTGCGATTAAAACAAATTTAGGCACAAAACAACAAAAACTTTCTACGTGCATAAGAACAAGTAAAAAAATGGACTCGTCACCTGTTGGGAAATTGGGAGATTGTAGGTTTATTTTTTAACTGCTTTTTTCACCAGACTCTGAGTGACAGATCTCTTATGAAAACATTGAACGCTTTATTTCGCTCTGCACACCGGTTTCAAGGTGTCGCCATCTCTGAGGTCCCGGGTTCGAATCCTGGTGGGGGCAGATGTTTGTGTGATTAATACGAGCATTTGTACCTTAGTCATGGTTTTTGATATACATATATTTCAATTAAAAATATTTATATATATATGTCTATCCGTTACCCTAGATCCCATAGCACAAGCCTTACAGACCTTGGGCTAGGGTAATTGGTGTAAGTGTAACAAATATTTATTATTATTATATTATTAAATACATCTGAGTTAAATCGCAGACCACATAACGTATTTGTCGAGTCTCTTACAAACGTACTCGTAGCGATAGGCGATCACGTCGTTTCTATAGCGACTAGATTTGTTACAAGTAACAATTATTCGCTTTGACTTCATGCCTTACGCCAAACAAGCGAAAATGTTCAAGTTGTATACTGTACGAGCCGGTGTTCTTGGTAGGCAAGATAATGGGCCGTAGCCGGAGGTTTATTATGATTTCTTGAGTGAAAATTGACTTAGAAAATAAAGAGTGACGTTTAGCGGTAGAAGTATGTCGTAAAATAAAGTACTTCCATGAACATTCTTGTGAGTTATGTGCTTACTGTATTATTGAAGCACAGGTGTGTATATGAAAAAAAAAGTTAAATGGATGGTAAACTTTGAAGATTTTTGATAAGACTGATTTTATGTATTGTAAAAGATATGAAAAAAAATATGTCTACGGAGGGTATAAAAGCGAGTGCAAACTATTGACGCGGGCATAGCTGTCCGACATTTTTGCGTGTTATCACTGACGAAAAACAGATGGCGCTACGTGTGCTATGTAGCGTTTGAGCGTTCGACAGCAGCCGAATTTATCCGAGCGCTCTCGAGCTCAGAGGCTTCGTAGCAACTTCACTTCTCATTTACTTGTCAACGAGTGAACACATGTTTTTCAAATTACCCTCTATAGCTTTCTATTAAATATTAGTTGAGTTTCTTTGGCATAAATTAATTCAGAGTCTTAAGCATCTAGTGTTTTGTAAAAAGTTACGTCATTCTCTTAATAATAGCGTGGATCTTCTTATAGTATTATAATTTTTACTCATAAATATTTATTATAGATACAAAAAATTTGCTATAAATATAATGATAGCAAAACGGGTTACAGTAACGTTGAACATAGATTTCGCTTCGCTTCATATTGTCACTTTTCAAAAAAATCTTATTTATCATTGCTCATAAGCTTCTTATAAACAAACACGCATTCAAGTTGTTAGCTACATCAACAAATAAGGCAAATTTATGTGTTCTGGCAACTCCGAAATTATAAGGACCTGTGGTGACGATACATAATGTATGCTCTTTAATACAAGTAATGTTTACTAATTGTTTGTCTAATGACTTTCTTCTGAAAGTGAACGTAGTGAGAATATGTCCAAATCAAATTCACCTTTATTCAAACTTTGAAGACACTTCTTCACAAAACAAATGTATAATTAAGAGATCCCAAAAAATACTTCACCTGGAAAAAAAATGTATACACCATACAAGAAAACAAACAGAATTATCGATATGGCAGTAATGCCTGTAAGATTCGCGGCAATTCTTGAAACCGGAATATATAACAGAGTACATTGTCAACCTGTAATATAAAATGCGAAATCACTGCATATCTTACCCTCCCAACTGGAATTAAGAATGCGACAGACTTGGGTAAGGCGGAGGTACCTAAGCAGACGAGCTCGGTATAGAATTTCATTCCGTTAAAAATATGTACTAAGTTATTTTGAGATATTTGAATTTCATATTTATGTATTTTCAACATCACGTTTTATACCTTTACTGCGTAAACCGTCGTTATTATGAGTAACTACAAATCAAGTAAACTTCAGTTTGGTAAAACATGTAAAAGGAACATGCATATCTGCCTGACCACCCTTTTCTAATGTGAATAGGGTAGACGACTACAACTGATTATGGCCGTTTTTATACTATAATTATCTGATTTGAGCAATTTATATCTAATGAAAGTATATCAATATAGAAATTTCAGTTTAATTATTAATATATATTGTTTTTAGATTTCTAAGAAATGAGCATTTACTATTTACGTAATTCTAATGAAACGAACACATTTCTAGCATTCTCACATTAAATATAACATTTTTTTATATATAAAGTATACCTATAAACTTACAAATAACAAAGTTATTTTAAAATTTGTTTATACGCTCATACAAATTAGGCGAGCTTACTTAGTTATGACGTCACCATTGCAGTGCTTTTAGTATGGAGCGTTTTTGAGCGACCCGCGTCAGCGCCGCAAACATGTCGATGTATCTTCAAAAGTAATAGGCGCAGGTGTACTGTTGGTTCTACAATATTTCTCACTTAAAAGAGTACTCTTATTATATATAGAATTTAAAAAACTGTCGTCTACCCAATTGCGCATATTAATATTAATATTATTTTCAACGCCTTTTATATTATAAAAGTAAATCGCCTGTAGAATTTAATTCAGCCGCACCAGACGATAGAACAGCAAAAAATCATCTGTGAAATAAGCGTGGAATTACAGTCTAAGTATTGGCCGCCCGCCAGCACCTTAACCGCTCGCTAGGCCCAACCTTCTAACCTTTTTCATTTGGCTACCATTCCTCGTAGATGCGAAATTCAGCCGATTTATTCGGGGACACAACATAAAACATCGAACTTGAGTTTGTGGGAGCCGTTATAACTTGTTATATATAGAGAGGATGTAGGAGTTTTTGTAACTGTTGTATACAATAGTCAATGATCGCGCGAATTTATCATTTATTTTTCTGAAGTATTTTTATGGCGAGTAATTGATATAAATTTGGAATAAGCTATTTCTAGTACAAAAAATATTTCGTGTATTTTATGTTCACTGAAAAATATATACATACAAAACACTTGTGGGTCGGGGAAAGATTCATTTCTGATATATTGTAGTATATATAAACTTGTAATGAAAAATGTTTGTGTAGCTAATTTTGACGACATTGAATAGATTACATTTTAAAAAAGAATAAATTTCATAAAACGTCGATTCGAGTTGTTTTTTATTAACATTTTTCTTTGTAAATGAGTGAAACTAATGAAGAAATAGCGATACATTTTATGACTTTATTACGAAACAGACAAATTAGTAACTCATGCTGCGTTAAAAATTAGTGACGTTAATGAGCCTTTTTTTTTTTTTTTTTTATAGCATAGGGCAGCAAACGAGCAAACGGATCACCTGATGGTAAGTGATAACCGTTGCCCATGGACACCCGCAACACCAGAGGAGTCACAGATGCGTTGCCGGCCTTTTAAAAGGGAATAGGGGGAATAAGGGGAATAGAGGGGAATAAGGGGGGTTGGGCCTCCGGTACCCTCACTCACTCGGCGAAACACAGCGCAAGCGCTATTTCACGCCGGTTTTCTGTGAGGCCGTGGTATCACTCCGGTCGAGCCGGCCCAATTCGTGCCGAAGCATGGCTCTCCCAAGCCTAATGCAATGTCAGACCAGCCCAAAAGTGGTTAAAGTCTACCTTCATCAGTTGCTACAATGCAATTGTTCGGTTACCGTTGCTACCAAACACGACCTTATTGCTAAGGAGTTACTAAAAGTATTCCGCAGTAACCCCTTACCGTGAAAGGGGCCGCATCGCTCTCCCCATATATAATGCTATAATTCTGCGAAGAGTACCTTGCTTGTGCCGAGAACGCGACAAGTCAGAATCCCTATTCTTTTTAGTAAGTAGCATCGCAAAGGACATTCACACATAACCGGAACGAACTTTAACACCCTTACGGTAGCTTTAAAATCTCGAACTGATCGCCCAATTTGGATTAAATGGACGATATATTTGACAAGGGAGAACAAGGTCATTGTATCTATAGGCACAATGTAGCTGAGCAAGTATAAATTGGCTACATAAGAGTTTTTACCTCTTTTGAAAAGAATAGAGTTCGCAAAAATGTTATATATTTGGGTGTCACATAATCACATCGATACATACCTACTTAACCATGTACTAATTTGCGATTGTTTATTGAGTTATGATTAGAGATCGGATAATCGGATGCATATTTACCTAAAGTTAATTTTTGGCTCACAAATTATGGAAGCGGCTTTTTAAAATACATTTTGTTAAATAAAAATCCCGGAAAAATACGAGACTGCAAATTTAACGTAGTGATATTGTTTGAAAATTACTAAATTAGCACGTGGTATTTATTTTCAAAAGACCGAGACACCGGGTTCATTTATACAACTATGCATACGTATTTACATGAAGTTTAGTTTCAGTTCCCCGTGCGATTTATGAATGTACGATTTATTACATTGAAGAGTGTTATACGAAAGTAGTGAACTAGTTTGAATAAAACAATAATCAATTAAATAATTGAATAAAAAAACAGAAATGGTGAAAAATTTTATTTAACAAAATAATAAAAAGCCGTTTCCATACTTTGTCTTAAACTAACTTTAGGTAAATATGCATCCGATTATCCGATCTCTAGTTATGATATATCACGGTTAAGTATACGTAACCGCGTTTGAAGCAATCCATAACTGGCTATGAAAAGTGATTCTTGTATTACAATTTTTTTCCGAAAAATGTCGTGCGTTAAGGTCGGTTAGGCTTCACAGAGCCTGATAAAGCCTAGTTAACTCGCCACAACGCTGGTCTTGGAAACGTGTTGTTATTTAAGAGTACAGCAAAGTAGAACCATCGATTTCTACTGCCAACTTTTGATGTAATTACAGAAAAAAGTTGAGAGAAAGCGATCAGAATTATTCTACAGAAAGGGTTTGGTTATTCATCGTGATAACGCTAGACTACACATGTCTCAGTAAAAATTACGAGTTTGAATGTGAGGTGTTAATGTATTCTCCATATTAATATGACCTTTAGATTTCCATCTCGTCTTCAGAATTCTTAACACTAAATCTGTTTTAATTTTACATAAAATATGATGGTTCTAGTGGGGGTTGCAGAACCCTATTATGTAACTTGGGTTGTTAACCCAAGTTACATTGATTTAAATTGATCTACATGAGTATTGGAAGTATGTTTTAAAATACCAATGAATCTAAAAAAGGAAATTAAATTGATAACTTTGAGTTGGTGATCGAAGTTTAATAATAATAATAATAAGGGCGTAGGGAAGTGACGACCCCATCGCCCGCTGGTGGGGCATTTAATGCCCCTTGACTGCCATAAATGCCCCATCAGTGCAGTCAGTCTCCCTCAGGGTAGCTTGTGGCGAGCTGTCGGTGAGTTGCATCACCGAGGGTACCGATGCGCTTCAGGGGGGCGTATGCCACCCGCCTCTGTCTTGCCTTAACCAGCCGGACAGAGTGGAGTCGCAAGAGCAAATGCTCGAAGGGTGGAAGTGTAATAATGTCATAACGCCGACGGCGTCTTGATCGCTGTCGCAGACACACCTCTTTACACCCTTAGCCGCACACACCAATGTTGCTCTCTTCGCACCAATATTGGTCTGCTTTTTGGAGGGCCCATTTAGTGAGCGGCGAGTCAGCACCTGCCATATTTAAATCAATTAGGAGGCTTTGAGAAGGCAGGTGACCGGAGTCTCTTTCATAGCCCGGTTCTCATTACCACCTAAATCGAAATGCAATAGGCCACAAACGTTTTGACCACTAATGACAATAGTTTCTGTGCATCTAACTGGGTATAGTCTTTGGCTGCATTTTTCATGGTGCAGATAGAGATTAGACCCAGTTGGTACACTCCACGCACACTTTCATTAAATTTCGCTTAAATGGCCTCTACGCGTTGGATCTGTATCCCCGCGCAAGCCTTATAAAGGACCGTGTCTTATAAAGATACGTGATTTAAGCTACATAATAATAATAATAAATTGTAAACCAAAAATGTAAAATAACATAGGTAAAGGCCAAATTTTAATATAAGGCGTAGTTAGCATACAAGACGTATGAAAATTCATGGACTCACCTACTTATGTACTTTTACATAAAAGTGAAACATTACTTCACACGAACCCCTTGAACGGCATCGCTAGGCGTGTCACATTATTCAATGCGTGCTGACACACGTATGTAACTCATTACTTATTTGCCCTTTCGAAGGTCTACTGAAAATTACGGGTGGCGACTTACAATAATAATTTCACATGCGAACGTGCAAATTTAATGAGACTATCAGATGAATCATTAAGAACAAGTTCATAACTTATGTGGATAATTAACGTTAATTTTGTTAATCACCAATGCTTATCCTATTTATGTTGTCTCAAGTCTGTTCTGTCTTTCGTTACAACAAATAATTTATCTTTGAATTCATAACATGTCATATATACCTGTGACTAAATGTCAGACAGATTGATACCCTATTAAATATTAATAATTGTTTTTGTAAACATTGTAAAATTAGGTAAATTCACAGTTGCAATGGGGCCATATTGGAACCTTGGCAAACAATGTCTCAGTAAAAATGAGCAAGGTTTTAAGTATTATTGAAAGGGCAATATAGATTTATTTTAGTTACTTTCATACTGTTACGAGAAAATATTTTGCTCTTCTTAAAAATAGCAATTCATGTCAACTGACGAGATTTAGAAAATCATTCAAAAAAAATATGTAAAAACTTTCGTTGATCAATAAATTTATGATAGTTTAGATATGTTATGTATATAAAAGAAATAATAAATAATCAACTTACCATTACAATTTGTGTCTGAATTAACAATTTAAAGATCATATCAATCATCATCCTCTTGCCCATTTCCCATTATCTGGGGTCGGCGCAGTAGATCTTTTCCTTCCATTCCTCTCTATCAGCCGTCATTTCCATGCTTACTCCTTTCATTCTTATATCATTCTTCACACAATCGATCCATCTTTTATTCGGCCTTCCTCTGCCCGTGTATCCCTCCACTTTCATATTCAACATTCGCTTTGTGACATGACTCATCCCTCCGCATCACATGTCCAAACCATGCTAATCTACTTCCTCTCACTTTTTCTACCACTGGCGCTACTTTCAGGCTTCCTCTTATGTACTCATTCCTTATCTTATCTATCCTTGTCACACCACACATCCATCGTAACATTCTCATTTCATTTGTATGCAATCTATTTTCATCCTTCTTCATGACGGTTGATCAATATTAGCTATTATAATGTTCGCGAATACCTAAATTATCACAATGTATGAATCTATCGGAAACATTTATTGAATCATGTCTTGTAATAAAGTAGTTTGGTTAAAAAAAACTGTATTCTTTTTATGATTATGACTGAATAATTGGACAAATATTTTGTGTGATTGTATTGAATCAATGTACATATTATCATATCGTAAATTATAATTGAAAAGAGCAATTAGAAATAAATCCTTACATGTTGCCTTTCCTTCTAACAATTATGATATTTGGCTTATTCGTGTTATGTGTGTTAAGCACAGACATTACAACTGCGACAGAAAATCAGTAGATTGATATTGTAATTCTGTTGCTGTCATATTCTAATTATAACTAACAGATAATGCAGATACATTGCTGTATTGTAATGAAGTTTGTCACATGAGTCCTAATAAAGTTACAATGTAAATTCAATTCTTTCTGTCAAGAGGGGGCTGAGTTGGGTCGCTATTTTACAGCATCGTAGCTGAGTCGTATACATATTACTGTTTATGCAAACATTTTACATTATCTGTACGTTTGTTATTAATCCTTTATTTTATGGCTATACACCTCATGGTTAATTAATTTTTATTATCAACATTGGTTAATAATAAAAATATCTAACACAATAAAACGTACAATTAAATTATTCCAAATATATGAGTACTTGTAAGTTACATTTTACAGATTTTCTTATTTAGCTAGATTTACTGTTTAATTACATATTAGGTATATAAAATACAATCAAATCTTAACAACCTGAATACAGTTACAGAAACCATAATATAATTGAGAAATCTACAACAAAAATACGGCTAAGAGTCGGTTCGACCCGGCCTCAATTTGAGTAATTGGAAAACAAAACTTATTAATCTATAACTAACTCTATTTTTTTTTTTTTTTTTTTTATAGCGTAGGGCAGCAAACGAGCAAACGGATCACCTGATGGTAAGCGATAACCGTTGCCCATGGACACCCGCAACACCAGAGGAGTCACAGATGCGTTGCCGGCCTTTTAAAAGGGAATAGGGGGAATGAGGGGAATAGAGGGGAATAAGGGGGGTTGGGCCTCCGGTACCCTCACTCACTCGGCGAAACACAGCGCAAGCGCTATTTCACGCCGGTTTTCTGTGAGGCCGTGGTATCACTCCGGTCGAGCCGGCCCAATTCGTGCCGAAGCATGGCTCTCCCACGGTAAAAACTCTATAATAATATCTCTATAATAATTCTGTTCTTTAGAAAAATTGGAAGTAAGGCATTAATGTATACAAAAGAGAAGATTCTGCCTTGAAATACCCGTAAAATTCAGTAGTTCTTTTCTCAAAGATTTTATGTTTTTCTTTCAAATTTACTCTATCCTCACAAGAACTAATTGTACAATAGACGACTGTAACCACTGTTCTCCCGGTTGGGTAGTCTGATTATTAATAATATAACGCCATAAAAAATAATTAAAATCTTCATTAATAACAAATGCACCGCCATTTTACAAACGCCGCAACGTACTCGATGTGGAGCTAAGTATTTAAACGGCGGAAGGAAATATTAATAATTCTGAATTCCATTCTCTTTGTTACAGGGGGAAATGAATAAACATCAGAGCCGGTTAAAATGTAATCTTAAGGATTACACGGGTACGGGAGACGTTTTATTTCGCGGCCGGTAGGAGGCTTGCGAAGATGGAGTATCCAACTTTCAGTCAGACGCGAGTGATCTCTTTATGGACATTGCTGCTAGGAACATTCAATATTGCCGGTAAGCTATATTATAATATAGTATACATAAGTACACACATTTATATGGGGGTCAGCAGGGATCAAAGTTTTCCACTTGCTACAATCCAAACATAATTCTCGATTTTCATTATTAATTTAATGCACTCTCGTCGGTTATAGGTACTCTTGACCTGACCTTCCTTCAGTATATAACCTATTTGGTCTAAATATGTTCGGCTAGATTATCGTCTAGCAACTGGCCCATTTATATTTGTCATTTTTATTCGTCGGTTATCTTCCGTCCATCCTTTCTACCTGTCCAAACCGTTTAAGCATTCCCTTCTCGATGTTTGTCATTACACCTTCATTCACACCGCACATTTCTCTTATAACACTATTTCGCAATTTATTCTTCATCGTCACTCCAGCCGTGACTCTCAAAGTTAACATTTTCATTTCATTAATCTTGCTTTTAGCTTTCTTTTGTCACACCCGGCAGCAATATAGTATAGTTGAACCAAATCGGTTTTTCAGGTCCCTGTTCGGGCGCCAAATGTAATGTAATAATACTCTTACTCACCAACTAGATTTATAAAGGAAACACAAATAATACAAAATAACAAAGTGACTGATTTAATTATCAACTTTAACACTATAAAGGTATATTTAAAACTTTAACACTATAAATGTATATTTTTTGCAACAACTAAATTAAAAATTACCAATTAAAATAAATAACTTTATTATGTACTTACAATAAAATAACAAATTTTAATGAGTAGACACAAGGGCAGGTTGGTTCTGGTGCTGTTTGATCAATCTCGGCAAGGATATTTAACAACAATAGTTGATCAGGGTATTGAAATAAACTATTTATTATGGTAATTCTACAATCTAAAAAATAACATGTATTCTAATGCTAAATTCCCATCCCCCGGTGGTTAGTACTGAATACCTTCCTTGAGACGGGGTCCAGATACTCGATTTTAACTCTTCTTTTAATAGATTGCAGTTATTCTCCTTAAGGTTTATATAATTCTCTTCAAGGATTTTGTATTTTATATATTTTCCTTACATAAATTTGTAGGGCCGGGTATAACAACCTCCCGGTACCTTTTTGCCCTGTTACATATCATAAAAATGCTGCATTATCATAGTCATGGACTCACTGTGGGTGGTCTATGCGGTTCAGAAGGAACCCATATACATTATTGTTCTTTATACAATTAAATCTGACAACTAGGTTACAAAGAAAAATATCAAACCTGATCTATTGAACATTCATCAAATTATGGTACATTTACATTTTAAAAGAACAAGAATTTACATTATTTATATTATTATGATTAAATACAAACACCAATTACCTCAAATACATGAGATTAGCATCTGAGCAACTAATTTCAGCATGTTTTTGTATGGGTGGTTAAGCCTACCCGCTCAAAACAAATATCAATAATTATTTGTGAAAATCATTACTATTGGGAACAAATTGAAATTAAAGAGATTAAAGAGATAAATGCAACTATTACTGACCTTTTTATCGGGCTTTCAATATGTAAATATTTTAGTTTATTATTTTTCTTCCTAAGTGCCGGTGGCAACTAGGTTAAATTATGTGTTCCAACAGATATGGATAATTTTGTGTGAAATAAAATACTCCTGAAATTTGTGATCCTGACACCACTGTCAGTAACTTTTATACGATTTTTATATCACGAAATATGCGTGAGATTTTTACAATAGATCGATTCCCAATTCCCAGATTTCAGATCTCCAAGTCACAGATTAGTATACCATTACAGATTGCTTACCACCGATGAGGCACAGACTATATAGACGATGTATAGTATGTGATGTTTGTTATTAAATGGGACTAGGATGGTGTGGAAACTATGTCGATCCGCCACAAATAAAGGAAAGGAAGAATTGATCTTCCTAAATTTAAGTTTAATCCTAAACGATATTTTTGTAATCGGCAGTGCAAATAATTTGTTGTTAATTAGTATCCGGTATATAATCTGTGGGCAGTTATTAATCTACGAAACTGTTTTTAATCTATGAATTCCGGAGTGATGTTTCAGTATTATTGATAAAGAACCTATCTTTGTAGACGACGCTTGGCTAGATTTGGTTGCCTAATTTGCCCATAGATAATGGTGTTAGGATCATGATAAGCGGCCCACACTATAGAACTGTCAATGTCAAAGTAACAATTCGACGTAAACATAACCAATGCAAGATACAATTGTAAAAGTGATTTTAATCAATATGAATAAAAAAAAAGTGTCTTTAATAGTACTTAAAATCAGTGAAAAAAAAAAAGTGTTACACCAATCTTCAAAGAGATTAGCTATAGTTTGTCAGATATAATAGTTCATCTCTGTCCTTTCACTTGCATAGTTTGCTTGAAAGAAATCGTTCTTATAACTTAGCTGTGCTTAACTTTTTTTTTGGTCCGTGGATGGCTATATTCAGCTTTACCATGAGTGTTTTTGTAGAAGGTGCGCGCACTGAAGGCGAAGACCTTGATTGCTAACTGCCCCGGCACTGTTCCGGGGGTCGTTAGGGTCGGAGAAAAGAGAGTCGACAGACGCAAGTTGAGCGCGCTCAAGATCTTCTGTGTAAAGGGTAGTGAGTTTAACTTGCATTTGAGGAGTTACACTATGTGTTTATTCACAAATCGTTGCTCCTTTTACACAACATTTAAAATTGTGGTATTATATTTATCTGTAGACTTAAGGATTAAGGATTAAATTTGTATTAAGCAATGCCGAGATGTTCAATTGTTTTGCAGAATACTCAGAAAACGTTTTATTGTTCCCCGTTCAAACTTGTCCCTCGGGGACTTGACACACATACAGCCATTTCGTTTCGCCTCCGGGATACGATATTCTTTTGTTTTTTCGTCGGGTTATTATTTTAATTTGTTTTTGGAATCAATAAAACTACTTCCTTGCGGTGTGTTTGTTATACTGCTTTGGGCATTATAACAAAAAACCGCATTATTATTATACATTTGAGATATTTATGGTTTATAGATATATATAATTTTGATAGATAACATTTTTATGCAGACGTGTAAAAGAAAATCATAGATCCAATATAGGGTTATTAATTATATTAATAATTGAAAGATAAATGGATCCTGAGGGAGAATCTATATTGTGATCGTCGACTCTATATTGGGTATCTCCATCTTATATATTCCTGCCGCAAAATAGCAGTGTTTAAAAAAAAAGGGTCTACAGTACATTTTCAAGCCTAGCGCAAATCACAAAAATACAAACGTATGAAATTATTTCTAATCTAATCCTATTGAGACACAAAAAAAAGAGAATAGACAAATCGAACAATGTCATATATCATGTTAGCTCGCAGTTAATAAATATATATATTTTCAGGTGTCATCCATAGTTTTCCTACGATGGCTAAGTTTTGTAAGACTAAAGAGGTTCCCAAGTTTCACGCCTCCATTTCGGTTTTTATTGAAACTGACAGATCCACTAGCGGTGTACCGGGGAGTATTGGACTTAATGGAGTTTCGAAACAACTTCGCTTGAAAAATATCTATAACACACAGTTGCTGCTTTTTCCATTAAAATTACACTTCAGCAATTTGTAAGTTAGTTGAGTCACTAGGTAGAATTTACCAGCTCAGATTGTACTAGACTCGACTCTCATTAAATTTACAAATATAAAGGTATATTTTTCAAATCATATTAAATATATCAAAAACATAAAAGAATATGTATGTGCGACACTTTCATAGTGTTGTCAGTTTGTATTTTCTTATTTTTTTTTAATTTAAATTATCGCGCGGCATAATTTATACCTACATGTTAATTGAGATAATTATGGAGTATATCAAAAGTTGTTAAATATTTAATTAAAGTTCTATGGGGTATGGACTAGGGTAGGGATTAGAAATAGGTATTTGAAGGCAAGAGCGGTGCTCGCCTAATGACTCTACCGCGAGGCTGCATGCACGTCTGGCTACCGCGCACGCCGTGGTGATGTCTCTTTGTCTGGGAGACTGTCCAGGGATCGTAGTAGTATCCTTACGGGTTCCCACGAACCTGTCACGCCGCGGGCAGTTCTCCTCGGCGCGTCTGGCGGCGATGTCGGATGCGCCGTCGATCGAGCGCTTGCGGCAGGCGTCAGTGGAGGGGCATCGCTGAAGTTTTTAGTGGGTAAGCCTACCCCCTTCTGGGGAGGAAAGCCCCACATAATTCTGCGCTTTTCCCGGGGTGCAGGGTATGCAATTCAATGCATTTTCTTCAGCGATAACAAAAAAAAGGTCAAGCCTGTATTACCGCGAGGCTGCGTGCGCATCTGGCTACCGCGCACGCCGTGGTGATGTCTCTCCGTCTGGGGGATTGTCCAGGGGTTCTCGGACAGTCCCTCCCTTGGCGTTGGCTCGACCAGACCTAGGTTGAGCCGGCCCCGGAGCACATGACGGTAGAATCGCAAAAGCGCACTCCGCCATGTGCCCCGCATGGGCCTAAAGAACTCAGGGGGGTTTTAGTGGGTATGCCGGTCCTGTCAGACCGGAGAGCCCCACACACGGCCGCGTCTAGCCAGCGCGGTGACACAGTGCATTAGTTGCATTTCCCCTCTAACCAAAAGAATGGGTAGGTATTAGAACGTCGTTGGCAATAGTCAAGGCAATAGGCCTAGGAATCGATTCGGGTGACTTTCATATGTACATAACATTTATCTAACGATTCTACGGTGAAGGCAAACACATGACGCAACCTGCATACATCTGCGAAATAATTCAAAGATGTACAGTCAACCAATCCGCGTCATTGAGTCATTGTAGTTGACAAAGGCCTATCGCCTTGACATTCATCACCTTCAGTAGGAATGATAGTGAGAGTGTGCACTAGGAATCTGTGGTATAATAATGAAATAAAAAAATATATAAATTATAAAGTTATCTATCTAATATTTCGCAGTATAAATAAATATAGTTAGTCAAGAACCCCCCTTATCCTCTTCATTGGCTTGAATATAAATACGTGAAATATTATTAAGATTCGACAATTATAAATAAAAAATGATATCTGCTAAATGTCTGGTACGACCACAGTTTACAGGTTTCGGGTCAATTATAAAAGTTTTTAATTACTTTTGGTAAAATGGTGAGTCTTTTATATTAATCATATCACATATTTTGGATTTTAAGGTTGCAAACCATATTATTATCTATAACATAACCCTACAAAAATTAATGCAACATTTATAAATTGTATCATAGAGAGCTAGTCTATTACCGGATGAATTTAGTGAAATTATGTAATAAGGAAATTCGGTTGGCAGTAAATTCATTGATTCACTCGACTTGTAGATGATTTTCATACATTTTTGTTTGACATACACCCATTCTTATCACAACTCTTCGTTTCTTCATTCATTGTGCGAAATGCTTCGCAGTGGAATGATATCATGTGTATCTGCATTTCCAAAAGAACCATATTTTTGGAATTTTCAAAGCAATAATGAAAAGCTACAGCAGGCATTGCTTAAAGTTAGACCGTTTGACTTATGTATCACTTTTAGGTCCGGCGCACATACCTACATTCGCACTGGTTTGCGACAATTAACCAAATTGACACTGATATTGGTTGACAACCACATGTCCGCCATGTTGCATCGTATATCAATTAGTGGAGATTCTATTGCATCTTGGAATTAGACGTCCACACGGAGAAATCAACTTACTTAAGAGTTCTCAGATATTTCGAGAACAGTATACTAAGAACAATGTCAAAATCATGTCAATTTTAAAATCACCTATTCATGTAGAAAATTTGGTTGTTATCTTCATGTATGTTTATTTAGGCAATATACTACAAATAAAATATTGTGTTACTTATTATGTGCTAACAATAAATTAAATATAATTTTCGATAATTATGTTTGGACCTTTTAGACAACCTTCAGGCTTAGCCTACATTCCTGTGTTGACACGTGAGAGCAAATGCGGAGTCTGATTGTATCTTTCAAATAAGTCGACATCAGAAATAAGCACACTCAACTCATAACGACTATTGAGAATATGTGCATATCCGTCTGATCTTATGTCACTCGAAATAAGAGCGGCTTTCAATGTTACAATGGAAAGCCTTCACATTTGATCAGATAAGGATGTGGTCGACAGTACTCAAATCTAACCACCACTGTAAATATTAAGTATTACAAATTCCATATCACATATTCTATCACGATTCTATATCTGCTATATTTTACCAATATAAGTTGATAAAACATTGTTAATTTCATCAGATTCAATTATTAGGACGCCTATTAGAGTGATTAAAAGATTACCAATTACCACTTTAACGACTTATGTAAATAACGTTGAGCAACTCCGTTTAAATAACGCCGTATATTTTTTCAATTAAACTGTGACGAAAGTTTCTTAACTTTTATTAGAAATCAAATTTACTTTTAATCTAATTCTTTACGGCAGTTACGTGTTCTGATATTGTGTTATATATTATATATATATATATATATATATACATATATATATATATACACACATATATATATATATTATATATATATATATATATATATATATAATCTTATAATGTATTATTTAATATTGGTGTTCATCAAATAAATATGAAAATGGATACATATCAATATATAAAACAATCATATAAAAGAGGATGGTAAAAAGTAGAAATAGCTTACTGTTTCATTATTTTTTGGGTTTGGGTTACCGCCCACTATTGGACACATACTGTGCTGCGCATATTGTGCTGCCAACAAGCACTACCTTACTGTGATCTTCAGCAATTTAGTTTAACTTGTGAGGCCTGCTCAATCTGTTATTCGGCATATGTCTATCACTCTAGGATCTTATCACTCCACGACCATCAGTTCTACGGGCAGGATTCAATTCATATAGATGATTTAGATCTGATTAGATTACGGAGGTCATTGCTCATTGGGTGGCTTTTTAATCGTATTTATCATAGAGTATCATTGTATTTTTATCATGTGTGGCTAAGTGCATAGTATTGTAGAAAGTAGAGCTAGAAGCAGCGCCTGAAACTTATAAGTTAGATGGCCTACATCTAACTTAGTAGCTCCCTTATGATGCATTAGAACTCTCTATCACCACCCCAGCTACCAGCTATAGATGGTAGCTGGGGTGGTTTTTTTTTTTAATCAAAATCAAAATCAAAATAATATTTATTCAACATAGACCTTTACAGGCACTTATTGACGTCAACAAACAAAACAAAAAAAACTTAAATAATAATAAAAAAAAAAACCTTGTCCGTACGCACGAATAAGGAAAAAAAAAAGAAAAAATATATTGACTCGACACCTGTTCGGAAATTGGGAGAGCCTTCTCGAGAAGAACAGGCAAGAAACTCTGAAGGTCTATTTTTTATCTCCTCTTTTCAATGTTAATAATTATAATAATATATATAAAAATACAATATAGTATAAGATACAATCATACCTAATATGATTACAGTCGTATGTATGTTTACATACACATATAAAATAATACAATATTATAAATAATGTTACCAAACATGGCTCTATGAATAGTGTCCCTATTCCCAAATACTGTGATCATTTAGATAGTCACTTACTTTATAATAACCTTCACTCATGAGTGTATTTTTGATATGGATTTTTAATTTATATAAAAGTAAATCAATGACACTTTGCGGAAGCTTGTTAAACATAGATATACATTTCCCCAAGAACGAACAGCTAGTTTTATGGAGTCTGAACATTGGAACGGCAAGTTTATTTTTGTTTCTAGTATTCACATTATGTAGATCACTGTTTTTATTGAATTTATTATAGTTTCTATATACAAAAACTAAATTATCATATATATATTGACATGCTAAAGTTAAAATATTAATTTCTTTGAACAATTATTTTAGGGATTCTCTAGCCCGTAAACAGTAAATAGCACGAATCGCTCTTTTTTGTAAAAGGAAAATACTTTCAATGTTAGCCGCTGATCCCCATAGCAGCAGTCCATAGGACATAACACTATGAAAGTAGCTGAAATAAACAATTCTTGCCGTTTCAACATTAGTTAAAAGTCTAATCTTTTTTACTGCGTACGCCGCTGAACTAAGTTTGATTGCCAAAGTTTCAATATGTGGATCCCACTGTAGTCGTGAATCTAACGTAATGCCTAAGAATTTAGTATTATTTACCAAGTCAATGACATCACCATTCATATTTAAACTAGTATCAACCTGCCTTACATTGGGCAAAGAGAATTTGATACATTTTGTTTTCTTAGAATTTAAAGACAAATTATTAGTTGTAAACCAATACAGAACTCTCGAGAGAGCACTATTTACATCGTCATAACATTCCTTTTGTCTATCAACTTTGAATAGTAAAGAAGTATCATCTGCAAACAATACTGTCTCACACGATTCTGTAATGTAGTAAGGAAGGTCATTTATATATATTAGAAACAGTAGAGGACCCAATATTGATCCCTGGGGAACCTTCATAGTTATAGGCGAGCTAGCAGATTCTGATCTATTAATAACGACTTTCTGCAATCTGTCTGATAAATAAGATTTTAAAAGGCTAACAGCTCCATCCGAGACACCATAATGTCTAAGTTTACTTAAAAGCGTTTCATGACTCACACAGTCAAACGCTTTGGAAAGGTCGCAAAACACTCCAATTACATCCCGCTTGCCCTCCCATGCGTCAAAAATATGTTTCATAAGTGCAGTTCCGGCATCGGTAGTGGATCTACCTTTGGTAAAGCCGAATTGGCTTTCATGCATGAATCTGTTTGTTCTCAAGTGACCTATTAGTTGATTGTAAATAACTTTCTCGAAGATTTTGCTGAAAGTAGGTAATATGGATATAGGTCGAAAATTTGACGGATCTTTTTTGTTACCCGATTTGAAAAGTGGTATTAATTTACTATATTTCATTAGATCAGGAAAGATACCCTCATCAATACAAGAATTAAAAATTTGTGCTAACAATGGGGCTAATTCATCGATGACAGATTGAATTATGTGAGTTGATATACCCCAGAGATCTTCAGTTTTCTTCTTGTTAAGTAAACGGAATGTTTTCTTAATTGAAGAAGCATCAATATGGCTAAATTTGAATGATTCACTGCACCTATTCACACTTGACTCCAGGAGGGTGACGGCTAAACTAGGAGATGAGTTAAGATTACTGGTAGTTATAGCAGGAATTTGAGAAAAATAATCAACAAATGCATTCGCAACTGCATCGTCCGACTTGATAGTCTTATTATTAATTTCTAAAGAGAAAGAGTTCCAGAGCTTCTACTTTTTCCCGTTTCCTGATTTATTATAGTCCATGTAGTCTTAACTTTGTTCTTTGACATATTTACTTTATTTGATATGTATAAAGATTTAGCACATAAACATTTTTTCTCCTCAGTAGAGGAGGCTGAGAATCCTCATGGATACCACCGCAACAGGCAAGCAGGGATGCGGTGATTATGTCGGACTCCTGGTGAATCGAGGCGGCTCGACCCAACAGACCTACCGACTAAACTCAGCCTAGCCTAGGCCATAAGGGCCCCACGGCTTGAATGGAGAGATAATGGAGAGATACCTCTATAACGTGTTCTAGTAGAGAATTTATAGTATAACCCTAGCGTTAACACCAACCGCGTACAAATCAATATTGTATTGATTACTTATTGCTTGGTTTGTTAAATCAAAGTATTTATTGGTTTTTATCGCATGGTATTCGGTACGTATATCTCCCAAAATTCGCGGTTTCCCGTGATAAAATAAGCATGTCCGGCCTGTATGTAGAAAACGCTAAGTAATTTGGAATTCAATAGCATTTCTTGTATACTGCCATCAGAGAAGTCCTGTCAGGACCTTATTACCGTATATAAAATCATGAAATATAAAAATGAAAAGAACTTGCGAGAATTTAATTATCCTATAACGAATAAGGTTTCATAGCTTTTTCTATTAACTTAATACAATACCAACGTCTCGTTTATTTAATAAAAAGCGTTCATATATTCTTGGATATTAAATTAACACATACGTTACGAACCTATTCAAATAAAAATATGGTTTTATATGAGGAGGTCGTTAACACTAAGGTATTGAATTGGTTTCATAATAAAATTTGCTGTAACTGTTTATATAATAGTTTTAAAATTTTATGATTTTCTCAATCATCTTGGTGTTATATTAATTAAATATTTTAAGATGATATTTTTAAAATCATCATATATACGCATATAGTTTCCAAACAACAAAACCAGTTTAACATTTCAACCCAATAACCTCTCCTTTATTGCTCTTAAATAATGTTGCTACCCAAGCTTAGCTTAATATGACACACGGATATCAGAACTTCAATATAGAGTTCTGATATCTTTGTGTCACATTCACATCTATCAAATGAAACATCAAAGCTCCGATAAATAATAAAATTAAACACTTGGTTATTGAAATTAATACCAGCACAGTCTCACATAATCCAATGAAACTTTGATAACTTAATAATAATCTCCATTGTTCTCGTATTTGAAATAGATTCTCCGGTGAGAGATTTCGGGCTTTATTCTGAGAGAAAGCGCCTTAGGGTTTGTTGCGAGTAGTTGAGTGTTAAGAAATAAAGTACTTACGTTACGGTGACTCGGATTTTCCAGTGTTTTGTTACTGTAATCCCCGCGGAGACTAGAATTACACTTCTTTTTGTATTGACTAATGTACGCTAGCTAATGGGGTTTTTTCTTCAGTTATCCTTCGAAAGTATGGTCAAAATTAAATGGCAAGTGAAAACCAAACGAGGTTTCTTGCTTTTTCTATTAACGAGTATCATACAATATTTATTTTAATAATCTGATGCTAGGATTTATTAATTTGACGACCTCTGTAGCCGATCGGTTTCTGCGATGAGAATGCGAACAATTGTACCTTAGTCATGGTTAGTAATATATATTTCTATCTCCACCCCTTACCCTAGATCCCATAACAAGCCTTACAGTCCTCACTTTGAGCTAGGCTATTTAATGTAAGTGTATGAAATATTTATATTTATTTATTATTATTTATAACGGCGTCCCTCGCGAATTATGTTAAATATCCATGTCAAAGATGAATTTTTCCACGGTAAAAATTGTCTTGTGTCTTTATCACATTCTCTTCGAGAGGAAAAATGTGTAACGGAGTTGATATTTAGGGGGAAAAAGAGAAGCGAAAGCGCACCCCGGCATGTGCCCCGCATGGGCCTAGAGCACTCAGGGGGGTTTTAGTGGGTAGCCGGTCCTGTCAGACCGGAGAGCCCCACAGGCGGCCGCGCCTAGCCAGCGCAGTGTCTCGGGGCATAAAGTGCATTTCCCCTCTTAAAAAAAGGGGAAAATGGAAACACAATATTACGAAAGATAAGAATTATTTTAGTACAAACTATTACATTTATGTACAAATATTATTGTCAAATAATTATTTTGTCTCTTATTCTATTATTTTACAGTTTTTTAATCTATGCGCTGACAACGTAGGACAAAAAGGGAAAATGGTGGAAAAGCACTCGCGAAAGATCACCGGTGGTAGGACCGGGACACTAGACACTAAAATGAGTAATATCGCGATTAAACAGGAACACCTTCGTAGTCGGTAGCAGGAGCGTTGATTCGACGAATGGCGATGAAATAAAAAAAATCACACTAGGCCTGCTGTTGAAATGCATATCAGCAATCAGAAACGTTGTACAGAGAAACACTTGTAGAACAAGTTCGCAGTAGCTTCTTCAACGTGACACGGAGCAAGAAGGTAATGGAAGAGGAGAGCTTGCACGGCAACCGAAGATAGAGGCTTCAGTAGCAGGTTGTATCACTTCAAAGCAGAGATTTACGCGGAGCCTTCTTGAGTCCTGTGCCAATGTTAAAAAGCCCGGGAACGGCCAGAATTACAGTGCATAGTGTACGAGATAACTGGATGTCCAAATTTTCGAATTAGCGGACAGACTCGTTTTATTATTCTAGAAACTGTCAAACCGAAGAAAACAAAAGAAATAACATAATGTAAAATTTCTAAGAACAAAGTTAGCTTATTCTCTCGGCAGTAATATAAATAAAAGACATAGAACAGTCTTTTTTTAAATAGAAGAAAACACAATTTAAACAATTCAACAAACGACAAACATTGCATTTTTGGAGCATGCAAACTGTAAAGTCGCCGGACAGAATTTAGAAATAAATTAAATGTAATATTTACATAATAAAAAATATAAAAATATTAAGAGAAAAAAAACAAACTAAGCAAAGCGTAATAATATTATATACACTAAGCTACCGAGAAAGATCTTATTTTAAAGAAAAAAGAGATCTTATCAACTATCTTAAAATCTAACCTATAATTAAATATAGCGGCAGACAGGACGCCTACACCTTCCACGGGTCTTTAACTATCTGCATATAAAATTACATCAGAATCCATTTGGATAATTAGATTATCCTGTGTAATAATATGTTAAGTAATTGAAGTAGTGTCAGTTTTATTCGTCTATGAAAAATGGTTAGGTTAGGTTAGGTTAGGTTAGGAAAAAATGGTTACATTTACTCTATATATATCTCTTAATTTCTTAGTTAGTGATGCATCAAGCTAAATCTTGTAATTTAATTCAATACCTTGTTGCAAAGGCATATATATATATATATATATATATATATATATATATATATATATATATATATATATATATATATATATATATATATATATATATATATATATATTTAATTAATTTGCTGTAAAAAGTAAAAAAATATAATAATTTAGTTGATATGTTGAAGAAGGGGGATGAATTGGTGAGTGATAGAAGAGAGTGAATGGGGAAAATATGTTGTAGAAAGAAGAAGAGTATGATTTAGTTACAATCATTGTTATTTTTCAAGTCAATGTCAAGTGGGAGTTGATTGCTAGGTTCATTGTAGTGCTTTCTTGGCTGGCTTTGGCTTGGCTATTATTAATTTGTTTTGGAATAGCTATTTTTATAGAGAATGTGTTACTAGTGAGTGTCAAAATGGCGAGAGATAGAACAGAGTAGAAGAGATAGACATATTGCAGCGGCGCGCAATCCGCATAATCGGCGATGTAGAGGCAACCAACACCCTCGAGCCTCTACAACTTCGTCGTGATATCGCCTCTCTTAGCGCCTTCTATCGGATGTTTCATGGGGAATGCTCTGAAGAACTCTTTAGCCTTATCCCTCCCTCTCCTTTCCTTTATAGAAACACACGTAAGGGTCTTCGGAGCCATCCGTACACTACGTCCCCCATTCCACACCGCACTAAGAAATTCCAAGATTCCTTCTTCTGCCGCACTTGGAATTCTCTGCCTGCGTATGTGTTTCCTACATCCTACAACATGGGTTCCTTCAAAAGAGGAAAAGTGAAAAGGCATCTTTTGGGCCGGCAGGGATAGGGCAGGTAGGAGAGTGGAGTAAAGTCACTATCCTATCTGTCATCTCATTTGGGCCTCTCACCGCTTAACATCAGGCGGGAGGGGGTCATCTGCCGCGCCTAGCATATAAAAAAAAACCCTAAATAAAATTGCGAACAGGGCAGAGGAAAGAAGGTTTTTTTTATTGAATCATTGGTTTATTTTATGATTGTTTCAGCGTGATATTGGATTATTCGTTCATTATACAACATTATTTTGACAATTTAATTTGTGAGAAATCGGAGCATATGAAAAGCGTCAGTTTCCATATGAAATAAGAATCAACACTATCGAATCACCCAGTCGAATGTTTCAAGGTAACCAACACAAAGAGTACAGTCAAATTCATAACTTATTTTTTGAAGTCTGTTGAAAAGTAAACGAACTATTAGTCATAATATTCACGAACATAGTGAGAGTGCACAGCGAACTGAATATAGTGATAAGACTATATTTTTCGCGACCACACTAGATATAACACTTGGATGGATTCGATGAATAGAGATATTCCGACACAGAGCACATTCAGCAACGCGATCCGTAGCGGGATGAATACACCACAAGACACTCCTTGCAAGATTCAGTATAAGAGAATAACGTATAAGCTTAGTATGAAGAAAAACTATTTTTTTGCTACATTAATTATTTTTATAAAAAAAGTATTTATTTTTCAATCAGCCGTATAATTTAATCATAGTGGTCCAAGCATGCACATATCAATTTTATAAATTAAGTGATATATCTTTTGCTTTTTTAATAGTATACAAGTGAGCTAAAGTGAAATTTATAAAACACATATTTGGCACAATTCGCTGCTTACGAGTACTTTACTATCTTCAACACCATTGCAATTAATTAGAAAGAGCTTTCTAACATACAAGATAGAATACATAGTTTCATAAAATTTGTATGTTTATTGTATAATTATAATATTGTATTTTAACTATAGTATTTATCATTAATTTACTGACTCCCGAAATTACAGTTCTTTAACTAATTCGGAAGTCAGGAAACACTCAAACTGTACTATTGTTTTATCGTAATAAACTCTTTTTCCTCTTTCTCATACGCATACATACCATACCGAAATAACATTCTATAAGTCACACAAAATACATGACCCGTGCGCTAATCGGGTCGTCGTACATGGTACGTTCTACGTTTCTACAAATATGCAGTAGTACTGGCCATAAATAAGGTTCTTTATAATATTATATGGAATATAAAAAAATGGTTGCTTCTTTTACCCAACACAATTTCCCGTAGGTAGGTAAGTATATAGATTTTAGTAATCATATGGGAAAGAGCTGTTCTCTGAAACACAGCTCAAGCTACATTAGAGGACATGACGACAATGATTATTTATAATGTGGTTTCCAATAAACAAAATTTTATTTTATCTTGTCTATTCAAAATAATCACAGTTTAGTAACTAAAAGTTAATATATTCGTAAGTAAACGCCAACATTTTATTAACAAGAAAAAGAAGCAACAAAAGAGTTTTTCTGTCTTAAAATCTTTTGTAAACCAAGTAAATTTGACGCTAACAAACACCTTATTTTGTATATAAACATTTATCACAAACTTTTTGTGTAAAACCTAATACTTATACAATTGATGTTGATAAATTATTAATTTATAACTAGAGATCGGATAATAGGATGCATATTTACCTAAAGTTAGTTTAAGACAAAGTATGGAAACGGCTTTTTATTGTTTTGTTAAATAAAATATTTCACCATTTCTGTTTTTTTATTCAATTATTTAATTGATTATTGTTTTGGTCAAACTAGCTCACTACTTTCGTATAACACTCTTCATGTAATAAATCGTATATTCATAAATCGCACGGGGAACTGAAACTAAACTTCATGTAAATACGCATGCATAGTTGTATAAATGAATCCGGAGTCTCGGTCTTTTGAAAATAAATACCACGTGCTAATTTAGTAATTTTCAAACAATATCACTACGTTAAATGCAGTCCTGTATTTTCCCTGGATTTTTATTTAACAAAATGTATTTTAAAAAGCCGCTTCCATAATTTGTGAGCCAAAAATTAACTTTAGGTAAATATGCATCCGATTATTCGATCTCTATTTATAACATGCAACTATTATGAAATTACTATTATAAGCTAGGATTTAGAAATTCCTCAAAACAATAAGTATGAGATTCTATAATTGCATCCATTACGAGCATTGGTTTACATGACTACTATCTGTCACTGTAGGTGTATTGGAATTCGTGTATGTAGGTATATGCAAGGCTATGTGTCTGTGTGTATAATATGTGTTTGTATTGTGAGATTTATTGATTTTCTTTTGTTTTGTACTGTATCATAGATTGTTTTGTAGCATTTAAGAATGTGTATCCTGTGTTTATGTGTTGTACATTGTCAATTATTCTAATTCTTGGCTTCTATAACATTTTCCATCCTAAGGTTGCCTGGAAGAAATCGCCCTTCCCGATAAGGCCGCCCATTGTACAAATAATACAATGTATTTGAAATTTATTATGTGTGATGTAAATTTAATGTACAATAAAGAATATATCTATCTATATCTATCTATCTACGAGATAAAATCCTAGTGTAAGGCGTCAAGAATGCTGGTATATTTTAGTAATAGACAAATATTACACACACCCATCAACACAGAAAAATCACTTTCTTGTTTCTACAACTAAAAGAAAATATGAAACCCAAATACGTAAGTGGAATATTCCAGAAGATGTGTTGTCATAAACAACGACCATTATTTATGAAGGTCTTAATGCACAACTCAAATTTAACTAACCAGCTGGAACCCACAACTTGTACAAGTTGTAAGTTTGATATCTCCGCAAGAATTATCCAACGACGTTGATGGAACTAAGGTAATTAAATAGGGGACAAATAGGCTGTGCGCTTATGCATTGAAATATGTTCTCTATGCCAATTGATTTGCGAACATGTTTTCTATGCTGAAGAGTTATGAAGGTCCTTGAAAACGTTAATACTTCTTTTGAAACAAATTCGTTGAAGCACAACCTAAAAGCAATAATTCATAAAAATTGCCAGTAAATTCTTAGTTTCAATGTTCAATATACTAATAATGTAAAGTTATTTTTTGGATTCTTTTTTTTTTTTTTTTTTATTTAAAATAGGTTAGCGTTTGTCCACAATCTCACCTGATGGTAAGTGACGATGAGGACTAGGATGGAACACGCTTACCTAGCAAATGCCTATTCACTCGTGACTTGAAGACCGTAAGATTATATTGTTCCGGGAACACAGACGTCGGCAAAGAGTTCCACATCTTAGCTGTTCGTATTAAAAACGAAGACTGGAACCGTTTTGTACGTGTAAGAGGATAGTCCACTACGTAAGGATGGTAGTTAAGCCTACGTCTGGTTGACTGGTGGTGGAAAGGAGCGGGTGGAATTAACTCATGTAATTCCAACGCACACTCTCCGAAATGCAACCTATAGAAAACCGAAAGGCAAGCAACTCTTCGACGGTGTTCTAGACTCTGAAGACGTGAGTTTATAAGTATTTCGTCGTCGATGAGTTTTCTAGCTCGCCTTTTCTTTATGATATCAATTATTAAGCAAATTAATTTTATTGCAAAATATAAATTTATTTTTGTTGTTTGAATAATATAAACAACAATTATTAATTTATATATAATATACACATATATAGGCAGGAAGAGATTAAATGTTAAGAGGATTTGATATCTACTTCTGTACATAAATACTCTCTCTCCTCCTCTCCAGAAACTAGAACTTAGGCTTAAAAATATACTGGAAGTATTTTATATTAATAAATGATAAAAATAATAAAATATCGTATTTAGCTCGATCATAGTTTATAAGTCTACCAATGACTTTTTCGGTGTTCGAATTTCATTTAGCAACGCTTTTAGACTATAGATACATGCCGATCAAAGACAGCTCTTAGAAGCGGTTTTCGTATCCAAAATGTCATGCTTGATGTGATGTTGATGGAATATTATTTAACGCTTCAAAAGTTGAGGAAACGTCTTATCTGCTTACACCTGTGCAAAAATCTCAAATATGTATGTGAAATCGACGGCATTAAGCCAGGGTCGTGTACTACGATCTAAACAAAGATAGTGTAGGTTCGAATTTCTCGTTGAGAAAATACGTACATGAACTGTTGATTATGATACCATCTAAGACAAACTCAATTCGAAACTAGAACTAACGTATCTCCTTTAAATATTTGAAACGTTGAATTTACCTACACATTTATAGTACATACGACCACTTCAAACAAGTTATGATTGACATGAACCACTTCTTCGTTACTGGTAATAAAGGAGATTTTCGTAACTCAACTAGAAAGCTCGTTTGATATTGCGATGAATGTACACTTATGTAATAGCCAAATGTTGTTCAATATTTTACCCCTCTAGTTTAATATTTATGGAGATATCATTGTTTGACGAAGGTTGTTTGTTTATCTCACCTCTAGGGTCACCACCTAGGGGCTATGTACATCAGCCCCGAAATATGTGAATGTTGGGATGAATCTTTGATTGCCTCGAAGTTGGAGGTTGAAGGGAATTTGCGTAGAATAATAATTAATTAGTAATCCCGATAGACTGCGTATTGTACAAACTTATTTATATAAAAATAGTTCAAATAAAATATTTTATCGTAGACGAAATTTCAAATAGAAATTATTCCTGAATCCACTAACAACAACACTTAACAAATTAAAAATTGATATTGCAGTTTAAAAGAATTTTAAACTGCAATAGAAAATTTGTCTTATTTTCATACAATCATGATCTTTTCTCAGTTATGTATTTTTCAAATGTAAATCATATGTTCGTCTCTTTTATTTTTTTTATATAAGTATAAGCAACAAGTTACATTTCTAATGCAAATTCTTGCCTGACACATGTGTCGTCTCGTTCACATAAAATATGTAGTTGTGGAAATTATGTTACAAAATAATATTGTTTGTTAATTTATTGCGGTTTTATTGAACGATAATGAAGCACAGTTTACATAATTATTAAGGTTTAATTTTGTAAATATTTATACATTTTGTAAAATTTTAATGGAAATCTTTTCAATATTTTCTCAGTCGTTAGTAACTGTTTATTTTTGGAATATTATTTCAATTTTTCAAGAATTTATTAATAGTAAAATTTAAATGATTATAACTGAGGTCTATTATATGGAATCTCGTTAGATTTCATTCAAATTAAATCAGTTTTCATTAATTAGTAACTTAATTTGGTTGATTATCAATAATAATAGCTTGCGTTTTGTAAATCGTATAATAATAAATCATTGATATATGATTAATTCTTAATTATAACAAACCTCGTAACAAAGATGTGTTAAGGATGGTATTGAACGGTTTCCCCATAAGCGAATATTTATGCTCTTTCAATTTATTACTGTCTAGCTGTGCCCACGACTTCCGCGTGGAATCGTAATTTTAGGTAGCATTTTTAATTATTCTTCAAATAAGACACATTTCATATTTTTTTACAGTTATATCTGTTATTGTGAGTCAACCATAAAAGATAGATATATGCTATCTGCTATGATAGATATATGGTAGGATATTTTTTATATAATTTTGAGGAGAACATTTCCGTCATACATGATTTCAGTGCAGTGACGGAAGCTTAAGAAATTGAGTAACTTCTCCCGTTTCCCCAACATTTCCTTTCACAGCTCTGCTCCTATTGATTGTAGCGCATACTATAAACAGCTCAGGAGTATGAAAAATAATTGTATTAAGTTTCGTTAAAATCCGTCGAGTAGTTTCTGTTTCTATAACGGTTATACAGACAGACAGACAGATAAAAATTTTACTGATTGCATTTTTGGCATCAGTATTGATCCCTAATCACCCCCTGATAGTTATTTCGGAAATATACGAGTATTTCATGTACAGAATTGACCTCTCTACAGATTTATTTTCTATTTTTATTTTTTATCAATTTTTATTTAAGTTTTATTTATTATATGTATAGATAATATGAAATTAAATTCATGAATCATAAACATTGAAATGTTGATTAACTTTAACCGAAAAGGTTGATTTGGCAACATTGGAAGGCAGAAAGTTCGATTTATCGATGTGATATTAAGTTTCACCAGCGCAGACCACGAATGTTTGT
Source organism: Scirpophaga incertulas (assembly GCA_036419045.1). NCBI lineage: Eukaryota > Metazoa > Arthropoda > Insecta > Lepidoptera > Crambidae > Scirpophaga > Scirpophaga incertulas. Next base: position 24,202,006 of record CM071637.1, read on the forward strand.
GACGTTTATATTTGATTCCCTGTAGATTAGAATATAGGACAGAAAATATTATTCGAGGGAAATATGATTTGGTTCTATTTTCTAAGGTTTCGAGGAAGTGATTATTGTATTTCTCCTAGTAATGTAAAGATGTAAAGTTCGTGAGTTTTGAAAATATCAAAAAATAGCAGAGCCTTTTATGATGTAAAATAACATAGTAATACCTGAAGACCTCAGAAGAGACAATTTTTTGGGACAGGTTAAATTTGAAATATATGACATACTAGCTTTCTGCCCGCGGCTTCGCCTGCGTGGATTTCGGGATTGGGTCTATAGAGGGTTAATGGTCATAGCTTTGGCCACGGCTACATATGCGCGGAAGTCGGTTTATGGCACGAAGATTTTATCGCGCTTCCCGTGGGACTATCTGTTTTTCCGAGATACAAAATACCGCAAAACCTTGCTCAAGAATCCCTCTATCTATTGATGAATACCGCATGAAAATCTGTGCAGTAGTTTTTGAGCGAAGCCTTTATTGCGCATCCCGTGGGATCTGTCGATTTTTCCGGGATAAAAAGTAGCCTATGTTACTCGGGAATAATGTAGTTTTCCAAAGGTGAAAGAATTTTTGAAATCGGTCCAGTAGTTTCGGAGCCTATTCATTACAAACAAACAAACAAACAAATCTTTCCTCTTTATAATATTAGTATAGATTAAAGAAAGTTAGTTTTAATTATTAACCCAACCAGCCTTGCTGGGTGTGGTACACCTTTTTTTAAGAGGGGAAATACACCTTAAGCACCATGACACCGCGCTGGCTAGGCGCGGCCGTGTGTGGGGCTCTCCGGTCTGAGAGGACCGGCATACCCAGTAAAACCCCCCTGAGTTCTCTAGGCCCATGCGGAGCATATGGCAGGGTGCCCTTTCGCGATTCTACCGCTATGTGCCCGGGGCTGGCTTGACCTAGGACTGGTCGAGCCACCGCCAAAGGAGGGACTGTCTGAGAACCCATGTAAGTAACATGGCAAGAAAACCACCACTATTACGAGTAAAATAAGAGCTGTTTCAAAAGCAACATGTAACGGCTAACTTGTTTCTGCGTGTACCGTCAAATCTTTAATTAAATCCCAGCTGATTATGTCAAGAAGTACTTGTGGTAATTACACACGTAATCGCAAAATTTTGCCGTAGATACAGTATTCCACAGAGTTTATTTTTTCACGCCATTTCGTGTTTATTATCATACGCAGTCAATGGCGGCAAACAAGAGTGTTTCTGTGAAATATCTCGACGGCGGACGACACATCATAACATATTGGACAATGTTGCTTGATATATTGCGGAAAAACACACCCTCGATGGTCGTTTTAGTTTCCGCTCTGAAATCACGGCGAGGCGGCGAACGACTTTTTTCACTGTCCTAATAGATCCAGCCCTGACTGTTTCTGTTAGGACAGTGAAAAAAGTCGTTTGGTCTGCATTGGTATATTAATTCGTTGTAAAACAAGTATACAGATTTTTTTATAAAGGAGCCTTATAAAACTTTAGAATGAAACAGGTGTTTTAATTTAATTTTTAAACAGATCGCCATTCATATACCATTAATTAAAATTTTGCATTTCCAGTAATATTGCTTCTTAATTACAAATTTCTTGTAACGTCAATAGGTGCTTGTAAAAGGTTATATTGAGGCAAATATTTTCCGCAAAACTTAAAAGTCACTTGAAACATAAATTGAGTTGATTTGTATTCTGCTCAAATAATATAAATCTTTAGCTATTAAGGTGAACCTCGTTTTAATATTTAATTAAGTTGTTACTTGCTATTTTATATATTTGATTATTTAATTATACTGTTAAGGATTACTTAAATGATAACAACGCTTGGGTTTAATATTAATAACTCAATAGTTACGTTTCCAAATATTTGACTATAGTAAATAACATAATGAAACTATAACTTTTATAGATATAATGTGAACTTGTTTAAACTTGTAACTTTAGATTATTTATCTGAGACCAGCTTCTAAATTACGACTCTAAAAATACGGGGAGAAAAGTAGTAATCCCTGATCGTCTTCTTGCTGGTTCTTTCCAGTACAAGGTCTCCCCTGTAGACTTGTGAACCAATGACTTAGCATCTTTGACGTGCAAAAGTGATTGTCAAACCCCTATTTCTGGAATAAATTTTTAATTTTATATTATTGACACATTTGATTTTATTTTATATTAAAGCCCTGAACTATTAGAAAACATTAAAATATGTGTACCTTCCCGTCGATCTAGACATACTCCACTCTTCCACGTTCCCCACTCGCACACGAGGTACGCTAAAAACTCTGTCTTAAGCCGAGCTACCCAAGCTTATAACAGCCAATATTCTGAATTAGACCTTTTTTATTTATCTCGAAATATTTAAAAAATAAAATAAAAAAAATATCACTTCGAAGCTATAAGTCCGCCTTAATCATGAAATACGAAGATGAAAGCATACACACAAAACAAGCACATAAGACACAATCACACACACACAAACACACACACATATGCACACCTTTTTTTTTAGAAAATATCCTGTTAAAACTTTATTTTGTAATTAATTAATATATAGGAACCGACTTATATAGTATTGTAGTACGAAATGTAGTTCTCTTTAAGTCATAATTGTTATCCAAATTTCTAATCCGTTTTTGGCCTTACTATGTATAAAAATATTAATCTATACTAATATAATAAAGCTGAAGAGTTTGTTTGTTTGTTTGTTTGAACGCGCTAATCTCCGAAACTACTGGTGCGATTTGAATAATTCTTTTTTTGTTGGATAGTCCATTTATCGAGGAAGGCTATAGGCTAAATAACATTACGCTATGACCAATAGGAGCAAAGACAGAGCGGTAAATGTGTAAAAAACGGGGAAAATTATTCATTTTTGAAGGCTTTCTTTGCGTGCGCTGCGAAAACGGTTCAAGATACACAAAAAATATGTATGAAAGAATTATTCCTCTATACATGATCTAAAAAAAAGTCCGCGACGGCATATGTCTATCTTTTAAGGTTTAGTCACAATGACCGTTTTTATGGTACCAAATTTGGTCGAAATAATTTAAGTTGTATCAACATAATAATACTAAAAATTCTGCGGAAACTCGACCATTCCGAAAATCCCGCAAGAACGGGAACTATGTGGGAAAAACCAAAAATCTGCCGGAAGTCACTATTCCACGCGGACGAAGTCGCGGGCAAAAGCTAGTAAATAATAAAATAAAAATGGTTTATTAAATAATATTACATTGCTTATTTTTTATAGGACTTCCCAGTAAGTAATCGTGATACTTGAGTTGGGAATGTCCTGCTTCCACCCTGGGGGTTGCATAGTATAATCGATCTTAACAAGTATAAATGTAGGTTATTACTTACTAAATAAAAAAAAGTATTTGTGACATATATTTATTCTAATGCTGTTGGATTACTGAAATAAATAAATAAGTAAATTGAGTTTATAGTGAATCAGTGTTAAAATGTTTATGTACACAGTAACACGGCGGATTTTATGTGGTCTTTAAATAATTTAGAACTAAGTTTAGTTGCGTTCCGTAGCTAAACTACACTAACGCTACCTAATCCTTATTAACATTATAAATGCATAAGCTTTTATGTCTGTCTGTCGCATTTTCACACCAAAACTGCTGAACCGGCTTAAACGAAATTTGTTACACAGATAGTTTAGACTCTAGACTGCGTAACAAATTTGATTTAAGCTGGTCTCAGGAATTAGACTCTAGAGCCTGAGAAACGACATACTCCGCCTTTTATTGTGAAAAAGGTTTACAAGGAGTTAAAGTAGGGTAATAAAAATTTGTATGAAAGTATTTTTTTGTCCAGGACAAGGACAAAAAAACGCTTTTTAGAAAGAAAGAAAATATAACACGGCTAACTACATTTTGATGCAATTTAGTATGAGGATGTTTGGAAAAACGGAGAAGAATGCATGAAAAAATTTACTGCGGGATATTTTCCCGCTGTATAAATTTACCTTTTGAACAATCCGGTATAATATTTGCGAAATCACAGGTGGAAAGCTGGTTTTATATAAATACTAGTAGCGTAGCTTGATTACATAGTAGAAACTAAGCGCGATAGAAGAAGTCAGTATCTTTCAGATATATAAATCCATTTATAGTTAAAGTGAGTACGACAGTTCAGAAACGAAAGCACTATAACGAGATAGACCAGATGATACCTCGTCTGTATGAGGAGTCTTAGAAGAGTTTACAAGATTTCATCTACATGCTGTTTGACCGGCAATAATATTTAGCCTTAACTTCACGTGACCTCATCATATTGCCTCATGTAATCTTCAATTACGGTAATGTAACAAGCATACTAAATGATGTCGTGGCTCAAAGGTCAGCATGGCTGATATGATGCTAAAATACGAGGTAGCACAGAAATCGTTGTCGAACTATATGAAAAAAATAAACCCCCAAAATGACAGTACGTGTATAATGCATTTAAGGACCATTGGAATTGTTTTCTTTCTTTTTAGTTAAAGCTTCATGCCATTTTTCGCAGTATTTTTTTTTTAGTACAGCGACACCGGCCGCAACGCCGGCCGGAACACCGACTCGCCATATTGATTTTTTATTAATATCATGATTTCCGTGTCACACAATCTATTGATAGACTTTAGATCCATCAATATCGACCTATGCTTTTGATGTTTAGTGCCACACATATACATATATAGGCTGATAAACACATTATCCTTTGCGTCACGCAAACGGGTGAAAAGAATAGAACTTTGCATATAGCACCAGCCGTTTTCTATAGGCCGTGATATTATAATCGTTATGCAAGCGGAGTTAAGCTTCAAATCACAATCTTTTCCAAGTCATCTTTACTTGTCTACCCACAGTCAATCACTAAGTCCAAGGTAACAAATGCGTATTTTCATTTGACTTTTGTAATACAGGCTTGACCTTTTCTTTTTTTAGAGGGGAAATGCATTATACGTCGTGACACCGCGTTGGCTAGGCGCGTCTGACAAGACCGGCCTACCCACTAAAACCCCCCTGAGTTCTCTAGGCCCATGCGGGGCACATGGCGGGGTGACCTAGGTCTGGTCGAGCCAACGCCAAGGGAGTGACTGTCCGAGAAACCCTGGACAATCCCCCAGACGGAGAGACATCACCACGGCGTGCGCAGTAGCCAGACGCAGCCTCGCGGTAATACAGGCTTGACCTTTTTTTTTTGTTATCGCTGAAGAAAATGCATTGAATTGCATACCCTGCACCCCGGACAAAGCGCAGTATTATGTGGGGCTCTCCTTCCCAGAAGGGGGTAAGCCTACCCACTAAAAATCTCAGCGATACCCCTCCACTGACGCCTGCCGCGAGCGCTCGATCGACGGCGCATCCGACATCGCCGCCAGACGCGCCGAGGAGATCTGCCCGCGGCGTGACATGTTCGTGGGAACCCGTAAGGATACTACCACGACCAATACAGGCTTGACTGCGATAAATTATAAGCCTTACATTTTAATGTAACTGACATAAGTATTGTAATCTCCTTTTGGGGCTTGAATAAATACATTATTATTATTATTTTCAAGACAACGTTACTTCAGCGTAAGCAAGGCTCTAGAGCCTTTCTAGAAAGAGCCTAAACAAACTGACCTCTTGTTCCTTGGTATGTTCATTAGGGCTGAGGCAAGCAAAATGCCCGCACACCATTAAACTGTAGCTATGTTAGTACCTTTACAAGTCCCAACATCATGTAGCGTGTTGCAATATCCACCACAACTGTGCGAACGAAAATGATATAAATATGCTGAAAAGTATATAAATCAGGAACTACAAAAATATAAACGTCTTCTGGCTTTTAGTATTTATTTGGCATTAATCAAACAAGGAAAAAGTCAGTTTTCAAATATGTGTCACAAACATAGAGGTTTTAACAACGACCGTATATCTAGTATTCTACATTTGACCACCACGTGATGGTAAGCTGTTGAACTAGTATAACAGCTTATATTGCGTAGGAAACAGATACCTCTGTTAAATACATCTTGTATACTTACAAGATGATGTATTTGTTTATTTAGTTACATTAACAACATAAGTATCATTATTACACTATGACTTAACTAAAGTATTTTATCTAATACATATGTCAATTAGAAATGTACACGACGTTGTCCATTAAGGTTGTTGTACTATTAACATTTATATTAAAAGAGAAACTACCCTGAAATCAAACACCCTTCCTTACTTAATTATATATAATTACTTAATTTTCGTTTATAAGAAATCAATGTGTCAAAAAATATATCGACATTGCAATTTGACTATTTCTAGTTGTACGAGTAGCCTCTACATAAACTATTGGGGAACTTAAGGCCAAGTTGGTACTAAAATATGGCGTATAGAAAATCCACGCCATAGGATACCTTGAACATCAAGACGGTACCACCAAAAAGTTTAATCTTATTTTATAAGATATATTCAAATTAGAGGACGGAAAATAATGTAATCTTATTTGTCATTTAATTAAAAATACGTTGCTTGTAATACCGGCAGTTTTTGAAGTCAATATGCAAAGCGCAGCGTGCGTTGTACAATCGCGTAAACATTAACTCCACGATTCACGAGGTGCTGCGCCGTCAAAACTTTTCATTGCTTAACAACGGATAATGGAACAAAAAGCGTTCGCAAAGTAACATAATCGTCGAAAGTTACTAGGGGTAATCAAAAAATTAGCATTTCACTCCTCCGCGAAACTTAGCACAGTATCGCGTGTCGTCGTACACACGAGCAAACGAGTTAACAAGCAATTCATTATTTTTCTATGAAAAGTTTCATAATTAATGTAACATGGGTTTCTTTCGTTGAATTTAATGAGTGTGAGTGTAGTGTAGTCTTTATACTTACTTGGTAATAAGACATTTATTTATTTAGCGGAGCGCAACGCTCGTCGGTAGGGGGTCGTAGCCTGCGGTCGCTTATAATCACGCGACATTCATGTTTGCTATCTCAGTAGTATATACAATATACGAAATAGGTCGTACGTAAATAATCGCTTTCAATTTTGACAGCCAAATTATTGCAGACAATAAGTTACCCCTGAGTACCCTTTTAACACCGCAATGAATATCAAATTTAAAGCAATGTGTCGCATTCCGCTTTTCCAACTTCTTATTGAGATTACTTTCGGCAAACGAAAATTATGCAGGGTCTTTAGCCTTGCTGGCGAAAACAGACTGGTGGATTTCCATGACTTAAGCATCATTGATAATGGCTTATCCCCGTGATTGAGTTGTGACGTGATTCAGCAATCGGTTCGAGTCGAACGGAATAAACGCAACCACGGCTCGTTTGAGTTTGTGGTTAAAAAAACTATAAAATGGTTATAAAAAATATTTGCTAGACCCATTTGGTGAGAGACAGCCAATATTTCTCTTCAGGTTACGCCAGAGCAATACGCTTTCAGATGTCCATGAGCTATGGTTATACTTATGAACTGGTAGGTCCTGAAAAGTATGTCTAATAGTCACCACATCGACAATAAATAATTATTTTCTTTATTGCTTTGTTATCTATGCCATAACTCGTATAAATTTGTAACATCTCTGTTGCTATACAATAATAGGAATAAATATACACCTATTATTTTAAGTGTTAAATTTCCCAGATTTATACGTAACTTAATAAAGAGAACCATTACACGCAAAAAGTGATAAATTATTCACTAGAAGATATATATAATTAAATAAAATCTATATAGACTTTGAAAAATGGAAAAAAGTTTTAGTATGCATTGTAATCGAAATTTGAATTATTCTAAAAGTTCATTTACAAGTCAAGCAATCTTATCACAGACATTGGTGACTGTAAGTAGATGCTTGTTACAAGTAAACGCGAATATAATCTTTATTTAGCACAATACTGCATTTCCCCAAGTAATTGCGGCCTAATTTTCAAAGAACCGCATTCGAAATTGAAATCCACTTCCCTTCGTCGGAAATACGTACTGTTTCATAAAATAGTTGCGATAACGAAACGAATTTGCATGCGGCGTTTGAAAGACGAAAGTACTTAAAATTCACGGCTGCATCTGGAAAAAACTTTTCGCAAGGAAACTTGAAGAAGAGATATGACAATTATAATTTTTTCTTCTAAAATGCGATTCGGTGAATTTATATTCTTAACGTTTGCATTCTTGCCATTATTATTGTGGCCTAGATTTATCTCAACGTTTATTATTTTTACGCCTAGTAAAATCTTGTAAAATGAATAATTCATTTAAATTTACAGAAATCACACAGAAAAGTTACGTGAGCAATAATAATTAAAATCAAACATATGTAAATTTTTTTTTATAATATTAGGGAAGGAAAAAACTGACCAAGAATATCTACCATCACCTCTATACCGCAGAGTAGTCACCGAGCCGTTGGACCCAAACAGGTTCGACGTAATATGAGCGCACCGCTACAGAGTTCAGCGCTCATGTTCATCGTTTACGAGTACTTGAGACTTAATATCAAATTAAAAAAGTATGTTGGATGAAATACCGTCTACCGTGTAAATATAAAACAAATTTAAATTGATTGAAGGTTTTTCTGTAAAAATATATACTACTCTTCCTCGTCTCTCACTCGTCGCAAGAACCGACTACTAATTTTCATAAATTTTATCAGAATTTACATCAATCTTTGCGAATTGCCCGGATAGTGGCTGACAAGTCTTATCATATGTTAATATATAAATGGTTTTTTGAAAGTCAAGTGTAATGGCAAATTAATTAGAATCGTCATCACTATACCATGGAAAGAATTCAAGAATTCGACATGTTAAAAAAAATGTCTACACATTGACTCTAAGGCAAGCGTTTCTTATTTAGCTATCATAGTTTCTATTGCAAATACCTTCGTGGGAATGATCTTATCGAATCTATCTTATCATTTAGAGTAGACATTGTAAAACGTAGTTAATTTTTGTGTTTCTTATTAAAGCTGTATCAAAACGTAACATTTTTGACACAACAAGTAGATAGCATTTTATAAGCTGTGCCTTAGTTGTCACTTTTATGAAATTTGTTTTCGTCGCCCGGTTTTATGGAGAAATATAAGTTTAATGACACTTCCAGAGAGCGCTTCAAGGTGAAATTTATCAGGGAGTTTCCCGACAAGATACAAAGTTGACGTGGTGCTCTGAAGGTATGCTATTACAAACCTCCATTTAATAGTTTCATGTTTTTGAGATACTTTTTATTATGATAAACAACAGTATAGTATAACTTTGAATTGCCCTAAAACTTGTGTGTTCCCTGAATAAATAAGGAATATTAAGTTAATAATATTACGTAAATCTGTTACCAAAACCGATCCTTCTGATGACATGAAAATTTTTGAAGAAATTATTTTTTAATCAATTAGCAGATCATTTCGTCTTTAATAAACTTTTTTATTCTAACCAATATTTATTAACTTAAGGTGAATGCACTACATATGCTTGCTTTGCACTACTTAAACAATTTTTGCCGCTTGAAACCGTATTGGTATATTCTGTGACCTGTCCAATTCTTTTGACTGCATTAGTAATCAAACTCTTTTTAATAATCTCAAAGATTGTGGTGTCCCTTCTGAAACAGTTAGCCATATTTAGTTTTAATTAATCAATAGGATTCGAAAGGTTGTACATTAATAAAACTGAATCTGCTGATAACCTATAATTATGGGAGTACACTTGGGTGCAATATGGGACCAATACTTTTATTAATTTATATAAATAACCAACAATATTTAACTAACAACTTGTGTGCTACAGTACTGTTTCCAGATGATAATATTTAAGATTGACAGAGGAAGTAAGATGTATATATAGTGAACGAATAATTTGTCGCAAACAAAACTAAATGTGTAAAATTTTGTAAATGTTGACTATAGATAAAGATGTGAAAATAAATAATGGAATTGTCGAATTCATACATAGTACGAAATTCATGGGTATGACATTAGATTGCAATGGGATCCAAATTGATATCTTAGCAAACAGACTTCGTTCTGTAGCATATACAGTATAAAAGTAAGAAAAATTACTGAGGCAAGATTGATATCTTTTACTTATTTTATAGTGTCATATCATATTGACTATTATTTTGGCACTGATAGGCGGCTGCAAACAAAGAATTTATTTTTATAGAGTAAAAAAGAACAGTTAAAGAAAAATATGAATTTATGAATTTCTGCAAAAACCAAGGGAATCTCTAAAAGACTTATTTAACTGGTCAGTACATTTATGAAAGTTAATTATAATAAGTAAATGAAAATTTACAAATCCATAAATTAAATACGAGATATAAAGAGAGTAAAAAAGCCATTGAATATATTTACTACACAAAATTATTGATTCTTAATATATGTTTATTTTCTATATGAACTCGACAGGTATAGCTTTGAAGTCGGTGTTTATATTTATTGTTTGTTCATGTCCCCAAAACTATACATTAATTAAAATTATATGTATATTGGACTGGCTCGAGTATATGTGATACGAGTATAGCCTACTTAAAAACGAAATATAACAGTGGTTGAACAATTGCAAAACAAGCATTGAATTGATATAAAATATTCCTCTTAATTTTTTGAAATCTGTTATAAATAACAATTTACCGGAAACAGTTTTGACGAAAATAAATCATTTAGCTCACACCATAATAGAACCCGAAACAACGTCATAATCTTACATCTAATAAATAATATTACGACAAAATAAACGCGTAATACAATGCTCAACACATTACACGTGTCGCGATATTAAAACTGACAGTATTCGTCGCGAAATGAAGCCATCGCGTAAACCTCAGAACCAGTGCATCGTAAGTCTAAAATATGGCATAGTTAAATCTCGGCTGGAATGCTGTTACCTTCCAAGGGTGAAGCTTCGTGGCGCTACATAAAGTTTACGAGCTCAACCTTTTTAGCTGGACTTTCATAGAGACAGCTCTATCTGTGTTAACTTGTATAGTGTGTTGAAATTTTATGTAGAGCTAAAGAATTAACCATGCTATTGAAATCTGTTAGATATTAAAGAAATATATTTCTCTATTTGAGGTTGTTTAATATAAGTTCTACAGATGATAGAGAAAATTACGCTTTCAAGACAACAGCATAGGAGGCGCTGTGGTCTCGGCACTGATCAACAAATCGGATGATTCGCGAGGCCCGGGGTCGATCTTGCCATGTACCAATGTGTAGCAAAATTCATATGTACATTTATCTGACGCTCCTGCAGTAAAGAAAAACATTGTGAGGAAAACACTTCGCGCGAAAAAATTTAAAGAAGTATTTGGTCAACCAATCAGCACTAGGCTAGCTTGGTTGACTAAGGCCTAATCGTCCTAACGTAGTAGGGGTAGGTTCGTAACCCTCGATGAGGACGTATGTGAGGTGTGATGATGAGATACATTATACCTCCATTTTTGCTAGATCTATATAGTGATTCTGACAATATTACTTAACAAGCAATTTTCATTCGATACATAGTACTTGTTTTCCGTCTGCTGTGCCTGCGTTATTTTGCCGCGGTAAAATTAACACATACTCTTCCCCGTGAATCAGTTCAAATTGCACCAAAACCTAGCCAGCAATTTTTAGTCGATTTTCCCTCCTGTAAATATATATTTTCGTGTTAAAAATGTGCCTGTGTCTGTATGTCCCTTCTACAGGAACTAAACTACCCCTATGTCAAGTTTCATCAAAATCAGTTTAGTAGTTCCTCTATTTCAAACCATTATAACTTTTATTTCGCATTAGAAATATCAGACTGCCTTGTCGCTTAGAATTTTCGCTTTTCACCTTAAACTATCTATGTACCAAATTTCATTTAAATTGATTCAGTATATTTCGCGTGAAAGCGTAGTAGACAGACAGAGTTAATTTCAAAGTTATAAGTATATTATTAGTAGAGATCGGATAATCGGATGCATATTTACCTAAAGTTAATTTTTGGCTCACAAATTATGGAAGCGGCTTTTTAAAATACATTTTGTTAATAAAAATCCCGGGAAAATATAAATACGGGACTGCAAATTTAACGTAGTGATATTGTTTGAAAATTACTAAATTGGCACGTGGTATTTATTTTCAAAAGACCGAGACTCCGGGTTCATTTATACAACCAAAATGTTCTACAGTGCCGGAATTCCGGGATTTTTATTTATGGAAATAAAATAAAAAGACAGTTCCATACTTTGTCAAAAACTAAATTAGGTAAATAAATAAACATGCGGCTATCCAATTCCGCAATCTCGGGATTTTTATTTAACAAAACAAAAAAAAACCGTTTCCATACTTTGTCATAAACTAACTTTAGGTAAATATGCATCCGATTATCCGATCTCTAATTATTAGTAAGGATGATTTTTACAGCTGAATACAATGACTTGTCACTGAGCAATAACCAGCTGTCATGACAGCTTTGTTAATGTTTAGTTTGGTCGACGAAACTTAAAATCACAATATAATCCTTTACAAGTAACTATCAATAAAAATTTAAAATAATAATAAAATAAATAATAAATATTTGTTACACTTACACCAATTAGCCTAGCCCAAACTAAGCTCTATAAGGCTTGTGCTATGGGATCTAGGGTAACGAATAGACACATACATATATATATATATATTATATATATATATATAATATATATATATATATATATATATAATATATATATATATATATATAATATATATATATATATATATATATATATATATATAAATATTTTTTATAGAAATATATATCAACAACCATGACTAAAGTACAAATTCATCACACAAACATCTGCCCCCACCGGGATTCGAACCCGGGACCTCAGAGCTGGCGACACCTACCGGTGTACTATCCACTCGACTATGGAGGTCGTACACTAAAATTTTAAACTAGACTTAACGATGCGTGGGATTACATTAAGATCAAAAGTTTGTGAAGTTTAATATATATTTAAGTAAAGAGTTAAAAAAAACAGTGCGCTTACTCGGAAATGTGTAGAACCTTCATAGCAAGGTAGCTGAAGAAGTTCTAGTGTGTTGCAATCATCAAACGAGTTTCAAGTGATACTTTCAGTAAATCAAAATTATGGTGGTATTGCATGATTTTATGTCATGCTAGAGTGGCACCGAACTTCTGTGACATACATTGCGTCGCTTGACGCGGACTTCAGTGCTGTTACAAACGCTAGTGTTCTTGGAATAGTAGATTGTTAACCGAGGGTGGAAAGAATCAATTCCCGAGGTATTTAGACTATATTCCTATAGTCCGAGAAGGAATTGATTCTTTTACCCGTGTTTCACTTCGAATATATGAGGAAAATAAAACATTGGTTGTTTATTTAATCTATTTATTGATAATATATGATAATATCAGTAGACCATCAGTAGGCAGAACACAATTTGCCTCGTCTTTAATTGAATCTGGTGTCAATATTTCGGAATCGCTTGAACTCATTTTTAAAATTAAAATCTTAACTAGTATAAGAGATTATTTGAATTTTTTCAAATTCCGTCACAGATATATAAAATAAATTCACATCCCGCCAATTTATGTCGACTGTTTAAATTTAAAATATGGAACTCACCGCGTGTTTGTTGCGGCTTATTCCGCTGGAAGTAGTTTGCGCTAAGTTCACACTGGCTGTTTAGAAACTCACATGGCCGCAGCATTTTTTTTATAGTTCACAGCTGACAGTTCGTACCTGACATTCGTAGTTCTTTTTTTAAAGTTCATTCCGGCCCTTGGGTGGGAAGTAAATTGTACGAGTTTTTCCCTCCCTATGTCGGGAAGCAGCATTTTCCACCCAATAATCAGATCAAAACAACATAACTTTCCGAGTATGAGAAATGAAAAAGTATTTTCTTGTACTCGTATTGTGTTAATTGTTCTCAGACACTCGTGTGACACGTTCGATCAAATTCACAGTAACCATTTTTTGAAGCCCTTAGTCCAGCGGAAATATTAAAGGTAGATAGAAATAAATGATTTAACATTGTTTTATTTAAGCGTAACATTTTTGACAATAACACTGTAAAATCCAGTTTAACATTTTTAGTAGTAACTTTGTTTGCCGCGATTTCTCGAATAATTGTGCAATTTATCCTCACTCCTTATTTTAAGTGGAAAAACTGAAAAAAGTGTGCGACGTTCCGACAAACGACGAAATAACGACCACCCTGACATCTCGGTAACAGCTTACAACAAAATGTTAAAATGATATTAGAAATTAGATTGCTGTTTGTTCGTGTTGAGCGATTAGCATCACTATCATGTTAGATAACTATGCAAAAAAATATACAATGTAATAATCTAAATCTATCATTTTTTTTCAAAGAAGAATAATAATGTTCTTGGAGATAGAGGTAATCGTATGAACGACTTCGGGTAAGAATCGTCATTGTTTGGGACTACGTGAGATTAATGTATTTTTATATGTTTTTCAAATTATTTTGTTCTATGATAGTTGTGAAATAAATTTGCAACAATTAAGTGTCCATAAATTTCCTTTAAGTGTTTTTTTACAGTCTTACTAATTGTTTATTACAATTAGTAAAAAACCAAAATAAGTAAAATCATCGTGAGATAAAAATGATCACATTAAAATTTTATAGAGGTACATTTTAATACAGTGGAATATATGTATAATTTTATTGTAGTTGGAAAATGTTAATTAATTGTTACATCTGGTATTCGTAATGACTAATTTCTGTTACAGTGGTGGAGTAATGAAAATGGCAAGGAACATTAAAATGTCAAAGAAGAATACAATTTTAATCTGAAACACACTATGTTTATTTGCGAATGCAAAACGTTTGAATGAAGTGTTCAGAAACGGGTACAATTTATAAAGGATATATATAAGAGGCATAAACTATATTTATATTGCTTTCTTGCTTCTATCTTTATGTTGAAGAAACGTGTTTAAAAATCGTTGCTTGAAGTCACGTTTCTTACAGTGTGACTTCATATCAAAAGAATACGGTAACAAATTTACTATTTCTAATACTTCAAGCCATAGGCGCATTAGTACCAAAGGCCCAGGCTGAGCTTAGCCGTTGGGTTGTTCCGGTCGAATCGCCTCGATCTGTCTAGTCCGATGTAATCACCATGGTATTTGGTTATGGTGCTATCCATGAGGATTGTCAGTCTCTTCTCTCCAGAGGAAAAAAAAAATCTTTTGTTTCGCTGGTATTATAGACCAGGCTAAAACTATTGTTTGATTTACAGTCTAGTAGCCAGCTAATCGATAAACAATGCACAACCAAGGCACTGAAGTTACTTCGTATCGTGATACTTAAATTAAAATAATTTTCCGAAAACTTTTTAAATTCTACGAAACACTTAATTATAGCGGGTATGATAATTAAATGACTTAAATAGTCACGTCAAAGCCGTCAAGTTTATTAGAATAATGATATAGATAGTGATGAGAATAGGTTTTGCGCTGTTAATCATAATGACGAACTTATTCTGACTTAGACTTAGACTAAACGTTTTCGTTTAAATACAACGGCTAAATATAGTAGTAAATGATAATTTTCGATTTTAGTTAAGTTATAATTACTGTCTCGAAGGAAAAGTTTTGATTCAAGGTGTACAGCAACAAAAGACAATAAACTACCGCAAAAGAAAACTAATAAATATAGACAAGGACAATAAACCTTTTATATTTTATGTATACATATCCAAAATAAATCTTTCGCTCCAGTAAATAAAGTAAACATAGTCCACAAAACCGAATCCCTACTGTGTTCTGTTTATGTACTTTTTACACCAAAAAATATGGCCGCAGTAAAAGCGTCCCGTTATTTGAATGCAAACTCGCATTACCTCACGTTGCGATTTTGATACAACAGAATAGTAGGTATTGGTATCGCGAAGCTAGCTAGTCGCTCATATACATAAATATTATGTTTTTACGAGTGAAATTCACAGCGGTTTGATGCTGCTTTTACGCCGTTTCTGATTGAATCGTGTGTACAGTATTTTCCTTATGGTGGTATTCGCCACCACGAACCCTTTTTCTGTAACTACTAAAGCTATTTTAACAATGAAACGAAAATTGAAAGGTCGCAACTTTATTACAACTTCACAATCATCTTTACTCAGTAATGGCTGTCGTGTCGCTGTTGTCTAATTAGTTATTCCTTATAATATAATACTCGTAGTTTACAAGGTAAACGAATTCCATTTAGTCGCCTTCACTAGAATAAATATTATTAGATTTAATAGCTTCAGCTTTGGCCTCCGGGACTTCTATTGCCTTACTAGGCACGGCTGTATAAAATACGGCATACGTAAAATCACAGTATTCAGGTTTATAATGATTTTACATATTATGTCACGCGTCGCTATATTCTAGTGCAATATATATGTTAGAACATTATGTACCAGTGAGCCACCAGCCTCCGTGCTGTTACTCAAATGATAACAATGTTTGGGTTTAATTTAAATGACTAGATCCGTTAAGGGCGTGGAGTACCCATCATTTGTGACTTATTTCACTATGAAACACCCTACCCTAAACTTAACCCATTTCGAGATATATTCGACTTTTAACTTTTTTATTGAAAATTGCCGATTTTTAAGCTTCTAAATTAAAATTTGTTTATTGTACATGTGTTATAAGATGCTATAGGACGTCAATCATTAAAATAGTGTATAAGTTAATTGAACAGGCCGTAGTAGACAAGTTAAAGTTAAGAAATGAACTCAAATATTAGAAAGTTCATTTTTCTCTAAGGGATATTACAAAAAAATAGTATGGCAGTTGTTCGGCAGATGTGTTTAAAAATATCTACGTTTTATCAGCTATTCAACGATGTATAACAATCTAGGGTTTTTATTACATTTCGTGGAAAAAAAGTAGTTTCGTGGAAATAAACAAAATTTAATTTAGAAGCCTAAAAATCGGCAATTTTCAATAAAAAAATTAAAAGTCGAATATCTCGAAATGGGTTAAGTTTAGGGTAGGGTGTTTCATAGTGAAATAAGTTACAAATGATGGGCCTTTAACGGATCTAGCACGAATTTTCCTGTAACCCTGTATATGGAACTTTTTAAACTTGTAAAGGAAGTTGAATTATTTATCAGCGGTTAGTGTCTAATTGACGACTCTGTTAACAAACATGGAGAAATAAAATAATCCTTACTACTCCTTTCCAGTACAAGGTCTCCCGGCGTAGATTTGTGAACTAATGGTGTAGCGTTTTTGATGAGCAAAGTGATTGTAAAACACATATTTATAGATTTAGGGTTTGGCAATGAAATTGTAAAAACATGTTTAGTAAGTTCATAATCCATAAAAGGCAGCCACATAAGTAAAACAGCGCAGTGGTCTATGGGCGATGGTAATCGCTGACTATCTTCTAGCTCATTTCCTCCCAATATTTTATAAAAAAAAGCATTAATACTGTATTAATATTCATTAATGTGACGAAAACAGACTTCAGACAGATTTTTGATTTTAAACTAAAATACCTCACACATAAACTAGCCCATGTTTCACAATCAAACATTATATCATAACAACGTTGGAACCCTTGACCCGAGGCAGATTATCTAATAAAACTAAATACATACTCCCATAAATACGTCTTGGCTACCCGAACAAAGATCACGCACCTTCGCGTCTTCCCGGCAAACATACAGAGCACGCAAGCACCACACTCCGCCATTCCAAAGGTACGATACAAAACAATAAAATAGTGAAAGAATGGAAATCAGGCGTTTGAAGTGAACCTTGCACCAGCCGCTCAAGATTCACATTGGCACCGCAAAAGAACGCCCGGAACGGTCTAAGCACTTGTTTTCTTACTGGAAATTTTTTCGAACAGTTTGCACATTCTCTCTAGGTGCGATCGGAATGTTCTTTGATAAAGCTTTTTATTTTATTGTTTAAATAGATTTTAGTTTTTGGTGATATATGAGACAATATTTTTAAATGAAATATTAATAAAATAAAAGGAGTCATTTTTCAACCTTTCATGTCTATTTAGATATAGCTGATAGTAACGAAGTAATGACGTGATCACAACACAATGCTTATATGCCGTTTTATAACGTACAAGAACGGGGTATAGTAGAAAATTCGTTTTCACTGAACGTAACCGAGATATATTTGGCTCCATTCTTCAATTTCTTCCTTCATTTTAGAGGATTTGAGGAGACCACGATAGTGTCCGTAAGACTTCTCGTAACTTTTTCCGGTGACCACGCTGTTTAGGGTATCAACCTAAGATGAACAGAGAACGTAACGCTGATCAATGTGCTTGCGTCAAGTGACATGAGCATTTCACAACATCCCCAGGATTTTGTTTGTTGAGACGGCTATGATTGATTTTTCTTATATTGACGCCAAAGATTGTGCAAGATCTTCTTAACTTTGCGAAACCCTATCATTAGTAGGATACGTCAAATTAAAAAATTATATAATATTTTTCCAGCACAAAACAGACAGATACTGAGTACTTTCGCTACTACTCCAATAACAGGCAACATACAATTCCCTTTTTCGTACCGTAAGGAGTATATGGGGATTTTCGTGTGATGTCACGAAACAAGAACGAACAGACTTCCGCATTCCCTTTTAATTAAAGAGGAAATGTACCGAACGAGTTGTTTATGTACTTTTTAAATGCCGATCCACAAACTGATGTAATAAAGTCGATTTTCCTGGAAAGAAATGCTTAGTCAATATTGTTTCTCAACATGTTTTACTTATTTATTATACAAAATAAATACAGTGAAAACAAATGTTTCATAAAACACGGCATAATAATACCTTGCCAACTTTAGGGCTTAATAAACAAAACCGTTTAATTATGTCGAATATGAACTCGATTATTGTATTTTGTGATAATGTAGCATTAAAGCACTTGATAAACAGATTGTGGATAATTTTTATGGCGTATATAAATACTGTTTGTACGGTATTTTATCTCATTCAAAACATTGTTTTATCAAGACACGAGACTAGTTTCTTTACATAACTTTAATAAAAACAAAAGTAACGTAAAAATGAGAAATCTTAATGTGAGTACTACACACCAAGTTAGTATTGGTACAGATTGAATGATCTAGTATTATAAGGAGATTTATATAGACTCTTCAACTTCTCTGTCACTCTCTAACTTTTAATGATGATGATGATGAAAATAGTTGAATAAAAATTTTAAACCTACGCATACCAAAGTAATATTTATAGTCGATCCTACGCAATAGACCTTTAAATCCAAGTTTGTTTTGTATTCTATTCTTTCAAAGCTGAGCTTCCGCCACATAGGACAGTTTTCGATATATTTCTATTCATGGCGCGACACGCGACTTTATCTACAATCTACTGAGGTTCGAACTAGATATATCTTGAAGCGGGTTGCCATAGCTACTTAGTTTAGTTCTGAGAAACGTGTAAGTCGCCGAGGTTTTTTACTCCTACTGCCAAGGTAGGATTTGCAAAAATGGTTACTAGCTCATAGATATAGAAGTTAAAATCTTGTGATTGTTTTATCTTAAAAATCTAAACGTTAAGCATTTGCGTTCTATTTTACTAGAGTGACGGGACACTTATAAGTGTAAAATAAGAGAAATCAATTCCAACCTGAACGAAATTCAATAAAAGAACTAGAATAGAGTACATATATTTCAAATCATATCATCAATATAAGCATTAATCAAAATTTTGATCTTGGGCTTTTTTGCGTCATTATTTTCTAATAATTTAATCAATGATAACTGAATCTATATTACATAACGCTATATCTAGCAACCACAATACCTTTATCTTGTTTGTTCTTATTAAATAAATCAACGATATCAATTATAAATAACCAGTACAAAAATGACGAGGCAAAAAAAAAATCTGTTTATGCGTTGTGTGGGAGGTAATATAAAAATGAGTTCGGTATTATTGTGAGAAGTAAGTAGTTCAAAGACGAAGCAAATAACGGGTATAGGAGTGAACTCTCACATTCAGACTACAGCCGCAGTGCTGGTACCAATTAGCAGCGATGAAGGGCATGACGGAGTTAAATAATAATATTTGAAAGATAATCAAGCTATTGGGTCTATAAAATAGTGACTGTGATCAAAATGTCAAGTGTGAAAAACGGAAACGAACACATCCTCGATTTATCCCTTAACGTGACTTTATACTTCGAGGATTTGATTAAATACTTGACTACTGTAAATAAAAGATTTTGTTGCAAAACTTATATAATTGATTAACTGAACGTGTGGAAATAACGAATGTCATAACAAATGTTGGTTTGTTAGCCCATCTATGAAATATACTATTCTGATATATTCTATTAATTTATCAGATAATATATATTTGTTAACAAAATTGCCAATTTGTTGACTACTCGTACATAGGAATGCCACGGAAAAAAAAATATTACAGAAAGATCCAAATAACGCAGATGCAGCCTCATGTGGAATGCTAATCTGTCACACATTGGCAATTCGAGATGTTACTAGGTATACAAAACTTCACTTTTGACTCCATTACATGACCACCTATAGAAGAAAACGTTTAAAGTCGCGTAGGAACTCTTTAGAGCATATAAGGGCGTTAGAATTGATAGAAATTTCACAAACATGAAGCCGATGGTACCGCAATCGGATGAACACCGAAAACTTATGGTATTCAGCCGTCTCAGAATGTAGAAATGGAATTTTCAGGGTGTTGGAAAGTGTGAGGTAGAGTTGTAGTCGTAGATTCCGCGCCTTTCGATGACGACGCGATGTTTCGATCCGTATAACCTCGAATTTTGATATGTTTACTTTCTTATGTATTATGTGAATCTTATAAGTATTGATTGATTCTAAAACCAAACCTGCTATGGGTCAATTTTTTTAAATTTTTTAAATTTCTTAGTTTTCTCCTATTGCGAATAAAAACATCGTACCTGCATACAGATGCAAAGAAATCCAAAGATGATGTTGTTGTTGCATGTTGTTGTTATGTTGATCTAATAGATTCTAACAATAATAGCTAAAGCTCGGATAAAGCACTCTTCAGGCTTGTTGAAACACATCAATACCAGTCAAGTACATTTCACATTTTAATCTCATCCGTACGACGCAATATAGCTGAAATAAATAAACACTGAAACCAATTACGGATTCAATAACGTCCTCAAAAACACTCGAAATCATTGTCATGGACAAACGGTTTCCAATTGCTTTGAGCCATTTTAAAGGTAAGCTTTATTGCAAGTATCAACTGCCGTATAATGTCGCGATTGGTGGAATTTCCACGGAATTGCTTTTGAGATTCGGGGAGTTTTACATGGCAAATTTGTACGTACCCGCCCAGAAAATGATTTAAAAGCAGTCTCGTGTGAAATTAACGAAGCCCTGTTGTGGAGCTTAGAGTTGTGGATTAATGAATTGTCCTAATTTGCGGGCTGAATATCGCAACGTCTGATTAAGAGCGTGATTAAGGCTTCGGTTGCCACTCTGACTGTTTCGCACAAACTAATTAGGCTAACTATTTCCTTTTTATGTTTGGTTAACTCTTTCAGTGAATTTCGTTCAAGTGATTGGTTTTCGTTCAACTATGGTTTAAGGTAGTGGTAACTCGCTAAAATATATTTTTGATTGTAACTTTGCATATTATTTAAAAAATGTCTACTAATATTATAAACGCATAAGTTTGTAAGTATATTTGTTTGTTACTATTTCACTTAAAAATTAGTTAATGAATTTTAATTAAACTTTTCAATAATATAGCTTATACATCAGAATTACATATAGGCTACAATTTATAGAGATACTAGCTAGTGCCCGCGACTTCGTCGCCGCAGAATAAGTATTTCGAGTAGTTTATATTAGTGTGGCGTAGAAAAAAAGTAACATTATGACATTAAAATTATCACATAAATACTAATCCTGCGCAGGCGTGATCATATATACTAGCTAGTAAGTCAAGGTATAAATATGAAAAAATGTTACATAATATTCGACTCGGGCAAAACTTTCGATATTTCATATATCGTGTTGAAGCCTTAATGTACATATAAATAATTAACTGCAGAAAAATACTTTTTGATTTCATAAATACTGAAGGACTGATGTATGAACAATATTTAATTAACTATTCAAGTCATTTTGCAAAACATATTACAAATTGATTTGAGAACATGACCCAAATTAGCTTCAATTCAAACGGGGCTCGAAACCGCCTCTTCGACATACTGTGTGGTTGTTTTTACAATTCGCACACTGAGTGCTGTAACTGCATTTTTGACCTATTACTTTATTAATCCAAGGTAGACTTTAGTAGACTGGCCTTAAAGTTGAAGAATATTTATCGTTACCACTTTATCGAGATTAGAAAACAAGTATTTCCTAACTAAGGCAATATATAGCAATAATATCTCTGACATGTGCCCAAACGATGACAATAAACCCACTCCTTTATTACCACAGTCTTATTAAAATTATGCGTTTAAAGTATTCAAAATAAATATCAAAAGCATAATAATATTTATTTAATATTGGCCTTACACACACTCACTGTCGTAAAACGAATATAAAAATCAAAAGACACAGACAGTTGCATAGCCTTATATATGCGTATGAAAAAAATTACATACAAGAAAAGCAATAATAACTTTACACCTGCTAAATACCTTTACCTAGCTCTTAAACAGACATTATTTAATGTATAAATTACAATCACCCGTTTGTATTTCGAGCAGTTTCTTCTCATATAAAAACCTTGGTTTAGTGCAAATTTCCATAGGACCATCTGTTATATAAAATTATTACATATCGAGAAACCTCGCAATGGTAGATAGGACACTTAAAGCTAAGACCATTAGACCAATTAGAAATCCAATGCCAAAGTCTCCGTTAACACCGTATTGATAAATCTTATATATAAAAATGAATCGCAAAATGTGTTGGTAAGCGCATAACTCAATAAAGCCTGGACCAAATTGGCCAATTCTTTTTTTAAAATGTTCGTTGAAGTTCAAGGATGGTTTTATCTATTATTCTCTAAAAACGTACAGTCAATTTGAGCTTTATTATTATTGTATAAAGTTCATATTGCTAGCACTCACTGTTGTCTAAGCAATGCAGGTGTGCTCCTAACATTAAAGACTCAATTTACGCTTTATCAACGCTATATAAGGTTGAAATTCAATCGTATCTATCAAACAGTGCGCGTGTGTGCGATGGAGCACAGAATACAATGTTGGAGGATTTAATGTCTCGTTCCAAAATTGAATAGTCACAAAATGTAATAGTTTATTTGGACCTTTTTTGCAATTTGGTTGGCTATGCGATGTTATCTAAATAATAAGTAGGAACAAAAAACTGCCACTTTACAAATCTTTTTGACTGAACGAAGTCTGTCGGGTCCGCTAGTAAGCAATAAATTGACGGAGACAACTCATTGACATTGAAAATACACATATATTTTACATGCCTATTTGCACATTTTATTCCAGTCACAATCAAATGACACAGATGCTGATCATACGAATGAATTTTAATAAGCTCAGGGTTCTGATGACTCATAGGTATCTGCATCAGGTCCTTTTAGTCCATTTAGTTTTAGGATTTTAAACAACTTTAGTTTAAACATAACGCTTCTATCGTAAACCTTAATTTGAGGTGAAGGTTCTTGGAGTTCCAATTATTTGTCATTTACAAAAATTGTTCAGGAACCTGAAAAACGACATAATCTTTCTATCGTACACAATTAAGTTATGGAGGGAGACTATGCTATGATCATCTCTTGGAGTACGTCCGTTGTACTAATTTCCGCTGCAAAAACTCTCTTTTCGCCGTGTATTATAAAACAATTCACTAGAAAGATATGACAATATTTGATTCGAGTGATACTCGATTCGGTTCTGCAACATGTCAATTCGGTCTTTTCCGAATATGTAGAATAATTCAACAGCATTGTTAACTTTTTGCTGTGTTTAGCCAAAGTAGACTTTATTCTCACTGTTTTAGGGCTATTTGTGGTCTAGAACAAATAGAAAATTGTAGGCTATTAGGCTATTTTCTGTAGATCCAAAAATATTAACACTACCATCCCTGTATATTTTAGACAGTTCTGTGTTTTCTGTCATACCAGAAGCGTGAAGACCTCTATATCGCTATTAGTGAATACAGCATTGCTCTAATGAAAAAAATATTTAATAAATTTGTTGAAATAATGAAATATTACACTCTAAAACTATTATATATATATATATATATATATATATATATATATATATATATATATATATATATATATATATACACACACACACACACATATTTAAGTAATTTTTAAAGTTGTCATCTCATCATTCTACATGCTACGTTTTGGTTAGAGGATGTGTCAAAGACTTCACAGATAATTATCACAATTGTCTAAAAAATATGTCACGCCTTATCCAACGGAAGCGGCATCAAAGCCAGCCTTGCGCTGAACTGTCAGTCACATTGTTCGAGACAATGAAACCGCGACAATTATACAAACCTACACAGCCGAATGAGTGGCAACTCAGCCTAAGCCCCAATTAAGTGACTTAAGCGTATGATTGCGTGAGTTTAACGTGTCGCTGGATGGGTGGCACCCGGCCTTGAGTTCCGTGACACGGAGTCATGCCCCCACGTGAAACTATCGCGTGATACACGGTGAATATTTTAACCGCAGCTGCCTTTTAAGACAGTTTCATGGTTATGTTATAAACGTTTTATTACGTCGATCTCTTGAGCAATGTAATTTGACACATTGTATTTTTTTGAGTAGACGGTTGATAGAAAGCATCTCAAAATTAAATACCATCACGCGGCATCTTTCTCAATTCATAATGTTTTTCCTCGGTCTAAAATTTGCTGTGAAATCATGTAAATTATATTTCCTAGCTTGTGAGATTCGCAACTCCCAGACGATCCAAAGTGTACGTTGCCAACTTGTGGAATAAAATAAAAGTATCTGTACATTCACTGCAATATCATAGGTACCCATTCAAACCGGAACACGGCAATGCGACACTGTTACTGTTACTGTTGATTGCTTGTCAGTAGAAACAGGTAAGGTGGATGAGTCAATTCTAAGAAATTGAAACAATCTATTTTCTAGATATTTACTAAAGATCTTTATATTATTCGTGATTTTAGATGTTCTTGTTGATCGTAAACTGTCAAAGGCAATTAACGACCTCCATAGTCGAGTGGATAGTACACCGGTTTCAAGGTGTTGCCATCTCTGAGTTCCTGGGTTCGAATCCCGGTGGGGGCAGATGTTTGTGTGATGAATGCGAGCATTTGTACCTTAGTCATAGTTGTTGATATATATTTCAATAAAAATTATTTATATATGTATAGTATATGTATGTCTATCCGTTACCGTAGATCCCATAGCACAAGCCTAACAGAGCTTAGTTTGGGCTAGGCTAATTGGTGTAAGTGTAACAAATATTTTTTTATTATTTATTATATAAGTATTCTGTATATCTTACATCAAAATTTTCAAATTCAAATTCAAAATCATTTATTCAGTCTAGGCTGTTACAAGCACTTGTGAAAGTCGAAAAGCTACGCCATCGGTTCGCAAATCTACGGCGGGAGACCTTGAACTGAGAAGAACCGGCAAGAAACTCAGCAAGGGCTGTTTTTTTTTCCTGTATTAAATAGATACAAAGTCGTCAATTTGGGAAATGACTTCAATATGGATAATTCATGAAGTCACTTTCCATTACATAATATAGGAAATACAAGTAATAAAAATATAATTTGAAAACATGCTTATATAAGAATGCCGTGTCATACAGTTTTAAAAGAATATATTAACGTTAAATTAAAATTGTAATAAATAGTACCCAGTATAGCAAAGAGCAGACTCATCTCCGGTGGCAGCACCCGTTCACGAGCATGACGCATGAACCAGCCATCGCTTCGTTCAACCATGTTTTAGGGAACGTAACGACCCGCCTCACACGACACTGCCGAAGAGATTTTAATGAGAGTATGACTACCCCTAAGCCACAAAAGGATACAAATTACCGAAAGCAGGTACCCGTATACATTATCACAACTATGAAAAAAAAATCAACCGCAGGACACGCGCATACAATCATTTAAGAAATAGAAGTCATTTATTATGATACAAGTAACAAAATAATTGCATATACACCTTTTGGTTGTTGTGTCATACATTTACATTTGTACTACGCAAACCTCCATTATTTCGAGAGCCATAAGGTTTGTTGGTGGTGTTGACTCGAAGCAAGGTATGCTGTTAGTTTACATTCGCTTGCAGTCGATATATATAGCTTATTTTTTTTGTAAAGAAACTTGTACAATACCACTAACAGTAAAGTAATTGTACAAATTCTTCATTATTACATTGACACGATTGTTTAATTTACTATACGTCAAATAGCTATCCAAACAATTAATGGTAATGTCACTGTTTCTTTGGCGTGAAACTTCAGCGTCACCAGTAAGGTAAGGTATTGTTCCATAAAATACCGCTGGTTACTTATTACCAGATGTAGTTTAGATCCAAAGTACAGGCTACAAAAAACTAGAGGTTCGTTCGTGGACAAATGTATAAATTTTTATAACAAGATTCCACAAAGCGTAGTTGAATTGCCTTTTTATAAATTCAAGGTACATGTTAAAAAGACGCTAATGAGGACTAATAAGGACTATTACAAAGTCAATGATTATTTAAATGATGCCAATGCTTGGTGTTGATTTGAAGATATATTACATTCTAAATTGTAAATATTTGTTTTCCCGTATAAATTGTAAACACATGTACATTGTATGATAACGACAATTTATTGTAAATGTTGTTATTACTTTTGATAAAGCTGTTAAGTTTCTTGCCCCCATTCTTCTTATCAGCTAAAAAATACGTCCTGAATAGGTGGTAGGGGAAAAAATTGGACGATTCAAAAGAGCTTTCTATAAAGTCAAATATTTCAGTCAATTATTCAAATATTGAATAAAGTTAATTTTGATTTTGATTGTAATCGGAAAGAAGGTCACGCTACACCTTGAACCAATATTCTTGAGAAAGCTTTTTAAGGAATTATAAAAAAAAATATATACAATATAGAAAAGGATACTATAAGATACCAGACATTTTGAGCTAAGGCTAGGACCTAACGATTTTAATAAATTGGCTTCCAGAGTGCTTTTCAAAACATTTTCCGCCACTTTACTCCGCAATGTGAGCGCACTTAGCTGATTAAGGTCATTGAATATATACTATTATTGTAAAGATGTATTTGAGGTATAAAGGGGTGTTTGAAGATTTGAGATGATGACGAGCACCACTGATCCAATTTTGATTAAATTGAAATTAAGACCCACAGATACATAGGGTTTTATATACTGTAGTAAAATATATTTACTGTAGATAAAAATAAAATAGAAAGCATAGACTGCTAAATCCTTACAGCGATCAGTTGATATTAGTAACACAGCAATGTAATTTACGTTCGATTTTTAGCCACGACAGCTGTGATTAATATCCAGTCTTTACTTACCAGCAAATGTAGGTTAACAAGGCTTAACTTATCTGTTGTGTAAAATTATTGAATTTGTGCCTTTGGGTTAAAATCTCTTTAGACTAGTCTATGGTGTTTCGTCCTTCACAACTAGCATAGACAGCACAAGCTTTAAACATGTAGCATCGATATGGCGGTAAATTGAAGTTAGAAATTGGTATGAGTATCTAGCACCAACCAAATCTATCGTAACATCATCTTTATCGATTTGAAATGATTAAATGGTAGGTAGTTTTATTAAGCTTTAGTTGCTCAAGGGCAAAACTTCCGTTAACAACACAAACAAGAAAAATTTACTTTAAAACCTACATGGAAAAATAAACAAATTACAATTCGAAAAAGAGAACACACAGTTCATACGAACCAATAAAAAGAATTAAACCGTCACAATCCCGAATTAATCATCCATTCAGATGTTTGCCGAGCATTGTTAAGCTCTGTATGACTGATATTTGTGAAACGGAGCCTACAAAACCGGTTTTAACAGGTATAATCCTATCAGGGTTACCGTTAACGAGGCTTTGAGAACAGGCCACTACAAAAAAACCACAGCTTGCATTCGTGTGCACATTTCTAGTTACAAAATATATAGGATTTTAAATGTAAAACAAAAGATTGTGTCACAATGGAGATACATTTAAATATAATATTGTAAAATTTCTCGTGTCTAATTTCACGAATTACGTGTGCTGTTTATGCAAAAAAAATGTATATGTTAAGGTCAGACTATAATAATAATAATGCAGTACTAGAAGGTACACATTGTTACGTTCTAAGCAAGGTATTTTAAATTCGTATTTTAATAATTAGAGTATATTTACATTAGTGTGCTTTGAAATAATAAGCTATTACCAGAATAGACAGAAAATATATTTTTTATATTATTGCTTATCGGTGTTTAAGAAAAGATATGATTGTGAAATGATTGGCTACGGTTTATGTTGCATATTACGACATGCAATATAATATAAACTATTTACGGATAACGTTGTAGCGTTCTATTTATGGTATTTAAGAAAAAAGAAATTTGCCGGCTAAGATCAGGGTGTGGGTATAATCCTTATCGGAATCGAACCGACCTGGTGATATATGTAGATATTTAGGATTAATGATATGGGCGCCTCCACATAAATACAAACAGACCTTCAAATGGTTAGGTGATAAAATTAAACCAAGAAATTAATATAATGTAAGTTTATAATTACATTTTAAAATTATTACATGTAAATACAAAAAAAATATATATATTCGTCCACAAATCAATGGGCACGGTATTTGCACACGTTACACATTTAAAAGTTCAGTTGAGCTGAGCCATCCTCCATTCGTCACCCAAGGTGAATGTCATCAAAAGAAAAATTAATTCCTCCAAAATACGGTGGTTCACACACGCAAAACGGTATAAATTGTAAGAGGTCACCTTATACGTTGAGATTCCATCGGTGATGGCAGGGATTTCCGCTGATAAGTAAGACAATCTACATCACCGCATGGCTGGGTGCATGAAGTCGCGTTGGGATGAAACGGCCCAAACGCCCTATATTTGTGATGATTACGAGGTATACCGTGAACCCTACAACAATGTATAAAAGATTTAATTTCTATCCCACGAACATGTGGGGAAATCTTTAAAGTTGAGTAAAAGAAGAAAATACAACTCACCATTATCTGGGATTGCTTGATGAAATTAATTAAGGCATTAAGCCGTTATTAAAAAATATTAAAAAGAAAATACATTTAAAAAAGAAAAACTAAATTTTATATCACGGCGGCCTAAATCGGCACATCCGCCAGGAGAGGAACGCCGAAAGACCCATCTTTCGCGTCCTCCTCGCCGACGTCAAATGACAGCCAAGACTCGAGATAGCTAATAAATAGCCACGGAGGGATCACCATAGATCAAGCCGTCCCGTTCCGAATTGGAAGTATCAGAGTGAAGAAAAGGCGGAATTGACCAACAAGGAGAAAGAAACGAAAACTTCTTTTAATAAACCAAAACAAAAGAATTTGTTTTAAGTAAACTCCTAATAGATAATATTAGGTATATATTAGTTATGAAAACATGATAAGGTTTACTATTACAGTCTATGGCTTCACCCTATCAAATCTCTACAACCATAGATCTGTATATTGAAATATTTAAGTTTTAAATTACAACTTCAACTAAAACTCCTATCACAGACTCAACACCATCTGTACGTTAATTAAATGAATGCAGAAACTAAATGTTTTGTCCCTATGTCCATCTTGTTATAAGTAACTTTTATGAAATATAAATTAAGACAAAAAAATTGCATTAATGCTGAGGCTGTACAGGTTACGATCCCTTCACTCTTACTTCCACTTAAAAAGGTTAACAAAAAAAATCCTAATGGAATATGTAAACAAGAATTAAAATTGGTAAATTAATAATGAAATTAAAAGTATTTTGTTGATTAAATTGTGCTGAAAACAATAGTAAAAAATAACACGTTACAGTACCGTTCCAGGTGGGAAAAGAATTATTTTATTTAAAAATTGAAAATTTTTAAATAAAATAATTCGTAAAAAATACGAAGTGTAAAGAGTATCTGTGGCTGACTGTACTGAAGATAGTTACTTCTATAACATCTCTCTTGCTATTTAATAAAAGAACTCAAAAAGCAAACTAGGAAATCACTCAATGTCAATGAACTCATAATACACACTAGTACATCCAATGTGTAAATACTATCATGTTAAAATAACTAATCTTAAATTCCTAATTTCAAAAATACTTCAACATCATCCACTAGGTTTATACTCTAATAGAACATCATTACAAGTAAAGCAAATTATATATTTGTTTGTCTTACAAAGTAGGACAATTAATGTAGGTCAACTACATATTAAATTTTCAGATATGTAAGAATAAGATTTCTAGTATGTAATTTAAGTACAAACTAATAAGTATATTATTATCAAGAAAAATCTAAAAGAATGGTCTAACCATCAAGGCAGCTACATGTATTATTAATTTTTTATAAGTTGTCGCCTAGACAAAATGAACAAGATGCTCAGTGCTGCAAAATAATTACAGACTTAAATGGCTTCAACTCAAAGGAAAGTATTAATTAATTAATACAAGGCTGAATACACTCAATGTGTGGAACCATAGGTGTATTAAGTATTTATGAACAAATAGATTAGCGTTAGGAAAGCAAGAAAAAGAAAGACCTAACACTTAAAGGTAGCTACATGTACTATTCAACTTTTAAAGTTGTTGCCTAAACAAAAATGTTTATGCTGCATATAAGTACAGACTTATTGGCTTCAACTCATATGAAAGTATTCATTGAACAATACAGGCTTATGTTAATTAAAAGTAAGTATTTAAAGTGCTTGGAGTATCTACCCAAGACACTCAACATAGAAATAGTTAATGTGTTTATCATTTTCCAAGTGTATATCATTAAGATTAATCTAAATAAATATTATTAAGGAATGCTCATAGAGTCATGAAAGGAAATGCATTTTGATAACACACTTTAATGAAATTATTTTAAATTTGTAAGTCAGTAGGACATTCGCCTGGTCTGACTATATCTTTTATGTGCCAGCGGCCTAAGGGTTTACCTTCTACCGTTTTCAGGGTGAAAACCACAGGAGAATGTTTCTCTGTGATGACACATTTTTCGAACTTGGGGGCTAGCTTAGCAGAGAAGTGTTTGGCTGCATTAGAAAGAGGAAAGCATCTTTTAAAAACTATTTGCCCTACTTGTAGTTCGACATGACGCCTTCGCAAATTATAATAATGAGATTTTTTTATATTGTGAATTTTTAAGATTGACCCTTACCTTATTAAATATTGTATTTAAGTCTTTAAGAGAATCAGAAAATTTATAAGTGTTGTCTACCATAATTTTTTCAGAATCTACAGGATAATCCAAATTATAAAGTGAACCATCCAGGATCATCTCCCTACCATGTGACAAAAAGAAAGGGGTGAATTTAGTACCATCATGGATTACAGTATTGAGAGCACATTGCACCTCAGCTACGTTCTTATCCCAATTTCTATGATCAGAACGCACATATGATGCAAGAGATCTAACAATTTCACGGTTCACTCGCTCCGTCTGGTTAGTCTGGGGATGATAAACTGGATTATAAAATAAGTGTGGAACTTTATATTTAATTATTAATTCCTTAAATTCTTTAGAAACAAATTGAGGGCCATTATCAACATAAATATACTTAGGCACCCCATGCGTAAGAAAACAAAGAGAGATGAAATCCCAAATCAACAAGTCATTTCATATATTTATATATTACTCTATGCAATATAAAAATTGAGTAATAAATCAAAGCATAAGATATCATATACAAGCTACAATCCATCAGCTTGTAAAAGAATAATAAAGGTCACTGACATCAGCGCCTCTTCAATAAGTGTGTCAGGAAGTTAAAGTCAACAATTATGTATTCAATTAATTAATACTCACAACAAATACAGATACTAATGTGTACCGCTGTTAGTTATTATTAATAAAAATTTGGCAAAAATATGCATAATTACATATTGGAAAATTCCCTGCTTGTGAAAGTTTATCATCGTCACACACCATATTGTTAATAATGTGCAAACCAGTTTATATTCATTCAGATGAATAAAGATTAATAAATACATTTGTTACAACAAACCATTTATTTTAAAGAAGTGCATTTCATAGATGCAACAAAGTCAACAACTATGTGTTGAATTAAATAATACTCACAACAAATACAGATAATAATGTGTACAGTTGGTAGTAATTATTAATGAAAATTAAGCAGAAAATATGCATAATTCCATATTAGAAGATTTCCTACTAGAGGAAGTTTATCATGGTAACACACCATACATATTGTTAATAATGTGTAAACCAGTTTATATTCATTCAAGATGAATAAAGATCAATAAATACATTTGTTGCAACAAACCTTTTTATTTTAATAGAAGTGCATTACATATATGCAAATTTAGCATTACACTTTAATTACCTATGTCAGTGTAATAATTAATTCAAAATTAGTTACCAAGCAGGTTAATATTTGAGATGAAGTTGACATTTAATAAACCTGAGAACATGACTGAGTTCTCAGTCAGAGATATTTATTTAAAAGAAATTAAGTTTCATAATTTGACAGGGATTCACCTTCGAGACGCATCAATATTGAAATCAAAGACTTGAGTACCACTATATCTGGATTAGGGTCGACTACCCTTGACAACCTACACAACAGATAATTACTACGAGACACTAACCTTTTCAACAGACGAGATTCAGTACAACTACCATCCGGGATATCTCTTTCAATGTCTGAAACCTTCGGAGTACATATTGTCACCTCCTTAGACTGGTCACACAACACCAAACTGGTCAATGGATTTGAGGCTTCCCTGTGTCTGAGGAACTTCCTTAGGTCGTCCGTTGAGGAAGATGGTTCAGCTGGTAAATGTCTGATACTGAGTTCGTGTAACAATTCATCTTTCAAGAGATACTCAACAGAACATCCTGCAGTGATAAAGTCCATGATTAACAATATGCAATGAAATAGTTAAACATTAAAACATAACAGTTGTGTTTTAATACAACAGTAAGTTAATTATAACAAAATTAAAGTTTAAGTTTAAACAATAAAGGTGATTAAAATTAAGTAAGCAAAATGACACATAATATTACACAAAAAATGTGTTTAAATTAAGTAAGCTAGTCCACGCTTAAGGATACACAATTATGTGATTAAGATTAAATTAAGTTAGCTAGACAACGCTTAAGAATACACAATTATGTGATTAAGATTAAATTAGGTAAGCTAGACAACACTTAAGAATACACAATTATATGTGATTTAGATTAAATTAGGTAAGCTTGAAATTAAGACACAATATTATTATTACACATTACATATGATTACATCTGTTCTAGATGTATATTTTTAAGTAAAAGTATTAAGATTTGTATTACAACAAAAGTTAAATCACCACCATTTGAAGTCTTCCAGGCCTAACGTTGGGTACGCCAATTGTAGCGTTCTATTTATGGTATTTAAGAAAAAAAGAAATTTGCCGGCTAAGATCAGGGTGTGGGTATAATCCTTATCGGAATCGAACCGACCTGGTGATATATGTAGATATTTAGGATTAATGATATGGGCGCCTCCACATAAATACAAACAGACCTTCAAATGGTTAGGTGATAAAATTAAACCAAGAAATTAATATAATGTAAGTTTATAATTACATTTTAAAATTATTACATGTAAATACAAAAAAAATATATATATTCGTCCACAAATCAATGGGCACGGTATTTGCACACGTTACACATTTAAAAGTTCAGTTGAGCTGAGCCATCCTCCATTCGTCACCCAAGGTGAATGTCATCAAAAGAAAAATTAATTCCTCCAAAATACGGTGGTTCACACACGCAAAACGGTATAAATTGTAAGAGGTCACCTTATACGTTGAGATTCCATCGGTGATGGCAGGGATTTCCGCTGATAAGTAAGACAATCTACATCACCGCATGGCTGGGTGCATGAAGTCGCGTTGGGATGAAACGGCCCAAACGCCCTATATTTGTGATGATTACGAGGTATACCGTGAACCCTACAACAATGTATAAAAAGATTTAATTTCTATCCCACGAACATGTGGGGAAATCTTTAAAGTTGAGTAAAAGAAGAAAATACAACTCACCATTATCTGGGATTGCTTGATGAAATTAATTAAGGCATTAAGCCGTTATTAAAAAAATATTAAAAAGAAAATACATTTAAAAAAGAAAAACTAAATTTTATATCACGGCGGCCTAAATCGGCACATCCGCCAGGAGAGGAACGCCGAAAGACCCATCTTTCGCGTCCTCCTCGCCGACGTCAAATGACAGCCAAGACTCGAGATAGCTAATAAATAGCCACGGAGGGATCACCATAGATCAAGCCGTCCCGTTCCGAATTGGAAGTATCAGAGTGAAGAAAAGGCGGAATTGACCAACAAGGAGAAAGAAACGAAAACTTCTTTTAATAAACCAAAACAAAAGAATTTGTTTTAAGTAAACTCCTAATAGATAATATTAGGTATATATTAGTTATGAAAACATGATAAGGTTTACTATTACAGTCTATGGCTTCACCCTATCAAATCTCTACAACCATAGATCTGTATATTGAAATATTTAAGTTTTAAATTACAACTTCAACTAAAACTCCTATCACAGACTCAACACCATCTGTACGTTAATTAAATGAATGCAGAAACTAAATGTTTTGTCCCTATGTCCATCTTGTTATAAGTAACTTTTATGAAATATAAATTAAGACAAAAAAAATTGCATTAATGCTGAGGCTGTACAGGTTACGATCCCTTCACTCTTACTTCCACTTAAAAAGGTTAACAAAAAAAATCCTAATGGAATATGTAAACAAGAATTAAAATTGGTAAATTAATAATGAAATTAAAAGTATTTTGTTGATTAAATTGTGCTGAAAACAATAGTAAAAAATAACACGTTACAACGTATATTATGAGATTACAAATCCCAAAGTAGTTACTGTGTAATTTTACATGTAGTGACTCTAACCACTTATAGTTAGGTGAGCAATGTGTATGTCTAACTACATCTATAAACAATGGATGTAAGGGGTTTCAAATTAAGTGTAAGTGCGCTGGAGTCTTACTGGAGCTAACCTCACCTGATCACGAAGCACCACGTCAACCAAAAAAGAAAGCTCTAGCGCTTCCATCCCCATCAACCAGCACTGGGCCAGCGTTGTTGGAGACGACTCATAACGATATTGATCAATTAGTCACGATCATGGGACCAATTAACTTAAACGAAGAAAAAATTATGTTTAGTTACATTATCTTCTGTTCAACTCAACACCACGATGTGTTTGTTCTATTTGTCTCCGGAATAACAGAATAACTATTCTAGAAAAGGCAAGGAAAAGGAATTATGGAGTACGCTTAAATATTCATTATTTTATCAGTCTTGGAAATCTATTATGTTTCATAGTTGACGCTTATGTTTGAGTAATATTATTGAGTTTCAGGTGATGCGCAGATCCCCAGCGTACCTAATAATGACATAAAAAAAATTACATTGTATCTATTTTAATGAGCACAGCTCAACATTTGCTCTACAAAAAATATTAAGGGCGTAAGAACTGTCTCAAGGTCAATATATAAAGTCTGGCGTGTTGCTGTGTACCTACTTACATAAGATTTAAGATGAAATATTGTATATTAACGTCGGGTCTTGTATACAATCCTGTCTGACATACCTTCAATTAGTTTTCGCTGAAATAATTTCATAAGACAACAACAGAAAACAAATTTTAGCTCAAATTTCATAAGACATATTTTTATTTGTACATCAGTAAACTTGTCTTTTAGTGATGAACACTAACATGCAACATCTGTCTATGCATCAACCACCCCAGTTTCGAATACGACCCACATTCAAAGCATGAGTGATGGAGACAATAAAGCAGTAGGTACAGCTGCGTTCAAGGTCTATAACAATAAGTGCTCGCGCTATCGCCAATAAAACGAACGTTCGCTACTCGCTCGCATCAAATTACCTATATCATTCTATTGCACTGTTAACATTGTAATAAAAAGAATGGGAATGGTCGATTCCGTAAAACGTTATTTGCCAATCAGGGGCTAAGATTATCTGCGACATTTAATGTAAGTGGAAAGTGGAAATTCTGCGTTCTAAGTAAACAGTAGTAATAAACAGTAATAATATTTGCTTTGAATGCGAAATATAGCGTATATATTTGTGATAGGTTGTGTAGATGATTTGAATTTAGAATTTCAACTTAACTTAATTATATCAATACATAGTATAAAACAAAGTCGCTTTCGCTGTATGTCCGTATGTATGCTTAGATCTTTAAAACTACGCAACGGATTTTGACGCGGTTTTTTTTAATAGATAGAGTAATTCTTAAGGAAGGTTTGTATGTATAATAAATGCATAATATAGTAGAGAAACACTGATAAATTTAAAGGTTTCTAATGTGATGTCGTAAATAAGCACGTTTTTTTGCGCTTATATTGCAAACGCTGGCTGAACCCTACGAGATAGACCAAAATAATGTACTACAGTATTGTACAACTTACAAAAATCCACAAAAAAGTCCGCGATGGTATATGTCTATCTCTTAGGGATAACCCACCATAACCATTTTTTCACTGCACCCGTGCGAAGCCGGGGCGGGTCGCTAGTGTAATATAATTTAAATAAACGTCGGTAGCGCTGTGGTCTCGCTACTAGTCTTTGAATCGAATGATTCGAAGGGAGCTAAGGTCGATCCTACCACGTACTCATATATTTTTCGTATATCAAATTTCATACAAAATTTTTTCTTACGATCCTACAGTGAAGAAAAATGTCGTGGGGCACCTGCATACACCGATGAAGAAAATTCAAAGATGTATGTAGCTGTGCCAGCGTGGTTCAGTATGGCATAATCTCTATAACATAGTTAGGGGAGGTCGTACCTCCTGGTGGTGACGTATATGAGCTGGGTTAAAAAATATGTATATTTTAATTATTAAAATTAATAAATAATATCCAATGGATTGTATATGTATGAATGAACCTAAGCTTCGAGTAGGCACTTGGTATCTTATTGGTCTGTTTTCTAAAATGAAGTATTTAACATTATAATTCATATATTATTAAATTCTAAAAATTCATAATCTAAATCATCATCATGATTACCGTCCTCTTATCTCACTCTTAGGTGGGGCCGGCTATGTTTCTTCTTGTTCCAATCTTCTGTATTATATAGTATCTTTTCACTGAAAGTCTTCGCATGCATATACATCTTTCCTTACTTTTAGCTCCATCCCTCTTCTGTTCACATAACTGTTACCTCTCCTCAATATATGCCCACTTGTAGATTGTTACTTCTTATCTTCTATGTTACTGGTTGTATTTTCAGTTTATCTGTAGTACAATCATTCGTTACCTTCTAGTGTTTCAGTAAGATAACACCCTTTTTTCCTATTAAGAGTTTTAACAACTACGTTCTCGCCTAATTTCCTGTTATGACCACGCATAATACGAGTATTACACCCATTCTCATCGAAAGTTGGGAAGAGCTACAATTACATTCAGTTTGTATTACATCAGTGTATTAGGGAGCGGCTGTATTGCTACTGTTCGTGTATTTGGAGAGATGTATGTTGATAACTGCTGTGTGTAATTCGTTACACAAATTATATACACATATGAACAGAAATCTTAAGATTAAAGCATTTATAATGCATTTGCCAGTGTCCGCGACTTCATCTACGCAGGATATTTATTGTCATATTTTAGACGATTCGCGGAATATGTATATAAGTTGCAGCTTAAATATGTTTCTGATATATAAGCTATATTATTATACGGTTTCATTTAAATCTATTTAATAGTTTTTACGTGAAAGAGTAAAAAACAACAATTTTTACTGAATTCAGTTCATTGTGTCACAATTGATGTTTTAATGGTGTTGAGTGAAAAAATAAAGTATCAGTAAGTCTTTAAAAGTTACGTAAAAACGTAATAACAGAGGAAAATTAATATAATTTGAAAGAGCCTCTTCATTTTCCAATAAAATCACAAAGAAATCACCTGCGAAACCTATTTAGATCGACGTGCCTGTGGAAATCTGAAAATATTTCATATCTACGTGATATGAATTACAAAAGAATCTTTGTTGGCTGACCGTTGAGCTAGCGAAATTTTTGCAAGCGCCCTTTAGGGGAGCGAAGAAATTGGGATTTGTGGATCTCATGGTTGAGCGACATTTAGATTATGAAGTTATGAAAGGTATTACTAAAGGTACTACTGTTGTGGAATATTGTGGAAATTCATGATTATATTTGAAAAAGAAGAAAGTCACCAATTAATCCATATCAATTGTTATGGACATAAGGGCAATTATATGTCGGTTCTGGTAAAAACTGGGAATAATTACTGAAAGTTAAAAGATCTAAAAAGGGCTACTGCTTAGTAGCAATTTATTGGACACACAAAAAACAAGATCAATGACAAAAAGAAACGTAACCAGTTTATAAAAAAAAGTATAAGCATACAAATACTTCTGAAAAAGGTCTGACATACAAAGCTGTTAGTAACATTAACAATAATATAATGTTACGTATTTGTATAAAATGTACGTATAATAATAACTTTACAAAGAAAGTGCAGAATACATAATATTATATCACAGCGACATGGAAATGTTATTGAAGATGAAAGAAATTATTTAACAAGGTTTTATTTTATTTAAAAAATATTGTAATAAAATAAGGTTCTTTACAATAAGGGCCTTCAATTGAATATTAATATTTGTATTATACGAGTACACTGTATTGCTTATTATAAGTAACTTTGACTTCATAATTGTACGTAAAAGGAATAGTATATATTTTAAAATTGTATCCCTATTTACATAACATTATTTAATGTCAAGATAAGTTTATTATTGAACATTGACAATTAATCAAGTAATTGAAAATTATAGTCTAGTTTCATTTTACAAAAACTGAAATTTTAGCTCTATCTTTTTGACTCAACTAAAACGAATCGCGGAAATAGTCCGTAGACAACTGAAAATACGAAAACGTGGAAAACTCAAATAGTCACCTTATCTGGTCTAAAACTGTACCACCTTCTTTACGAAAAAAGCATAGAACTAAAACTACAAAAAGATTATCGTATTGAAAACTGTTTATAAACAATTATATTTTATCAACAATGCTATATAAAGCTGTTGGTTTATATGTATTTATTGTTCAATATATTTCTTTTTTATATTATAATTTAAATTAGGCAAAATTAAAAGCCAGATTTTTTTAATTCTTATGCACTGAAGTATTATCATTTACTTTAGGTCCTGAGGTAGTTGAAGTGAGCTTTAGTATTGTAAAGAATGTATTTACAGCATCGATATAATATCTACAACCTGTACGTTTAACTTTACTTTGATGGCATGTGATCTTACAATTTAGTCAAATGTGTG
The DNA here is from genome assembly GCA_036419045.1 of Scirpophaga incertulas. Classification (NCBI taxonomy): domain Eukaryota; kingdom Metazoa; phylum Arthropoda; class Insecta; order Lepidoptera; family Crambidae; genus Scirpophaga; species Scirpophaga incertulas. The sequence goes on from CM071637.1 coordinate 24,241,609, forward strand.
TTGAGCAGGAGGTTCGGAGTACATGGCTGAACAAAATTTTGTACTCGACTTGGTTGGTGGTTGAACTTACGTACGTTGAACGAACGTACGTTCACCTAGCTAACTTACCGTCTAACCTAAGTTTGTTGCCATAGAAACAATGTTCATAGCTTTCTTGTGTCCTGATAATTAAAGGTAGGACAGTTCCCTTCTTCTTCAGAGATCGAGATTTAGATTTAAATTGAATACAGAAAACTAAAGTCAAAAAATATATATGAAATAGCTCAATAAAAAATACAATTAACTATTGACCTTATATTTAATGAATAGTTTATAAATAGATTAAATGGATTTCGCCTAAGCCTAGTTAAATTCAGTTAATCTTGAACCTGCTCCCGTTACAATGCCGTCTGGAGTCAGAGATCAGCTACCCATAATCACTGCCATTCATCATTCAGGAGTTAATATCGTCTTTCCCCTTCAAACTATTAATTCACGTCATCATAGGCTTTAGACAAGATTATAATTAAGTTAATTATATATCAGTAGTTTAGTGCGGTTTCTTGTACTCTTGTATTCTGACAACATTTTTTGTTTGATAGTGCACAGTTGAAAATAAATGATACATTAAAAATTTCATTATTTATTTTGTAGAGCCAAAGGTCTTATAATAAAACGACGAATAAAACTTATAACAATAATAATAAAATATGAATTACACAATTGTATATTATATATATGTATATATAAGTATATGGCAAGAAATATTTCGGGTTTGGAAAGAAGGTGAGTTCGCGTCATGGTTATCGAGTAACTATTCAGTTAACTTAAAAATTGCATTGTTCGTCCTATTATCATTTAAGCTAGTAGACGCCTACTGTTAGACATAGGCCTCCTCCATGTCTGTTGGATCCCAATACCGATAGAGCCTACTCTCCTGGCTTCCAGCAATTTCCTCCGATTTTCACAAAATCGTTCTATATTTTCCCGCTTTAAAAATTTCGTAGTTAAATTTTAATATCTATTTGTTAACAGAGAAAAAGGCTAATAGAAGAAATGGCTGTATGGAGATATATACCTTTAGTCATTCTCACTACGAAACGAATCAAATTAAAGTCAATGTCATATCAAGAAAATAAGAAAATCTCTATTAAATTAATTTTGAGTTGCAGTTAACTACATTAGTTCTAAATGATATTTATGTTAAAGGATGAATGCTACATGGTAAGTATGTGAAAACCGCGTTACAAGCTTCAAGTAAAAAATGAATAATGAATTGAATATTATTAATAATAAATAATTATTATTACACAATTGTATACAACAATGACGAAGTTTTATCACAAATATATTTGTCTATTATGGATTCCCATAGCTCTTATTGGTGAATGCGGTCTTTAAAGGCATTACATTAAAAATGATAAACCACATAGAACAATAAAATACTGATTTGACTGAATGAATATTCGATCATGTTTTAAGCCCCAATTAGTAAAAGCATAAATACGGCTTACCTAAGATATGTGTTCAAATCTCGCATGAATGAGAAATGTTTCGTGTATTGTATTTTTATATGCATTTGCAATGTCTCAATGTAAGATTAAAGTCAATTAATAGCGGATATTCGAGCTAATATTAGCTATACAATGAAGCAGCATCGCTAATAATATTACATTTTAAATTTATTTAGAGCAATAACAGTTTTACGTGCATTTATCATTGAAAAACAGTTTCGTTAAACATCTGAAGTGATAGATTTTAATCTTGAGTTAGTTTGATTACTTGAATGGACTGTTTCATAAGTTTTTAACTTAGTATCAGAAGCACCAATTTGTAATCCGTTTTTTTTAAGTTCGGTTCGCAAACTTTATATCTTGCATATGTGTCTGGTTTTCTGATTCAGTGTTGGCCTAAAAAAAAAAATAAAACGACGATTAAAACCCTTTGAATGTACTCACAAACGTTTCTGAATACAATACCTTTCACCAATTCAAAATTTAGTCTTTATCTGTTCACGATAGATGTAATTCCGAAACGTATGATTTACAGTTGAACATGTTAACAAATAAACTTTATTAATATTTCACACGCAATCGCTATTTAGGAAGTCAAATTAAGTTATTATTTATTGCCGCAGTAAAATTGTAGCCGTTAAAACCCAAAGATAAAGATACTTCGAACCATTTTGCGGGGCGACAAATAATGAAATATATATTTATTATGAAGTAATGAAATACATCGAATATTTTGAAGATAACGAAGTACAAAGAACAGATCGAATATTATTTGATTAGGTACAAAGCGTACTTTAACAGAAATTGATATATATACACCTGCGAAGAAATTTAATAGTACATTATGGTACAAGTGTATAATGTTGGTGATTACCGCTGAGGCGCATTGAGGCCCGAGCCGTCAGGCGAGGGTCTTAAGGAGCCGAGGACGGTAATCATCAATACACACGTGTATCATACAACGTTTTTCAACACACTTCTGAATAAACATAAATAATAGATATTTTTCCTTTGAGTTTTCTGGTAGTAAACTTTCCATAACGTTCTGGGCTTCACATCTTATCGGGCGGTGTACAACATAAATCATTTTCTTCATAAATTGTATTTGCAGACATCTTAATTAATAACTAACTAAATAACTTCAAAAGAGAAAACGAGACGAGTTGTGAAAAATGTTTCGTAATGGCGGGAAAAAATAATCAGTTTTCCTATGCGCGCGCATCGGCCATAGACTAATAAATTTCGTAATGGCGGGAAAAATTAATTAGTTTTCCTATGCGCGCGCATCGACCATAGACCAAAAAATGAGGTTTCTTTTTTTATTTGGGCTTTTCGCGGATAGCTTTTTAGCGCAAATGTAAACGTAACTCAACCAATAATATTAAAAAAAATATTACTCATTCGTGAATAATAGTAATGAAAAAGTCACAGTTTGATTATAGGTGTCATTATGTGCCTAATTGTCATTATGAGCCACTTTATGAGGAAGTGTGTTGAAAAAGTATTTAACTACCAGCGTATTTAACTAAGGCCCAATCGCCCGAACATAGTTAGGGTAGGGTCGTGCCCTTCGATGTGGAGATATATGAGCTGTCAAGACTGGGTTGATGATTATGACAGCTAAAGAATTAAAATTCAAAACAAATCTGCAGCCCTTAGGAAAACCACAAAGTATATACCAACATGTCACATAACTGGTACAGTTTTTGTACATACAGGTACAGCCTACCCAATAATTTCACTGCCTTGTGGTTAAACACCTAAAGATTTCCTCAAATGTTAACAAAATATTTATTTGATTTTCCAAGGAAATAAGGTATTTGTTCCATAACTACCTTACAAAATTTCGCTCTAGTCTACACTTCTATATAAAGAGGAATAATTAGATTGTTTTTTTGTTTGTTTGTTGGCATTCAATAGGTTCCGAAACTACTTGATGGATTTGATAAATACTTTTACTGTTAGAAAGCTACTCCGGTGAACATAAGCTATATAAAATTTTCTTCATTTTACTCATTTTTAATGACTCCAAGCAAAAACAAAATGTATGGGAGTGAATGTGTGTGTGTGTGTAAAAAAGTCAAAGTTTGAAATGTTTGTTTAAATGCCCGTGCGAAACCGGGGCGGACTGCTAGTATTCCATATAATATGTTTAATGATATTCGGAAACCTTTCACACAGAATCGTATTTTTTCCTTTATCTTCTTATATATAAAAATGAATCGCAAAATGTGTTGGTAAGCGCATAACTCAACAACGCCTGGACCAATTTGGCTAATTTTGGTCTTGAATTATTCATAGAAGTCCAGAGAAGGTTTGTACGTAGAAAATTTTAAAAAAATCTTGATAAAGTGTAAAATCAACATCTTTCTATACTCCCATATACAAACAATTTGTATTAATACTTAAAAGCCAATTTGAACCTTTGGCAAAACAATCGAAGACAAAAAAAGTCACGTTAGTTGTGTCAAACAAATTTTATGTCATCATATGTCTGTCGGGTCCGCTAGTACAGTAATATTATTATAATGCTTGTCATTTAACTAAATATCAATTTCTATGGTATCTTATCTATGGCATATTAATGTTATTTAAAAATATTAATAATTTGAAAAGAATTTAATAAAACGGCTAATTATTTGATATACAAAGGCAGATTGTAAATATTGTATATTTACCTTAAAAATGAATGTGTTATATCTTGTAACTATTGTTTTTAAAATAAATAAAACACCACCGCTATGGTACAGAAGTCGACACTTCCAAATCACAAACCATAAAATGTTATTTAAATTATACGTGCGTCCGCAAATCCAATTCAAACAGCAATATGAGGACAATTGGGACGAGCATCAATTTCGATTTTATCTCGACTGCTCGTTCGAATTTAATCGATTCCTGCCACTAGAGTCGAATAATTCCCATCGAATATTTCATTGGCACCGCTGATAAGTAATCGAGACCGTATGGCTTAGGTTCGGTGTATTAAGAACATCTGACATTCCCAACGCTGCTTTCGAATGCAAAGAGGATTACATATATTCATATTCGCTTGTACTGGGGATTCTGGAACGTATTTGTACTGCAATCTTATTATTATGTTGATAGCCGTTTTGGATTAGGTCTGTCTGGATTCAAATTAAAGGCAAACGTACTCCACGCTTCCATTTTTATACTTATTAGTTTTACAGTTTAATAAACTAAGGATAATTAAACAGTTTAATAAAGAGACATTATTAATAGCACATTCAAATACAAGCTTATCCCTTGATGATGTCTTCCGTCTTCCATATTTTCATTAAAAGAACATAAAATATAAGTATTTTAAAGAAATTTGGTTGATTAAAGTACTTACATATAAACCAGGTAATGGTTTTTGAATATTTCAGAGGAGATGTAATAAGGAACCTCGCCAATTGTATTAAGGTCTAAATGCCGGTGGTCCTGACTTGTATCGTTTGCCCCGCTCTAATCATTTCAGTCTATGCGAGTGTATGAGAGGAATATAAAAGAAATCATACGCGTGTGAACTAAACTATTTAAAAGGGATCAGATGTATTTTATATATAAAAAATAAATGCATGATTTAATTCAAAATTGTCAGAGTGACGAGATTTGAAGTTTAAAAATAAAAAGTATTTTTTTTTAATACAACATTTTATAAAATGCTCTAAAAAGAACAAAACAAACTTTTACAAACCCTTTCATTTGATACCCATATTGTAGGGGTACATTATAAACAATTGGTCCGCCATCTTGTCAGTGACGTCACATTATTTATCAAGGTGTTCTTTGCAAGCTCTTTCATTTGATACTCATATTGTAGGGGTGCATTAAAAATAATTGATCCGCCATCTTGATAATACCGCCATGTTGGATTTAGAATGACGTCACACACAAAACCATGCATTGTCATCCGACTTACAAGTGCATGCAAAATTTCAGCTCAATGTGAGACCGGGAAGTGGGTGAAATTAAGACTCCAAGATTTTCTTACATAGAGTTACAAGTGAAGCTAATATAAAAGCTTGTAATAAAAGCTTGTAAAAAGCTTGTAAAAATCGAGAGATATTTGAGTCACATTCTTACAAACGTAAACAAAACATTACCTTAAATATGTTCATTAATATATAAGGTTTTGAGTTCATTTTTGCGAGTTAATTTAATAGCACAGTAATATAGTTGTGAAATTCTTAGAAGTGGAATATTACTAATAACTTATAAGATGTTGCATTTAATTATATAATCATTTCTTGGAATTTCTTGGAAATTTATAGCGCTACGTAATCAACTGGTGTTTGGAAAAGTCTCAACGTTCTATACATAAATACAAAATGTTGTTTATTTACACTATTTTCACACTCACTTTTTCACTTTTCTCATTTATACCAATAATTGTTATACAAAATGTTATAGCCGAAAATCACAATCCAGATGTAGAGTTTATATTTTTTATATCGGGCCCCGCTTCGCTGAGAAGGCGGTTAATACTACCATTAGGCCATATTGATGGATGGTGGACTTATAGCTTAATGTCCTACTGCTCGGAAAACTTGTTAAAAGCTTAAAGATAGACTTTACTTATTTTATTTTAACAGAATAAAACAATTTTATTGCTACTTATATTAGGTATTAACCAATGAAATATTTATTTGCCATATAATAACAAAAAAGCTAGCTACTTAAAATTTTAAACAAATATCAAAAGACATTATACTAACTTAAGATATATTTGAAGGAATACAGATTTGTTTTCAGTTGTTTGTTTCATGTTTTAGCCAATAAAGTATTAAAAATGTTACAAAAGAAACATTAGCTATTTTCGAGATTGCTTTTTATTCTACTTAAATAAACGATGAAATTGTGAATTGATTTCATAGTATACAGACGAACATTAGCAAAATTTACGTCAAATTTGCGAAAAGTAATACGGTTAATAAAGCGGTTTCAGTGGGCGTACTTTTAAAAACGATATTCGATATATCGTGGACTTCGTCGTGTCGTATCCTACTCTTAGTTACTATCGTTTAAAACATTTCAACGGACGATCGAACGATCGATATTAATTTTGACATAAGAAAGCCTCAAATGACAACGATGAATTGAATTTGACAGACGAACATTCGCAAAATAAACGTCAAATTTACGACGATTACAACGTTGTCATTTGAGGCTTTCTTATTTCAAAATTGATTTCGTTCGTTCGATCGTCGGTTGAAATGTTTTAAACGATAGTAACTAAGAGTAGGATAATACACGACGAAGTCCACGATATATCGAATATCGTTTTTAAGAGTACGCTCACTGGGAATGCTGTATGTTAAATCAATCAATTTGCAGTAGTCCAGCGTGGTTGACGTGGAAGACTTAATCCTCTAGTTTGGTTAGGCTTGTAATCCTCGGTGATGATAGTGACTTATAGAGATTTGTACTGCTTTTTGTCTTTAAACACCAGCAGACACCTTAAATTTTTCTTTTTTATATTAAAATGTTCATTATACGACTTCCGACAAAGTCTGTTAGTGATCGCGTAAGCCACTTAACTCCAAAATGAATCACGTGAAAAGCTATTAAGGCTACCAGATCAACGTAAAAATTGGCGCTCTACACACGTTTCCTTCGAGTCATCTAAGTCGACAAGAATCATTTCGAAAATTGAAAACTGTGGGCAAACAAATGTAGTGAGCACCAACTTATACAGCGTGAAACATTCAATTTGCACAAGGAACTCGCTTCGCACAAGAATCTGAAACTCACGCTGCGTCAAATACGATCAAACTTGGCAAGTTTGAGCGAGCTATGAATACCTAAGAATAATTTAATTTAATCCCGACATCCCGGAGAATAGTTTGACTTAATACGGAGCATGGTTTGTTATGATTTTCCAAGTCGTGGTAATTAAATCACTTATAACTTAAGAACAGCTTTATAACCAAGAACCGATTTATACGATCACCTTTTTATTGGATCCGTCGCCGTCAAAAACATCAGAATTATTATTTCTAATTATCTACAGATACTATAAAAAGCAGAGTAAAGAAAAAACAAAAAATGTTAACATTCAAAGTTCAGCGCGTTGCTGTGTATATACTATGTAAAGACTATGGCTACGTTATATGTCCTTTATACACTGTGTATTCAGATTATTTTTATTTATGTATGATGAAAAATAAATTATACAAAGTCCGCAACAGCAAAGTACTACATAATTTTATAATGCGTTGTCATCTATACTCCATCAATATATTAACAATTAAAATTATTAATATTTTCACTGCTTCGGGTCATCAATAAATACGTTCGGAGTCTTGTCACCACCGCATTAACGAGCGTTCTTTTAATAATGGCACTGCTGTATTGTAGTGATATAAAACTTTCTAAGTAACCACCCCATCTTGTTTACATTGATGTCATTTGTAGATTTGTTACGACCGTCATATCCGCCCGACGGGCTCCGCTATTGAAGATCATCAAAGCTTTACTCTTGGTGTCAATATGTGTCATGTATAATAAATAGCTTCCGAGAAGATATTGCTGTGAGAAAACATTGTCTAAGGTTATATCCATAAGGATAATTTTATCAAACCCAGTATCTATCTTTCTAGATATTCCTAGAACATCTGTTTACTTATTCCAGTTTAGTCCAATTGCCCTTTAGAGTATGTTTATGCCGAAAAAACAATGCACAGAAAAGATTTCTAAGATTGTTTATTTGTTAAATAGAATCTGAATACGACAATTTTATTAAGGATCAAATCTGAAAGAAATATCGTTCTGAATTTCTAGTTGGCTTTGCTCGCATAAGCCTCTTCCAATTTTCCAAGCCAGTGGTGAAATCATACGCCGTCAACAAGTGCTTTGTAAACGCCACCATCGTATAAACGAATTTGCAAAGGCAACGGGAGCCCTCGGAAATCCAATGGAAACAAAGAAACAAACCTGGTAATACTCAAATCATTTTAGTACGGAGTACTGCATATTTATATGAAAATATGTCGTTAAAGTCTTTGATTCGTTAACCATATCATTGCCAAAATATGTGACACATTGATAATACATTTTGAAAAAAACATTTAATAAAAAATATTATTAGACTAGAGCTTGATTTTTAAATATATTTTCTAATATCAACATGAATGTAACATAATTGTAAAAATAAGGTTTACATTTAACTGTACATCACACTTAGTATAGATATAAAAAAAAATAAAGTGGAAATATTAATTATATGTGTTTCGTTTTCATGTAATAGCAAGATTTTCGTTAAAGCAATATAACATCAGATTAAACATGGTATTACACAGAGTAATCATTAATCAAAAATACACGTGTTAAGTATTGGGGTACTTTGCCCCTAGGGAGCAACTTTGGCCAGAAAAAAGATTAAACTTTCCGCCACGCCGTATTCAGTAGCCGTCAATGTAGTTCCCGCTGTTTATCGATAGATGGAGACTGTCATATTGGGCGGTCGGTAAAACAGTTTTGACGTTAACAAAGCTGATGTCTCTCCGTCATATTGCCTTTAAATTGTTACGCGTAAACCACGTGGATTTATTATGCACAAACTTTTTTATGGGACAAAGAATGCATGTAAATTTAGGTGTTTCCTTGTTATCAATATCTGGGTTACTAATATGCTATAAATAAAGTGTTACATATATTTTTGCCATAAATATAGGATATTATATATATTTCAGTATTCTTTGGCAATCTTTTTCGGCAATCTTTGACTTATGGGCCAAAGTAACTCAACTATATATTTTCTGTTTCCATTTTTTTATTAATTTTCCTTTATTATATATCTGTAGTCCTCTCGAACATAACAATAGATCCGTCCTCTACTGGGACTATAAGAATTAGCGAAGTGTGGGCGTTACGTACCCTTTATAGAAGAGTATTTGTTTAGATATACAATCAGCAACACGTCAGCTTCAGGTTCCTACAACGAAAACTGCCGCTATTTCCAGCAACATAAGAGCTGTATTAGGGTGAACATGTAAAGCCTGATTTGTTGCTACGTGTTCTAGATTCGAGATGCTGTTTATTGGAAATATTTTCTTTTTATAGATATGAATGAAGCTTATAAATATAATTGATCTCACAGTTTTATGATATGATTCTTTGTAGGTATTTGTTATATTATTCTACAAATTTTATGAATGGGTAAGTTTGTGAGGATATGTGGATGGATGTATGGATGTTTGTTCCTCTTTCAAGCAAATCTATATAACAGATTTAGATGAAATTGGGTATGGAGATCGGATTGGTACCCAGTAAAGAGCATGGGATAATTTTTACTCGAGAAAAACTGATATAAAGCGGGCGAAGCTGCGAGCAGAAGGCGAGTATATACATAAGATAAATTTCTATAATTGCATCACATATGTCTCAAAGACGGTTGAAACGATTTAAGTGATCACCTACTTATTGGATTCAATGTCAGTCATAAATGGCAGGATATGATGGTATATGATGAATGATAAATGTACATATGAAATTCGAAAAACGAATAATCCGATTCGTAGACCCGTACCGAAAAGCTGTGGTTTCGCCATCGTCGCCCCTTTCTTCCTTTAAGGAAAAAATAAATTATATTCCTCGCAATTTAAGTTATGGAATACCGCACTCTTCCGCAGTTGACAGCTCAAATTATTGACAGTTAGACGATACAAAGTTGGTTGGGAGAGTTTGTAATTAAGTAATATTCAATAAACCTATACTGTTATAAAAAATACAATCCATTATTAAGTTAAATTCATTGTTAAATTTTGACGACCTCCATAGTCGAGTGGATAATACACCGGTTTCAAGGTGTCGCCATCTCTGAGGTCCCGGGTTCGAATCCCGGTGAGGGCAGATGTTTGTGTGATGAATGCGAGCATTTGTACCTTAGTCATGGTTGTTGATATATATTTCAATAAAAATTATTTATATATGTATAATATATGTATGTCTATCCGTTAGCCTAGATCCCATAGCACAAGCCTTATAGAGCTTAGTTTGGGCTAGGCTAATTGGTGTAAGTGTAACAAATATTTATTATTTATTATTATTATTATTATTATTGTTAGCTAAAGTGATTCATGTTAATACAGAAAGCTCCGAAATTCCCACAGGCCTTTGGCAACAATGAAAAGGAATAACAAAGATACGTTAGATTCTCTACCACAATACCAGCATTAAACTACATAATCCTTGGAACAAACATGTCCTTATTAAGTTGTAATGTAACTTTACCGTAATTTATGCAGCGTTAGATAAACCAACCTGCGAATGCCGACACCTCAACTGCTCGCAACAAACAAATCAGATGCAAATGAACACAAGAAAACCTAAGGGGGCGCTGTAAATACGTCACCTGCGTTAAGTGACAAGACTTGTTACGGGAAACTTCGACACACGCGCCCCTCTTGAACCGTCTTGGTTTAAAGAATTCAAATGGATTCCACATTAATTCCAGACTCCATTGTATGCTCGTAGCTTCGTCTTATGAATCTTTCTATTAAAGTTGTGACGACAAGGCAAGTAGTTCCAAAAATTTTGCTTTAAAACAATACTATGACTTTGAAGTTTGTATGATACTTTTTTATTGGATTAAGATACTAAAACTTGAATAAAAGCTTTCCTATAAAAAGTTTTAAAAATCTTTGTACTCAAATTAACTTTATATTTAAATTTTGTTTGTTGGTTTATGACAATTTGGGATTGTAAGATTTTATAACCTAGGTTATAAAAACATATAATTATACATTACATAGGTTGCTACAATCCAAACATACTAGCTTCTTAACTTAAATCAATTCTTTCATGGACCCTCGTCAGGTCTACTTTAAACCTTCTTTCAATATATAGGTAACCTATTTAGTCCAAGTATGTTCGTCTAAGTTGTTCTCTACTAACTAGCCAATTCTTATTTGCTTTATAAACTTCATTCGTCAGTCCTCTTTCGTCCGTCCTTCTACGTGTCCAAACCATATATACTTTCCCTTCTTGGTTTTTGTTCTTAATCTTTCACATTGACATTTTCCTTACCACATTATTTTTTATCCTATATCGTCACGCCAATATCAAGTTATAAATAGCTGTGCATAAAATATTTCCAGATTTAAGAATTTACGTTATCACTTTTAATCATAACTTTTATGAAGAGTATTAACATTTGTAGTAAGTAAGCATTTGTCAATCTTATGGTAAGGATGCATGGATACATTTAAGGAATATTTTATGAGATTCCCAACAACTTTGTAATTATCACTTCACTATACTTTACCAATTTTGATGTTATATAAAACATAAAATTTCGCTGCCGTCTTTAGCTTTCAAACCAGAATACAGTGAAAAAGTGTTGCTTTCGGAGATGAATAAATAATTTTAATACCATATTTCTATCTTGTAAATCAGATTACACTATAGCAAGCTTTGGATTGTGACAAACGTACGTTAAGCAGACTACTCTCCAGTTTCTTCAAAACTTTCGAATTAATACTAATTCATTGTTGTTTCACTAGATCAATTAGATTTGGTAGAAAAGGTTGCCAATACAACTGAAATTACTAAATTTGTGTTCGAAGCATCACTTTGATCTTGCTTTCTTAGTAATTCTAACTACTTTACGAGTACTGTGTGTGAAAATGAACATATAATATTATGTATATATAATCATGGTCTTGAAGAAGGCTTTGTAGTTATGTTGAAAGTAATCATTTGGCTCTTAAACCTGAGAAAAGTAATATTACCTTGTTTACCCAAAAAGCAGAACCTATTATACTAACTTATTATTTAGATAGTGTAGTCATTCAAAGAGTCGAACAGGTGAAAAATCTGGATATTTATTTTGTTTCTAAATTATTCTACATAGAATTTATAGCTGCTACTGCGTATCGAATGTCAGATTTTAGAATAAGGATTGGCAGACTCTTAGCAATGTTTAATTTGTGAGATCTATATTAGCGTCAAGTCTTTGGAATTCATGGTATAATATTTAAATTAATATGATTTAAAAAAAATGTATAACCTAAAAAAATATAAAAAATACGTAAGACATTTTCTTTTTACAGCTGCTAAGTCTGGGGAGGTCTTTACATTTGACCAATCACTTTAAGAGTCGCACTGAGATTAATATACAGTTTTTTTATATAATTGGGTCGTATTTAACTGATCACCATACAAATTTAATCTCACGTACAAAAATATTAATTACTTACCAAAAATATTAAAACACAAACATAATTATTATCTTAATATTTATAATTATTTACTTATATCATTTTAAAAAACTTTCATGATATATTAATTATATGTTAGTTCATCCCAGAAATTTAGTGGCCGCGAAATTTATCATTGACTACATTTGTCATCTATGCAGATTGTCTAAGAAATCTAAGCTAAGAAGTCTGTTTTGACAGGTGTTATCCTCACAATTCATCTGTCAAAATATCACTGTTTTGACAGATGATCATAAAAAAAAAGATTTTCAAAAAAACAGAGAGAAGACTCCCAATTTCCAGATAGAGTTATTTTGTAGGACTTTATTTATTTAAAGTTCATGTACAATGGAGTACAAATGCGGAATTAATGCCTTAGGCATTCTCTACCAGTCAATCTTTAAATGATATAAAGAGGTACATGTAAAAAATACAGTGATAGATAAGATACACAGAAGAAACATTAAATATTAAACAGTTAATTTATAAAATCTTAATACATATTATATTAAACATAAATAATACACTACTACATAACAGCCTAATGTCACTTAAGACTTCTCTTTGAAAGTATGAAAGTATGAGAGGAACATTTAAGGAGAGCATAGAGAGAGAGAGGAGGCAGAACGAAGTCTTATTATGGGATGCACTTAGGAATTGAAAATGGGAATCGAGGTAATTAGGAGAGTTAGGGTTATTGAGAATAGAGTCATCACAGCTCATATACGTCCCCACCGAGGGGCTCGAGCCTACCCTAACTATGTTAGGGCGATTAGGCCTTAGTCAACCACGCTGGCCCAGTGCGGGTTGGTTGACTACGTACACCTTTGGATCGCTTCGCAGATGTACGCAGGTTTCTTCACGATGTTTTCCTTCACCGTAGGAGCGTCGGGTAAATGTACATATGAAATTTGGAACGAAAAACACACATTGGTACACGGTGGGGATTAGATCACGGGCCTCCCGATTCTATGCGGCGCATAAACCAGTGCCGAGACCACAGCGCCACCGACGCTCTCAATTTTGAATAAAAATTGAGAATAGAGTACAGAGTCAATAAAGCTCTTGTATCTTGTACTTATAATCTTAGCAACAATCTGTAAGAAATTGTGTTAAATATATATTTTTTTATTTTGATTTGGGCCTAAAGGCCATACATAACAAAAGTGGGCTAACACATTCACAAATAATATCGAGCAGTTATATTAATTTGAATCTGTAGTTGGTTTAGACCGGACCGGTGCGGTTTCGTCCCTAACTAAACTACCAGCAAGTTCATTATGCCGGTGCCGCGCCCCCGAATTTGCATTTCCAGATTGAGTGCCGTTATTTGCTATTCGTATCAATTCATATATTCGTTAAGTTTTTTAATTCAGTGTTACGTTTTAAAAGTGTGTAAGTTACTGTAATGAAGGGATGTGAGTCAGGGTCGAATTTACATTGAGGTCGCCGATGTAATCTACAAGTAAGTATGCTATTAATTTTAAAGTAGCTTTTGTGTAAATAAATAAGGACTTTGTACACGCTAACTTGTCGTTAAACGAATAAACTGCGTAAAGAATTTAATATATAATTTTAACTAAGCAAAAATGTGACTTTGGTTTGTAACAATTTTTAGTTTAGTTTTCTTTTCTTCCTAATGTTTTTACTATAACTATCACTTCGAAATCCATCTTGTCTCTTGATGGCATGCTCAACGGGTCGAAGACCAATTTCTCCGAAACATCCATGCACTGAACAGTTAGTTTGGAGTTAACGCGGTTATGTGGGGCTCTCCTCCCCAGAAGGGGCAGGCCTACCCACTAAAAACCTCAGGGATGGTATTCCTCAGGCATGTAGGGAGCCCCCGGGAACTCCAAGCGACTTCCGGGAAACCAAGCAACTTCCGGGAAACGTAATAGACCTATGTACTATGTACTCGTATGTGTCGTTGCTCAATAAGCAATACCTTGATAACAAAAAAGATAACATTCGGCCTGCAGTATATATTTTTTTTTAGAAAGGGTAGAGAATAATGAAAATATCGAAAACTATTTATAATCGAAAAATTCATGTTCATTGAATTCCGATCTCGTAAATATGAATTTATGAGTCTGAATTATGTTATATGTCTGAAAGTTATATTATGGTAAAGTTTAATTAAAATCAGTTTAATCAAAAAGTAAGAACGTGTTAATGTGTACGTTCATCGCTACATAGTACAAAACAAAGTCACTATCCGCCGTCTGTCTGTCCCTATGTATGCTTAGATCTTTAAAACTACGCAACGGATTTTGATGTTGTTTTTAATAGATAGAGTGATTCTTAAGGAAGGTTTATATGTATAATACATGCATAATATAGTAGAGAAACACTGACAAATTTAGAGGTTCCTAATGTGATGTCGTAAATAAGCACGTTTTTTGCGCTTATATTGCAAAAACGCTGGCTGAACCGTACGAGATACATAGACCAAAATGACGTTGTATATAAGGACATTTTGTAGTATGTATATTTACATAAGCATTGCACCCGTGCAAAGCCGGGGTGGGTAGCTAGTTACATATAAATTATATTTGAACCTTCTTCTATACCTACTTACATGTTAAGTAATTGTAACAAATTTCTCGTTAATGAGTTGAGAGACACTCGTCGTATTCTACTTCCACGCCGAATTCGAATTTTAGAAACGTACTGTAAGCAACATCTAAACTTTGCATGTGCACTGCCAAAACCGCCACTATTACGAGTGACATTAAAATCATCTCAATGCAACGTGTAAATTCTGACATATTACCCGACTGTACAATGCAAATAACACCAACTTGTTACGTTACGAGTGCCGAACATTTCGAGAAAATTTATGAACATGCAAATGTTTGAGAGTAAAGTCGAACAACAATTAGACTTTATTACTTTGGTCGGTCGTGATTGATTATATCTGTATATCTGTTATCGGGAACTTTTGCTGAAATATGAGCTAGGGATGTTCATGTACAAAAAAATACGATATGTTTTGCGATATAATATATCATATTGTTATATCGATACTTGGCGATATATCGAATAAATATATCGACATTTTAAAAATATCGTATCTTAAACAGAATAGTAAACAAAACAGACAATAATTATCACAACCTGCTTCTTCTATACAGTAGCAGCTGTTTTTATAAATCGTTATTTATACACATTTAACGGTTTTTATGCATATTCCTTAAACTATAATAAACAAAACAGATAAATTTTAAAGGTGATATTGCATTGAAAACGAAACCAACCAACAAAACAAGTGAACACAGATCTCATAAATAGGTAAGTCTAAATAGACACTACCTACAAATCACAAGAATTTTACAGTGCTGCCATCTCATGTCTGCGTTTCGTTATTGCAAAAGCTAGTTTTCTATAATCCGGGTATTTTCGTCTTATACTTAAATTACCAATGTTGCAGATTTAAAAAAATAAGTCTTAGAAAATAACTAGATAAAAAGAAAATGGAATGTCACCCGATATTTGATATATCGGATGAAATATATCGATATTACATTCGATACTAGATGATTCGATAATATCGGATTGAAGCGATATATCGCGTAAACGTATCGATATTTTTTGAAATATCGATTTATATCGCACACTCCTATTATGAGCACGCTTACAGTAATTCTCTTTGAAATTTAAATACGTTTATATTATGTTCAAATGTTCCAACAAATCCCTACTAATATAATAAATGCCAACGTTTGTAAGTATGGATATTGGTTACTCTTTCACTTAGAGCTGCTGAATGTTTTTTAATAAATACATACATACACTCACGCCTTTTTCCCATGGGGGTAGGCAGAGATTACGTCTTTCCACTTGCTACGGTCTTTACATATCTCTTTCGCTTCATCTACTTTCATAACATTCCTCATACATGCTCGACGATTGCGGGTACTTCTGACCTGGCCTTTTTTGAGGACACTTTCGATTTGTTCGAAATATGTTCGCCTAGGTCTTCCTCGTCCCGTATCTCCACTCACTCCAGCTTCATAAATCATTTTGGTCAGTCTACTTTCATCCATCCGTTCCACATGCCCAAACCACCCAAGCATCCCTTTCTCTATTCTTATCACGATATCCTCTTTCAAACCACATTTCTTTCTAATCACTTCATTATACAATCTGTCACTCAGTTTTACTCCTGCCATACTCCGCAAAGCTCTCATTTCTACTGCATTTATTAGTAGTCAGAAAATATCAGAAAAGGCGCGACTAGCAGTGCATGAGGGCGTACTGGTCCTAACATTTTAATAAAACTTTACAATAATGTAGTTTATACATCAGAATAACACATATACTAAAGTTTATAAAGATATACGTCACACTAATATAAGCTACTCGAAATACTAAGTCGCGGGCACCAGGTAGTAAATCGACAAATTACTTTTTACACGCAGAGTTCCATCATATAGTATTACCGATTAGTATTTTTATTACTGGCTCCAATTAAATATTAAATCTATTTGTGTTAGTGTTATTTAAGATTCATTGAGGTTTTCAAACAACAAATAATCGTTCAAACTCTGTCTAAAATGTGTATGTAGTTAACTCATTACTTTTACTTCTATTTAACTTTTGTTCGGTATTGTTTAGTTTAACCTACTTAAATGCACTGGGTTATACTCATTTTCCGTCCCTTTCCCACTTGCACATTACTAACTTCACAAATAAAATGATAGTATGGCAGCCTAATCATCACACGCGCATGCCTGTTTCATAGTTACTTATCTATACTAATATTATAAAGAAGTAAAGTTTGTGTGTTTGTATATTTGTATATTTGTTAAATTGTAAGGGGTAATCTCGGGATCTATTGAACCGATTTTAAAAATTCTTTCACCAATAGAAAGCCACATTATTGCGGAGTGTCATCATCATCATCATCATCATCATCGATTTTAAAAATTCTTTCACCAATAGAAAGCCACATTATTGCTGAGTGTCATCATCATCATCATCATCATCATTATCATCATCATCAGCGGACGGCGCGCGATGGCTTCGGGTTTAATTCAGTTCGCTTTCGTGCTCGCTTCGGGGATTATTAATATTATGCCCAACGAAGTGGGCGCGGGTCAGCTAGTAGCAAATAATTATAAAACTCAATAGAAAGTAACCAAATTTTAATATAATGCTGTAATCAAAAATATATAATAATAAGTGAATTTTTAACATTATTCCGGAGGGCCTTCTAAGTGAACCTCGGAATAGCACAAAGGTACACACGTTTCCTAACCATTTTATTATAACTGTTTTATTTCCAATGATTTCAATCTGACGCATTTATAACGTTACTATGCCGAATTCCATTAATTGATAAAATAATAAATAAATAAATATTTGTTACACTTACACCAATTAGCCTAGCCCAAGGTAAGCTCTGTAAGGCTTGTGCTATGGGATCTAGGGTAACGGATAGACATACATATATTATACATATATAAATAATTTTTATTGAAATATATATCAACAACCATGACTAAGGTACAAATGCTCGCATTCATCACACAAACATCTGCCCCCACCGGGATTCGAACCCGGGACCTCAGAGATGGCGACACCTTGAAACCGGTGTACCATCTACTCGACTATGGAGGTCGTCAAATTGATGCTGTTATAATCAGCATAACTTTATTTACAATTGATATATATGAAAAACAGCTTTGAACACAAATATTTTAATTAAAATATTATAAACTCTTAAAGCAAAGTACTTTAATGTAATGTAATACTTTTAATGTAATATCGATTAATATTCGATGTGTTAAAATATAATGGGGTTTCGCTAATCTTTGGAATTAACTGATGTTCCGTATTTACGTGTATCCAACGTCAGCGCCTCATTAAGATGTGTCCTTAATATTTCGACAGCTACGTACTTTGTGATTTTATCGAAAAGCCAGGAAGAACGCATTAGATACCTTAAGCCAATTAGATTCAACTGGCTACGTTATATTAGATGTATATATATATCAAAACAAAATACATCAAAGCCTATCTTAATACACGGCAGCTGGCAATAAGTACCGAATCGTTAATTTATTCAGGGGACGAGGGAATTAGCATCAGAAACGATTCGCGTCTTTATAATTTGAGAATGCTGTTTATTCGAGGGAATTTGTCGAATGCTGCCTTTGAATAATGGATACAGTGCTAGGATTGAACAAACACAGGTTTGACTGCCGATCGACATGTGCCGCTTTCATTAATAACTGGATAGTGATTAAGCTCCCTTAAAATTTAACGGATTTCGTTTTTTTTTTGCCTTTTCATTCTTACGCCGAATATATTTAGAGTTCATTGTAATATAGAAGAGATTAGAGAACAGGATTTTGGACAATGCAAAATTATATCTTATTCTATGACCAAAAAGTTAGTTTGTCAAGACATATTGAAAAAGCATTCTCACAGCATTACGAGTTTTAGTGTACGGATGGAGTGACAGCTACGATATATGGAATTTTGTTCATAAGCTAATGTTTTCACTATGATATCCTCACTAGTTTTGGGTGACCTTTTTTTTTTGATGGGGGGAAATGCCACCCTATATAATGCCCACCATAACACCGCGCTGGCAAGGCGCGGCCGTGTGTGGGGCGGGGCTCTCCAGTTAAGAGGACCGGCCTTTTCTTTTTTTTTTTGTTTCCCTGAGGAAAATGCATTAAATTGCATACCCCGGCTGTGGCGAGCCGGCGGTTATGTGGGGTTCTCCTCCCCAGAAGGGGGAGGCCTACCCACTAAAAACCTCAGGGATGGCCTTCCTTAGGCATGTAGGGAGCCCCCGGGAACACCAAGCCACCTCCGGGAACCCCCAGCCTCCGCTCCCCCGCCTAGAGGGGAGCCCTCCTCGGGGGACTGCTTCACAGAAGGAGGCCACAGCCCTCCAACCTCCCTCGTCCGCCAGCATTGCCGCAATCAATGCCGGCGGAGACAGATAAGAGGACCGGCCTACCCACTAAAACCCCCCCGAGTTCTCTGGGCCCATACGGGGCACATTGCGGAGTGCGCTCTCGCGATTCGACCTCCATGTGTCCGGGGGCCGGCTCGACCAAGAGTTGGTCAAGCCACCGCCAAAGGAGGGACTGTCCGAGAACCCCTGGACAGTCCCCCAGACAGAGAGACTTCACCACGGCGTGCGCGCTTAGCCGGACGCGCACGCAGCCTCACGGTGTTTTGGGTTACCATAAAAAAGGGACAGAATAAAATATCACAATTATATAATAACTAGAGATCGGATAATCGGATGCATATTTACCTAAAGGTAATTTTTGGCTCACAAATTATGGAAGCGGCTTTTTAAAATACATTTTGTTAAATAAAAATCCCGGGAAAATACGGGACTGCAAATTAATGTAGTGATATTGTTTGAAAATTACTAAATTATCATGTGGTATTTATTTTCAAAAGACCGAGACTCCGGGTTCATTTATACAACTATGCAAACGTATTTACATGAAGTTTAGTTTCAGTTCCCCGTGCGATTTATGAATGTACGATTAATTACATGAAGAGTGTTATACGAAAGTAGTGAGCTAGTTTGACTAAAACAATAATCAATTAAATAATTGAATAAAAAAAAAAGCTCATATTACGGACTAGTTTTGCATTACCAAAATGTTCTACAGTACCGGAATTCCGGGATTTTTATTTATGGAAATAAAATAAAAAAATAAAAAAGACAGTTCCATTCTTTGTCAAAAACTAAATTAGGTAAATAAATAAACATCCGGCTATCCAATTCCGCAATCCCGGGATTTTTATTTAACAAAACAATAAAAAGCCGTTTCCATACTTTGTCTTAAACTAAAATGGGTAAATATGCATCCGATTATCCGATCTCTAATAATAACACTAGCATATGTACAGTTATAATTTATTATTGAATGCGAAATATATTTATATACATTCATAGTAAAATACAAAGCAAAGATTTAACCTTTATATCATACAAGGAAACTGTTATCTAGCACAATTAAATGACACAATATCTGTAGTTCCTTCCTCAGAATTACGCACTGGTTAGCACAATTCGTTCGAACAATTTGAAATTTTAAAGTCTGTGCTATGCTAGCTGCAATAGCTTTTAGTCCGAGCGCGTTCAGCGTAACATCTAAAAATAATAGTTATTCAGGTGTGCAGATTTCATTTTCACGTATTCCACAAAACTAATGTGAATTTGAATATTCCGAGCGAACATAGCGGGTAGCATAAAGTTGGTGTACTCAAATCTTAAACTAACTTTTAATCTGGAGGTTTTATTTTTAGTATGAACGTATATTGCTCCCTTGATGCCTTTACGAATGTAACGTATATAGTAATACAAATTTTGCTTAGTACTGTAGTCTGTTTACAACGTTAATTTTGTAAATTTTTGAGTTATACAATTAATATTTGCAGCCGTATTTGATGGTTGTTACTCTTTCACGTAAAATCTAATAAACGCATTTTAATGAAATTTTACAATAATGTAGCTTGTATATCAGAATAACACATAGGCTACAGTATATAACCTGGACCTCACCCTGGACCGCCGCTGGAGCTTCGAGGAGCATTTCGTGCGGTTGGTTCCCCGAGCCAAAAGGGTGGCGGGCGCATTGCATCGCCTGCTGCCCAATCTCGGGGGACCGAGGGATGGAGTTCGCCGCCTGTACGAGGGCGTCGTGCGGTCCGTGGCCATGAATGGGGCTCCCGTGTGGTCGCAAGACTGCGCGAGATCCCCCCGCTGCAGAGCTCTGCTAAGGAGCCTGCAGCGGATAATGGCCATACGGATCGTGCGAGGCTACCGTACAATCTCGTACGAGGCGGCGACGGTTCTGGGACGCTCCCCCCCATTCGACATCCTGGCCGACATGTACGCGGTGATGTATGGCGTCGCGGTCGACCGGGGGAGCGATGGGGGAAGCGCCCCGGAACCCGCGCACGAAATGCCTAAACGGGAGTGGCACCGACGGATTGTGGCGGCTTGGCGTGCGCAGCTCGAATTACGGATCTGCAGCGGGCCGTCGGTGCCGTACTCCCGCACCTCGAAGCTTGGCTCCACGGGAAGGAGGAGCTCACCTACCGATTGACTCAGATGCTCACCGGGCACGGCTGCTTCGGTGAGTATCTGTGTCGAATAGGACGGGAGGGATCGACACATTGTCACCACTGCGCATCCGACCTCGACTCGGCCCAGCACACGCTGGCGGAGTGCCCCGCGTGGGCCTTCCGAGCGCCGAGTCTTGGTCGCAGAGATCGGGCGAGATCTGTCTCCGCCGGCATTGATTGCGGCAATGCTGGCGGACGAGGGAGGTTGGAGGGCTGTGGCCTCCTTCTGTGAAGCAGTGATGCTCCAGAAGGAGGCCGCCGAGCGGGTCAGGAGATGGCCGATCCCGCTCGGTAGCACAGCTGCGGCGCCGCGGGTCGCCGGCGGGCGCGAGGAAGTCGCGACCGCTACGCGACCCGGGATGGACCACGCCCCTTCCGTGGCCGGGGGCGTCGTCGGTGGAGGGGACCGGGGGATGTGGTAGCCTCCCCCGAGGAGGGCTCCCCTCTAGAGAGGGGAGCGGAGGCTGGGGGTTCCCGGAAGTCGCCTTTGTGTTCCCGGGGGCTCCCTACATGCCTGAGGAAGGCCATCCCTGAGGTTTTTAGTGGGTAGGCCTCCCCCTTCTGGGGAGGAGAGCCCCACATAACCGCCGGCTCGCCACAGCCGGGGTATGCAATTTAATGCATTTTCATAATATAAACTACTCGAAATACTAACTCTGCGCAGATGAATGCGCAGGCGCCAGCTAGTAATAAAAATATTCACGCAAGTTCTTCTCGAAGAATAACGCAGAAGTGTAATAAATGTATTTCGCACATTTTATATAAGTTCTAATAAAATAAGCATTTTAATTCACTTTGACTTACGAGTATATATCCGGGCACTTAGTAGTGACATAATTGTAAATATTTTAATCTAAATCTTAAATATTTTATCCTATAAAAGTAATAACATCGCCTTCAAAAAGTGCAAAAAATAAATGAAATCTATCTTGATTTCATATGTGAAATCTTATCGAAATTGTAGTCCCAAGCCTTGTATTGATCTGTTACCTATTACATTATACAAGTGAGTTTGCAAAAGCAAAAGTATTGTTAGCTCATATAAAAGACATAAAAAATTATAATATGAGAATCGAATATTGTATCAAAATAATGTCATGTCAACATCTCTATTTTGAATACAAATAAATACGACAAAAGCATGACAATCCTTTGTACAGTCGGCACATTATGGTAGTCGCCTTGTTGTGTATTCAAATCTTCGTGTATTGGCCTTCGGCAACTGAAATCTTATACGATCCCGCTACAAATGTACGTATTTTACGTGGGGTGTAGGAGATTTTTCCAAATATTTGTACGTTATATTTTAGTTGCGTCCCAAAACGGTATATTAAATCGATAAGACCCATAATCCTGTCGAGCCTCTCCCATGTGTCATCGTTTCATTCCGAATCCAATATTACGCCTATTCATGCATAAAGATAATCTCGTATTGATATATAAATTCCGCGAGTTACATCAACCATATATAGATTTTATTGAATATTGAATGAATGGTAAATTACTTTATTGCTTAGCACAGTTATATTAGAATTGTTTCCATTAGTCACTCATGTGCTCTATATCGACCCCTAGGGGTCTTTTTTTTTTATTATTAATTGTTAACTCCACGGACTCTTGGTCCATTGCTCTTTTTACTTACTTAATGATTAATTACTGATCTTTACAATACAACAATTGTCTTAAAATAACTTATAGGTACTCATATAGAGTTGCGCAGCTCCTAACCTAATTATGTATACAATTATTTATGAATTATATAATATAGTTTAGTAAGTTAGATATACATACATGCACATACACACACACACACACGTACAAACACTCTTATAATACACACATTACACACATACAAGCACTCAGATATCATCACACTCGCACACACATAGAATTTAAGCAGCATCTAGACCGCTGCCGCGTTGTTTTGGTCTTTGAACATCATCTGCGTGTTATAGTCAGCGAGGTCTTTATCTGTTGCCATATCACTGAGGGCGATAAAATGTCTAATGGCGTCGTCCTCCCTTTGCTCCCTATAAAACTACGTCAAGGACTCAGTATGTCTAGATATTGCGACAACTGCATGAGGAACACTGTCATGGACCGGATTTCTGGGTTCATTCCCTCTCAATACTATTACCCTGGTGTATGTGAGTCCCTGAGCCTCATGTATCGTCAGCAAGCTGGAATTATGTCCGGTTCCATACCCTTCCGTTTGGAACGTCTTCTTATCCTCCTGTGTGAAGGTCAGGAATAATGTATGAGAATCGAACTTTCTATGCCGTGCTTCCGATGCCATACTGCAGGTCAGAGACCTCACTGCTTTGTTGTGGGTATAGATACCTTCATAAACTTCTCTCAGGGCATACACTACGTCTATCGGGCAACGGTATGTGCAAATGATTTTTTCGGTAACTGGCGATACTGCGATCGGACTCTCATATCGCATTTCAAATAAGTCATCTCTGTCTATGAAGGGGATCTGATTTGTGTCACCCATCAAAACCAGTTGCTTTGCCTCGGTGAGTTTGGTTGCCATGACAATAGCTCCGAAATGGACCATTAGGGCCTCGTCTACTAACAGGCGTTTGGTGTTGCTTGCACCGTTTATCAGAACCGATGCAATGGTTCTTATTTTCCCCTTCGCGACGGCGCCGAAACGACTCATTACTTTGCTTGAAAGTTCTCTTGCTGCCTCTACTGTACTAGTAAGGATGATATCTTCTTTGAGCTGAAAGTTATTGAGGAGCCATGTAGTTTTTCCACATCCCGGAACCCCATCAATCCACCTAATGTGTACTTTTTGCCAGGGATCTGATGACCAGGACCCTAGGGTCTATGACAACCTGCAAGGGGTCTGCGTAAGCGAAATAAAAATTCGGGGGTCCATGAAATGAAAACTGAGGTCCCCAATAATGGATCTCAACATACACTGATAGCACCTATTTATTTACATTATACTTAGTGATTGCAATCCAGCGTCATTATCAGTCCGGCCGGATACGACCGGATTCCAATCTACCCGGCCGGATCCGACCGGATCCGTCTTGATTAAATCAAGATTATTTTCACTTTTTAGTCTATACTAATATTACAAAGAGGACAGATTTGTTTGTTTGTTTGTTTGTTTGTTTGTAATGAATAGGCTCCGAAACTACTGGACCGATTTCAAAAATTCTTTCACCTATGGAAAGCTACATTATCCCCGAGTAACATAGGCTTCTTTTTATCCCGGAAAAATCTACAGATCCCACGGGATGTGCAATAAAGGCTTCGCTCAAAAACTACTGCACAGATTTTCATGCGGTTTTCATTAATAGATAGAGTGAAAAACGGATAGTCCCACGGGAAGCGCGATAAAACCTTCGAGCCATAAACTGACTTCCGCGCATATGTAGCCGTGGGCAAATGTGGGCAATTGTGGCAAAAAGGTCATCTCTTAACCCTCTATAGACCCAATCCCGAAATCAACACAGGCGAAGCCGCGGGCAGAAAGCTAGTATAAAATAAGTGAGTTAATCAAGTAGTTTAAAAAAAAATCACAAATATATAAAATCGACTTTATTTCCTAACCAATGTTAAGACAAATATACAACAAAAAAACAATTAACATTTAATAGTGTAGGTAACTAGTCTCTCTAGATGTCACTTTCACAGATAGATCAATTTATAAGTAACAATATTTATTATCAAGTAACTATAATATCTAATAGATACAATTAACATTACGTAATTAACTGAAATGAGATCAAAATCATTAATTAAGTATTTGAGAATGCTAACAAACAAGTCTTATAGGTATTTATGATTATGACAGATACCATCATGATTACTAACTGCTAGCACCGGATCCGGTCTTCGGGTCCGGTATATTAGTACCGGATCCGGTAACCAATAAACGATGCCGGATCCGCCGGATTATCGGATCCGTTTTTCCGGATTGAAATCCCTAATTATACTATCTTCTAATATAAAGACATAAAATTATTTATAAAAGTACCTATGAAATAAAAAAAATATTATAAATTTTGTATGTTGCAGGATGTAGGCATTCAATATTAGGCAAGTAGGGCGACGACACAATAAGTTTGGGAATCTCTGCACTAAACTCACTAAAATATTAACTTGCTTACACTTCTTGTTTTGATAGACTTGTGTAGCTCTCGATATAGACATTCTATTTTAATCATCCCTTCTGAGACAATACTCATAAATTTATAAATAAGAATATACTTTTGCTGGCTACATTTAGGTACACTATTATGACACTTTTTTTATCGCATGATATTGATAAGCAAGAAAACTCTGCATCTTATGATAAATGTTTACTGTCGTCTGGAATATTTGTAATTCACGTGAAATTCTTAGCTATTCTGCAACCCCACAAAAAACGCATAAGCGATTGTCACAGCTACCCGGGAATCGAATTCCTCGCTGACGTTACATCCAATCAGTATCTCTCCGCGTTCCACTCGTCTGCTATATATATATATTGATGTGGAATAAAGGTGTTTTATTTTATACCGCGCCTTCTTTTTGCACCGCGCCTTCTCCTGATAAGCGGTCGCTTTCAATTCAAGCTGCAAGGTCATTAGGACAATTGGCTTAGGCTGAGTGTGGTCGGTAGGTCACAGGTGTTCCATTAAGAAGAACAAACCTATTTTTTTGTTCCCCTGAGGAAAATGCATTACATTGCATACCCCGGCTGTGGCGAGCCGGTGGTTATGTGGGGATCTATTCCCCAGAAGGCGGAGGCCTACCCACTAATAACCTCAGGGATGGCCTTCTTCAGGCATGTAGTGAAGAAGAACAAACCTACTGAGATTAACCAATTTAGAAAATAACGTTAAATCGGTATAAGTACAACATAGCCATGTAATCAACATTTAAAACGGGTTAAATTTTATTCAAATTGGATATAGTATTCAGGACTATTCCTTGTAAATAGATTGTTCCCAATTTTCAGAGCTAGCAATTATAGATGCAAAGTGTGCCATTGTTAGTAATTAGGATAGATGTACAAGTCTAAGCGCTGTCTACTTAGTAAAACAGCCGGCACTGCACAGTAGAATACACGGTGTATTAACCGCCCTTATTAAGTCCTGGTCTAAGTTATAAGCTTAACCGTCAATGGTTTTAATGACTATACTTAACTTACATAGTTGTATGGTATGTATGGCTTAGTCTATTCTAATAATATAAAGAAGTAAAGTTTGTGTGTTTGTATATTGATCTCGGGGTAATCTCGTGATATAGTGAACCGATTTTAAAAATTCTTTCGCCAATAGAAAACCACATTATTGCTGAGTATCATAGGTTATATAAAAAACCGAAAATTAAAAAGGTTTTACGTGGTATTCCGTTTTGCAAAGTGAATCGGAGAAAAAACGGTCGAATGAAAGCGTTTCTCACGAACGCTGCGTTAACTATGAAAGATATATTTTTGAGTTCTAGAGAAAAGATGTGGAGCTTGAAAATGCCTACAATAAAGTCAACGACAGCATATGTCTAACTTTTATATTTAAGTTACAA
Organism: Scirpophaga incertulas; assembly: GCA_036419045.1. Classification (NCBI taxonomy): domain Eukaryota; kingdom Metazoa; phylum Arthropoda; class Insecta; order Lepidoptera; family Crambidae; genus Scirpophaga; species Scirpophaga incertulas. The sequence continues at coordinate 24,268,949 of CM071637.1, forward strand.
AAAGTAGTTTTTTTTTAATATTAGTATAGACAATTTAATTTTTAATATTAATAAAATAATTTAAATCATTAGGTCATATTTATTAATCATATATTACCAAATATTAGGAATCTTTATGAAAATAAATAAACTCATCGTCTTAAGTGTGAAGGCCAAAGCAGCGGATGGCGTGCGATGGCTTCGGGTTTAATTCGGTTCGCGTTCGTGCTCGCTTAGGGATTATTAATATTATGACCAGCGAAGTGGGCACGGGTCAGCTAGTATTATAAAAAAAAAAATCAACCCTCTCTAAACATAAGCGTCTACTTTGCAAGCATAAGAAGTGAAATATGTTCCATTGATAAATATATGTTATACAAAACTATTTTGTAAAGATTTGATTTAAACTATGTATAACTTCCTTTTAGTCGTTTAAGTAACCATTGTCATAACATTTCAAATCAAGTAAATTGTGTATTTCGTTTTGTTAATGTATGGTTTTGTTAGGAAATAAATAACTTTTATATTGATAATCTAGTTTTATTTAGTAAGAAACATTTAACAAATTAGATATTGGAAGTTGTACCCAGAAATGATGAGTTAGCTTAGACATATTTTTACAGTCTTTTTTTTGAAAAGGCAAAGAGAAAAAATACGTTCTGCCAAATATGGTTAGAAATTTAAATGCACGGTTTATTTGCAAAGTCAAAATAATTGTATTTATTTCGTATCATCTAGGTTTAATTAGATCTATTAAGCACATATTAATTATCAAACATTGCGATGAATTATAAATAAGTATTCACTCGAAGAAGGTTGTTTATGAATTTATGAACATAAAATTTATTAAACCAATGAAGATAACCTAGATATTAGATAAAGTATGGTTCCCCGGCCCCGGGGGCGAGCGTAGCGATGGACGTCCAATCTTAACATGGACGTCCAAAGCACAGGGTGCAGGGTGCTCCAGGGTAACCTCAATCACTGCCGCGCGGCGCAGGATCTTTTGATCCAAGCGCTCGCGGAGGGTGAGGTTGCCCTGGCGGTCGTCGCAGAGCCCTACTCTGTCCCGAACCACCCAAGGTGGTTTGGGGACGACCAGGGCTTGGTCGCCATTTATTGGGCGACCGACCGACCGCACTGTACCCTGCTCGCTACGGGGCCGGGTTACGTGGCCGTGGAATGGGGTCCACGGCCACGATAGGCTGTTACATCTCCCCGAACTGCGGCCTCGCCGCATTCGAGGCATTTCTGGACGGGGTAGCGAACTGCGTTCGCTGTTGCGCTCCCCGTCCAGTCTTCGTCCTGGGTGATTTCAACGCCCACTCGCGAGAGTGGGCGACACCCGGGACGACGTAAGAGGGGAGACTCCTGGAGTGCGGCGGGACTGGACCTCCGGCTTTTAAACCGGGGGTCGGTCAGCACCTGCGTACGGTGGCAGGGGGAGTCGATCGTCGACCTGTCATGGGCGACTCCCTCTGCGCACCGCATGGTGTCAGGTTGGAGGGTGGCGGCGGAGGTGGTTACACTCTCCGACCACCGGCACATCGTATTCGACGTGTCGGTGGCCCACCGCCGCCCTTCCCGCACACTCCAGGAGGACAGCCGTCCGCGACGTTGGTCCATCAAGCGGCTGGACCGGGATGCGGCCCTAGCCGCTGCCCACGTCGCGGACTGGGCGGAGGAGGCACGGATTTCGCCCGACCTCGATGTGCATGCGCGGGCCGCCTGGCTCCGGGAAACGATGACGTCGATCTGCGACGTCTCCATGCCCCGAGTCAGGCCGCCCCGGCGGCGCTCTGCGTACTGGTGGAACGAGGAGATAGCGCGGCTACGGGTCGTTGTAGTAGCCGCGCGCCGCCAGTACCTCAGAGCCCGTCGAAGACGGCAAGCCTCAGTCGACGAAGTCCTGAGCGCCAGAAGCGCATACGGAGCCGCGACCAAGGCGCTTGGCGTCGCCATCGCCGACGCCAAGGCGCGGTCCTGGCGCGAGCTGCTGGGGGACTGGAGAAGGACCCATGGGGGCGCCCGTACCGGATGGTACTGGGCAAGCTCCGACCGTGGGTCCCTCCGCTGACGGAGACCCTGGACCCTCTCGTCGTAGGAAGAGCGGTGGATACGCTCTTCCCGAGGGTCCGGGACAGTCCCCCTGCCACCCCGTCGCTCGGCCTTGGTCGGACGACCTCCGGGTGACGGAGAGCGAGCTCGCCAGGGCCGTTTCGCGGCTCTCTGCGCGCAGCGCTGCCCGGGACCAGATGGGGTCCCGGGAAAGGTGCTAGCGCTGGCGCTCAGGGCGTTGGGGAGCACGGTGAGGCAGCTCTTCACGAGCTGTCTCCGTGAGGGCGTGTTCCCCGTCGACTGGAAGTCGGCCAGGCTGGTGCTCCTCAGGAAGGAGGGAAGGACCGGCGACGTTCCGTCTTCGTTCCGTCCGATCTGCTTGCTGAACGAGGCGGGGAAACTCTTCGAAAGGGTTATCTCCGCTCGTATCAGCGAGCACCTGTCGCGCGCGGGTCCCGACCTATCGGACTGCCAATTTGGATTCCGGCGGGGACGATCAACGCTGGACGCCGTCCAGCGTGTTCGTTCCCTGTCGGAGTCCGCAGTCCGATCAGGGGGGTGGCGTTGGCGGTGTCGTTAGACATCGTCAACGCCTTCGGCACCCTCCCCTGGCAGGCCATTAGGGAGGCGCTCGTATACCACGAGCTGCCTCCCTACCTGCGGGCCGTGGTCGGGGACTATCTGCGCGACAGGACGATCAGCGTGATGGGACGGGACGGGATGGAAACGTCGAGGAGGGTCGAATGCGGCGTTCCGCAGGGGTCGGTGTTGGGACCCCTGCTATGGAACCTCGCATACGACGCGGTCCTTCGCACCAGCCTTCCTGACGGCGTGAGTGTCGTCTGCTACGCTGACGACACTCTCGTCGTTACGACTGGGGCCGACTTCGGGCCGGTGCTTACGCTTGCCGAGCTTGGGGTGGCATGTGTCGTGCGGGCGATCCGCCGGCTGGGTTTAGAAATAGCGCCTCACAAAACCGAGGCGCTATGGTTCCACGGCCTTCCGAGGCGCCGGGAACCACCCAGCTGCCGGATCCGGGTGGGTGACGCGGTGGTCCCGGTGGGGCCGTACATCAAGTACCTGGGCCTCACCTGGACCGCCGCTGGAGCTTCGAGGAGCATTTCGTGCGGTTGGTCCCCCGAGCCAAAAGGGTGGCGGGCGCATTGCATCGCCTGCTGCCCAATCTCGGGGGACCGAGGGATGGAGTTCGCCGCCTGTACGAGGGCGTCGTGCGATCCGTGGCCATGTATGGGGCTCCCGTGTGGTCGCAAGACTGCGCGAGGTCCCCCCGCTGCAGAGCTCTGCTACGGAGCCTGCAGCGGATAATGGCCATACGGATCGTGCGAGGCTACCGTACAATCTCGTACGAGGCGGCGACGGTTCTGGGACGCTCCCCCCCATTCGACATCCTGGCCGACATGTACGCGGCGACGTATGCGTCGCGGCGTGTCGGCCGGGAGGGCGATGGGGGGAGCGCCCTGGAACCACGCACGAAGTGCCTAAGCGGGAGTGGCACCGACGGATTGTGGCGGCCTGGCGTGCGCAGCTCGAATTACGGATCTGCGCGCGCCAGCGGGCCGTCGGTGCCGTACTCCCGCACCTCGAAGCTTGGCTCCACGGGAAGGAGGAGGTCACCTACCGATTGACTCAGATACTCACCGGGCACGGCTGCTTCGGTGAGTATCTGTGTCGAATAGGACGGGAGGGATCGACACATTGTCACCACTGCGCATCCGACCTCGACTCGGCCCAGCATACGCTGGCGGAGTGCCCCGCGTGGGCCTCCGAGCGCCGAGTCTTGGTCGCAGAGATCGGGCGAGATCTGTCTCCGCCGGCATTGATTGCGGCAATGCTGGCGGACGAGGGAGGTTGGAGGGCTGTGGCCTCCTTCTGTGAGGCAGTGATGCTCCAGAAGGAGGCCGCCGAGCGGGGTCGGGAGATGGCCGATCCCGCTCGAAGAAGGCGGCGCCGGGCTCGGTAGCACAGCTGCGGCGCCGCCGCGGGTCGCCGGCGGGCGCGAGTAAGTCGTGACTGCTACGGCGACCCGGGATGGACCACGCCCCTTCCGTGGCCGGGGGGCGTCGTCGTGGAGGAGACCGGGGGGGTAGTAAGCCTCCCCCGAGGAGGGCTCCCCTGTGTCGACGGGGGAGCGGAGGCTGGGGGTTCCCGAAGAAGCTTTCTGTTCCCAGGGGCTCCCTACATGCCTAAAGAAGGCCATTCCTGAGGTTTTTAGTGGGTAGGCCTCCCCTTCTGGGGAGGAGAGCCCACATAACCCCGGCTCGCCACAGCCGGGGTATGCAATTTAATGCATTTTCCTCAGGGAAACAAAAAAAAAAAAAAAAAAAAAGATAAGTATGGTTCTACAATAAGCAGCTGTTACGAGTATAAAGTTTATTATATTTATTACAAAGGATATTGATTACGTTTGCTGATTCCGCGCAGTTGATGATGACTTGTCCAACAAGCAGACAAGGTCGACACGTGTTTTTGTCTCTCAGCGACACGGTCGCTCGTGAGACACCGAGCGGGCAACATATTCTGAAGATGTCTCGCTGAGAAACGAAACACGTGTCGACCTTGTCTGCTTGTTGGACAAGTCATCATCAACTGCGCGGAATCAGCAAACGTAATCAATATCCTTTGTAATACAATGGACTTCCGCAAAATAACACCTGCTACAATAGAGTATTATAATTTAGTTTAACAAATTGAATAAAAATATCGCGATCTTTTGTAATTTAAATTTAATCAGAAAAGCAGTGCAGTTTTTTGTATTTTACATCACGAATATGTACACAAGAGCATTATCAACATTTTAATTAAAAGGGTTTCAGTTGAATAAAAAAAAATACGCAAACTAGTATATATGGTTAGTTCGCTGTCTCTTGAAATGTGGACCACAAAACAAATGCTTAAGCTGCCGCGTTAACATGCCGCAGCAGTGCGTTTCTCTTCCGTATCATGAATATGTATTCGCACTGCCGCATCAATGTACTGCGAATAATGCGATATTTAGCGAGCATCTATACGACAGGGATACAGTTTATTTTTAATTGTCCGGGCTTATCTCGTTTATGACCAGGAAGCTTTGTGTCACCGGTTCACTTGCGTACTTCGCGAACACCGACCTTATGGTGATGTAAATAGAACAGTTTTTGAAGCGTTTTTACATCGGTTACTTTATCAGTGCTGTACTTTATATGTTGATGAAATTGGCCACTATGTACATTCACTTTATATGCTTCTTTGGTTAACTCTCTGAATTGCATACAAATATATTTGTTGAAAGAATCAGCGAAAGCTACTATAATGCAATAAAGGAATTTAAAATTATATATAATCTGGGTGCGATCTTCTGGAGGTACTTTTCCGGTAGAGCAAATCTATAAGACTGCTATTTTCTGTATCAAATTTATAAAGGCATCCACATGAAGTGTTTTGAATTTTATTGTGAAAATATGCATATATTTTTAGGCAAATTGAAATGTTATGTTGTGATTTTACTAAAAGAAGCATAGCAGCTTTCTCCATACATACGAGAAGACGAAAAAAAATACGAGGAAAAGGGAGCTACAACATTACTCAATACTCAATACTTTATTGTTTCCAAAATTTTTAAAGAAGGTCAGACAATTTTGGACCCTGTTGGGCGCAACAATATGGTAGGTATGTTGCTACAAATACAACATATTTAAAATAATTACAAAAACAATTTATAGTCAATAAAATAACACACACACACATATATATATATATACACATACATATATATATATACATATATATATACATATACACATATACATATACATACACACACACATACGTACACATACACATACATATATACAGGGTTATATAAAAAACATTAATAACCTCGCAGGGGTATATTACTGACACCATAAACAACTACTTTTGTTCCATGACTTTTAATAATTCATCAGATTTTTAATTCATCAGACTTTCATACAAAAAATAAAAAATATAGTCTAAATGTTCGTAATTCTACGTGTAGCTAGTAAAAGAAAGCGTTAGTGAGGTAAACAAACTGCGGGCACATCAAAGGCTTAAAGGAACGAGCGGGGAAAGGGTAGCGGGGGCGGGGCGCTTGAACTCTTGAACTTGACCTATAATCTGCCGGCCGGCAGTCGGTCGATCGCTTTGATGCGCTTGCGTCGCGCTCCGCTAGGAGTAATAATGTTCTGTGGCGTCGCGCGTCAAGTGTTATTCGGTAGTGCGTGTTGCAATCGTAAATATCATTGCGCGATCTTCGAGTGCACGATGGCGTATCAATATTCGAACGTAGAGTACACAGAAATGGTGCGAATGCTTGCGAGGTGTGACGATAATGTGTCTGAAGCCTGTCGACAATATGCCATACGATTCCCGAACCTGCGTACACCTAGCCATGTAACAATGTACTGTAAAAGGCCATTTCCATTTCACATATGTCCAATTGCTGGTATAATTTGATCTTGAAGGCGGAAATCGTATTGTCAGACCGCTACCGCTGTACCGCCTTAGGATGGCGCGCGGCGGAGGCGGGGGCTGCTGCGCTTTGTCAATGCACGAGAGGCGTACGACAAAATAAATAGAATTGAAATGTGTTAGATAGTGCAACGGAATCTTGTAAGTTTGATTTTGGCAAAAGTATTATGTTTTGTAAAAAGTCATGGAACAAAAGTAGTTGTTTATGATGTTAGCAAAATACCCCTGTGAGGTTATTAATGTTTTTTATATAACCCTGTATATGTGTAAATTAATTATGCTTACTGTTCACTTATTGATACGAATTCGAAATTCCCGCCAGCGCGTGTGGTTTGAAGTTACCTAGCTAACTCGCTAACGGTATACTGGTACACGGTCGATTTGATTGGCCACGAGAGTGTGATATCGACTCGGATCGCGCGCGGCACGCTAAGTTGAACTGCCTCCAAATACGTACTAAATATATATATTAAAGTACATAAAATATCAATAAAACTAATCACAGTGTGTGTATAGTGCTGTGGATATATGGATTTCGCTAGATTACTACCAGCTATTCATCCGGGTACCCGGCGCGTGTGACCGCATGGTTGCTCATCCGCCATCAACCAAACCAGCCTTCAGGAGCCACTAAAGCACCTCATCCACACGGAGTGGAACGACCTGCTGCTACCAGTAAGTCTTTGAACCACTATTCGCTTTTGTTGGCGGGATTCAACATCCTGTTCCAGAGTGAGGTTACGGGCCCATGATCGGCGGGGTCATTTCCTCACATCTTTTTGGTGCCGAAACCCGGGAACAGGTGCTTTATGACTCAATCTGAGTTCTAGTTTAAAGAAAATAACAATAAATATAGCTGGTATTTAATCGTATTTTCTACCTAACATCGTTTTTTTTTTATGGTTTTCTTAACATACTGCATTCATATATACGTGTAACTAACGTTTCTATATTGTTAAATCATAATATTTCAAAGAATTTAATAATTTTTACAAATAACTTAAATTCGGGTAGATTGCATAAAACGATTTTGCGTCGTACATTTTGTAAGCGCGAACAACCGTTAGGAATGAATCAGTTTTAAAATCTGTGCTATAAATTCGATCGTTGCATCATCAATCGATATAAATCTTGTTCATTCATAACTCGAAATCCATATTTACGTTCATTAACTTAAGCGATATACATTTCGATTTGGCAGCTTTAATTTACGTGTATTGTTTATTCGTCTAATAGTAAATTATTTGTGCAGATCATATATCTAAACAATCATATGTTAGTTATTCGGTGTTTAGATATTTTCTTTATACGCGGCTGTCAGTAATTTACTATTTATAAAATTCTATTACAGATCTTACATAAACTTATTTATGTAAAATTAATTCGGCTGTAGTAAAAGATTCGACCTCGTTTATAGGAATTGTTATAGATCTTGCATAAAATCATAAGGTGGCAATTTTCTCGGTGTTTACATATAATTTAATCGGCTGTGATATTTACCTGTATTGTCAGTAATTATTGCAGATCATATGTAAACAATCTAATGCCAACTTCGAATTTATGTAACATTAACACGACTGGGACGATTCTATATTCGTTTTTATTTATTGTGGATCACAAATAAATATCTTTATTTGTATTCGAAATACGGCCACAGTAATTCATAGTTCATTCATACTCCACCATATTCAAAATTAATTATTATATTGAGAAATAATAACACGTATTCAAAGTAATTGAATAATTCCGGTTTGCTTTGCAAAGTAAACATTCGATATCACTGTGTTGTGTCGTAGCGTTGTGCTAGTTACTATAATAAAATCCGTAGCAAGCGGTTAACCAGTTTTGGTCTTTGTTGTCACTGGTTCGTAGCAATATTTGTAGCAACACGTCCGGGCCGTAGCAGGCCGTAGCATTCTATACAATTGAACTAAACTGGTAACGTGATAGGAATTGATATTTATATTTGTTATTAATTTATATTATTCTACATACGAAATACTTGTAAATTTACTTGTTTACATTTTTAAAATCGATACGTTTTACAATGGCGTATAATCCGAAACGAGTGAATCGTAAGGCTAGTTTATCTAGTAAATCTAAATCAAAATATTCTGTCGAATATACAGTACATGATCTGCCCTCGTTGCGCAGAAAGCGTACTATGGCTTTGAACCGTATCACCAAGGCGTTAGAGATAGGTACTTTGGCGCATACCGACGCTAGTCAACACGATCTATTTTTTTCATATTGCGATCAAGCTGAGAAAATTAAAGACGAGTTTGAGCTTGCACATATGTCGATTCTCGAACTTCTAGCTTCGTCAGAGGAGGATGACAATGAATCACTCACTGATGATGATTTGCGGATACGTTTTGATGATATGTATTTTAAGGTAATTTCAATACAAAAAAATTTAACTAAGTCGAATTCAAATAATTTAAATAGTAAAAATATTATGAAATCACCTGCATCATCTCATATAAAATTACCGAAAATTCAATTACCGACATTTTCGGGGAATATTAAACAATGGCCGGATTTTATGACACGTTTAAAGCTCTCATCCACGACTGTACCTCTTTGACAGATGTGGAGAAATTTCATTATTTAATTTCTGCGTTAAGCGGTGATCCTTTATCGCATATCCGTACCTTTCCCGTTACTAGTGAACATTATTGTGATGCATTCATGGCTTTAGTAACGCGTTATCAACACACACGTGAACTTGCCTTTACATGTTGGAAAGACATTTTAAACGTTTCTTTTAAATTACAAAACGCTACTGAATTCCGTCGCGCACTTGATTGCATTGACGAAAATTTAACGATTCTTCGAAAACAAAATCTTCCTGTTAATAAATGGGATTTTATATTGGTCTATCATATCATGTCGAAATTAGATTCTAAACTGCGTCGTGAATTTGAAGAAAAATATAATAGCTCAGAACTTCCTTCTTATTCTCAAATTAAGGAGTTTTTGAATCGTAAGTGTGACGCATTAATGCGCGATAGTCACTTTTCTGACTCTGCTAAAATAATACAGACAAAAGATTCTTATAATAATAAATCTACTTTCGCGGGTAAATCGCCCAACGTTAGTTTTACTAAGCGCTTGTCTCATACGTTGTTGGTTGATAATACTAATAAACAAAATAATAGCAATAAACCCGTTCACGTTTTAAATTTAAAATGCTTGTTATGTTCTGATAGTCATCCCTTGGTAAAATGTAAAATATTTTTAGCTAAATCGATAGATGAACGTATGTCATTTGCAAGTCAAAACAAACTTTGTTTTAACTGTCTTAAATCGTCCCATCAGTTGAGAGACTGTAAATCCGTTTTTCGTTGCTTACAGTGCAAACATAAGCATCATTCACTTCTACACAATGATCGTGGCAGTAACAAGACTGTTAGCGCGGAGGACAGTACTCTTTCCGCCAGTACTGATTCCAAGTCAGTTTCTCTTGTTGCAAAAGGGGAAAATCACGTTTCCAACAAGTGTTCGATGAATACAACCGTACTGTTAGCCACTGCTATTATTCAAGTACAAGATTCGAATGGTCAGTATCATTCTTTCCGCGGTATTTTTGATACCGGAAGTCAAAATAATTTTATAACCCGAAGAGCAATACAGTGTTTAAATATTAAGCCCATTGCATGTGAAACAAATATTCACGGCTTAGGAGGTGTTTCTGCTGATATATCGGGTGTAATTCACTGTCCTATTGGATCACAAAATAAACCTTTATTCGATATTGAAATGCATGTCATTTCAAACATCTGTGGTGACCAACCACTTGCCAAGCTAAATACCGTAGGCTGGTCACACATTAATTCGCTACCATTAGCCGATCCAGGTTTCGATATTCCTGGACCTATCGATATTTTATTAGGCGCAGATGTTTTTGCGGACTCGTTACTAAACCAGCGGATAAAGGGTAAAGCTAATCAACCCACTGCCATTAATTCTGTCTTTGGTTGGCTATTGCTGGGTCGTACGCCCTTGGCTACGTCATCGTTAGTACAAGTTTCTTCCAAATCTAATGACGATTTGACATCGCTTGTCCAACGTTTTTGGGAGCTTGACAATATTCCACAAGCGTCTTCTCTCACTCCAGATGAGGTTGCATGTGAGCAGGCTTATGATAAATATCATCATCGTGACCTATCGGGAAGGTATGTTGTACGACTCCCATTTAAGGACGAAGTGGAACCATTATTCACAAATTCTCGTGACATTGCGCTAAGACGATTTCGAGCTATCGAACGTCGCCTGTCACGTGATCCTGACTTGTGCAAGCAGTATACCGATTTTATGGCAGATTATGAAAATTCTGGTCACATGTCGTTAGTTGATCCTAGTGAGCTATGCCAGGGTAAGTTTTACATTCCGCATCACTGCATTATAAAACCAGATAGTGCTACCACTAAGCTGCGCGTCGTCTTTGACGCATCTGCCAAAGATGCCAAAGGCATTTCACTAAATGATACGTTGCTAACGGGACCCAAACTTCAATCAAATATCGTTGGTATTCTTCTCCGATTTCGATTACACGCGATTGTCTTTATGGCTGATATACGTCAAATGTACCGACAAATTCTAGTCTCGGATGATCACAGGGATTACCAAAGAATATTTTGGAGAACTAACCCTAATCAAGTTTTACAGGAGTTTCGATTAAACACCGTAACTTATGGTGTATCGTCAGCACCGTTTCTCGCTTGTAAAACTATCAAGCAGCTTGCTGCAGATGAAGGTTCTCGGTTTCCTTTGGCTAAACAGATCTTGGCATCCGATATTTATATTGATACGTCATTGCACGTTATCAGTCTTCATCGATCGCGTTGTGACACACTACTCATGCACGTATGCGTTAGGTTACTCAGTCTAAATGTATTACTTTGTTAGAAGCAGAATCTGTTGGCATGTCGATATTTATATTGAATTATGAAACTGGTCGAATATCACCGGTTGTGACACTCTATCCGATGCGTTAGAGTCTAAATCACAAATTACTAAACTGTTTGAATCAGGTCATTTCCAATTGAGGAAATGGGCCAGTAATTCGCCAAAATTACTTTCCGATCTGTCACCAGAAGAATGTCTTTTCGATTGTAAGGCATTTACAGATGGTCAGCAGTTAGCTACTCTTAAGGTTCTTGGTCTTAAGTGGGACCCAGTCTGATTCATTTTTATTCGATGTGAAGTCAAACAACTGTTCATGTACTAAACGGATTATTCTTAGTCAAATAGCCAAGATCTTCGATCCGTTGGGATTTTTAGCACCACTTACCATCCAAGCTAAATGTTTAATTCAAAAGTTGTGGATTTTGGGCGTCTCTTGGGATGAAGAGCCACCAGAATCAATATCTGGTATTTGGAAGACTTTTTGCAGCCAGCTGTCTAAGCTGACGGAACTGCGTATCCCACGGCGTCTTACTAATGATAATCGTCAATCATACGAACTGCATGGGTTCTGTGACAGTTCGGAACTAGCCTACGGAGCGGTGATCTACCTACGCGTTGTTTGCGCTGATGGATCTTTTCAAACTCGGCTATTGTGCGCAAAAGCTCGCGTTGCACCGCTCAAGAAACTTTCTTTACCGCGTCTTGAACTCTGTGGAGCTGTCATGCTCGCAGATTTAACGAAATTCGTTCTCGATACTTACCAGATTAAAATACCAACATATAAAATATTTCTTTGGACTGACTCAACCGTAGTTTTGTCCTGGCTTCGTTCCCACTCTTCACGTTGGAGTACTTTTGTAGCCAATCGGGTGAGCCACATTCAGGGCATTGTTCCTGCGGAGTCTTGGAATCATGTTGCATCACGCGATAACCCCGCTGATGTATGCTCACGTGGACAACTGCCACAAGAACTGTTGAGTAATACCCTATGGTGGGCGGGGCCCGTGTGGTTATCACAACGAAACGATTGTTGGCCTAACACAGTCAAGTTTCCATCTCTTATTGATGTTGAAGAAGAAGCTGTGCGCACTGAAGAACGAAATTCTGTGGCATTGATTGCTCCCTCGAATGACACAGAAAACATTTTTGATTTGTTGCTAAAGAGGTTTTCGTCTTTGGCAAAAATAATTCGTATCGTGTCTTATGTTCGTCGCTTCGTTCACAATATTCGTAAGAGAAATCGACTTGAACGTCATACCGAATCTATTTTAACGACATATGAAAATCATCAATCGTTAATGTTGCTAGTTAAAACCGTTCAAGCTTCAGTCTTTAACAATGAAATTCAACGACTTAATTTAAACCAACCGTTATCAAAACCCTTTCGTAAACTAAATCCGTTTATAGATAAGGTAGGTATTCTTAGGGTGGGCGGACGGTTATCTCGCGCTGGTCTAGAGTTTGAACAAAAATATCCTGCACTCTTACCTAGTGACCATGCCTTTACATTTAAACTCGTCGAATTCATTCATCGACAACATTGCCATACCGGACAGAATACTACTCATTATCTTCTTTTACAACAATTTTGGATACTATCTGCAAAACGAGTTATACGCCGGTGCCTCTCAAAATGTATTCGATGCTTCCGAACTCGACCGATACCTTTAGAGCCTTACATGAGTGACCTACCGTCTTATCGAGTAAATGAAGTCAAACCGTTTTCCGTAGTAGGCGTGGATTTCGGCGGACCGTTTCGTATTAAGCTCGGTTCTCATCGCGGAGCAAAGATCGACAAGGCTTACCTTTGTTTATTCGTCTGCCTTGCGACAAAAGCGGTCCACCTCGAGGTGGTCTCCACTCTGTCTGCAGATGGTTTTCTAGCTGCGTTGCGAAGATTTGTAAGTCGGCGAGGACGCTGTAATATTATACACGCGGACTGTGGTACGAACTTTATCGGTGCTAGCAATTATTTATCGTTACTCGAACAAGCTTCGCAAACCGAGCAGATCAAATTTAAATTTAACCCTCCTTCTGCCCCTCATTTCGGTGGTGTGTGGGTGTACAGTAAAGAATGAAATCGCACTTGTATCGGATTGTTGGCAACCAAGTGTTAACTTTCGAAGAGCTAACCACTTTATTCGCACAAATAGAGTCAGTTTTGAATTCGAGACCTTTATGTGCCTTAAGTGCTGATCCTAATGACTTAAACGTGTTAACACCAGGCCATCTCTTAACGTTGGGACCTCTTAACAGTGTTCCAGACGAAGATTATTATAACGTAAATTTATCTCGATTGAACCGCTGGCAACTGATTCAATCTTTTGTGCAACATTTTTGGACTCGTTGGAAAAACGAATATTTGAATTCGCTTGTTCAGCGCGCAAAATGGACGAAGGTGTCCAAGCCACTATCGTTGAATTCAATTGTAATGATCAAAGACGATAATCGTAATCCTTTACAGTGGTCTTTGGGAAGAGTCATTGACTTACATCCAGGCTTAGATGGTGTTGTCCGCGTAGCCACCGTGAAAACCAAAGATTCTTGTGTAATACGACCTTTGGTCAAGTTGTGCCCCTTCCCTCAGAATCGGACTCTTAATTAATGTTTTTAAATAACATTTTTAGTTTAAGTAGTTTTTATGCGTTTCATTCATAATAAGGTTTTAATTGTGTTTGGTTCTATTTGTAAGTTTAATTTTATTTAATCGTTTTTTTTTTGTATACGGAAAATACCAGCTGTATTTTGGTGGGCGGTATGTTCACTTATTGATACGAATTCGAAATTCCCGCCAGCGCGTGTGGTTTGAAGTTACCTAGCTAACTCGCTAACGGTATACTGGTACACGGTCGATTTGATTGGCCACGAGAGTGTGATATCGACTCGGATCGCGCGCGGCACGCTAAGTTGAACTGCCTCCAAATACGTACTAAATATATATATTAAAGTACATAAAAAATCAATAAAACTAATCACAGTGTGTGTATAGTGCTGTGGATATATGGATTTCGCTAGATTACTACCAGCTATTCATCCGGGTACCCGGCGCGTGTGACCGCATGATTGCTCATCCGCCATCAACCAAACCAGCCTTCAGGAGCCACTAAAGCACCTCATCCACACGGAGTGGAACGACCTGCTGCTACCAGTAAGTCTTTGAACCACTATTCGCTTTTGTTGGCGGGATTCAACATCCTGTTCCAGAGTGAGGTTACGGGCCCATGATCGGCGGGGTCATTTCCTCACACTTACTATTAGGTACAGAATAACAAAATATTTTATTTATCATTTCATATAAATTACATAATACAAATAATAATAAATGATACAGATTAATAAAATTATTTGATTAAATAGATTTCAATAAATAGATTTTATGTCATGGAGAAGGAAGAGAGACCCATATTAAAATTTATCATCAAAAAAACTCGTTTAAATTATAGTAAGCCTTAGCTAATAGCATGCTTTTTAATAATGCAATGATTTTCTTATCACTTGTCTCGTTTATCAGATTGTTTGGCAATTTGTTGAATATTTTTATGGCAATATCATTTGCCATGATTAATGTCGTTATACCTCTTTCTTCCAAAATCACAAGAAGTTCCATACCCAGTAGTCTTCTACACCTTAATATATTTTTTTTTACCTTAATTGCTCATCTGTCAATCCTTAATTTTTAGCGCCATAAACAGCTGGAGCTCGGATAGAAAAGCATTCCGTTCTTCTCTGTTTATTTCCCCAAAATAGAATTGATTTAATTTCTTACCAAAATAAATATTAAAGGAATGTTTTAGTTACGGTTGTTTTAATTTGTTTGCTAGATGTCTGAAGTGAAAAATCTGTCTATTTTTATAGATTATTGAATATTTTTATTATTGGCATTGTTAGATTCCAGCAACACATTTATTTCGCCTGATTTTGATGGACTCATCGGTGTATAGATTTTTATAACTTGGACGCATTTACGTACGTAGAAACTTAAGTGTATTTTAGTGTTCTCTATTTTTTAATTTCGTTCGACCTCAGCAAGTCCCTGTGATTTTCGAACCATTCATAGGTCACAGCCGCAACGCCTTTTAAGCCGGTTAAAAGCCAGACTCAACAGTTGGAAAATCGCCAACCATTGGCAAAGAACAAAAAAAATGTCTGTAAGCGATTCCAGTCTCTAAGGAGAAGAGAGAAGTTAATAGATTTCATTAATTAACCCGTTCACTGGACCGAGTGATTGGAGCGCAGTCCCAAGATAAAAAGTGACAATCCGACGGCGCGGGGATTTCCAGTTACACCTTTTTACGTATGGGACGCGACGTGGGTAAGCCGCTTAGGGATCCATTCGTGGATGGATCAAATGCTTGTGTATAGAAAACCGAATGAGAAGAGTGAAAAGGGCAAATAAGTCCTTGATTACCCGATTACGCGAAACCGTGACTGTTTCCTCTGTATTTCTTTTTGCGCCTCAGGAATTAGGGTAGGCTTTCGTATAACGAGTATTATACTTTATCTCCTTTATTTACTTCACTGAGGAAAACGCTATCACAGAGACACTTGGGAAAATATGGATTTATTGTTTTAAGAATAGAGTTTCTGTTTGTGATGTTTTTGTTTTGTTACTTTTATGAATTTGAAGAGGATTAATTCCAAATCAAAAAGGTTGATGATTGAAATGTCTCTTATATTAAAAGAGGTTTTGGGTGGAAAACCGTTTGTAAACGGTGAAGACTTTGAAGCAATTATATAGGCCTTATAACCTTGTAACCCATACTTATGCTAGTTGGGGCAAAGTCATGCCCCTTGGTGGGAACGAATATAATCTGTAATGATGATGATGATGATAATCAGGAAGATTATGGAGATCGCTCTGAAGTACTATCGAAATTGTAAATACAACCTATTTTTTATATAGATTTTTTATTTAATATGAGATTTAAATAAGTCACCGAACACCTTACCTTCAGATGGGCAATCTACTTGTCTGATTATTTACATTAATTAAGAAACAAGTAATATTTACCGAAATTTCACCAAAATCCATGATCATTAAGTAAGCAATTTAACATGGACTCTTATAAATGTATGACAAGTCTTGTCAATTCAATTCACATTCCTAAATTATAAATTTAAAGTACCGAAGATGAGTTACAATGAGCGCTGTGCCAAATTCCATCTTTTGCCATTATCAATGAGACGTTCAATTGCCGACATTGTAATGTTGATGAAAATTGTGAGGGGAACTATTGATTGTCCTGAACTGCTAGGCAACATCTGTATTAGGGTACCTGCACGTGTGCCTCGTAACAAAGTTCACATGACTCTCGGTGTTCCTCTCTCTCGCACCAACTTCAGACAGAATAGTTTTAGGATTAGAGCCAGTAAGTTGTTTAATAGTCTCAATGTAGATGTGGACATATTTCATGATGGTATCCATAGCATCAAAAATGTTCTGTTGGATTTTTTCTGAAGGAGGTAATCTGACGCATTTTTGTTTTAGATTCTGTTTCTTTTTTTTGTTTTTTGTTCAATTTTGTACTGTTGCACTCTGTTAAAATATTGTTTTATACTGTTTGTGTTGGTAACTGACAGCTGTGTAGTGCAGTGTGCTGATTAACTTGTGGCTATTTGTGATAGCTTTTAATTGGCATATAGTAGTTATTATAGTTGTTTATATTTGTTATCATTGCTGTTAGCTATCCTAATATAATAAAATAAAATAAAATTATCAGTTTTATTCATACTGACTTCTTCATCATAATGAAGGAGACGCAAGATGCACACAGGATGCATGCAGGACGCAGGATGTATGCATCCAGCCCTACTCTTGTGGCATTATGACATTCTGTTTCGCAATTTCGGAGTAAATTAGGTTCTTTTGGTAATTTAGTCCTGCTAGTCCATCCATAACGTCATGGTGGTGTTTTTAATACTAACATTTTTTCTTATTAACTAAAACAATGTTTGGAAATTTTAAACGTAGTTATTACAAGCTACATAAGAACTACTTTATGGTGAACATGTAAAGTATGAAGCGTTGCTGTATGTACTACATACCCTATTTCTTCGTTTAAAATGAAAACTCTTAGGAGTTTAATGAAAGAATCATGCACATGGCAGGTTGAAACTCCAGACATCTGAATCAAAAGGCCGACGGCACTGATGTTTCAAAACGGATTTGTCGATATCAGAAACGACTTCATTTATATTAAAGACAAAGTCTATACCACCCAAAATCCGTAAAGTGACTAACGCAATTGATATAATATATTGTCAAAAAAAAAACATGACGACGTGGTGGGCATTTTCAGACTCAATTTTTTTTTTCAATACAATTAAATTTTTATAAAAAAATCTAGTATAATATCCTTTTTGGTTTAATTTTAGGTGACTTGTTTGCCAAGTCAGGTAGTAAATAAATAAAATAAATGAATATTATAAACAAATATCTGAACACTGCAACCTCTTTGATCGATCGGTACAAAAAAAACTGTGTTATTGCAGTCAACAAAATCGCAGCTGCTATGAAACAATCCTTTGCGAGCCATTTTAATGTTGGGAGAACAATGAACAATTTTTTGAATTTCAACCGGGACGTTTCAAATGTGACCACCGTACTCGTCGTGAATAAAATTTTAAATAAAATCTGGAGTGTTTACTCTTTTGGAGGTAACTGTGTAAATCCGTTTTTTGTTGACGACCACACAAACATCCTTTTACATGAAATAAAAACGCTCTGAGCACGTCGCTCTGTGAGCGTTTTAAGAGTGAAAAATATTTAACTTGAGTTTAAATTTGGTCGTTTGTTGACACTAATTAACTAACGCCTGATGTTTATGGAAATCAGAGATGAGATAATCTAAGCATTATAAGCCGACTGTGTACATTTGGCAGTATTCACATACTACATACTAATGAGCTTGTATTGAGTGGTCAAGTCGAGTGATGAGAACACCGGTTTCAAGGTGTCACGATCCCTTAGGTACCGGGTTCGAGTCCCGGTGGGGGCAGATATTTGTGTGATGAATGCGAGCATTTGTACTTTAGTCATGGTTTCTATCAGTTACCCTTTTTTTTGTTTCCCTGAGGAAAATGCATTAAATTGCATACTCCGGCTGTGGCGAGCCGGCGGTTATGTGGGGCTCTCCTCCCCAGAAGGGGAAGGCCTACCCACTAAAAACCTCAGGGATGGCCTTCCTCAGGCATGAAGGGAGCCCCAGGCCAGCCTACCAACTAAACACTACCTACAGCCTTTGGTCAGGCGGAAGGCCTGGGACCCTATCGGCTTGAACCAACGCTCCCGCCCTCCAGAACGGGGCGGTGCATAGCGCAGCCTCAGGAGAGTGCGTGCGCTCTGATGTGGGTTCGGTTGCCAGAGTGGTCCGAATAGTATTTAATGATTAGCCTGTATGGAACTAGAGACAGCATCTATTGAACCCTGTTTGGTGACCACATTAGTACACTATTGCAGCGGCCAGCAATAGAAGCACTGATGGATGGCCCCCGGGAACGCGAAGCGACTTCCGGGAACCCCCAGCCTCCGCTCCCCTGCGTACAGGGGAGCCCTCCTCGGGGGAGGCTACACTCCCTCCCGCGATCTCCTCCACCGACGACGCCCCCCGGCCACGGAAGGGGCGTGGTCCATCCCGGGACGCCGTATCCGCGGTCTATCAGTTACCCTAGATTCCATAACACAAGTCTTACAGAGCTTACTTTGGACTAGGCTAATTGGTATAAGTGTAAAAAATACATATTAATTATTATTAATAGACATCTTCTCAAATTAGTTATAAGTTTATTGAGTAATTAATATTGACTTTTGTGAGTTTGCTGAAGGGATTTATTACTCATATGTATGATAACAAATGTAATTATTATTCGCATTTTAGTTTATACATATATTTATCTTAGCGGTAAGAAAACTTAGCAGTTCTTACAAGCTTTGTAACTAAAATATTCATCTTTTGGACAGTTACATTTTAGTTACAAAACACAGTTTTAGTTTAATGTTACAAAATTAGGATATTTTTAATATACATGTATTTTATATCAAACAATAAAACAATATAACTACTCACAAATGTATATTTTTATATGATGCTCTAAGGATCAACGGGGAACAATCCTAAAGAAGAAGAAACTATAGTGGAATCGAATAGCCCGCACTGGACTTGCCTTGAAACTTATAGCAGCGTTGACTCAGGTCACAAACAATTAAGTACTTTGTACATTTTGTATTTTGTACATCTAATGTTGTACGAAAAAGATTACATAATAAGTAAGTGATCGTAAAATTGGTTAGAAAATTTCAAGACAAGAAGAAACAAGTTATGAAAAAGGTTGAAAGAAAACGTATGAACCGAAAATGTTAATAGCTTGCCGACGACTGGTACTTTATTAATCAGCATCTACAAATGGTATCCAAATTTATCGAAAAGAAATTATCGTATGTTTCATATGATATACTGAAACTGACAAAAAAGGAGCTTCGCA
This sequence comes from Scirpophaga incertulas, assembly GCA_036419045.1. Lineage (NCBI taxonomy): Eukaryota > Metazoa > Arthropoda > Insecta > Lepidoptera > Crambidae > Scirpophaga > Scirpophaga incertulas. The sequence continues at coordinate 24,288,866 of CM071637.1, forward strand.
ATTGATCTCTCGGGATCCGCTGTGATGGGGCGGATCGTGTTTACTTTTAAACATTAAATTCCAATTACTTAATGGATCGGGGAAAGAGAGTACTATAAATTTAAATAGGTTTCTTATGCGAATATGTTAAGAGGTAGCCTTTAGGTACTTCTTATACACGACAAAGTGAAAAACTGAATTAGTTGAAACCTTTGACGGTGTCTATTCAAAGCATGTTATATTTATTTATAATTTGAAGGGTAATCTCCAAAAAAGGACTGTATTTTCAAGAATTCAGAATTCAGTTTTGTTTGGTAAGTCATATTTCAGATTTAGTTTGATCATATGAGTTTTATTTAATTAACCAGAGATTTTTCGTAAAATCAACAAATACAAAAAAAAATTACTACTATCCGAAACTATTGTTCTATTCCGTCCAACCACTAGGGTGAGTTTAAACTGTTCTTATTCGCTGACATCCATTCTGAATTATTTAAGACTAGAAAGACGTCTAGGTCGTTCCCTAACAACTGCTCCATTAATATTTTCCTAATATATTTCTTTTGTCAGCAGTGTTTCGACCATCTTTTCTAAGTGTACAAGTGATTTAAGCATTACCTTCTCGATTTTTGTCACTATATATTCTTTAACACCGCATATTTATATATAAACTAGCTGTGCCCGCGACTTCATCCGCGTGGAATATTTATTTTGAGCATCATATTTATTTTTGCAAACAACTATCTTAGCTGTTACCCACGACTTTGTCCGCGGCAATTTCTGTTATTATCTTAGAATTTAGTTTTAAGTTTTTAAAAGAACATAATTATTTTAAAGTACTTCTGCGTTAATTATATTTTTAGTTTTATTTTCTTGTGGCAGAAGAACATATTGGTATTCTCCGCAACCCGATCTTGACAACGCGACACATATCCAAATTTGATTACCATAAAAACGATTCTAGTGAGTTAACCTTAAAAGATAGACATATACTGTCGCGGGCATTTTTTTTAGATCATTTCAAGAGGAATAATTTTTTCATACATATATTTTTTGGTATCTTGAACCGTTTTCGCAGCGCACGCAACGGAAGCCCTCAAATATGAATAATTTTCACCGCTTTTTCCACATTTTCCATTATTTCTTCGCTCCTGTTAGTCACAGCATGATGTTATGTACTAAAGCCTTTCTCGATAAATATTCTATTCAATAAATAATATTTTTTTAATTCGAACCAAGGGTTCCTGAGCGTTGAAACAAACAAACAAACAAACTCTTAAGCTTTATAATATTAGTATAGATAATAAATACACTTTCATAAATAATAGATAAGCATTGCATCATACTTCTAAAGGAGAAAGTTGTGTGTCTACATAACTTGATGTATTAAGTCACTACAGCTAAGTTGCTGAGATCATAATACACCAACAAAACTTAAGTTTCCACCAAAGAATGTGCTAAATGTGGATAAGTTGAACTATGCTATAAAGAGGTGAAGGCTGGATATAGCTACAGAGGATGTATGGATGTTTATGTACATTTTTCATCATATCTATTCCTATTTAGTATACAATAATTGTATAGTTTATACTATATCATTAAATAAAAAAAATAGGATTATCAAGTATTTCCCTTGTACGCCTTATAATAAATATATAATTTGTCGTGTCTTATGATAGAAAATGTTACATATAATGTAGAAGTTCGGTAATTGAACGTAACATAGACATAGACATAACTTTATTTGCAACCTTGACACAAAATATACACCAGAACATTATTAAAAATACGTAGGTAACATTGTGCCCTAGTAGCAAACAGGTCTCGGCTCAGCGTTGTGCTTCACATAGCGCGAAGCGCTGATATTCTGCCGAAACCCTTTGAGAGGGTAAGTAAACCAGACAGCAGACACACAGAGAGAAACAGACAAACCTAAGCATACATATTACATTAATAAATAAAGCGCAATACGTGAATGTACACAGATAATATTAATATATATACACACATACATACATATACATATATATACACATACAGATACATATCTCCCAATTAGCCATCAGCATACAAATGGATGGAGAGTCAGCATATCTATCAGGCAAACCAGTTTTTGTAACACATGTTGTTTTATTTTTTTTTTTAAACGTAGATTTACACTTTAGTTGCCGTATGGGAGGTGGGATGTTGTTCCAACATTTGGTTGCCTGATAGCGAAAACTTCCCCTAAACGCCGCAGTCTTATGCTGCTGATATGACAGTAGAAATCATAGCAAAATTAATTGGTACATTGTCAATATCTAGAAAAGCCTCGTTTCCACCTACTTATTGCTATTTCTCATCAGGTGAAATGGAAAACAAGCGATTTAACAATCATAAAATCTGTCTGAAAGAATTGAACCAGTAAAATAAGCACACTGGTCCCTCGAAATTACTGTATAACGTATACCTCTATATTTTTGACACGTGACATACCTCGCAGACTCGCGGCACTCCGTCTCAGTTATAAATATGCGTTATTCATGTCCAATTTTCACCCCTTACTTCATATCGATGGCGGGTCGCAACTCGAGTGTTACGTGATCGAGCGACTCGGCTCCGTCTTAGCGTCACGTAGCGTAAGAAGGAGGCTATTCTCAAATTTCAGAGAAAAATTCACAAGTAAGCATTTTATTTTTTTTCGGTTAGACTTACGCTAAAGCCTCATAAGCTATGTATTGCTTGACTGTTAACGAGCCCGGCACGCTTCCGGGCTGTTAGGGTCGAACTAAAAAGTGAGTTATGCACCGCCCCCGTTCTGGAGGCGGGAGCGTTAGTTCAAGTCGATAGGGTCTCAGGGTTCCGCCTGACCAAAGGCTGTAGGTAGTGTTTAGTTGGTAGGCTGGCCTTTGCTAGAGTCCAACATAACCACTCGCCGTAGACCAGTTGCGGGTGGTATCCGGTGCGAAGTCGTCCAAGCACCAGGGGGTTGTCATAGCAACCACTGTGGTGGCGCGCCCCCTATGAGGATTCACTACCATCCCACGTGGGAAAAAAATAAAAATAAAAAGTGAGTTGACGCAAATTGAGCACGCGTCTACTGACTCGGACGCTCAAGATCACCGCGTCGTAGGTGTCACAAGTTATCAGTGCGATATATAATTTTACGTGAATTCATCTTTAAGGTTACATTTGTACGTGAAGATTTTGTTTGTATTTGATTAGTTACCGCATACTTTGGATGCTGCGTATATGGTAGCTTGGTAGCAAAGAATATATATCTTGGATTGTCAGCATAACTCGTAGCTCTCTTGAGTATTTCAATGTGTTTATAAAATTCTGACTTACTCTTGACTAGCTTTGAATACAAAATCAAAATCTATATAAGGCAATATTTTATAATATAGCAATAATTTTATAGTCAGATGGCAGCAATTATAATAATGTGTACTTGATATACATAGAAGGTTACTTACCGCAATTGCGCATAAAAAATATAGGCAATTTTATTGGAAATTAAGGATCGCATTCGAAACTTCATAATATTTTGTTCACACGAACTCGTACAAATATGTGGAAATGTATTGATTTTCGTGAGTCGTTACGAATGCAGGTTGTTTAAAGATTCCTACTAGTGATTTTTACATTTTAATTATCATTCCATAATGGAAATACTCACGTATATTTATTAATATACTGAAGAGTTGTTAAAGTTTTCTTAGTCTATACTAATATTATAAAGAGAAAAGATTTGTATGTTTGTTTGTACTGAATAGGCTCCGAAACTACTGGACTGATTCAAAAAATCTTTCACCTTTGGAAAGCTACATTATCCCCGAGTAACATAGGCTATATTATATGAAAAAAAAAATAGAGATCCTTACTAAAACTCTAATAATGTACGTCGCGTGCGCTGCGAAAACTATTGATGATAGAACAAAATCATTTACTACGACTTTGCAGAACTCATCATTATCTACAAAAAGTGTCGCGACAGCATATGTCTAAATATTATAGTTATGTTACAGTAAGCGGTTTTTTATTCTAAAAATTTAATTTATATGCCGCCGCTTGACTATGTGTGTGTGTACTCGTGCGAAGCCGGGGCGGGCCGCTAGTATCTATATCTATAGTATCTATATACACCAATTATACAACAGACTTAGAGAATAACACCCCCGTTCAACCAGCACGTTATATTTGCTAACGTACTCTGAGAAACTTTCTTAAGGTAACACTTAAAACGTTCCTAGGATGTGTTGAGCGGTAACTAGATAGAAGATATTTATTCTGTAACTATAGATAAATTATTCGAGTACAAATTCTATCAATAGAGGAAGGTTTGGAAATATTACTTGCGCTGTTCTTTTCTTACGGTAACACTTGAAACGTTTCTAAGATGCGTTGAGCATACTGGATAGAAGATATTTATTCTGTAACTATAGATAAATTATTCGAGTACAAATTCTGTCAATAGAGGAAGGTTTGTAAATATTACTTGCGCTGTTCTTTTCTTACGGCAACACTTGAAACGTTTCTAAGATGCGTTGAGTATACTGGATAGAAGATATTTATTCTGTAACTATAGATAAATTATTCGAGTACAAATTCTGTCAATAGAGGAAGGTTTGTAAATATTACTTGCGCTGTTCTTTTCTTACGGCAACACTTGAAACGTTTCTAAGATGCGTTGAGTATACTGGATAGAAGATATTTATTCTGTAACTATAGATAAATTATTCGAGTACAAATTCTGTCAATAGAGGAAGGTTTGTAAATATTACTTGCGCTGTTCTTTTTTTACGGTAACACTTGAAACTTTTCTAAGATAAGTTGAATACTGGATAGAAAATATTTATTCTGTAACTATAGATAAATTATTCGAGTACAAATTCTGTAAATAAAGGAAGGTTTGTAAATATTACTTGCGCTGTTCTTTTCTTACGGCAACACTTGAAACATTTCTAAGATGCGTTGAGCATACCGGATAGAAGATATTTATTCTGTAACTATAGATAAATTATTCGAGTACAAATTCTGTCAATAGAGGAAGGTTTGTAAATATTACTTGCGCTGTTCTTTTCTTACGGTAACACTTTAAACTTTTCTAAGATAAGTTGAATACTGGATAGAAAATATTTATTCTGTAACTATAGATAAATTATTCGAGTACATGTTGTGTCGATAGGAGAATCTTTGTGAATATTACTAGGGCTGTTCTGTTTTTACGGTGACACTTGAAAGAAATATGATATATTTGAGAGACGACCAGTTCACCAACGAAGAAAATGAAGGGAGTTGCGTACGCTAGCAATAATAATAATAATAATAATAATATTTATTTAATAAACACTCTTATAGTCAATGTTACATTTTTAGCTTAAATTATATGTATACACGTATTATAATAACTGTGAACATACCTGAACTAGGATTAACCTGTATCTCAGGCTTGTAATTACAAAATAAAAATATGGACACATAAATCAAATGCAAAATGTATATTATATTTGGTTAATAGCTAAATTTAAACAAAGTAAGAAAGATAAAAATATAAATAAAAATACAAATTATTTGGTAACTATTAATAGTTTCTCTGTATCGTCATACGACATAACTTGAAGTGCTTCTTGAAGAAGTATTTTAGTTTTATGATAGGTACAATTAAACATACATAGCTTGGCGTTTAATCTATTATATAGAAATGGTCCCAGGAATACATAAAATCTGGCCAAGAAAGTATGCTTAATTCCCATACTTTGAGCACAAACAATATCCCTTCGTCTTTTGTTAGTATATTCGGTGCTAAAGGGAAGTGTTGAGTGCTGTTTAAGGACTGTATTCATTATAAATAGTTGTCTCACAGTTAAGACTTTACAATCCTTATATAGGAGGTGCGTGGGAAAAAGAAATGAACGAGACGTGGATACTTTTAACACGGCCCTTTGTGCTCTCTCAACCAATAGAATATATGTTTTTGCGGTCCCACCCCATGAGGTTATGCAGTAGGTAATTATTGATTGACACAGTGAAAGGTAAATCTGTCTAACTAGTTTAAAATTTTCTATACACCGAAGTTTCTTAAAAACAAATATTAATTTGCGAATTCGACTACATAAAGCATCAATATGGTACTTAAATGAAAGGCGGTCGTCAATGATAATGCCCAAGTATTTTTGTTTATCAGTGTTATTAATTAATGGACACTTACACTTGTCGCTTTCTTTCTTGCAGTAGTGAGCATAAAGAGCCGGAGTAATTGACAAGGTCTTAGGTTTGCGGAAACAAAAATTTATGTATTTAGTTTTATCAACATTCAACGTTAGTAAATGTTGATGAAGCCAATTATTAACAATATTGAAACCTTGCTGCGCATGCTTAAATACATTCTCCTCTGAGTTTGCAGAGAAAAGTAAAACAGTGTCATCAGCGTACGATATGATTTTTCCAGAACATATACTTAAAGAACAGAGGTCATTCACATAAATTAAAAATAACGTCGGGCCTAAAATACTTCCTTGAGGAATACCAAAGGGAGTATTATTAATATCAGTACTGATAGCATTATTAATTTTCACACATTGAGTACGACCGTTTAAGTAACTTTTAAACAATTTCAGTTGAGTGCCTCTAATACCTAATGATTCTATTTTTTGTAACAGGATAGGTACAGAAATCGTATCAAAAGCCTTTGCAAGGTCAAGGAATATTCCTAACGTCCGGTTGCCCTTATCCAATTCCTGGACTAAATAATTAGTGAGGTGATGCACTGCATCTGAAGTTGATAGTTTTGATCTAAATCCAAACTGATTTTTCGATATCATTGAGTTTTTATCTAAGTAATCTACGAGCCTTTTATTAATAATTTTTTCTAATATCTTAGAAATAGCTGGCAGAATAGAAATAGGCCTGTAGTTTGAGATTTGATCTTTGCTACCTGATTTGTACACTGGGACAACAATAGCCTTTTTCAGACACTTAGGGAATACTCCGTCCGCCAAGCACTTTTGTAAAATGAATGTGAGTGGGGCTAACAAGATGTGTTTAAACTGTTTTAGAATCTTATTAGATATGTTATCCCAACCTACCGCAGAATTGTCCTTCAAACCAATGATTATATGTTCAACCTCAGCCTCGTCGGTATTCAATAGCACAAAAGACTCCAACGTATTAAATGAAGAGATCTGGTTATTCCGCGGCGTAGGGAGAGAACGATTTTGAATACTTTCTGCTAGAGATTTTCCTATATTAACGAAAAAGTCGTTAGCACTATCGACCGAAGATTGCTGAGACGTAAGTTTTAATAGTAAATTAGAGGATGACTCACGCTGCTGCGATAAACACGTAATGTCCTTAATGTATTTCCATATCTTTTTACTGTTCGTACCTGCGTTTTCTAATTCACATTTGTCGTAATTAGATTTAACTTTTTTCAAAAGATCATTACAGAAATTTCGGTACCTTTTGTATGACCTTTGCAGTACAGAGTTGAGTGGATCCAATTTAGCTTTCATATGAAGCTTGTCTCGGTTTTTCATACAACGTATGAGTCCCGGCGTGATCCAAGGTTTGATGTTATAGTTCCTATTACTTATTCGAAACTGCATCGTATTCTTTATTACAGCTTGTTGTACGTTGTTTATCAAGTACGACATACAAACATCCGCGTCATCACAATTGTACACTAGGTCAAGATTAATGCTGCGTAAGTCATGCTCTAGTTTTTTATAATTGATTTTAGTTTTGTATAAATGCTTGCGAGTCTTATCAAATAATTTACATTTTAAGGTTAGTAGTACACTTTTATGGTCTGTTATTGATGAATTGGTGACAAGAGTGATCGAAGGAAAATTGGTTTTTAACATTATATGATCCAAGCAGGAACCACTTTGATGAGTTGGAAGCAAATGTGCCGGAAGCAAACCATGAAATGAACATAAGTTTAAGTACTCATGAGCAGCAGTATCGTTGTTAGACGGAAGAATATTAATATTTAGGTCACCTGTCAAAATTATGTTTTTAAAACTTGAAAGGTTCCGTAATGTGTTGTCTAGCGATTCTGTAAAACTATTTATGTTAGTAAATGACGGTGGCCTATATATTGCTAATATTGCGATGTCGAATCCAATTTTAATTAGCATCCGATTACAATTTGACATAGTAGGTTCTTCTACCGATACGTTCAGATTATCCCTGGTATAAACTACTAGCCCATCATTTTGGTTATAATTGGCACTACTATTGTATAACTTATAACCCGGCATTAGCGGCAAATTACAACTTTTACTCAGCCAGCATTCCGTTAAAATGATTACATCACAATCAACATTTAATCTTTGCAAAAAAATACCCAAACTATCGTAATTCTTAAAAATACTACGTATATTTTGCGTTAATATAGTTAGTGGATTAGTAATGTGAGAAAGATATTGTTTGCATGCCTCAACGTCACAACTTTTTGACTCAGATACAGAGAAATTATCCAATTCAGACATAATACTAACAGACATATTATAAAACTAGAAAAAATAAAACACGAAAAAAAGTACTAATAAATTAATAATTATTGGCGCTCTTAGGCGCCTTCATAGTCTATAGAATTAATGTACCTTTTTTCTGCGATTTTCCTGGCAGGGCATTCACTGTCGCCAGTTTTATGTTCACAGGGCTTTTTAAAACGGAAGCATGTGGCACATCGTGATGGACCTTCTTTTTTCGGACAAACCTGTACACCATGACCTGTGTCTCCACAGTGACTGCAGGTTTCCGTTTCTTCCCGGCATGTCTTTGCTGCATGACCATATTGTTGGCACTTGAAACACCTTGTCACCAAAGTGTAGTCTCTAACAGGGCAAGAAGACCAGTTTATAAATAGTCTATCCTGGGATATTAGGATCTTGCGTATATGGGCTGTTACTTCAATTATGTAGTTACAGGTCTTGCTATCTTTTTTACCCGATTTATGGCTCAGTTTAATAGAGTTCAAAAAATTTTCAAGCGATATATCTTGTATCTTGCCGGCCAAGTTTTGGTGGAAAATTGAGTTGAAGACTTCTGTCTCCTGCATATCAGAGGGTACACCGAGTACAATAATTCTGGGCTTTCGTTTGTACGGTTCATCAACTGTAAAACCAGAAGACCTCAGCTGTGTGGATTCTTTTAATTTTTCAACGTCGTCCTTGGTCTCAGTGCTGATAATTACACCTCCATTTTTGGTTTTTCGTAAACCGGTCACGTGCAATTTTAATTGTTCTGGGCATATAATTTTCTGTACCATAGACTTGGTTTCTTCGCTGGATATCGATTTATCCGCAGGGAAGATAGCTACGGATTTAAAACCAGAAGGACGGATATGATTGTTAGGACCTTTTTTTACCATCTCTGCGAATGAACAAGAGTCTTTGGTCGGTATTGTAGAAGTCTCGATACTCTGTTTGAGTTCCTGGAGTTGCAGGGATAAATTATGTTTCTCTTTTAGGGCCTGAAGTGTCATATGCGTTTGAACAGACTTAAGCTTGAGAGCTTGGTATTGGACAGCTAATTGGGAGGTCCCGTGGCTCACATTACGGCAAAGGTTATGTATTCTATTTCTTTGCTCCGAATTAAGTTTTCCTTCGCAAGAAATGGCACAAACATCATTTAAACATTGCTCTATGCTGGTCATCCATTGTTGTATCTCGGGAGTTGGTACCGCCTCCGGGAGATCATCTTTTCCTGAATCAGGCTGAGGTGGTGGTCTTGAAGGCGTCGGTGGCGGGGTGCGACGAATCAAACCGCTTCGGTTAAAAGGGCTACTATCCATATCACACAATATATAAAACACGCATTTGAATCAGAAACAAACTAAGTCGTCGAGTCAAGTAGGTCACACTGACATGAGTAAGATCTCTTCCGCGTTTTGAATAGCTAGGTCACACTTTTGCAGATGATTTATTTTTATAATTAATTATTGACACGTCCGATCACATTGGCCGATCAATATAGCATCAATCAGATCACAGTAAGCAGAGTGATAGCACTAGTAAATGAATAAATAAATTAACATTTATTTGACAACATTAACATTACTCAGATTGACTAAGATGACAAAATTATAGTACAAAGAGAACACAATTATGCTAAATATGCTGATGATACGGATTGCCACTACGTTTTGCGACTCGATGGCATTTGTTTGCAATGCGCGTAATATGTGAATCAGTTGAAACTGATGAGAATGTGCATAACAGATAAATTCACTGTGGAGGACAGATAACTGTGAAACGGCATTCTTTCGTACTGATTCGCTGCATAATACCTCGCACTGAATAACAATACGGAGAGTAATTCTGCTTTATTTTTCCTTGAGGAAAGTAAAGACAAGTAAAGAATCTTCGTGGATGCTACCAGGACCAAGTACCACGCTCCACAGGAAAGACATACCGACTAAACTCAGTCTTATCCCTAGGCTATAAGAGCCATATAGACGGATACTCTTGATAGAGACCGCTCATCTATGGGAAAAGAGGCAGTGCGTCGCCGAATTGCTGGCAGTTGAGACGGGGTGATCGCACTCGTTGATCATAAGGGTGATGTCGATCGATTTATCTTCGAAACGGAGCGATCGTGACCCGCCAACTAGCTAGTTGAGCTAATAGAAGCGCCATTAAGCCTAAGCATAGCAAGGGTAATATAATGGATTTCACAATTAATCGAGTAAATCGAAAGGAAGCCCGTCATGTTCGCAAATCGCGCTTACTAGTAGCGGACTGGAGTTTTTAGTCAGAAGAGCTAACTCCACGAAATCTAGGACTTTTGTCATCTACAAGATGCGGGTGCCGTTTGCTGTTTGCCAAAGGGCGAGGTTTGGGCCTTCATAGTTGGGTTTAGGATGGGTTTGATGGCTTGTGATGCCGATTTTGGCAGCGCTGGAAAATCGGCGCAAATGTTGGAACTAGTTTGGTGGAACAGATGGGAGGAGTGGATCGGATAGACCGCATTTGTAGCACTGGGCGCTAAAGCGCAAGCTAAGCTGTGTAACTGCTGTGAGATTGATCATACAGGATATAGGATTTAGCAGTTAGGTATTCTTGCGCGAGCATTCCCACGTCGGGTAAGATTCGAGGCACTTGATACGTCAATAGGCCGTCGTGAAATTTTGCCATGTTGCCCATAGAGTTGACAACCATAAAGTAATTATTAACAAGATTTCCATATAATAGGCCAGTTACGCACTTGTAACTTCTTTAGTGTTGCGAGTGGCAATGGGCAGCAGGAATCACTCACCATCAGCTTATCCTCCATTTATTTGCCCTTCTCCGATACAAAAAAAGAATGTAAGACAATGAAAACATGGTTAATATATATCCATAGTCCAATAATGTTAAAAGTGTGACCCCCTTAACGGGACATGTAATTGAGTCCAAATTATTAGCAAGCTATTTGTCATAGACTTAAGGTTTTTATTCTAATTTTGGAAAGCTCATATCACTATTTCAAGAAACTTAAAAGATGAAGAGGAAAGCTTGAAAAAGCTTATAAAGCTATCACGGGAAAGACAAGAATTAATACAATCAAGGTAACGACGATGTAAACCCGACGTGTCATCGGATTTGAAACTTTAGCATCACGTGGTCAGCCAAATTGGCTTACTTACGTCACGTAACGTAAAAAGTCAGTTCTAGCTCACGACAACGGCCGTGTGGCAAAGGAAAGGGAATAGTCTGAAGGAATTCTTCAATTAGTTTGTAGATTAAATCGAAATCACGTAAATTGCATTGAGAAATAGCTCGTATTATACACGTGATTGTACTTATTAATACTTTGATATAAAAGGTTGTATAACATTTTGTAAACTGTTTTTTACAAAAACATAATTCTGCATGTATTTGAGAAAGTTGATTTATAATGTTTTGGTTACTTTTTCAATATTTCTTCTTTCTGTGGATGATACTGTTGTATTTGCATTTTCACCCATGTACTGAAATATGTAATTGAACAAAAATGACTGAATAGAATTAGTTACACTGTTATCATTATTCACGATCACATATACTGATCATAACTACTTTAAGTAGACAATCTGCTTTTTTGTGATCTAGTTCGTAATTTCAGAACAGACAGCACATGCATTATGAGAATGTATAAATTGGATAAAGTCTGACCAAATTCTACATTATCTCTTACATTATTCGTCTCATGCCGGCTGTAAACAGAGACCTAACACGTTTGGACAACATGTAAAGCAGTACCTGGCGCCAACTTGGGCTAGCCAACCAAATTCCGGTATTCGGCATCAAAGGATTTTGATCACCATCCTCTTTATTAACCCAACGTATTGACCCGGCACTTGGTCCAAAGTGTACAAGCGGTATCACGAAGTACAAGGCGAATTGATGCTGTCGAGCTACATATTTTAAATAGATTTTCCAAACATTACTTTGTATCGTCGTAAAGAAATGCGTTATCAGCCCTATTTAGCATCAGAGCACATGTTCGTTATTCGATTTTTATATATACACTTATCTGGCGCTCCTACGTTGAAGATGCCTGCGAAAAATCCGAAGTACTCGCGTACTTGATTAAAGCCTAATCGTTCTATCATAGTCAGGGGTAGCTCTTGCTCTCAATGTCTGATGTCGAACTCATAATTTGTTCTGAGGCCATCTTTAAACTTGCGCATACAAATTATTGATTTATATAATATGATATTATAAAAGATAATTGGAAACAGTAAAAAATATTAGACCTTTAGAGTTCTTGCGTGTACTTCTCGAGAAGGCTTTCATAATTATCTAACAAGTGTATTTTTTCGTACTTATGCACATAAGAGGATAAATTTGTCTTCGTATTCAATTTGTTTTAACCTCAGACAAAACAGAAATTTAGTCTTTAATTGGACTTTACAATGACTTTTGTAGTTTAAAATAGTAGTAGATTAATTGTAATAAAATCTTGAAAAGCAATCATTGTTCAATTAACTGTAATAATCGAAAGGGATACTCTTAGAGATTTATTTAAAGAGATTAATATAATGACTTTAGCGGGCCAGTATATTTATAAAAATTTGATTTATGTGTATAAAAATTGTACACATTTCATACTAATTATCAAATGCATATTTTAAACACCAGCCGTTCTAATGTACAGGCTACAAAAAAACTAAAGGTTCGTTTATGGAAGTTTCCACATAGTGTCGCTGAATTGTCTTTTCATAAGTTCAAGGTACATGTTAAAAAGACGCTAATGAGTGAGGGCTATTACAAAGTCAATGATTATTTAAATGATGCCAATGCTTGATGTTGATTTGAAGACATTACATTCTAAAGTGTAAATATTTGCTTACCCATATAAATTGTAAACACATACATATGTACATTGTATGATAAAGACATAATTTATTGTAAATGTTGTTATTACTTTTGATAAAGCTGATAAGTATGGTGGTCTAGTTGTCTGGTTAAGTATACCCTTATTTCCCCTACTTCCACATCCTTTACGTCCTATACTTCTTAAAAAGAAGAGTCCCGTGGATTAATCGGCTTCAACGCAACATATCTTAGAATCCACACCCGAACAGTACAAATATTTTGTATGTACTGCACAAATTGGTTTACGATTTGGGCATATGTGTTTGTCAAATTTTATATTAGTAACTGCACCTAAGATAGAGGATAAATAATCCTGGTGTGGTGCGACGTTTGTAATAAAAAAGGAAGTTAATTGTACTATTCAAGTGCGATGATTCGGTTACCTGAATACGAAGTAAGGCAAGGCGCTTATTACAGTTATTTAATTCAAGACATTGAACCTGAAGATACCCGATTGTGTAACGTAACGAAATTGGGGAAGCGAAGCGAAGCAAATGGCGTGATTAGTAGGGACCACTCTCCTTTCAATTGACATTATATAACGGTTGTAATATGATATTCCAAGAGATGAATTCCTATGGTTATTAAATTAACATTTTTAAAATGAAAACATCTTATTCACTCCGTAATTATATTGCTTTTGCTCAATCAATGACGTATTACTTTGTTTTGTTTGACTATGTTTTTAATACTGACCTGTATATTTATTTTACACTCTAAAACAATATGCTACAATAAAGTTAATGACTTCTTAAATAATAACAATGTGTTCGTCAAATTTTCGTGACTTTATTGTTGCATGTAATAACCTCAAATGTTATAAATATTGTTTTCACGATTATATGACATATAACAAATATAAAATTGACTGACATAGCATAACTATAACTAGTGCTGTAATGGTACTGAAATATGAATTTTTCTTTTAAGATTATTTTTCAATTGACGTTACTTATTATTGCTTAAGACGGGTAGTTTATATTATAAAATACAACTGAAATGAGGAGAAAAAAAAAGAATATTACTTCATTTTTCTTCTCGAGAAAAGTCTAAGTTGCCGAACCAGCTGTAGTGTTACTTTGTCTATATATAAAGATAGCTCTTTGTGTATTCTTATTTTCAAATTCGTTTTGTACGTCTAAATATCTATGTTAAAAAGAATAGATATTTTTTTATTATGATGCAAAACACTGTAAAAAGCAAAGCAAATATGTGTCAGTCAAATATAACAGTAACCCTAATATTTTTTTTTTTTGTAATTAAGTCGATCGAACTATTTTTTACTGAATTCTTTCCGTGTTAAATGACTTTAATATATTGCTGCGTAGTATTCCATGTAAGATAGTAGTTAGTTATCAATCTAAGGATCAAAAAAACTATTTATTTTGTTTGTAAGGACTAAAAAGAAGCTCAATTAATGTTAACATTTAAAAAAATCTTTACTTCAAATGGATACCCACCACTAAATATTATTTCGTGGGTATGAAACAGCCGGTGTATTAATTATTATTTTGTTTATCTTAAATAGCATATAGCTGACTAACTGATGATTAATCAATTCAACTCATAACGTCTTTGACAGAAATGAAAAGTTGCGGTCGTAGGTTTTTGATGACCTCTAAACTTAAAAGCCTTAAGTTCTTATGGTAAGTTGTTACTTATAAGAGATTTTTTTTTCAAAGTAATTGATATTATGCTGTAAAAGCAGTTGAAGTGGAAGAAACTTATGGACTCGTCTAAAAGTCGCAAATTAAAAAATACTTGTTGTGTTTGGCACGGCAAAAAATTATCGGTCATTTATTTTTTCTAAACGTCCAGACATGATTAAACGTAGTGTCTTTATATTATCTGGCTTAGTTTGATAAAAGGAAGACTTCGTTTCTTTTTTAGTTATACTATAACTAATAAAATATTTTTATAAGATTCATTAAGCATGATATCTGAATAAAGAATTTTCCATTTTTGACTAAATATAATAAAATAAATTTTTACTGTTTATATATTCTTGTCAACTAATCATCATCAATTGGGTTGAATTCTTCAATACTTCACCAAGAATAATAATTAATAATTTTTATAAATAATTTATGCATTCTCATCATTAGTTAAAAAACTAGATATTCAAGCATTGTCTTTTATTGACTAATTTGTGGATTAAAATGCACGTTTTATAACTCAAGACATTATATGTCTTTAAAACATCTTTGTTTATTTGACAAAGCTAAAAAAAATACAGAAAAACGTTGTATTACTACTACTAATTTACAAAACTTTGTAATTAATGCAATGATAACGAAAGCACTTTTAGCATGTAAAATCGGTTTTCTCTAGGAAGCTTAAGAAATAATGTGAAACACTTACTGAATCTGATCTACGTAGTCGGTGCAACCAAAGGGGCGTCACTTGATCGAACATCAATATCCCTTTTTGTTTAATAAGCAAATTACTTCAAATGCTCGTCAGCGCCACGGAAATCCTTTGATATATTGGATCGTTAGTCAGACCATCTCCTCCGTCGCCAATTCTTGTTGTTAATCGCACCATTTGTCACTATCGGGTATCGTATTCACTGTGAAATGAATTCGAATTTCTCCAGCGTTTCCTATGGAAAATCTCGTCGTGCAGATGTTACTTTCGAGTTGAATAATGTAAAATGCATTTATCTTAGCCTTATGTTGCCTACTCTAAGTCAAGTTAGTGTGGTATACAGATCTTTGCTACTCATTTTATTATGTCAGCGATGAAAGATGTTTGTTGATCTTCTACGTAAAAACTACAAAATGAGTAGACGACAATTTTTTAGATTCAATATATAATAAGAGTACTCTTTTAAGAGAGAAATATTGTGGAACCAACAGTACACCTGCACCTATTACTTTTGATGATACATCGACATGTTTGCGGCGCTGTCGCGGGTCGCTCAAAAGCGCTCCATACTAAAAACACTGCAATCGTGACGTCATAACTCAGTAAACTCGTCAAATTTGTATGAGCGTATAAACAAATTTTAAAAATCACTTTGTTATTTCTGGGTTTATAGGTATACTTTCTATATAAAAAAATGTTACGTTTAATGTGCGAATGTTAGAAATGTGTTCGTTTCATTAGAATTACGTAAATAATAATTGCTCATTTTTTAGAAATCTAAAAACAATATAAATTAATAATTAAACTGAAATTTCTATATTGACATACTTTCATGAGATATAAATTGCTCAAATCAGATAATTATAGTATAAAAACGGCCATAATCATTTGTAGTCGTCTACCCTAATGGATTTTGATAAAACTTTACAATAATATAGTTCATACATCAGAACAACACAAAGGCTTCAATTTATAAGGGTGTACACCACGTTAATATAAACTACTCGAAATAATTATCTTGCAGAGACGAAGTCGCGGACACCAGCAAGTGTATCATATTGTTACGCCGGTGGCTTAGTAAAACTTCAAAAATGATTTTCTGTGACTTAGAAACGTTTTCAGCAGGCTGAAACGTCGTTTCAGGCCGTTTCAGAAGTAGCCCTTTCACATACTAAAAAAATCTAAATTACACCCACATTACAGTAGTTTTCAGGCACCTGAAACATGTTTTCAGTACGTTTCAGGCTACCCTCTATCCAACGCCGCAATAACCTGAAAACCCGTTTTCAGGCGTTTTCAGGACCCCTTATGAGCCATTAAGCCTACTTCAGTAAAAGGACATAAATTTCAATAGGAGTGAAAGAGATAGCAATAGTAGAAAGAGACAGATATAGTTGGAACATTCGAGAAGTATTAGAATGAGAAAACATTATTAGAAAGAGATAGACAAACTCAGAATATTCGAGAAAGATAGTACGGGAATATTCGAGTATTGTGTGACAAGGATAGCACAAGGAAGAGACAGTTATACTCGAAACGTCTCGAACGCGCGACGTCATTCCTACGCGCTTATGTATTGGACTACACATTCGAGTGTGTCCGCGAATGTTCTGGCAAGAGTGGCAAGTACCTTAGGGGACTATATAAGGCTGTGTCCGGCCGCCGGGAGGAGAGTTTTGCGATACAGTGCGAAAACATCTAAGAAGTGATATTGGAGAACTAAGAAGTGACTTTCAGTGCTTTCAGTAAAGTGATTAGTGACTGTTAGTGTGCTAATTAATAAAAGTTCAGTGTTTTGGTAGACCGCCGTTTGATTTACTGACCCCAGCTCGTAACAATATTTATTATATATTGAGACATTTTAAGAAAGTTGTCATTGTGATAACAACAAAATAGAACTCTACAAGTTATCTAATAATATTAAATCGTGTTTAAACCAGATTTGTTAGATGTTAATTTTGTTAGATGTACTGTTTGGGGTTCACTAAATGTCAAATTGTATTGTAAAATAGTAGAATACAAAATGGCAGACATTTCTATATGATAAGCAGTTAACATAGGCCGCCGAGCGGGGTCGGGAGATGGCCGATCCCGCTCGAAGAAGGCGGCGCCGGGCTCGGTAGCACAGCTGCGGTGCCGCCGCGGGTCGCCGGCGGGCGCGAGGAAGTCGCGACTGCTACGGCGACCCGGGATGGACCACGCCCCTTCCGTGGCCGGGGAGCGTCGTCGGTGGAGGAGACCGGGGGAGGTAGTGTAGCCTCCCCCGAGGAGGGCTCCCCTCTAGGCAGGGGAGCGGAGGCTGGGGTTCCCGGAAGTTGCTTGATGTGCCCGGGGGCTCCCTACATGCCTGAGGAAGGCCATCCCTGAGGTTTTTAGTGGGTAGGCCTCCCCCTTCTGGGGAGAAGAGCCCCACATAACCGCCGGCTCGCCACAGCCGGGGTATGCAATTTAATGCATTTTCCTCAGGGGAAAAAAAAAAAGCAGTTAACATACCTTACTGACTCTTACTCTCATATGCATGATCGAACTTAATAAACATTCAGCGTAAATGATCGCTTTAGATCTTGCTTATGCTCATAACCGCATGTTGCTATTCACAACATAATAATCTGACAACATTTCAGAATCGTATAAAAAATAATCAGTTTTTTTTCTGTAGTAACACTTTAAGCTTTCCTTGTGACATCCCTTCGCTTATTAGATCATTATATTTGAGGTTCAAAGACAGAACTACCTTTACACAAACGGAAATTCAAATATCAAACTGTAAAAAGTTTTAAGATTTAACTTTAATTCATAATTTCTAAAGCGTAAGCTTAATCACTTGCCTCATTAGCTTATTTGATCACAAATATATAAGTAAAGCGGAATTTCAGGCCGAGCCGAAGGCGAGGGCGTGATTGAGCCGATCATATGGCACTAATATCATAATGTACTACTTCACGTCTTTAAGCAGAAGTTGGTGTCCTTCACATTCGTTACATGTTCTATTTTTTATTTATAATAAAATTATTTATAACTTATGCTTTTGTTTATTTTAAGGTGTGTTAGTGAGTACATTTATTAAAATTCTTAATATAAAGGTTTTTAAGTATAACATTAAAAAATACAATAATAATATTTCTATTATTACTATATTATACTATATATTCATTAAATACATTTTTTTTTAAATTAATAATATTCGTGCATGCTTAAAATAAAAGATATTGAACTAGTACATCAAAAGCATGAGACTTATGTAAAATTTTGTTTTTCTAAAACGTAATTAATTTTTACGATGTGGTTCATAAATTATTTATTTAGTGATTTAAGAAATATATTGTATTATGTATATAAATGAGGAAATAAATCAACATAGTAAAGTCAACGTGTACGAGGCAAACATTACTAACTCAAAATATAATAGTAACGGTGATAAGTAATTAGAGCACACGGGTCGAAATTAGTTGCTTGCGTGACGACGTCCCGCTCATTAAACCGTTTGAAGTAGGTATATATCGAAATTAAATGACACGTGGAGTGTTATTAAGGGGGAATTATGTGTCCTTGACACAAACTCAGGCAGTGAACGTTTACTACGAATGTAATATTTCGTAGAGTTTGATAATAAATATCGTTAAAGTTTATCAGGGATGATTACTTACTAACATTTTAAGATTTCTCAACTCCTGTTGTCAACAACATCAACACCTTAAACCAGTAATTTTGTTAGATGTACTGTTTGGGGTTCACTAAATGTCAAATCGTATTGTAAAATAGTAAAATACAAAATGGCAGACATTTCTATATGATAAGCAGTTAACACACCTTACTAGCTCTTACTCTCATATATTCATGATCGAACTTAATAAACATTTTCTTCTTCGATCTTACTTATGCTCATAACCGCATGTTGCTATTCACAACATAATAATCTGACAACATTTCAGAATCGTATAAAAAATAAACAATCAGTATTTTTTTTTCTGTAGTAACACTTTAAGCTTTCCTTGTGACATCCCTTCGCTAAATGTCAAATCGTATTGTAAAATAGTAGAATACAAAATGGTAGACATTTCTATATGATAAGCAGTTAACATACCTTACTGACTCTTACTCTCATATGCATGATCGAACTTAATAAACATTTTCTTCTTCGATCTTGCTTATGCTCATAACCGCATGTTGCTATTCACAACATAATAATCTGACAACATTTCAGAATCGTATAAAAATAAACAATCAGTTTTTTTTCTGTAGTAACACTTTAAGCTTTCCTTGTGACATCCCTTCGCTAAATGTCAATCGTATTGTAAAATAGTAGAATACAAAATGGCAGACATTTCTATATGATAAGCAGTTAACATACCTTACTGACTCTTACTCTCATATGCATGATCGAACTTAATAAACATTTTCTTCTTCGATCTTGCTTATGCTCATAACCGCATGTTGCTATTCACAACATAATAATCTGACAACATTTCAGAATCGTATAAAAAATAAACAATCAGTTTTTTTTTCTGTTGTAACACTTTAAGCTTTCCTTGTGACATCCCTTCGCTAAATGTCAGATCGTATTGTAAAATAGTAGAATACTAAATGGCAGACATTTCTATATGATAAGCAGTTAACATACCTTACTGACTCTTACTCTCATATGCATGATCGAACTTAATAAACATTTTCTTCTTCGATCTTGCTTATGCTTATAACCGCATAACCTCATAACGGTTTAATTATTTACAGCAATGGAATAATACTGACTGAATACTGATCCCAACCAAGTATAATTATTACCTTTTAAAATCAAATGTGCGACTCTTCCGCCACATGTCTCACTGTGCTGCCATCTATTGGATAATGTCACAAACAAAAAAGAGACAGTATTCAAATCCGCAATCTATCATCATGGTAGCCTCAAGCATGAGAAGTAGAATTGCATATTTACATTACAATGACTGCATATAATAATTAAGGTTTTAACACTCCTTTTAAAAAAAAAAAAAATATTTCTTACACTTACACCAATTAGCCTAGCCCAAACTAAGCTCTATAAGGCTTGTGCAATGGGATCTAGGGCAACGGATAGACATACATATATTATACATATATAAATAATTTTTATTGAAATATATATCAACAACCATGACTAAGGTACAAATGCTCGCATTCATCACACAAACATCTGCCCCCACCGGGATTCGAACCCGGGACCTCAGAGATGGCGACACCTTGAAACCGGTGTATTATCCACTCGACTATGGAGGTCGTCAAAAGGGAATAAAAAACCGACGTCAATTAATTAACACAAAATACTAAATAATCACGCACGTTCATATCAAAATTTGTTCAATATTACACCGCTTCTAATACAAATAAACGGTAAAAATTATTTTTTTGTATACTTTTTAATAAGCCACATGCAAATCCATGAGATTGATGGTGCATATTACAGATTGAAACTCATATTCACATCTCTGCTGGAGTAATTACAAAGTAATGACGTTATGTAGGCTCAATTGCACCATCCCCTTCTAACTGAACTCAAACCAAAAATTTAAGTCTCAGTTTGATTTTAAAAAATGTTTTTTTATGAAAAAGTATGCTGTTTATCGCATCTGTCAATGACTAATCAACAGTTGTGTTTGGGACTCACCCGGCGGAATTCAAAATATACCCTTCCACCTCAATGTTCATTCTGTCCTCAATTAGAGCAATATAAGGACTGGAAGCCTATTTTATCCAGATATCATGGAATTAAAATATGAGCCTAAGAGTAAACATCATTACAGCTCATATTTAATTACTAATTAAAAAAAACATCACGTTTTGATTTTAGTTTAAACTTACTGTTATGTACTTAAACCCATTTCTAACTTTTGAGTAACCGAAATATTAGATATAATCTGTCTTCACCACGGCTTTCCATTGTTTCCGTCCTACTCTGTGGAAAAAACGGTCTCTACCTGCACGGTAACACAATTAGGTTCCACTTTAAAAGTTCGTAGATAGCGTGTTTTTTTAGTTAGAACATTGCGTTTTTTTTTATTTGGAAGCTAAAATGGTAAAGAATAAAAGTAAGCTATAAAATTACATAGTTATAGGGCACATTTTTTTATTAATTTGAAGTTTTTTTAAAATAAACGCCTAAAAATTTTTACAAATACATTTTTTTACCCAAGATAGTTACTTTCTTGCGGACTATTTATTATTTCATGGTCATCGGCAGGTATTAGGCATACTGTTTTTTTTTTATTTCAAAGAAATAGACCCATTATTTTGGAAGAAATCAATACTTTTGTACATAGAGTCCTTAATGAAACATGAAAATCTTAAAATACCAACAAATCCTAAAATATTTTTTTTTTACTTTTTTTTTATTTTTCTAGTCAATGATTCATGGTCTAGTTTCATCCCCTTTCGGGATTGCACTTTATCCAGGGACATACTGTATAAAAAAATCTGCCCAAAATTTGACGTATCGACAAACATAAAAAAATATGATGGAATTGTAAACCTCTTTTTCAAATGATTTCATTATACCGACCGATAAAAAACAATCCAGAATACTTAGTTGATTGATAATTACGAATAGTTGCAAAAATAATAGAAGAATAGCGAATAATTACTGAAAGCTTGATTACGTACTGTGAAGACCGGCCCTAGTTAAAGACTAATTTAATTCTAGCTTTTATTGCTTTCTGAATTATCTTATTTAATAATAAATTATTCTATCAAGAAAATATTATTTCATGTAGCATTGCTACGTTTATTAATGAAGAGAACTATTATTCTCTAGTCGTGAATAATCAATTAATGAATATTGTTAGTACATGTTTGAATGAAAGTAGGTAATGATGTCTTTCTTATATGTAAGAAGTCTTATATTATTAAGAATAATAATATAAGACTTCTTACATATAAGAAAGACATCATTACCTACTTTCATTCAAACATGTACTAACAATATTCATTAATTGATTATTCACGACCAGAGAATAATAGTTGCCTTTAATAACAAATGTGGCAACATTTTTTTTTGTGATAGAAATCACAAAAAAAATGTTGCACATTTGTTATTAAAGGCAACTATTATTCTCTGGTCGTGAATTATTAATTGATAAATATTGTTAGTACTTGGTTTGTAAATGAAAGTATGCATCTACAAAAAAGCCTTATATTATTATTACTTGCGACCCGCCCCGTCTTTGCACGGGTGCAATGTTGATACTAAGTAAATATTATAAAATTAAGTAATCTCGTAGGGTTCACCCTACGTTTGGAATGTAAGCGGATTTTTTTTTATTATTTACGACATCATATTAGAAACCTCAAAAAAACAGTATTGCTCAACAATTTAATGACTCTATTTAAAAAAAAAACGCATCAAAATTCGTTGCGTAGTTCTAAAGATTTAAGCATACATAGGGCTATAAGGACAGAGAAAAGGACTTTGTTTTATACATGCAAAAGTACATTTACCTTGAATAACAAAACATATAACATTTTTTCAAATTATCAAATCTACAATATCGAAAATCCATATTTGTGAGTATTTGCACGGGCACAATCATGTCATTGGGATGGGCAAGAGCCTACCCTAAACTATCTTAGGGCCTTAAGGCTTGGGGGATTGTCCAAGTGTTCTCGGACAATCCCCCCTTGGCGTTGGCTCGACCAGTTTTAGATCGAGGCGGCCCCGGAGAAAATAGCGGTAGAATCGCGTAAGCGTGAAAGAAGAAGAAAGGCATGGGCCCAGAGAACACCGGGGTTTTAGTGAGTAGGCCGGTCCTTTCAGACCGGAGAGTCTCGTACACGGCCGCGCCTCGCCAGCGCGGCGTTATGGTGCATAAGGAGCATTTCCCGTCGAAAAAAAAAGGGCGTTAGGCCTAAGTCAACAAAGCTGGCTCAATGTAAATTGGTTGACTATATATATCTTTGAGTTTCTTCGCAAATATATATAGGTTGCCTCACAATATTTTCTTTTACGTAGAAGCATCAGATTAATGTACATATGAAATTCGAAAAACACATTGGAGCATGGCAGGATCCAACACGGTCCCCGAGATATTTGAATCGTAGTCAGTACCAAGACTTCAGGGCGAGTTAGTTAAATTATTTTTATACAATGCATTCTTCGATTCGGTGGTTTCCTAAGGTTTATCTAGCTATGGAAGAACTTACAAAACGTACTTAGATTCTGTCTACAATTTACAGCTCAGAATTCTAAAATTAATAATAAATAATAAATAAAAATAAAAATAAAAATAAAAATAAAAATAAAAATAAAAATAAAAAAGCCTTTTTATTTCTTGCCAAAAAAAAATAAATAAAGTTTAAGTACATCACATATAAATTAAAAATCAACAAATATAATTTCAATAATTAATTAGATTAAGTTTATTATATTGGTAAAATCAATAAATCAGGTTGGTTATTACTTACCTAATAAAATTTATGATTATGCATTATTCATAAATATTATTTTTTTTTTTTTATATTAACATTATTAAAATTATCGGTATAAATAACTTAGCGTAATATATATGTATATGTAATTTGATGACTATTATAATACATTATTATGTTGAGCAAGAACCCCTCTTCAGGTGAAGGCCTCCTCCAGAGATTTCCATGCATGTCTGTCGCTCGCTACTGTTGCCCAGTTCCGACCTGCTATGTGTGTAATGTCGTCCACCCATCTTGACTGCGGTCTGCCTTTTTTTCTGTACCCGCCTGGACCCGGCCACAGTGTAGTCCGTACGGTCCACCTGTCATCGGTCAATCTGACTATATGGCCCGCCCATTGCCATTTTAATTTCTTCTAAAATTAATAATTCCACACAAATATAAAAAACAGTTAAGTGAATCAGAAATATTTAGATATTGCCAAACACTTCCTATACATGATAAAGTAAAATACAACGTATCAAAAGAACAATTTTTTAATAAAAAAATCAAATTGAAGTGGAACATTCTGTATACACACGGAGAATGGCTCAAAACAAAGGCAAGGAATTGCTATGGCGAGCGAACGAATGCATTCCTTGTTCCTCGGCTTATCAATTCTTTGCCTACCTCCATCCACAATATTATTAGTAACAAAAACATAAAAGTTAAACTGAAAAAGTGTTATCTGTCTGAGTTGTGATTGTTACGTAATTGTATCGCAGGGATATCTAAATAGTTAAAATTTGTGTATATTATGTTTACTTACTGTTATATTTTAATAATATAATAATGAATGTTCACTACCTACCTAAATTGAGAACAGAATTGTTATAATGGGTATCACGTTCAAGCTTTAGTAGCTTAAGTGATATCTATATCTAATTTTTAATACTATTTTATGTGATTGATAAATAAACTGAAAAATAACAAAAGTAAGGATCGACGTACACCAATTTACCTGAACCAATTAGGAGATATCTTGATAGCTAGGTCAAGAGGACTCACCAACAAGTGTTTGTAAAAGTATTATTGAAAGTTAGGGAAGCTAAGTATACTTAGATCAATCAAGTGGGATACTGTGGTCTCTGCCTACCTTCATGGGGAAGAAGTGTGAGTATACTTTTAGTACAGGATAAGTTTTAGAGAACTGTAAAACGTATTCTTTTAGTAAGAAAGTTCAAGTTTATGATAAATTTGTAATCATTCAAATTTATAACTTATAGCGGCTAGAAAAACAATAATAAAACAATTGAGAGCTACATTCGAATGACAACTTCTAATGAATTAATAGCGAAACAAATAACCAATATATTAAGAGCCACGGGGAGCGAACTTTTAATCACATCAAAGTTATTATATAGCAATAACGGTACTTTTCCAACTGTTATTTCTTTTTCAATAAATTGTGGAAGTTGGAGATTAAGATTGCACGATTTGGGGAACTGGGGAAGCCGGCCCGTTACGCCGTACGAACAATTCTAAGCTTTATTGAGCATCGAAAAATGGGATCATATTGTCGAAAATTTAATAAGCTCCGTCTGTTCGAGTCTTATAAAGTCGCCATTAGTCACGTTGCTTGTGAGAATTTGTGGGGCTAGTGTAATATTTGTACAACTTCATACTTTTATCAGCAGCTGCTATTGTAACTTCGCTTTTCCTTTGGTTGAATTTGAATCCAGGTGTAAATAAAATCAAGTTATTGTACGTTAAAATAATTAAAATCTCAAACCAGGAACTTCAGATTCATATTAGCAATGTCATTTGAATTTGACGGTTCCTAAGAATACGAATGTGATTTAACAATAGCTTAAATACATTAGGATATTTAGCGGTTACTGTAGAATCGAGTCCAATGTTAAGGCTTTTGCCTAGCTCTAGCTCTAGTAATCAAAGATGTAAAGATGTATCGCGGTATTAGTCAAGTTGTATCTTATTACTAAGATGCTACAACAGTCACGAAAATCCACGCGAAGCAGTAGTTATCTAATTTTCTCTACTACGGCTATCGTAGCAGAATCAGTAAATCGTAGCAGAATCAGTCAGTCGTAGCGTATTGCCATCTACGGTTGACGGACTACTGCTCCAACATTTGCCTACGATCATTTCGGTAAAGAAAATATTTGCTATGTTGCTACTTTGCCAGTTTCGTATTTGTGGTATACCTGAAAATGTACATTATATTTTTTTTTAATAAATTACGACAAATTGTTTCGGCAGTTAATAATAATATAAAGCAAATAATAGTTCTATCTCTTTCCAACCTTAATCATAAATACAACACGTCTGGTGTGGGACGGAAAGGATCAGGGTAAGCAGGTTAACCTTCCTACCACGTTGAGTACGTCTTCACTATGCATGGATACTTCGCTGACCAAATGTACAAGTAAACGCTTTGACAGGAAACTCTTTATGAGTGGTGCTTGCCAGTGGACTGGTTCTTGATCTATTTGAAACCCATGCTAATCTGACACAGGTTGACATTCAAGAAATCTTTTGCGAAGTGTCGAGTTAATTTGATTCTAGTGTTTAAGGCCTATATAAAGGGTGATTGCAACATCTCGTGTATCCATAGAAGCTTTTGACTTTGTTTATATGCTCAGGTGAGAATGTGACGACTCTGCCGCTCTTTGTGTTCAGTTTCGTCAGCATGTGAGAATTGGAAACGATTGAAAATATGTATTCGAAAATGACGGAAATCTGTCACTTTTATAATTGCTATGCTAGGATGAAATGTGAATTAAAACTTTTACGAAATAATTAATGCAAAGCTACAGGTGAAAGTAATTTTAGTAATAGTTCACTGAAATATTCCGTTGCTTTGCTTTGAATCCATTTAGTCACTATAATATTCATAGACGTTTCTAATTCGGATCGGTTAGTATTTGATTAGATCAATTGATTTGATAGTAAAATTGGAAGCACGTCACGAATTCCCTACACGATATTAACTGTAACTATGTTAAACAATATATTTCGATATTATTTAATTCTATGATTTTAACAATTAGTGGTTGTCAAAAACATGATCTTTTTAATATTGACCGAATAGATTCTTTTCTTTAAGTATTGCTTATAATAAATTTTCAATAAAGTACGTTTTAGTTATCACACCCGTTACGTAATTTTCACAGCATTTATGTCAAAATATCATGATGAAAAAATTAATGAAACTAATGAAAATCTCAAATTGAACTTGTAATGTCGCCACAATTTCGTAATTTCCGAACGCAATTTCATAATATTAATTTCATAATGGATCGTATGGTGTCAGTTTCCATATAGCACCACTCCCACACATTGCTAATGGCCAAAAATCTAAGTTTTGCAGTTCTGTCTATTTTGTTATATATATTTAAATCAATCCTATTCGTCATTCATATTTGCTTAGAAATTCATCTGTATAAATATATACATCGCAAAAGCTTTTGTTATATTCAATTAAATTGTATTAATATTTTAATGGCATCCGCAAAAGATAAAGGTCGCTGAACGGAGACTATTTATTGATTATATCTAACTAGCGACCCGCCCTGGTTTCGTACGGGTGCAATGCTGATACAAAATATACTACAGAAAAACTGTGAACGTTGTATATAATCGTTAGCAATGTTAATGGAAAAAAATATTATTTACGACATCCCATTAGAAATCTCAACAATAACAGTATTTAATGTATGTTATTATACTTATTACACATATAAACCTTCCTCTTCAATTACTCTATCAATTAAAAAATCCGTTGCGTAGTTTTAAAGATTTAAGCATACATAGGGATATAGGGACAGGGAATGCGACTTTGTTTTATACCATGTAGTGATTCTGTATGCCTAATGTTATAAAACAATAAACTAACAAATTTATATAATAATAAAAATGCACGAATATTCTTTATCTTGTTATTTTGGGGTATATCGTAAAATACGACTAAAAATAATATTTAAGGTGGCGGTTATTCCCCTCACTAATATAAAGTCTGCATTAGTCAGTCGGTTTTACTAGCTACCTTCGCTTAATATAATTAAGCATCTAGTTATTTTAGCTAGCCTTTGATCAGGTCATAATCAGATCAGACATATAATATCCGTAATCAATAAACGTCGTCGCGACTTATTTGTTGTTATATCATTATAATATATAAATACATATAGTAGATTATTTGATACTGATGCATATTCGTTTCACTAATACAATAGGTATTATCCTAAATATAAAATTGTTACATTTCAAAATTCGCGTAGTAATTTAAAATCAAAATTAAAATTAACTTTATTCAAAAATGACTTTATAAAAAGCTCTTTTGAATCGTCCAAAATTTTTTTTCCTACCACCCATTCAGGACGTATTTTTTAGCTGATAAGAAGAATGGGCGCAAGAAACTTATCAGCTTTATCAAAAGTAATAACAACATTTACAATAAATTATGTCGTTATCATACAATGTACATATGTGTTTACAATTTATATGGGAAAACAAATATTTACACTTTAGAATGTATCCTCAAATCAACACCAAGCATTGGCATCATTTAAATAATCATTGACTTTATAATAGCCCTTACTCATTAGCGTCTTTTTAACATGTACCTTGAACTTATGAAGAGGCAATTCAGCTACACTATGTGGAATCTTGTTATAAAAAACTATACATTTGCCCATAAACGAGCCTCTAGTTTTTTGTAGCCTGTACGTTGGAACGGCAAGTTTATTTTTATTTCTTGTGTTATAATTATGCATTTGAAAATTAGTATGAAATGTGTTACAATTTTTGTATACATAAATCAAATTTTCATAAATATACTGACCCGCTAAAGTCATTATATTAATCTCTTTAAATAAATCTCTAAGAGAATCCCTTGCTCGTAATATCATAATCTGGTCAAATGATCCAAGTCGAACGATGAAATATTGACCCGATATTTTCAAGTATTTGACGCTAGTATAGCCTTTAAGTAATATATTATATTATCATATATACTCCGCTATGTAATTTTAAATTATTTTTATCAAATTTGTTCATTTTTATTGTTAACAGGCATGCAACCGGGTCCGAGCGTGAGGGCGGATTCTCTGGATGCTGTCAAAGTATCGGCCGTGTCAGGCGGAGAAGCAATACTGCCATGCGATACGCGATCTCCGCAGCCAACAGACGTGCTGCTTTTAGTCGTCTGGTATAAAGACGATGTGCCTATTTACAGGTGAGTTCTTATGGATTCACCGCCTAGATGTGGAGTACATTGCAATGGATGAGCATTTACAATCACCAGCGCGGCTCCTCCACGTCAGGATATCCACGTCAGTAGTTCTTCTTCCATTTCTGTAGAAAATTTACGGAAATTATTGTTATAGCTATTAAATAATAGCTATAACAGGGCAATCCCTAGCACCTCATTCAACAGCGTACATATCAATAATATATTCATTGCTTGTTAGTTGCATTGTTAAATTAAACTATTTATTGGTTTTTGTTAATCGTCTTATAAAGTCAGCTCGATCAGCAATACACAATTACCAGCAATTTAAGCGCCAGTAATAAAAAAAGTATTTCCGTATTCGATGTCATTCGGTTCGGTTTGGTCCTTAAGGCACGTGTGCGTCGAAAGTATCCAGTCTGGACCTGATTGATATCGGATTAGGAATTAGAATCTTGATTATATTTGGAAGGTTTGTCAACATCTATATGCCATACGGTATTTTAATGTAAATTAAATTAAAAATTATATTTTTTGTTATTTGTTATAAATTTGATAATCACAAACTAAAAAACAAAACGGAACATTTTGTTTGGATTTCTGTTGTAAAATGTTTGTGTTAACTCCTAATGGAAACAATGAAAAGTATGCTCACAATGTTGTGTAGTAACAATTTATAACAAGTGTGTGGACTGTATATTTTATGAGTTCAATCCTGCCCCAGGTGACCAACAAGAGAAACCACTAACCTGTCTAGCACCCTCGAGATGGATCAAGCTTCGAACCTTAACCTAACCTTAAGCACGTACGGCGTATCAGGCTGGTACGATGGTTAAAATGTTCAGTTTTGGGCAGAACTTCTTTTGTGTACGGCACTAAGATGATCGACACGCCAATTAGGTCCACAGGAACGTCCAGGAACCTTAATTTACCATCACGAAGAGGCACGACAAAACGTTTGTTCTTGCGTCCGCGGCGAGTCGATCCGAACTAACTTAGGTGCGGCGCTGGTGTTGCTAGCGTTGAACCAAACACGATGATGCATAGAAAAATTAGCGGTCTCAGGGTTTATTAACCACCGAAAGGCAAGGACTGAACGTACCCCCCACTAAAATCATCGTGATGACTTTCCTACTTTAAATAAAGGTGTGGAAAAATCAATGTAAATAAATAAGTGAATGAAGAAAGTGTATATAACTTAAGTATCTTTTGTAAGAAAGTGTAACAAATACTATGTAAACTAACTTTAACCTAACTATATATTTATTTATAAATATATTAACTTAATTTTAAGCAAGCAAATTATTTAGATAAAAATATAGTTTTAGTTTTTATAAGGTAAAGGGCAGACTTTATTGACTGGTCGATTAAAGATACCATTTTTGGTGCGCACAGTAACGACACGAACTTCATCATCTACACCTGGATGATCTATTCATAAAATGGCCACTGCAGTGGTCGTGTCAAGTTAGATTTTAATAAAACAAGATCTCCGACTTTAAGGTTGGGCACGGAAGAGAACTATTTTGCTCTTAGCTGAAGCGTGTGAATGTAGTCAGCTGACCAACGCTTCCAAAAAGACTGTGATGCCTGCTGGATTGCCAATGTGACAATCTGCTCACAGAAACGTCTATTACATCATACTCTGGTACACTTAACAAGTTGTGGCCTACTAAAAAATGACCTGCAGTAAGTGCCTCAAATTCATTCGGATTGTCAGATATTGCACAAGGCAAGGACTGAACACACAATATTAAACACGTTCCACTTAATTACGAAAGAAAAAAACAATAAATTCTTTGTATAATCCAACATTACACTAGCTTTCAACATCTCTGTAAAACTATGAGAAAATAAAAATTGTTTTCTGCTCTCATTAACGTTCTGAGAGCATGCAAAGTTAGCGTTAGACATTTACAATGAAACAATGGACTCTACTGTCTACAAAAGAAGAATCATATTTATTAGTCTTGCAAATTAAAAAACAGTGGCATCATACTATAAAGAGCAATCGTAGTTGAGAGGATCGTTGTTAGAACCCCAACACTAGGTTTTCTCTCGAAGTTTTTCTTGGGGAAAATTTAAATTGCTTTCTGTATTGAGGTACGTGCCAGGGCCCCGTATTTTCTCAGTTTTGCCTCGTAATAATCTAAGGTCGCGTACGGAAGGTATAAGCCCGTACTACATGTTTATTTAGGTTCTGAGCGAGGAAATGTTTCACGCTGAAATCGTGTCTTTTGCTTGAAGTGTAAAATTATTATAGTTTGTTGAATGTACATTTTTGTAGTATAATAAAAATATTAAATCATAATAAAATATACTTTTTTAAACATCGAATTCTTAGGGAATTATGTATTGTTCGTGTGCGTTCTTGCGTTCGCGTTGCGTTTTAAGCTAAGCTTTTACAAAGTATTACTGACTTTTACAGACTTTTTTATAAACTTAAACAACACATCAAAAAGACATTACGAGTACTATAATGTGAGTGATTATATAAACGATTACACTATATACATTACATTATATTTCTTATATTGTTTCTTGTCATCGTTCTGCTAGCTACTACATCTCTCTTCGTTTACGTTTTATTTGAGACACCTTACACCCCACTTACAAAGCACGGAAATATTTAACCATTTCCGTGACATCAAGGCATAAGAGAAATTCAACTTAAAAGTAGAGTTTTTCCTACTTTTACTTTTATCAACACAAAAGCTTACCTTACAACGAGGAATCTTCAGTTTATCATAAGGTATCGACCTCATGGTAAGCTGAATTTTACACGATAGTTCTGTGACTATCTGTAGTAGAGTAGAGTAGAGTGACCTGAAAAACCTAAGCAAAATTGCATAGACAACTCAAAAGCGTTTGATCAGGTGCAAGTGATTCTTATATAAGATAGATATGATTGTGCATTTTCCAGATAGTAAGCAATGGCACAGCCTAGGATATAGAATGGATGTAGCACAACGCTGATTGAGTACAGTTGGAAAAAAATGATGATATGTGGGCTGTGATTTGAGAGAGATTTGAGTTCGAGTCTCGGTCATAATTGGAAACAGACTCGGATATTTGCATTTATATGCATACATATGTATGAAGTATTATGATATATTTTATGAAAAATCTTTACAAACTGTTGATAATGACAAAAACCTCGGGTTGCAGCAGAATACTAGTGCTTTGCTCACATAATATTGTGAGTAATTCTAATCACTGAGCTACCTCCCTTTTACACTTCTGCAGGGCCCACAACTTTTGGTTTAAACTGGGTTGTTGTTTTAAGTAAATTTAATTTTAGTCTATTTGTGTTCTCATGTTTGTGTGTGTATGAAGACGTTTTGTAAATAAAGATTTTATCGATCTATCTATTAGTATAAACGAAAGATGTGAATTTGTATTGTATTTTAAGAATGAATTTTTAAAGAAGCTTTTTTAAATATATAATTATTTAAAAATGCAAACAAAATATTATTTATTATTGTTATACTTGTACATTGATATACAGATAAATATGAATTCAAAGCCCTTTGTGTAAGTTTATGGTAATAGCAGCTATGTATATATGGCTTTAGGGACTTGTTTGATAAGCTGTTCAACAGTAGCAAGAAGGCAGGATCAAATTATGCAATTGCTAAGCACGTTATCCGAAATGTAAAACACAGAGAAGCAAGAAAACGGAAACGTCCCAAGAAACATCGATATCATGTCGATGACATAAGTATCAAACAAGCACAAAATATTTAATTTATAGCTATCCGCCCCAGCTTCGTAAGGGTGCAATGCTATTATCAATACATAGTATAAAACAAAGTCGCTTTCGCTGTATGTCCGTATGTATGCTTAGATCTTTAAAACTACGCAACGGATTTTGACGCGGTTTTTTTAATAGATAGAGTGATTCTTAAGAAAGGTTTGTATGTATAATAAATGCATAATATAGTAGAGAAACACTGATAAATTTAAAGGTTTCTAATGTGATGTCGTAAATAAGCACGTTTTTTTGCGCTTATATTGCAAACGCTGGCTGAACCCTACGAGATAGACCAAAATAATGTACTACAGTATTGTACAACTTACAAAAATCCACAAAAAAGTCCGCGATGGTATATGTCTATCTCTTAGGGATAACCCACCATAACCATTTTTTCACTGCACCCGTGCGAAGCCGGGGCGGGTCGCTAGTTATACATATAAACCTTCCTCTTCAATCACTCTATCTATTAAAAAAACCGCATCAAAATCCGTTGCGTAGTTTTAAAGATTTAAGCATACATAGGGATATAGGGCCAGAGAAAGCGACTTTGTTTAATACTATGTACTTCTTCATGCTTTTTTAATCCCAACAAGGTACACAAAATCAGATAGTGGCGCTTCACATAATGTCTATAGTAAATCGCAGCCTGACAGTGCCTGAATATTTTATAATTCGCTCAAGCGCATTTTTGTTATGCATGGACCTGTCGCTCGTCGAATTAGTTAGTACAAACATTGAACCAAAAAGTGTGATCTAAATCTGCGCCAGTTTTTAGATTTGAGAGAACGTGTGACCCAAGCAAGCACATCAGTATTATTGAAAGTCATATGGAAATAAATATTTGCTTTAAAGAATCATTTATTTGCTTATTTTACTTATAATTAATAGTGAATCATTATTATTTAAACATATGGAAATCATTAATGATTGCTTTAATAAATACGGGTCATATAACACCGGGTCAATTTGACTTAACATTTGTCGACAGCTATTTATGTATTTATCGAGTTCCCTTATATCGTTAAACATTAAGAAATTCTTTGCCCCTAAAATATTTGAAACACATAGATTTTTTTATGTATTTGTATTTGCGATCAACTTAAATTTATAAAATCTCATGAATCTATTTTGATATTCTCTCGGCTATCAGACTTTAAAAGTCCCACTAAAATTATCTAAACGTGATTTCTCAGTATTATTTCGAAATTAAAAGAATTTTTACTGTGTGGCTAATGATGTAAATGATTTAGTGTTATCACGATGAAAAACCAAAACCTTTCTATTATTTCTCGAATTTCGACCGCTTTTTTTCTTTTACTTTCAACTTGCGTTAATCACATCAATTCGTGGCAGCTGAGATCTGAATTGATGGTTTTGCCCAACGAGCGGTAAACCCGAACGTTCGTACGTGATTCACTTTTTATCAACAGTTGTCGATATCTGCAAAAACGGATTCAGATTCATTGCATCTCAATTTATAACCAAATAGGTATATAATAGATAACCAAACATGTAAAATATCTCGAGGTCTTCCAAACTCTGAATTAATAAGTAAGAGTATGTGTAGATTTTTGTTAATTTTATTTTTTGACATTACGCCTTATTTTCACACATTTAAGACCTAAAATTAGCTGAATCAGCTCAACAGTTCTCGAGTTTTAGCGAGACAACAGAAACCCGTTCATTTTAATATATGTAGATTAATGGTCGTTTTTCTAAACGATATTTTGAAATCATTGTCAAATAGCTAGTGTGATTCGTCAGTGTTTTAATCTTTCAAGAACATTCGACCAAAGTTGGATCGAATCGACCATGAAATGTTAGGTTCGAGTCCGAATTATAATTGGATAGTCTTTTTGTTACGAATCGGTTTTGCTTTGGCTAATATTTATTAGTATGATTAAGATTCTAATCTCGTTTAGATCCCGTTCGCTAATCGCTTATAGATTACTAGTAACACACTTTTTTCTAATATAATATCAATGTATTATATTATATTATATGTATTATATATATAAAACTTCCCCTTGAATTAATATATCTAATTTCGAACTGAATAATGATCTTTTGAGTACTTTAAGAGACCTACTTTAAGAGAAGAGACGCCAATAGACGGCGGAAGCGAATTTATTTCATACTATTTAAAAATATAGTTCGGTTTTCAAAAATTATAAAATGTATTTATTTTCGTGCAGACACTTACAGTGTGACAGGTGCCGTTAGTTTCTTAAATACATTGAATAAGGTTTATTTTGGATTGTGGTTTGTACTATCGAAAAGGAACTTTGATTATATTATTTAGAAGAATCTAACAAGTCCTGTATTAATACTCCACTCGAATTGACTTTGAATAAAATAATATGACCTTAATTGTTAAAACTAAAGCCCCAGCCATTTTATCGACATTCAAAATCAACGAACTGGTCGGACATGATGACGAAATAACATTAAAATACAGGTAGAATTTTGACTTAGAATTTTTTATGTCAATGACCTCATCAAGTACGGTGCTTGCGACGCATGCTCTATAAAAAATACAGCCTTCGAACTTAAAAAGGCTTCAAAGAACTGTCGCTCACATTCAACTTACTTTCAATGTAAGGTATTCGTTACAAAATGAGGTTGCGTGAGCTATAATACAATAGCTGGCTAAATTCGGTGACTTAGCTCGACCATTATTAAAACAAAGAACCACGCTAGACAATACATCGTGAAACGAGGCTACATTATTAACTTATGTTTCATCAAAAGTAAATACAGTAACGTCATTTAAGGAAGGTACTTTAAACTTTTGTTATCTATATATCTATACTAATATTGTAATATGGAAATGTTGTATATATGTAACAAATATACTCAAAAACTACTTAACCGTATTCTGTTATCGTTAGAATGCTACTTATCCTTGATGGTTATAGGCTATATTATAATTTTCCCGCGGGAAAATATTTTTTTTCATATAGGAAAATTCGAAGGCTTAATTATTCCTGATTAACATATGGTATAGTATAATCTTTACCACGAGAACATATCAATAATCATTTCTCAGTCGCACGACAGAAATGATAATTGATATGTTCCTGTGAAACAGAGGCAGTAGCAAATACTGACTCCCAGTTGATCTTTGACGCATCAGATTGACATTTAGTAGCTTTCGTTTTAGCAAATTGTCGCCTGTTCAAGACTTTACGTACTGGTTTAGGAGGCTTCAAAGAATAAGAAAGAAAGATCAGATCATGCTGAGAGACGCCAGCAGCAGAATGTTGACCGTGGGCAGATACAAGATAGGGATTTGATTCAAGTACCTATTACGTTAAGCTAAGAGTCATTACCAATAGCGTTTACATAAGTTGACTGGAGCGGTAAGATGTGTAGATTATTTGACTTGATAATTTGCAAAAACTTACGCGAACAAGGATATTGCGGAGAACGGATTTTAGTATAAAAGTCATCCATGACGACGTGGTGTGTTTAATCATACCCCAACGGTTCCAGAATTTATTTAATGTCAGTGAAGTAATCAATAGAAGGAGGACAATAAACTACCCCAAGCACCAACTTAGCACTGCCAACACCGAATTCCAAAAATAAATATTCAGGAGAAGCCAAATACTAGGGAGTAGAAGCGGCAATAATTTTATAGGGAAATCTATTTCGGGATATATGGCTACACCTCCACCACTCTTTCCAATGCAATCATTTCTAATGAGTGTAAGCCTTAGAAGAGAGTAAGAAGTATACATCATGCAACTCACCGTAACGACTTGGGACACTTAATGCATTAATGTGGCAAACATTGAGATGATTTAGTGTCTGATTGAAATTATTAGCTTATTAGTTAAGAAGTCACTTATGATTTCAGAGAGAGCAAAAAACTGTCTTTACCAACGTCGAAGAATCAGCAACGTCAAGATGACGTTGCTGATTCTTCGACGCAGAATAATCAACATCATTATTAGGCATAATATACAAATATGAATATTAATAATAAGTATTTTAAACTTTAATCAATGCAACTGTGATGTCACATACAATACAAGTGCTATATCGGCAAAAAGCAAGCAATTTTCGGATGCCAAGTCATGAAACTAAAGCTAACTAATTGATCAAATTCTAAAATCATGAAACAAAAACTTAACAAACATAAACTCTTTACTGTCCTATAGCTGGTATTTATTGGTCTGAGAACTTGAATTTATTTTTGGATATTTAGTGATTAGTACCGCTAACTGCCATCGCAACCAACCTGTGTCTTTTGCCATTAGAAGTCTTAATAAGTCTTAATATGTATGGTACCATCCATTGTCCAGCAAGAACGCATTCCAAAGTGTAAATAGGCCTAAAGGTACTAAATATTAACTGTCTTGCCTTTGTGAGAAACTCCTTAATTTATATATTAGAGCCCTTAAGGCGAGTCTTTTCGTTCCAAACTGATGATCGTGCATCATACTGTGAAAACCAGACTACAATAGGCCGAAGGTGTCCTTATTTCTGGTACCCAGTCTGTGACAGGATTGTTTTAATGTCTTAGGAAGTTCATTTAGACCCATTTTGTTATGGATAGTGTCGAGAAGCAATTTGTCCTTCCAATCCTCCTTCTCCCCTTCCTGTATCCCCAAGAAGACAACAGAATTTTGCCTCGCATATCAAAAATGTCCAGCTGTTTCATTCAAATATTTGTGTCCGTAGCAGTCTAAATATATTAAATTTCAGTCCTCTGAACATCCGGAACTCCTCAGCAATCCTCGATACAGTGTCCTTTTGAGGTGCCAAATTCAATAGTTATTGAAGCTCTTGCATTTTCTTAGAAAGATTTATTTGTACAGGAAAAATATTTGCCAGTTGTGTCATACCTAGTGGTCTTTTAGTATATTATAATAAAGTGAAGTTCATGAAAGTGGAGGAAGCAAGAGAAGTGTGCCAGGATCGTAGCAAGTGGAGAGAGGTGGTCTCTGCCTACCCCATTGGGAACAAGGCGTGACATATATGTATAATGAGTCAGCAGGTTGTGCAAAATTACTTCACAAAATTCACATTAAATGATTCACAAATGTAAGTAGCCCTTAGTCGTATAATTTTGTACAGAATAAATCTAAAGACTTACCATATACTTATTATCAGTAATTAATCAGAAATTAATAAATTCTGTTTTTGGTGAAATAAAATTTATAGAAAAGTAAATATCGCCTATATTTACACAAATCCTCGCGATATATCTAGGAAAAATAATAAGGCGAACCAATACGAAAAATCTAATGAAAACAGTG
Source organism: Scirpophaga incertulas (assembly GCA_036419045.1). Taxonomy (NCBI): domain Eukaryota; kingdom Metazoa; phylum Arthropoda; class Insecta; order Lepidoptera; family Crambidae; genus Scirpophaga; species Scirpophaga incertulas. The sequence goes on from CM071637.1 coordinate 24,327,188, forward strand.
GATGAGACCGTGCAACAATACAACCGTGGAAACCGGAATATTTGCATATCGGGAGCAAAGTTTACCCAGTGATTTATCAAATCCTCTTTCGAGACAGACTTGAAATATTTTCGACGGAAAATGAACCAACCGTACCAACACCGACGCTTCATACAACGCGATAACGGTAATAAATCTAAAGACGCCGGTATCGGCGGAGCCCAGTGAGCTTATAAAATTAACATTTTACAATAACAAATCAATTCCCAAACAAAATTATCGGTTATTCCGTCCCGATGTTTATAAGGCAAACAAATTTACCGAGGGACTCTTCGTATACGTTAATGAAAGAAAAACGAAAGCCGCTTTGTACTGCTGATAACATTCTGAAAAAATAAGTAGCTTATCTCCAGTGGCGTAAAGGTTTTTTGTTTTCGATTGAAGTTCCAAATCAAAGGCGCATCGAAAACCTTTACTGCGCAAAGGAAGTTGAGACTGATGGACTTCCGGGATTGACTTGACTTCCGGAGGCTATTGTTAAGTTATACTGATATTTGAATAAATGAAATATTTAAAGGTGTAGTCATATTTTCATTTAATACATTTTATAACATAATTTATTTTATATTATTACATAGAGAGGAGGAGTTACAAGACATGGATAACTGTATGCATGGTACATTTAAAGGAAAAGGAATAGAAGTAAATGTAAGCAAAACGAAAGTGATAATATTTAAAAGAGACGAAAAGATGTCAAAATGTATAGGAAACGAATGCTTAAAACAGTTGAAAGAGTTTGTCTATCTGGTATCTATGTTTACAGTTAAGTATGAATCTGATATTAAAAGGAGAATAATGGAACAAACAACAGGAAACAAAGTGAATGGCTTTGTTGTGGTCATAACTGACCTGAAATTGGGAAATAGTGTAATAAGGGATTTCCTTTATCACAATATTTCGCAACGCCGCATTTGTGCGGTGTGCTTTACCTTAGGCTAGGCTAATTGGTATAAGTATTATTTATTTAATATTTTTTATTATGTTAGACTTTAAATTATCTTATCTTGCGATAGCTCTTATGTTGCTTATAATAACAGAGGTATTCGCTGTACAAATATGACGCGCTGCTGTTGAAATTATAGTCTTAATGCATTAAGATAGAATCCTTTGTAGTGAAATACGTTTCAAATCGGATTCAAATACTAGAATCTTTATTTTCGATAGAATACCAATAGACTGGTTAGTCCAACCAGCTGTGGGTTTGGTTTTGATACATATACAATTTCCGTAAATATAAAGGAATACAAACGCACATCTGTTATAGGAATTCGTGCTGAGTCACACGTAAATTTTTTTATCTCAATTTTATTAGGAACACAGAAATAGTCAGTCTTTAAAAGTTGCAAAAGGTTAACGTAAGGTAACGTTATCCGTCACACACCAAATGATATTACTTTAAGGTAAAGAGAAAATCTTGCAGGTAAGATCCGTGAATAAACAGACAAAGATGTATTTACCTGAGATATTCATTTGTCACTCTTACATAAAGTTGCTGGCCATAAAGCCGGTGACATTTCCCACCGTCACGGCCCTTGTTAGACGGTGAGAACACCCTCAATTTATTGGAAAATTGGTTGAATGGCGTGCATGTGACGCTGCGGAATCCTGAAAGAGACCTACTCTTTGTGGCGCTTCGGCTGACTCATCATTACGTGATAGAACCTGTGATCATTCAGAAGTAGATTCTAATTGTTTTCTAGACAATAGTATTTTTGCCTCTAGGAAGGCTTTATTTTTCGATTAATACATTACATACTTACATACTTTTGTTATATAACTTAATCCTAATTTTATTATGACGGGCAGTCAAGTTATTATTACAGTACACGTTTAATATAAACTAGAGCTTAAGATAACACGTACTTAACGTACTCTAAGAACTTGAAGAAAATTGACGATATATTCTAGTCATTAGTTTTTTTATATTAACTTCAAAATAACTAAATGCAACAATGAAGTTAACTATTCGGCAAAATCTCCATCCGGAACTTTTTCACGCCTAACTTATATTTGAGATCGGGTTGAGCCTAATTCACTGAAATGACCTCAGTGTTAAACGAACTGGTATTTCGCCATAGGCGGGATCACCAGGTTACGCGTTTGAGACTCCCCTATCCGACGGGTCGCAAGTTTAAAGTCATATATCCCGATCAATAGTCAACTAAATGATAAAATAATTTACATAGGAATACAAAACTAATATATGTGGGTAACATAATATAATTTATGAACGAAATAATATTTATTATTAAAAATCATCAGAAAATACTTGAAACTTTTATTGGGTGATGTTATATTATATTATACTATTAATACTATATACTAATCTAGTTTTAACAGATTGACTGTCCGTTGTCTTTGCTAGCAGTTTGTTTTAGCAAAAGTTTTTTCGATCATCGGTTTTGTAGAAAGTGAGAATATGCAACTCTTTGTTATAGAGACACTCGCATAAACCGTAGATGAATCTGACAGTAAGAATTTATCATCATTTTAGCTTGTTAAACAGGTAGTGAGAAAAGCGATGCATGCACAACTGAGCTCGTTGGAGGGAATAAGTAATCAGTTAAGAAATAGTATGAAAAGTAGAGGTGACAATAAATCGCCTTGGGGCACACTAGCATCCAGCTCAAGGCCCGGCAAAAGCTATAAATAGAAACACGGAAGAAGTAGGTCGAATATTCGTATCAACTATACTTTCTCATTTTATACACATGACATAACACCAGTCAGATATGACGGGTGTTATACTTTCGCTGTTAGGGCAATATTACCAACATTCTAAAGTCGATACCCAAATTGATACGAGAGCGAGAACTAAGAAAGACTTTGGAAGTAAACTCCTAACAATATTGTTCAATATTTGATTAGGGCATCGGGAACAGTCAAAGGAAAAACTTTTCCAATATTGAAGGATTGTAGCTATTAGTTTTACGATCCAACCGCTTTATAGTATAAAGAGCATTAGTGAGACTAGCGATGTATCAGAGCATTTTTATTTATATTGGATAAAATATTTATTGCAATGACTGTGGATACAAATCATCTATATGTGAGACTTTGAGACAGCTCTTATATTTCTCGAAATAGTGGCGGATTTCGTTGTTGAAATGTAAACGTTGTCGTGTTATTGATCGTACATAAGATCACACATAATCTAGCTAAAAGCTAATTTACTTTTGCTATATATACATCATTAATATGATAGGTGTAACTACAAATGCTATAGAAAATAATTACGTAATTAATATTTATTAATTATAAATATAAAATTATAAAAATAGCTTATTTGTTTCCCAACATTTAGCTTTTTTAAATATTACAATAATTTTAGTTACTGGAAGTACGAGCTGAATCAAAAAGCGGACTGTTTTACTTATATTTCTACACAGCTTATTAAAAGAACATAGAGATATGACAATATTATTAATGACAAAGTACATGGGACTACGTTTGTCTGGAAAATATTCCACTATGTTTTATATATTAGAAACAAAAACCGTATTGTAATTTCAATTTATATTTATTAGTCTATGTTTGAAATTATATATCATTATAATATTGCAAGCCCTAGCAAGTATCATTGCAATAACAAAATCGCCGAATTCGTCATACTTTGATAATTGCTACCCTCATCATTAGTAACCTATTTTATTACATGAAACAAAACGGTATTGATTACATTAATTATACGTCAAGAACTAAATTAAAAATCTATAACTTTTTGTTTGATTAATCTTCGTCATAAATGTACGAGTATAACAAATGGCGGTACAGTAAATGTTTATTTTGCGACGCCATCTATCCGCCAACATTAATCATTATAGAATATTTTCAAACTTTTTAAATTTAACTGACATAATAAATGTTCTCCAAAATAGGTTGTATTAAACCAATAACAAAACCAATAATTAATAAGTTTCTGCCTTAAAAACAAACTTAGTTAAGATCTATTGACTTGGGTGTAAGAATTTCATATGGTTATTCATAAACTCTAGCAGTTATAAAATAAAGAAGGAAAACATACTAATGAGTATGGAATCAGAGAAATTAAACCCCTACTATTTGAATTCCTCTAGTGGCAACAATGTGAATTCTTGGTATAATTAAGTGCATTCAGTTCGGTGCGCAAGATTCCTTAAACCACGCAACCGTGGGCGATGGCCCACGTTGCGTACTACTTTCGCCGCCCACAGAGGCGGCGATAATAATAGTAATAACCCATTTAGATATTATGGAATACGTGAAAGTAAACTACAAAGCGACTACTCCGCCATCTTAGGCTATTTAGAGTTCAATTCTATTTCGTATCAGCTAGTTATACATAAATTGAATTGACTTTTACAACCACACTGTTTCTTACCTCACATTGCCTTTTACAACAAAGTTCTACAAAGTGTTACTGATTTACCTTTTCACAAATTTAAATTATTTGTCAAAAACACTGCTTTAAAAAAAGGGTGATTATACTGTTAAGGATTATTTAAATGAAAACAATGTTTTTGACAATTAGGTTTTATTTTCATATATCTCAATAGTTACGTTGACGTTACGTCTCAAATATTTTGACTATAGTTAATAACACAATGAACCTATTGATTTTTAGATATAATGTGAAATTGTTAAAATTGTAAAGGAAGTTGAGTTCTGACTATTCATCTAAGGTCAGCCTCTAATTGACGACTCTGTAAAAATACAGGAAAAAAAAATAATAACCCTTCCTGGTTTTATTGCTGGTTCTTAATATTCTTAGTACATGGTATCCCGCCGCAGACTTGTGAATCAATAACATAGCCTCTTTGACGTACAAAAATGATTGTAAAAATCTTATTTGAAGAATAAATCTTAGATTTGATTTGACTTGTCCGCAGCTATGACGCGCGAGTAAAGACCACTTCGGCCCATTGGGCGGACAACGTGCTCGTTGGGCGGGCGAAGTGGCATTCGGTGCAACCTTCGTCCTTGAGAATCAGTGACGTCGTCGCCACCGACCGCGCTTTGTACCGCTGTCGTGTCGACTTCAAGATATCGCCGACGAGGAACCACAAGATAATTTTAGATGTTATTGGTGAGTTCAAAGATAAAATATTTCTTTCATTTTAAACCTTAACACGTACTTATAGAGGTCAAGAGAATTAGTAATATTTATTATAACACAATAAGTTTAACATAAAAATACTAAATTATTATCTAATTCTTTAAAGAACTTGTACATATGTTCATCTCTTAAAAAAGTTTTACAATATAAATATATAATGTTTGAATCCATATTTCTTTTTCACGAGGAGCAGGTATGAGCCACACCCAGACCGATTTATCATGTAAATAAACTTTAACAGTGTAGTACAATTTTTAAGAAGAGTATTTTTAATATATTTATCTTAAGTGCGGGGAAAAACTCAGATAAACTAACTAAAGCCTATTGTGAGTGACTAAATGAATAAACATGCTTCAAGACTCAGCATCCTAAAATAAACTTTAATCTAAATTAAGCAAGTGTTTAAATAACCCTTTACACTCTGGAACTAGTTCAGAAATATTTTAGTTATCTTAATATTAATAATGAAATATTAATGATTTAATGAATTTAATCTTCCATTCTCAAATTTGATTAAGTTAAAGTTAAATTTGAATAACTGTTTGCAGTGTTCTTGTTTATATTGCTTATATTTTTATTATTTATCTAATTAATTAAAAAATCTATCTGCATTGAATCGAGAACCTAGTTAAGTTTTGAGAAAAATATTTAATTTATTTGTCCCGAAGGGCAAAATATACTTAATATCTATCTAATGTGCATTACGTTATATTCCCAAATAAATGTTTTTGTATTGATATTTGTATATTATTACATATTTCATTTTACAGTGTATGTTTACTGCTAATAATGAAAGGGTTTTTCAGGTCTTATTACTATAAGCAAACAGGTGTTGGTACTCAGAAAGTGAATGTGATCTGACATTTAATAATAAACCAATCGCCTACTTACGAAAGGAAAAGATAATGAAATATTGTTTGGGCATTTTATACGAATACCAGAATGATAATAACCCACGTTTTATATAGGGCAAGCCTAAACACCCTTCTTAAACTAGTCAATGAAATATCTTTAGACCTAAGTACTATAAGCGGTATTCACAGTGTAAAATTCAAACTAAATTTTCAGGTAATATAGGTACCTACCTATAGTACCCGCGTTTCTATCCTTCATTAGAACGCCCACTTGTTGTAAGCTCTGAATCATTTATATTTATCTTTTCCCTTTTATAACTGTTGTAATAGAATATCATAAACAAAAACATTCATAATTTTTGTAAAATATGTAGGTTTGTTTTATTTTTAAACATGTTTCAAAGAATTTGGTTGAATAGTAGCTTTGATAGCGGTTACATAATTTTGAGTGTTTTGAGATAGAATTACTTGGTCTATGGGGATTTGGACCACATTTTTAAAGATGAAGCAACAGGAAACCATAGTACTGGTAATTTCTTTGGTCAAAGAATAAGTATTTACTATACAGAGCGATAATGATACCACTATTTTGGGCACACTAGCGAATAGTGACAGGATGTTAGTTTTTTAAATAGGTTAGTAGACGACCTCCATAGTCGAGTGGATAATACACCGGTTTCAGTGTCGCCATCTCTGAGGTCCCGGGTTCGAATCCCGGTGAGGGCAGATGTTTGTGTGATGAATGCGAGCATTTGTACCTTAGTCATGGTTGTTGATATATATTTCAATAAAAAAATATTTATATATGTATAATATATGTATGTCTATCCGTTACCCTAGATCCCATAGCAAAGCCTTATAGAGCTTAGTTTGGGCTAGGCTAATTGGTGTAAGTGTAACAAATATTTTTTATTTATTTAGTTAGTGATTTTTAGTATTATTAATTTTTTATAATTTTACTTAAATGAAAAAATAATTACATAAAGCGTTTAGACAGTGCACGACTAACTGGTGTGGGTATTCTTGGGGGAGGCATATGTTTAACAGTGGGCATCTATTGGTTGAAATGATAATAAGAATTGCTCGTCTTACTGGCTGAGCATAGTGATACTACAACATTGTTGCCACCCGTATACTACCTATGTATATAAATAAATGATTTGATTGGATTTGAAGATGATTATTTTTAATGATGTACTTAGGTATTGTAAGGTGTTTTTTTTTACTTAAGGAATATTATTATTGCAAAGTCGGTTTCTTAAAAATAAATCAACTATATCAGCATCAAATATATACAAAAAATAAATATATTAGCTCTATATAACTCTGTACAATGATATACATACTGTCTATGTCAGATAGACTGACAACTGACTATGTCAGTAAGACTTACAACTGACTATTACTGTGTTAGTGGGTTTCTTAGAAATTATCGTGAGACGTGTTTTGCTATCGATTGTCAGGTCGAATTTGCAAGTGTATTGATTAATGTTTATTCTGCATTTCTGTACAAGTATTTAACTGATTTTTTCATTGGACTGAGATATATGGAGTATAAAATTTACTTAAAATTTGAAATTAATAATCGATTAATGTATTTGAAATTCTATCAAGTTAAGGTAATGCCGCCATGGCGACAAAGCAATTATTATTATGTATAAATACAATAGATATTTGTCAATTTATATCAAAAGATAATGTGGTGACATATCTTATGAATTATGTTTCGAATTTATTATGATAATAATCGGCATAACTTCATATCATTATTAATATTATAGAATTATATGGTAATTTAGGGTAGTTTCAAAATTATTCCACTAACATCGAAATGCATTTTCGGATAACTTCCTCCCAAAGTTATGTTTAATGGCCAGCTCTGTGGAAACTGGCCACTTTAAGTTTTCCAATTAGTGATTTAGGCTATATCAGCACCAATGTGTGCCGGTAATTGCACAAATTTGTCAAAAACGTGAATTATTTTTAATAATCGTTTTCTTAACTTTGGAGTTTCGATGACGTTTTTATCTCGACTCTATTTCTCGAATCGGGAGATTCAGAAGACTCGGCGTTGAAACTGCTATGTACCAATGTATTATTGAATATCGTATGTATTTTTGTCTGACGCACGGGTTAATGAAAATATCGTAAAACAACCTGCATTTGAAGAAATTCGAAAGTATAAGTAGTCGACCAACCCTCATTAGGTCAGCGCTGTTGACTAAGGTTGTAATCATCAGATCTAAGCCAAAGATAAGCTGTGAAGATAGTGACATATCTACGACATGTTTAATGGTATCTTCTAGAAGTTATCATGGTGAGTTATACGTGCTCAGTCACCTGTTTCTATCTTCTAGAAATTTCGAACTAACTTTAGTTGAATATTGTAGTTCTAAAGTGATATGTTTTATAATAAAATCGTCAATGAAGTGAAAATTGAAAAATCACTTATGTATTTTGTAGCCTGATAAATAGTTCAAAAACAAGTGATATACGAATTATTTAACTGTTCTACATATTGCAAATGGAACTGTCTGTTTACCTTCGGATCGGTTGATTTAAATTCAATACGATTCAGAAAATATATCTCAATTTGTTCAATTTACTTGTTAATGCAAATTGTAAAATGTAAATTTTTAATGCAAACTTGCAGATTGCAATAATAATTTAATTTTCCAATCAGATCTACAAAAGGCGGATTTATTACCACAGTTACAATTATAAATAAATTACAATTATAGCTGTGCTAAATTCTTTAAAATACATTTTTTGAATGAAGCCTTAGAATTGACCAAACTTATTTCTATGGCGAGTGGCGTAAAGGGTGAATGAGTCATTGACAAATCAAATAAAAACTTAATAGTAATCACATACCTGAGAGATATATACAACATAAATAAAAATACGACTTGACTAGAAACTTTTAGTAATTTCTCAACAGACTAAAACCTGTTCTTTTAAATAGTATCAGATGAGTTCTCTTGGAGCTTCACTGGCAGTTTATTCTATAGTTGTATCGCCATTACCAGCATTAATTGATATTTGAATCAATAATCGACAATTTATTTATATTTTTGGCATTATTGTCGCTTATATCACGTGTCTTTATAAGACACGGTCCTTTATAAGGCGTGCGCGGGGATATATAGAACCAACGCGTAGATAGCATTTAAGCGAAATTTAATGAAAGTGTGCGTGGAGTGTACAAACTAATATTGGCATAATTATTCACATTAAATTTGAGGCTTTACATTTATCTGTATTATATATTTGAAACAGTGATAAAAATATCAACATAGAAAACGTTGATATTTTTATCACTGTTTCAAATATTTTTTATTTTGTCGGTTTCGAAACAATTTTAAAAAGAACCGACGTGTTATTCTAACGTTATAATCATTGTTTATTTGCATGCTTAAGATATAATACGAAGCAAATCAGCTAAGTATACATCAACAAAGTATTCGAGCTAAAACGTAGTTTATTGGTTCCGATGTCCTCGTATATAGTATACAATAAGCATTCCTCTCGACTATATAAATAGTTTTTATGAAAGCATGGAGGTTGGGTTACTATGGTTCGATTTTTCATACGTACACTATAATTAGCTAACAATAGGGCATGTGTTGTAAAATATAACTGTTTGTAGCTTTGAACTATACCTATTACTATAAACTAAATATATGGGCTCATAATCACCCAACGGGTCGGAGTGTGAATGGCGATGTGGTCTTGACACTGGTACTTGCTTGGGATACCCGCATTGATCCGGTATTTCATGTGTATATTTAGTGGACGCTCCTAGGGCGATAGAAATTATGAGGTAACCTGCAAAGACATTAAAGTATACACTGGCGTGATTCACTAAGGCCCAATCGCCCTGAGTTAGGACAGGCACATGCCCCTGTATGGGGACAGATATGATAAAATTACTCATGTTGGACATGAATTCAATAAGTAATTACAACATTGCAATTGGCAATAATAATAATTGGATCTCGTTCCTTCCATTTCTTTTACCATAAACAAAGCTAACTTTCAAGTAACAGTTTCCTTAGATACATACTCTATACTAGACCCATCTGCTTGGGTGCCTTTATCTTGTCTATATCTGGAGGAAATCTTTTTTGGGGAGCATTGTTCGCATTACTGTCTTCGGTTTAAGATGTAACATAGGTAGTAAAGTTAATGAGTACATGTTATGTCTCAATTTACATACATTTCTTACAATTACAAATTCTTACAAACCTACATTAGTGATTGTTATGAAAATTCCAGAATTTCCGCGATTCTCACAGAAACTTCATTTATGGTAGGCGACCATTATTTACCATTAAAGCTGGTAGTCTATCTTCATTGTCATTCTCAAAAAAGATTAAAGTACCATCACAGCGTCCCTAACAAGAGGATTTGGTCATCCATTCTTTAGCCAGATCTGACGCAGTATACTTCTGTGATTCTGACAATTTGATATTAAACAACCAAATATTTCACTCAAAGTTTCAAGAACCAGAAGCCGAATTCGAAGATCGTCTATAACTTAAAGCAATACTTACATCTTCTACAGGTTTCGGTTTTAGTGATCCCAAACCAAATATTTAAAAAATATCCGCTACCTTCCACATAAACAAGAACTAAAAGTTTCAAGACTAAGCGATTCAGCTAAAACTATTTTGAAGTAATGGTCAGTCATATCATCCAAGACTAAAGAATTCCCTGTAAAGGATGAAGTGCGATCGCGTGTTACCGAGAAAGTTGATGCATTAAAACAAATAGGTACGTGATGTGATAACAAGTCATTCAATTAAGAACCTTACGGAGTAACTAATAAGGATGTAAAGGATCACGACGATAGGTGTAGTCCGAAGACACTCCGTAGAAATTGAAGTTCCACTCGAAATGAACTCCGTGATAAATTTGGGGCACGCACGGCGAGGACTTACCATAATTGAGTTACCCTACATTAAACTTTTTCCCTGGACCGTATATTGCTAAAATAAAAGGCTTCCGAAGACGTCCCGGATACAAAATTACTTTGGACCCGAAGCAATCTTATCGTCGACATTGTGATTTTTTGAGATGAGGCGTTTTATATTCGACAGTTGATGTTATTGAATCAGAAACAATGGATATTGGTTTTCTTTTCGCTGCGAACCGAGATATAATATTGTTTGGAGACTCATAATAACAGCCGCCATCCGCGTTTATAATAACACTTCAGTAGAATATCAAAAAGCCCTTTTGAAGAATTTATTTCGAAATAAAACAAACGTTTTAATTTTAAAGTGTCATCAAATATATCCTGAATGTTGCCCTTTGACTTCGTACTTAAATCAGTAACGTAATATTCAAATTAGCTTTTGAAAAGTCTAATACATAAATCTTGATCAATAAATAAACTTGTGGTCAACAAGTTTATTCTATTTTGGATATTACTTCATTGTTATTTTTTTATGCGACATATTTTAAGGCTACTCTTATCTTTCTGTAGTTTTACTGGGAATCAGGCAAAACTTAAATTTTGCCTATAAACATTATCACATACTTTATCTAACCTGGCAACTAAAGTAGAAACTTCAATTTCTTTTATCTTAGTGAAGTGCGGAGTCAAAACTAAGCATGAGTAAATCGAATCGATCCATAATGATCAATAGATTATCGACGTATAACGAGTAACTTTTTTTTTAAGCAATAATGATAAAATTTGGTAGATTATATTTATAATAAGAGAGATTGTTATAATGTAAATTACATAAAATTTTGTTATCCATGCGGAAATAGATTCAGAAGATAAGTGTTAATACTTCATTTCTCCTTGTGGATCATTTAGTGATCTATTAAGAAAACTTACAGCAAAGAAACTATATTTTTATTATAAGATCACCTAATTTAGGTAATTTTGATATCATAAATGTAAAAATCGAAAAATAAGTACATACATATGTATATTATCGAATAAGTTACTTTTTTGACAGTATACATATAAGTCATACAAATATTAGAATTATGTAACCCTAATACAAATTAATACACTCATACAATTTGGCGACTTTACCAAATTACTCGTATGTTGTTACAATTGCAGTATATTTTTCAACGATAAGCGCCAATGGTGCAAACCTTAAAAACCCCGTAGGTACGCTGTTACTTCTACAACATCTCATACATAGATATTAGGGCTATATAAATATAGAACAAAAAATAATTTACCTTAGCATATTTCTGGGATGGGTCAGTACAGTAATAATAGGTCCAGCCCCTATTACAAAAATAAAAAAACGTCGAAGTATCGGAGTTTAATTACAGCTCTGTCTAACTTTTCGGGGAAATCAAACAAAATTATATGTATGTGTATAATTGTTTCATTGAATTGAATCACCCCGCAATATTATTTTCATATTTTATATATATTAGTATTTGACAAATATTATTTTCATGTTTATCATGTACGGTTATGGAACTCTCATCTTGAGAGTGATACATCAAAATCAAAATCAAAATAATCTTTATTCAACATAGACCTTTACAGGCACTTATTGACGTCAACAAACAAAACAAACAACACAAAACAAAACGTTCAAATAAGGAAAAAAAAATTGACTCGACACCTGTTCGGAAATTGGGAGAGCCTTCTCGAGAAGAACAGGCAAGAAACTCTGAAGGTCTATTTTTTATCTCCTCTTTTCAATGTTAATAATTATAATAATATAATATAAAAATACAATATAATATAAGATACAATCATTATGAGACGTTCAATTGCCGACATTGTAATGTTGATGAAAATTGTGAGGGAACCATTGATTGTCCTGAACTGCTAGGCAACATCTGTAATAGGGTACCTGCACGTGTGCCTCGTAACAAAGTTCACATGACTCTCGGTGTTCCTCTCTCTCGCACCAACTTCAGACAGAATAGTTTTAGGATTAGAGCCAGTAAGTTGTTTAATAGTCTCAATGTAGATGTGGACATATTTCATGATGGTATCCATAGCATCAAAAATGTTCTGTTGGATTTTTTTCTGAAGGAGGTAATCTAACGCATTTTTGTTTTAGATTCTGTTTTAATTATTATATTTCTTTTTTTTTGTTCAATTTTGTACTGTTGCACTCTGTTAAAATATTGTTTTTATACTGTTTTATTGGTAACTGACAGCTGTGTAGTGCAGTGTGCTGATTAACTTGTGGCTATTTGTGATAGCTTTTAATTGGCATATAGTAGTTATTATAGTTGTGTATATTTGTTAGCATTGCTGTTAGCTATCCTAATATAATAAAATAAAATAAATAATACTTAATACGATTACAGTCGTATGTATGGTTACATACACATACAAAAATAATACAATATTATAAATAATGTTGTTACCAAACATGGCTCTATGAATAGTGTCCCTATTCCCAATACTGTGATCATTTAGATAGTCACTTACTTTATAATAACCATTACTCATGAGTGTCTTTTTGATATGGATTTTAAATTTATATAAAGGCAAATCAATGACACTGCGGAAGTTTGTTAAACATAAGATATTCATTTCCCCAAGATAAAGTAACATGATCGCTAAAGTCTTACAAGAAATTACATAAGTCGTCAATTTCTTTCTATCCTTAAACCTATAGCTTCTTTCAATTTGCCTTTGTACCTTAGTCACGGTTGTAAATATATATTTGTGTGAAAAATATTTATATATGTGTAATATATGTATGTCGATCCGTTACCCTAGATCCCATAACACATGCCTAATAGTGCTTACTTTGGGATAGGCTAATTAGTAAATGTAAGAAATATTTATAATTTAAATGATAAATTTTATAAATAGGACAAATCTACATAATCAATTAAATTTTCATTAAATAACATGAATTTAAGGTATGTAGCCCAATCCACATTTTTAGGCGAGGTAATGTAATTTTTGTACATTGCTTTTACATAATTTAAATAAACAATATAAAATAAATAGGTAACAATGTACAATTGTTATTTGTTAAACGTTTTTATTTATTTAATTATACTTATGAATACTTGTCATTCTATTTCGTGTACGAGTATTATTTTTGATAAAGAAATATATATTATCATAGAACATTTGTCAAAAGCACACAAATAATCAATTCATGCTATATTGTGAACCAACCTTATTGTTATTACATTATATGCTATTAAAAAACAAGTGGTCGCAACATTATACGGTGAAGTAATAAAACAAAAGAATTATTGCGCTAATAAAACAGAAATTGGCAAAGAGCCAAAATGCAATATAGGCGTGTGTAGTCCTCTGAGTAAAATAGTTATTTTATAGGCTTACTACCCGCTAGCGTTAGAACAACGTAGTTTATTAGCTTTATCTGTCATTACATTATAGTTACTATCATAAAAGACTATAGTTTTTAATTAAATACTTTTCATTGTTTCTACACTTTAAACGTCAACATTACATAAGTCTGAATGATTTGAATTTGATTTTCTATGACAAAAATTACTACTTAAGACGTTTTACTGTTGCAGACCAAGCAGGCATGGTTTTCTAACCTTATGCAGGTGTTACAGAAAATCGATATAATGGTGTGTTGAAAAAAAGAAAAACTCCTTTTTTTATCTACGATTGTACACGATTGACGTAGTCCATTAAATTTTATGTCAATATTTTACGGGATATGTTTGATAGATCATATATAGATATAGCGAGCAATCTATAGCTCTCAGGACCGCATCGTAACTATGTTAGGACGATTATGCCTTAATCAACGTTGGAGTCTGTGCAGATTGGCTGATTTTGCATATACTCGTATCTTGTCGATTTGTAGTTGTAGTAGTTTCTATAAAAAATATCTAGTAGTAGTTATTTTTGAAAGATAAATGCATATTTTCAGAACTATCTAAAGTTACATAAATATTTTAGTGAATCGTTGAATTTTGCAGTAAATATATATTATTTTGTAACTCAATATATTACCTGGACGATATCATCATCATTTTAGTCGAGTGATCTCCATTTTTAGATACAAGCGTCCCATAAGAATCTCCTTATCAAACTCTGCATCGGTGTTAATATCCAGTGCTTTCCGGGGTACGATCGTAGGTATACATAATGGGAAGTCTACTGACGCTGCGTATTTCGATATACATCTGCCTTTCGAGGACCTTCAGTCCTACAAGCAATCTCTGTGCTCTGTCCTGTTTTTTTTTCTCTTAGGAGAGAGAGGAGATCGCTCCTCAGGAAAGATTGTGGTGCAGTCTGTGCACTGTCACGTGATATTCGCAAGTCTTCGAGGTACGTTGCTCACGCTGATTTTTCTGCGAATTGTATCAATTTGGATTCGATGACGCAATAAAGCTATGAGCTCTATTCCCCTTTGATTTAATTTGATTCTGAAAAAGGTTTCGGTGCCATGTGAACCAAAGCTTTATCTTGAGGCTCCGCGATAGGTGAACCGAATTATACTGCAAAACTTATTTCGTAATCTTTTGTTATTATTTCTCTGTTTATTTAATAATTTAAACAATTTCGCTTAGTTTAACAAATTTTAGTTTCAATAAAACAGTTCTATTTAACTAAATGATTTTGTTGAGCTGTTGTTACCAGAATACGAAGCTTACGCCAACAATTACATCGGATTTGCTTACCACAATATTTCAGGTAACGGCTTCACTGGCTACCAAAATAACGTAGAAACATCCACTCGTTGGAGATGATTTACACAAAATCTTCTGCTTAATTAATAACTTAAATTATGTTCGCAATGTTTCAAGTTCAACTCGGGAGCAAGTTAATTTGGTCGGGTAGTTTCGTGGATTGTTCATAACTTAATTAGTTACATGGCTAATCGCTTTGGAAAATTTATACTGCGTAAACTCTTAATTATGTTCTTTTGATGTAGTTCGCCGGGAGTATTTGGAATATTTAAAAGTTTTTGATTGGCAGGTGCAAAGTGTAATTATGCTGTATATGGTTCACGCTTAGTTTACTAATTACTTTATTAAAAGATAAGATAATAAAGATTTTTTTATCCAATTAGCTTAGCCCAAAGTAAGCTCTGAAGTTTGTGTTATGGGATAATGAATATTTCTTACACTTACGCCAATTAGCTTAGCCCAAAGTAAGCTCTGAAGTTTGTGTTATGGGATAATGAATATTTCTTACACTTACGCCAATTAGCTTAGCCCAAAGTAAGCTCTGTAAGTTTGTGTTATGGGATCTAGGTTAACGGATAGACATACACATATAAATATTTTTTTATAGAAATATATAATAACAATCATGACTGCGGTACAAATGCTCCCATTCATCGCACAAACATGTGCCCCCACCGGGATTCGGATCTGGGACTTCAGAGATGGCGACTCCTTGAAACCAGTATACAATCAGTCGACGATCTCAAAATCTTCAAATGAACATAACTTAGAAATGAAAAACCAGTTGATTTTTCATTTCTAAGTTTTGTTCATTTGAATCGCGGTACAATTCGCACCCATTTTTTACCTTTTACTATAATACAAACTTTACAATTACGTATCATTATCGTATCATCTATTTTAATGGATTTTGATGAGTTGTAGCGTCGGAGACGCTGTGGACACGCCACTTGTCTTCGAACCGTGAGATTCAGGAGACTCGCAGTATATACTGTCAAATACCAATGTGTTTTCATTTTTAGACTTCCAAGGAGGAAGATATTGAGAAAACCTTGCAAACTTGCATACACCTGCAAAGAAAGGTGTGTGAAGTAGAGCAATTCGCACTAGGCCAGCGTGGTTGACTATGACCGTCCTACGTCCTAATTTTCTCAATATAGTTATGGCATGGTATCTTGATGGGGATAGATACTAACTACGATAATAGTTAAACTCATTTGTCCATCAAATCGGTCATAATAGTGAAATAATTGTTGAAATAAGAATTGTAACTTAACTATCTTGATTTTTATTGAACTATTTGGGGAGCCACCCTACAAGTTCTCCATAAAACGATTTTTGTGTTATGCTTTTCTGCAGACGAGTACGCGCGTCTAATGTTGCGCTGCCCTGAACCATCTTCAAGGTTCCAACTGTACTTGTTAGCAAGAATAGCCCCGTATGTCTACACCGGGAAATTCACGACACATTTCGCGCAGCAGTCTAGTGATCGGCTACTACGGATCGCGGGTTCGATTCCCACACGAGACAGATATTTACTACAACCTACAAAAATTTGTTCCGGTCTGGGTGTATGTGCGATAAAAATCCTGGTGTGGGACGATATCAAAAAAAAAATACTTGTAGTAAATTACTTGTAAGTAAAATAAAATAAGAAGCCGACCCGCGACATCCCAAAAACATTGTTACAGATTATTGAGTCAATAATTTTTGATCAACCCTTTCCCTTACTGATAGTGCAGGAGACACCCGAGTTAATCTGTAGAAGGAAAAATTTGCCTTACCTTCCTTTATCTCACGCCCTTCAGAAACTGTTCGAAAGCAAACTAACAACAGTCATGGTATATAAGTAAGTTTTATTATACATCCATGACATAGTTACTGTATGGAGGAAAATCTATATTTTATCACTAACCATAAAATAATTCACCTATCTGTTAGTTTGATCTTTTTTTTTTTTTTTTTTTATTTCATAAGGTGGCAGACGAGCAAATGGCCCACCTGATGGTAAGTGGTAACCATCGCTCATGGACATCTGCAGTGCCAGGGGCACAGCTGAGCCGCTGCCTACCTGGAGAGAAATACTCTTTTTAAGCCTCGTTTGAAGTTAGACATATCGTAGCGCTGAGGAAACATCGCAGCAGGGAGCTCATTCCAGAGTTTGCATGTACGCGGAAGGAATGAACGCTGAAACCGAACTGTACTAGACAAGATCGGTTCCAGGTGATATGGATGAACTCTACTGCGGTGGCGGGTGGTGCGATGGTAAAAAGGTGACGAAGGCACCATTGCAAATAATTCCTCAGAGCACTCTCCGTTAAAGAGCCTATAAAGAACACACAGAGAGCCAAAGTCTCTCCGCTGCTCCAAGGTCTCTGTTGAGGCCGTAATATTGGGATCACCGATGATACGGAAAGCACGCCTTTGCAGGGAGTCAAAAGGGTCGAGTTGATATTTGGGGGCTCCAGCCCAGAGGTGTGAACAGTACTCCATATGCGGCCGTATTTGAGCTTTATAAAGCATCAGACGCTGACTGGGCGTGAAGTACCGCTTCGCTCTGTTGAGAACACCCAATTTTTTGCTTGCCATTTTGGCTTTGTCCTCCAAATGACTCCCGAACTGCACTGTGGCTGAAATTTCCACACCTAGAATCCCAATAGATTCGGACATACGAAGAGCAACTCCCTGAAACTGAGGCACTACGATAAATGGGTCTTTCTTCGCAGTGAACGCGCACACTTGTGTCTTCGTGGGGTTGAACTTGACTAAGTTCTTAGCACCCCATTCCGAGACTCGCCCTAGAGAGTCCTCGACTTCAGACACAAGTTGCAACCGTCTTTCATGTAGCGACATCCGAGGGACGTTCTGATGGTTGGTATACCGCACATCACCCGTGCTGTCATCTGCATAACAATGTATGTTCTCAATGGACAACATATCGTTGATGTGCAGAATGAACAGTGTCGGGGAGAGCACCGAACCTTGTGGAACGCCAGCGTTTATGGGCATGGTTTTCGAGCAGCAGCCATCAACGGCGACTTTAATGCTCCTTCCATCCAGAAAGCTGGCTATCCATTTGCAGAGTCCCTCAGGGATTCCATATGATGGTAGCTTCGCCAGAAGACCTCTATGCCAGACCCTATCAAACGCCTTCGCGATATCCAGTCCAACGGCGAGAGCCTCGCCTTTGCCCTCCAAAGTTTCTGCCCAATGGTGCGTTAGGTAAACTAAAAGATCACCAGCCGAGCGCCCGTGACGAAAGCCGTATTGCCGGTCGCTAATTAGCTGGTGCTCTTCTAGGTACCGTAGAAGGCAGGTGTTAATGACCTTCTCCATAATTTTGGAGAGTAAGGACGTTATCTCGATTGGCCTGTAATTTGACGGGTCGGATCGGTCACCTTTTTTGGGGATTGGGTGGACGTGGGCGATCTTCCACGAAGATGGAACCCTTTTCTGCTGATAAGAAAGACGGTAAAGTCGCGTTAATACGGGGGTCAATTCAGGGGCACACGTCTTCAGCACCACTGCAGGGATGCCATCTGGCCCACTCGACTTATGTACGTTCAGGAGCTTGAGTTCCCGCCTGACCGCGCGCTGTGTAATGCGGATTTCCGGTAATGAACTTTCACACCGAGGATGGTAGGTGGTGTGGCTCCTTCATCGTCCATAGTCGAGTTGGAGGCAAAGAGTTCGACCAAGAGGTTGGCCTTCTCTCTTGCGCTGTGGGCAAGACTATTATTGGCTGCTCGCAGTGGTGGGAGACTGGACTGGCAGAAGTTCTGTTGCGCAGCTTTGGCTAGTAGTAGTATCTTATTTAATCTTAATGTAAATTGATCCATGTGGATACTTGTGCATGTACAACGGTCGTTAAATGTACACAAACAAAACACTGACGGTCAATTTCACTAAAATTGTTTTATTTATGATGATTATAAATGTAACTTATTATCCTCAATAAAATGTGAGACAGCACGCAACTTGATATTAGAACAAGGCTTGTGAAATGGTGGCATTACCTTCACATGCATATATTATTTTTCGATGCGCCTTGGCTTAAATCATGAAGCCCAACTGACCTCAATCGTTTATTGCAACCGAATAACAAGCCGAATACTTTCAATAGCTCATGGTATTACAGTGTTTATGTAAGTAGGTTGCACGCAACATCGGCATACTCAGGCCAATTTTCCAGTAATCCCACCCCATCCGACCGTGTGAATTCTGTGCCTTGCAATTTGCAACATACTTATTATAGTAGTTTGCTTTTATTAAGCGTTGTACACAAAGCTTACAACAATATTGCGATGATTAGCGCTTTTCCTATTGATTGGGCAACTAATGCTTAAAAGAAACAAGGAATGTTATCCAATTTTGGAAACATAAAGTTTGACCATAAAATGATGAGCATACTCATATGAATAAGTTTTGAAAACAGTTACGTACAAAAATTCAATAATAATAATTTTAATTGATATAGTAAGAAGGGTTAAAAAGTTGAAGGCAAGGTATTGCTAATGCGGAGTAAGTTTTAATAAATATTTTCGTGAGTGTAAACAATTATTATATCTGTTGTAGAGTCCAGCTTTTAACTTTACACACATTTACTTCTTCAAGCTTGAAATTCACAAAATCTACACCTCAGTCAACGTTCTTTGTAATTATTAAAGCTCTGAACGACTCGCTTTAGAAAATGTATTACCTATGTGTGCCCTTACGTTTCACTCGGCTCGTTTTGGTGGAGGCATTATAGTTCCCACTTATAACTTACAATTAACTATCGACAACTTATCGTTAATTTTTATATTAGACAGCAATCAACAAGTATGTAGGCTGATTGCTTCCTCGTAAAATGCTCACTCGTCAGTGGTACGTTTATGGTTTGAAATTATAAAAATTTCAATCCATAAACTTATTATCGTGGTCTCAATTGCGAACAATTTAATAATTAAGCGTAGCATGTAATTTTTAAACCAACAATATTTATTTATGACAACGTTTGCTGTTGCAGACGTACATGAATTTGTAAAATGAAAATACAATATCTTAAGTATGTGTATATTGAGCAATATACAAGACATACCGAAAAATAAGCAAAACTTCAAAGAAAAGTATTTGTAAGGTACCAGTTTGCAACAGTAGCATTGAAAAGCATGAAACCAGAAATTAAATGTAATATGCACTGAAATATTTAGCGCTCTCAAGGCAAATGAAATCATTAGGCGTCGTAAAATTGAAAAGCTTATGTGAAGAAGAACAATCCGCCCTAAACCAGTATAGTGTGACTCTAGGATCCTCTTATCATGATACTTTGATAATTAAGATGAAACACTTTAAACATTAATATATATAATTAATTCGTTGATTATCTCATTGACGTTAACAACCAAAACCACATAACTACCTTCTAACAATGAATGGGCTCAATGAAAAATTATGACGAGAATAACCGAAAATATTTGTTGCAGAGTTGCCAGAAAAGCCGAAAATTTTTGATGAAATGGACAAGGAAGTCGTGGGAGCTGCTGGTCCATATATCGAAGATACAAGTTTGAAACTCACCTGTGTTGTAAGTGGAGGTAAAACTAGTCTACTTGTAATTGTATCTTGTATTCGTCTGTGGAGTACTTTAACCAGTCAATAACTAGAAAGTTTGCAAAAGGAAAAAGAGATAAAATGCATAAAGCTTTGATAAGCATTAAGTAAAATACAATTATCATAAAGGGTACATTTTTCTTGAATAATATTTTAGATATGACCTTCATTTATTTATATATTAATTGTGTTGACAGTGACGCTACAATTGTGATATCGCTCTCATTAACTCTTGATCGTTTGTTTGAAGTTATTGTTAGAGATACTACAAACGATATTAACATTTAATAAGGGTTGTACTAGATGAAAAGTTTCATAGAAATGCTAGATGCTTATTTGAATTTCTGAAACGTATTTTTTCAATAGATCTCTCTTTGAGTTCCATCGGTTCCTTTTTTATCAAAGTGACTGTCGTTACAAATGAAACTAAGAGAATTTAATTAACATTTTAAGAGCGCAAGATTCTAATAAACAAGTTACTCGACTTATAATAAACTATAATAAAGTCAAGAATTTGCGTTTACTTTCAGCGATATTTTAGAAGAAAAGGTAGATGTGGGTACTTGTCGCCAGTTCTCATCCCAGTTGTTGTGAGATATGTGTGTTTTCTTGTTCGTTGGTGTGCGGTGTGATAGTAGATTGAAATCAGAAAAGGAATTTACATAACATTGTACTTATGCGAGTTAAACGAAGGTCAGTAACTGATCCAAATATAAGAAATACACGACATCTGTGATTTGATGATTACAACATAGTCAATTATCAAGTCAACATAATTCAACATTGTGGCGAACCGACCTCTTATATATCTTTCAACTTGTTCATTACTCTAGGTTTTATATGACGTTTGTCTATTCTATATTTATATTTCTGACATTGTGCTTTTACTATTTACAACTGAATTAAATTTATATTTTTTCACGTAAATATTCCGGCTTATCATTCTGATCGCATCTACATCGTTAACAATTTGGTCCTTCGAGCCGGATAGATAAAAAGTCGTTATTGGATGATTGCCCGACACACTGTGCTACTATTTTAACAAACATTACCGCTACTGTTACTCTTCGTATACTATAATAGCATATGAGAAAATAATAATATTAGAATGGTTATAGCGTTTTGGTTCTTACAACGCGTTAAAAAATGTGCGCCTCATTGAATTCTCATTATCTATCGACAACATTCTGCAGACTCAGATATCGAATCAAAATAAACAAACGTCATATAAAACCTAGAGTAAAGAACAAGTTGCAAGATATAAAAGAGGTCGGTTCGCCACAAAGTCAATCAATACAACATTCATTGGAAGGTCAGTAAAGTTAGACTGTAGGTGTTCAAAAGAATCCCTATAGGTGTAGGAGTTATAATTCACGATTTGATTGATAGATAGATAAATATTTGTATTATTTGGTATACATATACATACAACAATTATTATTAAATTAAAGAAAAAAAATATGGTAGGAACAGAGAAACAGACCCATCCGCCAGATATAATAATTAATGTACTGCAGCAGCACAAAAAGTTCATAACTTAGCGCCAATATTTGCCTAAGAGCAAAAATCGCAGACCTTGACTGAAACTTGCGTACCTACACTGCCTGACCATTTCTTTATATCAGGTGTAATGAAGTCTAGAAGTTTAAAAAATATATAACCATTATTCAAATCTATAAATTTGATAACAGTTATAAGACACGAAAATGAAAAATCTCATTTTATATTTATCAATCTTCATATGAAAGGTAATTTTGAAAAAGTATTCGACGAGCAACAAATATTCTAATTTCTTTGTCAGTATTGACAAAAACCGTAGTATAATTTATATTTATAGATATTTATGTTATGTAGATTAACGATCACCGCTTGTCCCACTGACCCAATTTAGCCGAATTCATTAATGATTAAGTAAAGAAACGGTTACAATCAATTCAGTACTTTTCGGTGTAGACTCGAGCTAACAAAGGATTAGTTTTGGAATATTATTAGAAAGCACTGTACAGAGAAGGATTCTAAATTAATACCTCATTTAGAAGCATTATCATGTTCGTTATACTCGCAACTACTTGCTAGGTCTAACAGAGACCTTCTAGCAGGGAAGGAATCAGTTTTTATCTGCATTCTTTTAAGACTCTTTAATAAATGCTTCAGCGAAATTTTCAATAGGGTACATTAGAGATCTAAGGTATCATATGGAACCCAATTGATTTAGCAAAGTTCGGCTTCAGACTTCATTTCTTTCACGTACGAGCAAAATCTGGAATGAGCTCCCAGTGTTTTCTGAGCAGTAAGATGTTCAACTAAATACAAGGCTTTAGAAAGCATTTCTATCCGTTTAGGCAGTGTCGGAGCTATGCATTAGTTACACCACTGACTCCTTATATATATATTTTTTTTTTTTTCTTTTTTTTTTACACTTACACCAATTAGCCTAGCCCAAACTAAGCTCTGTAAGGCTTGTGCTATGGGATCTAGGGTAACGGATAGACATACATATATTATATATATAAATAATTTTTATTGAAATATATATCAACAACCATGACTAAGGTACAAATGCTCGCATTCATCACACAAACACCTGCCCCCACCGGGACTCGAACCCGGGAACCTCAGAGATGGCGACACCTTGAAACCGGTGTACTATCCACTCGACTATGGAGGTCGTCATATATATACTTGCTTAATCAACGTCGTCCTTGCTTACAAAAGAATGGTATATCAAATGAAGTCTAACGATGTGTATTTCTTGGTATGAAATTTATATTATTGGCTATATTGAAAATGTATTTTTACAAAAAAAAATAATAACATAAATTACCTCATACTAGGATTTGTATCCTGTCACAAAACAAAGAAATTGCACAGGAACGGATGTAAATCCTGAACTTGGACCAGAACAAATTTTTGTAGGTCATACAAAATACCTGTCCCGTTTGTGAATTAAGTTGCGTACAAGAGGGTCACTCGACAGTTGCGCCAAACACTAAATACTCAGTTCCGAGTATGCAGTATTGCACGCCACCACTTGGGTTCGAATATCGATATTAGAATCAAATCAAAATCAAAATCAAAATAATATTTATTCAACATAGACCTTTACAGGCACTTATTGACGTCAACAAACAAAACAAAAAAAAAAGCTGAAATAAAAAAAAACAAAATCCTTGTCCGTACGTACGAATAAGGAAAAAAAAAAAGAAAAAATATATTGACTCGACACCTGTTCGGAAATTGGGAGAGCCTTCTCGAGAAGAACAGGCAAGAAACTCTGAAGGTCTATTTTTTATCTCCTCTTTTCAATGTTAATAATTATAATAATATAATATAAAAATACAATATAGTATAAGATACAATCATACCTAATACGATTACAGTCGTATGTATGTTTACATACACATATAAAATAATACAATATTATAAATAATGTTGTTACCAAACATGGCTCTATGAATAGTGTCCCTATTCCCAAATACTGTGATCATTTAGATAGTCACTTACTTATAATAACCTTTACTCATGAGTGTATTTTTGATATGGATTTTAAATTTATATAAAGGCAAATCAATGACACTTTGCGGAAGCTTGTTAAACATAGATATACATTTCCCCAAGAACGAACAGCTAGTTTTATGGAGTCTGAACATTGGAGCTGAATTTTAGATTAGATCAGTTGTAAATTGCAATATTAATACAAATTATCTAATAAATTATTATTTCACTTATTATTACGCGTCTTATAAGACAGACAATTCTTCGTAGGAGGTAATTTAAGCGAGTTAAATGAGTGTGCGTGTACCAACTGGGTCTAATCTCTATGAACAATAAGTAATGTAGCTTTAAACTATATCCAGTAAGGTGTGAAGTATTGTCATTACAGGTCAACAATTGTATAAGCTACTACCGGACCCGACAGAAATCGTCCTGTCGAATTGATTTGTAAAGTGGCAATTTTTTGTTCCTACTTATTTTATGATCAGGGCAAAAAAATCTCCTGTTCAAAACTGTCATCCTGGTGGTAGGGCGTTGTGAATAAAAAATAATTACTTCCAAAAAAGGTCCAAATGACCTATTACATTTTGTGACTATTCAATTTTGGAACGTGACATTAAATCCTCCAACGATGTATTCTGTGCTCCAACGCACACACGCACACTTTTTTAATAGACGTGATTGAATTTCAACTTTATATAGCGTTAATAAAGCGCAAATTGACTCTTTGATGTTAGGAATACACCTACATTGCTTACACAGACAACAGTGAGTTGCAATATGAACTTTATACAATAAGGATAAAGTTCAAATTGACTGTACGTTTTAGTTAAAAAACGTTTGTATAGAAAAATAGGCTGTATTTAGGGTTCTTCTGATAATTATACTGAAAAAACAAATCTTAAACTTCAACGAATATTTTGAACAAATAACTGGCCAAATTGGTCCAGGCGTTTTTGAGTTATGCGCTTACCAACACATTTTGCGATTCCCGCACGCGCTCGCTAGTAGATAGAAGTTAGTGTGTTGCAATCTGGTGGCAGGACGGACGCGACAATTACAATTTATTAAAATGTGCCAGTGAGAATATTAAAGAACAGAGAAGAACTCAGTGGGTAATTCCTATGGTCGACATTTTTTTTTTCGGGGGAAAATGCTCCTTATGCACCGTGACACCGCGCTGGCAAGGCGCGCCCGTGTGTGGGGCTCTCCGCTCTGAAAAGACCGGTCTACCCGCTAAAACCCCTCGGTGTCCTCTGAGCCCGTCGGGGCTGATCGGGGCACATGACGGGTTGCGCTTTCGCGATTCTACCGCCACACGCCCACGGGCTAGCTCGACCTAGTTGGTCGAGCCATCGCCAAGGGGATCCTGTGGTCGAGCTAGGATTCTGCGAAGGCGTAGTGAAAACGCGGTAACGATTTGATTTGACATTTAACAAACAACGATAACAGGGCCAGGGAAGACGACCCTGGCGCGCAGGCATGTCGCCGTAGGCGAAGGGGCGACGGGGCGAAGGAGGCGCGCTTTCGCACGCTTCATTCCTCCTGTCGGCGACCAGCGGGGGCCCGGCCATGGGAAGGCCGGTCCCTGCTATTCAAAGGTCATCGTCAGTCGTCGATCCCCCGGATGCCCCGGGGGACATCCGGGGAACTGAAATAAAAACATCATTAGCCTCGTACTACGCTTATGCACATGCTTGGCTGTTCACCATGCAAAAGAGGTTGATCCGTATTATAGCCAATATCGAGCAGACTGATAGCTGCAGACCATACTTTCACAAATACGAAATACTTACCCTACCATGTATGTACATATTAGAAATGTGCAAGTTTGTACGTAAGTATAATAAATTGAAACAATTATTAATTATGAAATGCTATTATGATATAAATGAATTCTTTGGTGATCATTTTGATGATAATTTTAAATAAAATAATAATTCTTATTTTAATTTAATAAAACTACTTGACATTCAAATATTTAATCAATTACGCTATTAGGTTTTAGTTATTAGGAAAGTGTTACTTTTAATTAGGTATTAAGAAGCGCTTCCTCTCTTCTAATTGTTGCGTGCCCGACAGGGTCCATAATGATCTGTTTTTTTTACCAAATAACATCTTGTTGTAACATTGTGGTTATGCAATAAAATGAATTGAATTGGATTAACGCCCCCCCCCCCCCCAACACAACAGGGGGGCGAGAGGGGCCCGCACGATGCGGGCCAACGCCGGCGAGGTCGTGGAAGTATTCTTGTGAGTTCCCATGACCTTGTCACGCCGCGATGCAGCTCTCTTCGGCGTGTCCCTCCCACCTCATCTGATGGGGGGAGGACACATCGACGACCGAAGCTCTCGAGGCAAGGCGTCAGTAAGGGGCATTGTCAGGTTTTTAATCGGTAGGCCGTGTGCTTGGACTCGTCCCCGCGGCGCGCGGAGAGTCCGACATAACCCCGCGGTTTTCCCGAGCCGCAGGGTATGCGAAAAGCATTTTCCTGACATAAAAAAAATAAAAAGGGCCCAGCACTTTGTTTATATATACATTTTTTCCCCTAACAGTAGTCATCACAAATTAATTAAATATTAGTAATAAAATATAATACGTACTAATGGGTAACGTATGATTAATTGTAGTAGAGAAAACATTGAACTGTTAGTGAGCTTTAGAGTTGTTTCAGCTTTTTAGGAATTATTAAATTATTACTTGGTGCAGACCTGATGTCGGCTGGCACGGCATTGTACCTCTGATTAAGTACTGAATCTAATGTTGCTTCTTCATTATTGTACTAGGGACGTGCAGGAGGTAACGTTGAGGCCAGCTAGGCGAAATGCAAACGAAGTCCGGTGTTTATCGACGACATGAAAACACGCGCGGTTTTTAATATCAATTACTGATCGAAATTATCAGATAGCATTTAGTATGTAAAAAATGTATTGCTATGTTCTTTATCATCAGACAGAGTCGGCGAAGCAAAGATCAACAGGGGTTTATAAATTACAAGTCACCATTTAGATTCGTGTTAAGGACGCAAAGATAAAAAACGCGATACGTTATTAAAATAACAACACATAAACATAACGATTTATAGCAACGTTGAAACTGATTATCGTTACAATCTCATTGAAAATGAAAGTGTTAATCTGATAAACAGCTTAAAAGTCTGGTAATAAAATTAAATTTCGTGAATTAACACCTCTTTCATGATTGGGTCGAATTAAAAAGTTTATAAGATTGTGTTATTTTTAATCAATTTTCTCAGCTATTACCGGTGAATAAAATCTATTTTGGCTTAACTGTAGTCAATGAGTGTTCATGTTTGTGATCTGACATAACTATTATACTTACTGTGTATTGAAATCAGTATATGAAGGAATATACTGATGGAAGGTCAGGTCAAAATTATCCGGAACTGACTAGCGTGCATGAAAGTAATAATTAAAGCCGAGGAAGCTTGGGACGTATGTTTGGATCGTAGTAAGTGGAAAACTGTGATTGATGCCTACCCCCATGGGATAAAAACCTGAGTATAATATTTGAATATAAAATGAAATACAAATTTTAATTAATCATACTTGATTGTAATCAGGCAACCCACTCCCAAGACTGCGATGGTGGCGCGACGACAAGGTCATCGCGACCCTGACGCCAGTGGACGACGGATCCAGATTAAGTTCGCTGGAACTTCGTATCCCGCGCCTCACCAGAGATTACTTCGAAGCAGTTTACACGTGCACAGCTGACAACACGCTACTCGTACCACCACTGAGAGCCAACGTGCAAATCCAGCTATATCGTGAGTACTTGTGTTTTCATTTGATTATTATATTACCAAGAGAAGTTAACTTGAAAATGTTATGATGCATAAACTAAGTCTGAATCATTTATATACTGAATCTGGAGGACAAAATACAATGTAACAAAATACAAAGTAAGTGGTGCAAAGCACAAAGGCTGAGTTAAAGCTGAATATAGAATCTGCATGGAATTTAAAAACGTGAGCGCTTTTTGGATTCCTCGAACAACAATATAAAGCGGCTTTGTTTCGTTTATAAGTTTTATTGTTTATTTCATTTAAAAAATGTTTGTTTTATCTATAAGTATTATTGTTTAATTTATATGTTAGAAATTATTGTACCCTCGTAATGACCAGAAATTACTCTCGGATTCGCTGTGGTTATATCTTAACAATGTCAGTCAATATAACTGATTATTCAGCTGTGATATGTTGAGCTATTATATTATAAATGTATTTTTCACTGTGATTTGGAGAATACTTTTATTAACCTATTAAAAAAATGATACAACTAAATGAATTAGAAGATTACAAATACTTAATATAGCGCTCTTTTAGCTTTTTGAATGTAGAATTCAAGATTTTTTAGAAAGTATAATCCATAAATAAACAAGAACATTTGTTGCGTTAATTGACATATAATGCATCTGACTGCAAGCTAAGATGCATGAAAAAAGACTAAATAATAAGACTGTTTCAATATTTACACTTGTATCTTCATGAAAACTAATGGAAATATGTTTAGCCTCATAACAGAGCAGTCAACTGCTGAAAAGGGTTGAGTCACCGTAGTCTTTAAAAGTTTTCATGTCGCTGTTTAAAATCTCAGGGGTAGCACTTAGCGTTATCTCGGGCCCTCAGCCGGGATCGTGGACATCAGCGAAATAGTATTGACAATAAAAGTCTTAATGTCATATACTTATATAGCATGTTTTGTTTGTTGTTAGTTTTGTCTATTTAATATATTAAGCTTTATTTTGACAAATATTACAGATGCAAATGTTTGTAAAATAGTTTGAGGACGTTGTGATAATGACGAAACTCGACATGTTTTTAATCTGCAACTCAATAAACGTATACATACATTTAAAACTTAAGGAAAAACTCATTATATTAGTTTAAAGTTATTAACAATATCAATATATTTATAATAATTATATAGTAGTTATTACTTGATTACGAAAGTATGATATAAAATTTTAGTTTTCTAATTGCAGAGTAATTTAAATGTTGAATATGCAATTCCAGCATGGTTGACAAAGACCTAATGCCGTAACAATGTTAGATAGGCTCACTCATGCATTTTTTTTTTTGTTCCCCTGAGGAAAATGCATTAAATTGCATACCCCGGCTGTGGCGAGCCGGCGGTTATGTGGGGCTCTCCTCCCCAGAAGGGGGAGGCCTACCCACTAAAAACCTCAGGGATGGCCTTCCTCAGGCATGTAGGGAGCCCCCGGGAACATCAAGCCACTTCCGGGAACCCCCAGCCTCCGCTCCCCTGCCTAGAGGGGAGCCCTCCTCGGGGGAGGCTACACTACCTCCCCCAGTCTCCTCCACCGACGACGCCCCCCGGCCACGGAAGGGGCGTGGTCCATCCCGGGTCGCCGTAGCAGTCGCGACTTCCTCGCGCCCGCCGGCGACCCGCGGCGGCGCCGCAGCTGTGCTACCGAGCCCGGCGCCGCCTTCTTCGAGCGGGATCGGCCATCTCCCGACCCCGCTCGGCGGCCTCCTTCTGGTCACTCATGCACCTAACTTGAAGAAGGAGAAATTGGGCGGAAATGAACTGTCTAAATGTATTGTTATTTATTGGTTAGGTATTGATTAAATTCACGGTGTGTATCATCTTTAACTATTTTTTTACTATACATGACTTATTTCATCACTAAGCAACATGAAGAACTGAACGTTTTAAATTTTACTTATATTTTAAAATTCATAGCCAAACACAGTACCAAAGTGATAAACGTCGTCTCTTCTCACTCGTCACTGTACACATTACAGTATAAGTATAATACTAAATAAAACGACACAATTACAAGGCAGCATTTAGTGCGATATCCAACATTTTTTTTATATAATACCATATAATACCACTTATATAGAATTTCATTGTGATAAGTAAGTAAGTCATAATTTTAGTGTTGGGTGTGTTACATGTTTGGATGTTGATCTCCGTACAACTATTTCAATTTTAAGGAAATAATATGAGACTCGTGGAACGACACAGGATAATAGAAAATGTTTCTTTCCATTGGTAGTATCCAAAATGCCGGACGAAAAGCTAGTCTATATATAAGCAATGACAGATGCTATGCCTCGCCGCCACCGCACCAATGGTGCGGTACTCTATAAAATATTCGGAGCACCTTATTCTATTCGCAACGCATAATATTATCGTTAAAAATTCACGCGCCGCTTGCACTAAATATTCATGATTATGTAACACCTGCGAGGTCGTTAAGTATAGTCTTATCAATAATATTTATGAGTAAGGAAACTCATTAGTTATATATCAGATTACAAGGAAACTTACACTTTGTAAAAACTTGATGAAACTTCTACAAAGAGGTCAATCGACGGATCAAGATCAGCCGGGCAGCGAAAGCTACGGCAGGCATTTCTCGGTACATCTAACGGAATGCCTCAAGTCTTTGATACGTACGTGTTGGCAATGATAATATATAAAAATAAAACTTGGCTAATATATAAAACCAAAAGAGGCTGTGGGCAGGGCATATTACTTGCAGAACTGGCAGATGTTACTGCAGAAAGGTCCTCAAATGGCAAGCATATACTTGGGAATGCAGCGTTGCTAGACCTCCTATAAACTGGATCGACGATTTGATGTAGATCGCAGGAAGGCGCTGGTTGCTATTAGAAAGGCGTTGACGACAGATCACCCTTGTCAAAAAGCTAGAATTTGCGAGCTACACTCAAGTCAGCGATATAACTGGTATAGACACGTACTTTTTTATACCCTTCATGACATGACGATTTTGAGTGACTGTGCCAATAGACGCGCTTTCAATTTGCAGGTGATTTCGTGCGGTAATTTCATGCACTAAAAAATCAGTAATGCGACTAATGAAGGACAGAGTAACCACTTTAGTCCCTAGGGAGTTAAACGTAATCGGTTTTTTAGTTTGTTTCTAGTCAATAAGCTTAAACAACTAGTACCTGCTTAGTTGTCTGTGCAAGGTTATGTCACTTACTTCAATATTCTACTAATATTACGAGTATAAACGCGAATGTTTGAAAGTATGGATCTCTGTTACTCTTTCAGGTAAAAATTACTGAATGGATTAAAATGGTAGTTTACAAAAATATAACTCATACATCAAAATAAACATACGCTGTAAGTTATAAAGATACTAGATGATGCTCGCGACTTCGTCTGCAAAGATGGTAGATTTTTACCATTAAACTAGATAGTTACACAGATGCGTGCGGCAGGCATATAGACAGTCTTTTGTATTTATAATATTGAAGGATGAATGTTTGTCTAAGATGATTCACATCTTAGACATACAATATAATTAATTAACTAATACGCTCATAATTAGAGATCGGATAATCGGATGCATATTTACCTAGTTAGTTTAAGACAAAGTATGAAAACGGCTTTTTTTTTGTTTTGTTAAATAAAAATCCCGGGATTGCGGAATTGGGTAGCCGGATGTTTATTTATTTACCTAATTTAGTTTTTTGACAAAGTATGGAACTGTCTTTTTATTTTATTTCCATAAATAAAAATCCCGGAATTCCGGTACTAAACTTCATGTAAATACGTATGCATAGTTGTATAAATGAACCCGGAGTCTCGGTCTTTTGAAAATAAATACCACGTGTTAATTTAGAATTTTCAAACAATATCACTACGTTAAATTTGCAGTCCCGTATTTTTCCGGGATGTTTATTTAACAAAATGTATTTTAAAAAGCCGCTTCCATAATTTGTGAGCCAAAAATTAACTTTAGGTAAATATGCATCCGATTATCCGATCTCTACTCATATTATACAGTCATAATTGAGTTACTATAATTTTTCACATAATGCAAAATAAACGCCATCAATCATGTATGTATATCTACAGAATATATAAATTAAATAGCGTAGACAATACATTCTATAGTTATTTTTATTAATAATTATTTTTCAGATATGCCAATCCTGACCGATATCATTAAGTGTGATGAAATAGCAAAACCGAAAGTCGCATTGTTTCCAATACATTGCTTGATATACAGTTATATGTTCCTATTAAACAGAAATAAAATCACTTTTGAATACTGATATTTTACAAACACGCTTGTGCGTAATATAGCTTAAACATCCATTAGGTACTACGTAATGATTTCACGCACAAGACTGCGCAGATAGTGAGTACCCATCCAGTGTTATTGCAAAACGAATCCACAGAAATCCCGGCGATTAACCTAGATCAAGGCGCGCCTGCCCGCGGATTATCTCAAATATGACGGGCTCTGCCGCGGGATTCTTTTGTACACCTCGCGCTGCCAGCCATTAGTTTTTATTTGCTCCATTGTTCTGGGGACACTGCTCCGGTGGCAGCCAGGAAATTATTCTCCATTATAACATAACTTGTGATGTCATTCGACGGTAATGCACGCTAAGCTACGCTTTTAGGGATCCATCGTTGATGCTTGGCGCTATTAACTGGAATTTATGGTTTATGGTTTGCTTTTAAAATTGGTCAAGCTCTACCGCGTTGACTGTTTAGGACTTTTTGGTTTACCCTATTATATTTTCATTTTTTTGCTAAAAACAATAACGATGGATTTACGTAGTAGTTTATTTATTTGTATCATCTGATTGGTGACCGTCTCTACAGATTCCATGACGATAGCTCAACAGATGTATTCGATGCACCGTTGGGCGCAGGCCTCATAGAACACCGTGTTCCACTGTGGAAGAGCCATGCTTCAGCACGAATTAGGCCGGCTCGACCGAAGTGACACCACGGCCTCACAGAAAACCGGCGTAAAATAGCGCTTGCGCTGTGTTTCACCGAGTGAGTGAGAGTACCGGAGGCCCAACACCCCCTTCCCCCCTTGTTCCCTTTTAAAAAGCCGGCAACGCATCACTGACTCCTCTGGTGTTACGGGTGTCCATGGGAAACGGTTATCGCTTACCATCAGGTGATCCGTTTGCTCGTTTGCTGCCCTATGCTATAAAAAAAAAACATTGGAGAAAAGTTATATCTGCTTAAATTCATTTGATAGGGTCCGGTTTTTAGCTGTACTTGCAGAGTTCTGTTCCTACAGAGTTCCATGATGAGATACCAGAGAGCTGATGGATTATCAGTATGTAGAGTGCGTAGAGCATGTAGCTCGCAGGTCTTTCCCCAAAACAAGAGTCAGTAATTGTGGTTTTGGTGTACAAAGGATTTGGTGTTTTTCCTGTTGATTGTTCATATCATAACGTTTTTGAACACTGATCATGCGTGGTATACTAGCTATCGTAATATATGCGGCAGCTAAATATTAGAAACCTGGTTTAACTCTAATTTATGACATTCAATGCCAAATGAATTTACTAATTATAGAGTCCAGGTTTTGAGCCAAATTGACTTACACTATACGGAACATTTTAGGATCCAGTATATAAAGATCTCAAGAAAAATACACATCTAAAGATATTTATTTAGATAACAATAATAAATTGATCAACAAAATCTGGATGCCCGTAACAAATCTTTTTTTTTGTTCCCCTGAGGAAAATGCATTAAGTTGCATACCCTGGCTGTGGCGAGCCGGCGGTTATGTGGGGCTCTCCTCCGCAGAAGGGGGAGGCCTTCCCACTAAAAACCTCAGGGATGGCCTTCCTCAGGCATGTAGGTAGCCCCCGGGAACGCCAAGCTACTTCCGGGAACACCCGTAACAGATCTACTCGGTACTCAATGCTCTATCGATATCCTATACTTATTATGTTTTAAGTTCGTCCCCACTTGGAACATTGATCACATTGGTGCCCCAAAATATAAGCTTAAAACTCTCGACTTTTTTTAAAGACTGTTCAAATTAATCGGTGATTCCAATCTACCAGAGTCTGAGAAAAGAATTTTAATTTTTTGATATGTTCTAGCCATCTCAATCACTATCGTGAAGATGTTTTTAACATGGTACCGAAACTATTTTTCTTCTATCATTTTATAACTACTATGCTGCAGAGAGGTTAATATCTAGAGCGGCAAAAGGAGGCAGAACATTTACGTATCCTAAAAAGTTTCAAGATAGAAACATAGATGGCAACTTGCTACTAAGTAGACCATCTGCTTGTATTCCACTAAAAGAAATTCTATATGAAAAGTAAGCAGATATCTATAACAAAACCTTGAAATATTAACCAATTTGAGATAATATACTAATGGACTTTTCTTCTATCAATGCTTGATTTCTTGTTATGGATTCAATAAGCTATTCTCGGCGAAATTCAGGGAAAATATTAAAACTTATATTACTATAGCGAACAAAATGTGCCTTGAAATGTCTCCAAGGATACCGCTAGCCTTGAAAAGGTTTGTTAATATTCGATTTGGTAAATGACACGAGACAATAGGCTGTGTGGTATTTAATAGATGCCAGAATCGATCGATGTGGACGTGTTGGTGCTATGGTGGATGTAGAATTATATATAAAAGGATTTTGTGTTTAGAATAAACATTTCGTCGTTCCATCCGTTAATGTAGATGGCGTAACAGATGACGTAACCCGCAATTAAGCTTCTATGTAAACTTACAGAAATAACTTAAATCGTTTCCGTAGTGTATCCGTTCGTACTGTAGTGTTTGATATTGATTGATTAATCATTCATCATCAACCCCGGGTATTGACCTGGTATTTAAATGCTCATTAGAGGTGTTCCTTCCATAATTAGTAAAGTAATTAATAGTTCTGAACCCACCTGAGAAGCTATCGCCGTCTTATTTAAGCTTATCGCTATCGTCTTGTGTTCAGATAGTAGAGTTATCAGCACCTTAATTTATGAGAAATCCATATGATGCTTGCTCCCACATTTGGCGTTCTTATCGCTTACTATGATCTCACAAACTAAGAAGTCCACTAACTAACGCACTAAAGCTTCACAAAGTAAGATTTTGATAGGTGTTATGGTCGTACTTTATTTGTAAAATCTATGACATTTTTACAGGTTATCTGTGGAGATAACCACTGTCAAAATGGAGTTTTTAGGTCGCGAAGACTTTTTATTTTTATTATAAGTGTAGGTAATAGGCTTTGTACTAATATTTAAAAAAAAAGAAATAGTTAACCTGAAACTAAACTTTATACTGATTTACACTTTTCTTCGAATTTCAACTTAATAAATGCTTAATGTAGATCTTATAAATGTGACTTAACATGTACTTCCATAATCTATAGATTAAATTTCTCTGTATGCAAACACAGCATTCAAATATAATACAAACAGTGACACAGTGAAATAGTGAAATTATATAATTAAACATTATTATATAATAAACAGTAATTATAAATATCTTTATAGAAAATTTATGAATAGATGTTCGAAGATGAATAGGAGCATTCTGGATAAGGTACGTTAGTTAAAACGGTGCATATTATGACTTCTTCACCTGTGCAAATATCTATATAAATAAGGAAAGCCACTCAAGTTAAAGCTGATCTATCTCTAAAACTAGAAAATTCAATTAATTACTGTGAACGTAGTCAGTGTGTACAGTCTAAGTCTAAATTTATTATTGTCGTCTCATTCTTTTATTTGTTTCTTTTTTTATTTATCTCTTTCATACATCATCTTTTCATTGTCATTCTTCTCATATAATATTTCTTTAAGTATTCGAACCTTTTCTACGTCTTTCTTTATTGTAATATCCAACTACGTGATCTATGTCTACTCTTCTGGTTAAACCTTCTGACTAAATGATTATCACATGTCCATACTGCGCCAGTTTGTTGAAGATGAAAAATGAGAATGTTACGATGGATGTGTGGTGTGACAAGGCTGGATAAGATAAGGAATGAGTACATAAGAGGAAGCCTGAAAGTAGCGCCAGTGGTAGAAAAAGTGAGAGGAAGTAGATTAGCATGGTTTGGACATGTGATGCGGAGGGATGAAAGTCATGTCACAAAGCGAATGTTGAATATGAAAGTGGAGGACACACGGGCAGAGGAAGGCCGAATAAAAGATGGATCGATTGTGTGAAGAATGATATAAGAATGAAAGGAGTAAGCATGGAAATGACGGCTGATAGAGAGGAATGGAAGGAAAAGATCTACTGCGCCGACCCCAGATAATGGGAAATGGGCAAGAGGATGATGATACTGCGCCAGTTTGTTACTGTATACGTCTTCTTACAGTGATTCTAATATTACATTATACATTCCTAATATTTATTTTAGTTAACTTCTAGTATCTGCTAATATGATTATCACATGTCTATACCGCGCCAGTCTGTTACTTTATACTTCCTTTTATAGTGATTATTATATTACATTACATATTCCTAATGTATATTTCAGTCACTTTCCTTTTTTAGTTTTTCATGACAGTCAGATTCATGCTTTACGTTTATTTGTTGTAATGTTAAATTCAAATACTTATGATTAGATAACAGCACAAGTTCATGCTCCAGTAATAATTTTATGTAAAATATTTGTTATTGGTTTTATTAAAATTGGCTTTTTTTAATTCTCTATTATTTTTGGTGTTTTTAGTGATACCATTTTTATTGTATTGTCTACCATATATATTTAGCTATTGGACACTTGATTTTTAATAAATCAATCAATTTTTATTAAAGAGACCTTAACAGAAACTTCCCCATATATTTTATATAGATCTAAATATTAACAATTCAGAGTTATGAGTCTAGAACCCGCTAACATTTTGCTGGCTTGTCACCATTACCGACGCTGCAGCTTTTAGTAAGGAAATATTTTTGTTATTACCCTTTTGACCTGTTAATGTGCCCTAATGGAAAAGCATTAGATGTTTTGCCTTTCAAAGTTTATGGGGCTTTATTATACTTTAATACCAGTTCCTGGTTCTTAATTTTATTTACCTATTCAATCTTCATAAGCGGTCTTTATTAATTATTTGTATGTATTGTTTTTAAGAGTTTTCTTGTGTATTTGCAAAGGAAGCAAATAATACAATAATACAACATTCTGATGAAAAACTAAGAACTACGAGTATTTTAGACACTACTTCACACTACATCACACTACATAAACAATATATTTCTATCAATTTAAATACAGGAACGTAGGCAGCGTAAAATTGACGGATCCGAGTTCGACCCTGTCATGTATATGGTATTTTCGTTTTTTTAAATTTCATATGTACTATATTTTTCGTTTTTTTTACTAACGGAGAATCGAAGGCGTTCGTGTGTTTGTCCGCCCCAGAATAGGGGACAAACAAAAAACCTGTTGAGAGTCAAGAAATGTGCGCGACAGAGTGCTGTATGCAGGTTCCGCGCGCATTTCCTGCTGTTTCGGCCCGTAAAACCAAGATTATGGATTGGAGGATCTGTGGCACTCCCACAGTGAAGGAAAACCTCGTGAGCAGCTTGCAACTGTGTGTGTACTCTACCAAACTGCACTGGGCCAGCATGACTAGGGCCCTCGGCTTAACATAATTAGGGTAAGCTCGTGTCCTGACCGAGAGGCACGAGCTGTGACTTTTGTATGCCATATGTTGGCAAACAAGTAAACTGCTCATCTTATGATACGTGGTTCGGGCGTCTATAGTACTGATGAGATCTATTACAAATCTGCAATCCACACAAAAACACCGCGTACGTTGCCAATGTGTGACAGAACTTCTAAATTCACAGTACCCTGTAATTTGCTTGCACTGCCTATCTTACCTTTCACGCTAGAACACAGAATTGCAAATATATTTTTGCAGCAGAAATAAATATAATGAAGTATCCAGGAACGACCCTGTTATAGTATCTTTTCGGTAAATGAAAAGACAAACTTAAATAAACAAATTGACTGCTTCAATAGTAATTAAAATTTAAATGATATCTGAAAATGTAATCAAAAATTAATTGTTAATTGATACATCGATGTACATGTTACTATTTACAAACTTTAACATTTTGTTTAAATTTATTATAAATTATGTTCTAATTAAATTGATTATGGCAATCAAACTAATCTGAAAATTAAATGTTGAATTAAATACATCAAAAGTCCTCGAGAAGAAATTAATTTGATGAAATTATCATATCGCTCATCGCTCATTACCGCTTTAAATTACCCTAATTAAAGATGATATTTCAATGGTATAGAAATAAAGCCAGTTCTCAAACCTACAATTACTATTCAAAATGTATCATTTGGAATAATTGTTGTTTATTTCTAGTACTGTTTAAAAGGACGATGCCCTATTTTTATATGAAGGCTTGCTATGAGTATTCCATCCATTTACAGAAAAAGTAGTGCCCCACGTTGGGCGCCAGTGTAGCACTAGGTTGTGACAGGGTGACTCGGGTTGTTAAAAGAAAGGCACCAATAGTCACTTAATATGTATGTTTAATATATTACTTATATTAGGTATAAATTAAAGGCACACTGTAACAATAAATCACATTACAAAATTAACACAATTACAGCTAATACGAAATACTTTACATATATTGAGCTACTTACATAAGTGCCTTCGTAACGTTATATAATATAAATTTATTATTACTCTGAAAGTTGTAATTATGTATATTAATATTTATTTTGTAATTTTGTTCAATTTCATATGATATGCACAGCAAATAATGGTTCGAGTCATGTCAAAATTGTCAATAAGCTCACACTTGACGTACACCTTTTAAAATGATCAAGGCAGCCAGCCAGGAGGCAAGGAGTAAAATATAGCGCCTTGTTACAGTAGTAAGTGGATTTTAAGCGTATTTCATCATAGAATATACTTTTATTATTATTTCTGGATTAAGGGTGGTAGATCATTAAAAAATGGATGTTCCCAACCTAACGAAAATAGCCTATACATTTGTGAAAGTTATATACTAGTTACGCTAAATAATCGCTAAAATTATAGTTGCCAATAATAATGGTTATTCCATCAATAATAAGATTATTGATGGAATAACTTGGATGGAATGGATGAAAGTATTTATGTTTTTTTTTTCAAACTATTCTTAGGATTGATACTATATATTTTTTTATTCTGTACCGACTCTTGCAGTAGACTCTCCACGTAGCGATTTCATCATATATACTACTAGCGGCCCGTCCCGGCTTCGCGCGGGTAGACATAAATAGATATTTAAGTTATAAGCATGCTAATTAAAACGCCATGAATCACTAAATTGGTAAAAAATTGTATGCTTATCTTAAAGCCTCCCTGTACACTACGCTGGCTGTGGTATTTGTAGGTGGCAACAAAACGTCGCGCGCCGCCAGTACCTCAGAGCCCGTCGAAGACGGCAAGCCTCAGTCGACGGAGTCCTAAGCGCCAGAAGCGCGTACGGAGCCGCGGTCAAGGCGCTCGGCGTCGCCATCGCCGACGCCAAGGCGCGGTCCTGGCGCGAGCTGCTGGGGGGACTGGAGAGGGACCCATGGGGGCGCCCGTACCGGATGGTACTGGGCAAGCTCGACCGTGGGTCCCTCCGCTGACGGAGACCCTGGACCCTCTCGTCGTGGGAAGAGCGGTGGATACGCTCTTCCCGAGGGTCCAGGACAGTCTCCCCGCCGCCCCGTCGCCCGGCCCTTAGTCGGACGACTTCCGGGTGACGGAGAGCGAGCTCGCCGGGGCCGTTTCGCGGCTCTCTGCGCGCAACACTGCCCCGGGACCGGACAGGGTCCCGGAAAGGTGCTAGTGCTGGCGCTCAGGGCGTTCGGGAGCACGGTGAGGCAGTTCTTCACGAGCTGTCTCCGCGAGGGCGTGTTTCCCGTCGACTGGAAGTCGGCCAGGTTGGTGCTCCTCAGGAAGGAGGGAAGGACCGGCGACGTTCCATCTTCGTTTCGTCCGATCTGCTTGCTGAACGAGGCGGGGAAACTCTTCGAGGAGGGTTATCTCCACTCGTATCAGCGAGCACCTGTCGCGCGCGGGTCCCGACCTATCGGACTGCCAATTTGGATTCCGGCGGGGACGATCAACGCTGGACGCTGTCCAGCGTGTTCGTTCCCTGTCGGAGTCCGCAGTCCGATCGGGGGGGAGGGTGGCATTGGCGGTGTCGTTAGACATCGTCAACGCCTTCGGTACCCTCCCCTGGCAGGCCATTAGGGAGGCGCTCGTATACCACGAGCTGCCTCCCTACCTGCGGGCCGTGGTCGGGGACTATCTGCGCGACAGGACTGCTATGGAACCTCGCATACGACGCGGTCCTTCGCACCAGCCTTCCTCGCGGCGTGAGTGTCGTCTGCTACGCTGACGACACTCTCGTCGTGACGACTGGGGCCGACTTCGGGCCGGTGCTCAGGCTTGCCGAGCTTGGGGTGGCATGTGTCGTGCGGGCGATCCGCCAGCTGGGTTTACAAATGGCGCCTCACAAAACCGAGGCGCTATGGTTCCACGGCCTTCCGAGGCGCCGGGAACCACCCAGTTGCCGGATCCGGGTGGGTGACGCGGTGGTCCCGGTGGGGCCGTACATAAAGTACCTGGGCCTCACCCTGGACCGCCGCTGGAGCTTCGAGGAGCATTTCGTGCGGTTGGTCCCCGGAGCCAAAAGGGTGGCGGGCGCATTGCATCGCTTGCTGCCCAATCTCGGGGGACCGAGGGATGGAGTCCGCCGCCTGTACGAGGGCGTCGTGCGATCCGTGGCCATGTATGGGGCTCCCGTGTGGTCGCAAGACTGCGCGAGGTCCCCCCGCTGCAGAGCTCTGCTACGGAGCCTGCAGCGGATAATGGCCATACGGATCGTACGAGGCTACCGTACAATCTCGTACGAGGCGGCGACAGTTCTGGGACGCTCCCCCCATTCAACATCCTGGCCGACATGTACGCGGCGACGTATGCGTCGCGGCGTGTCGACCGGGGGGGCGATGGGGGGAGCGCCCTGGAACCCGCGCACGAAGTGCCTAAGCGATTGTGGCGGCCTGGCGTGCGTAGCT
Organism: Scirpophaga incertulas; assembly: GCA_036419045.1. Taxonomy (NCBI): domain Eukaryota; kingdom Metazoa; phylum Arthropoda; class Insecta; order Lepidoptera; family Crambidae; genus Scirpophaga; species Scirpophaga incertulas. The sequence goes on from CM071637.1 coordinate 24,368,766, forward strand.
CGAATTACGGATCTGCGCGCGCTAGCGGGCCGTCGGTGCCGTACTCCCGCACCTCGAAGCTTGGCTCAACGGAAAGGAGGAGGTCACCTACCGATTGACTCAGATACTCACCGGGCACGGCTGCTTCGGTGAGTATCTGTGTCGAATAGGACGGGAGGGATCGACACATTGTCACCACTGCGCATCCGACCTCGACTCGGCCCAGCACACGCTGGCGGAGTGCCCCGCGTGGGCCTCCGAGCGCCGAGTCTTGGTCGCAGAGATCGGGCGAGATCTATCTCCGCCGGCATTGATTGCGGCAATGCTGGCGGACGAGGGAGGTTGGAGGGCTGTGGCCTCCTTCTGTTAAGCAGTAATGCTCCAGAAGGAGGCCGCCGAGCGGGGTCGGGAGATGGCCGATCCCGCTCGAAGGAGGCGGCGCCGGGCTCGGTAGCACAGCTGCGGCGCCGTCGCGGGTCGCCGGCGGGCGCGAGGAAGTCCGCGACCGCTACGGCGACCCGGGATGGACCACGCCCCTTCCGTGGCCGGGGGCGTCGTCGGTGGAGGGGACCGGGGGAGGTGGTAGCTTCCCCCGAGGAGGGCTCCCCTCTAGAGAGGGGAGTAGAGGCTGGGGGTTCCCGGAAGTGGCCTTTGTGTTCCCGGGGGCTCCCTACATGCCTGAGGAAGGCCATCCCTGAGGTTTTTAGTGGTAGGCCTCCCCCTTCTGGGGAGGAGAGCCCAACATAACCCCGGCTCGCCACAGCCGGGGTATGCAATTTAATGCATTTTCCTCAGGGGAACAAAAAAAAAAAAAAAAAAGGTGGCAACAAAACGTATTGTTTTTCAGGAGATCCTACTCGAGAAAGTGCCACATACAATTGATATATTCTATAATATTGTCGAACATTTTTTGTCTTATCGTTAATACTCTTCGCAGCGTATGCGATGAAAGATATTTTATGGCAAATTTTTTTACACCTTCGGTTGGTTTTAATAAGAATTTCTAAAGATTTCTATAGTAACTCTAGTTCTAAATATAGTAGGTACTCAGTGATAATAGTACTAAATGTATAAGCAGATGACGAGATAAAGCGATTGTTAATTTCTACAAAATACACATAAATATCTAATAAACGTATGTATGCTGCAGAAAGCAAAAGGTCAAGGTTCTACTAAATATTTGTCTTATTTAGACAAATCACTGATTTTCAGTCATCACCTTTTTTAAGTGAATTAAGTTTACACTTGTAATAATTATCTATCGAGACAACGATTGTTACGACCTCATGCGGCTCATTCAGCGACTTAGTCGCTCGTGAGACACCGAGCGGGCAACATATCCTGAAGATGTCTCGCTGAGAGACGAAACACGTGTCGACCTTGTCTGCTTGTTGGACAAGTCATCATCAACTGCGCGGAATCAGCAAACGTAATCAATATCCTTTGTAATACAATGGACTTCCGCAAAATAACACCTGCTACAATAGAGTGAATTAAGTTTTACAAAATGAGCAGATAAAATTAAAAAATTAGTAAAAAAATGAGCCGCATGAGGTCGTAACAATCGTTGTCTCGATAGAATAATTATTACAAAGTGTCAAGCGAGTTCGAATAAATCTTTCTTAAAAGAACTTTCAATAAATGTAATTATACTTATATAAAGTATACATACAAATACAAATGATACAACAGAAAACTGTTCGGTCGAGGCAGCTACCTCCCCTGCTACACATAAAACGTAGGGATCAATAAGCTATATTACTGTTAAGTTTTATTAAAATACATTTAGTAGTTCTTACATGAAAGTTTAACTAACCTACATCCATACTTACAAAGTTTCGCGTTTATTAAAACTAATTTTTGACAAAAAAAAACCGACTTAAAAATTGGGAAATCAAAAACTAAAAAATCAAAAAATGGTTAACTTAGATTTACATGGAAAATAAACAATCAAGTACTAAAAAGTAAGAAAAAAGTTTTTTAATTAAATATGAGTTCTGTGATTAACAGCTTAAGAAATTCTTTATTTCCACACGCGTCAGTTCAACCTACCTAAATCTTAAACTATAAACAATATTTACATGACATTTTTGTAATTTAAATGTAATTTAATTTAGCAATATACGATTATTTTATCAGTATTACTATAATAAATTAATTTTGAGTAATCATTTTGAATAATCAGAGATAGTAGGGTGAATTTAATTTTGAGTGACTGGCACCGATTCCAAAATTAATCTATTATAGTAATACTGTTAAAATAATCGTATTTTGCTAAATTTTGTTATCAGACCCTGATATCCTCATCATGATACCATTCCGGGAGTATCTTCTTTCTAACTAAAAAAAATCATCAAAATCGGTTCAAAAATGGCAAAGTAATCGGCGAATAAACATAAAAAAAATAATATACCAGTCGAATTGAGAACACTCCTTTTTTTGAAGTCGGTTATAAATTAATAGGGATAGTCAAAATATAACACGAATGTTAATAAAAGACAATGTATTTTAAAGATTGTACGGAGAGTTCTATTTTCAATCATTTAAAAAAATTAACTACATATTATTTGCGTTTAAATAATCCTGACTGTTGATATATAATTTTGGAAGAACCCATTTCATTTGTTCCTAATACACACACATCACGCTCATGTTATTACCCACGGGGATTTGCCTGACCTGTCATGTCGTTTACCTTAACAGAAGCCATTACACATAATAAAGAATGAATGAATAATAGGTTTATTTGAAAATGGTTTCTCTGGAAAAAAAGTAAAATAAGCGAGTAAATGTGACAATGTTAAATGGTCTCCACATTTTTTCTTGTAATACCCGTTATTTATTTTGCTTCTATATTACTATTTAATGAACAACACTGGGGTACGATCAGCAAAATGTCAAAATTAATATGTGATGTCTCAAGGTCACATGTAAAATCTGGCACGTTACTGTTGTGTACAAATGTGTACAATAGGAACAATTGTACAAAACAGTAACGTATACGATAGGAAATGCTAATAACATGTACACCGATTTTGAAAAATGTAGCAAAGAGGATCTTGCTCTACTTCTACAAAAAATCGTCTTTAATAGTGGCTATAAGAATCGAAACCCAGACCTCTCTTGCCCATGTTTGTCGCCATTAAAACAATTTTAATAGAATTGTTGTGTCTCGATAATTATAACTCTAGATAAGTTCATGTGAAATCTGCTTCTATTTATTTTTATTCTTTCTTCAAGTAAGGTGAAGGAAGTGAAGGACAAGGGCCTCTCTGATAGTTATAAAAAAAAAATTCAAGCGAGTTAGCTTTATGCTTCATGTGATGGTTGTAAAGAGAAGACATGTGTCATAAAAAAATAATTACCATTACCGGTATCAACAAATTTTATAAATGCTATTAGATGTAGAAGAAAATATACTATTTTTTTACTTATATATATTTAGATATGATATCATTAGCAAAAAATGTTCTACAGTTTTTTTATTTATTCAGTGTTTCAAGCTAAATATTTCGTTATATTTTTTTTTAGTATATAGATTAGGTAATTTATATAGTTAGTAAATAATTTGTAGGTGAAACCATCCATAATTCGTTTTAATAAATTCGTACTATCAGTAATTTAAAGCCGCATAAATAACATTAATTTTATGTTAATTAAACTATATTTCATAATGGTTGCTTTTTAATGAATTTGGAGGACGAATACCTCCCGAGAGAAATAAATGTTTTACATAAGTTGTTCAAACGTATTGATATTAGAATATTGTTTCTAATTAGGTTATTTCGTCATTTTTGGTAAATGGCAGTCAAACGTATACTTACTTAGATGATAAATGAACTAAACGGTGTAAAGAATACTCAGCTCAAGATTTGACTACATTTGAACTTTTAAGAAAAAAATCTTGAGATTATCTTCTAGCGTGCTATCATATATATACATATATATATATAATATATTATATATATATATATTATATATATATATATAATTATATATATATATATATATATATATATATATATATATATATATATATATTATATATACCTTGAACAAACACAATAATAATATAATATGTAATGATAAAAATACAGAGTGTGAATGGGTAATTTTCGTGTCAATATCATTTTGTTTGCTAATTTTGTACTAATGGAACCAATCCTTTCGCAGTACGACCTCTACTGGTCGAGATACTCGCGAGAGAGCAACCTTTGTCGGTGGCACAAGAAGCAGAACTTGCGTGCAGGGCGGTTGGGTCCCGTCCACCAGCTGTTATTACGTGGTGGCTTGGTGACACTCAGCTGACTGCATATACACAAAAGGTAGGACCAAAATAGCTTTATGACGGTAGAATCGCAAAAGCGCACTCGGCTATGTGCCCCGCATGCCCCTAGAGAACTCAGGGGGGTTTAATGGGTAAGTCGGTCCTGTGAGACTGGAGAGCCCCGCTCACGGCCGCGCTTGGCCAGCGCGGTGTCACGGTGCATAAGGCGCACCTCCCCTCTAAAAGAAATAAAGGAACAATAGCTTTTCTATCCAGTCAACTTCAAAACATGCTTCTAAACGATCATCTAAACGATTCAATAAAGAAAAAGATTGCGTTAATTACCACAGGGGTTAAGGATTATAAAATTATAAATTCGCCGTCACTTTCAAATGTTCCACTAAAATGGCATCTTTTAAAATTACTAATCATACATTAATGTTTAATATCCAGTTCCATCCGCGTTTTTATATCCGATCATACATACATACTTATATGTCACGCCTTGTTCCCAATGGGGTAGGCAGAGACCACCTCTCTCTAGTTGCTACGATCCTGGCACACTTCTCTTGCCTCCTTCACTTTCATGAGCGTCGTCCGATCAATTTCCAAATATGCTTGTAATTCATTCTCAATAGTGAAAAAGATTGCGTTAATTTCCACAGGCATTGAGGGTTATGCGAGTTAACCGACATTTCCGAATGGTCCACTGTGACGACATTTTAAAATTACTAATCATACACTAATGTAGGTTTATGGATAACCTGTTCGCCAATTTGTTGCATAGCACCTTCTATATAAAGAAAGCTAACTTATGATGAATCTGTATTGAGAATTAATAATGTATAAAAAATTAACGCTGATAATATTAAGTAGGAAGTTAATGAACTTATGTTGTTATTTGTTGTCGTCTAGAATTCGGAGGATAGAAATGAGACTGTGTCTTTCCTGCGATGGACTCCCCAAATGGAGCATGACGGACGAGTGCTGACTTGCAGAGCTTCTCATATTAAACTGGAAACTACTTTAGAAACTACAATAGCGCTGAATTTACACTGTAAGTATTAATTTATAAGATAAGACGTAATAATAGGCTTCTAAAATATTTGTTTTAGAAAGTATATATTCTCACAATATAAAGGTACATATTTGCATTGCAACCGTTGTAAAAGCAGTGGAACCAATCTTCCTGAGAGATCTCATCAATGAGTTCGTGAAACGCATTTACTATTTATTCATGTCTACTAAAAGATACTGAGGTGTCTTTAAGAAAATTACAGAAATATCTTCAATTTTAGAAGAGGAAGGGAACTTACAACCTTGCAATCACTATTATAGTCTTTATTTATATTTTCTAAAGTAATAACCATATTTCAAGAAATATATTTCATTTCCAAACTACCATCTTTTATTACTAAATAGTTTATTTTATTCATAGCAATTATAATATAATGTCATAAAACAAATTATTAGCAAAAAATAGGTTAAAGAACTAAAAGAATGAACATAAAAATCCAATATCTCGAAAGAAGTCAAGTTTAGCGTACGATGTTGCAAACTTGAATCTTTCACTAATAAAGAAAACCAGATCTAGAACTAGATTAGCTGCTATCTAGAACTTGATTAACTACTAAAACTAGATTACCCTTACCCCGACTTAATTCATTTAATACCACAACTTAATTCTTTACATCCATATATTGTAAATGTGAATCTGATATAATGTAAAATGTATGATTTCATATCAACATAGAAAGATTGCTGTGAAATATTTCGAAACGTTCATCTATGTTATAGAAATATTTCGAAACGTACATCTAAGTTATAGAAATAAAAAAATAAGACATCATAATTGATATAAAAAAAATTATAGTCGTAGTAATAATTAGTCTGTCTGTTCCGCTTTCACGCCAAAACTACTGAACCGATTTAAATGAAATTTGGTACACAGATAGTCTAGAGCCTGAGAAAGGACATAGGCTTCTTTTTCATGCAAAAAAGGTTGTAAAGGGTTGTAAAAGGTTGAAAGGAGGGATAATAGGTTGTATGGAAATATTGTTAAAACTGAACCGATTTAAATGAAATTTGGTACACAGATAGTCTAGAGCCCGAGAAAGGACACAAGTTACTTTTTATATAAAAAAGGTTGTAAAGGGTTGTAAAAGGTTGAAAGGAGGGATAATAGGTTGTATGAAAATATTAGCACTGAACCGATTTAATTGAAATTTGGTACACAGATAGTCTAGAGGCTGAGAAAGGACAGAGGCTACCTTTTAAAGCAGAAAAGGGTTGTAAAAGGTTGAAAGGAGGAGGTGAAAGGTTGTATGGCAGTATTGTTAAAACATATCTTTCCTGTGGGAAATTCGAATATAACGCGGGCGAAGCCGCGGGCGGAAAGCTAGTTATGAATATTTCTAACAATAAAATGAAATCATGTTACGTGAAATTGATTTCGATCTTTTTGAGAATAGATATAGAGAAAAAATATTTTATTTTATACATTTCTGCCTTGTTTTGGTATTATATTTTAGAAATTTATTTTATTTTGTATTTCGTATGTACATTTATCACCTGCAGTGAAGGAAAACATCGTAAGATATACACGCATACACCTGCGAAGCAATTCAATAGTCTATGTAAATTACATACTAGTTGCCCACCCATGCCACTTTTTTTGGGTGGAAAATGCATTATGCATTACCCTGCGATTCGGTAAAGCCACGGGTTTATGTCGGACTCTTCGCAGACTTGGGGTCCGAGGCCGACTAATAATTACATAATGCCCCTTAAAAACATTTTGGCACTGCCAGACATGGTAGTGGAAACTCTACAACCTTGTCGACGTATGCTCATCATACCTATGATAAGCCCATCTTACCGCCCCAGGGTCGGGAGGTCGGCGATGATCCCCGGGGCAACCAGGGGATCCCACCAATCCACCCAGGGCCAGCGTAGTTGACTAATCAATAATATGTTTTACAAATTATTTCATTTTTTTTATTTGATTAGATATCAATACTATTAAAAGATATACAAAATGTTCAGGTATTTATTCAAAGTCTGATCAAATTGCGAAATGCTAATATGAAATGTTGTGTCGCCATTATTATCTCTGGCAGTACAGTAAAGCTTCAACTGTACTTACCGAGTTGGAAACTTGTCTCACCTGAGATTTCGGTACTTAAAGTCTGTGTTCCTAGTTAAATTTAAATTTGATTTATCTTTGTTTACCATTTACAGTGATTCAGTAAGTTACTCGGACATTTTTGTGTTTTCATAAAATGTTTGACACTGTTTTGAACAAACGATGAGGTTGATGTGACGAGGACTTACTAATAATGGTGTATATGGGCAGCAGTTATCGCTTATTACCATCAGGTGATCCGTTTGCTGCCCTATCCAATAATTAAAAAAATCAATTGGTATTGTGTGATAGTAGAACAGCTAGACAGTCTTAGAAGAAACAAATACACTAATTAGCGAATTAGATACGTTAGATGGACTAATATATATATTATTAATTTTTCTATAGATATGCCCATAGTATCACTCGTACTGGGCCCCAAGTTGAACCCGAACGATATAGAGGAAGGTGATGACGTCTACTTCGAGTGTGTCGTCAAAGCCAACCCACCGGCCTACAAAGTAGTTTGGGAGCATAATGTAAGTATTTCATTTTCGTAAAACATTCAATTCTCAAACCTATATACTGGAAATAGACTATATATCTTTTTGACTTCGAGACACCGTACTTACTCTATGCCCGTTTTTATATATTATTGATCGTTTTCCTTTGTATGTATATATATAGGCAGCAACAAGACAAGCTATCGAACTTAGAATAAAGCTTAGAATAGCAGTCTGAAGTGATACCTATATAATTTCTGGTATTAATAATTTTCCTATTAAAGTCTTTTTTACCGTTTATCGAGTGAATAATTTAAAATTGCAATTTAATACATAAATCTTTTTGTAATAGGGAACTAATCTATAATGAACTGTAATATTTTGTCAATAATAAATATAACTTATCAAAAGAAATTCAATCACGAACCGAACATAATAATAAAGCTATAACTTCGAAGGTAATAGAATAAACAGGTTTAATATGTTGCTTTCGTGTGATCCATAATATTGGAACATATAATTATGTAATTACGTAATTATGGTATTAGCACAATATTGTACCAACGTTTATACAACTTCACGAATTTTGTAGGTAATAGATATCCATAAAATTAGTGTAATTATGGTGTCTACGAAATTTTATTTGGTAAACAATATAGTATCAGTGTTAAGTGATACTTCGTAGAGATAAGTACCTAATGTATATAGTTATGTAAAAGTTTCACTAGAAAAAATACTTACACGATTTGTTTGGAAGTTTTTTATAAATAAAACGATGTTACACCTCGGTACACTTGTTCTTTATGTATTTTAACATAATTAAAAAAAAATCGAGACAAAGAGTTAGCATCCTTTGTTATCATCATTTGGCATGTGTCTAAAAATGTTGACGTATTAAAAATGACAGACAGTCAGATACGGACGTTTCCGCCATCATTATCCAATTACCAAAATATTTTTTTGAAACACACTGTATTTAATACTTTGTTTCATTCTTCGTTTGTGTTCATTTAATGTATCTGAATCTAATTTAGTTATTATAAAAGATTACGCTTTTATACCATAAGAGACGTCACGATTTTATATTGACAAAATCTATGAGCATTTCTGTTCAGACAGCTGATAAAAATTACGTCTGCGATTGATGGTGCCGACTTCGAATAAGAGAAACTCAACCATAAACATAAAAATTCCTTTTGTATAAAAATAACGCATTATATTTTTTTAATTATGTATTATGATGTATTTTATTACTTCACAGGCTCGTAATCCATGTCTTTTTGAATTCCTAATGGAATATTTCATTACATTTCTTATTTCTTAACTCCATAATTCTCTTAACTGACATGTTTTCAATATTATTATGTTAATAGATATTTGAATGTTAATAAATAAATAAATACAATAAATATTTCTTATACTTACACCAATAAGCCTAGTTCAAAGTAAACTCTGAAGGCTTCTCTAAAGTAACGGAGAGACATACATATTCAATAGAAATATATATTAACAACCATGACTAAGGTAAATATGCTGGCATTCATATCACAAACATCTACCCCCACCGGGACTCGAAACTGGGACCTCAGAGATGGCGACACCTTGAAACTGGCGTACTAACCGCTGAACTACTGAAGAACATAACATAATTCAGATAAAAACTGAGTAGCGGAGTCAGTGCTCCCTCCGACTACATAAATACAATATTTCCCTTAAAACTTAATTGAATAAAACTTTCTCTTAAATTAAAAATAAATCAAGACAAAATAGAAATTTATCAAAAAAAGAAGTCGAACCCCATCCATTCATCTATATTAATAGACATATATCTTTATTGATGATTTTGAAATAAATTGTGTTAAAACGAATACTAAACAATGCAACAATCTCGGAGCTAATCCACCTAGATTGCTGTATTGTTTTGGTTCTTTTACATCACTGCATGTCGTAAATTCTTACCTCTTCGTTAGTTGCTATATTAAACGTATAAAACATGACTGCTTAAGTCATTACATACTAGTAAGATTTATTTTATGTTGAGTCGATTTTTTTGACAAAGTAAATAAGAAACCGAAAAGTATGTCACAGTAAAAAAAAAAACATTCAGCTTAACACACTTCACCAGTAGATATGAACTATAAACGCCAAATCGACAAGCAATAGCATACAATAATGATAAAGTTACTGATTTGTATTTAACATTATTTGTTGATAATAGGGGCAAGTGATGACCCACAATCAGAGAGCAGGGGTCATAGCAGCTTCCACCAATCTTGCGATGCAAGGCGTCAAGAAAGCCCAAGCGGGAAAGTACGTCTGCACCGCGTCCAACGTAGAAGGAGATGGGAAATCTGAACCCATCAATCTACAAATTATATGTAAGTGGAAAGTTTATTGTAATTCGTATAATTAATGGCATTGTGGGAATCGCGTAGACATACATATTTGTAACTAACGGACCCGACAGATTTCGTCCTGTCAAAAAGATTTGTACAGTGGCAGTTTTTTGTTCCTAATTATTTTATAGATAATGTCGCATAGCCAATCAAATCGCAAAAAAAAAATCTAAATGACCTATTACATTTTGTGGCTATTCAATTTTGGAACGTGACATTAAATCCTCCAACGATGTATTCTGTGCTCCAACGCACGCACGCACACTGTTTTGATACATATGATTGAATTTCAACTATGTGTAGCGTTAATAAAGCGCAAATTGACTCTTTGATGTTAGGAATACACCTTCATTGCTTAGACAACAGTGAGTGTTTGCAATATGAACTTTATACAATAACAATAAAGCTCAATTCGACTGTACGTTTTAGTTAGAAAACGTTTGCATGGTAAAATAAAAGGGCTGTTTTTAGGGTATTTCCGATAATTATTCGAATTTTCCTCATTGTAAAAACCCTCCTTGAACTTCAACGAACATTAATAAAAAAGAATTGGCCAAATTGGTCCAGGCGTTGTTGAGTTATGAGCTTACCAACACATTTTGCGATTCATTTTTATTGTATATAAGATGCATGAAACGTGAAAGTTTGAATACATGATGCATGTTTGTTACTATTTCACGTATAAACTACTTAATGGAATTTAATTAAGTTTTACAATAATATAGCTTATACATAAGAATAAGATATAAGCTTCTATTTATAATATTAATGTAATCCATTCGATGCAAAATAGCCCAATTGTGAGGCTAAGTGTGGATAAAAGCCCAGCCAAATCTATTTGAAGTACTAATCCTGCGCAAAAAAGTCGCACAGGCACAAAATAGTAAATTATCAAATATGTCTAAGGATTTTCGCATATATGACACAAACAACTACCCTCACAAATACTCGAATCCGTGAGCTCAGAGATAGCAACACCTCGAAATGGTTGTACTAACGACTCGTTCACCATAATACTAGATCGATTCAAGGCATGGGTCAGTACAGCACTGCAACATTTATAACTATCGGGTGTTTCCTTTTATATTGGCTCAGTACGGGCCTGGTTGAAAGCGTCAGAGTCTCAAATGCTAGTTGGCAGATACTCCAGAAGGAGGCCGCCGAGCGGGGTCGGAAGATCCCACTCGAAGGAGGCGGCGCCGGGGACGGCGACGCGGGAGGGGCCACGCCCCTTCCGTGGCCGGGGGGCGTCGTCGGTGGAGGAGATCGGGGCAGGTAGTAGCCTCTCCCGAGGAGGGCTCCCCTCTAGGCAGGGGAGCGGAGGCTGGGGGTTCCCGGAAGTGCTCCCTACATGCCTGAGGAAGGCCATCCCTGAGGTTTTTAGTGGGTAGGCCTCCCCCTTCTGGGGAGGAGAGCCCCATATAACTGCCGGCTCGCCACAGCCGGGGTATGCAATTTAATGCATTTTCCTCAAGGGAACAAGAAAAATAAATAATAGGTACTGCGAGCAGATCACGTCAGGTGTTGCTCAGAATCCCAACATGTGGTACACCTTTTCACATTTTGTACCTTAAAACATAGACATGTCTAGTCTATCTATCTATATAAATAAAAATGAATTGTTGTTCGTTAGTCTGCTTAAAACTCGAGAACGGCTGGGCCGATTGAGCTGATTTTGGTTTTAAAATGTTTGTCGTAGTCCAGGGTAGGTCTAAACGGTGAGCAAATAAGGAAAAATTGCGAGTAAGATAGAGTAAGACGACAATTTCATTTTCCCATATAAAAGTTGATCAGTTACTTTCTGTCAAACATTTGACGGTATTTGTACTCTCAGTTCCACTCGAATTGAAGAACGCATTAAAACAAGACTTTTGAATCGACAACATAATATCAACTTTGCTTATAACATCGTGTTTTTAAATTTCAAAATATAAAAATAATTAATGTGTTGACATATTTGATGGGTGCCAACCTTACAGTGTTACTATCTCTCAAAAATATTTTTATTATATTGTTTTGTCATCTCATGTAAAAAGAACCCGTGTATCCGAACGTTCCATTGTTTTGTCCATATAGACCAGGCTATAAGCCTTTAAAAATAATAAAAAGCGAAAAAAAATACAGTATTATACGAACTTTGATGTTATGTGAAAAAAGTGTAAATGCAAAAGTTTTAGATGTTTTTTATTACCCACAACTTTGCCATTTGATTTTTTTCAATAGGACATTTAGTTTTTCCGGAAATCAAGAAAATCCGTTTTTTGTGAAAAAGTATTGTGTCGTGTGTTTGTGACTTACTAAATATGCCTCCAATAATTAGGCGGTACGAAGTTCACCGGGTCAGCTAGTTATAAATAAAAAGAATCAAACAAACATATTAATTATCTATAAGCAAATATTGTAAACTTTTAAAGTTACTTTTAAAAAAAATTAAATTAAACACGAACAGCTGTGTTTGCTTAGAACCTTTGAAAATGCTGTGAAGCGAAACCGGTCAGGTCGACAGTAATTAAAAAAAGTAGTGGAATAGTACAAGAGTTTTATTCAAGATGTATAATAAGTTCCACCAAGAGCCAACAATCAACTCAATACAGAATATTTAAAAAAAAACTTTTTTTTGTATGAAATTGGAACTCTTTGAAAAATTTTAATGTTAAGAAGTTAGTATTTCTAGTAAGGGGTTTCTCCTTAGATGAGGAAAAATTAGCTTACAACTCCACGCTGGACAAGTTTTGATTTAAGTTTTCCATCTTCGCTTCAGAAAGTTCTAACGAGTTTATCGCTCTCTTAGGCTTTTACGATATCCTTAAGAAGAAAGGGGGCATCGAATATATTCTAAATTTATAAAGAAAAAACTTCATGATTAAAGTGACGCTGTACAGCTCTCACAGTAGCCGGATAGTAGAATAATAATTCATGTTTCCATGAAAAATAATTCTGTCTAAAGTAATAAAGTCTTAAGGGTTAAATAAACATTTGACCTATTCAGTGCTCCGGGCTGCGCAGGATTACAAATTTTTCATTCAGTTGAGCAATTATTAATGCATAATTTTCGTTCCGTTGCATTTTCATGACTTTTATACCAACGAAAATTTAAATCACTTGTACAACTAAACTTGATAACTAACATAAGACCCGATGACTCTGTTTCTCAAAATAATTATGGCGCATATATAAATTGTTTGTGATCCTAATAAATTAAAATAACATATAATAAAATTCCAACTTATTAGATGTTGCGATTGAAACCGGGACGTTACGTTTAGAAGAATGGTGCTACTATCACTGTTTTATTATTTATTGAACACAACTTAGTAACAATACCTGAATCAATTTTTGACTCAACGAATGGAAACGAAATTGTTTACTGTCGCTGTAAGCATTGAAATTCAGTGACGCGAATGTTGTTTGTTTTTCAAGCAGATGAAACACAAAAAAAGTTTAGTTAACAATTATATACTAAGATCAAGTAATAGCCTAGTGCGAGAGAGATATAGATAACAGTAATTAGTTAAAGAAATTTATAGATAATCATTATTTCTATTCTTTTATGTTAAAAAATATATAAACTTATTATTATTTCGTACAAAAACAACTATATTTTACAATAGAAATATAAACCATATTATAGGCTGCTATATTAAACCATATTGTTATGTTATATGATATTATATATAATACGAAATAATTTTAACGTATTGAATGCAAAACGCATAAAATTAAAAAATATGCTTTTGCATTCGTTTTGGTTGCTATTATTTAAATTCGTTTTTGAAAATTTTGTGTAATTAGTATTATTATTTTACATACATATGAAGTATGAAAGTTGTACAGATGATCTATCACACATTTATTACATAATTTTTGTGAATACAAGAAAGCTTTTTAACAAACATTATAAACTAAAGAAGGTCGCTGCCAGTCATACGTAGATAACATGTTATAAGTTAAGAACTAACAATTTTTCAACAACATTTCCTTAAATATAAAATCCATACTAACTAATAATAAACTGGTACTAATATAATAAATGCCAAAGTGACTCTACATCTGTCTTGCTTTTACCCCAAAACTACTAACGTGGTTTGATACCAAATTAGTCTAGAGCCTGAGAGAGGACATAGACTGCAATTTAATGCGAAAAAAGGGCTGTAAGGGATTGAAAGAGGGGATAAAAAAAATATTTTTGTGTTGATGATACTATGTAAATGATAAAATTGTCAGTGAAGTTACTGTGACTTAACATCTTGCATCACATATTCACTCTGGCATGTGCGCTATGTGGTTTTTGTGGTGATTACAGATTTGCTGCGAATCTAACAGAACATGCATATACATATAAGCTACCAATATCCATTAGGAAGGTGAATGTTAGTTAAAATATTATCATAAAAAAAAGTCTTAGAAAGTTTTTATCACTTCGCTATTTCAGCATAAACCATCCTTAGAACAAACTTACAAATTCTACTCATGCGTTCATTTTTCTTTCTGGCAGTGTTTTGATAAGTGTTTACACCTATACGAGTAGTGCGTAATTCCTACAATCAATTTTATATTTATTTATTTAAACTTCATGTTCAATGGATTACAATGGCATTTTCTACCAGTCACCTTCAGGTGATGCAGAGATATAAAGAGGCCCAACAGACGTCCTGTCAAATGTCTCAAATGTCACGTTGTCTCACGTTGTCTCAAATGTTTTTAAATAAATAATTTAGCTGAAAAACAATATCTATATGACCGTATTGTGAATCTAAACCATTCTCAAGCCCCCTGGAATACACACAAAAAATTTCATCAAAATTGGTCCAGTCGTTTAGGAGGAGTTCAGTCACATACACACGCACACAAGAAATATATATATTAAGATATATATATATATATATATATATATATATATATATATATATATATAAGTATATATATATATACTTTATAAGAAATCCTAATACATACATATATAATACAATACTACATAATATCACATTTACTTCTTTATTATTATATTCACAATATTACATTTATCCAGACAAATTTCATATGAAATTTCGTGGCAATTTTGGCGGAACCCAATGTGACGGGTCAAACGGCAATATTTACCGAAACAAGCTGCTACTGTAACCGCCGAGTTAATTTTGGGGCATACGTTGCGAGATTATACCATGCATTTGTTCACGTCAATATTGATGGGAGGGAAAGGTTTCGCTATATTTTATCCCACTCGCCATATCACATATTGTTTCCTTTTCGCGGTGTTTGCGACACGCACACGTCAAATGCTTGCGTGTGTAATTTTTTAGCGATTGAATTGTATATTGATATGATCTTACTTTAGGTTTAGAGGGAGCACATAATAGTAAATGATTACCACCGCCCACTGATAAACCACACATAAACACTGATAAACCACAGAAGTAATGCCAACCTTCTATATGAATTAATGAAATAGTTTTTTGAGACTCACACCCGCATAAATTTACTATATACTATAATAACAAAAGACAGGTAATGATATACAGATACACACATACTTGCACAAACAAATATATATATTATATTATATATATGCATGCAGTGGGTGAATCCATGTGCGGTGTTCAATAGGTTTACGCCAGTTAACTGTAGCGTCAATTTTCAGCTCATATAAGCGTTTCTCACAGCCTGATAGGATCTGCTACTTACATCAACAATAATATTGTTAGAAATAAATAAAAAAATATTAATAACAGTGGTTATGCGTATTATGAAACAAAAATCTAACTCCTTTTTATCTTTGATATTAGTTTTCTTAAAATTTTAATAGACCCCCTTATGCACCCCCTTAATGACACTCATGGACAATAATAATACTCGTAATTAGTAGAAATGGGAACACGTTATTTTTTAAGGTTTACCGTAATAACGATAGCCGGGGCTATAAGGACTGTCAAGCAGAGGAATGACTAGAAAAATGAAGCATAGTTGCTATTTTGTCCTTGATCTAAAACGAGTTCTATAGTTAGTCAATCTTGAAAGGAACCCCAAAGAATATTTTTTAAAGTTAGTGCAAGATGGTCACATTGACGTGTTGTCAGTTTTTTGTTATAGTTTTCTTATAATTTCGAAGGCTAGTAAGAAATTAACTCTTGTGTTTAACTTTATTACATTATTTAAGTACTTAAACAATTCTATGTGCGTGATGTTATTTTGTCAAAAATTTGTAGCTGTCTAAAAACTGATTGGAGTACAATTAATAAGTCCTTTTCATAAGTAATATTAATTATTTTATTGCAATGTATATTAATATTGAAAAGAATATAAATATAAAATATTTATTATTAACATTGCCATAAACAAGCCCGTACCTAAAATTCAAGACGATTCCAAATAGAATAATTTTCAAATTTGCCAAGCTTGATTGTTGAGATTATTATTAAAATACTAGCAGACTTCGTCCTGTCAAAAAGATTTGTACAGTGGCAGTTTTTTGTTCCTAATTATTTTATAGATAATGTCACATAGCCAACCAAATTGCAAAAAAAGTCTAAATGACCTATTACATTTTGTGGCTATTCAATTTTGGAACGTGACATTAAATCCTCCAACGATGTATTCTGTGCTCCAACGCACGCACGCACACTGTTTTGATAGATATGATTGAATTTCAACTATATGTAGCGTTAATAAACCGCAAATTGACTCTTTGATGTTAGGAACACACCTTCATTGCTTAGACAACAGTGAGTGCTTGCAATATGAACTTTATACAATAATAATAAAGCTCAATTCGACTGTACGTTTTAGTTAGAAAACGTTTGCATGGGAAAATAAAAGGGCTGTTTTTAGGGTATTTCCGATAATTATTCGAATTTTCCTCATTGTAAAAACCCTCCTTGAACTTCAACGAACATTAACAAAAAAGAATTGGCCAAATTGGTCCAGGAGTTGTTGAGTTATGAGCTTACCAACACATTTTGCGATTCATATTTTTATATATAAGATTTAAAATGTATATACAAAATATAACTATGATTACATTTAAAAATTTTTAAGATGTTGTAATTTGAAAGATTGCGTTTATCTAGATATTTTTATTGATGTACATCGAGAGAGGAAAGGAAACAATGATGATGTACCACCTTTATACACATTTACTTGGTTCTCTATTGTTTATTACTTGGTTCTCTATCTATACTAATATAATAAAGCTGAAGAGTTTGTTTGTTTGTTTGTTTGAACGCGCTAATCTCCGAAACTACTGGTGCGATTTGAATAATTCTTTTTTTGTTGGATAGTCCATTTATCAAGGAAGGCTATAGGCTAAATAACATTACGCTATGACCAATAGGAGCAAAGACAGAGCGGTAAATGTGTAAAAAAACGGGGAAAATTATTCATTTTTGAAGGCTTTCTTTGCGTGCGCTGCGAAAACGGTTCAAGATACACAAAAAATATGTATGAAAGAATTATTCCTCTATACATGATCTAAAAAAAAGTCCGCGACGGCATATGTCTATCTTTTAAGGTTTAGTCACAATGACCGTTTTTATGGTACCAAATTTGGTCGAAATAATTTGTTTAAGTTGTATCAACATAATAATACTAAAAATTCTGCGGAAACTCGACCATTCCGAAAATCCCGCAAGAACGGGAACTATGTGGGAAAAACCAAAAATCTGCCGGAAGTCACTATTCCACGCGGACGAAGTCGCGGGCAAAAGCTAGTTATTTATAGTTAATAAGACAAAGTTAGATGTTTCTTTACACGTTGTGCACTGTAGCAGACATCAGAATATCCTAATATTAATGATTTCAATAATAAAAAAATATACATGACAATATTCAAAATATCTCTTCAAACTGATTTATTGTGTAATGACACACAAAATTCTCAATATATTGTGTAGGTATTTAGAATTTTACCTCGAATAATAATACCTCGATTTTACCTCGAACAAAAACAGACACAAAATTCTAAACCTCTAACATATAAAACTGTAGCGATCTCGCTACTAACATATTATCCTTTTTCATTGTCAATCTATAGCATCTACATACATTTATTCTTTCATCACACATTCTTCATGGTATCTTTCATCTAAGGTATTAATTTGTAATTCATTCGTTTATCTTTTGCCTTGTTGCAAATAATCGCTTTGTATTTTCTATTTTAATGTTATTATAATTTCTCTGTTAAATATGTATATAATTAAAATTGTACATATATGTGAGTGTATTTGATCTTCAAAAATCCATTTAAAATCCCTTTGCATTGAATTCGAAATATGTCAATACAGTTGTGCAAGTCCGTATTTCCTGAAGTGAAAATTCTCCTCCGCACCTGCTGCAAAAGCCAAAGTGAAAGACTCCATCAAACATATTACCTAACCCTCCCGTCACAGCTCAGGCTGTGCATCAACAGATTGATTTCGGTGTTACATTAAACCTTTGAGTACGTAAAGTCTCACACGCTGTCTGAAAGATTCTAGATACATCTGTAGAACAGCAATAGCACTCGTGGCTTATCAACCTGTGACCGTATTCGCTATACGCATTTAGCTTGCTGCTGTTTTATCAAAAACATCTACAGCGCCCTCGTTCGCTTAAAAGCCGAAATTTATGAATGCTTGTACCCGCGTAAACGTGTCATCGTTACGTCAACGTGTTTACTTTATTGTACAAATTTTGTTAATATTAATTTTGCCAATATTTTTTTAGCGTTATTTATTATTTTAACAAATATATATATAATATATTTTAGTATAGGTGGATAGTAACAAACAAATTAAATCTGAGCGGCCTTGCCAAATCAATACGACCATTTATTACTTTATAAGTTTAAGTGTACTTTGATGTTATATATGAGTATTTTTAATATTATAATCAAAATCAAACAATCTTTATTTTTATCTTTAAACCATTTACAGGCGCTTATTTATGACAAAACAAAATTAAGAATAAGGATAAAAATTATATGATACCAATTTGCACATTTGCACCATACTAATTTGTACATAGGGAATACATTTCAGGCTGTTTATAAATATTGAGCAAAACGTATTACGCATTAACGATCTTATTGGTTTTAAAATCGTTGATCGTAGATCTTGAGATTTTTATTACAGTGTTAGAGAGTACGCCCTGTCACCTTTATATCCTGAACAAACCTAGATCTGGCCTTTGCTACCATGGAGTGCAGAGGCGGCATTCAATTTACGTTGTCAGCGATCTGGAAACAAGTGTCCAGCTTCCACACACAAATGTGGACCGTAAATTTGAGTGTGTGATAGAAATGCAGCTTTGGAATTGGTACTGTGTCAAATTTCTTGTGTATATTATATCGCATAATAGTGGAATAGTTTGCTGCCAGATATTTGACACTAAATGTTATTTAACATTTTTAAACGTAGCCTTAATAAGCATGTTTTTATTTCCTTGCCTACTTATGATTTCATAAGCAAAGGTTGTCTTGAGGAATGGTAAGACATTGCACGTTATGAGTTAACGTTTGGTTGACGGATTCCATTCAGTTATGCGTAAAAAGTAGAGATCGGATAATCGGATGCATATTTACCTAAAGTTAGTTTAAGACAAAGTATGGAAACGGATTTTTATTGTTTTGTTAAATAAAAATCCCGGGATTGCGGAATTGGATAGCCGGATGTTAGATAGTAATCTGTACTTGCTCACAACTGCCGTCTCACTCACACTCTTTAAATCGGAAGTTAACTCAGAGTGAGATACTAGACCATACTTACGCCCGGGCACCATTTCTGTTTTTTTATTCAATTATTTAATTGATTATTGTTTTAGTCAAACTAGCTCACTACTTTCGTATAACACTCTTCATGTAATAAATCGTACATTCATAAATCGCACGGGGAACTGAAACTAAACTTCATGTAAATACGTATGCATAGTTGTATAAATGAACCCGGAGTCTCGGTCTTTTGAAAATAAATACCACGTGCTAATTTAGTAATTTTCAAACAATATCACTACGTTAAATTTGCAGTCCCGTATTTTCCCGGGATTTTTATTTAACAAAATGTATTTTAAAAAGCCGCTTCCATAATTTGTGAAACAAAAATTAACTTTAGGTAAATATGCATCCGCTTATCCGATCTCTAGTAAAAAGGCATCGACCTTATTACGACATATAAGGGTATTCAGTAGTCTATCAGTATTCTGTAGACAATTACTGTGGTCATCTTGACGATCTCATTTTAATCACACTGGATTGATACAATCATTGATCACACAAAATACCTAGTTATTAAACTTTTAATTTACTTTAAAAAAATATTTCTCATATATAATAATGAAGATATGGGTGCAATGTCTGAAATATATGTTGATTTTCTGTTTTATGTGTGAAATACAAACTTTATCCGTTTGTATATGGAATTATTGAGTTATGTGAAAAGGCTTAAAGAATTTAATTATTTAAATTATAATATACATAATAACAGATTCAAAGATTTTTTTTTTATTTAATCATATACTATACTGAAACGATACAAGAAAATGTGAAAGTAAGGAGCGATATGGCATTAGTTAGTAATATGTAATATTTTATTTTAAAACATACTATAACGTCGTAACTAATTAAATGATCATACGTGTTATTATCAAGACACGTATGATTATTTAATTTGTTGAGGTTATCCTCATCTATATAAAATAAAGACTTATGAAAAACAAACATGTTTTTATTTTTCAGTTTTACAGTATTTTGTGTATTAAAATAAACCCATAAAATATAAATGGATAGTACATTATCTATATACAAACATTATGACTTATTCAATATAAATTAATGTTGTCAAATATAGATTCCAATTGTTGTACTCGATAACACCATTCATCGCGATTATGTCATCATCCGCGCTCAATTGTTTGTTAAATTCATAATTGCTTCTCCTTGGTTAATTTACTGATCCAAAATATGTCCGAAATCTTTTGCTACATTATCTGTGTTCTTATCAATATACCGGTTTTTCTGACACCCCTTAGGATGAATGCAGGCTAATTTAAAATTTAGAATAGCAGGACTTACACCTGGCCCTACGAAAAACAAAAAGTACAAATGCAGCAGATTTTTAAAACTTTGTACTTTAATACAAACTTTACAGAGGTCAGTATTGGAAATAATAAATTAGTATGACATATTAATAATGCGGTGACGGATTAAGAATACTTGTTCCTCTTTTAATCGTAAGGCCCAATTAAAGTAACCTAACTCGCGTGCATACCTACAACTTTGCGAAGTACCCAGGCAGTGAATAAGCCCAATACGGTGGGTCTATTGCTATACACTGGGAATTTAATGGGGATGTATGTGGATATTTATTATCCCTGCTAAGTTAGGACAACTAGGAAACAAAATTTACTGAAATTTGACTTTAAATAAAGTAAGGGACAAAGATATTCTTAAAAATATTATCAACAACAAAAACATACATACTACACGCAGTTAATTCTTTGCCAGATAGAAACTGGGTGGTAAACACTGACGTACATAGAATCTTTTATGTTAACAGGCCGTTGATTCCTAGAAGGCCTAATTTTAATATCATTAATAATATAACAAATTTAGGTGTAATAAGCTTAGCATGCCCATAATGATGAACTCAGTAATGAATAACTTGTTAAAAATGAAAACCGCATTTAAATAATATGGTATTACAACAAACCGTATTTAATTAATGTGATTTGTAGCAAAAGTAATATTAAAATTAAGTAAGAATTTATATACATCGTATTTGTACTAAAATGTCATTGAACAATAAACAACGTTGCAGACGACTTGAAATTTGTACCAATTATGATGCTGTGCAGCAGCTCACGAATGCCAAGAAATTCAGTGAAGTTCGCTTTCTTGTAGAAAGTCGTTTTATTGCTAGAAACGTTTTCAGAGAATAAGACATTTTTAGCTCACCAAAAATAACGAGCCATAAAAATAATTTAATTGGCATATTTGTTTCGTAAAAAATTCTTACATATTTAAAAAAGCTTACGTAATAGTTTGCATTAAAGCTTAATGCCAAACAATATATTGGAATATTCTAGGATAGAATATGAAAAATTTGGAATTTTAAACTTGTGAAACATTTTGATATGAACCACAATCATGTGTAGCGCTACAACGGAATTTAATGAAAATTTGTCATATTTTTTTATTACGCATCAACAACTCAACTATGTTACTGACTTTAATAGAACTTACCACTTCCATTTTGAATATTCACAATGAAGTGTGATTCAAATGTTGCAGGCCTTTTTACGAAATTCAAACATAAATTATTTCACAATTGATAACTAAAACCATATATGAAATGAAAATTATGTTTTAATTTACACATATAGCAAATATACTCAAGTAATATAATTAATTTTATAATAAAAATATAAACTCGCTTTCAATCTAATAATTAGCTTTATTTCATTTGATATCTAATAAAAACTATGATCACTAATATTAAGGGTTTACTAGGCCTTAATCAATCAAGCTGGCCCTGTACGAATTGGTCATCTACATACATCTGGGAACTTCTTCGCAGGTGTATGCAGGTTGCCTCACGATGCTTTCCTTCACCGTAGGTACATGGCACGATAAAATCGTTCGAATAAAAACTAGACTAACAAAAGTATTCTTTTAATGTAACGTCTCATATATTTAACTGAATCGTCCTTTCGTTGTTTAGTCAAGCCAATATGCACCAACTCAATGACGGTGATTGTGGGGGCGGCCTTCAACGAGGCGGCCAAGGTGACCTGTGAAGTGGACGCATATCCACCGCCGAAGAATTTCCAGTGGACGCTCAATAACTCAATGGGCACAGTAGAGCTGGATTCCGTAAGTTAACTAGACATACAGACATATATAAACAAATCGAATTAAAGTTGTGTGTCATTATTGTCACGATGGTGTGTCATCAAAATCACTTTGGTGTGTCATCAAAAGTGTCAATTCTGTAAATAAATATATTTTTATACATCATATATAACCTTGGTATGTTAATATGCGAAATAAATGTACAAACTATTTTATTATTTATTTACATAATAATTAATATTCACAATTTTTTAAAATGCAAGTCGACACAGATTCAATAAGGAAAATCTAGCACAGATTTAGTACTGTCAGATGTAGGTGCTTTTATGTAGGTTACGTTCGTAGTACGTACTGTCTGACACATAATCTTCACTTCTGAAAGTATTAAATGTTATTTTGTTTTGTTTACCCCGTGCCGTAAAAACAGTTCTGCCATATCCTCTGATTGTTATAATAACAATAATACGCAATGTTCTGAGTTCACTAGCACTATTTATACCCGTGTACGTAAATTATTGCTTAAACACGAATACAACCACGTTGGGCGCCAATATAGCGCCGGGGGTGCTGTAGGTGTTAAGTAAAACGTCCGAATATATATAATCACAATATTGTATCGTTAGGAGACACAAGCGCGGGAAAACCACGGCATCGCGCATGACTATCTTATCAAAAGTTCTGGCTATCACTGACTCGCACGCTGCGCTAGCGCAGTGTTACCAACTAATAGCACGCCTTGTAGAGCTGCAACACATGTAATATTAAGGTATTGTAAAGGCCGCGCACATGAACGCTACATATTCATATTTTTTGTAACTACTCTTACCTATATACGAGTATCTCTGAGAAAGTAGTGATATCTATTTTACGCTTAAAGTTAATGTTAATTATCGTATAATTTTATTTTGTATTGCATTAATATTATAGTTTATTTTATATTACAAGATTATAGAAAAAATCGTATAAGCGATTTCAATCAAACAATTCGTCATCAGGGCAAGTTCACGGTGGACAGTGCTGGACGCTCGATCCTTACTTACACTCCGACCTCTGAGCTGGACTACGGATCCTTGGCGTGTCGGGCGTCGAACCTGGCCGGACAGCAGATAGACCCGTGCCGGTACACCCTATTGCCAGCTGTGCGTCCAGACTCTCCATTCAACTGCACCACGGTCAATCTCACTGATGACTCTGTGGAGCTTCGGTGTAGTGCTGGTGAGTGTTCGAATATTAAATAAAATAAGTAAATATTTCTTACAATTACACCAATTAGCCTAGCCCAAAGTAAGCTCAGTAAGGCTTGTGTTACGGGATCTAGAGTAACGGATAGACATACATATATTTTCTTCTTCTTAATCGGTACACTCTTGCCAGAGCGGTCGTGGTCATCATTGTGAGTCATAACGAGTGATGCTCTTGGTAATACGGCGCGATTCGTCCCGGACTGCAGCCTTCCGGGTGAATTCGCAGACCGAGCCCTTAGTCGCGGCCTTGATCTGGTCTGTCCATTTCATTGGTGATCTACCACGTGGCCTGGTGCCTTCGACCCTTCCCTACACATATTTTACATATATAAATATTTTTGATAGAAATATATAATAACAACCATGACTAAGGTGACAAATGCTCGCATTCATCACGCAAACATCTGCCCCAGCGGGATTCGAACCCGGGACCTCAGAGATGGTAACACCTTGAAACCAGCTTACTAACCACTCGACTACGGAGGAGTCATATATTATAATTGACATTTTACTTTATAAACATTTTCGTCAAACGCCGGCTGAAAGTTTCAGAATGAATCAGATTCATTGTTTCAATTCATTGATTCAAATCTCTAACAGCGCTTCAAATGAATCAGTCGCTCAATTGCATCTTGAATTCAATCGGCACACGACGCTCGCACGATTGAGATAAGTAAATAGCTCAGAGTCCGAGCGCTTCGGATCACGTCGCTCAATTGCATCTCGGTTTCATTCGATACGCGACGCTTACACGATTGACTCAGAGACACTGATACAAATGATGCAAATGAAGCACTTTACTGATTCGAATCTTTGTACTGATCCTGATACAAATGATCTAATCTCAACAAAGATATGTTTTTTCCATCATTACATTAAAATAATAACAATATAGAACTGTCGCCTGATACAAACGTATGTTGCAGGTTACGACGGTGGACTCCACACAGTGTTCTTTGTGGAGGCGTGGGAATCTGGGACACTGGTGGCGAATGCCTCAACACCTACACCAGTATGGAAGCTGCGAGGTCTCGGTTCCGGAAAAGCCTTGAGGCTTGTTTTCTATGCACACAACGCCAGAGGCAGATCAGAGACAGTTACCTTGAGGGTTCACACTTTGTCAAGATTAGCTTTGCATACAGGTTTGTTCTTATTCCTACCACGCCTTAGAACTTTGAAATCGTTAAAGAGAATTCGTAGCCGTTAGATTTTTATTTTATTTTTAGTTAGATGAAATAAATTCTGCGGACTCTTTGGTCCGCACTCTATTTATTGTGATAGTATTTTATTTATGTCGTTATGTAAGTTGTTAGATTATACCCTACGTTCGATAGTAATTATTTATATTAGAGGACTCACTGTTTGCTATATGTGGTGAACCACAAATAGAAAATACTTACGTGCTATGTTGAAAAGTTCACAGTCAATGGACTGTCCTCAGCCCTTACAGGAACCCCTAAGCTCCCCCCTCGGTAGCTACCGTTCCCCAGTTCCACCTTCAGCTTTGGCTACGGACACGAACGACACTGCTCCACCTCACAAGCACAATGTCACAAACCAATTACACTATTTCGCGATACGTAACCGTACGTAACGGGCCACCGCTTTCAACTCGATCAGAGATCCGTCTGTGATAGCGTCTTGTCTGCGACGCAAAACTGACACGCATCCTTTCTTTTTTTTCCTCGCGGGAGGAGGCAGTGAATCCTCATAGGGGGCGCGCCACCACAGTGGTCGCTATGACAACCCCCTGGTGCTTGGACGATCTTGCACCGGATACCACCCGCGCCCGGTCTACGGCGGGTGGTTATGTTGGACTCTGACAGAAGGCCAGCCTACCAACTAAACACTGCCTAATGCCTTTGGGCAGGCAGAAAGCCTGGGGCCCTATCGGCTCTATCGGAGCGCTCGCCCTCTCAGGGGAGGGGGCGAGGCAGACACGCATCCACCGTGGATCACGTCTTATATGCGACTGGCGGCGCGCCCGCGCTGCCTACCTCACAAAACAAAATATTTCGGAGCCGTGTTTCACCGAACTACCTACATACATTTTTATTTCGACAACTTCCAAGGAACTATCAAAAACTAGATAGTGGCCGCGACCTCGTCTCCATAGGATAAGTATTTCGAGTAGCTTATATTAGCGTAGCATATATCTTTATACGTGTAGCCTATGTTATTCTGATGTATAAGCAATAATATTGTAAGGTTTTATTAAAATAGTAATAGTAGTAGTAGTTTTTGCGTGAAAGAATAACAAACATCAATATTTACAAACTTTCGTGATTTAAACATTAGTAGGGATATTCAAAGGTTAATTTAGTAACTTTTGCCTTAGTACCTATTATTTTTGTGTAATTATTTATATCAATTAAGAAAAAAATACTGATAACATTTATAAGTAGCTTTTTATAAATGTATTCTGGAACATTGTACTAAACTTATTAATGTTCGTATTATCGGGGTTCGTATAATCCTGCGTAAGTACTAGGTTATATCCTATAAAAGTTTTATAGGATATTACTGTACCATTTGTATGTTATGATTTAGTTCGTGTCGTGAAGCGTTATTAAATCTTATAAATAAAAATGAATCGCAAAATGTGTTGGTAAGCTCATAACTCAACAACGCCTGGACCAATTTGGCCAATTCTTTTTTGTTAATGTTCGTTGAAGTTCAAGGAGGGTTTTTACAATGAGGAAAATTCGAATAATTATCGGAAATACCCTAAAAACAGCCCTTTTGTTTTCCCATGCAAACGTTTTCTAACTAAAACGTACAGTCGAATTGAGCTTTATTGTTGTTGTATAAAGTTCATATTGCAAGCACTCACTGTTGTCTAAGCAATGGAGGTGTGTTCCTAACATCAGAGTCAATTTGCGCTTTATTAACACTACATATAGTTGAAATTCAATCATATCTATCAAAACAGTGTGCGTGCGTGCGTTGGAGCACAGAATACATCGTTGGAGGATTTAATGTCACGTTCCAAAATTGAATAGCCACAAAATGTAATAGGTCATTTAGACTTTTTTTGCGATTTGGTTGGCTATGCGACATTATCCCAACTAATATTATAAATGCGAAAGTGTGTTTGTTTGTTTGTTTGTTTATTTGTTTGTTTGTTTGTTTGTTTGTTACCTCTTCACGCTTAAACTACTGGACCGATTTCAAAAATTCTTTCACCTTTGGAAAGCTACATTCTCCCCGAGTAACATAGGCTACTTTTTATCCCGGAAAAATCGACAGATCCCACGGGATGCGCAATAAAGGCTTCGCTCAAAAACTACTGCACAGATTTTTATGCGGTTTTCATCAATAGATAGAGTGATTCTTGAGGAGTTTTGCGGCATTTTTTATCTCGGAAAAACGGATAGTCCCACGGGAAGCGCGATAAAATCTTCGCACCATAAACCGACTTCCGCGTATATGTAGCCGTGGGCAAAAGCTATGACCCTTAACCCTCTATACACCCAATCCCGAAATCCACGCGGGCGAAGCCGCGGGCAGAAAGCTAGTAGTTTATAAAAACTAGAGCGTGTTAATAATAACATATAGATATAAATCTATTATGTTACTAAGAATGGTGGTTTATTGCCACCTCTTTCCTATGAGGGTAGGCAAATATCAAAGCTTTTCATTTGCTACGATCTAAACAGACTTCGCTAACTTCATTGACTTTCATTAAAACATCATACACACTCGTCGCTTAAGGGTACTCTTGACGTGACTTTCAGTATATCATCTACTAAGTCTAGGTTCATCTAGATCGCCCCCTACAAACTGGCTTAATTATATTTTGCCTTATAAACTTCTTCATCTTCCATCCATCCTTGCTACGTGTCCATATTCTTTCTACCATCTAAGCATTCCCTTCTTAATTTTATCACTACATGTTCTTTTGCACCACTCATTTCCTTTATCACACTATTTACCAAATTATCCTTCACCCTAGTCACCCTAGCCATTACTCTCAAAGCTCTCGTTTCCACTGCATTAATCTATATAATGTTCTTGTCAATTCTATATATCCATTTCATTTCACCTGACGACCATTGAATAAGTGCAAATGTAAAAGAGCATCCCGGTGGTCAGAGATAAATTTGTGCGATACACAAGGAAGCAGTCATTAATGACAGTACTTTTATGATCAAATTTGCCAGAACTAAATGTAATTTCCACGATAGACCGAAATTCCCCTCGTTAAAATTCTAGGTACAACCGCGAAGTACTTTTTGCTCGAATGCCCATGCTGGCACACAAATTCCAATATTCGAATTTAGAATCTAGACTAAGTTGGTATTAAAGTCTCTTAAGCGTTATTTAGGCATCTTGCGTGACTTATAAAAAGCTTTCAGTCCCGAATCAAAGTTTTACCTTAACAGCTATTGCTTTGGTTAATTCCTTTGAGTTATCAACTTTGTAAATGAACATAAAGATTAGTTATTTGTAAAAACTTTTGACAAAAATATTGTAATGTTGAATAGTCCGAATAAAAAATATTTTATAAGTTAGTTAATAAAAACGGATAACGTTCCGTTTTTAGAACGCAGTATCTCTATTGGTATTTATATTAAAATTAGATATGTTTTTATACTACATTTATTTATTGAATCGTTCACAAGTAATGGAATTCAGAAATGAAATATAATAAAAAATAAATTCTGTATCGCATACGGATTGGAATTGATATCAATAATTGACACAAATATATATAGATAAGTAAATATGTCATTCAATCAAATACTTGTTATCAACCGAAAAGTTCCTATATATGTATAAACGACATAGATACAACGATAATAGATATAAACGACAATAATAAGGTGAACTAAAAGAACGAAATTAAAATTAAAGAAATATTAAATTTCTCCGATACTCTTAAAAGTGCACATAAAATATAAATTTACGTATGCAATGTAATCTTCGTATCTAATAATTAAATAAATAAAACGTTTGAAAAAACTTTTGTTTGTTATAAAGACTAAAAAACATTTGATCTAAAAAGTAGTAAATTAAAAAAAATTAAAAAAAACTTTTTAAAAAAACACGCTTTTATTAAAAAGACTAAAAACCGATCTAAAAACTTGAAAATAAAAATAAAGTCACGCTTTTAGAAAATTTGGGTACATATCAAGAAAAATTTCTGATGACAAAAAGAAATGTAACTCAAAAATTTGTCTATAAAATTTAGCAAATTAGTCCAAGAACTCAATGACTATAAAAGCGTGGGGTGTAAATGTTAAGACCATTAAATGAGTAATGTTTAATTTTGATGTTTGATATGTTGTTTGATTTTAAAAAGCGTGTAAAAAGTGGAATTCTTCATCCAGTTTCACAGCCTCTTTTCGACATACTTTTTTAAATAACCGTTTTTTTTTTATATTACTTGAGTTTTCGTCACAGTCAACAGTAGCCGTTATGTAAAATATTAAATATAACGTTAATAATATAGTAAGTAAAAGTGTTTTCTATCAAAAATCTGTATATCAAATACTGACAAATTATAGTATTTTTCTGGTGACCAAACTGATCCAAAGTCCGGATCCAAAAAATTGTAGATGAAAGCAATTTATTATCATTAATCACTATTGATCACAGATAAAAATTAGTGATATCATTCACAGTAAGAAGGTAAAAACCATTCCTTTACATGTAACTCACTATTAGTATCCTCCTTTCCGAGCAAAATCGTACACAAGACGACATTTTTTTTAACGATTTTCGCAAATCTTGTACGCGCTTACAATAAGCAAAAGATCTCATTCAGTCTCGATCAGTTTCGATGTTTTCTCGCACGAAGGATTTTTTGATAGCTAATTTAAAAAAATATCCTGCGAAAAGTGAAATTTATGTTAACTTGTCACGTAACAATTTCATAATGTTATTTAAGGTTACAAAGCATACATTTTATTCGTAAGCATAAAAAATACAAATTTTTAAAATATTGCAAAATTTGTGTGGAATAACTATGGAAATTTATAAACGCCGCTTTTAATTAATGAAATCTATATATAATGGCTTTATTTTAAGTATAAACTTATACTTAAAAAAAGTCGGTTTTACGGGCGAAGATTTTACGTGACAACGTCTTTTTCTCGGTAGAATATTTATTGATATGAATATAATTAAATTGCACAATAGGAACAAGGAATTGAATGAAAATAAGAATTGCACAAATTTTAACTATAGAAATATATTTTGTTTACTAAAACATTGTACATGTAAACTTAAACTTAACTAATTCCTATTTGAGTGATTTTGTTGAGGATAGGACGATGATAGGAGAAATATGAAATGAATAATAATTAAATAATTAATTAATTTTAAACTAATAATTTACTTAACACTATCAACATTTATCAATAGTATGACATAACCTATAAACTCAGTTTCTCAACTTTTGTGTCAATCTAACAATTAATCAATCAATCATAGTTTACGATAATGAAATATCAGTGTACAATTATTTACCTTTATTGTTGTAGTTGTTGTAAATGACGAATCGAAGCACTCCACATTTTCACTACAGACACAGCTGACGATACTTTAACCACACGTGTGAACTTGTATTATGACGCTTTCTTGTTTTTCCAACGCCAAGAACGTTCGAGAAAGACAAAGACAGAGACACAAGCATGCGCCGATTCAATGCGCCTAATTCTCTAGTGCTGCGCGCGCGGCAGACCGATCATAGTTGAGTGGGAGAGAGACGCAAGGCATTCGGCGGGCCTCTCTCTCGTTCGGTGACTCATCGTAACGTTACCGAGCGTTACACTTTTTCATAAGTGACTCCCAGCCGCAACCTAATTTAAGACGTTGTCACGTCAATAAAGTATATATATATACTTAAAATATATATATATATATACTTAAATAATATATATATATATATATATATATATATAAACTTAAAGAAAGTTATAAGTGAATATACTTGGAACCTTAAACTTAATAAACGAAGAATTTTAAACAATATGCTCGGTAATTTAATATATTTTGTTGTCCTATTTCTTGTACAGAAGCAAAAACCACAAGCAACGTTAATGTAGATCCAAGTTGGGTGTTTGGGATCATCGCCGGTGCGGTCGGCACTCTTGCTGCAGTTGCTGTGATAGCGGTCTTAGCGCGGCGCAGACATCGCAGACCAATGCAGTATGAAGGTAAGAGTTATATTGATGAAATAATATTACTTTTGAGGTAAGTGTGCAATATCGCAAGTTCATTATTTGGGATTATTACAATTACAGTCGGTGCTTTTGGTGCTCATACCGGGCCGAAGACATTACATGCCGCTGCAATATATGTTCATGAAGTAACAGTAGAACTAAATAATAGTTAACTTAACAATACAACTAACAAGCACGACTACTTTATTAGTTTATGGAAGTATTATTTATATATGTATTATTAAAAAGATTCCATATATTATACTGTGTCAGAACGTATCACAAAGACGGGTCACTAGGAATTATATCGGATTTAAGTGGAGGTGCCAGATAGTAAAGGTTAGTACTGATGCATCGTAAGGGGCCGTCAACCTACACTTAGGTCGCACTTAAATCTCACGTCCTGTTTCGAAATCCCATCTCCGTAACACAATGAAACCGATACTCATACGGTTATTAACCTATAGAGTGCAAAGGGTGTTCGTGTCTCTTACCCCTTGAGGATTTTATAATTGTTTTTCACGTTGACCTCGGCGCTCCA
Source organism: Scirpophaga incertulas (assembly GCA_036419045.1). Classification (NCBI taxonomy): domain Eukaryota; kingdom Metazoa; phylum Arthropoda; class Insecta; order Lepidoptera; family Crambidae; genus Scirpophaga; species Scirpophaga incertulas. Next base: position 24,400,806 of record CM071637.1, read on the forward strand.
CAGAAACAAAGCCTTTTGATAAAAATACGACACGAATGATGGCCACAAATTACGAAAACAGGTCAGCACGCTCACAGTTCAAGTCCGCTAATGAAATTAACACATTATAATATTTAATTAATTGAAACAAATAACGCGAAGCATTTTATAGCTGCATTAAATGGCGGTCGTAGCGTGCAACGTTGGCGCAAGATCGCTGGGAAAATAGCTGCTATTTTACAACGAAATTGACGTCGTTTAATCAAAATGTTGACAGCGATGTTTTAAATCGAGCCCACAGATTAAGTGTTTATGTGAATGATTAAATCTTCCATAAGTCGTACAGGATAGTATTCAGTAGGCTCATTAGCCTCATTTGCTCAGTACCATTGTACTGCGTAGGTTATAAGGGTATAAAATAAATTCTGCATGTGTCTTATATTTTTATGTATTGTTATATTGTATGTATTATGATTCTCTAAGCTAGGCTAAATGCTGGCCTCAATTAAAGGTTGCCACAGCATGCATTAACAGGTCGCATGAGCAATACAAAACAAACGACGGACACTATGTGCCAGCGAGTCGAAAATACGAGTGCCAATCTCATAGATGATAATATGGAGTAGGGAAAAGAAATAGGTTTACATAATGTAAGTCGCTTTGCAGTATGTGTGGTATGGTGATATTTCAAACTATCGACGCATAGAGGGTAAAAAGACTGGGTCTATATGGGGCCACATGCTGGCGGAGTGCCCCGCGTGGGCCTCCAAGCGCCGAGACTTGGTCGCAGAGATCGGGCGAGATCTGTCTCCGCCGGCATTGATTGCGGCAATGCTGGCGGACGAGAGAGGTTGGACTCCCGCAGTTGTTTATTACCTTTTTTTTTTTGTTCCCCTGAGGAAAATGCATTAAATTGCATACCCCGGCTGTGGCGAGCCGGCGGTTATGTGGGGCTCTCCTCCCCAGAAGGGGGAGGCCTACCCACTAAAAACCTCAGGGATAGCCTTCCTCAGGCATGTAGGGAGCCCTCGGGAACATCAAGCTACTTCCGGGAAACCCCAGCCTCCGCTCCCCTGCCTAGAGGGGAGCCCTCCTCGGGGGCTACACTACCTCCCCCGGTCTCCTCCACCGAAGACGCCCCCCGGCCACGGAAGGGGCGTGGTCCATCCCGGGTCGCCGTAGCAGTCGCGACTTCCGGCGACCCGCGGCGGCGCCGCAGCTGTGCTACCGAGCCCGGTGCCGCCTTCTTCGAGCGGGATCGGCCATCTCCCGACCCCGCTCGGCGGCCTCCTTCTGGAGCATCACTGCTTCACAGAAGGAGGCCACAGCCCTCCAACCTCCCTCCTCCGCCAGCATTGCCGCAATCAATGCCGGCGGAGACAGATCTCGCCCGATCTCTGCGACCAAAACTCGGCGCTCGGAGGCCCACGCGGGGCACTCCGCCAGCGTGTGCTGGGCCAAGTCGAGGTCGGATGCGCAGTGGTGGCAATTTGTCGATCCCTCCCGTCCTATTCGACACAGATACTCACCGAAGAGTTGTTTATTACCTATGTTTGCTCTAAGTATTTAGCAAAATTATTTAGTCCAGTCGAAAGTGGATTTTAATGGAATGAAGCATAAATCAGGGCGGACGCGGCCTAGTTAATTAAATTCTTGTTTAGTTTTGACTTTACGCCCTCGATTTGTGTTATTTTGAATAAGTTCCATTAGTGAGGATTAGCAAGTTTGGATTGAAGCTGGTAATCCGAATGATTTTACAGCTATGAAAATTTATTGGATTATTGTTCTGGTATTTTCATACTGACGGCTTCGTCATGTTTATTCGTGACCACGTGAAATATGCTTTGTGGTTTAGTCTGTTTCGTGAAACATGTTTCATCACACAATAGACTTCACGTGGTGCATTATATTGTATAATGATATAGAATAGTAGGAATCTGAGAATATTTTTGACCAGCTGTGCCCGCTATTTCATCCGCGTGGAGTAGTGACTTTGGATAGCACATTCCCCTGTTCGAAAATGATATTTTACTCTTTTAAGGATTACACTTTTACAAACTTTAAATGAAGTTTTTATTAATATCTAATAAAAAGTCAAAGAATAAAGTTTTATTATTCTAGCTTCAAAAATCACTGATTTCGATAATACTAACCTTCATTACCTATTTTATTTTACTGTCTTAAGGGTTAATTTCTCAGAAATTTTCAAACTCATTTTTATTTAATTATATAATCAACCAACCAATCATAAAATAATCAACAACAAAAAAAAATAGGTCCTAAACTTTTAACTTCGAGGAAGGAGAATGAACTCTTTTTAAAATTGTTACAACATTTTATTCGCAATAAAAAATAACATTAGAAAATGGCTTTTTTCAGGAACTAGACTATCTCTGTAGATCATTTTATTCATTGGACTCCGTACTTTAACGTATAAAGTAAGACAAATAGACATACAGACAGACAGGATTACTTTCACATTTTTAATACTATATAAGTAAGAGAGCAATATCTTCATACATATATACAATAATGTATGTCATCTGGTTAGGCAAACATCATGTTTCCCCAAATTTTATACTAGTAAGTTAGTCTGTTAAGGTGTGAACCAAGCATTTTACTACTGTTCGGGTACTTCGTAGAGGTAAATTCCGATAGTATCCCTAAATAGAATGTACTCTTACAACATCTACGGAAAGAAATTGAGTCAAATATCACACGTCGGTTCCTAATCCGTCACTGCACAGACACAATTTGTTCATAAACGCGAAGAAATATAGCTATAACTATTTTTGTAGAAGATATTTTTAGGATATTTTACTTATTTTACTCTTTTAGTTTTTCATTAGGACTTGGTTTGTGTTTTTTTATTTCCCATTTATTCAAGAGGTATTTGTCAGCATCTCAACTAACAATCGGTTACTCTTGGGCTTAAACTTTGCCGACAATTTTCTTTTGAGTTTTATTAGGAATTCATACGGGTAGTTAAGTACCATCTACCACCATACTAGCTCAACGCGGATTCAATGGTAATGCCAGAATTTTGTTTGTTACTTAACGCGAGCAGATGAGGTTCCATTAAATTTTTTTTTTTTTTTTTTTTCATTTATTTACCATATAAATCTTACAATCATTTTACATAAATCAATGCATACAAAAAACCACAGAGGTTTATACGCTTATGCAATTGATTTTAAACTTAAATATTTGCTTAATTTACGTACGTACGTAGTATTATTTTTACACAATAATATATATTGAATATAATGGATAGGTAACTAATATATCGTCGTTCATATTGCAATCCGTTCCATGTCAGAAATGAAAAGTTTACAGGAGAGTAAAAAAACTGTGTACTGAAAAAAAAAATCTATTATAACACTAATATATTTTTAACTAACGTTTCATAACGCAATTGCGTTCGTCTTTCGGCCGCGCTCAGAATTATTATCTAAGCATACCTCAATAATAATAAAAAATACCAATTTTTGACATAGAACAAATTGCAATATGAACGACGATATTATGGAATCACAATAAACCTAAAAAATATTCTTTCAATTTTAACTTAATGTTGTTGTGTGTGATACTGTTAATTAAATCAGGTGACATGGCATTTATTAAAGTCGGAAGGAGGTAGTTACACGTTCTTTCGCCGTATGTATTGTTGGCGAACGGCTTGTGAAGACGGTTACTAGCCACACCGCGCGTATATACAGCATGTTTTATAGGAACTTTATAAGTTTCATTGAAATAATTTTCCTTTAATATACTGTATTGTATTTGCAGTTGTATTGGTAATATTTTACAGTGTTTAAGCAGTCCATTGTTATCATCTTTAAATTTTGATTTAATATTATCCGAAACTATAGATTTTAATATTCTAATCTTTAAATTGTTGATGTGATCTAAATAAGATTTATAAGTTCTGCCGTAGCTACTAAGACCATACTGGATATATGATTCCGCAAGTGCATTGTATAGCATGAGTTTAATTTTAAAAGGAATTCGATTTTTTAAAATAACTATATTTGCTAGGAACTGTCTCAGCTTGGAACAAACATACTCAATATGGTGACTCCAATGAAATTTTTTATCAATGATTAATCCAAGGTATTTGTATGTATCAACCATCTCAATATGCGGACAGCAACAGCTTGAAGAAATAGAATGTAAGCAGCTATGAGTATGCGCCACTAGGTCTTTATTAGTTATTGAATGTTTGTTATATGGAGACTTAATTAAAAGTAATTTCGTTTTTTCCGCATTTAATATCAAACCTGCGTCATGACACCATTTTTGCAATGAATCAAAATCAGACTGTAAAGTATCGTACATTTCATTAAGATCATGTCCACCAATAATAAGACAAGTGTCATCGGCAAATTGATAGCATGAGCATGAATAAAATTCGAGTCACGAGACGAGAGAAAAGTTTGAATTCTAACCCTATATTAAAAAAACAATACAAAGATACAATCTCTTTAATTATGTCACATTAAAATATATTATATACATAAGTAGTTTTAGTATCAATTGTAAACTTCAAACCAGGTGTGGTGGTATTCAAAATACCTTATTTCATCATTCAAATTTAGCCATATTGATGCTTCTTCAATTAAGAAAACATTCCGTTTACTTAACAAGAAGAAAACTGAAGATCTCTGGGGTATATCAACTCACATAATTCAATCTGTCATCGATGAATTAGCCCCATTGTTAGCACAAATTTTTAATTCTTGTATTGATGAGGGTATCTTTCCTGATCTAATGAAATATAGTAAATTAATACCACTTTTCAAATCGGGTAACAAAAAAGATCCCTCAAATTTTAGACCTATATCCATATTACCTACTTTCAGCAAAATCTTCGAGAAAGTTATTTACAATCAACTAATAGGTCACTTGAGAACAAACAGATTCATGCATGAAAGCCAATTCGGCTTTACCAAAGGTAGATCCACTACCGATGCCGGAACTGCACTTATGAAACATATTTTTGACGCATGGGAGGGCAAGCGGGATGTAATTGGAGTGTTTTGCGACCTTTCCAAAGCGTTTGACTGTGTGAGTCATGAAACGCTTTTAAGTAAACTTGGACATTATGGTGTCTCGGATGGAGCTGTTAGCCTTTTAAAATCTTATTTATCAGACAGATTGCAGAAAGTCGTTATTAATAGATCAGAATCTGCTAGCTCGCCTATAACTATGGGGGTTCCCCAGGGATCAATATTGGGTCCTCTACTGTTTCTAATATATATAAATGACCTTCCTTACTACATTACAGAATCGTGTGAGACAGTATTGTTTGCAGATGATACTTCTTTACTATTCAAAGTTGATAGACAAAAGGAATGTTATGACGATGTAAATAGTGCTCTCTCGAGAGTTCTGTATTGGTTCACAACTAATAATTTGTCTTTAAATTCTAAGAAAACAAAATGTATCAAATTCTCTTTGCCCAATATAAGGCAGGTTGATACTAGTTTAAATATGAATGGTGATGTCATTGACTTGGTAAATAATACTAAATTCTTAGGCATTACGTTAGATTCACGACTATAGTGGGATCCACATATTGAAACTTTGGCAATCAAACTTAGTTCAGCGGCGTTCGCAGTAAAAAAGATTAGACTTTTAACTAATGTTGAAACGGCAAGAATTGTTTATTTCAGCTACTTTCATAGTGTTATGTCCTATGGACTGCTGCTATGGAGATCAGCGGCTAACATTGAAAGTATTTTCCTTTTACAAAAAAGAGCGATTCGTGCTATTTACTGTTTACGGGCTAGAGAATCCCTAAAAGAATTGTTCAAAGAAATTAATATTTTAACTTTAGCTAGTCAATATATATATGATAATTTAGTTTTTGTATATAGAAACTATAATAAATTCAATAAAAACAGTGATCTACATAATGTGAATACTAGAAACAAAAATAAACTTGCCGTTCCAATGTTCAGACTCCATAAAACTAGCTGTTCGTTCTTGGGGAAATGTATATCTATGTTTAACAAGTTTCCGCAAAGTGTCATTGATTTACCTTTATATAAATTTAAAATCCATATCAAAAATACACTCATGAGTAAAGGTTATTATAAAGTAAGTGACTATCTAAATGATCACAGTATTTGGGAATAGGGACACTATTCATAGAGCCATGTTTGGTAACATTATTTATAATATTGTATTATTTTATATGTGTATGTAAACATACATACGACTGTAATCGTATTAGGTATGATTGTATCTTATACTATATTGTATTTTTATATTATATTATTATAATTATTAACATTGAAAAGAGGAGATAAAAAATAGACCTTCAGAGTTTCTTGCCTGTTCTTCTCGAGAAGGCTCTCCCAATTTCCGAACAGGTGTCGAGTCAATATATTTTTTCTTTTTTTTTCCTTATTCGTACGTACGGACAAGGTTTTTGTTTTTATTTTTTTTATTATTTAAGCTTTTTTTTTTTTTGTTTTGTTTGTTGACGTCAATAAGTGCCTGTAAAGGTCTATGTTGAATAAATATTATTTTGATTTTGATTTTGATTTTGACCTTACCATACCCTCTTATTATACTGTTTCACTAATGCTTGGTGGAGCTGACTGTGATCACTCGGTACAACTGCTATAGTATCTTTTTATTATATCTAGAAAGTTCGCCGCCCCAAAACCCCTGATGAGGCTGGTTGCGTTATCACATATTTGGTTGTTCTGCTATTTTATTATCATAGATTGCATGACCCCTTGCCTCTGGTTAGACTTCTAAGTTCTATCTATGTACGTATTATTCTGCTAATAAAACATAGTTTGTAGTCACTTCTCTGTAATAATGTGTCCCAAATAGTTTTGCTGTGATTTCAAATTGGTTCAGTAATTTGTATCAAATAAATCCAATGGGGTATATCATTATATAATATGTAAGTACTGTCTATGAAGTTAGATTTATCAAATTTATTTGTTTTATATTTTATGACCATGCTAAGTTATTGTTGTTTCAGCTATTTCTAATAGTTTACATAATGGTTCTTATGAATGTGTATACTCTTCGTCTAAGTAAGTAAAAGATACAACTTTTGGCTTCATCTATAGAGCTTTGATATAAATACCCGTTGCTTAACGAAAGAATTAACAGTGCCGAACTGTTTAACAAAGTTGCGCAACTATTTGGCTTTCCACTAGAGATTCCAGCGCCGTAGAATTCCTAACAAAAGCCATAGCAGTACATTCGGAACGTCGAATGCATTAGTAAGTAAATTGTTTCGGTTCAATATAAAGGAGTCCGTTAGAGCTCAAATAAATCGGAATTGCTTCGGCCGGGAAGTTTAGTGGCGAATAGCGGCAGATCTGGTCGCGTGACTGGAATTTCTAACCTGGACTGTTACGCGCGGAGTGAAACAGATAGCGGGAAATTTAATGCACTGGACGATTTTTAAGTTGCTTAATCGTTTTTAACGTCTAAAATTCACTTGCTCAGAATTTTAGACTTTTCTGAGACCAAACCTGGTTTTATGTATGAGTTTTATCGATTGTAGATCTAATTTGGCGTAATTTCGGCACTAATATTATCGAGAGGTCCAAGGTCAATACTGCTATGTTCCATTGTGTTGTAAATTTTTTGAATGTTCCTTTATCCGATGTTCCAACGGTATAGAAAAATCTTAAGCTTAGCATGCAAAGAATGAAAATGTGTATATGCAGTAGTTCAACCGATACTGGGCTGACGTTATGCCTAAAGCTATATGCTAATGGTTAATCTCAACTCAGACGAAGTAAGCCCAAGAACCGAGTAAAGATAAAGTAGTTGTGATGACTGGTAATGTAAAATCAATTTATTTAATTCTATTTAATAGTTGAAACGCGTCGGCAAAGTTATCCCAATTTTTCTGTCTTATTGCTCCTTCTCGAGGATATTGTTAATGTAGTAATTCATTGCTTTCCGCTTTGCAGCTGTTTACAACGAAAAACTCGTGTTACATTAATTTATAGAATAGTATTTGAATCTACACAAAAGTCTCTAAGCTAGAATAATGCGTCAATTGTTTGGTTCTGGTATAATGATCAGTTTTAAAAATAAATTAACCTAATTCTGAGATTCATTTGTAATTAAAACTTTTACTTTGGGATTAAAAAGTAATGCTAAAATAAATATTGTCTATTTCGCTAAAATTATAACTACCGGCCGAAAAAAATCGGCAATTTTATATTTACAATAAATAAATAAGCAAACGTTGATCCGCGTATCAAGTGCGAATAGTTTCAAAATGTTAAAATTGTTGTTGTCAGCATTTAAGCTTTGGTCGCACATGTTTCGTCGTGCGAGCATGACATTTTTATTAAGTTCTCGCCGGCCAAGTGCGGGATCGCTGGCGTTTTGTATTTATTAAAATTCTGAATACTCGGATGACCGCACGATTTTGAGATTTGCTTTATGAAACTTCACTGTCTGCGTGGTCAGATTTTGTTTTATGAGATTTTTCGAATAGAATTTGCTACGGTCGTTGGCGTTTTATTAAGAAATGTTGTATTATTGGCGTTATTTTAATAAAAGTGTAGAGATGAAATATGTTGTAAGTTTTTTACGACTAAGTTTTAATCAAATCTATTTGAGCTATATATTTAAAAATATTTTTATTGTTCTTATATTTGTAAAATAACTGTTTTATGCTTAGTTTAGTACTTGTTGAATTTTCGAACATTATGTCTTATGAGATATTTCAAATAACATTTGCTGCGGTCGTTAGCGTTTTATTAAGAAATGTTGCATTGTTATTTTAATAAAAGTGTAGACATGGAATCAGTTGTAAGTTTTTTTACGATTAAGTTTAATTCTTGACTAGTATTATATATAGCTATCTATTTAAATATATTTTTATTGTTATTGTTGAATTGAATTTCCGAACATATGTAGTCTCTTTTTCTTGTTTTGATGTGAATAAGTTCATGTAAAGGCGTTCGTCTATAAAAGTTGAATAAAAAGTTATTTGATTTTAATAAATTATGTTTATTGCACTCCCTTTCTAATCGAGAGTCCCATTCTGCGATATTATAGTATTTCGATTTCTATTTATCCTAAAATACTACAGTAAAAGAAAACTTCGCAAAGCAATATGCAAACACCTGTCAAGAAATTTGAATTTGTTCGCACGTGAAGTCACATTTTGCACAGAGCCAACGTGGTGTACGCTCTAGCCACAGCTAAAACTAAAGAGCTCCAGTACATCCAGATGATGTGTATGAGGACGTATATGAGTTTTTATGATAATTTTAGATAGCAAAATTAAAATATACAAATACTCTTATTATAATTTCTTACGTATTTCGATAAAATTTCGAGAAGTGTTAAGATCATAACTAGTAAGTTTGCTTATAGTATAATCTCTCGATTATTAAAATTGAATCTCTATATTTGCAAGTTTATTGTAACGTAACATTAAAATGTTGATATGAAAAAAAATGTATCTATTATTCTGACGATTTTAAGTCTATTAGAAAAGTGTTATTGTATTTGTTTGTCGATATCGTCTGCGATATCGACATCGACATCGACAAATATTGTAAATATATAAACAGATATAAAGAGTTGATCTAAGACACACACACGCGCACTTACGAACACGATTTTTTTTTCATTTAAATGAAATTAGCATAATTGAGCATGTAATGGACCTTAAAACCTATCTCAATTGGGTAGACGACAATTTTCTAAATTCTATATATAGTAAGACTACTCTTTTAAGTGAGAAATATTGTAGAACCAACAGTACACCTGCGCCTATTACTTTTGAAGATACATCGACATGTTTGCGGCGCTGTCGCGGGTCGCTCAAAAACGCTCCATACTAAAAACACTGCAATCGTGACGTCATAACTAAGTAAACTCGCCTAATTTGTATGAGCGTATAAACAAATTTTAAAGTCAAAGTCAAAGTCAAAGTCAAAAAGATTTATTGCAAACTACAGGTATATACATGATTTTATGGTATTTTGCATAAGTATCACTATAGTTTGCCTAAAAAGGCGTACAATAATTTAATGTCAATGAACTCCTATATACTACATTATTACATTACATTATACATTATTACGTCAATTAACTATTTAATTACATTTACATTATTACGAAAAATATATCTACTTAGTCACTTATTAATAAACCATTCAAAAAATTATATATTACCTATTTGTTTTTATCATTTAAAAATTCTGTAACACTATAATACATTTTAGATAATAGCCATTGTTCAACTAACATTGTTTAAAATAACTTTGTTATTTATACGTTTATAGGTATACTTTCTATATAAAAAAAAATGTTACATTTAATATGAGAATGCTGGAAATGTGTTCGTTTCATTAAAATTAAGTAAATAATAATTGCTCATTTTTTAGAAATCTAAAAACAATATAAATTAATAATTGAACTGAAATTTCTATATTGACATACTTTCATTAGATATAAATTACTCAAATCAGATAATCATAGTATTAAAACGGCCATAATCAGTTATAGTCGTCTACCCTATTACAAAGTTGTTATATTGTTTTTAAATATACTATTATTTTTTTAAGCACACTATGATTTTTTCCTGTGTCGTGGGTGTAGGCACAATATAGAAATCTCACATGCAGACACACCCAGACCGGAAAAATTTTCAAAATTGAGAAAATTTAACACGTGACCCGTTGTTCAGTCTTAAGCTTGCTGCGCCAAATCTGTCTTAAAATAGTGGAACCCTTTGCAATAGTTGCTTACAAACGCTTCCTATGAATCCCAGAAATTAGTCATAAGCGTAATAAATTTGTGTTTTAAAATACATAGTTAACGATAAGTAAATTCGCCTCTCGAAAAAGATACACAATAAAATAACGCCGTTGTTTTAGTTGATTCTTACTTGTAAAAATAACCCAGCAACATCCCCAGCTTATTAATACTAGTTATTTTTTCAAGAATATATAAAATATATAGAAGCCTACTTGAATTCTAACAACTTGAAGAAAGGCTGAACAGCGTATAGCACTCAACCTTCGGCATTCAGCCTATCACGATCTAGTGTTTACTTAGTAAACCTCCAGACCCGCATGCGACTGAAGCTGGGCACTAAAAGTTGTGTCACTTTAATACAGACAAGGGTCCAATGTGGCACGTAAATAGGTAGAGAGACAGTGTGTTTAGGATACGAGACTACTATGCGCCACCGTAAGTAGAAATACCGGTAAAATTATTTAATATCGTCGCATATCTTACGAAATTGATTTTTATTTTATTTATTTACGAGTAACACACAAAAAAGAATACAATCGATTATTGATACATTTTTCTCATACAATATAGCGGACCAGTTTATATTCCTAATTGTGTGTGTACTATCGGGGACACTGGCGCCTTACCAGTCCTAGAGCGTTAGTCGCTTGCACACTGCCCGATGCTAGAGCTACAAGCCACGCCTTCCGTTCATTCAACTATTGTGCTCGCGTGGAAACATGCAAGCGAGATAGCGATAAGCGAGCGATATTAAAAAAAAATCTCTATGGAAAAGGTATTACAAAAGAGATTTCAAAATCGTTTGTTTGAAATCTCTGTTGGTATAATGAATGGTCGTAGTAAATCGTAGTAAAATACGTAACCAATCAGGGATAGCTACGGATCGCGTAGTCGTGCCCGGTGAGAGCCGCTTGCACACGAATATTTCTAAAAAGTGATAAGGCGCGGGAGACCCCGATAGTACATGTGGTTGTGTTGATAGTATGACTCCAAATACAATTTACATCATCAGAAGGATTACAAGAAATAATGGCACAGATAACAAGCGTTCACAATACAGCACAGCACAGTATAGACGTATAATCACAATAGATATAAATACAATTAGATATAACAAAAAGAATGAAGCGTTAAAATTTATCGTAAATAATATACGGAGCGCCAAGACATACGGCTCGCGTAGTAGCATGAGATCTCGACTGGCTAATTATACACGAGCTGCGCTCGCGCCTAGTGTTGCGAAACCTGTGCCAGTAGAAGCGGTATCCAGAAATTTGTTTCCCTAACACTGCAATAAGTGAGCGCGCCGTAACATCCGATAATTTGTTTGGATAGCTTTATAAATGTTTATTTATTTTTAAATGTATATTTTATGTATTTGTGTAAATACTTATTTTTTGATTATTTAGTTTGTTTAGTTTTATGTAATGTTGTTGTTGTTTGTTTTATGTTAATATTATTATTTATATAAAATTTAAGTTTTAAAATGAAACTTCATACACATATAATAGTCATATTTTAAATAACACTTGTACGTCATTCTTTTTTAGTTTTTGTGAGACTGTCCAAAAATATTTATTGTATCGTGATGAGTTTTGAAAATATTTAAATTGATGCTGTCACACTATAATTATTTACAGGAGCTGTATATAATAACAATTTATATAAAACTGCATTGTGTATTTATTTTACAAAGCAGTTCAGACAGTGATTTCACTGCCATCGCACTTTGCAAAGTGCTTTGCTGCAGTGGAAATAGGTAAAATGAAGCAAACGATCCCAGTATAGTTTTTACTTGTTATTAAATCATGTTACAGTTGATATTTGTTCTGGATATAAAAACAAAATAAAAAACTACTTAATATATTGTTCATTTAAAATAAATTTACTGCATCTCGCTTTGCGTGGCTTAAATAAGGCTTGCATTATTCTTGTCGGCGCAGCGTACAACGCACGGCGACAGGTTTATTTCCTGTACTGAGTATGTCGTAGGAAATAACATTTTTAAAGCAACGAATGTTAAGTAAATTAAATAGAAAGAAGCTAGTTAATTTTCAACTTTAAATCGCATATTTTAGACGTAAATACGGCAAGTGAATACTTGGTACGCGCGCGGATCGCGGGTTTGCATCTCGCATGGGATAAATATTATGTATAACCTGCAGAAATTTGTTCCGAGTTAGGCATATGTGCAGGCGAAATTATATTTTTGTACCATCTGCACCCACGACTTACGATAAAAATCCAAAGGTGGGGTGACGTACATTTGAATAAAAAAACAATAGATCAGCACTTATGTTTACTACCCCAGCACGTAGCTCTACCTAACAGTGACAGTGATATAGAGCTGTCGATTAACAAAATTTAACATCTAAGATCGATATACTCGACATACGAGTATACCGGTAACTTTTACAAATATTCTTAGGGAGTGACAGCGATGCTTTTGTCGAACGAAATATGTAAATTAAAACTTACGTGTTTGTAGATCTAATAAGATTTCGCTTTTGACTCTCTAAAATGTAGACATTCCTATTTAGTTGATATGTGAAATTGAAGTATTATGAGGTGGTAATATTCGTTCTCCAAGGTACAGTTAAATTGAAAACTATTTCTTTTTTATCATACAGCCTTTGGTCGGGCTTATCGGCCTTATCGGCTTTGAACTAAAGCGCCCGCCCTCAAGAGCGGGGGACAGTAATTTGATTACCAATACACGCTTATGCCGCACGCTGTGGTCTGTGCACTGGTTTACGAATCGGATGATTCGGGAAGCTCGAGATCGTTCCTGCCATGTATTTTTCGGTTTATTGAATTTCATATGTACATTAAATGACGGTGAAGGAAAACATCGTGAGACAACTTGTATACAAGATATTCAAAGGTGTATATAGTCAAACAACTCACACTGCCTTAACGTGGTTGAGTGAGGTCTAATCACCCTATTATAGTTAAGGTGATGAACACGCTACTAAAAAGAAAAAGGAAGTATTAATGATATCGTTCTTGTTCTAGCTCCAATGCAAACAGCGAAGGGATATAAGACGACCATGCAAAATGCGAACCATTCACCGATGCAACCTGACGATAAGAACCCGGATGTCGTACCGCTTGGGAAAGGTTGGTATCTCATTAATCTCATCTTACTTGTTTCATACATACGCATCCCATTGATTGATCATACAGCTGAGAGACATCAACTGCTGGTCCTAAATCTTTAGTAAGGATCTTCCTTCTTGAACTTGTGGAAGGTCTTCCAACGTTACGTTTCCCGGAATGTGCCTGCTATTCTATTATATTAGAATTGACGGCAGTTGGAGTAAAAAGCTAGTCAGTTTTGTACTTCACCGTAGCCACCACCTACTAGCAATATGCGATACCCACTGCTTGGGCTATGTCAATGAGCCTGCTTCCTCTGCGGATTTTATCATTTCTAATTTGATTACGCAGATAAACTCCGAACATTTCTATTTGTTTTTTTCTCTCAAGAGGAGAGGCTGTCAATCCTCGTGGATACCACCCCAATCAAGTACCATGGTGACTAATTCGCCTAAGCCGGAATGACCTACCGACCAAACTCAGCCTCAGGCTCTACGGATGAATGGATCTTCTTTATAAGACATTTATTTTTCAATTTTTTTTTTAATCTAAAGTCACACCGCACTATAATGCCTGTAGTTGTGCGCAGTCTTGTGTGCAGTTAAATACATGAAATATCATACGTACAAACCACCAAATCGGAATAAATTTCTGCATGCCATACAAAATATTCGCCTGATCATTCGATCACTGCGTTAACTGTGTCGAGAATTATAAGGCCAGGCACGGTTTTATATGCCATAAAGTCATAAAATCTAGTTATGGAAATTTTATTTGGGTAGAAACTAATATCATATTTTCTATATTATATTTGCCTTTAATACTGTTTTAAAAATAATTACACATCTGAAAATAATATGTTTTAAATAATTTAGGTAACAACATTTTTTTCGTTCTTACACTATTGATTTATAACATCAATAAGAGGGTGATCTTGTCAGCAATCTGTCTGTTAGCTGTACAGTTTTGGATCACTACGGGTATGCGACTCCGGACTGCTTAAGCAGCTACTGTCATACTCCTCTCTCCTGTGATAGTAGTATCTTATCCCTTCCTACTACCACCCTAAATAGTGGATGCCTCGTACTAAGATCGACACATAACGGTGACCTGGCTAGTCACCAAACTTAGCATTATGAGCTAAACTAGGGTCTGAATCAGAGAGCTTGCTGATGTATAGGGACGTTCTTACCTCTTACCAATTGTAGCGGTCCTCCGCTCCATTGGATACTGGAAGGTAGGGATAAGATCCACTGTTGTTCTATGTAACGTTTCGTGCACTATAATATCTTCTGCGTAATCGACTTGGCTTCTGACAACGGATTCTGATCCAAATAAAAGTCCTACAGCGACGGGCAGAAGTAGAAAGATCTGGTTATGATGCTTCTAATAAATAATCGGGCTTTGTCTGATGTCTGCACGTAGGCGGCTCAAGGTAGATGGTCGCTTTGCACTGCACTGGGTTAACAGTATAAATCGGCAGCTTAAGTGACGAAGCAGCTCTATTCAGAGGCCCTGCTTCCCCCAATCCGGGGAGGGGACTAGAAAAGGTGTCCCAAAAAAGGCTTAACCCATTATTTTCGGAGGTAGTAACCACGGCTGTCTCTGCATCATCAATAACGTGGTCGAAAGCACATAAATAAAACAAAAGGCAAAACATAAATTTCACGAAATATGACTTTTGCAACGTGGAATGTTCGCACCCTCCTTAATCGCGAAGCCAACATGGGTCCTCTTCGTAAGACTGCCCTTGTGTCCCGAGAACTCCGACGTTATGGTGTGGATATTGCTGCCCTAAGTGAGACACACCTGGCTGACGAGGGGGAGAGAGTAGAGCGCGGGGGTGGATATACTTTCTTTTGGAAAGGCACTCCATCTTCAGAGCCTAGGGGGTCCGGTGTTGGTTTTGCCATCAGAAACTACAAAGCGTCTAAATTAGAGGAATATCCTGTGCACATCTCGGACTGCGCACCACACTGCGCCTACATATGGACGTTAACAATTACTTACATGTCATCAGCGTATATGCCCCGACTATGTACAAGGAGGACGACGTCAAGGCTAAGTTTTATTAAGAGGTCACGCAAGCGCTCTCAAGGACTCCTCCTAGAGAGCAAGTACTATTAATGGGCGACTTTAACGCGAGAGTCAGGCGTGACTGTGATTTTGCTGAAACCCAATTCGGCTTTCGACCGAATCGAGGTACTTGTGAGGCTATTTTCTCTATTCGTCAACTTCAAGAGAAAAATCGAGAACAGGGTGAATCACTGTAGCTTTGTTTTGTTGACCTGTAAAAGCCTTTGACAGTGTGCCTCAAGAAGCCTTATGGACGGTACTGACGAAACTTGGATGCACGGATAAGTTCGTAAGAATGATCCGACTCCTGCACGACGACATGCAATGCTGTGTCAGTGTAAACAAATGTAAAAATCTGGGTAGCACCATGACATCGCGGTGCCTCCTTGATAATGGAGTCAACAGCAGAATTGGAGCAGCTGCTGCAGCCTTTGGCAGACTTCGCATCAGGGTGTTCCATTCGCATGACATAAAGCTCTGTACGATGTGGTCGCACATGCGCTGCAAAAATCGGAAATGTCAGTCACCTGAGAGCACACCAACGAAGCTCTCAATAGTCAGTTCCCAGTCGGTGTGGCCGAATGCGGTCGGCATAGATGCTGCGGCCCGAATTATTTCATTTTATATATTTCTGTTTTAAGCATTGCAAAGTTAAAACTTGCTCAAGTATTTTATTAATAACTTTCAGGGTGCTCTCTAGATTTAAAACTAAAGCTCTTAATTATTCACTATGCATTCTCCTAATTGTTATGAATCATATAATCTAAATGATTTCTTTGACTATTGTTAAGACAATGTTAAGAACCTTCATATCACTTATTCAAAAACAATAAACCAACCTACAATCTCTAAACACTCGATAGAGCTCGTAAACACGTTAGAGGGTAGTTAGCTACGTTGACGACTTGCGCAATTAACTCAAAGTGAGGTCCGATTCCGGTTACCGAATGAGACCTCGCAAATGGGACAGAAAAATGCAGCGGAAATAAATTTAACTTTTAATGCGAGCGGAAAAGGAATTGTGTGTATTAAAATATTATTTTTGATAGCCAATACCAATGGAGAAATAATTTTTCTGTAGATAATAGTAACTCACAAATTTTTGTAGATAAGGTTGTAAGTGATCAATAGTTGGTAACTACTCTAGTCAGAGTTAGCATAACAATAAAAAGATGCTACCAGCATCTTGGGTATACTAACAAGAGAATAGAACTTAATGTCGGACTTGGAGCGCACCTAACTGATGGCATTCTAAATATAATTTAAAATATTTCTTTTATATTTGGTAGTGTGCTTATAATTTTTAAAAGTAGCTTATATAACCGTAGAATAGATTGTTTTTTTAATATTATTAATATTTTTAGTGAAAGCTTAATCTTAAAGTCTTATTACATATGATAGTATTTTATTTTTATTAAAAGTATAATGACAAATAGACTACTCATCTGAAGGAGTAGTCTAGTAACTAGTAGTAAGCCTAGTAACTAGCTGCAGTGACCATGCTGTCCATGTCCACCTATAAAAGTCAAAGCTTATATTATGATATAGCGTCTCCCTTTCGTAAAAATACGTAAATACGCAGATTTTATACAACATATTAATACATACGTTATACATTTGCGAAAACCATCCCTATTATGAGCGGCAAAGGCTCTGTCAAGGTCAACATGTAAAGTACGGGGAGTTGCTGTATGTACATAAGTTCGTGAATTTTAACTCCAGTTAATAATACTATATGCATTTACCAGATTTCAACTGCTCGCGAGACATCGAACGCCAGCCGGAACCACCACCTTATGGGACCTTAGTATCACCACCGGTCGGCGTTTCTAGAAGCGTCCACAGCTTACACCACGAAGCGCGGTCTACGACACCCCACACTCCTAACACACCTGCATCTGACGCACAGGTGGGCCTATACATTATTTATTGAAATTTTAGTTTTAGTTACTTTTTCAATTGTACATGAAAATGAGGTTATTACGAGTATGTAACAATATCCGTCAGTGAGATATGTGGCCTTGAGGCTCGATTGCTCTTGATTAAATATCAACCGATGAAGCGAACAACGACCGAAGCGACTAAACCGGAAAACATGTTGTGCCGACCCCAAATAAAATTGGAAACAGGGCAGGAGAAAGAAGAAGATAAAGCGAGCTGCGCAAAAATAGATTTCCTATACTAATACCATTCTGTGTATTCCCGCTACACTCAACCTAAGTCTTCTGAAGACTAGAGCATAAAATAGGCTTCTATTGAACAAGCACGTTCCTCTGTGGAATTCTTCTATTTTTATCATTAAGCTAGATAGGGTTAAATACCTACTCAATAAACATTTTGTGAACCTAGTAACGTTTCGTATTGAATACATTCCAACTTTGCTCGAACGGGAGTGAAAGGTTGAGTCACTTGTCACCGAATCACTCGAGAAGTGCGCAGTAGTTTGTTAATTGCATTTGCCACGATTCTCTTTATTGACCGAAGTGTCGGAAGTGACTTGGACTGCTTTAATTAACAAACTACTCGTTAATCAACAAAATACGTGGCGCCGTCCATGACCATTTTATTAATAGGTCCCATGCCATTGCCAGTTTGTATAGTGATATAGTGATAGTGATTTTAAACGGTTTGTGTAAAAATTATTAAGAGATTGTTTTTTCCGTGTTTTCTTTGATTTATATATAGAAAAAAAACTGAACCTTCTACATGTACCTCAGCAGACATTAAAATCCCACGAAAATTGTATTTTAAAGGCAAGAAAAATCGTGTTCAGAAAGTTTTAAGCGATAAATTACAAAATCCTGAAGCGATAAATTTGTGTAACTTTCAAGATTGGTTTTTTTTCTTTAATTACGTGTTATTCTTGAGTTCTTGCTCAACAATATTCGTTTTCCCTTCTAGAGCATCGGTACGCTACCCGAGGACCGACGTAGTGTCACCAGCGGCACCCTTTCAAGGCGGAGGGAAGTAGTCACTACCAGAACGCCTCTGCTGGCAAATGCAAGGGAGAGCTGCGTGTAGATAACGTAGGACTAACTTTAGCTTGAGGGAAACTAGATCACGGGTTTGATCAAACTGAATCAAACCATTTTTGTTTGTACATGAAATAGGTAAAAGAATTTCGTTATAGTATTGTTGGTGTGTCCAATTATCAATTATTAATTGTTATTGGTAACGAGATCTTGTAAAACAAAAATGTTTGCAGAAACATATTATTTTAAACACATAGGTTTCCATGGAGGTATCACGATTACATTGTGCTTTTATTTATTAATGTATTCTTAGATTATTTCTATGACTGCACTTTTATATTTTTCCACTTTTCTGTTAATATATATTAATTAAACTGAATCATTAATATGTCATCAGTAGAGATCGGATAATCGGATGCATATTTACCTAAAGTTAGTTTAAGACAAAGTATGGAAACGGCTTTTTATTGTTTTGTTAAATAAAAATCCCGGGATTGCGGAATTGGATAGCCGGATGTTAGATAGTAGTCTGTACTTGCTCACAACTGCCGTCTCACTCACACTCATTAAATCAGAAGATAACTCAGAGTGAGATACTAGACCATACTTACGCCCGGGCACCATTTCTGTTTTTTTATTCAATTATTTAATAGATTATTGTTTTAGTCAAACTAGCTCACTACTTTCGTATAACACTCTTCATGCAATAAATCGTACATTCATAAATCGCACGGGAAACTGAAACTAAACTTCATGTAAATACGTATGCATAGTTGTATAAATGAACCTGGAGTCTCGGTCTTTTGAAAATAAATACCACGTGCTAATTTAGATATTTTCAAACAATATCACTACGTTAAATTTGCTGTCCCGTATTTTCCCGGGATTTTTATTTAACAAAATGTATTTTAAAAAGCCGCTTCCATAATTTGTGAGCCAAAAATTAACTTTAGGTAAATATGCATCCGCTTATCCGATCTCTAGTCATCTCATCAGTTAATTTGTACAAATTAGTGTGAATATTTTGTTAGCGTCGAATTATACGAAAGACTGTTCTCATTGTTTCCTTGAATTTGAAGTTAGAATAAAACTTACGATTAATTTGTAAATATAAATGTATAAATAAGTCATAGTATATTTTACGATCTGATGCAATCACTTCCACACAGAAAATGTAATAAAGACATATATAAACGTAGTTAGATACCTAATCTATTTTTGAAATCGATAATTGTATTTGTAATCGAAACGTGGTGACTTTGAGTCATGACATGTATATATTGTTATAATTGTGGAATAAATTATATTGATATAATTGTTATAGACTAGATTTTTTTTTTAACAATTTATAAAGAAATTTCCTTTTTCAAATTGAATTAAAGATATATGTATTTTGCGTCTTTTCTAATGATTTCATTGTGTTCAAAATGTATTTGACCTGAAACATTGAAAAATATCGATGAATGTCCATATGATGCTTCGAAAAATACGGTCAAATTATATATTAATTGCAAATAAATACATTTTTTGTCAAAAAAGATATACTATTTTAATGTATTTCATAGTATGGTAACGAATATTATTTATAAATTTATATGATTCTTTTTCACTTAGCGTTAAATGTACAAATATAAACGAAAAAACACAGTTTCAAACAACAAAAATAAAAATATAATTCTGTTTTATTTTTTTATTTAATACTCTAACGTTGCTCACAATTAAAAATATGCTTAAAAAGACATAATTAGGTATTGATTTCTAGATGTGTTAAAAATAAGTTAAAATATACATTTAACTGAGGATTTAAGAAAGTAAGCAGAATGGACAATAAAACTAAAAATAAGTTTGTGAGAAATTCTCTTTCAATATAAAATTATCAATTTTGTAAATTATTTCCTGTAGCATAATAAATATTTACGAGTCATTTTATCGTGACGACAATTGTTTAAGTATTGTTTATTTTAATAATTGTAAATATTATATTTATAGACGAACGAATGAAAAATACGAATAATTGTATTAAATATATAATAAATGAATTCACTGTGATGCTATTAAAATATTTATAAAATCGTACTGTTGTCTTACTGGTACTCGTGTAAATATTCTTATAGGAAAATCTTAAATTAGTTATACAAATTGTAATAAAATCACATTTTTTTATTTAAAATATTATATTGATGTGCAATGAATGTCATGGAAGTAGGTACGTTAATTTTATGAAATCTATTAGTGAATTGTATATATAAATTACTTACTATGTTTGTATATAATTATGCTTATGTTAAATTATTATTTTATTAAATTTATGTGACTTTTTCAAAGACTTCTTGACATATCGTAAAACTTAAGAGACATGTGTAAAGTTCTTGGAGGTAATAAATTTGCTTTTCAGCAAAATAATAATGCGTTTTATTTCATAATAGCTATATTTACTAACGACGTGTTTTCTGCACGATACTCAATTAATACAGATAGAGAGTTTACATTTCTCCTCAACCCAAAAAATATTAACGGTTTTCCTCACCTAACTTATCCCAAAGGAAGAACGTAAGGCTTGTGTTATGGAATTTAGGGTACATACATACATACACTCACGCCTTTTTCCCACGGGGGTAGGCAGAGATTACGTCCTTCCACTTGCTACGGTCCTTACATATTTCTTTCGCTTCATCTACTTTCATAACATTCCTCATACATGCTCGACCCTCGAATCTAGGGTAACTGATAGATATTCATATATTATGCATATATAAATATGTTTGATAGAAATACATAGTTTAACAACCATGACTAAGGTACAAATGGTCGCATTCATCACACAAATATCTGCCGAACCTGGGACCTCAAAGATAAAAGCTTAAAACCGGTGTACCAACCACTAGACTAGGAGTGTGCGATATAAATCGATATTTCAAAAAATATCGATACATGTACGCGATATATCGCTTCAATATTAACGAATCATCTAGTATCGAATGTATCATCTAATATCGATATATTTCATCTTATATATCAAATATCGGGTGACATTCCATTTTCTTTCAATCTAGTTATTTTCTAAGACTTATTTTTTTAAATCTACAACATTATTAATTTGAGTTTAAAACTGAAATACCCGGATTATAGAAAACTAGCTTTTACAATAACGAAACGCAGACATGAGATGGCAGCACTGTAAAATTCTTGTAATTTGTAGATAGTGTCTGTTTAGACTTACCTATTTATGTGATCTGTGTTCACTTGTTTTGTTGGTTGGTTTCGTTTTCAATGCAATATCGCCTTTAAAAGTTATCTGTTTTGTTTATTATAGTTTACGGAATATGCATAAAAACCGTTAAGTGTGTATAAATAACGATTTATAAAAA
This sequence comes from Scirpophaga incertulas, assembly GCA_036419045.1. Taxonomy (NCBI): domain Eukaryota; kingdom Metazoa; phylum Arthropoda; class Insecta; order Lepidoptera; family Crambidae; genus Scirpophaga; species Scirpophaga incertulas. Next base: position 24,423,067 of record CM071637.1, read on the forward strand.
CAGCTGTTACTGTATAGAAGAAGCAAGTTGTGATAATTATTGTCTGTTTTGTTTACTATTCTGTTTATGATACGATATTTTTAAAATATCGATATATCGCCAACTATCGATATAACAATATGATATATTATATCGCAAAAATCATCGATATTTTTTGTACATGAACATCCCTACTAGACTACGAAGGTCGTAAAAACATCCATGTGTGTATTAGGTCTATAACTATATAATAATGAATACTCTATTTACACTTCACAATAATTATTTATTGTGAAGTGTGAATTCATTAGATTCGGGAAGCATTAAGAAGCGAACATAAAATGAACATGGAAACTCTTTCCCAGAAGATACCAACCCGCGTGAACAAAGGAAAACACATTCAATCAACTTTGAAACGAAAAAGGGTGTCGAAATCAATCGACTAATTTCTTCTGAGAGGCACGTAACCTATCTCACATTGTCGCATCCAAAAAATGGAGACGCGTGCCGGATACGTGTTGGGAATTTTTATTTCTCTTACTACACTGCTTGAAGTCGTGGCCATCTTGTGTCTAACTCAGATTGAGCATCCCGGTTCGCATATAATTTAATTAGTAACGTTTTCGTGGATTTCTTTCTTTTGTAATTAAATGTTATTCCTTTTTATCCTGGCCTGTTCCCAATTTTATTAAGGGCCGGTGCAACCTGTTTTCCTCTTCCACTTCTTCAACATATCATCATTCACACAGTCCAAAAATATTTTCTTCAGTCTTCCTCTCTCTATACCCCAATCCATGCCCATACCTTTCCTAGTAACATGATTGTTTTCTTATAACAATATTTTTAAATTAGCTACTTAATAGATACACTACATATGACAAGTTTGTTAATATTAATCGAAATACCTATTGAGGAATGTCTTCTGATTAATGAGTAGGTCATATGATGTAATAACAGTTATTGATACTGTACACTGTACCTGTACTGAGTCAACGATACTATCGTAATTATCGTCTAACTATATGTTGGGAATACACAGGAATAAGGAGGTGATATCTCACAGAATTCTCGATGGTACAGAATAAGGTCCAGGTTTACATGACATGGAATCAGCGTTTCCGTCAAAACACAATATCAAATCAATCACGCCTGTGAAAGCTGAATCTTTCTTCAGAAATCACGCTGATTTATTGATCATTCAACTGAGAACTTGCTTGAAATTATAGCTAAGAATAATCACGTCTCAAATACGTCAACACGTATATGAGACAGACAGTTGTGTCAAATGACAAAAAATTGGATGAAAATCTATTATTACATTTATTTCCAAGCTTACAAAACCCCTCCGCTATGGGGGTGTTGAAGCAACTCCCATCTCGTGGCGATAGTTCCAAACACATGGCAAAATTTGGCAAGATTTTACCTTCCATATTCGTCAGTCAAAGAAAACAAAACCGTTCCGACGTTTCCATAATTTATTTAAAACAGAAAACATGTACAACTGAAAATATATCTCATTTTTTAGGGAAACTTAGAAAACTGCGGAGACTTGAGTTAATTAAACTACAGTCACCTATACTCGATTGCATGTTACCAATTTTAATCTTATAACATACATAATATAGAATAGTATGTATATATCTCATTAATATACATGCAATAGAGTTATCAATACTAACTTGGCTTGATTTTGACCAGCATAAACTGATTTCTACTTGTAATATCTCGCGTCAGTCAGTTTGCCTGAGTTGGCAGCGCTTTGCGTGCTCGGCCTCCGGGGCTTGTGTGCATATGTAATTGATGTTCCTTCCCTCCCATTTAACTCCGCACGTAAACGTCGAACGTAGTGAGCACTCTAGCCCATTCAAAGCGTTCTAAAGACTTGAATACCTTCAAAAAGAACGAGATTTGAATAAAAAAAAGAAAATAAGTACGATGCACATTTCACATTTCAGTTGACTGGAAAATTTTTAGCTATTTTTATGATATGTATACCTAAAGCCCTTTAAATAATATGTGATAAGTGCTAATACTTAATAAACAGTAGAATAACAGGTCGAAAAACTTGTTGAAAGGAATTTGTTGAAACTTGGTGATGTTGGAACAAGAAAGTATGCAACCTATTAGATTTTTCCACAATGGAGCAGTAACTCCGTACAGGATATCCTAGTGCTGCGGTGGTTATGTTAGATTTGGAGTGGACTGAGACATGTTTCCTGGAAAACTCATTTCGAGGAAGGGAGACATTGAGTGGCCACCAAGGAGTCAGATCTTTCCCCGAATGATTATTTTTTGTGCGGATATCTTAAATCAAGAGTTTATGAAAATAATCCAACAACAGTTCAAGAGTTGAAGCAAAGCATAGAGCAAGAAATCAACGCTATACCACGAGCAACATGTCAACGCGTTTTTGAAAATCTACTACTGAGATTACTAGAATGTCAAGAATGTGGAGGCGGTCACTTAAATAACATAATCTTTAAAAATTAGACGGCACTTAAATTTCCATTTCCTGTACTTTTTAAATATATATGTATAAAACCAATAAGGTTTGTAATTATTTTTCTATAGCATTTTGAAATCGCTCATACAGTTATGGGCCACCCTGTACTTATTGTAAAATTCTTGTAGCCGATGCCATATAATCTTCTGTGCTAAAAAGAAATATTAGATAGTTAAGGACCACGATAAACTTCCTGTGATTTTAAAAGAATGGGTGTATAAGGTAGGTTTTGAACAGACACCTGAAACAGCACGCATGAAGACGCTCATGAAAGTGGAGGAAGCAAGAGAAGTGTGCCAGGATCGTAGCAAGTGGAGAGAGGTTGTCTCTGCCTACCCCATTGGGAACAAGGCGTGACATATATATGGTACCTATCATGCGAGCCTTTAGTTGGAGCTCCAATTTCATCATATATATTCATATTTTCAATCAAATTATTATACAATGTAGGTTTCTTTCCTTTTATAAAATGAAATTTTTCGAGACTTGATAATAATTGTAATAAAAAACTCTTCTCCCAAAATAATTTGGTAACAATTACAAAGATTCAAAGAATGAAACTATAATTGAAAAGAGTTTCATAATAATTCTTTAAAAATCAACTGTTATAGTATTATCTCGAAATTTGTTTACTTTTGCCAGATTAGATAGTGACATCCAATCACGCATAGATGGCGTTAGTAGATTAATACTCGTATCCTTATAGTAACATAGGATATGCTCATACCCCAAGGTGGAGCTGATGAGGAACGGTTATAATTGATAGAGGCAAGCGACTCATAATTTGACAAAGTCAATAACATTGACTTTATTAAACATTCGTGTGGCCTTCACTAAATACTGTTAATATCTTTGATTTAAATCAAAATAATCTTTATTCTACATTTAAAAAAATGAAAGATGCAAAGATCTTAATAGCTACATAATCTTATATGCAGGTCCAATATTTTATCTACTCTTGTAACACTTATTTTTTGGTACAATAAATGAAACCTAAACTAAGATAAACAAATATGACAAGATTTAAGTTTTATTACAAATGTAAATAAGGTCTAAGTAAATGTACGGTCGTGGTTCGCACACTGATTTAGGTCCCGTCATTCTCACAAAAAAATACCACTATCCTGGCTAGCCGTAGTCCAGCAGTAGTCCAGCAGAACGTGCTGACGTTCTTCAATAGGCACGTAGCCTTACAGCGGCAAAGAAAGCTGTCAGATGTAGTTTTTTTGTAGTTTTTGCACCTTACAGGGTGCAAAATCCTGCAGTAGGTAAGAACCCCGATACGGGGATCACAGCACTTAATTAATTTAAGTAAAATACTTTGTTTTATAAAGATTGATAATCGAATTTGCGTAGAATTTATGCGAGGTATTAATGACCTACGGAACAAAGCACATAGTAGGTGTCTCAATACGCCGCGGGTCGCCGGCGGGCGCGAGGAAGTCGCGACTGCTACGGCGATCCGGGATGGACCACGCCCCTTCCGTGGCCGGGGGGCGTCGTCGGTGGAGAAGACCGGGGGAGGTAGTAGCCTCCCCCGAGGAGGGCTCCCCTCTGGGCGGGGGAGCGGAGGCTGGGGGTTCCTGGAGGTTGCTTGATGTTCCCGGGGGCCCCCTACATGCCTGAGGAAGGCCATCCCTGAGGTTTTTAGTGGGTAGGCCTCCCCCTTCTGGGGAGGAGAGCCCCACATAACCGCCGGCTCGCCACAGCCGGGGTATGCAATTTAATGCATTTTCCTCAGGGGAAAAAAAAAAAAAAAAAAAAAGGGCTCTCAATACGCAGTCACGACGTTTCTCCCGTCCTCCGTGGCCGATGCGGCGAAACATGTAGTGGCGCCTGGCTGTACTTGTTGCAATTAAAGGGCTAATATATTTTTTATTGTAAATAAGTTTTAGAGTTGTTACACTCTTTTTACTTTTACACCTATTAATCCAGTGCCCCTTTTTCTTTAGAGTATTTATAACAAGTGCTTTAAATTTATTAAAAGGCATAAAGTTACATATTTCCCCATGCATGAACCTCTAGTTTTTTGATGGCTAAGCTTATTTTTTATCTCGTGTTTAAATAGTGAATTTTATTATTTGTATTAAATGAATTATAGATCTTGTTCACGACCAATGTATACAGAACATTTTGAATATCTGTCATAGATTTAAGTATTGTCATATGTTTGGTTTTTCAATATAGTCTGTCAAAAAACTATCGATGTATTATTTACATATTGTGGTGTCAGAAATAACATTTAAAAATGCCTAAAATACGATCGCAGAGTAAGACCGCCACCGCGGCGGTGCAGCCTACACGTGAGGAGACCACCACAGCGCTCAAAAATACTCCAATTCTTATTGCCGCCGCCAGTAACGACAATCTCGTATCCGCAATTTCACTGCCTATGTCATGCCAATTTCTGGCAGCGTTTTGATAAAGAATACCTGCCTACATTGGTACCTCGCCGTTCTTCATCTAGTTCGGACAATCTAAAGGTAGGAGATTTGGTATGCAAGTCGACGGGATTCTACCTAGGCGTTGCTGGCCGCGCGGCCGCGTACTAGCTACTTATCCGGGTAAAGACAATGTAGTTAGGGTAGTAGAAATCTTGACAAAAGGTGGTGTCCTGCGTCGTCAGTCAGGAAAGTTGCACTGTAGCCGTTGGTTATTTCATAGTATTTTACTTGGTGCCTACACCGCCGGGGGCCATGTTCACGACCAATGTATACAGCCTTTTTATAGCCTTTATATGTATTTTCTATTTTTGAATATCTGTCATAGATTTAAGTAGTGTCATATGTTTGGTTTTTCAATATAGTCTGTCAAAAAACTATCGGTGTATTATTTACAGATCTGATAAACATAAATTACATTTTCATTAATGTACTGTTAATGTTATGTCAATGTCACAGACAGATCAGTCTAAAATTATAGATAGCGCGAACTGCTCTTTTTCAGAATATAGAAATACTTTTAACATTTTCGGTCGATCCTCGCAATAGTAGTCCTTACGATATGTTCCTATGAAAATAACTAAAATAGACCGATCTTGACAATTCAACATTAGTCAATAGTCTTACTTTATACTTTTAATATCCGGAGTCCTTCTACTTCTGTGATCAGGTCAGTATCACAAATTTTTTAAGAGTACATGAAAATATATAGAATGTCTGATGTAACTGATAAAAGTTGGCAAGAATGCAAAGAGTTATATTACAAATACCTGTTTGACAATAAGCGAATATTTTCTAAAATTAATTATTCTAAAACGCTTTTATTTTACGTCATTGGTTGCTTAGCAAAACCAAAACAAGCGAATTAGTAAGATACGGTTTTGACCTATATTTTACTTTTACATCGCTCCTTTACTTTATATCTCGTAGAGCCGACGTAAACTTTACTAAGACCCTTTCTTTGTGTAGTGACTCACCTGTCGAAAGTACGACGCCAAATGTTCCGCTGAATACGTTATTAGTGTTTCTCAAGTTTCCTATGACACATCAGCCGAAATTCGTTACGTGTGGTACTGAATCTTATTTCGATCTATTTGACTAAAAATGCAAAATACTAAATTGTAGTACAGAATGTTTTTATGACCCCAGACCGGTAACGCCTATGTCCTTGCATTTTAAATCTGTTATATTTTCGTAATATTACAATATTATATAATAATTAAAAGTAGAACCTTTTTACAAAAAACAATATTTATATATTTTTTTAAGAATGGTTATATGTATAATATTTATGTAAGTAAGTATTAATTAAATATAAAAAAACGACCCTTACAATATACTCTATTAATAGTTTATTTAATTTATTTTTTTTAGATTCAATGAATACTTACAATATTTCGTAAAAATAGACAAATTACTCTATATTAAATTAACAATCTATTTAATATACTTAATTTTATAAGTACTACTTTAAAATCGCTTCGTAAATAAACTATTTTAAACATAAAAAGTAAAGGATAAAAATAGTGTGAGTTATCCGTAAGAGATACATATATATATGTGTACTACTTTCTACACATATACGTATATCGACAGTAACTACTTCCCAGAATCCTAATAGGAAGTAGTTACTGTCAGTATACGGTAGTAGTGAATAGTAACTAAGAAACTAACAGTAGGTAGTAGTGAATAGTAACTAAAATAGCCGTAATTATGTGGTATTTGAGGAGCGCATCGTTCGGCCGATCATAAAATTTGCTATTTAATGAAATATAATTTATTCCACAATTTGAGAAATTGTATAGAAATTATTAACATATACAACCCTTTTAATGTTTCCAATCGGAATACCGTGAAAACTGAAATAAAATAAGAAACATCAATTTATTTCAAAGGAATTCGTTGAAGAATACGCCGTAACTGAATTCAAAACGTGTTCACGAGTGTTTTTTTTAAGAGTGTATTGTATACGTGGCAACACACAAAAATTACCACTTCCGTTCAAAGTTGAAGCCAAGACATGAAGAAAATAAGAAATATTTTCGCAAGCTACTGTTGATGGATATTTAGAATTCTCGGCATGTAAAAAGCAAAATTTTCTTATTCAACGTTACACCATTAGCTGTTTATTGAGCCTTGATATCCTCCTTTCCCGACTGGTAAGTATAATACATGCTAATGTAAAAGCGTACAAGACTTATGAAATGCGAGCTTTTTTGTAACACGAACGTCATCAAGTCTTAAGGTGGGCCCGTAATATTTTTCTTCCTAGCTTTGATGGAAGTGAACATTTAAAAATACAAAACTGTTATGTGAATAAATAGAATTATTAATCTAAATACCTTACCTTAAAGTTCATAATTAACATTTCATTCCGCAGACACCCACTATTGTATATTAATTTCGAAATACCAGATTGATGCTTGACTATCATATGCCAGATATACTGAAAGGATGATAACATGGTTCTACCGCAAAAGAAGTGTTTATTTGCTGTATTCCAGTTTATAAAATAAGAGTGGAAGTGAAATTATTGGGTACTGTCATTGTAGGTTCTACACCATAAGTTAACGCCTGTACTGTGGTTTTTGTGTATGTTGCAGATTTTATCCGAATCTCATAGAAACTCCGTGTAGTATTAGAATCGTGAGGTAAGCTTGTATATTGATATATGGGAAAAAGTTACAAAATTTGCATCTAACGAATTCTTGTAGCAAAGTCTTTATTAACGTCATTATTTTAGTCGAGAAATGCTCACTCGTGGAATTAAGCCACCAAAGATTTTATTTGACAACATAATAAACTTGTTTAGAAATATATAGCCAATTATACATATTCACAGATAGACATTGCTTCAAACTCTCGTCATCGTAGACAACTAAAGTAACGTTTAATCAGACGCTATTACTATTAAAGACATCAAGACTAAACTATTTAGAACTGTGACACGCTCGCCAGAGAAAGGAAAATGCTGAAAATTTGAATCAATTGATGAAGTGAAGTGGGAGTAAGTGCAGCCTCTAATATATTGAGAATGATTAAAATTTGGCTAACTGTGGGTATTAAATAGCAGTATATCGATTTCTTTGGGAGCAACAGACATCATCACTATTTGTTTCATTATAAATCTAACCTCAAACATATCAGTACGCAGAGCACCAGATTTGCGAGTCGTCGATCAATTCCGCGATACGGTTCCGACGGCAGAAATACGGGGCCCGTGAGATCCATTCACATAATTGATACGATACGTACGCCCCCCGATTTAACACAGAAAAGCAAAAGCCCAGTACCCATCTAATCACTCGGTTATAACCGTGCCTCGGGATGAAATGATACAAGTAAATTCATAAAGTATCAAGTATGTAGTCATGTACATACTCGATAATTTTAAGCCAAGTAGCAAAAAGGTATCGGTTGATAGTACTCATATCAGTATATGCCAAGGTCAATATTTTACTTTAGCATTGATTATGAGAATGTTTACCTTGAATTTAACTGATTAAATACATCCATTTTACGGCCAACAGGCAAACTGATATTTCATATTTTTAGGAAGCGCCACCAAAACGAAAAGCAAAACTTATTGTCGTGAATTAGTACTGAATTTTAAGACCTTTTACGGTTTTAATTTAGAATGTTCCAAAAATTATTCGATATGAGTAAGTATCGATGCTTGACGAGCGATACTGTATCGAGTAAAACAATCGGTACCTCAACGGCATCATTTCATCCCTAACTATGCCAATATACAAAAACTCTTCAATAAATGTATTTTCTCTCATTCTTTTACAGTATGCAAGGTTTATATGTGTGTGGTTTATAAATATATATGTAATTTATTGCCATAATTACACAGTTACAAGTTACAAAATAATATTCTCAAAGGAAATCCATCCATCAGTGTAGTGAGTCTCCCTAAGCGCAGTTTGTTGGCGAGCTCTCAGTAATTTGTAACACAGAAAGAACGGGGTCGTATGTCATTCGCCTCTGTGCCGCATTGATTTAGCCAGCCGGCTAGAATAGTCGTAAGATACAGTGGTTAGTATACCGATTTCAAGTTGTCGCCATCTCTGAGGTCTCAGGTTCGAATCCCGGTGGGGGCAGATGTTTGCGTGATCAATGCCAGCATTTGTAGGTACCTTAGTCATGGTGGTTATTATATATTTCTATCAAAAATATATGTATGTCTATCTGTTACTATAGATCCCATAACATAAGCTTTACAGAGCTTACTTTGCGCTAAGCTAATTGGTGCAAGTGTAAGGAATATTTAAATGAAAATCAATGCCGCAGCTGCCATTTAGAGAGCGGCGAGTCACCAAGGTGATCGGAGTCTCTTCTAGCCCAATTTTCGAAATTGAAATGCATTAGTCCATAATCATTTTGACCTGTAATTACAATAGTTTCTGGGTTCATCAACTCGGTATATATAGTCTTTAGTTGTCTTTCTCATTGTGCAGTCTACCCTCATTACCTCTTTAACTATCGTATACTCCCGCGTACATTTTATAAAAGAACTAGCTTTCTGCCCGCGGCTTCGCCCGCGTGGATTTCGGGATTGGGTGTATAGAGGGTTAAGGGTCATAGCTTTTGCCCACGGCTACATATACGCGGAAGTCGGTTTATGGTGCGAAGATTTTATCGCGCTTCCCGTGGGACTATCCGTTTTTCCGAGATAAAAAATGCCGCAAAACTCCTCAAGAATCACTCTATCTATTGATGAAAACCGCATTAAAATCTGTGCAGTAGTTTTTGAGCGAAGCCTTTATTGCGCATCCCGTGGGATCTGTCGATTTTTCCGGGATAAAAAGTAGCCTATGTTACTCGGGAGAATGTAGCTTTCCAAAGGTGAAAGAATTTTTGAAATCGGTCCAGTAGTTTAAGCGTGAAGAGGTAACAAACAAACAAACAAACAAACAAATAAACAAACAAACACACTTTCGCATTTATAATATTAGTTGGGATTATGTCGTATAAAGACGCGTGATAATAAGCAACACAAAAAAATACATTAAAAATATACAATTTTTGCCTATAAAACGTCTAGAAGAATTTCCCTTTTCTTAAATTAATTTATATAATAAACGTGAAGGAGAAAAGTAAAAATAAATTAAACAATGGTGTCTATTTATACTAAATTAAAATGTTTATAAATTTAGATGTACGGATGAATAAACATGGCGAATTCATAAGCTATTAATATTTTCACAGAACTATATTGTTTGTCTAAAGCCAAATAGAGTCGGGCCTCTAAAATGTCTTGAACAAAGGTAATTGAATCCATTGAAAAGAATAAGGCACCTACATCAAAAAATGAAAAAATGGTTATAGGGGTCACTAAAAGGTAGCGTAAGGCTTTTTATTCAGAAGCTCCATCGACCTTATAAATCTTATAACAATAAAGGTAGGTGGAGCGTGAAATGAGGACAAGCATTCATTTGTTTTTTAAATGAAACAAACATTGTGTTGAGATCCAACTGGAGTTTTGCTGTATATTATCTAATTCATTAAGTCATTTAGAGTGATAAAAAAGTAGCGGATTTAGAAAAAAATCCTATGAATTCCTCTGACAGTAAATTGTACTTTTCCTTTGGTTCATTGTTTACGCAAAACAAAAGGTTTGCTGCTCTTGTTTTTGTTACCTACAGACTATTGTGGAACCTTATCGACAGCTGGAACCAGGGACAGGCGATAGAGTGAATAGAAGTGATACAGTAGAAACATCAGGGCGGTAAATAGGATAAGCACCCGTCATCAGTATGTTACTTTTTCAATTGCCTTCGTATAGTATGATAGCAAATCCTTTAATACCATAGATCTGGTAGGCTGTAGTTTTATTCAAAGCTTGGTGGATTTTTGTTTGTTCGAATTGTGTATACGACTCGTCCCACAGGGGGTCAATTTGACAAACCGAAACCTCCTTGAGGTACGAGTAAGTTTCGGAAGGAGATTTACCTGGGTAGACGAAATACCGTGTACCCAATAATTAAAGGCTACTTAGGCTAAATTGTAGCCTATGTATTACTGTAAGATATAAGCTATATTATTGTGAAGTATCATTGAAATTCATTCGGTATTTTTTATGGTAAAGAGTAACGAACATCCATCCATACTTACAAACTTTCGCGTTTATATTATTATTAGGGATAGTGTGCAGATCTGTGCAGACGAAGTCACGGGCATTAGCTAGGTCTTTAATATTTGGCGAACTCATAGCTGCGCTGGGAAGCAGCGACCTCTCGCTGCCGAGCGTGGTCGTTGCCATGCTCCGCGGCGAGGCGGAATGGGAGGCTGTCGCCTCCTTCGAGACCGCTCCCCTCCGCCGCAGACGGATTGTTAGACGAAGGCGGGCACACGCAAGCGCGGTGTTGCCCGTCTAGTGACCCTACCGTGAGGCTGCGTGCGCGTCCGGCTAAGGGTGCACGCCGTGGTGAAGTCTCTCTGTCTGGGAGACTGTCCAGGGGTTCTCGGACAGTCCCTCCTTTGGCGGTGGCTCGACCAGCTATTAGTCGAGCCGGCCCCGGGACACATGACGGTCGAATCGCGAAAGCGCATCCCGCCATGTGCCCCGTATGGGCCTAGAGAACTCGGGGGGGGGGTTAATGGGTAGGCCAGTCCTCTTGACCGGAGAGCCCCACACACAGCCGCGCCTTGACGGCGCCGGTGTCATGGTGCATAAGGTCGCATTTCCCCCCCACGGAAAAAAAAGGTCTTTAATATTTTAACTCTAAACATATTTTCCCAAGCATTTTCCCGCATCGTTTGTCAAAGTATTAAAAGAATACCTTTCGCCACTATAACGCGGAAAGCGGCTGTAGTAAAAGTTTTCCCACATAAGTAAATATTTCATTTGGGTCTCCGCAGATGCTACCTGCTAACCTTAAGAGCTTAAGAAGCGTCGCAGGTAGAATAGGTAATTTATTTTACTGTTTCATTGTGGTGGACCCGTATTTATGAAAGCTTTTCAGAGTTGTGAGAAGATTCTGACTTATACAACTCGTAACGAAGCGCAATGCGGTATGTGTGATGCAATGTTTCCTGCATTTTCGTTTGCATTATAAAAACGCCTAAGTGCGATTCCCGCAACTACCCGTAATGATGAAAGCACTAAAAGCGCGCATATTTTTGACGAATAACGTAATCTTTTATTTGCGATCTAATAATAGATAACATATGAAGCATATTGTGCGACGTTTAAAAACTAAACCCACTTTGCTTTAGGAATTCCATACAGAAAGTACGGGATGGAAAGACAAAGCGTTCTGCTATCCAGACATTCAAACTGGTACCTAAATGGCCTTGTACAGTGCGGTTCCAGAGGGATTTCCTCCCGCGTACACTTAGATTGTGGAATGAGCTGCCTGCTGAGGATTTCCTAGAGGACTACAGTTTAGGGTTCTTCAAAAGGGATGTAAATAAGCTACGGTAACTGCTTACCATCAGGCGGATAGACCTGTTTGCCACCATCGTAGCTCAAAAACAACATTGACGATTTCTCATCGTTTTCAGACTAAATGAAATTACACCAACTTGAACGTTACAATTTTGACGCGATGAATTCGAATTCATTTCTTGTGTATTCAATTTAGATTTAAAATTGAAAATCGCTTAGTATTCTGAATTATTTATTTGAACTCCTATAGTAATCAATACGATATGTAAATCGGCAAACCACATAACCAAACTTTACAGATTGTTGCCCGCGGGTCTACCAGTAGGGTTGTGATAATAAAATAATGCTTACAGGACCTCTTGATTAATAGTAAGCTTACTGTATCAGCGTTAAAATTAAAAATATATATATTTCCTAGTGATTCATTTAATTAATTGTTCTATTTTTAATTTTTAATTTAGAGAGTTTCTTCAGTAATCTAAATTTATTAGTTCACCTAAACCTAGATTACGAAATCTTTCTAATAATTACAATTTTTTGACACTGCGGTCAAAATGGTATTTTGATTTACCTATCCATTCAATTTTGAATGCTATCCTGTCCTACATCAACATCATTTCAGACGTTCACTGCTAGACAATGCAGCTACCCAGCTACCCCCAGTAACTTAACACACCGATAGGTTCTGTCCTCCTAACATGGCAGCGTCTTTCTACCATTCGCCAATTAATCAGTTCATCATGTAGAAATCAATCTGACCTTTTTTTTAGATCAATTTTGATCCCATACAAATGAGCAGCAAACCTAACGAAATGTGTTACAAACTTAATGTCTATCGTAACTTGTTTCTTATTTTAGTGAAATTTTCGATCAATCCATCCAGTTTATTATACAGATGGGGTTTTAAAAGCAGCACAGTCGCATATGTTCTATCGACAAATATCATGCTTATCATCACAGCACATATATGTACGTCCTCACTGAGGGGCATGAGTTATGCCTGTGTTAGGGCGATAGGTCTTAGTCTTAGATTGGTTAACTATATACATTTATTTTTTTTTTAATCTCTCGATCTTTTTCTTATTACGTCCTCCAATAAATGTATATATGAAATTCAAAAAACAAAAAACCAATTCGTAGACTACAGTGCCATCGACGCTAATAAAAATCAATATTGATAAAAATCTACCAACTCAATGACATGATTTACAAACGTAGGTCATCGATTAGGATATTTTACTAAAAGAGAGACATCATTTTATTTTTAATAATAAGTAGAACTGCATTCACAGATTTTTTAAAAATCGCCTACTTCGACCGGGAATCGAACCCGCCAAATGTGATAGAAAAATTACATGTATTTTATAATAGCGTTTGAAAGGGCTACTCATAAGCATTATTTTTCCTAAATAACCTAGCATATTAAATGAAACTAAGATTATAAAATTTTTCATTATATTTAAAATTTTGTTCAGGGGAATTTCCTCTGACTTGGCCATGCTTCCATCAATTAACATTATCACTTCAAAGACCTACCCACTTGAGATATGAGATTTCCGTGGTGTGAGTACATAATAAAGTAATACATGAAGTGTAATATGTACTTGTATGCATTTCTTCATGTGCTCACAATTACCATGCAACTGGCTGATATTAGTAAAAATAAATAATTCGAAAATGGAACACGTAAATTTTCAAGCGTCTGTTCTTTTGTTTATTGTAAGTTTCATTTTCGTCTATTAGTAATTTTTGTGTTAATTTACTTACCATGGCGTACCAAAATAATTTGGATTTAATAGAAGCATACTTTTTAAGCACAAAGACATTTCATTAGCTTTGCGGTGGTACCGCGAAAGATATCCCGATAGACGCACACCATCTCGATATGTGTTGAAAAGAATGGTGGATAATTTAACAAATTTAGGACGTTTTGATCATCGCTTAGAGAAACCACAGCAGCAGATAATAAACGTCAGCGATGATGAACTCAACATTCTGATTTACTTTGAAGCCTACCCGAAGAGTTCAGTGAGGGAAGGTGAAGAAGAAATTGGACTTTCAAAGAGTAGAATACATCGCGTTCTGAAAAAATACAAGTTTAAAAGTTATGTTGAAGGGCGATTAGTGCAAAAATTACGGCCGGGAGACGCTGAAAGACGATTTAATTTCTGCCAACATATCGAGAGACTCATCCTTGAGGATCAACATTTTTTGAACACCATTATTTGATCAGACGAGTCAAATTTTAGTAACAACGGTATGTACAACCGACATAATAATCGCATTTGGTCCAGACAGAATCCCTTACAAATCCGCGAGACTAATGATCAAATGCGTTTTTCTTTCAACTATTGGTGTGGGATTGTAAGTAACCGGGTTCTCTTAATACACTTTTACGAAGGAACTCTGAACCCGGAAAAATATCTAGAAATACTTGAGATTTTAAGAAATGAGATTAATAATCTTCCTGATGCAGATCGACGAAATTTCATATTCCATAACAGTAGGAGAACAGCCGAGTTTCTTAATGAATATTTTCCTTCCTGGATTGGCACTTTTGGACAGATTAGATGGCCACCGAGATCCCCAGATCTAACCCCACTTGATTTTTTTATGGGGTTATGTAAAAGATTTAGTTTACAGGAACCGGTACAACAGTGTGCAGGAGTTACAAAATGAACTTAGACGTATTATTTCAAACATCCACCATGCAAAAATAAGTAAATCGACAGGGAGAGAAATTGTCAAAAGAGTGAGACTTTGTATACAACAGAACGGATCACATTTTGAGCATTTGATAATTTTTTTTGTTTTTAATAAAATGATAAATTTTATGATCTTAGTTTCATTTAATATGCTAGGTTATTTAGGAAAAAATAATGCTTATGAGTAGCCCTTTCAAACGCTATTATAAAATACATGTAATTTTTCTATCACATTTGGCGGGTTCGATTCCCGGTTGAGGTAGGCGATTTTTCAAAAAATCTGTGAATGCAGTTCTACTTATTATTAAAAATAAAACGATGTCTTCTTTTAGTAAAATATCCTACGTTCAATATTTAATATACTTTCCCTCCGTGTGGCACGGCCGTGGGACGCCCTGTATATATATATATACATATATATATATATAAAAAATATATAATATATGTGCTACATTCTTATATATATATATATATATATATATTGTATATATAGACTTAAAAATCAAACAAAACACATAACATTTCCACAAGTATGACTTGATTACGAGTGGGTGAGGGCACTCGTAATGAAATCACATCTGTGACTAAGGTAGTCACATCAGTGATATTCAAAAATAAGAATTATTGAAAATCGGTGATTATTAGTCACATCGGTAATTTCGAAGTCTCATTCGTAATTCAAAAATAGGTCTCCTGGTCGCTAAGTCCAAGTTATTTCTATTCGGCAAACTAGTATTATAAATGTATTGGCGACGAATTTAAATGAATTCAGCGCTACCGGAATGAATGACAGGAGTGGAAGAGAAAACTATTCCAAAATTGATACTAGTGCGATTCTAAAATAATTTAAGAAATGGGTAGTTAAGCGATAAACGAAGATTCCGTTAGGACATCGTTATAAAAACTGTATTCACCTTATAATAACTTAACACAATCTCACAATCAATCACTAGTTATTTTGATGCAATGTTTACTTGAATTTTCGTTTCCGCTGTCCGCGTACTATTCAAGTCTAGTCATGTGTGATGTATTTGAAGAGGCTCTATTATACTCGCAATCGCTTTAATGGACGGATGCCTTCGTTCGTCCATCTACAAATATTCGCAGAATTCTATTAATTCAACGTGCATTTCGCTTGACGCACTCAGCATTCACTCGCCAGAGGATAGTTTACCATCCAGTGTGCTCTGCTAATAGACACATATTAGTTTTTCTACTGCATCCAGATTTTACTTTAATTATTATGTGATATTTGTAGTTTCTTCTAATTTAGTCGTTTTAAAAATATAAAATGATTGTTATTGATAATTAAAAATACCAAGAATGTTTAATTTACTTTTTTCTATAAGTTATCGAGCACTGAAGTCACATATACGATTGACGCGTCGCTATAACAATCGGTCTACAATCTGTTAGGTTAATGTGAATTATTCGAATTCACATATGCCTCTGGATTTGTACGTCATATATTCAGGTTACTTCGCAATGTTTTCCGTCGCCATAGGAGAATCAGCTGAATATCATTAGAGAAACGAAATCTACTTTTCGACGACTAGGGCCGATATAACGCCAGACCCCAATTCTGACCGGGTCTCAGACGAGTGCCGACACTGAGACACACAAATTAAGAACTAGTTTTATATATATTAATTTATGATGCACAAAGAAATATGTTGTATATAAGAAAATACTTTAACTATTTGTTAATATTTGGAATTGCTGTATGGAAAACGAGTTTTAATACAAGTTTTTCACTTGAAAACTAGCATACATGACATTATATGTAGTTTACGCCACAGAAACGTGGAGGCTAAAGCTCGTTTTTTCAAATTTAAACTCAAATCGCTACTTCAGTACAGTTAGAAAGAGATGATGCCATTGACCCAGCATAGCGCCATCTCTTTGTAAATGTACTCAAGCAGAGATTTGAGTATGTGTCTCATTCTGTAATTAGGGCCTAAACGTAAAGATAATCCGACTTCTCAATTGAATATTGCATAGACATCAGTGTTGTACTAATTCATGAATGAATTGAAATATAAATTTATGAATTAGTGTTGTTAATTAGTTATTTATCGGAATAAAAAACGCTGAGATTTATTTTATGTTAAGCTTAAAAAAGGTTTAGAAATATTGTCCTTTTACAAGTATTCCTCCAAAATGCTACAAATTGGAGTGTATTACTAAACCTAATATAAATTAAATATATTTTGTGTTTTTAAAAAGTTCTTTAAAAACCAACTAGAATGGTACACTTTATTATTTATAATACTTCTTTAACTATGAAATTTTGACTTTTTAGCTTGAATTTGAAATTTTGAAACAAAAACATATTTTTTGCATTATACATACATACATAATTATATGTCACGCCTTGTTCCCAATGGGGTAGGCAGATACCACCTCTCTTTACTTGCTACGATCCTGGCCAACGACGACCTAGGTCTAGTCGAGCCAACGCCAAGAGAGGCACTGTCGGAGGACCACCACGGCGTGCGCGGTAGCCAGACACGCACGCAGACCCGCGGTAGGGTCATTAGGCGAGCACCGCTCTTGCGTGTACCCACCTTCTCCTATCTGTCTGCGGTGGAGAGGAGCGATAACAGTACCTAGAATACTGGCAACGTTACCACAAGGCCGAGCCGCTTACGCGAGCGCAGCGCCCTGCGCATGCTCGTAGCCGCTCATTCATGGCCTGTGAGGTGTTCCCGAGGGTTTTAGTGGGTAGTCGTGGCTACCGTGGAGTCCCAGATACCCTTGTCCCCTACCCAGGGGGCTTGGAAGGTGCATTTCCGTCGCTAAAAAAAACTGGCAACGTTACCTCATTGCTGAACCCATTGACAGAGGTAACTGTCAGCCCTGTCCTCTTGTCACCGGAGACCACTTATCAGTGGTCTTACGAAGAGCATTGTAAGCTTATATTCGTGTATTTATGAGCACAGATTAATTGGGTTTGAAGAGTCTCGTGCCCATGAGCCCAATAAATATATTGGGGACATTTTTATTTAATTTACATTAATTCATATATAATTAAATGAGTTCTACAAGGCTCGGCTCTACTTCGACAACCCCCCGCCACCACACACCTTAAAAGGAAGTCGAAACAGCTTCTAACCTCTCTTGAGTTAGGTTTTCATTTCAAAATTCGCAATTTTGCGCTATCACAATAACTCACTGTATTTAAAGAATTATTAAATAAACTGCAATAACACGAACTATAAAAAGTCATATCCTCAAGCCGAATTCTACCATTCTACAAAAATTCTACAATCTCAATCAGGACACACGCGGCAATTGGGCACGATTGGACGAGTTAGCATCGGCTCTGTGAAATAAACAATCTTTTTTTAACGTGGTGACTGCGCTGTAGAACTCTGTAACTCAAAAAATAGCATTTTTATTATTTACATTATAAGAGATAGTATTTGTAAGTTCATAGATAATAACAAACACTCACGGTAACTATTAAATTCAATATATATTAAATATTTTTGTTATCTTACACCAAAGTATTCGATAAAATCCTTCAAACTTCCCGATATCTTTTGTTAATGCATTTATAAAACAAGTCATAAGCAATTGGGGTAACGTTTGTTGATCCAAGGATACTTTCGAAACGATTAATTTTTTCTACGCTTGAATTGTAGTTATTGAATACCACTTACACACATTAACACTTGACAAACTATGGGTTGTTGTAGATATAGAAAACTGGTAATCAGGTGAATTTATATAACATAATACATACTAGCTGTTTCATTCAGGTTGGCTGTCGCTTACGAGCAGTTAGCCCGGTTCACACTAGAACAAGCAATGGAATCATTTGCCATCATTCAAACCGAATTAGTGTGAACTCTAACTGTTAATTTATTCAAATTAGAGCTGGTCTTAACGTAGTCTCAAATGGAAAATTCTTTGTGAAAAGCCTTAAATTCCATATATTGGATTTTTATTGTTCTTGTCTACTTTTGTGTCTTATGCTTTGGGGAGAATAATTTTCATGTTTTGAATTTGAATTTAAAATTAAAAACGTTTTGATTTTTTTTATCTGTACTTACACTACACGCTCCTAAGTCTTAGAGTGGTATCACCAAGCCCGCCATTCGGTGCTTGTGACGGATGTGCGCGGAAACAAACGTAAATAAAATCGGAAGGCCCGGCGAGACCGACGCGTTATGCTACGGTAACACTGAATTAATTTTATTTCTTTCACAAGCATTTTATTGCACCTGCCGTATTTGGAAGTGTGATGGATCGCCACGACGCTTTTAAATTTCTCCACTCTTTCTTAACCTAGCTTTATTAAATGAACTCAGACAATGTGTGTAATTATTACAGTCACTTTTTGGTGGTTCTATTTTACAATTACTTATCTATCAATAAAGTTATAATTATCGTATATCTATTTTCATCATATGTATAAATGTGAAAAGCTACAAATCAATTAATTTTTGCATAATATTAACATCTGCTTAATACGATGCGTTATTGCTCCTTCATTTTTTGATGCTTTTAACTATACGCGTACTTGATGAATTTTTATATTTAATGATTTCTTGGATTAATCCGACGACATATTTTGCCAATTATGGTCGCAGTCGTAGTATCTAGTTCTCTGTCTCTCTTGCTTTTTAAATTGGAAGACAGGAATGAAATCTCTGTGCAAGAACTATTATTTAATGAGATACCCATTTTTTTGTAATATTATCAAGTGTCGACACATAAACATACATTGAGTTTTATTTTTTATAATAAGCTAAGTAAATGTCTACCTGAACTTTTTTGTTCCGTTGAGGAAAATGTATTGAATAGCATAGCCTGAGAACCGGTGGTTATGTGGGGCTCTCCTCCCCAGAAGGGGGAGGCCTACCCACTTAAACCTCAGCGATCGCCCTCTTTACGTCTGGGCGCGAGCGCGTCATCCTGAAGGAGAGCTGCATCGCGCCCTGACGAAGCCATGGGAACCTTTGCGGACACTACCACGACCCTCTCGGTGTATGGCGACTAGCGCCCACACTGAGCCACCACGAAGGTGGCCGTCGGATACATCCGGCCATCCTCTGACCCAAGATGGGTCTTTTGAACGAGAGCACCCACTCTTAAAAAAGAAGGGGGGCTTCGCTCGTCCGCCAACGGCCACTTGAAACGGCCCGCCAAGACCCAGCCACCCGACGCCCTCGCTCTCGGTGGCCCTCTATCAAACTATTTGCCGTCAAAAGACGTTGCCTAGAGTGCATTACGAGAAGGTTATCTGACTTCGCCTAAACGGACCTATCCTGAGGCCTATAAGATAAGATTAAATTAATTGTAATTTTGTTAGTGCATTACTTTTTTCATTTAAATACACATACTATTATTTATAATTATTATATTATGATTGAAAAAGTTATCAAAAGTCAAACTAACTTTCAAATTAAAGTAATTTCAATTTAGGATATCCATACTAATATTATAAATGGGAAAATGTGTCTGTCTGTTTGTCCGTCTTTCACGGCAAAACGGAGCGACGAATTGACGTGATTTTTTGTGATTCGTGACGTGGAGATAGTTGAAGGGGTAAAGAGTAACATAGGCTAGTTTTCATCCCGGAAAAATCCACAGATCCCACGGGATGCGCAATAAAGGCTTCGCTCAAAAACTACTGTACAGATTTTCATGCGGTTTTCATTAATAGATAGAGTAATTCTTGAGCAAGGCTTTACGGTATTTTTTAGCGATATAAAACCTATAATTTTAAGCGCGATAAAACCTTCGCGCCGTAAACGGACTTCCGCGCATATGTAGCCGTGGGCAAAAGCTATGACCCTTAACCCTCTATAGCCCCAATCCCGAAATCCATGCGGGCGAAGCCGCGGGCAGAAAGCTAGTCTTACGTAAAAAGCAGTGTAAGGGGTTACAAACTGTACACAGGTGCACCCCATCAATACGCATTAGACTAGTGTGATGGAAGACAGCCGAAATTATTAGCCTCCTTACTATGAACATTGGGGCAAGTCTATGTGAAATAGAAATGATGATTTTGGATGATGACAAACTCGATTTACATGTGAAATGTTCATCTATCACAAACATGTTCCATGTATTTGGTTGTATTCTTTTTCATAAACATGCAATAGAACCAACCATTTTGTAAACGGGGATCGGTAACGTCGATCGTGCTGAGTTCTTATTTTTTTATTTATTTAACATTTATGTACACAAAAACAAATACATATAAAACAACATTAAAAATAACATTAATGTACATAGGTACTGCTTATTTCATAAATGAAATTTCTTCCAGCAGAACGGCGAGAGGAGAACTTGTATGGTAAACTAAATAATGCGTGTATTACAGATGAATCATCGTGAATTAATTAATTAGTGAAATAATTAATAACGACAAAAAAAACAAAAACTAACAATATACTTATATATGTGTACTAATACCAATTTACACAATAACATTAACAAATAAGAATAAAAACCCATAGATTTATCAATGACATAACTAATTCCACAATTAACGCCTCGAAAGATAGTACTCCCTTAAACGCAGCTTGAATGAGGATATAGTTAGGCGGTCCCGTATACTAGGTGGAAGCGAGTTCCAAAGTCTAACCGAATGAGCCATGAATGAAGAGGATAAGAAGTTCGTATTACACGAAGGAACATAAAGAAGGGATTTTAGATGGGATCGACAGAGAGCTTTGGAAGAGTTAGCAAAGGAAAAGCGCTCTCGAAGGTATGAAGGAGAGTTAGGATTAAAAATAACATTGAACAGGAAACAAAGTATACGAGTATTTCTACGGGAACGGATGGGTTCTTCTCAGTTTTAGAATTAAGAAGCCCAGAGGGGCGATCGCACTAATAAATCGCAAGCGAAACGCAACCGAACCGTTCGGCTTAACCAATCCGAACGCCACAATATCACGTCATCTGTTCGATGACGTGATATTCTAGCTCTCGGATTGGTTGAGTGGAACGATTTGGTTTCGTTTCAGCTGCGATTTGTTAGTGCGATTGCCCCCCTGGCCAGATCGGTCCCTCAATATATCAATGTCTAATTTATTTTTTAAATTTTATATGTACCTATCTGATACTCGTAATGTGAACGAAAACATCGTGAAGCACCTTTGTGAAGAAATGTACAGGCTACGATGATGAATTATAATCCTTTGATGCTGATTTAAAAATAAACCTTTTGTCTATTTATGTAGAAATCAATATTTAAGTCAATACGCAATCAAACTTGGTTGAATGAAAATTGCACTGTAGTTTGACATTTTCCGCGAACGCCTATATATTAGTAAATAATCCCAAATTAGTGTAATTATGTACATTTTAGATGAAAGAGCCAAAAATTTACGGCGACATGAGTGCGGAACGATTCAATCAGGGTTCTGCATGCATTATTCAAGCGGGAATCCTCAGGCGTAGAAATTGAAATGCACGGGACCGCTGCCAATAGTCTCTTCGATGGTAATCACTGACGCCTCGAATAAATAACTGGCCTTTTAACTGACGACCTGATAGTTGTAAACCTTAATGTTAATAACTTTTTGAATCAAGAACTTAAATATATATAATACTTTTAATCAAAACATGCGTGTAATGTGGTTATTATTATGACTACCTTTTTGTACAAATACAAGTGTTGTTTGAATAAAGTTATTTTCTTAATTGTCCCCTCGAATTGAATTCTTTCAGAATCATGAGCACTCATTAATTGAAACATTTGAACTCCCAACTCAAAATTACTGGAATAATTATTATATATCATAAATTTTACTTCAACCCCAAAAAACAAACAATGAATAATGGAAAGAAAATTAGACTCAAATAAAAATAAGCACTGGACTAAAATTGGTTTGACTGTACCGATACAAGTGTTGTTTGAATAAAGTTCTTTTCTTAATTGTCCCCTCGAATTGAATTCTTTCAGAATCATGAGCACTCATTAATTAAAACATTTGAACTCCCAACTCAAAATTACTAGAATAATTATATAAATCATAAATTTCACTTTAACCCCAAAAATCAAACAGGAAATAATGGAAAGAAAATTAGACTCAAATAAAAATTAGCACTGGACCAAACCAATTTTATGGTTTGACCGCACCGCTAGTCACGCTGTAAATGTTATATTTCAAGTATCTGGACAGGTTATATCTGAAACATAAAAATAGAATTTATTTGATGGATGGTAGGAAAATCTAATCTCTTACCAATGAAGATACACTGATAAATTTCAACTTTGGTGAATCCAGTTTTAGAATCATGCATTTTAATAAAATGAGAAAATTATTTTTACCAATATTTCAATTTAGATAACAGTGTATTCTCGTTGTAAGTTTTAGTTTAATCAATAGCTTTTAATAAAATAAAATGAATAAAATGTATTTTTACCAAAGTCAGGTTTTTACTGCTACGTATTATAAACAGCTTAAGATAATTAATGCTTACCAGTAATTTAGCATCTTCATAATGTATACAGAGAGTATAAACAGACAGGCAAACATAAACACACGGTTGCTAAGAACAAACAAACAACAATCCTTACCGAAGCAAATTCTCTCGTAATATTTCAATTAAGCTCCCGATGCATCAGAACTTCTAACGATTCCCCATCAATTCGAAGTGAGAGTGGAGCGAACACTAAAACATTTCTAATTAAGGATTCCATCGCGTTTGATAGCATGTAAAGCAGCGTTCCATTCCTGAGATGGGTGTAAATTGTGAATCGTGAATTGCTCAAATATTTACCGGCGCCTCACCGGACGGGACGTCCGTGGGTGTTTTTAGATCGGAAAACATTCGGGAGAATATTGAGGTAATAAACGACAGCTTCTTTTTATATACTATTAAGTCTTTTATATTGCAAATTCAGTTGTATATTATTCGTTTATTTATGGGAATTTTAATAATTTTAATGAAAATATAATGAAAATTTCATTGCTACTAAGTCAAAAGATGTTGCAATATACTATATTAAAAAGTACAGTCAAGGAATTTCAATTTCGAATCATCTAAGGACAACCGTAGTCAAGTGGTTAGTACACACAATTCAAGGTACCTGAATCTCGGAAGTCACGGGTTAGAATCCCGATGGGGGTATGTTTGTGTGATAAATGTGAGTGTTTAATCTTTCCAAAATATTTATATATATATAAAGATCCCATAACACAAGCCTTACTGAATTTACTTTTGCTAGCTAGGTATTAACTTAGCAAAACTTACTGCCACTAACTTACTATTTATTTACTATTTATTTTTCTAAATTGGATAATTAATTGGTGTCGTACAGCAAATATTGTTATGATATTAGTACATCGTAGTCATTACGTAGTCGTCATGTACTCTATAACACACAGGTATTACTTGATGTTTCTGAAATTGTACCCCGTCGCAAAATGTTTAAGTTTCATAAAAACAAAAGTAATACATATGTTAAAACTGCAGCGGACACAACTATATTTTTTGACAATGCAAAACACTACTCTTATAGAATAATTTGATGATAATGTCATTCTTTTTTTAGAGATTATGATCAAAAGTTTCACTGAAACAGCTGAGTACTTACGTTGAGAGCAGGTTGAACGCAAGACGGATGAACTCTCGTAAGTGACTCAATTACTTTAGGGTAATTATTAAAAACATAGATTATTAAAAAACAAAATTTTAAAATCGGTTCCTTCTATTCCTATTTCTATGAGCGTTTTAAATCATAAATTACAGTCGTATATTCAGACCGCTTGAAGTCCGAACTGTATCTAACCAACTGGAATTATTTACAAGACTTGTTTTGAAGTACTTTGGATAGTGCTATTACTATAAGTTTTGCAACGTCAGCTTGTTATTGAAATTAGTTTAATACCACTTTGGTAAACGGTTATTATTAGAGTTAGAAGTGTTAATTAATTTTTGTGCATTTTAATATTATTATATTAGAACCTTTTGTCTATTGGGCGGTAATTTGGTTGATTTTCTGTATATAATTGCATTTTTAACAACATTGCCTGAAACAATTTCAATTTTTGTTTTAAATCTTAAAGTTCGATATTGTGATGTTAGATTAAATATATAAGTTAGATTCCATACAAAGAACAGTTTGATTTTATATTTTGTGTCAAAACACTGCAAACTATTTCTTCATATTATTTAACGGCAGCACATCAATATTCGGAGCATGCGCCATCGTAAAAAACTCCTTAACGCCACCCAACTAAAGTTCACAAAACGGAAATAGGCATGGGTGTCTGGACACATGTCGTAAAATCGCACGACGAAAACTTATTGGTGAAGCGACTTTATTGGCCGTATCATGACATTGCTGATCCTCCCATAAAAATATGTATCGGGATTGCAAGAAAAATATGACGACAACTTGTGCTATGCGGCCTGTTTGCAAAATCATACCTTGTGTTTTATTAAGAGATGTCAAATTGCTTTGCCTCGTCCAAAGACATGGAAGTGTGTAAATTGTGAAAAGACTGGGTTCGTTGCTATGTTTGAGCTGAACACTTCAATTGAGTTTCTATGTATAGTTTGTTATTTTTATCCCAATGTTCCCTATTACTTATGTAGCGCTCTAATAAAATTATATGCCGAATCGTTAATCAATGCAACTTTTAACATAGTTAAAGAATCATGAACAACAGAATCTATACCTGTTATTAAGAATCACCCACTATTTTCACAACCCTTCCCTCAAATGGCGAGCCGCAGCTTACAACACAAAGAGTGTATAATACAAAATTGATCACAATAGGTATGGAATTGACGTTTCGCTCGATCAGTCAAGAGCTGTAGCTACTTGACGAACACTCGACATAATAGGAACCGTTACAGTGTCCATTGAAGGATTAAATTACAGAGAAAACGATTCATTTCCTTGCTCACCAGTAGATAATGGCCCTCCAAATGGGATTTTGTTATTATTGACTCCTATCGTCATTGTTTTGTCTGAAAGTGGGTCCTGTAGAACGGATATACTTAGAAAAGACGCACATATTTCATAACAAGGAAATATTTTGTTTTCAAATGATATATGTAATAAAACCTCGTTCCTTCCCCAGCTTCTGTACTTTTACTATTTCCAAATTACTATTCTGATAAATTTTTATGACAATTAATATATTTTTCTTTCCCGTAGCATAACCTTGAACTTTCACTAGCATTGGCAGGTCTTCTACAAGATGGGCAGACGACAACACTCAGTTATACGAAAAGTAGGGGTAACAAAGGGTTAAAAAGGAATACACTTGGCTGATCGGTGGCATTCTGTGAAAAACCTCTGAACTGTACGGTCGAATAAAGTAAACGTCTTGCTGTTGTTCCTGAGTTACATTAAAAAACCTGAAAACATATCGAATAAATTCGATAAAGCTAGCCTAATGCTATCGCGTGAAAATGGAGTACAAGAATCCATTTTTCATAAAGAGAACACTAGATATTCTTTGCGGTGACGAATTCAGAATACCTCTATCAACCTTTCTTGCCGTGGATGTTGAAATAACTGACCGCAATTGTCTGCATAAAATGCTCGGATAGTGGTAATAAGCTTGCCCCTTGGGGTTTACTAAAATTTGTGAATTGCGGGTGTTTCTGATCCGTCTGCTTAAGAATAAATCTCGAGGTATATTTTCCGTAAAAACGTAGTTCCTTCACCCTGAAAACTCACACTAAAGCAAGATTTTTTCTCTATGACTTCAGTCATCCTGTTTGTATGTTTTATGTAAATTGTATGTAGTACATGTAAATTTATTACTAACAAATATAAATATATAAAAATAATCAGATATTTATCGGAATATCGGTCGGAAATAGAAGATAAACTAAAATAAAGATACTTAAAATAAGAATAAAGGTAATACAATTGATTGATTAATTATTATTGTGATAATTTTTAATTCATCGGCATATGAATTAGAAATCTAAACACAACATCACAAAACAAACGTTCACTCTAAGCTAATGTCATGTCTTTTTTTTCCTCGAGAGAGGAGAGGCTGTGAATTATCAAGGATATCACCTCAATCAAGTGCTACCGTGATTATGTCGAACCCCAAACCGGCGGCTTAACTGGAATAAGCAACTGACTAAACTCAGCCATATGGGTGGGCTATAAGAACCATATGAGAAACAATAGACCATTAGAATCATGTTAGCAACTGCCCTTCTATGAGAGAGAAGCAGTGCAGTGCCGAAGCTGTCGGTTAAGACGGGGTAAGCCCGCTTGGTGATCGTGAGGACGCTACATAATTTTTTTTTTTTTTTATGTGATAGGGGGCAAACGAGCAGACGGATCACCCGATGGTTAGCAATTACCGCCGCCCATGAACGCCCGCAACACCAGAGGAGTCACAAGCGCGTTGCCGGCCTTTTAAATAAAAGGCATATGCGTAGCAAGTTAGGCATATGCGACCGGACTTAGTTGATCAATTTCACATTACTCCTTTTCAGTATCAAGATATATAAATAATCAAGATGAAATTTATAATGTATTTAGTATGTCAAAATGATTATTTTCAATTTTAATACAAGCTGATGCTTTATCAGTCAGCTTCATTCTTGATATAATATCTGTCTTACTCTTTTGAGAATTTTTACAACAATGCTCAAATAAACAAGTCATTCCAAAATCAACAACCTAAGTTACCAGCGGCCATGATTATAGCCACGCTTCTTCGAGGACCATCGACACGGAGACGAGTGCCACTCTATTGAAGAGCTTTTAGCTTGAATAAGTAAAGTCATATATTAACCGTGCATAGGTATTGTTTCACTTTGGGGAACTTTGCCTTTTAGGTTATATAAGTTTTGAGTTTGTTCCATTAATAGTTGAATAATATTTTTACGAATAATACTTGCACGAAACTTTTATAAAACCCTCGAGATTTTGTCCTGCTTTTACCATCGCCTTTAATTGCGACTCAGTTTAGGGTCTAAATATTATATATTAATAGCTGAATAGCTTTTTGTATGAGAAATTACCACTCCGTTGACGTTCATGTACAACTTAAACTGAAATGCTTGTGGTTTTCTATGCGATTATGTGTAGCTAATACCTAATTATAAAGTAGTTATGCAAAATCGCGACTCAGACAAATAGTCCTCACCTAACTTCCTATACAAGTTCATAGTATATCTGTAAATACTATATTTTCATCGTGTTATGTAACTTAACAATTGAGTCATTAAAATTATACGCAAATATTTTTATCATTCAAGTAATCCTTAACAGTATAATAACGTTTTTTTATAAATGTATTGTTGTCAATTGATTTAAATCTGTAAAAAGGCGATTCGTTAATACTTTACGGAACTTTGTTGTAAAAAGCTATGTATTTCCCTCCACAAACGAGCCTCTAGTTCTTTGTAGTATGTTGGAACGGCAAGCTTATGTTTACATAATAAATTTATTAATTACTTTACACTTGCTTATGGCTTGAATGTAGAGCCTTTGCACATTTGGTACTAAGCACAACAGTCTTGGAACGTTCGTTTTAGTACACGATGATACATCGTGTACTTATCATTTCTCACCTGTCAATTCGTGTCATTCCTCATGTAAATAAGTTTTGACTCATACCTTGTTAACAACTTACTACATATGCATTACTTGACAATCTTCTAAGACGTATTAATGTTTTCGCTGGTGAGAATCTGTTGGAAATGATTGTAACTCATCTATTTTTCGATTTATTTGAAAGCTTATTACCTTGCCATACGAGTTACAAATCAATTATTAGTCAGCTTATAATTTATCTATAATCATGGGTGATTTAATATTTATCTAGTCAATCAAGATCACTGTACTGCAACTGTTTTGGGTATTGACTACTCCTGCAACATGCATGATTTTACGTATTTAACAGAATTATCAACATCGCGGACCTGAATATTCTCTTTTCCTATTAGATTTGACTATTGTGTCTTCTATCTAGAACGTTGATAATAACAGTCACAACACAGAAATAATGCGATGACTACATCCTATTTTTTTTTCTTTCACCGTTTGGTAGGCAAAGGTCTAGCCATACAGTGCTTTTGTAAGTCAGTTTCATCTGTGAACATCCTATTTGCTAGTTATACACACTAATTCAACCGTTCGTTAAAGAGCAAAGCAAAGTAAAAAGTTTCTATACTGAATCCAATGCACAAGTAACATCAATGAAACAGTACATTGCCGTGATGTGGCAGTTGTATAAAAATTATGTTATAATTTAAAAAAATAATTAATAAATAATATGTAATATAAGCATTCCTTACATTTAATATCACGTTACAGTGATCAATATTGGAGCATCGCAAATGCTTGGGTCTTATTCAAACACATTTTTTACCTTCGCTACCCTAAGACAAAGCGATTGGACGGCGACCTTCGTTGTGAAAAATTCGATATATCCCTCAGTACTGCTGCCTCAGGTTGTGTGCGTCGTATTGTTAACAAGGATACTGAGGATAAAGGGAATCATATTTTTACGAGTTGTTTACTTTTTATGCTGGCGTATAAATTTGCTTTGTTAAATTCTTTTCCTTATGTTGAGGAAACTTAAGATTTCTGTGATTAACAGACACGACTATTTACAGAATTGATTGACAAATGCAATAGGTATGTGGGAGATTTCGAGCTGATCATACCTACTTTAAATTTTAAATAAATGTAAGAAAGTATAAACCGTTACCCGATGGTCGGATAATTTAACATTTTCAGACTGAGTTTTTTCGAGTAACTTATATTAGCGTGGCGTATATAAAAGATATTAATTGCAGCCTATGCGTTATTCTATATTATTGTGAAATTTCATCAAAATCCATTTAATAGTTTTTTCGTGAAAGAGTAACAAACATATATTCATACAAGCTTTCGCATTTAAAATATTAGTAAAATAAACAAGTGTATAATAAAATTTGTTATACGTCGGATTATGTACGAGGACACCATTGCAATAAACACACTCGTATAAATATGTTTGTAGGAAACTATTATTTGGCTTATTCAGAATACAAAACTGGTGAAGATTTTTTATTATAATGGTATTTGACTACGACGGAAGACTCGTACCGAAACTACAGGCCATATAAATAAATAAAATAATAAATAAATATTTGTTACACTTACACCAATTAGCCTAGCCCAAACTAAGCTCTATAAGGCTTGTGATGGGATCTAGGGTAACGGATAGACATACATATATTATACATATATAAATAATTTTTATTGAAATATATATCAACAACCATGACTAAGGTACAAATGCTCGCATTCATCACACAAACATCTGCCCCCACCGGGATTCGAACCCGGGACCTCAGAGATGGCGACACCTTGAAACCGGTGTATTATCCACTCGACTATGGAGGTCGTCAATGATTATAATGATTGAATGAATTATAATGATAATTATATAGTACTAGGGGTATCATAATCTCGTAAAAGTTTGTCAAAGTACGAGTCGTTATATGCGATTGTATTTTAAATAAATTTATTTTAATCTAGCATAACTTATAAAATTACATGTTTTACATAATTTGAATAAAACAAACATTTTAGGATTTCTCATGTTAAATATGACGATTTCAAATAAAGAAAGAATACTTTAAAGGTACAAATTACAAAATTATCGGAAATGTTGTTTACACGGTCATACAAATTAAGGTAATTTTATTAAGTTATGACGTCACGATTGTCATGTATTTAGTTTAGAGTGTTTATATGCAAAAATAACGCAAACATGTTGACGTATATTCAAAGTAATAAGTCCAGATACACTGTTGTTTCTCTTATCAATATTATAAACTAAAAGGTTGTATGTATTTAACGAATAAATTCAACACTATTGAACTGAATTCAAAAATTGTTTCAACATATGAATGCTACTCTATTTCTGATAGCCTATTTTGAGATAACCTATTTTGTAAAATATTTGTATTAAATGTCATATATCTAATTTCATATTACAAATGTGATATTATTTTTTTCAATTTATTTTTATTAACATTTGAATAGTGCTTCTGCTATCCTTGAAATCCTACAAAGAGATAACGATTTCATTATATTTCTTGAGATTAAATATCATAACTTAGACTTATATTGCTATATACAACATGTTTCAGGGCGATCGGCAAACCAATATAAGTGAAAATTCTGAAGAAAAATATTATATTACCGCTAACCAAGCTATCTTTTCCCACACAAATAAAATTAGTTATTTCATATATCCTAAATATCGAACCTCCTACATCAAAGTGCGAGGAATAAATACTACGTAACTATTCATTGAGAGCCATTGTGTTTACAGATAGCTTTCAATTCTTTTCTACTATAAGCTGATTAGTTGTATCATTTGAAAGATTTTGTTTTTGTTTTGAAGTCAATTAACACGAATAGTATTAGGATCTATTTAATGTCAAACTCCCCATACATATTTACTTAATTATTTATACTTAATTGAACAACATTTTAAAAATTATACTTTCGTTTCAAATGGCAGACTTAATGTCAAGACCATTCTCTCCCAGTCAACTAATAAAACGTGCAGAAAAGTTATTCATAAGGCAGTGCAAACATGACACAAATATAAATAAAGCTGCAACAACTACGAGTACATTAGTGCATAGGATAATTATAATAGAACTTCTACTAGTTACACTACCGAAGCTTACTAACATTAAATAAATCATAAACATACTAACTACATTATTTGTCTTAATTAACATTTTCTTCAAGATAAGCTCGAGTTGATTTCACAATTAAAAAATATGCATGGTCGTTTAATTATAATTACAAATATTTTCCTTTTACCCACATACTGCTATTAATAAAGTCTAT
Organism: Scirpophaga incertulas; assembly: GCA_036419045.1. Classification (NCBI taxonomy): domain Eukaryota; kingdom Metazoa; phylum Arthropoda; class Insecta; order Lepidoptera; family Crambidae; genus Scirpophaga; species Scirpophaga incertulas. Next base: position 24,454,907 of record CM071637.1, read on the forward strand.
TTACATATACATTTATTTTATATTAATACATATTATTATTAAGATAAATAAACATGATACTTGCTAAAGAAAAATAACGCTTTATTTTCGAAAAATATATATTAGCTGGTTTCTTTCAGGTCAGGAATCATGATAAACGATCTGTGTTCATATTTATTAAGAAATCTTTTAGTGAGCAATGATGTGGCAAAAGCTTTGTAAATTTGTTTTAAAACAGTTTTCTTTGCAAGGCCAAAACCTGTGGATCGGAGAGTGCCTGAAATGGAGGGAGTAAATACATGTTTCATTTTTATTTTTTACTTGTAGGTTGAAAGAGTTGATAGTTTACGTAACAATTGTAAGTGAAGTGTACAATAGTAAGTAATGATTCCATAATTACTGGTGTGAGTAAACAGGATGAGTAAAGGCGAATTAACATGATTTTCAAACTTTCCATCCTAGCCTAGTTTAGTCGGTAGGTCATATAGGTCGAGGCGCTATATACGGCGACCCGGGAGGGACCACGCCTCTCGTCGCCGGGAGACGTCGTCGGTGTAGGAGATCGGGGAAGTAGTCTCCCCCGAGGAGTACTCCCCTGGAGCATCGGAGCGAAGGCTGCGGGTTCCCGGAAGTCATTATCGCTCCCGGGGGCTCCCTACAAGCCTGAGGAAGGCCATCGCTGAGGTTTTTAGTGGGTGGGCCTCCCCCTTCTAGGGAGGAGAGCCCCACATAATCGCCGACTCTCCCTAGCCGGGGTATGCAATTCAATGGATTTTCCTCAGCGGAACAAAAAAAAAAAGGTCGAGGCACCTTGATCGCTCTGGAGTCTGACATAAACAGCTAAGCTTTGGTCCTAATGAACCTATGGTTTGAAGAGAGAGCAACTCTTCTGGAGATGGCGCGGTGCAACCCGGTCTTTCAATGACAATACAATTTCTGACGACCTCCCTAGTCGACTGGTTAGTACACCGGTTCAAGGTGTAACTATTTCTGAGGTCCCGGGTTCGAGTTCCGGCGGGGGCAGATGTTTGTGTGATGGAAGTGTGTGTGTGCGTGTGTGTGTGTGTGAGGGTGTGTGTGTGTGTGTATAACAAGCCTACAGAGCTTAGTTTGGGCTAGGCTAATTGGTATAAGTGTAAGAAATAATAATAAAAAAATAGTCGAAATGCAATAGTCTACAAACTTTTTGACCAGTAATGACAATAGTTTCTGTGCATCTAACTGGATATAGTCTGTAGCTGCATTTCTCATTGTACAGATAGAGATTTGGACCCATTTGGTACGCTCCACGCACACTTTCATTAAATTTCGCTAAATGGCCTTGTAGTGACCTCACTACATATCTATACTAATATTATAAAGAGGAAAGATTTGTTGTTTGTTTGTTTGTAATGAATAGGCTCCGAAACTACTGAACCGATTTCAAAAATTTTTCACTTTGGAAGAATTTTTGAAACCTACTTTTTATCCCGAAAAATCGACAGGTCCCACGGGATGCGCAATAAAGGCTTCGCTCAAAAAACTACTGCACAGATTTTCATGCGGTTTTCATCATAGATAGAGTGATTCTTGAGCAAGGTATTGCGGTATTTTTTATCTTGGAAAAACGGATAGACCCACGGGAAGCGCGATAAAACCTTCGCGCCATAAACCGACTTCCGCGCATATGTAGCCGTGGGCAAAAGCTATGACCCTTAACCCTCCATAGACCCAATCCCGAAATCCACGCAGGCGAAGCCGCGGCAGAAAGCTAGTGTATTATACTATTTATTGTAATTATTTTTCATCTCCATATCTATTGTTTCATCTCATATCTAATATTCCTCTATAATAAAAATTGTCATTCCTCTGTCATGTCTGTCGCCTTTGTCACTAAATTCAGCTGTACATTTTTGAATTAATTTTTTATTTTTGCTTGTTAATATTGTTGTATATATATTAAAACTGTAAATGGAAGAAATCGTATTTTTACCGTATTGCATCTTCTATAGCCTCTACACGTTGGATCTGTATCCCCGCGCACACCTTATTAAGAACCGTGTCTTATTAAAGACACGTGATATATGCGACAATAATATTAATAATGTTTTTATATCAAGTCATTAAATATTATGAATTCTTAATTTAAATTGAAAAATTCACAGATAATGAATTTGATAATACAAGCTGTTTCGTTAAATACTCATTGGAGAATTAGATGATCAGTAATTTTTCTTAATGCATAAACTATAAAAAAACATTTATAAAAAAAAATGTTTTCTGTTAGTTCTCAAATTAGTTTACATGATTTGCTACCGGAGTCCATAAATTTTTGGTGAAGTTATTTAAAAAATATACAACCTTTTTTTGTTAACTCAACGAAAATAATTTCATGTTAATATTTTCTTTAAAGTTTCTGTCGGAATAAACCAAACTGAAAATAACTTCTTCGTTGAACCTTGAATGTCTATAAGGTTGAACACGATACGGCGTTCAGGAAATGAAGAGGCGTCGAAAAACCCCCGCTGACCGTCAAAGCTACACTAAAATGCGCAACGCAATTTCCTTTGACACATTTGAGGGCATTTTGAATTCGATCGTCCAAAAAAATACACAAAATTGAAGAGTTTCAGGTCTGTATCGTATGATATTTCAATTGCAATGTTTGTGTAATCACCTTGTGTTTAGTTATATATACATTGCAGTGTATGTTTGCCAGTTCATTTAATAATGCACAGTATTGTTCAGCAGTCTAGCCCCATTTGATTGTGAAAATAATTAAATTATTTATCTACTTAATATCAATGCATGAGTTACACCCTTGCTACGTGCTGGTGTTGCAAGCGTTATTAAGCTAATATGATCGCTTACCATATAACTGTTCAATTTTCTACAATGACGGACAGTTCAATTTTTATTACCCCAAACATATCCATCAAAACCAACTAAGGTAAATGTATACCCATTAGGTTAAGCGCACAATTTTGTTATTTGTTAATTCGTGGGTAATATTGTGGGTAATAAATAAACAAACATCATTATTTTATACATATACAATTATAATGATTGGAATTGCAAACAATGAACACAGTTACCGGTCATTTCTAGATCATATACGGTTCACGGTTTGATTTGATAACGGCCGTTAATCTAATTAACAAGATGATCATATTGCATCTAATACTAATCAGAAATGTAGTGCTAATTGCGTGAAATTCAAGCTAAGTCGATAAATGTGAAGTTTGCAAATATGATGTGATTAGTGAACATTCTGTCTGAAAAATGAGTTTTTGTTGTAGAACTCTATCTCTGGTGTTCGTATTTGATAATCACTGATTCATCATCATCATTTTTTTATGTCTCCAGCGAGGGGTAGTCTCCACGTCACCCCAGTGAATATTTGTCGACTTCAAATACAAAATTAAAGATATACAAGAATCATCGAAAATGTTATCGACAAGCAGCTGCTGCATAGAAATCCATGAATCCGTAGAAATTCGTAGCCGCGAGCTGTAGCCGATAGCCGTAACCATTCCGCGTAGCCGCTAGCCGTAACAAAACTGAATCAGCGTATTCTTTGTTTGTGTATAAGCGGCGAGAAGATTTTCATCTAGAGGCCATAACTGTTCTTTGATATAAGGAAAATTTTCAAAAAAGTAATTAACCAAAGGGTACGGAAGCCTTTATCTTAGAATAGCTCACGATATTTTATTTCACTATAGAAGTGTCAGTTTCACTATAGACTTCAGAGACGAGTGTCTCTGAAGTCATGATTAAGATAAATTAATAGACATAAATACATTAAAATCGGCTCACGCTTTTGGTATCTAGAGTGCCGCGTATATACATAGGTTGATAAACATGTTACCTCTTCATATCATGTAAAAACAGATAATTCATAGAGGCATGACAGCTTCGATACCAGACCTCTCGATCGAAGACTAGTGTACCAGCCACGCTACCTGAAAATCATTGATTAAATCGGTAATTCTTAATTCTTTCATTATTACTTAATCTCTGATTATTTTCCTCATATAATGAATGATTAATAAATAACTCTCATCAATCATTGTTTTTGGGGAACTTTTTTGGAATCGTTTGTTTTTTTTTGATACTGATTAATGTAGTGAAATGACTGATTAGTTGTACAAACTTCTAATTAAATAATTTGTGGACCATGTTCCAAAATAATACTTGATGGTATAATTATATATTATTTGTCAACTATGAATCATTATCATCATTTCAATTGTAAGACGCCTACTGTTAGACATACAACGACCCCCAAGTACATCCCACTGATCCACACATCCAACATTGAATACTAAAATGTAATATAAATAATACAATTATTTGAATATCCGATTAACTACAACTATGAATAAAGGACTAAATAAAAAACATATTGTCTTTATTATTTATGTTATTTAATTCTTAAATCACATTAAACCTTTGTAGGCATTTATTGACGTTATTTATAAACTAAGTCTACCACTTTTCAATAATTGGGTGAGCCTACATGAGAAAAATGTCAAGTTGAATTGCTTTTTTCGAAAAGGTAATGCAAAAACAAGACACTAGTCAGCCATATTGGATAGGCTAGTAGTATATTTCATTTAGTATTTATAATATTATAAACACTTTTTATTAGGTCAATAACAATTAACCTAATGAATAATGATTATATTAGAAACATGACGAAAATATGATATCAGTTATGATATCAGAATGAGAAATGTTTAACTGATATTACATGAAATATAATATCAGTTGAACATTTATAAAAATAGAACGTTCAAATATCATATTACATTTAAGGCTTTGTCCAAGGAGTAGCAGTATATAGATGACAAAGTGAGTTCGAAGCTTCTCATACTCATAGCCCGCTCAAAATTCCAAACATGGCTACATAGTATTGCAAGAGCGCAAATATTCGCGCGTTGGATCTCAAACATTGCTCTCCGCAGAACAAAGGATTTAACCCCTACCCTTGGTTTATTACTTTTCATGAAATGGTTGTCAATGATAAAAGACGCTACTTTTTTGTATGTGTGAATAACAGTGAGAAATTTTCTTGTTTTAGATATTTTGATTACTCTATCCTTAATTATGGGTTAAGAGTAAATTAATCTTCAGCTTTTCCACTACTAATAAATAGATGGGATGAAAAACAATTTTAATGGTTACATATATTTTTTATAATTATTTACATAATTTCCATTAGTCGATAAATATTTTATAAATGCAGCGATTTATATCAGTTTTGGTCAGTGTAGAACAGGGTACAATTTACGATGAGAGTCCGAGAGCTCTAATACGACTAAAACATACTACGAAGAAGGTGGACCCTGTAAAGTACTTTCCAATTTCCTTTCTTCCCACATACTTAGCAATATAAACTCACGCCATCAATAAATATTGAGCTGCTTATTTAGTTTTATCACTCTTATTTAAGTATCGAGAAATGGTAGTAGCGCCTATCTCGTCATAGCTCTTACATTGCTACCATGTCCGTCTACCCGCAAATCCGTGGAAATTCCGTGGAAAACTCCGCTGTTTGCGAGAAGCCTTCACACACAGAGATTGTTATTTCAAATGAGCACTTCGGTGTAGATAGATACATAATGTCAATGTTTAAGAACTCAAGTCAGTTTAATGCCTCCAAAACTCAGGCGTATCTCTTTAGCACTAAGCTTTTATCTCTGCTTGGCATTGATTGACACCGAAACTAAGCTTCGAACGCACTATCGAGGCGAATGTTGTTACAGAAAATATGAGAGCTTGGCATCAATGTCGTAAGGCCTTTTTCCAGGTTAGGCGATTTTTCACGCTGTAGCAACTTCTGACACAGTGCAAAGTTAAATAGGCTTGCGCATGGAATATGGCAATCACTTTGATATGTATCTGCTAAGTACCAGTTGGTGAATGGTAGAGTTCTGGGTGTCGAGGTACATCGGTGTCAACACTCTGGTAAGTTCAGAGCCTTGAACATTGCCATAAAGATGATGTTCAAAATCTTCTTAAGAACATTTCAATCTGGTTCCAGCATCGATCGTTTAATACCGTAGCACGAGGACGGATAAGACCCATAGTCACATCGTGAAAGTCCCATTACCCTGCACAAAGTGTTTTGTTTCCACTTTTATAATGCAGTCCGAGTCTTTTTAAGTCGAGAGTGAACATTGAATAGGCAAGCTCTACCTTATATTTGATACCAGAACCACCACCATCCCCAATGTAGGCTAAATCTCAAACCGGACCCACCCAGCCGGCGCAGCCCAAAATCCCAGTGTATCAAAACTGTATGAGGATAGTAGGGCTGTCGCTTGGCGCACAGAGGTGCCGCTGCCAGCATAATGGGAACCATACTGCAAGTGGACCTGCAAGATAATAAGTTCTTTTTTTTTTTAATTTATATCACTTTGGTTTTTTTTCGAATGTTTATTTTTAGTTTGTTTTTGATATGTATAATATAGTAATATTACAATTTAATGAAGGTTATCTATTGAATTTAATTATTTATTTAAGCTTTATCGTACAATGAACAATGAGGTGTACAGATGGCGGGCTCAACGCCAAAGGTATTTTCTACCAGTCAACCTATAAAATAAAAATTGACACGATAACTTTTTCTACAATATCCTCAGAAATATAACTAAATAAGCTAAATAAATCAACTTATCTAACAATTTGGTAAATTATTATACCTTCTTAGTGACATCTGTTTAATCGGCGTCAGTCACAATTAGCTTGACAAGAGTAGTTAATCCCGTTGTTGTCCACCAGCAATTTAATTAGGAACTCTAACGGGTTCTAGTTAAATGTCACTTGAGGCGTTTCTAATTGAGAAAATCACAAACTAATGATTCTAATATAATTAAGAAAAAAATATTTGCTTGGTTTACGTTTTGCTTAACACTTTTTTATATATCACACAGTAAACTTATTAGTTGCTAGCTTAGGTTTTAAATCTAAAGTAACTTTCATCATTTTATTTTACATATATATTGTATAATGCTGGATATTTTAAAATAAATAAATTGGTATATATTTAACTTAGACGAGTAGTAAATTAATTATATAAAGTAAACTGCTACGAGGGCTGCCTTTTAAGTTGTTTCGTTAGCAAACCGTTCGCAATTATAAAAAAAACATATTGCTTTTTCATCTTTTTGAATGTATTATTCGTCTATTTAAAAGTGATTGTGACGGTGACAGGTGAATATTCCTACCATAATTTGTCAAAGTGGATTATGGTGACGTCAGTGTTTTGAAGAGATCACTTCTGTATTTAGTGATGCAGCACCATGTCTTAGGACTACAGAACGCTGTATTTGGCATTTCAACGTGGGAAGTCTAACCTCAGTGACAAGCCACGTGAAGGTCGTCCAAAAACCGGTACGACACAAAAGAATATCGAAGCCGTGTAGCGGGCAGCTAATCCGCGAAGCTCGTCTTATGACGTACCGTGAAATAGAGGTATCATTTCAGGGACCACTATCCAAAAAACCCCACACGAAGACCTTGGCGTAAAAAGGTCAAAGTTGACCAAACAGCAGCCTGTGTTAGTTGGTGTCGCAAAACTCTGCAGCGATTCAATCGAGGGGAGTCAAAGCATGTTTATGATATGGTCAGTGGTGACGAGTCTTGGATATATGTTTACGATTCAGATTTTAAGCAGCAGTCTACTGATTGGGTCTTCCATTATGAGCCAAAACCGACCAAAATCTAACGCTCACGGTCTCTTCAAAAAATATGGCTGCCTCCTTTGTTGCAAAGGGAAGTCAAGTCGCCACTATAGAAGATCGCAAGAAGGTTAACGCTGATTGGTATACCACTGTTTGTTTGCCAAAAGTCATCACCGAATTTCAAAAAAATAATCCAAGACGTCGTACGATACTGCACCATGACAATGCAAGTTCGCACACTGTTCGCCGAACAAAGATGTTTTTGAGCACACAAAATGTCGGAATTTTATCTGCCTTACAGCCCTGACTTAAGCCCTAAGGATTTTTTTAAGTTCCCCAAAAGTTTTCGTGGTCAACGTTTCAGTTCACCCGAAGAAGCTGTTGATGCATACAAATCGGGCATTTTTACTACCCGCACTTCGGAGTGGAATAAATGTTTTAATAACTGTTTTGAACGCATGCAAAAGTATGTTCAATATCGCGAAGAATTCTTTCAAAAACAATAAATGCTAATAATATATTATATCATTTATTTCAAACGACACAACTTAAGAGGCAGCCCTCGTATGATATCGTTCTTAGGTCCGAAATGTCTCATCGAACATAACATGTGGTAATAAGTATAGGGTTGGTATTTTATCCTTTGAATGTGCATCGTTGATTTAAATAAATGAAAATCAATAACCCATGGTTCTTGGAATGACAAGAGTTTATGTTTAAGCGCGATTGAATCAAAAGTTCGAAAATGCTTATCTTATATTATCACAAGTTTTACGACTCATGTCATGAGGACACTTTTGTACCATATCTAATAATGGCATCTATTTTTTGAAAAATGACATCAGAAAGATTATTGATTTATGTCTATCTCAATAACATTAATATAGAAGTCGTATTTCTCGTATTTCATTATAAAGGATTTTTTATTTCAAAGCATAATTAAAACCATTTCTACTTATTTCCACTATGCATATATACGATTTCTAAAATACATTCTATAAACAACAACTGTATGTTGATGCATCAGTCGTCCTTTTAGTTAACGATATAACTGTGCTTGCATTGAATGAATACAGAAGTTAACCACTGGTAATTATTTACATCACAGCTTCACAACACAATGCCTCGCTCAATATGGCTGCACTCTGCTCTGCATTAGGGGCATCGATACAATCGCAAGCACTCGAAACAAGCATTGTTGAGCTATTTAACACACGGGCACAGTCGCATAGAAAAGTGATTGTCCACGAAACAATATTTTATACCTATTCAGAAAAAAATAGACTCAGAGTCTACTTGCTTAGGTGTTGTATTATAACTTTGTTGACAACAAAACAATATCCGTAAATCCATACTGACAAACACAAAGTACAAAATATAAGCGAGTCGGTACGAAAAAGTACAAAAACACAACTTATCGATTTTCGGTAATAGTGAGAGTTTCGAAAACAGTAATTAATATCTCTTTTTATAGAGAAGTAAATGAAATTACTTGAACAAAAGTAATTACTAAAGCAATGATTTTCATTGTTCAAGTAGTCAACGTTTCCTTTGCAGCAATGATTATCTCTTTAAAAAATGTTATTGTCAGTCATTGGGTTCTTGTATACGGTGAGTTGTGATGAAGATATTTCAATAATGAAGATTGTTTAAGCAACTATTCAGATTGAAATAATAGGTAACTGTATTCGGTCTGTAGCAATGTGTGTGTAAAGTTGTGTATTGTGAAAGATATGCAGATTATAATATATTACAAACTGTAATTTGACATTCTTCACTATATTACCATTGTATATGGTTTGGTTATGGTTGATTATTTATCAAAAAGCAAATGTAAATAGACTGAAGTTCACTTTGTGCATTTTCATGTTAAAAAAAAATATTATTTAAGAAGTATGAAACAATTTTTTTAAGGCGTATAGTGACTTTCCGTAGGTAGAATCTTAGTATTTTTTTTTTTATGTGATAGGGGGCAAACGAGCAGACGGATCACCCGATGGCAAGCAATTACCGCCGCCCATGAACGCCCGCAACACCAGAGGAGTCACAAGCGCGTTGCCGGCCTTTTAAATGGGAGTACGCTCTTTTCTTGAAAGTTTGGACATCGCAACGGCCCGGAAACACTGCAGGCGACAATTCATTCCACAGTTTAGCTGTAGTAAAGCTTAGATATTTAATATAAAAATTAATTTCGCAACAAAGTAAAGAGTTTATGCTAATTTTATTAATTATTTATTTTAAATTATGATATATCTTCCTTCTCACTTCACCATCTAGTGTGTAGGTTACCTATTCCGTGATTGTCAGTACTTACAAAAATTTATGTGTGTGTTTGTTGATAGTTGTGTATTGTGTGTATAATCTACTACACTATCAACAATTTCAATACCTCTAAGAACTTTGTTAATGATGACTTATGTCTGCAGCTTACTTTATTATGCATTTTTTATAAATGAAATTTTATTTTTTATTTGCCGGCAATTGACACTTTTCTAAGTGAATGTCCACACCACCATCTAAGTGCTTTGTGTGTGTTTCTAACGTTACTTTGTTTGAGCTGCAGTAGAACCAATCGTGGAAATAATAGCATTGTTCGATTTTAAACGGGGCCGATGAAGAATGGAAAATAGAAATCCAACCTACGTTTCCATGCCTGAGAAAGAGGATAGATGAATACAAATAAAACAAACACAATGGAATATAAAATCATACACTCCCGAATTGATTCACCGTATCTTCTATCCCAATTAAGTTTTAATACTTACCATCGTGCTCGTAAAGGAGATGTCCTCTTATTACAGGTGGTTGGTATTAGGTTGGTTTTTTGTGATCAGCGTTAACTAACAAACACCAAACTACATTAAATTGAAAGCCGAAAAAATATGAAGTATGAAACAAATAAAAGAAATATTTTTGCCACCCCCAATTATTTTTAAATAAATAAAACATGTTTATAAGAAGAACAGCAACACCTTAATGATGTTTTTATTAATCTGTGACTACCGGTATCTTACTCTATGTCACAGATTAATATACTATTGCTGGTCTGATCATAATCATAAAATCAAAACTATGACATTGACAGCAGGTGTCTGACTTGTCAGTTGATTTTTTATTAATATTTTTTTCTGGTTCTAGATAACATACATTAAGTAACATAGCAGTCCCTATATTTTGTTATTTAAAAACTTCTCAAAATTAGAAATATTTGGTTCATTAAAGCAATTATGTATGTATTTAGATTTTTAAAAGGCTTGTTGATAATATTTTTTAAGCAATGTGTAATTATTGCATTAAAGATATTTCATTTTTTATTATACTAGAATACGAATTATTAAAAATCGGGGGTCTTGAAAATAACATGACTTAGGTACGGCGATTACTTTCTTTTAGAGCCTTCTATCCAAATATATCAAATTTACCCGAGTTAGTTACTATAAACCAATATGGGACATCTCCTTTAAATTATTCTCACTTCGGGTTTTCATGAACAATATCTCTTATTATAATCCCTTAGTTAGAATGTGGCGCCAGTATAATGAGCTCGTCAGGGGTTGCGCAGACGCAGGTATTGAGTGCAATATTTTTCATTATAGTTTTAAGAATTTATTGTAAAATAATTTAAGATAACTTGTAGTTTAATTGTAAATAATGTATGTATTTCTTTTTCTTTTTATCTATGTTTTGTTTTGCTTTGTTTATCTTTGATACTCGGTAATCCAATCCAATCATGAGTTTTGTTATTCCAAGATAAAGGATGTTATTCGCTGCATGTTAACAATACAATAAGTAGAATGTACATATCTTGGGTTTCAACCTAACCTGTTTTTTTTTTAAATTGGCTGTAACCTGTTTTGTACGTATAATTAAATAAATAAACGAACAAATTTTTATTAAATGAGTATATCAGCTTAAAATCAATGACAAATAGTTTTCATAAAGTTCGTGTTTTGTAAAGTTAAATTATTTGGAAAAGTAATATCACTTAATAATTCATGTTGTTCCCTATTTCTTCTTTTAGTTTTAAATTAATTTTAACTTAAAAATAAGCACAAACTCATAGACGTTAATTGCACTATATTCTAAGTACATATATATTCATTATTCATATCTTGTTGATCGCATTGGCAACAAACTGTCTTTATAAATATTCGCACCTGTGCGCAAATCCAAAGATGGCAATCTTTGGATGGCGGAAGGAAAGATTCACGTCGATTTGACACCGTAATACGGCGCGCGCGCTCTCGCCAAAATATATTAAATAAATTCTAATTAAAGCAAAATCGTCTCTAAAAGTCACAAACCAGTATAAACATAGTGTCCAACGTCTGCTGGAACCAGTGGAAGCCCAGGAGGTGCGTTAGGGGGCCCCCAAGAAGAATAAAGAAAACGTCGGTACGGTGGGTGCTCATGCAATCATTCTTTTCTTTCATTCTCTTTACTTTTCTTAACACATGTCAATTGTTTTATTAAAAATTAAATAATACTAAATATTTCATTGACATTTCAATATCATCATTATATGGAACAAATAAAGTAAGAAAAAAACATTACTTGATACCTCATAAAAAAATCATTACATTCTACTAATGTAATGATTTTTTTGATACACCAAACATCATTGCTATATGTTTAATAATAAACATTTTTTCACTGTTTCTATTATATGTTTACTTGTACTTTTGACCACCATTATGCTTAATTGTAAGCAATGATGAAGTCCAAGATGGCCACAAGTTCTAGAAGATGCCTTTTCAGCCTGGCTTTAAACATATATCTTATATTGTTTTGGGAAAACAGACTTAGGCCTTCAGTTTCACTTCATAGCTCTTTGTATAATGAAGGAGGAAGCAAATTGCTTAATAGGAGGAATATTGACAACATAATGGTGGAAGTACTCGAAGTATTTGATCTTCCGGCGTTTGCAAAGATATAAGAGTAAATTGTAGAAATAGGAATAATAAGTAAATAATCTAGTGAAGATTAACAGTATTTTTTAAAGCCCATGGTATAGATGTCGCAGCCAACTGGTTAAAATAGCGTTCAATGAAATAGCTAGCCCTTTGACTGAACAACGCCATTCAACCATACGTCTAGCTTATTGATTAAATATTGGAGTCGCTCAAAACGCTCAACACTACAGCTGATTCAAAGGCCGCCGTCTAATTTAATTAGTTCAGCGCTCACCACCGCAGTGCTAGGTGCGTTTTGTTATCAATATGGCGTCAACTAGCCGTGGTTTGTGATTGTTTCAAGATATTTTTCGGAAAGTAGTAAATATACGTTAAATATATTATTAAAGACACAGAAATTATGAGATCTCTTACGAGTGATACGAGTGAATCAAATTTTAAACAAATATTCGAGGAGAAAATACGGGATTATGAAATGATTCTTGCTTCGTAAATTTTTGAATTTGTAATTTTTTGCTTGGTGCGATAAACAATATTATGATTATTAATTTCTTTTTCATTATTACTTATTTCATCCAACTTTTGGTCACCTCTTAATCTTAATTTAAGGATAACCTCCCAAGAAATCACAAAAAGTCTTCCTATTCTCTCAAATTAAAACTAAACTAATGGTCACCTTAGTTAATTTGCCATTTAACCAGTTGGCTAAGCGTCGTTTAGCTGTAATTTTGAACGTTGCAATCAACAAGTCGGCTAAACGACGTATATCTATGTGATTGAATGACGTTGTTCAGTCAAAAGGCTAGCTGTTTGATTGAACGGCTATTTTAACCAGTTGGCTGCGACATAGACACGAATAGTTTTAAGCGGAACTAGGAGCGAATGGAGATTATTTAGAAAATCAAATAGAGATTGAGAACTAATGGCATGTATAAATTTCTTGGTTTAACTCAAATCAATATGTTAAAAACAATCCCAAATCTATAAAAAGTAGATTCACAAACAGAATCAAGACATTTAAATCCATTATGAACATGTATTTTTATTAACATCACAAATGCTGCCAATTAATATGATCACATAATCCATAAGCCGCAATCATTGCAAGATTAAAATGTCGCGTAAACTCAAACCCCATTTGATTTTTCAATTATAATCTGAAAGGGTGGAAACAAAAGGTGTTGGACGAACAAAAGCTTGAATGCGAAGCTTTTTGCAGCGGTTTCATAATTTCCTTATTTGCAGATGTCGACAGATTTTTTCTACGTTTTTTTGAATGCAGACCGACCGTCTGGTCGGAATCGTGCTCAATACTATTTACATTAAAATAGAGCCTTTTTTCTGACCTCATTCAGAGAGATATTTTGGTTTGATAAGTGAATATCACTGATCTGGAGGAATAATCTCAATAATTCAAACCCATATGTGTCAAATTAAATCTTGCCAATATTATACAAAAAATTGTGTATTTTTGTCTGTTACTCAACCACGTGAAAACTCCTCAATGGATTTTAATGAAACATGACAATAAATTAGGTCATCCATCAGAATAACTCTTATGCTATAATACATACAACTTATAAAGATAACAGACTAATTTGCGGGCACCATTATACTGGTTTCAAGGTGTCACCATCACTGAGGTCCCAGATTCAAGTCCCGGTGGGGGTAGATGTTTGCGTGCTGAATGCGTGGTTGTTATAATATATTTCTACCAAACTTATATATGTAAGTCTATCTGTTACCCTAGATACCTTAATACAAGCTTTACACAGCTTACTTTGGGATAGGGTGTAAGTGTAATAAATATATATATTTTTTAATAATAATTTATTACTTGTACAATAGTATGACGAGTATTTTATCCCTATCATTTTCAATTTCATCAACAGTATTTACGAAGAGAGGTATCCTGTTTGATTCCAAATTACAAATAATCGAGTAATACCCATAACCTTTGTACTATCAATAACATAACATAACTCTTTATTGTATACATAAAATACAAAAGGCCTTATTGCTAAACAGTAATCTTTCCAGGTAACCTAGGACCAGGGAAGTATTAACAGCAGATTTAAATATAGGAAGGGTGCAGCAAATGGACAGGTCAATAGGCTTTAACTAGTTTAAGTTAAGGAATCTTTGACAGGAAGTAAACACGGATTTGATTCTTAAAGGACTCCAGCGCTCTCCTAATACCCTCCGGGAGAGAGTTCCACAACCGGACGATCAGTGTATCCTTCATAATCCTAGTTTACAGCATTATTCGCCTTCCTTACATTTAGAAATTTCAATTTTACATATTGACACTATAATAGTTATGTATGCCCATATCTTAGTTCCTGCGGTCGTCCAGGTGTAAGATCCAATTGACTTACAACTAGATTGTTTCATCTGCAATTTGTACAGTATATCATAGGCATATGTATACATATATACATATTTGAAACCGTTTGCAATAACAAAGGGCACCATAACTTTGAATGCTTACTGCAAAGAGAATCGTTCGCTCATTCCCTTATACAATAGCCGTGCTCGAATACCTAAGAATAAATGGCAGTTCTTATAAAAGGTTTTACATAAAGATCCTAAATATTAAAATTACTAACGAATGATCGGGAAATATCGAATCAAAACATTTCCATCTTATTTCTCAATTTACTCACAATAGTACCTAACACAGTCAAATAAAAGATGCTAGAGAATACATCCAATTGTATATGTTATAGGAGAATAAATCCACTCTCCGCGTATCTCTGAATTTGTCGTGCAATACTAAAATGGACTAGGGTGACACAACAACTAGCGGAATTGAATTCGCACTGCGGACAATATTGGGCAACTCTTGTCGTTGCTGATATAAAACGAGCTTTGGCTTGTCAAAATCTGGTAAGAAAATCTTAGATTCACACTTGAGAATAGATCTACATTTTAAATTGAGTTGAAAACAGTGCTCATGAAAAAGCGTCTATTTACAAGAAACTATTGTAATATTCAATATTAGTCCTTATGATTATCTGTATAAAATATGTATTAAATTTATAAGGTCTGCTTTAAAAGTTATGCCTGCTAAGCCATAATCGATTCTATTTACTAGTACGAGTAATACCAACTTTGGAGATTTATTTGTATTTTAATAGCCATAATACATAGATGTTTAGATTTATTGATGAAACTTGAGTGAAATAATGTCAATAAATGAAATAACTTATATTCCAAAAATTTTTTAATTGCTAATGATAGAAATCTGATGAAACTATATAATTTTATGCAGATTACATTAAGAGTAAGTATCAAGTGAATAGAAGCAGAAAATAATTTCGGTGTATACATTTGAGCATGGATTCAGGATTGTAGGTAATAACCAGTTGTAAATGCATCGTACGTGCTTGAATCCTCGAAACTGTATATCACAGTTTTTGTAGTAGAATGATTTTTTTATGAAAAATCCGTTAACACATGGGCTTTGTGCATATTAAACATGGATTCGACAGAAGTCCATTGTAAACTTTTTTGTAGGATAGACGTGGTACACTTGTCATAGGAATATATATTTTTTCTATAAACTTTCCTTTTAACTATAGTCGAATTTTACAGCTTTATTAAACATAACTAAATAAATATTAATATTTCTTAATATTACACCAATTAACAAACTAAGCTCTGTAAGGCTTGTGTTATGGGATCTAGGGTAACGGCTAGACATACATATATTTTGTAGAAATATATTATAACAACCACGAGTAACTTTTAATTTAGTTTTTGTATTAATTTAGTTTTTGTATATAGAAACTATAATAAATTCAATAAAAACAGTGATCTACATAATGTGAATACTAGAAACAAAAATAAACTTGCCGTTCCAATGTTCAGACTCCATAAAACTAGCTGTTCGTTCTTGGGGAAATGTATATCTATGTTTAACAAACTTCCGCAAGGTGTCATTGATTTGCCTTTATATAAATTTAAAAACCATATCAAAAAGACACTCATGAGTAAAGGTTATTATAAAGTAAGTGACTATCTTAATGATCACACTATTTGGGAATAGGGACACTGTTCATAGAGCCATGTTTGGTAACATTATTTATAATTATTTATAATATTGTATTATTTTATATGTGTATGTAAACATACATACAACTGTAATCGTATTAGGTATGATTGTATGTTATACTATATTATATTTTTATATTATATTGTTATAATTATTAACATTGAAAAGAGGAGATAAAAAATAGACCTTCAGAGTTTCTTGCCTGTTCTTCTCGAGAAGGCTCTCCCAATTTCCGAACAGGTGTCGAGTCAATATATTTTTTCTTTTTTTTTCCTTATACGTACGTACGGACAAGGTTTTTGTTTTTTTTTTTTATTTAAGTTTTTTCTTTGTTTTGTTGACGTCAATAAGTGCCTGTAAAGGTCTATCCAACTAATATTATAAATGCGAAAGTGTGTTTGTTTGTTTTTTGTTTGTTTGTTTGTTACCTCTTCACGCTTAAACTACTGTGGACCGATTTCAAAATTCTTTCACCTTTTGGAAAGCTACATTCTCCCCGAGTAACATAGGCTACTTTTATCCTGGAAAAATCGACAGATCCCACGGGATGCGCAATAAAGGCTTCGCTCAAACTACTGCACAGATTTTTATGCGGTTTTCATCAATAGATAGAGTGATTCTTGAGGAGTTTTGCGGCATTTTTTATCTCGGAAAAACGGATAGTCCCACGGGAAGCGCGATAAAATCTTCGCACCATAAACCGACTTCCGCGTATATGTAGCCGTGGGCAAAAGCTATGATCCTTAACCCTCTATACACCCAATCCCGAAATCCACGCGGGCGAAGCCGCGGGCAGAAAGCTAGTGTTGAATAAATATTATTTTGATTTTTGATTTTGAGTAAGGTACTAATGCTCGCATTCATCTCATCACT
This sequence comes from Scirpophaga incertulas, assembly GCA_036419045.1. Taxonomy (NCBI): domain Eukaryota; kingdom Metazoa; phylum Arthropoda; class Insecta; order Lepidoptera; family Crambidae; genus Scirpophaga; species Scirpophaga incertulas. The sequence goes on from CM071637.1 coordinate 24,472,396, forward strand.
TCATCGCAAACTAGTAAAAAAACATATTAGTAAAATTTCTTGTTACTATTCAAAGTTAAAAGACAAAAGCAATGTTCATGAAATTGTTAAGATATTATAACAATGAATATTAAAAATGTATAGCGGGATACCTGTTAATATGAAGCCCCAGGTCAATGCGTAACATATAACACTAAAACCTTGAGCACTATCTTAGATTCACCCATACGAATGAAAGATGGCACTTCCTTGTCTGTTTTCTGTGTGGAACTCTATTAATGTCTCCTAATTCTCATACACGAAATAAGATATTCCTATTTAAATTAAACTATATTTACTGGCTGTATTGCTCGAATATAATAAAAGAAGACAATGTGAAAGGTTTCTGTAATGCGACGAAAGACCACTCTTGACTTACCTTTCGTTAAACTTTCGTATTTCTCGAATATGCTTGAGAATTGGAGCATTATTTCCGATTCCCTTCTTCACGATAAATTGAAATTATATGCGAGCAGCGTCCGGTATAAATTGTATGAAAATCCATATCTCTAAAGTTTTAAAGGCCAAATAAATTGTTATGTAAACTCATATCTTACGTGTTCTTAAGAATGGAACAACTTTTTACCTTGAAACATGGCAGCTAACGAAGTAAGTTACTAAAGGTTTTATTTGTATTTCGAACTGACTTGCAAAAAGAAAGCTGTTTACTGAAAAATAACAAAACTGTTGACAAACCTATACGTCAATTTGTGAAAAGAGATAAAATGAGATGTCAAGATTGTTCTGCATCGCTCCATTACTACATAGTTTTATTTGAATAATATTAATATAATAATAATAATATTTATATCTATATTAATTTGAATAATTGTCTGATATGTTTAATTTTTTTTTGTTATTCATCTTTGATTTTGTAAAGTAATTGTATATTTTTCAAATAACTTTCTGTCTTTGTATTACATAGTTTTAATACTGTTGGTTTATCAAGCTTCTTTTGGCCTATGATGGTTTAGTTAATGGTTGAGCATGTATTTTTAATAATATGAAAAACCAATGTAGTCAAAACTAACTAAAAATAAACAGCATGAATCTTTACAGGATCTCCGATCTATTAATTTATTGTGATATTAATTTTGTAAAAGTATGAAAAGTGTGTGTTGTGAAAGTGTATAAAGTGACAGTATGATAGGTCTGTGACCAACTAATTGAATACATAGTTGACAATACTGTCCGTCCTTATTTTCAGCCTAGCTTTAATAATTTCAGATATTAAATTCAGGGTATGATCTATGTCATGTTACTATTGAACTTTGGTGATGTACAGACGTCAATATTTCTACAAGAACTGGCCGATTATACAATTGATTAGGTCGATTAAAAAGATTATTAACTACTTGTCTCTTAGGAATAAATATATGTAATTTTCTCATGCAGATGGTGACAAAATCTGTTGGACAAATTTCGCAGTAAGATAATAGATACAGGGCTCCATTTTGGGGTCAATCCCCTACATTCAGCTCACACATCACAGATAATATAAAACACCATCTCTATGCCGACAACCTACAGATTTATTAGTCACTATGGTGAGAATAAAACTGTAGTGCAGTATAGTATAGTACAGTATAGTAACTGTACTTATGTAGCTGCTTGATCAAACTAAAATTGCCCAACTCTAAACCTAAAAAAATCAAAATTATTGTTTGGAAGTAGGATAAATTTAAAATGGAGTAAAGAGTTTTAGAAAGAAAAGAAGCTGACGATGACCGAAACGCAGTAGGTAAAAGGGTACACAATAGTTTATATCGATTTAAATTACCGTATCTTATCTGTGTTGTGAGGTTAAAGTAATATTGTACAAATGATTTGTGCTTAAAGTTCAATTATCAAGATATTGTGTAGGATTTTTGTCTATTGGCCAGGTCCAAGCCGGTCATTTACGGAGTCCAAAACTTTTGTGCATGTTTTTGTTATTAGGTACCCGTATTAGGCCGTTACTCAATTCAGTCAACTTGCTTAATGTGGAAACTCGTAAGAAATTACATATCCGTTGTTTATATTTAATGTAATAAATACATAGAAACCACTATATATACAAGAAGTTGATATGGGCTGTAGAAAAGCAACATTTTATGAAAAAGTCGTTACATCTTCTCGACCCCCAAACATCGGTCTGTGGCCTTTCCAGGTTCTTTCATATTTGCTGTCTCTCGTTGCTGAAATGTCTCCGCATAGACACGTAAACAAAAACAAAGGACATTGTTCAATTTTGGCCTAAGAACCGATGTGAATATAAATTATGCTATAATTTTTATTTATTTTTATATTATTTGAAACATATTTTAGTATTCCACGGACACTTCAAATAAATAAATTCCAAATAAAAAGTTGGGTCACAATTATTGATGCCGTATAAAATGTTTTCCGTCAGCCAGTGCTGCCAGTTTCGGAAGATTTCGCGATTTCGGTAAATACGGATCGAATTGAAAACCTCCTTCTTTTTGAAGTCGGTTATTAACATTAGTTGATAACGCTTTATTCATTTAAATACCTAAATTGACTAGCTAGAAAAAAACTAGTATTATATATTTTTTTAAGCGAAATCGCGAATTTCTAGCTTGGCATTCAAGTATTATAGTTTTCGTAATTGGCAGCACTGGTGTACTTCATACCTTATCTGTGTCCGTTTCATTTAATTTTTGATTGCTTTGCGACTATAGTTTCTTTTGTGATTTTCTATGCGTTTCATGGTTTTATTCTAACAACTTTGGCTTGATTACGGACTCCGATTACATTGCGTAGGTACTTGGTAGACTCGGATGTGTGTAAAGGACTGGATTTTGTAAAATGATATTTGTCAAAGAGTCATCTTAAACTTGACTAGGTACTATCTCTTTTCCTAGTATCTAGTAGAGTAGTCCTTTCTTAGTTCTAGAAGAGAACATATATAGTTGTGCATAGTATTGTTAATATTACTTTGATATTACTACTCTGATATTTCACGCAAGGTTGGTAATTTTTTATTTATAACCTCAAAATATTAACTTTTTTCGTAATTATTTTAGTTTCCTGAAGTGTCCGTTCGTGAAAACTTATTTCATAGGATTCCATATAATTTTAAGAGTCACTTTCGATTCGAACGGTTCTTAGGCAGAACATGTATGGAGCCGGGACAATGTCCTTTACATTTATGAAACATCACCATTATTCCATCATTTGTTAGGTACTTATACAACAAGATATAACGTCATTTTTTTGCTGTGCTTACTTACTTGAAGTTTTCTCCCGACTTATTTACACGGAATAGAGATTTTGATTAACAACCGAGAGGGTGCGTCAAAGGATCTCGTACAGTCCAATCCACTACAGCATTTTTTTCTGGAAAAATAGACGGTCGCTTTTAATTAACTGTACTGAATAATACATACATACAAGTAAATAGAAGTGGAAGCTATGTTTTTATTTTATTCGCTACGTTGACGTTATATATCACTATAATTCAGCCATAAAAATGATAGAAATTTAATTTCGGAAAATTGATCAGCATTGTCTTTTATAACACTTTGATGGCAATTTTAGTTGCAGTCAGCATCGGCGTAATCAGAAGTCATGAGTTTTAAAAATAAACAGAAATGTTAATGTACTTAACATTAACATTTCAGTATATTTTTTTATTTAAAGACGACGAGGTCAAATACAATAAAGAAAAGATAGCAATTAAAGCACATTATGAATTAATTATTAAGTTAAGAGTAGAAAGAGGTAAATAAATATCATATTGTATCGTATTAAATATCACATATTGAAACAAATTGAATAAAAACCAACAACGAGTGCATAAAATTATCAATCAAATTACGGGTTATATAAAATTAATTAAAAAATAACTAATGTGATTCATCCTGAACCTGTCAAAGTCACAACAGAAATATAATATTATCTTTTTTTATATCTGTCTGCTAGAAATGGTCGTTTATTGTTTTCTAATTTATCTATATCCGATGAATCCGGAGGTTTTCGATACTCAAAATACGTACTAATAATCCTACAACTTATATTCAAATGTCACTTACACTTGATACACGTACGCACGTACATAAGTAAGTAAATTCATTTATATATATATATATATATATATAAATGAATTTACTTATATACGTGCCTTTTTTAATTATATTTTTTTTTAATCTTATTAAGCCTTATACCATATTGGTTAAGCCGGCTACAAAATAATTTACATGTATTGACATAATTTCGCTACTTACTCTCCGGAATAACACTGCTTCATTGTCACTCCACCGAACAGTGTGTGATTCCCACAAACTTTTGTTGACCGTTATTTTTATGTTTTTTACCTTTATTTGTCTCTTGTCAAGTTAAATTGCCGTCCTGTATTTTAGTTTCATTTATTAATACGTCGCCAACGCCGCAAACGGGCGAATCTCATTTAAGAAAATTGTTCAGAAGAGCAAAAAAACGTTTTTTTTCCCCCGATGGCGTGCATATTTTAGCTGTATTTCAGAAAAAAAACTGTGATAAAAATCAATTGTAATAGGAGACGTAGCTACTAAATTAATACAGCAGTAATATTTTACATTGCTGTATTTTAGACTGTTTTGTATGAAGTTCGCCCCTTTGCGGCGTCGGCGACGAATAATTAATCCTTTCTATTTGTAGTAATTAAGAATAGAGAGATTTCATAGAAAATAAAATGCCTCGTAAAATTCTCAGACATGATTTTTAATAGCAACTGGACATTCCAAATTGGTTAAAGAGAATTCTAATTGCACAGATAATTAAGTTCTACAATAATTTAACATACTTAATGAAATTAAGTATTTATATAGTTTTTGATGCAATTCGAATAAATATACATACATATAGATATTTTAATATATAGTTTGCTTTATCTATCAAGTGTAAGTGACATTTGAATATAAGTTGTAGGATTATTAGTACGTATTTTGAGTATCGAAAACCTCCGGATTCATCGGATATAGATAAATTAGAAAACAATAAACGACCATTTCTAGCAGACAGATATAAAAAAAGATAATATTATATTTCTGTTGTGACTTTGACAGGTTCAGGATGAATCACATTAGTTATTTTTTAATTAATTTTATATAACCCGTAATTTAATTGATAATTTTAGGCACTCGTTGTTGGTTTTTATTCAATTTGTTTCAATATGCGATATTTAATACGATACAATATGATATTTATTTACCTCTTTCTACTCTTAACTTAATAATTAATTCATAATGTGCTTTAATTGCTATCTTTTCTTTATTGTATTTGACCTCGTCGTCTTTAAATAAAAAAATATACTGAAATGTTAATGTTAAGTAGATTAACATTTCAGTTTATTTTTAACTCATAAATGACTTCTGATTACGCCGATGCTGACTGCAACTAAAATTGCCATCAAAGTGTTATAAAAGACAATGCTGATCAATTTTCCGTTTTATCACAAGCAAATATTTATTTACATTCCCGTACGTTTCATTTATTTGATAGCTGTGGAGATGCAGAAGTTTTAAGAGCGTCATAATTTAGGCAGTTTTCAGTTACTATAAAACGTTTTATTGTTCATCTGAATACACAGCCAAATGGGTATTGAATAATAAAAATTGAGGCTATGCTACTTAGGTTCCTGTGTATAGCTGCTTATGATTTTATTTCCTAGCTATATATGTAGGAGCTTAATGGGTTCCTGATTGTACCTAACAGGACTTAATCCAATCCCACCCCTCACCCAACCAACAACTGATGAAGAGATTCTGACGCTCCCCACCAACCTGTAGTGACTTGGGCATTCTAATAAATAACAAAAATAGGTAGAGTGGTACTCAGTATTGTTTATATATCTCTTATTGGTGAAGGCTGTAGAATGCATTGCGGGTGTACCTGTAAATACTACGATGACTATTTCTTGATCTTTATTCTCGTCAGTTTAAATTTTTAAGTGAACCATTATTTCTACAATAGAGCGACCTGTGCAAAAATCACATAACTCCAATTCCATTCCAATGTGATCAATAATCTTGCAAATAAATACCTCGACAAAGAACTTAAGAACTCGATGACTGACCAATGGCTGTTTGCGCAATGGGGCGTCGCTGGGTAGTGGGTAGCTGCAGTGATGCGTGTATCCGGCACCGTGACGAACTGATCCATTAGCTATTCTTGTTCATAATAAAAAACCCAACTTCATATGGCTCTTTCTAAACTCTGCGTATGAACTATTCCCTCATGAGACCTAATTCGATGTAGCAATAAGGACCAATCTCAGTAGCTTGAAGAAACCGGGATCTTTCTATCATTGCACTACTTTTTGACCCCATTAATGATTACCCTGGTTTCATGGCTTCATTCATTTCTGACCAATAGAGTTTGATATACCCGCATATCTGCTAGATTTACGTTTTAAGGTTAACAGTAATGTGAACAACTTGGAACAATAAACAAATAGACATAAAATATATTTTGTAGTGTGACAAATTCAATCAAACTCGAGCTGTATAACATAATCCCGAAACAAATACTAAGCGTGCCAACATGATAATGTATTGACGGTCGCACTGACCCATTATCCCTAACACCGGTGGCTTTGCCGAATTAGACCGGTATTTATAGCGGTCCAGCGATTCCCATGATGATAACATGCAATTGGACTGGGCCGCGACACTCGTTCATATCCATTAGCCACCTCGGTTTAATATTATGGTATTATTGCCCTCAAGATAAATTCACTATAAGTTCCGGTGTTTTGCTATAATTTACTTTATTAATGTTGCCACAACTCGATAACTAATATTATTGTTTATATTATCAAGCTATTGTCATCAATATGTCGGCCTCTTTTGTAGTTGTTCAAAAATCTTCACACACCTTTGAATTTCTCAGCAAAAGTACGCATGATGCCTAACGATGCTTACCTTAATCGTAGAAGCGTCAGATAAATGTCCATATAATATTAAAATATGAAAAACGCATAAGTATATAGAAGGATCGACCCCAGATCGGAAGAAATACTGATACGTCGTCCAGTGCCAAAACCACAACGCAACTGATGCTCATATAATTAATCTACATACGAGTACACTATCCTCATTATAATCAACCTACGTTCATCCAGTGCTAGACATACTACATTTTTTATCACTGATCGTCTGTTATATCTTTCATTCAATTGTTACTGTACGTCGTGCGCATATACGGATGGTTGCACTTTCAAAAATATCTGCCAATAGTATTTAATTAGGTCATACTATCTGACCAAAAAACAATTAACTTTTCGAACACAAAAGACTTCACCAGCAGCTAGTCCGTCGTGTTTATGGCATTAACAATATCAAAACTTTATGAAAGCCAACTAACGCATCGAGGAAGAGGGTGAGACAATGGATCCACGTTTTTGCCGGTTAAAAGCCAAAACTTGTCGAGTGTTGACCCCACGAAACAAATGACTCGAGTTCCTGAAGTGGCTCACTACTCTAATACCATAACTTTGCAACGGTTCAGTATGTTATTTCTCTCAGAGGGCTCTTTTAATTACCGCCGGCTCCTCCATGTATCATAAATTATAATGGAGCTTGAGGTGCGCCACCGTCAGTACATAAGATCAGAATGCGTTATAGTATTCAGAGGGAATATTAAGTGCTACATATATTATGTTTAGACCTAAAATACTATGATCAGGCTGTTGAAATAATTAATTTTCAAGTTCAATTAAATCGTTGCTCACTTGTGCTGATATTAACTTACTATGTACAGTAGATTCTATTTATATTTTATCGGATAATATAAATTAATTCTGTATTTTCTTTATCTTTCAGAGTTTTTTTCAGAGTTTCTTGCCTGTTCTTCTCGAGAAGGCTCTCCCAATTTCCGAACAGGTGTAGAGTCAATATTTTTTTTTCCTTATTCGTACGTACGGACAAGGTTTTTGTTTTTTTTAAGCTTGGTGGATTTAAAATAGACAAAAGGAAAAATAAAGCTTGCAAAATTTGTCTCCTTTTTTCCTATATCCATCTCTTTCTTTCCTATCCAATGCACACTTATATATAGGCGCATGCGGCGCCTCCTATGGACAAGTTGTTCGTCGTTCTTTGAGTGAAGTAAGAGTAACTCTCATGATATCGCGCCGCTACCAAGTCCGCACTGGGCACGTGCTAGTAATAATAAAAAATTGTGTGTATCTTCTTGTTTGTCTTGTGATAATATAGCCTTACGCCTCGCCGCCAACGCTGAACTATAAGGAACGAGTTACCATCAGAAAATCACGTAAGTGTGCATTAATTTTCCATCCTTAGGAGCTGCGATTGTGTCTTTTCTTTTTTCCTTTATTGCAGCTTTGATCCATCCATTGATATTTTAATCTAAAGTTACGTAATTTTGCAAGTGCTGATTTTATTAACTAAAGTATATTATTTACCGCGAAAAAATACAGTCCACAAAATTATTCTAATTTGATAAATTACCACCAAAAAAGCTTTTTTTTGTTGTGTATGTTTTGACGTCAATAAGTGCCTGTAAAGGTCTATGTTGAATAAAGATTATTTTGATTTTGATTTTTATTTATTTTCCTCTAACAATAGAGAGGTTTTACCAAAACAAGGAGATGCGTTTACAAATTAGGCCTAAAAAGCCACTTTAACTCTTCAACCCCATTTTGAAGCTTCTGCACAGACGAAACCGCTGTATATATTATATTAAATCTATAAAATACTCAATTGTATAGCGATGGTACAGCTATCTTGAGTTTCTTTATTCTGGATAGTAACTAAAGGCTACGAATATGGAAATCAAATTTAATTTATTGTTTTTAACAGCGAAAGTTTCAAACACTATTGACATGAATTTAATTGAATTAAATTGTTCAGTTCACTTCAAGAGAATAGACACATGAAAGATGTACACGTTTAGGAGACCAGTACTCTGACCCATAAACTTATACTCATAAACATAAACTCTGACGTATAAAAACATAAAATATGTTAATAACATAGGTCAATCTGTGGCTTTGGGTAGACTTTGAAGTAACCAGTCTTCGGGCGCATGCAATTAAGAGGCCTTTATAGCCCGTCGTATGGCCTTTTTTATTACGGGACGTTTAAATAATTTTATGAGATTGCGTAGCCGAAATTACCCTATTTTCTTTTTAAAACAACGTTACTTTACATTCAATTTTTAGTCGTTCTCGAGATTTCAGCGTGTTGCTCTAAATTGGGTTCTAGATGTTCCTACTGAACCTTTTATGATCTGACTACTTTAGTTATATAGTAATTGTCGCCGTAAGCTTGTGAGCTTTCAACTAGCTCTTCTTTGCAGCAAACAAAAGACTCCAGGAAATGAAATTAATATTTTTAAAACTTTTCTTACAATTTTCTGTCTGAATACTAGTCAAGTCAGGAAAGTATTTACCAAAAACCATAAATTACAAATTTCCACCTATAGCGGTATTCATGTTACATAATGAAAAGTATTTATAGGTATAAACTGTAATACATATTATTGTATTAAATGTTTACGCATTGTAGCACAAGATGGGGAGACTTGGTGAAGATAGACAAGAGAACCAAAGAAAATGTGAAACATTGATTGGATTTCATTATAATACTCGTATGCGAGTGATTTATATAAAGAGGGGTTTGGCTACTTGGATCAGAAACCTAGAAAATAATAACCTGTAGATTTTAGTTATATTTTAGTAATTGAAATCTATACTAATATTATATATTAGTTGACCACGTTAATAGCAACTGGTTCAAAATGAACAAATATTTATCGAAAAAGGCTACGGCCTATAATATTACACCAATAAGAACGGAGCGCCAATAAACAATGTGTCCATGTGGGCTAAACCGTAGGCGGGCGGCTAGTAAAAATTTAATATGTCATTAAGGGTTAGGCGCTGAGCGGCGCGCCTAACTCTTAATAACATCTTTTTACTAAAGCTCAAACTGCACACGCCTCATTTTTATATTTGTTATTTGTATATGTTAGATGGTACTATATGCTACTTTGGATTTTATCTATTCTTATCACGTACATTGCAACTTGGACACCGACTTGTTCTTGTTCTCCACAACAGTCTTAGCTTATGGGATTGTACGCTGGTATACATTTGGGTCCCTGAACGGTTAGATTTGTTTACATATAAAACCTCGTTAGCTCCGAGGACTTCTTTGCTATGGCAGATATATTTTTCTTCAACATACTTATGATTAAATTGTCGTAAGCGTCGAGTCGTACTGTATTTATTTAGTTGTTCATTTATTTTATACTATCAATACCTTTATCTATAGAGGCGGACTTAATGGTATCGGTCTATCAATTAACTTTCGGGTGACACACAGAAGTAAAGGCACTAAATGCAAAATACTGATTATAAGTATTAGTCAAATATATAAAAATAAACAACATCGAAAGATAGTATTAGTTTTATATATAAAATACAAATAAATAGGTATATATTTTAATACAATATATTAATTTTATGTTTTCCTAGAGAACTATTATTAAAACGATGATTTAAAGAAAATCTAATCGTTGAATGATGTAATAATTCAAGCGATGCAACGTCCGCAATTTGCTTTAAAATTCTGTGTGTTTATATATTTTCTAAGTCAGGAGGGGGAACATTCCAAAGAGGAAACAACTTTTCTAGTAAAGAAGTTGTATAATCACAGTTATATCAGAAAGAAATAAAAAAAAATAATAGGTTACAGAAATCTTTATCATATTACTACTTTACGTTTCTCGTGTGTGCTACCTTAGAATTGGACATGGTTTTTTTATCCCCGTTTATTTAAAGAGTCAACTGCTGGATAATTATTGTGGTCTGCGAGAATTGTGAACAAATCTTTTATGATCTGAGCCATGACTAAGATATCATCACAGTATAAGCCAACCCTCTTTCTATGTTCGGGTGATTATTCCTTCATCCACCAAGCTGGCGCAATGCAGATTAATCGATTACAGAGACATGTTTGAATTTCTTGACAGATGTATGCAGCTATATGTTATATGTCATACAATGTTTTTATTTGTAGTGGAAGCGTCATATAGACGTACATAGGTAGTACAATTCTAACATTCATAGCAGGAACGACCTCGAGCTTCTCGATTCCCAAAAAGAGTAGTGCCGAGACCACAGTGCCAGCAACGTTATTACTTCTTAAATAAAACTATAATGAAATAATGTAAGAATTTACATTTATTTTTATAAAATTTTACATAATATTTACATGTATGATACGTCTGCGTTAATGTAGTTGCTTATAGAGACATTAAACATAAAACTAATGCATATTCGAAAATATTAAAATGGTTTTAAGCAACAAAATCAAAAAGTACCAGTTATCTATATTAAACGTACACAGCTGATGGCCTATGAAATTCGACTTGCGCCATTTACCATCATTGCGTAACAGTTGGGTCCCATTGTGTCCTCTGAAATTTTAATCTGACTTCTAAAACTACAATAAATATTTTAATTAACACAGGTTCTAATTAACAGAGGTTTTAACGTCTTACGGGAGTGATGCTGATCATGTAAACAGCAAAGAAATCTAGGTATAGAATTTTACACAGACTTAGAACAAAGAAAAAATATTGAGATATTAGGTTTACAAATTTTGAACAGTAGCTGTTAGAGTCAATAAAAGAGATTATGGAATTGTTGACGATATTTCTCATTTATAATATGAATAGGATTTCAAAGTAACTTATCCGAAACAGTGTCGATTACTAAATCTTCATAAATAATGCATGCAAACTCAATCATGTCCAACGCCCAGATCACATGTCCAAACATGTAATGGTTTGGCAAGTCGGATTTATATCATATCCATCAAACCCAAAGGAAAATTGGCAGCGAAAGGGTCATGCCGAATATTTCAATACTCCGTTCACGTCTTTTTAGGATTGCCATGTGTGCAGCTTACGAATGCGAGGACCGCAACATACAACATATATACTATATTAATATTCCTTAAATGTCTATCTGAATATCCCTACTAATATTATTAACGCGAAAATTTCTATGGATGTATATGTATGTGTATATGTTTGTTACTCTTTCAAGTTAAATTGTTTCAATATTATAGCTTATACATCAAAATAACACATAGGTTACAATTTATAAAGATATACGCTACGTTAATATTAATACTACGCAGACAAACTCGTGGACACTAGCTAGTCTTATATATAAAAATGAATCGCAAAATGTGTTGGTAAGCTCATAACTCAACAACGCCTGGACCAATTTGGCCAATTCTTTTTTGTTAATGTTCGTTGAAGTTCAAGGAGGGTTTCTACAATGAGGAAAGTTCGAATATTTATCGGAAATACCCTAAAAACAGCCATTTGTTTTCCCATGCAAACGTTTTCTAACTAAAACGTACAGTCGATTTGAGCTTTATTGTTATTGTATACAGTTCATATTGCAAGCACTCACTGTTGTCTATGCAATGAAGGTGTATTCCTAACATCAAAGAGTCAATTTGCGCTTTATTAACGCTACATATAGTTGAAATTCAATCATATCTATCAAAACAGTGTGCGTGCGTGCGTTGGAGCACAGAATACATCGTTGGAGGATTTAATGTCACGTTCCAAAATTGAATAGCCACAAAATGTAATAGGTCATTTAGACTTTTTTTGCGATTTGGTTGGCTATGCGACATTATCTATAAAATAATTAGGAACAAAAAACTGCCACTGTACAAATCTTTTTGACAGGACGAAGTCTGTCGGGTCCGCTAGTTACCAATAAAACTGGTGCCTGATAATACTAAATTGTATATTGTATGACAATATTTCTGTCTTTTGACTGAAGTTTATGTTTGTATAATAAGTAAGGTATAATAGAGAAGTTTATTATATATAGAAGGATAATTAAGATCCAAATGTGGATAACCTAAACAAAAGTATTGACCACGAGTCTAAAAAAAGAGGCGTGAAAAAGCATATTTTGGGCCGGCAGGGATAGGGCAGGTAGAAAAGTGGAGTAACGTCACTATTCTATCTGTCATCTCATTTGGACCTCTTTCACCGCTAACATCAGGCGGGAGGAAGTCATTTGCCAGGCCTAGTATATACATACATAAAATAGTACATTATGATACTAGTGTGCAAAGTTGTCCATTGCATACGAGGCGGTATTGGTCGCGCGAGCCGTAAGGTGAGCGCGACAATTTAGCCGAGGATGCAATTAACAATGCTCACGAGTTTCATACGACGTTTTTCAACACAAGTTGAGCAAAAAAGCTAATAAAATGCAAATTTTTATTTATTAAAACAATTAGTAAATGTACAATTTGCGAAGTGATACTGTAACAGATTTTGCGGGCATTTTTACGGTTTGAGATATAAATTTACATTCAACAAACTTGCATTGAGGTGCGATAGTAATCAAAGATTCACTAAAATTTTATTTAAATACATTATATTATCATATGCTGTTCTTGAATTTATAAATTTTGGCTGAATGATAATTTGACTCGTGCCTGTATGCCGATGCCGCCATTACACTGAGCGGCGCGCGCATGCGCGATTGCGCGGTAAAAATGAAAGTTGGTTGTTGCCGTTCAAGAACATTATTGCGCTTTTATAACTTTTCTTCATTGATACATATTAAACATTAGAATACATTTGTTCGAGAATAAGAAAGCGCTACCAAGAACAAATTAAGAAGCCATTGTGTTCAAGACGGTGGTAGGTGCAGGGTTGATCTTCAGCAGAAGAGACAAAGTCGATTGAAATAAGAAAGCGTCGTTTTGAAATACAAGTCCCACATACGAGACTATTTATTCTTGACTACACCAATTGAACACTGTTACACTATTTTATTCTACGCCGGTATGTACAGTCACGGCCGGGCCTTTGTTTCACAGGGATTCCGAACTACGGGAAACCTGGAGCACTATTACTCGTTGAGCACTCACTTTCACAGCACTACTATTACTTGCTGACTACTTGCTGACTACTTGCTGACTACTTGCTGACTTCTTGCTGTGCTTCGTCTCGAGGTAGACTGACTCAATGGCGTTTTTTTTTTTTTTTTTCCCACGGGGGACGGTAGTGAATCCTCATAGGGGGCGCGCCACCACAGTGGTCGCTATTGACAACCCCCTGGTGCTCGGACGACCTCGCACCGGATACCACCCGCAACCGGTCTACGGCGGATGGTTATGTTGGACTCCAGCAGAAGGCCAGCCTACCAACTAAACACTACCTACAGCCTTTGGTCGGGCAGAAAGCCTGGGACCCTATCGGCTTGAACTAACGCTCCCGCCCTCCAGAACGGGGCGGTGCACACAGCGTAGCCTCAGGAGAGTGCGTACGCTCTTAAATGGGATCGGTTGCCAGAGTGGTCCGAATAGTATAACGTGTGCGCTGATGCACTTAACTACTAAGCTAACTACACAGTTGTTGGTGTGTGGTTGCTACTTACGTGCTCGTGGAGTTTGGCGACGCAGAAGCCGCCTCAAGTAGCCTGTTGAGCTTAGTTGTTATTGTGTCTGGCGGGTCTGTTAACACGTGTTTGGGACGGCGGATGCGGTCAGAAACAACGTAGTTGGACGCGTTTTTAATGAGCGGATTGGGGTGGGCGGATGCGGCTTTGAAGAAGCGCTCCGAGCATGCTTTTAGATGTTGTTGTACGGTCGGCATGTCTACGTCTCTATGGAGATCGTGACGACGAACATAGTAAGGAGCCCCGGTGGCTCGGAGTAGAAATTTATTTTGCACGACCTGCATGCTGTGTAATATGTTTGGATTCGTGTGCGCGAACACGGGAGACGCGTATGTCATCACCGGCCGAATGCACACTTTGTATAACGTACGCTTATTGCGTAGGGACATTTTGGAGTTCGTGCCGAACATGTTCCCTAACCGATGCATATAAAATTTCGCGCGGTTCACTACGTTGCGAATGTGCGGACGGAAGGTGAGCCGTTTGTCCAGGGTGACGCCTAGGTATTTAACAGAGCGCTGCCACGGTATGGTCGCGCCCTGCAGGCGGATGTTATCGGTCCCGTATGGAACTACCCGAGTCCGTTTCCGGCCATCCAGGCAAATCGCGGACGATTTGTCCGGATTTACCTCGATGCGCCAGAGACGGAACCAGTCTGCCAGCTCATCTACCGCCCGCTGCACACGCTTCGTAGTGTGCGCGAGGCATGTACCTTTACTGTAAAGTGCGGTATCGTCCGCAAATAAAGCTAACTCGACACCTTTCGGAGGTGTCGGGATGTCAGTCGTATAGACTGTGTAGAGTGTAGGTGAGAGCGTGGAGCCTTGAGGGACCCCTGCTTGGATGAATCGCGACGAGGACAGAGTGCCCTCGTGTTTGAATTTAAACGTTCTGTTAAGCAGGAACGTTTGTATTATTTTAACTAAGCGGTCGGGCGTGCCGCTGCTATAAAGTTTATAAATGAGCCCGGTGTGCCAAACTTTATCGAAGGCCTTGGCGACGTCGAAGAATACCGCCGCTGTGATCTTTTTTCTAGGGTAGAAGCCTTCTAAGGCGTACTCTACTATGCGATGCACCTGCTGAGGGCAGGAGTGCTTAGGTCGGAACCCGAATTGTTCGGGTCTAATGACATTATTCGAGAAGAGATGCTCTTTTAATCGAGCTAAAATAAGTCGCTCATACACCTTCTCCCTAGAGCGCTTTCCCTGGTTTGGGGATGCCTATGACAATTGCTTCCTTCCACGCTTGCGGAAAGTAGCACTTGTCATAGCAGGCATTGAACAGGACTGTCAGAATCGTGAGAAACTGACGTGGTAGGGATTTGAGAGCCTTATTGGACACACCGTCAGCGCCGGGCGCTTTCCGGTTGTGTAGACCCTTGATGACGTTGAAGACTTCATCGGTGGTAATCGGGTCTGAGGGAGGGCTCTCGGGTGGATCTAACTGAGTCCTCCGGAGGACTTCTGTTTCGACCCGCGCTATATGAGCGGGGTCGCAAGGTTGGGTGCTAACTGAGCATTGTGAAGCAATGCTGTCGGCGAAGCATTCGGCTTTTTCGACGTCGTCAAAGGCCGTTGTTCCGTCCGGACGGTTTAATGGTGGTACGTGTTGTATCGCGTCGCTGCGGAGCGACTTTGCGATTCTGTAATACGCGGTGTGCGAAGGTCTAATGTCGGCCATGAGGTCTTCCCATTGCGCGTTTCTAAACTCTTTGAGTTTTGCCTTTACTTCCCGCTGAAGGCGGTTGGCGGCTTACACTCACGAGTAGGATAGAGGGCGGCCCTCCGGAGGGCTGCCTTCTTCCGTTGCAACAGGTCGGAGAGAGCTCGCGGGAGCTTACGCCGGGGTACGGGTACCTCGCGGACGTTGTCTTCGACTGCCTTTTGGATCTTAGATGTTATTGACGACACTGCGTTGTCTATCTCGGTGTTGTTCGATAGACAGTCCGCCTCGAGAGAGATGGTATTGTTCTCGATCGCGGTCGCAAGTGTGTCGTGGAATCCTTGCCAGTTGGTAATTCGCTTTGTTAGCGGTGGCTGTATCGCTTGAGGCCCTAGGATCAGTGATACCGGTCTGTGGTCTGAACCTAGGTCGTCCAGCGTACTGATAGAAGTAAGTCTTAGACCTACGCTTCTAATTAGGGCGAAGTCTAGGACGTCCGGTCGCGAGTTCCCGTTGGCCGGGTAGTGGGTGGGCGTCAGAGGCGCCAGGTGGTCTAGATTAAGCTCGTCTAGGATGGTGATTAGACGTGAGCCATTAGTGTTTGTAAAGTTACAGCCCCAGTCGATATGTTTGGCGTTGAAGTCGCCGAACATTACGACTGGTCCGCCTAGTCCTAGTATGGCTTCAAAGTCGCTTTTTAGGGCTTCTTTTTGCGCTGGTATGTAGACTGACGCGACATAGACGGGCTGATGCCCTGTCATCGCCAGTCTGCATACCGTCGCCTCCATATTTCGGACGGTCGGTGTGGGAATAGGCGTGCAGTGAAGCTGCTTCCTATAGTATATCGCGGTTCCGCCGCCGCGGCGGCCTATTCTATCATTACGGGTGAGTTTGAACCCGGGAATGGTAAGACCTTTCCGGTCGCTTGGTTTGAGCCAAGTCTCCTGAACTAATAGTAGGTCGGTAGGGTTGTCCTTCACGAACTCCTTTAATTCTAATACGTTCGCTCGAAGTGAGCGTGCGTTAAATGACACTAGTGAAAGGCCGTCTGGTTTGATACGGCCGTGGGACAGAGGCAGATTCCCCTGGCTGGCGTTATGGATATTGCTATTGTTGTTATTATTAGCCATTTAGAAAATTAATAGCTGTGGTTTATTTAACTGAGGCCAGAAGGGCCGCGTTTTGCAAGTATAAGGTGAACAGTTCGAAGTCTGTCTTTGCAGCTTGGAACTGTTTGGCAACTGTGCGTATTTTCGTGAAATCTATACGCTGTGCCATGTTGTGTAAGTACATTAGAGCCTCCATGTCGGAGTCGACGGAGTCGACTGTGGAGGGCTCTTTGTTGGTATTAACATTAATAATGGCCGGCTCCGGCTGAGGGCCGGGTGCCGGTTGTTTCGCAGCCACTTGTTGTGCGGGCCGCTTACGCCACGAGAGTGGCGAGCCGGTTGCCGCGGGCTTTGTTGGCGGTGGTGGTGCCTGTGGAGGAGCCTGAGGAGGAGCCTGAGGCCTCCTTGGACGCATGGCCGGAAAATCGGCCTCTGTCAGGAAAAATTCGCGATTGCGTCTGCCGCGGCCTCGTCCGCCGCGCCGCCCGCGTGACTTGGGTGCTTTGGGGCACCCACGCCAGTTGGCGGTGTGGCCTTCTTGGCCGCATAAGACGCAATAGACGGGTTTACCGTCTCCTAACTTTGTTGGGCATTCGGCCGTTAAGTGAGAAAGAAGGCACTTAACGCACCTTGGTGGGGCCGTACAATTGGTCGAGCCATGACCATACTGCTGGCACCGGTGGCATTGACCGGGGCCTTGATTTCGCGGGGCTTCGACGTAGACGCCGACGCAGCCGCATACCGTAACTTCGCGAGTTCGGTAGATCTCGCGACCTTTCTCATTGTTCTGGAGAACAATGAGAGCAATGGGGTATGGAATCCCCTTCTTGCTATGTAAAAGATAGGCGGCCTCAACTGGCCAGCCTTGTTCTATTAATGATTCTTTGATCTGCTCCGGCAGCAGATAGCGGTTGACACCGCGCAAAATTGCTTTAATCTTTCGCTCCTCGGGGAGCGGGTGTGTGAAGTAATAGAATTTTTTGGCTGCCATAAGCTTGGTCAGCCTGCTGAACGATTCGCGGTCGGCGGTCCAGATTTTGGTCTGTACCCCGACCGTTTTTGCTTTAATGAATTTAATATTTGCCCGTTTAATTTCGACCGAGAGGTCGTACCACTGCCGGCAGTCGTGCAGGGTGACCACCGGTGGCGGCCGTAAGAGTGCTGGCTCGACCCTAATGGGAACCGGTTTGGCGATGGGCGCCTCGGAGGCGTCCTTCGGGGAGTCTAACGCGGCCGAAATCGCGGGTGGAGACGCGACGCGGCTTTTCTTTGCGGCTCGGGCCTTCTTTTTGCGATTCTCCACGAGGGAGAACGCTTCGGAGTCCGAGTCCGATGTGGCTATTAGAGTTTCCTCGCCGGACGACGACGTCGGCGAGGGGGTTTCTGAAGGCGCGGGCCTTTTAAGTGATACGGAGATGTCGGTCTCCATCGATGAGGTCGATGGAGCGGGCGAAGGTGCGGTCGCGGACACGGGCGCGGGCACGGAGTTTTCTTCCGTCGAGTCGGTCGACGGAGTGGGCGCGGTCGCGGTAGCGGGCGCGGTTGTATTTTCCGCCGTCAGGTCGGCTGACGGCGTGGGTTCGGGCTGCGCGGTAGTGGCGCGGTGTTTTCGGCCGTCGAGACGGTCGACGGCGTGGGAGAAGGTGCTGCTGCCGCGGGAGCGGGCGCGAATTGCTTCGCGAGCGATTGTTAACTGATTTGTGGAGAGACTTGGTCTTCCTGTCGGAGAGACCAAGGGAGTCCGAGATTGAATTTAGAATTACGGCGGTGATCGCCTGTAAAACCGAGGGATCAATGGACGCGGCCATTGTTGGGATGCGCTGAGGGCGCGGAGGTAGTGCGGCACAAGTTGCGCGCAGTGGAGGGTGTGACGTCAGTCGCCCAAGTGGCGGTGACGTCAGAGAATAGCTAGCGCTAAGGTAGCGCTGGGACGGCGCGGAAGGCGCGGACGCGGTTTTTATTTTTATTTTAAGAACGAGGGCGGCCTAGCTCGCCCTCCCTGCCTGTCGGGGCAGGGAGGCGACCTACGGGGGGCACAGACACTGGCTGGGCGGGTCGCGGGACCGCGCCGAGCACAACACAAAATAACTAGAGCACAAGTACTCACTTTAGGCGGCTTGGCGTGTAGAACTCCAAGGGCACTGGCACTAACACAAGACACTGGCAAGGCGGGGTCACGGGGCCCCGCGCGAGCACACTACTTTAACACTGACACACAAAAACTGACGCGAACACGGGTGGCCGATAGACGGCGAGCACGAACGAAAAGTACCGAGAGCACGGGCCGACAGTACGGAGTGGCGAGAGCACACGTCCGTACCGAGCGGCGAGCGAATCGGGAATGTTGTTTTTACGACTCAATGGCGATTTCGGCCCGAATTATATACATTTTTGCGTAGTTAAACTGGCGGGGAGTCTAAATGCGCATCGTGGCTCGTGACATGTACATTTACAATACATTTCTAGGCTTATTTCTATGACTTGTTGATATTCCTAATTATCTGTTTAATAACTTATATCTAGGGGAAATAAAAGACAAATCACGCACAGTTTATTGAATGAGACTTACAAGCTAACTTAAGTAATTACTATTATACATTGATTGAATTGAGGCTGCCGTCAACATTCCACCCCCTGTTGAGGAAGTTGCTCCGAAACATCTTCGTTCGTAGGCAGCGCGATCACCTTGCAGGCTGGTCGTCTCAGGGTTCCGTGCGGAGTTCTGATGTCTACTACTCGAACTTGTCCATCAGCGCCGGGATGCACTTTGACGATCTCTCCCCGTGGCCATGAGTTACGAGGTAGGTTGTTGTCGACGATCAGGACCAAGTCGTTGACTCGTAGTGGTTTTATGGCCTCGGTCCACTTCCTGCGTTGCTGAAGTGTCGGTAGGTATTCTTGCAGCCACCTTGCCCAAAATTGATCAGCTAATGCCTGTACGAATCTCCATTGTTTTCTTGTGCTGAGGTCGCTTCGGTCGAAGACTCCAGTCGGGGTACTATTTGCAGCTGTCCCCAGCAGTAGGTGATTTGGGGTAAGAGCCACTGGGTCGTTCGGATCTACCGACACGTGAGTGAGTGGTCGGCTGTTGATGATGGCTTCGACTTCGGTCAGCAGGGTTTGCAGAGTCTCTTCTTTCGGTGCTCGTTCGCGTAGTACTGCCTTGAGGGCTGTCTTCACCGAGCGTACGAGACGCTCCCAGCAGCCTCCCATGTGTGGTGCGGCTGGTGCGATGAATTTCCACTCTATTCCCCTGGTGGTTGCTGTCTCTTTCAGTGCAGTTAGGGCCTTTTTCATTTCGGTGTTTGCCCCTACGAAATTGGTGCCGTTGTCGCTGTACATTACTTCTGGCTGGCCCCTCCTCGCGATGAACCTTCTTAGTACCATGATGGCTGCGTCGGCGCTTAGCGATGACGTGAGCTCCAAGTGCACTGCCCTGGTGGTGAGGCATGTGATCACCACCCCCAGCGCTTCTCGTGTCGTCGCCCGATGGTCACTTCTAGGGGTCCGAAGTAGTCGATCCCGCAGTGCGCGAAGGCTCGCCGTCGGTGCGCGAGTCTTGCTGGTGGTAGGTCACCCATTTTCGGCGAGGTCGGCTGGGACTTACGCAGTTGACATATTTTACAGCTGTTTGCTATTTTCTTCACCGTAGGTCTCATCCTCGTGATCCAATATTTTTCTCGCAGCGTGTTCACGACAGTTTCGTTGTTCGCGTGTTGTGCTTGGCGATGATGATGGCCGACTATCAGTTCGGTGATGCGGTGACGACCGTCCAGCACGATCGGGTGGCGAGCTTCGTATGGCATCTGTGCGGCGTTCAAGCGGCCTCGAACTCGTAACAGCCCGTCGGTTGTGAGCATAGGGTCCAAACTTCGTATCTTGCTGTGTGACGGCAGGATTTGTCCGATCTTCATTTTTCTTATTTCGGCGGCGAACGAGCTTTCTTGCGCTTGTCGTATTAGCAGTAGCTCCGCCTCTTGTATCAGCGTGCCGGTCACAGGTACATGCGTTTTCGTTCGTAGCGTCCTTGTCCATGCTATCACGCGTGCTGTCGTGTTCACGGCGCGTTGCCACGAAGAGAACCGATTTATGTCAATCAGCTGTTCGGGTTGCTCCGTCGTTACATGTACTTGCGCGGTGCTACGTATCTCGTGCGTGCTTTCTTCTGTAGCGACGCAGCTGGTCATCTCTGGCCACTCTTCTGGTGGTAGACGTAGGAAAGGTGGGCCCGTCATCCATATCGAGCCCTCGCTGTTCCATCCAATTCTTGTGGCTTCATCGGCAGGGTTGTGTGCAGTAGGTACCCAGCGCCAGTCACTAACTTGCGATTTTCTGTCGATTTCGGCGAGTCGATGAGCTACGTATGGCTTGAAGTCGCGTGGATTTGCTCGTATCCATTGAAGTACTGTCTTCGAGTCGGTCCACAGGGTTTTCGATGCTATTTTCACGGCGTGTTCTTTCTCGACGGTTTCGGCCAAACGACAGGCTAGAAGCGCGGCTTGCAGCTCGAGTCGTGGCACGGAGACAACTTTCAGTGGTGCAACTCTTGCTTTTCCTGCGACGAGCGTGACGTTCCTGTGTTCATCGACGAGGTAGGCTACGGCGGCGTATGCTTGTTCACTGGCGTCGCCGAACACGTGGAGCTCCAAGGTCGAGCTGTTCAGCCCGTACCATCTCGGCATCTTCAGGCTTCTTACTGCTTCCAGGTCGCAGAGCCATTTCTTCCAGTCGACGAAACAGTCTTCAGTGAGTGGCTCGTCCCATTGTATCCCCGTTCTCCATACTCGTTGCATCAATATTCTTGAGTCGATGGTGAGCGGACAGATCAAGCCCAACGGATCGAACAGGCTCATGATGAATCGTAGAAATTCTCTCTTCGTGGGTATTTCTTGACCTTCGGCGATTTCTTTCTTGATTTTCTTAAACGACAGGTCGAATGTGATGGTGTCTTCTTCTGTGTTCCATATCATGCCCAAGGTCCTCTCGACTTTTCCCATCAGTCTCGTTAGGTCGACCGATGATGATATGCTATCGGGCAGCTGTTTTCTGAGTTCACAGCTGTTCGTCTTCCAATCTCGTATGTGGAAGTTCCCTCTTGCGTGTATCTTTGTAACTTCTTCGACGAGCTTCACGGCGGTGCTGATGTCATCTACGCTGTCTAGGTAGTCGTCCATGTAGTGGCGCTCCTGTATCGCACGTACAGCATCCGGGTGTTCTTCTTTGAACTCGTTGGCGTTGAGATTCAGTATGTAGATGGCGCATGTAGGCGAACACGTAGCTCCGAAGATCAGGGAATTCATGGCGTAGACGTCTGGTGTTCTGGTGCGATCCTTGCCTCTCCACAGGAATAGCTGTGCCCCTCGATCTTTGTCGGCGATCTTCACTCGCAGGAACATGTCTTCGATGTCAGCTGTCATGGCGATTGGTTTCGACCGGAACTTAAATAGCACACCGAGCAGGGAATTCATCAGGTCAGGTCCACTCAACAGGTTGTCGTTGAGGGACGTCCCTTTGCAGGTCGCGGCGGCGTCGAAGACCAGTCTCAGCTTCCCCGGCTTGTTAGGATTGGTAACACCGAAATGAGGCAGGTACCATACAGGCGATGAACTCGTTGACCCATTGACCTTCTGCGCGTAGCCCTTGTCTATCAGCCTTTGCATTTGTTGGCAGTAGGCATTCGCGTATTGTTCGTCTTGATCCATCTTCCTTTCTATATTCTTCAGTCGTTTTTCGGCTTCTTTGTAGTTGTCTGGCAGGTCGATATCATCCTGCTTCCATAGTAGCCCCACTTCCCATTCATCTGCAGTTCGTTTGGATGTTTCTTGCAGAATCTTCTCGGCGCGTGCGTGGTCACTGTTCTGTCTTGACTCTTTGCTAATTCCAATGGCGTCGAGTTCGAACTGTTTCTTCACGATGTCTTCAAGGTCGGACAGCTGGTTGACTCTTTCGTGTCCCTCTTCTCGGCAACTGACTGGCCCATGTATCACCCAACCCAGTTGAGTGAGCGATGCTGCAGGTTGGCCCGATCTTCCACGTCGAAAGTCACCTCCAACAATCAGTTCCCAGTGGTCTTGGCCGATGAGCAGTAGTGGCTTAGCTTCGTTCATGCTGTCGCAGTTCAACCCTCGGAGATGCTTGTGTCGCTTGATCAGGTCTTCACTTATCGTCTGCGGCGGGAGATCTATGTTCTTCATGGTGCGCATAGTGAGTGAGTGGTGTTTGTCGTTTGCACCTCGAATCTTGACGACCACTCGGCGCGACTCGTCGTCGATGATGGAATGACCCCCAGCGCTGACGATGTGTAGCGGTTGCTTGCTTCCTTCCAGGTTGCTGGCCAATGTGCTGTCGATCAGTGACACTGTAGCGCCGTCGTCTAGCAGCGCGTATGTGTGCCGTTCAATCTTCCCATCTTCCACGGTGACAGGGATGATCTTCAGTAGCGACTTGACTCGTTGATCGCCGATGCTCGTCACACGTTCGGTTGGCGCGGCCTCTTGTTCACTGTTGTTCGGGCGGTCGGCGTGTAGTAGTTCGTGATGAGGTCTGTTGCATTTCTTACACTTCTTCGCACGGCATGACATCTTGCTGTGTCTTCCTGACATGCACTTGAAGCACAGTCGTTTGCTCTTCACTAGTTGCCATCGCTCGTCGTTGTTCATCTTCTTGAACACTTCGCACTTGGAGAGGTGATGAGGCTTGTCGCAGGCTTCACACTTGAGTTCGACTTCAGCGACTTCCATGATTCGATGAGCTTCCCTGCGTGTTGTCATCGGAGTCTTGCCGTGCACGGGCGCTGTCTTGAGATTTGTTGCTGGAGTCTTCATGTTCGATGACGTGCTACCAACGAGTTCGGCGGGTAGCATGAAGGCAGCAGTGTCGGCGAGCTCTTCGAGGAATTCGACGAAGATCAGGAGTGTCGGCGAAACTCGAAAGTCGATGTCTTCTGCTTGAGCGCGGCGTGCGAATTTGCAGTACTCGTTGCGTTGCGTCGGCGTAAGCTTGTCGAGTAGTTCTCTCACAAGTTGCGGGTTGTTGATGTATCCGTCGGCGTGGATGTTGCGAAGTGTGGAAACGCAGGACCGGACTGATGCGCTGAGTATTCGTAGCCCGTTGCAGTCGTTATCGTTGACTCTTGGTAGGCTTCTTATCTTCGAAATTGTGGCTTGCAGAAGTAGCGTTGGGTTGCCATAGGCTCGTTCGAGCGTCTTCATAATCTCATCAGGATCATAACTTGTGCGCAGTAAATCTTCCACTAGTTGTTTCGCCTTTCCTTGGATTGCCACTTGTAATCTTGCGAGGTTTTCTGTTCTCTTGAAATCGCACATCTTCGTTGATTCTTCATAGCGTCTCTTGAAGAAGATCCATTCTGCCGGGTCGCCGTTGAAGAGCGGGAGCTCGTAGAAGGCGCGCGGCATCGGGCGAGGTCTTGACATATCGCGGATTGCGGTCGTCAGTTCTTTTATTACTTCATGTTGTTTCAGATCCGAGGCGTGGCTGACGATCCTCTTCTGCGTGGGTTGTTCGACGAATGGTGACTTCTCAACCCATTCCCCGACGCGGGTTTGCACTTCTTCGACTTGCTGTTCAGGAATTTCTTGTTCTTGTTCTTCTTCGGCTTCCAGCTCGGCCAGTTGCATATTCTTCTTCATTTCTGTGAGCCGTTGTTGTGATCTGAACAGTTCCAGTTCGGCTTCATATTCGATTCTTCTTCTGGCGGCGTCTCGTTGAGCGCGACTGCTTCTTGATGACGTTACGCTAGCCGGTGCTTGTGGTGCCGGCACACGACGTACGGTACTCGGCGTCTGTGTGGTGAAGTCCTGAATTCTTCCTCCTGCCAGTGGTATTTCGGGCACACGGTAGTCAGGGAGTCCTCTTCGATTGGACGTAGACGGCGAATTTGCTTGGAGTAACGACGCGGCGACCCCGGAGTCCGTGTGTAGTTCAGACACGGGCAGACCCCCCGGAATTCCTCCACGGCGAACTTCTTGCAATCGTTCATTCTTGGTGCCGTGTACTTGATCTTCCTGATTCTGGTGCGATTGCTCTTCAACCCGACGAGCCTGGCTTCTTGTCGAGTATGTGGACATCTTGAATTCTTCTTTCCTCGATTTCTTGCTCTTCTGAAGATCCGGTGACGAAGGACCAGTTGTTCAAGACGGTGGTAGGTGCAGGGTTGATCTTCAGCAGAAGAGACAAAGTCGATTGAAATAAGAAAGCGTCGTTTTGAAATACAAGTCCCACATACGAGACTATTTATTCTTGACTACACCAATTGAACACTGTTACACTATTCTTATTCTACGCCGGTATGTACAGTCACGGCCGGGCCTTTGTTTCACAGGGATTCCGAACTACGGGAAACCTGGAGCACTATTACTCGTTGAGCACTCACTTTCACAGCACTACTATTACTTGCTGACTACTTGCTGACTGCTTGCTGACTACTTGCTGACTTCTTGCTGTGCTTCGTCTCGAGGTAGACTGACTCAATGGCGATTTCGGCCCGAATTATATACATTTTTGCGTAGTTAAACTGGCGGGGAGTCTAAATGCGCATCGTGGCTCGTGACATGTACATTTACAATACATTTCTAGGCTTATTTCTATGACTTGTTGATATTCCTAATTATCTGTTTAATAACTTATATCTAGGGGAAATAAAAGACAAATCACGCACAGTTTATTGAATGAGACTTACAAGCTAACTTAAGTAATTACTATTATATATTGATTGAATTGAGGCTGCCGTCAACACATTGTACGTATATAAAAACGTCTTGTAACAGGGAACAACCGAATTTTATCGGATTATAAATATTGCACACTAGTGCGTAATGAAATTGCGCACTAGTATGCAATATCCTAGTTTTTGAGATTAAAAACACGCATGAAACAGCCCCGTTATGAGAACAAGTGAAAAGTGTGTTGAAAAAGTATATATCTCTAATGGGCTATAGATTACAATTATTTACTAATATTCTATAGAGTTTAATGTGGCCTACAAAATGTCAGTTTTTTTACAAAACATCGCCCCACACTTGGATTTTTAACCTGTGTCTTGGGTGACAAACATCGAAATCTCACTCTCACAAACACCCAGACCGGAACAAATTTT
Organism: Scirpophaga incertulas; assembly: GCA_036419045.1. Lineage (NCBI taxonomy): Eukaryota > Metazoa > Arthropoda > Insecta > Lepidoptera > Crambidae > Scirpophaga > Scirpophaga incertulas. The sequence continues at coordinate 24,498,749 of CM071637.1, forward strand.
TGTAGGTCATACAAAATATTTGGCCCGTGCGGGAATTGAACCCCCGACCTCTTTTCTGGACTTACCCAAAATAGAAGGTATACAAGACCTAGGAGATTCACTACTTTCTGATCGTAACTTATGAGTAACACAGTTGCTTTTGTTACTTACCAAGCTTAATCCAAAAACAACAATTTCTTCTTGTGTAACCAATCAATCTACTCCAGTATTATAATACCTACAAAGACGAAAACCTTTGACTCATACGTGTTGTTAGTGATGACATGTAGGATCGAAACCTGGTCACTTAGAATATGAGCCTTATAAGGAGGTTCATAGTCACAAAAAAGGTTATTCATATGATAATCGGTTTCTCTTCTTAATTGAATCAGAATACTGAATGCCGCAGAAGAATCACGGTCACAGACATGCAGGTGTGGTGGTCGTTGGCGCGGGAAGGTCAGTAGCAGGCATATATCGGAAGACGCAACGTTGGTAGACCTACCAAAAGGTGAACCAACAATTTGATGAAAATCTTTAGAAGTTGCTTGATGTTAGCATCCAAGGTCGTCTCTGAATGAGTAAATAATCAAAGAATAAAATAGATAGTCTTCTGAAAGAGCCATTTTAAATATAAGAATATGTAGATATATACGCTAACGAACTGGAGACTATACTTCATAAAAATAAGTGCCTACAAGTTGCTGGTAAAAATTTATGCTGTACGGCGCTTAGGAAAATTTGAATTTAAATTGTATACTTCCTCTAATGCAGTTTTGGCCCACTTTTCTGCGCTGGTAATGCACATATTGTTTATAAATAAAGTGGTCTTTCTATTTTACGTTCACGTTGTAGATATAATTTTGCTTGGTAATTTCTTTATGACAATGTGTTGTTTAGTAAGCCTTTGTTTAAATATTACGAAAAGGTATCGTTATCTGTATTTAACAAGTTGGATCTTTCACTCTCTCTTTCTCTCAAAAAAAAAAGAAAAACCAAATAATCTTTATTCAACATAGACCTTTACAGGCACTTATTGACGTCAACAGATAAAACAAACAAAAAGCTTAAAAAAAAAAACAAAAACCTTGTCCGTACGTACGAATAAGGAAAAAAAAATATATTGACTCTCTATTATATAGATATCAATATAGGTACTTAACTCAAATAGATTTCGTGACTTGTTTATAATATGTTTTATACATTACTTAGGCAAATAATTGACATTATAGAGCCGCAAAAATCTGAATGACCTACCTCCTTTGCTACGGAGAAATGAAAAGAGTGCTCCGCAATTTAAAAGACGTCATAAAAATGCTTTGTTAAAAAGACAGCATGCACAGAAAATCCTGAAACATCCACAGCACAGGACACCATGGGAACTGTTACGGAGTGGGTCGCAAGTTTGTTTTAAAAAAAAACTATTTATTATATTAAACTTATATTTAGATAGAAATTAGGATGTCTACGCCCGACGAAAGTCTGATCCGAACTACCCGCGATTGTGACTGTCCCACAAGCGTTGAGCAACGGTTTCCTATTGCATTGACGTAAATGCAATGGGAAACTTAGCGATTTTATTTTATATAGCTATCAATGATAAATACAATATAACAGAACCCTTGCGAACAAATAACACGACCCCGTCAGGGTATGACAACAAGTCGCCCACACCATACCACCCGAAGGTGGTCACCGGATACATCTGGCCATCCTACGACCTAAGATGGCCACCTCTTCTTAAAGAAGAAAGGGGGCTTTGCCCGTCCGAAACTGGCCACTACAAGTGGTCCGCCAAGTAAAACCCGGCCATCGCACGCCGTTAGCCGTTAAAAAACATTACCCAGGGTGCACCACGACGAAGTTATCTGACGTCGCACTCCAATTCATGCTTAACCTGTAACCGCATATGCAGACCCAGTTTCGATGTGTTTCAAACAGTAAACTTATTTTTTTAATTTTATATCCTCTTATTTTATTAAGTGTGTTTGTGAAAATTATTATTTTTCAGTATATGTTTACATTGTACTATCATGTCGCTTACGAGTATTATCAAGTCACGGCCCTCTAAAAGACGTGCACGGGGATATAGATCCAACGCATAGCGGCTATTTTAGCGAATGTCCATTACATTCGTGTGCGCATGAATTTTACCAAACGGGTTTAACATTTACTATCTACGCAATGAGAAATGCAGCTATAAACTGTACTCAGTTAGATACAATGAAATTGTTGTTATTACAGGTCAAAACGTTTATGGACTGTAATGCATTTCGATTTATGTCTAATTTAAGACTTTAATAAGCAAATTTTAAGAAAGTAAATATGTTTTTCTTGTATTACTATTAGTTATATATCAATTATCAACTATAAAAAGTAAATAGAATTGAATAATTTTGTATTGTGCTAACAATTAATTTGATTGGTATTTCTTAAGAATATTTTAGAATACTTTAGATTATTAAACACTACAGAATTCATAATAATTGGTAAAATGTTTTAATAGATATATAAATTTGGTAATTCATTTTTTATTTCCACTTAAGCTTTATGCCATAAATATGTAAAAATATAAATTTTAAATTACTTTATTAATTGTACGTACTTTATTGTATGTACTAAAAGCTAAAAATGTAATTTTGTAGATCACATTAAATTTTCATGTTCATGTTTGAAATGTTGTACTAGGTCTCAGCGTATTGGGACTGTGTACGGAGATAATAATATCTCCTAATATGATATATAAATAAATAAATGTCATAGAGTATTCCCTAGCAGCAACGTAAACAAAATAAAACTGTGAAATCAAATATCAGTGATACATTTCGCCGCGGAACATTCGCGAAACCGCTAAACGCGATTGTAAGCGCGCTAACATCTGCGGAGTGTTCGCGGCAGATACAACCGGTTAAAACCGGTTAATGGCTATTCTGCGGCAAAAACAGCAGCCGCTGCAACCGAGATTATAATATCGGAGTTTCAATTGCACAAGTTTGTACAATTTGCCGCCGCGCACTATCGCCGCGCGGCAGCGCTCGCGTTTCTGACGGCGGATTAGCTTGCTGTTTCGCAGGTAAGGTTTTAATGTGAATGCGTGATGTTTTTTTATGTAGAATTTTTGGAGCTTTGAAGTGGACTTTTGATATTCTTTAGGACTTTTGGCTTGTGTTGAATGTAGGATAATGAGTTGTTTCCAAGATTTTAATGCTGTAATGTCATGTTAATTTATGGTTTGATTCAATTTGTATAATAAGAGAGTGACTAATCCCAACTATCCCAACTAATATTATAAATGCGAAAGTGTGTTTGTTTGTTTGTTTGTTACCTCTTCACGCTTAACTACTGGACCGATTTCAAAAATTCTTTCACCTTTGGAAAGCTACATTCTCCCCGAGTAACATAGGCTACTTTTTATCCCGGAAAAATCGACAGATCCCACGGGATGCGCAATAAAGGCTTCGCTCAAAAACTACTGCACAGATTTTATGCGGTTTTATCAATAGATAGAGTGATTCTTGAGGAGTTTTGCGGCATTTTTTATCTCGGAAAAACGGATAGTCCCACGGGAGCGCGATAAAATCTTCGCACCATAAACCGACTTCCGCGTATATGTAGCCGTGGGCAAAAGCTATGACCCTTAACCCTCTATACACCCAATCCCGAAATCCACGCGGGCGAAGCCGCGGGCAGAAAGCTAGTTTTGAATAATGACATATATACCGCACTAATAATACAATAGTGTATCAACTCAAAACGTCGTACTTGACATAATACTATAAACACACACGAAATTTGATTCCTCACGCGTGATCAAGACCGTCGTTCGATTAGTGCAAAAACAGAATAAGGATAAATTAAAAAACTTATGTGACAGTTATTCAATTTGCAACTGTTACATGAAGTGAGTAATAAGTTTTTTCTTGATTCTGAAAAATGTTCGAGTTTGAGTTGATACACTATTGTATTATTAGTGCGATATAATATATCAACAAAAATATTATTATCTAAAAAATGAAGTCACTATTTTATTATCTACCTTATGTCTTACGAAAATGCCTAGAATCACTACATAGTATAAAACAAAGTCGCTATCCGCCGTCTGTCTGTGTCTATGTATGCTTAGATATTTAAAACTATACTTAACGGATTTTGATACGGTTTTTTAATAGATATAGTGATTCTTAAGACTTGTATAATATAGTAGAGAAACACTGATAAATTTAGAGGTTTCTAATAAGATGTCGTATATAAGCAAGTTTTTTTAAAACGCTGGCTGAACCCTACGAGGTAGATCAAAATAATGTACTACAGTATTGTCCACCTTAAAAAGTTCAACATAAAAGTCTATTTATATAAGCATTGCACTCGTGCGAAGCCGGGGCGGGTCGCTAGTAATATTATAAATGCGAATGTTGTAAGTGTGGAAGGATGTTCATTACTCTTTCCTGTATATTTCCTGTATTTTTCATAGTTGTGATAATGTTTTTAATTTGTGTCCTTTTGTGACTTAGGGGTAGTCATACTCTCATTAAAATCTCTTCGGCAGTGTCGTGTGAGGCGGGCCGTTACGTTCCCTAAAACATGGTTGAGCGAAGCGATGGCTGGTTCATGCGTCATGCTCGTGAACGGGTGCTGCCAGCGGAGATGAGTCTGCTCTTTGCTATACTGGGTACTATTTATTATAATTTTAATTTAACTTTCATATATTCTTTAAAAACTATATGACACGACATTCCTAATATAGGCATGTATTTCAAATTACATTTTTATTAGTTGTATTGCCTATATTATGTAATGGAAAGTGACTTCATGAATTATCCATATTGAAGTCATTTTCCAAATTGACGACTCTGTATCTATTTAATACAGGGAAAAAAAACAGCCCTTGCTGAGTTTCTTGCCGGTTCTTCTCAGTACAAGGTCTCCCGCCGTAGATTTGCGAACCGATGGCGTAGCTTTTCGACTTTCACAAGTGCTTGTAACAGCCTAGACTGAATAAATGATTTTGAATTTTATAAACTACTGAATGAAAATTAATGAAATGAAATTTAATGAAAATTTACAATAACATAACTTATATATCATATTTTGATATATAAGTTATGTACACATAGGCTACAATTTATTAAGATATTATGAGAATTGTCCAAAATATGATGATAAATGTCCTGCGCAGACGAACCGCTAGCATTCGCGGGCACCACATAGTCCAATATATAAAAATCTCGTGCGTTTGCTATTGAACGCTCCCGAAATAGCTTGACTTTTTTGTTATATTTATTTATTTAACATTTATGTACGCAAAAACAAATACATGTAAAACATCATTAAAAATAACATTAATGTACATAGGTACTGCTTATTTTAGAAATGAAATTTCTACCAGCAGACCTGCGAGAGGAGAACTTGTATGGTAATCTAAATAATGCGTGTACTGCAGATGAATCATCGTGAATTAATTAATTAGTGAAATAATTAATGAAAAAAAAACAAAACTAACAATATGTCTATACATATATACCAATATATACAATAACATTAACAAATAAGAATAAAAACCCATAGTAATCAATGATATAAATTCTACAATTAACGCCTCCAAAGATAGTACCTACAACCTTAAACGCAGCTTGAATGAGGATATAGGCAGTCCCGTATACTAGGTGGAAGCGAGTTCCAAAGTCTAACCGAATGAGCCATGAATGAAGAGGATAAGAAGTTCGTATTACACGAAGGAACATAAAGAAGGGATTTTAGATGGGATCGACAGAGAGCTTTGGAAGAGTTAGCAAAGGAAAAGCGCGTCATGCTCGTGAACGGGTGCTGCCAGCGGAGATGAGTCTGCTCTTTGCTATACTGGGTACTATTTATTGTAATTTTAATTTAACTTTCATATATTCTTTTAAAACTGTATGACACGGCATCCCTAATATAGGCATGTATTTCAAAATTAGAATAAATATATAATAATAAATATTTATTAGTTGTATTGCCTATATTATGTAATGGAAAGTGACTTCATGAATTATCCATATTGAAGTCATTTTCCAAATTGACGACTCTGTATCTATTTAATACAGGAAAAAAACAGCCCTTGCTAAGTATCTTGCCGGTTCTTCTCAGTACAAGGTCTCCCGCCATAGATTTGCGAACTGATGGCGTAGCTGGAAAGGAAAAGCGCTGACAAAGGATGGTAATAAAAACATTGTTTTTCTGCATTTAAGCCGTAAGGCTCTTATGGCCAAGGCTCTGGCTGAATTTAGTTAGGTGGGTAGGTTACGCGATCGGACCGTGACACTTGCCGTTCCGGGGGTATCCTGGGTACGTTTCGTGCTCCTCGTGATTGGATTCTCAGCCTTTCTCTCCTGAGGAAAAAAAATTTTCATCCTTCGATTAATTTTGTATGTATTTAAGCTAGTGAACCCAAAACAAGCAGTTACAAATGTCTATTACCATCTATATCGTAACTCTAAGCTTGAAAGAACTCGCAGTGATCGATAGCTGAGCAAAGATCAATTAATTCGTTTTAGATGTCTCATCCAGGAAACAGCACGAAGTCGGATGATAAAGAAATCAGTTTTCCGTTTCTCTCACACAATAAGCTTTTCTTCACTTTCTACACAGGTCTTATTATTTTTACACATCGATCATAATAATGACATTTTACTTTCTCTATTATAAATTGCAAAGAATAGTTCTCAGTTTAAGTTAATAAAGATTATTTCATATAAATCAATAGTTCTCATACATCTAGTAATTAGCCACAATTTTAAAACAATCATATATCATCAAAAGAAAATGATAAAATATATGTTTTTTATAAAAGTGACAGATCGGTAAAATGATATGAGAAAAAATACTCACCGTAATATTTTTCATCATTAAATACCTCTATTTGTGTGTTATATACAGTTAAAAATAGTTGAAATACGCCAAGAGGGTAATTTGGACCGTTGTAAAATTACAGCTACAATTATGGCAAATGGAGCAGTACACAGAATAGACGAACAAATTCAACAAGATATCACAAACAAAAGAGGCAGGAATTAAAATAAAACAAGTACTTAGTTATCACGTGTAGAACAAATTACCGACAACGCCAATTCACTTGATGTATTATTTATCAAGTGGATTCGATTCATTCCTCGAACATTTGAATATGAGTCAAATATTGAACATTGCACTCATTGGAAAGTGAAGATTTAGTATCAATCTTACAAAAACTAAGAATGTAGCGCATGTTTTTTTTTCTAAAGTAAAATATTCTATATTAAAAGTGTAGTAAAGATAATTAATTTGGACATGCTTGGTACTATTCTTACTAAAACTGTGACAGGGATAATTTACAACCTGGGGAGATGAAACAACAATTTGTACTATGCGAATATCACTGTCCTCCGAGGAAATCCCATATCGTTCTGACAGCTCTTGCAGTTGTTCCTAAAGCAAATTTAACAGCTTGTTTCCTAGAAATGATCCTTAACCCAAGCAATTGCTAAAATACAATAAACAGAAAACGAGCATCGAATGCGCTGTCCGTACCTGTCCAAATCAAAACTATGCGGGTATGTATTCAGTTCTGCTGAGAACTTTGACAAATTAGTCCATGCTTTACTGCCGAGACAAACTTTGTTTAGTATGAGTCGGCAATAGCTCCGAATTTATTTGTGAGAATGCCCGCCATTGTTACAGGAAGCGAACACTTAAATTTTTAACGCAATTACTCTCTAAAGTACTTCTTAACAGCGTCTTGTTAGGAGTGAAACGGGAATCGTGTCCAGAACTTGTTTAAAAGAAACAACAACAGTTTTAACAAGAACTGTGCACGTAATTATATTTAGAGGTTTCACTGGATCCCGGAATATCTTTGGAGCAAAAGTATTATTTTGGCGTTAATGATGAAATTGAAATGCATAAATTCGTTATCGGTGTACTTTAAAGTCGGTTATCACGCAGTTGTTATTTTTCAATCAGAGTTTTCTTTTATGTGATATGTTAACAAACAAATAAGTAGGGTCGATGGTGAGTGGTTACAGTCGTCTATAGTATACGAGGTTCATGTGAGATTTGCAGGATATCTGCAACCCCAATGAAAAGCTGTTATATACCTTATCGATATATTACATAAGGTGTAGAGTCCTAATGCTCAGTAATATCCCTGCCTATCTTATCCTTTACGCAGGAAGACGGCAACATGCTCACAACAATTTTGTGGCAGAAATAGGTAAGAAGAAGGTAACAATTATAAATATACTTCCACCGTTCAATAATGTCACTAATATGGAACAATTTTGGGAAGTTGTGATAGACTGTAAATTCAGGAGCAGTAAAAACAGTTGGGCTTTGTATTGAAGTTTTGGTTTGATTGACTGGAAAAATCAGTGAAATATCCGAGTTCGAAACATGATTTCATTCGCCCAGCTCTTATTCATGAGCTTACAGGCTGACACATTAATATCCAACTGTAAACAAACCTGATAGCTGTTGGTTTATTTTAAGAAATATCAAAAAATCAACTACGAACTGTAATGGTACTTACAGCTCAATATTAAGTCTCTTAATCAAAGCACTTTTGATCCTGAAGCAAATTACGATAAGAAGTTCAGTTAACAGTTGTCATCGAAGGATGATCGGAGGTTGTAGATCTGTGTTTTGTCTCTGAATAAAAACTACGCTGAACGTCAACCCTACTTGCAATGCACACATCTACATTCTCATAATTCTATTTGTCTCTATCTATTTGTCCTGCGTTGTAGGTGTAGTTACAAAAATAACGTTTCACATGCACATCAAATTTTGCACATCAGATTAAAAACCCTTAGATAGAGATAGTAGCGTAAGTAATAAAGAATATATGAGGTGGTTATAGTAGGGAAAATATGTTAGATATATGAAAACTATTGTTGAATTTGAGCATACTACGCCACCACCGACACCACCGAGAAAGGAAACAACCCCTGAACGGTTACCGTTCCCAAACAAAGAGACGAAGACAGTCCCAAGGCCGGTACGGATTACGACGGGGACTACATACTGAAGTGGACGACTGCCCGACCACAACCACAGAAAGCTCCTGAAGACCCTACTAGCCGACTGAACACAAGAAAACTAGCGTTTTGATTTCTTCCTGGAACAACTCCCGGGCCGCACCATTCGGAATCCTTCACTAATCCCAGCAAACGACGTGTGCCGTCGTGCACATTTTGGTAAATATGACACAATAATATGTCGCTCTTTGTTTTCAACAAGTTCATGTAAAGCAATCATTTTATTACCAAATGGAGAAAAAATAAAAGAATCTTAAATAATGTATACTTGCGGTTACTTTTGACTATCGCCGAAAAGATTGAAACATTTGTCATATCTGGGGACAAGCTTTTCAATATCCTCTTCAAAGAAGTTGCCGCTAATGAATTCAAATGATACGACGTTGGTTTGAAGTTTCTCATTGGTTTGAAAGTACTTACCAAAAAGCGATGTCGGAGGTTAAAAAAACGATCCTCGAAAAAGACCATTAGAACGAAATATCAACAAGATATAGATATCAAAATGGTTGCTACTCAATATACGGATGGAACACTACGACCCGATCACAGGTATTAATTATATGATACCTAGTATTGGATAAAGTATTGAAATATATTGAAGTAGTGATTGAAGTAGGTAATGGTTGATTATGTACAACTTTTAATTTTGTTTGCAACGTGTTTAAAGATTAATATCATATAAATAATATAAAATATAATAAATTTATTTAATTATATTAAATGCAATATGCAGTTATAAGCATAATTTTCACCTGCAATATGAAATTCCACATGCTATTTTTCTTTGCCCTAAAAAGAATAATGCTCGGTCAAAGCATAGTTTCCGTAACAACTTCCACACATAGCTCACCGGCGACTCATATAGTAAATTGTAAAGGGATACAGCAAATTTCACATGTTTGCAAGCGAAATTTATTTGCAATGAAACACATTTTGATATACAATCCTAGAAATTTCTGTAATAACTAAGAGACCAGAATTGTGTTATGTAAACTTTGACATTTCTATTAACAACTGTGTTCAATTAAGTATATTTAATTTTAATAATTATTTACTGCAATTAAGATTTCCAACCTCAATTGCAGGACTACAATATATAAGGTAATGTATATTGTGACCTGCAATAATGCTTCCTGGCGGCTGTTTACTAAAGGATAACTAGATCTTATTCGAAAAACAGGAAACTAATGGCCGTTTTCACCAACCTTGTCTTAGCTTAGGTGACTCCTAAGAGACATGCTGTCTCACTCTTTCAGTTAATATAAAAAGTGACAGCATGTCACTTAGGAGTCACCTAAGCTAAGACAAGGTTGGTGAAAACGGTCATAAGTACCTCAAATTCTGTGGCCGCTGGTCAGATTTTCATTTATAGAATAATAATAAAAGGCGTAGGGAAGTGACGACCCCATCGCCCGCTGGTGGGGCATTTAATGCCCCTTGACTGCCATAAATGCCCCATCAGTGCAGTCAGTCTCCCTCAGGGCAGCTTGTGGCGATCTGTCGGTGAGTTGCGTCACCGAGGGTACCGATGTGCTTCAGGGGGGCGTATGCCACCCGCCTCTGTCTTGCCTTAACCAGCCGGACAGAGTGGAGTCGCAGGAGCAAATGCTCGAAGCGTGGAAGTGTAATAATGTCATAACGCCGACGGCGTCTCGATCGCTGTCGCAGACACACCTCTCTACACCCTTAGCCGTTCACACCAATGTTGCTCTCTTCGCACCAATATTGGTCTGCTTTTTTGGAGGGCCCATTTAGTGAGCGGCGAGTCACCACCTGCCATATTTAAATCAATTAGGAGGCTTTGAGAAGGCAGGTGACCGGAGTCTCTTCCATAGCCCGGTTCTCATTACCACCTAAATCGAAATGCAATAGGCCACAAACGTTTTGACCACTAATAACAATAGTTTCTGTGCATCTAACTGGGAATAGTCTTTGGCTGCATTTTTCATGGTGCAGATAGAGATTAGACCCAGTTGGTACACTCCACGCACACTTTCATTAAATTTCGCTTAAATGGCCTCTACGCGTTGGATCTGTATCCCCGCGCACGCCTTATAAAGGACCGTGTCTTATAAAGATACGTGATTTAAGCTACATAATAATCATTATAATTATAATAATAATAATGTTTTTATTAATAAACACTAAGTTACATGGCCCAACACATTTCACAACAAGATCAATATTGCAGAAGAATGGGTCTTTTAATCAGGTAACAGCAGAACTCAAACTTGACAAAAGCCAATACTATGGTATACTAAGACTCAAAAAACTTTCCTAGTTAGTCTTATATTAACTTTATAAATTAACAATTTTTCAATTTTGACTATCATTTCTGTTTTTTGCGTACCTACATATGTGTGTGTGTGATATGACAAGATATTTAATAAATGTTATCAACACTTATTTGCAACAATGTTTTATGCAATTTATTTATTATTATTCGTATATTCAATTAACAATTTATCGTTGGTTAGAGCCGCAGAAAGAAATCTTCAGACAATAAGTGCCGTGTAGAGAATAACTGCATTATTATTATTATTATTAAATTCGAACGTAGTTCAACAATCCATTACAGTAGAGCTCAGGAAATAAAGTCAATCTTTTATGTTAATAATAACGTAAATTTGTAGCATGTATACATTTGTATAAGTATACTATATCTGCAAATACATCCTATCTTTATGTACATCATATCTTTGTAACAAATGATAATTTTTCAATCAGTTTCTAAATAGAAATACAAACAGCACAGTTAAACCTACAATCAAAGAGGAATGAAAAACGATTCCCAACGTTTTCCGGAAAAGAAATAATTAAAATTCCTCGCTGCCATTAAAATGGGAAGTCGTATAAACAGATCAAGATCTCTGGGGCTGATCATCAAAGAAGGCTTTTATTTGCGCACGAACGAAACAACTTTTCTTGGATGCTTAGAATTTAGGATCTCATTAAATTTTTATCATTGTATTTAGTTCTTTGAGGACGGTTCTATGTTTTCTTAATAATTAATGTAAATCATTGTATAATTCTACTCAACTTATTTCTCTATCAATAATTATAAAAAAAATTGCTATATCTATATGAACAGTTACTATACTTTTTTCTCATTAAAATGGCGGCGAGCCTTTGTTATAATTGTACAGTTATTATAACACATTTATTTCGCCAGAATATAATATTATCAATATATATTATCAACTTAACAAAAATCGTCAAGCGGGTAGATTTTTAGCGTCCTGAACAATTGTTGCGAGTTAAACAGAAGACCTAAGAATTAACCCGCCACTATATTATTTTTTAGTTATTTATATTTATATAATACAGACAATGATAAAGCCTTTCAACAAAACCTATCATGTCCATCTGTTTTCTTTTCGTTCATATTATGCTCGAATACCTCAGTAGACATTCCAAGTCTTAAATTGAAGATAGAATTACATTTCAGAATACTTCAAATCTTGTAATAGATGTAGGTTTAAAAGTACTTGCTCTGAGGCTGTACTCGTAGCTGGCCTCAGGAAGAGAATATAAATAGTCCTTGTCAGTTTTCTTGTCAATTCTTTCTAATACAATGTCTTACGCCATAAACTTGGCGTAGCGTTCAATAGTTAAATTCAATTTAAAAAAGAAATTAGGAGCTCTACTATAACTTACTATCGTTTTCGATATCAATTATTAAGGTATTTTTATTTTTCCAAGTTGATGAGTAGTGCCCTGACTAAGATGTGTCAACAACACTAATTGAGCATGTGTCAAATAATACATTTGTATCAAAATCGACACATGTCTTTAAAGTCAAATTCTCGAATAGGAACTGACAGAAATTATACATCATCGTCAGTTTCTACTCGGTCTACGAGTAAAATAAGATTTTTCTACTGTTCGACATCAATTAAAATAAGTTTACTTATAATTCATTATTTTGAGGTGCAATAATGACTTATAAGCATGAGTAGTGTCCTGACTATGTGTCAACAATGCTAATTGAGCATGTGTCAAATAATACATTTGTATCTAAATTGACACATGTATTTAAAGTCAAATTCTCGAATAAGAACCAACAGGTATTATACACTATCGTCAGTTTCTACTCGGTCCAGGAGTAAAATAAGATTGTTTTTACTGTTCGACATTCCTCATTTTTTTTTGTTGATGATATTTGTTTTCAAAGTAGACTTCATTAGTGCTCATAAAAAAAGATAGTCCAACTGATGCAAAAATTAGGGCTATTCGTACACTGAGTGATATAAATATGTATACTATCAACAATTAACTTTATTATAATTGTGTCTTATATAATCAGAGTAAGATTTGTTTAACATTCAACGATCCGACACGACAATTAGACTCGAATATTAAATATAACAAATACTTAGATATAGCTAGCTGGCAACAAGATATACCAAAAACGAATTGTAATATAAACATTATTCACCTGAATATAAAATCACTAAGAAAACAGTTTAATCAGCTTAAAGTATTATTACATAACTGTAAGGAAAAAATTGAAAAAGCATGAATTACCATTATATAATATTGTGGGGTATGATACATAAACACAAGAGAAACAAAAATAGGAGGTGGAACTTTAATTTATGTAAAGAATCATGTAAAATTCACAAGAAATCCAATTAAATCCAGTTATTGTGAAATAATACCTGGTCAATTATTTCAAAATAGAAGGAAAGTTATTCACATTTTGATATTATATCGTCCGCCAAAATTATATAAACAAGGATTTGTAGAGGAAATACATAGTATATTATCCAAGATTCCCCGCAACGGTGAAATAATATGTATGGGACCCCCATACATATTATATCACCGAAAATATGTAGGTTAAATATCAATAGATAACATAAAATAAATATCGGACCGTATGTATGTAATATAGTATATGTTAAATAGGTACGGATTGATACTATGTAGTTTAAGTAAAATGTGTTAATGGTTAGTTTAGTCAGTTAGTGAGAAAGTGTTGTGTACCTATTAAAATATGTGATTCATTCGGAGCTACAACTGCCAACAAACTGCTCTGCAGTTTAGCAGATGTTTTTTATGAACTGTTATTGAAATTTAACTTAAATAAACACTTTTCTTTATTCTTTCTTTAACTTTATAGGCAAATAGTAACTGTTTATGTCTACTTTTGTCATAGAGTTCTTAAGTAAAGCAAGTTTTTATTTATCCATGATTGAATAGCTAGAAATATGCACACTTACATACACTTACTTACATATGCACACCACAACAGATGTTAACCAGAACCTTATGGATGTGGTTCGAGTTCTCAGGGAGGAAGGCACGAGACTTTGTGAAATGCAGCGTAAGGGCAGGAAGTCAAAACTTTCAGATGAGACCTTAGGGCTAATGAAGGAACGACGTGAAAACCCACCCGTCACTTCGTCAGCAAAGCGGACTCTAAACCGAGAGATCAGCAAGCACGTACGGCGTGGCCTCCGGTGCTCCAATGCTCTCGACATCGAAAGAGCGATCGAGCAAAACCTGGGGTCAAAGGTGTTCGTACAATCTCTTGGAAGAAGCCATCTGGCGAAGTTGACCACAGCAAGTGGTGATGTTGTTTCTTCGAAGCCGGCAGTCCTTTCGGAAGTGGAAGACTTCTACGGCCGATTATACGCATCGCATGCATCTCGACCTGATCCCGAAAATGAGTATTCCATAGAGCCAGATTAACACGCCATTTCACTGAAGACCTGCCAGAAGTCAGTACTGGCGAAATCGAGATCGCTCTGAGACAGCTTAAGAATGGAAAAGCCCCTGGAGAGGATGGCGTTACTACAGAACTATTAAAAGCAGGAGGGAAACCCGTACTGAGGGAGCTCCGGAAGCTTTTCAACGCCGTCCTATTGGCAGGGAGAACTGCAGAGGTGTGGAGTAGGAGTGTGGTCGTCCTGTTCTTTAAAAAGGGAGACAAGACCCTGCTGAAGAACTATCGACCCATTCCCATCCCTTCTAAGCCACGTCTGTAAGCTGTTTTCTAGAGTGATCACGAACCGTCTTGCGCGAAGACTTGACGGATTCCAACCACCGGAACAGGCTGGGTTTCGGAGCGGATACGGCACCATAGATCACATCCACACAGTGCGGCAGATTATACAGAAAACCGAAGAGTATAATCAGCCCCTGTGTCTAGCATTTGTGGACTATGAGAAAGCCTTTGACTCGATTGAAATCTGGTCCGTTCTGGAGTCCCTGCAGCGTTGCCAAGTAGATTGGCGATACATCCAAGTGATGAGATGTCTCTACGAAGCCGCCACCATGTCCGTCCAAGTACAGAATCAGCAAACAAGGCCCATACCGTTGCATCGAGGAGTGAGACAGGGGGATGTTATTTCCCCGAAACTGTTCACTAATGCAATGGAGGATATGTTCAAGACGCTGAACTGGAATGGACGCGGTATCAACATCAATGGTGAACACGTCTCTCACTTGCGATTTGCTGATGATATAGTCATCATGGCAGAAACACTGCAGGACCTACAGCATATGCTGAACGACCTGGCTGAATCTTCTTTACGCATCGGCTTACGGATGAACTTGGACAAAACCAAGGTAATGTTCAACGATACGATACGATTAAATTAATTAAATTAAACACAAGTCGCTAAGTTATAAAGCTTTTAAGTTGTCGGTTAGACAGACTGCGTTGTAATTGGCACAAAAAAATATCTTTACCAGAAAAAGATATCTTTAATATAACTTTTACGTTTTTCATTGTAATTGGACCATTCCTCGGCAATGTGTTTTGAATTATGACGGGTTACCAATTAAAACATCTGTTTTTGTGTATATTCGCTATTATAGTATTTTTACTTTTAATAATACCAAAAATTGACACTTATCCATATTTTGAAATATTTATATTACAAATAATTAATACATTACAATTTTGTTTTTTTTTTAAGTACTTAAATTAATATTTACCTTAGCACCTTAAAACAACAAAGAAGAATCTTGTTCGATTTTCGAAAGGTAAATATTGTCGATGGTTTAATTCAAATAGTGTAAGTGTAGGAATGACTTCTGTACATTAACTTTTTTCAACTTTAAAGTAATTGCTAGTATGAAGCAATACATAATGTGTTTCGATCAGTACCGATAATAGCCGTCAAGCCTTCAACGGTAATGAATTAATAAATCCGACTCTACTTTTCAGTATGATTACGCCAGAGGCGCAAAGATTTATACAATGAATATCGACTACGTATATTTTAAAATAAAATCTACACAGACCTATATATACGTAGTCTCTAGACAGTCATTCACTGTTTGCGTACCCTTTTCGATTACACTGAGGTCGTGTTTCTCCCATAAAAAATTAGTATTGGAATTTAATACCATTTAGGAGACACCAGAGATTCGCGGATTCGAATATGCGCCCTTTATCTTACTTTTATGGATTTGTAAATCAGTATCGTGCTACTGAAATACATTCATGTTAAATTTAAAATGTTATTATGTACTTCAATTTAAGATTTTTTAGGTGTTAATTAATATATTATATACTAGCTTTCTGCCGCGGCTTCGCCTGCGTGGATTTCGAGATTGGGTCTATAGAGGGTTAAGGGTCATAGCTTTTGCCCACGGCTACATATGCGCGGAAGTCGGTTTATGGCGCGAAGGTTTTATCGCGCTTCCCGTGGGACTATCTGTTTTTCCGAGATAAAAAATACCGCGAAACCTTGCTCAAGAATCACTCTATCTATTGATGAAAACCGCATGAAAATCTGTGCAGTAGTTTTTGAGCGAAGCCTTTATTGCGCATCCCGTGGGATCTTCCGGGATAAAAAGTAGCCTATGTTACTCGGGGATAATGTAGCTTTCCAAAGTTGAAAGAATTTTTGAAATCGGTCCAATAGTTTCGGAGCCTATTCATTACAAACAAACAAATCTTTCCTCTTTATAATATTAGTATAGATATAGAGTATCTATCTGCTCGCGTGTTCGCCTGCGTTGTATCCGATTTTTCGAACGGATATTTTCCCAGGTTAAAAATATCTTTTCTAGGTATTTTTTTTCCAGGTCTCCAATATTTCGCCATACCAAATTACATCAAACCCGACAAGATTTATATATATATTATAATATTATATATATATATATATATATATATATATATATTATAATATAGGTAAAAACATATTTATATCTTTCCCCCCTCCTGAGAAGCGGTCGCTCTCATTGTAAGCCGTAGGTTCATTAGGACCCAAGGCTTTAGGCCTTAGTTTGGTCGGTAAGTCACATCAGTCGAGCCGTCTCGAAGTCCGACATAACCACCGTGATACTTGGTTGAGGTGGTAGCCTCTTCTCTCTCTCTCTCTCTCTCTCTCTCTCTGAGGGTCTCAACCTCGCCTTTCCTGAGGAAAAAATTCAAAATCGCTTTAGTACTTTCTGAGCTTATTCAAACAAAAACAGTCAACACTCCTTTCTCTCCTCTTTATTTTAAAATATTTACAAACTTTGAACGTTTATATCTAATTGAAAATAAGTATTAAACTTCTTTGAAAATGGCGTAGTTTCCAAACAAACTTTAATAACCTATTTTAATATCTTATAAACAATCTTCGCAATAAGAAGTAGCCTATATCTTTTCACAAGCACTAGACTATTTGTATACAACATTTTAATTAAATTGGTTTTGACTATAACTTTTTATTAATGTTCATGTTAAATGTGTTTATTATATATTACTAGCTATACCTACGACTTTGTCCACGTGGAATTGTAATTTTAGGTAGCATTTTTAATGCCCGAGAGTGTTATAAACGTAAGAGTACACAAATATAATCAGAAAGCTTCGAGCTGCTAATATATCTGAAGTTACACGCGTTATTGTCAGTCAACCATAACATAGACAGCAATAGACATATGCTGTCGTGATATATGTTTTATATAATTTTAAGGAGAATTATTCCGTCATACATGATTTCTGTGTAGCGTTAACCATTAAGGTTGCACACGCGACGGAAGCTTAAAAAATGGAGTAACTTCTCCCGTTTTCCCAACATTCGCGTTCACTGCTCTGCTCCTGTTGATTGTAGCGTGATGATAAGTGTACTATAACGAGAGCAGGAGTATGAAAAGTAATTCTACCACGGTTTGTTAAAATCCATCTAGTAGTTTTTGTTTCTATAACGGCTATTTTTGGTATCAGTATCGATCCCTCATCACTCCATGATAGTTATTTTAGAAATATATTTCATGTACAGAATTGACCTCTCTACAAATTTATTATATGTATAGATAGATAACGTATTTATATACTTCCCTAACAACCCTCTTTGTTTGGCTTTATTTTTTTTACGTTATAAGCAAGGGACTAGCGCTATCCATCTGTCCCAAACACGCGTTAACAGACCCGCCAGACTCAATTTCCACTAAGCTCAACAGGCTACTTGAGGCGGCTTCTGCGTCGCCGAACTCCACGAGCACGTAAGTAGCAACCACACACCAACAACTGTGTAGTTAGCTTAGCTTGGAATTCAAGTGCATCAGCGCACATATTATACCATTCGGACCACTCTGGCAACCGATCCCATTTCAGAGCGTACGCACTCTCCTGAGGCTACGCTGTGCACCGCCCCGTTCTGGAGGGCGGGAGCGTTAGTTCAAGCCGATAGGGTCCCAGGCCTTCCGCCCGACCAAAGGCTGTAGGTAGTGTTTAGTTGGTAGGCTGGCCTTCTGCTGGAGTCCAACATAACCATCCGCCGTAGACCGGTTGCGGGTGGTATCCGGTGCGAGGTCGTCCGAGCACCAGGGGGTTGTCAATAGCGACCACCGTGGTGGCGCACCCCCTACGAGGATTCACTACCCTCCCACGAAAAAAAAAAAGCTATCCATCGACACTGTATCACCTGAGGACTCACATGTGCGTTGCCGCCCTGGATCTGGGAACATTCTTTTTCTAAAGTTTTGAATATTTCATTGTTTCGAAAATACCGCAGACGATAATTCAATCCACAATTTGTAAGTGCGAAGCAGAAAGTTCTGTAGACTGCCACCTGTCAAGGATCTTTAGATTTTTGTTTAAGTGTCATTTATATAATATATTATGTACAAGCTAATGTCGTATAGAATAGATTTTTATTATCCTTTATAGGATATGCATTTTACGCCACACTCACAATTTTAATGTTACCAAGCGAACGATGCTTTTAATTATAACATTTGATCGTAGTTAATTGTTTTATCAATAAAAATCACTATGTACGAATTATGTCTATACTAATATTATAAAGAGGAAAGATTTGTTTGTTTGTTTGTTTGTAATGAATAGGCTCCGAAACTACTGGACCGATTTCAAAAATTTTTTCACCTTTGGAAAGCTACATTATCCCCGAGTATCATAGGCTACTTTTTATCCCGGAAAAATCGACAGATCCCACGGGATGCGCAATAAAGGCTTCGCTCAAAAACTACTGCACAGATTTTCATGCGGTTTTCATCAATAGATAGAGTGATTCTTGAGCAACATTTTGCGGTATTTTTTATCTTGGAAAAACGGATAGTCCCACGGGAAGCGCGATAAAACCTTCGCGCCATAAACCGACTTCCGCGCATATGTAGCCGTGGGCAAAAGCTATGACCCTTAACCCTCCATAGACCCAATCCCGAAATCCACGCAGGCGAAGCCGCGGGCAGAAAGCTAGTATTATTATATATACATATGATAATGAAATTTATGTCCGCATAATTAATGTATTTGTTTTTGGAAAATTTATAATTGTAGAGTCTATAATAATAAAAATACATAAATATACGGATAATAATAAACATACGGAAAATATGTACATAAAACAAAGAAGTGTTAGTTGCATCGCTTATAACTCAAAAAACGTCTGAAACAAACAATCTACGTATGTAGGTAAATAATCGTAAGTGATCACCTATTAAGTGGCAAGAATAACAGAATAAATATTCGAATGTTAGAACAAGTTTACTTATATTTCATTATTTTGAGGTGTGAGGTGTGAATGACTTATACATGAGTCGTGCCCTGACTATGTATCAACAACGCTAATCGAGCATGTGTCAAATAATATATTTGTATCGAAATTGACACATGTCTTTTAAAGTCAAATTCTCGAATAGGAACTGACAGGAATTATACATTATCTTCAGTTTCTACTCGGTGTACGAGTAAAATAAGATTTTTTTTTAAGTTCGACATTAATTAGAAAAAGTTTACTTATAATTTATTATTACAACTCAAATACATCCCCACTGAAGGGCTCAAGCTTACCCTAACTATATTAGGGCGATCACGTCCTTTTTTTATAATCTTTATTTAAAACCATAAACCCTAAGATTAAGCCGGCTTAGCGATCACGTCCTAGTTAATCAAACTTTCATAGTGTGAATTGGTTGAGGATATAAACCTATAGATTTCTTAATATGTGTATGCAGATTGCCTCACAATATTTTCTTTCGCCGTCAGAGCGTCAGATAAATGCACATACGACTTTTGAAGAACGAAACAACACATTGGTACTTTGCTGAATCGATCCCGAGCTTCCCGAATCTTTCGATTCCTATTCCAATGCCGACATCACATCGTTTTTCTAAGCCACGGTCCTTGATGATAATGAGTTTTATTTTGTTACAGGACACACATTCATACATCTTAAAAGAAGTATCTATTACACATAATAATATATTACAAAGAAATTTCCAGTAGAAATGGATGTGTAAGCAGTGGCAAGAAGGATCTTGGCTCGGTGTGTGGTTGCCTGACGACAAGAACACCAATTTTCATCCGTCGTCGCTCAAAGAACTCAAATTTTTACATTTCCTTATATATTATTTATTTTACAACAATCAGGAACTTTCTCCTGATCGGTAAATGATATGTTGTAAAATGTGTTGTTCTCCGTTTTGTGGGGACAGATGGTCTTGTCCCCCACAGTCGTAGCCCCATCTATAACTATTTCTTAAGACTATTATTTTTATAGATATTAATTAAACATTGTTAGTCTAGTCTTGTCTTAAGAGCCTATGCTTGTGTGTGTGTGTGTGTGAAATTTGCGAAACAAGCATGTATATAAGAATGTAAAATAAAAAACAGAATAAATAAATCATAATAAGAAAAAACTCGGATCAAACGCATAGAGGTCGCCTAAACGAATTAAATGAATACGTGGAGTGTACCAATGGGTCTAATCTTTATCTGCAGCCAAAAACTATATCCAATTGACACAAGAACTATCATCATTGCAAGTGTCTTTGCAATTTGATTTAATTGCTGCGCCTCTCTATTATCACATTCCCAACTCACAACAAAGAAAACACCAAAGAAATAAAGTTCGATATAAATAACATTAATGCTCAGTCACTAAACTCAAATGACTCGATACCGCATTTTCTTAGTCACTCGTTTTAATGACGGCTAATAACTTAATACTAGGAAACGTAATTAACTAAGTAATGTGGTTCGCAATCGTTTAAATTCGTGCGAGTTTCATTCCGACAGAAGCACCGCAAATTACGTTAGGCATGTAACGGAGCGGCAAAAACACCTAACACACTGTACCACTGATTAATTTTAATTGCTAAACTTACTGTTCCGACAGTCATTTTCGGTATGTTCCCGAGTACCGCGTCGAGACTGCACTATTTATGTGCGGGAATGTTTATATAGTCTATACATGACAATTAATAGTTTAATTGTGTTGGATTTTGAATTAATGTTCTCTGTTGTCATTTTCTTATCGTGAATGACTAAGATTTGACTAGACTTGGCTAATTCCTCTTAATCCCATTATATGTTTGATAGGTTTGTAACGAATCCGAGCGGGGTCGGGAGATGGCCGATCCCGCTCGAAGAAGGCGGCGCCGGGCTCGGTAGCACAGCTGCGGCGCCGCCGCGGGTCGCCGGCGGGCGCGAGGAAGTCTCGACTGCTACGGCGACCCGGGATGGACCACGCCCCTTCCGTGGCCGGGGGGCGTCGTCGGTGGAGGAGACCGGGGGAGGTAGTGCAGCCACCCCCGAGGAGGGCTCCCCTGTATCGACGGGGGAGCGGAGGCTGGGGGTTCCCGGAAGTGGCTTGATGTTCCCGGGGGCTCCCTACATGGAGGAAGGCCATCCCTGAGGTTTTTAGTGGGTAGGCCTCCCCCTCCTGGGGAGGAGAGCCCCACATAACCCCGGCTCGCCACAGCCGGGGTATGCAAGTTAATGCATTTTCCTCAGGGGAACAAAAAAAAAAAAAAAAAAAGTTTGTAACGAATGGTGTTACGCGCCACATCTGACGATGGCTAGTCGACAGGCGTGTCTAGAACTCTTAACTTATCGAAAGCAATGATGCGATCTAAGATGGCATACGCTCTAAAATACCTGTTAACTCTGGCCTTGAAAACCGTTCAGATTATATACGTTCGGGGAACCAGATAACAAAAGAATTCATATCAACTGTTTTTCTAATGAAAGAGGAAGCTTAGAGCAAACTAGAGTACTATGAATCATATAAGGGAGATACTCGCCACGATATCAAAACTATATAAACATGTTTAATTAGTTTTGATTGTGTACCTATTAATTGTACAATCATACAATTATAATGGTTAAGATATTGTAAAAATTATGTTATTTTTTATTTCAGTATTTTATTGAATTTGTAAAATCCATAGCATTTAAATAACTAATAAATGATTCTTAAGGATGCTTCTTTAAGGATCATATTAAATGTATAAATATAAAAATTACAATTACATATCACTAATTAAATAACGAGTCATGACACACAATATAACTAAATGTTAAAAACCATAGAATAGCCAGGTAGCCATAGAATATACAGGTGCATTATGACTTATGAGTTATATAGTTTATAAATGTCTAACATAAATGGTCTTTATTGATTTAATGATAAATTGTTTTTATAAACTAAAGAAATATGTTAAAAAGTATGCATATCCCTGTCTGAATAAATCTATTGCTTGTTGGGAATAAGCCGTTTGCATCGCACCATTATCGAACTGTGACAAATTGGAATTGTTTTCGATACATTTCCGATGTTGCTGCAGGAAACATTTACCCCGTAAGCACAGATCCTAAATTTACAACACCCATCCAATAATTTACTTAAAACTTTGGCAATACACTTTAATTGATTACACTGCATCAATTTCATGTTTAATAATAATAATAAACATTCGTATTTTAAAGTAATTGATAGATTTTACTTTCGAGGAAATTATTGTTATTGGCTTATTTTGGACGGCGGCGGATTTATCCCTAATGTTACGAGCTGGGGTCAGTAAATCAAACGGCGGTCTACCAAAACACTGAACTTTTATTAATTAGCACACTAACAGTCACTAATCACTTCACTGAAAGCACTGAAAGTCACTTCTTAGTTCTCCAATATCACTTCTTAGATGTTTTCGCACTGTAGCGGCCGGACACAGCCTTATATAGTCCCCTAAGGCACTTGCCACTCTTGCCAGAACATTCGCGGACACACTCGAATGTGTAGTCCAATACATAAGCGCGTAGGAATGACGTCGCGCGTTCGAGACATTTCGAGTATAACTGTCTCTTCCTTGTGCTATCCTTGTCACACAATACTCGAATATTCCCGTACTATCTTTCTCGAATATTCTGAGTTTGTCTATCTCTTTCTAATGATGTTTTCTCATTCTAATACTTCTCGAATGTTCCAACTATGTCTGTCTCTTTCTACTTTTGCTATCTCTTTCACACCTATTGAAATGTATGTCCTTTTACTGAAGTAGGCTTAATGGCTCATAAGGGGTCCTGAAAACGCCTGAAAACGGGTTTTCAGGTTATTGCGGCGTTGGATAGGGGGTAGCCTGAAACGTACTGAAAACATGTTTCAGGTGCCTGAAAACTACTGTAATTTGGGTGTAATTTAGATTTTTTTAGTATGTGAAAGAGCTACTTCTGAAACGGCCTGAAACGACGTTTCAGCCTGCTGAAAACGTTTCTAAGTCACAGAAAATCATTTTTGAAGTTTTACTAAGCCACCGGCGTAACACTATTAATATTATAAGCGCAAGTTTGTAAGTATAGATGTACATATGTTACTCATGTAATACTACAAAATGTGTTTGAACAAAGCTTCACAATAACATAGCTCATACATCAGAATTCTACAATCAGAAAGATACAATTTATAAAGATACACTGGTGTCCGCGACTACGTATATATGTACTACTTCAAATATTAATCCATATCCATATATCCATACTAATATTATAAATGTTAGCTAATTGTAGCGTTTTATGTGATGTTATTTACACAAAAGTATTAAAAGTTATTTGCCAGCTAAGAAGATCAGGGTGTTGGTATAATCCTTATCGGAATCGAACCGCCCTGGTGACCTATTTTTGAATTACGAATGCGATTTCGAAATCACCACTGACTAAATAGTCAGCGGTGACTTTGAGGTCACGGATTCCTAACATCCAATTTTTGAAAGTCGATCGCAGAGCTGCCAACATAGATAAAGTACACACATAAATGTAAGAGTTCGGTTCCACGCAGAATGTACCGCAGCCGATTATTGCCGGCTTAACCATCATGGTTATTATATATATATATATGTATATAAATATATATATTATATATATGCTACATTCATATATATATATATTATATATATATATATATATTATATATATATATATATATATATATATATATATATATATATATATTCTCCAAACAAAACACAGATAACATTTCCACAAGTATGATTTGATTACGAGTGGGTGAGGGCACTCGTAATGAAATCACACCTGTGACTAAGGTAGTCACATCAGTGATATTCAAAAATAAGAATTATTGAAAATCGGTGATTATTAGTCACATCGGTGATTTCGAAGTCGCATTCGTAATTCAAAAATAGGTCTCATGGTGATATATGTAGATATTTAGAATCAATGATATGGGCGCCTCCACATAAATACAAACAGACCTTCAAATGGTTAGGTGATAAAATTAAACAAAGAAGCTTATATCTGTAAGTTTATAATTAAGTCCTTACATAAGGAACATCGTGCACATCATAATAAAACTCTTAAACAAAAAATGGAATCGTCAACAATTTCTAAGATATGGGTATCATGCACTACCATATAGGTTGATAAGTTCACTGGTTAAGCTGAGCCATCCTCCACACGTCACCCAAGATGGATGTCAAAAAAAAAATAATTCCTCCAAAATACGGTGGTTCACACACGCGATGAGGTATAAATGGTAAGATGTCACCTTTTAAATTATGATTCAATCGGTGATGGCAGGGATTTCCGTCGATTAACAAGACATCACTGCATCAATCGGACATCACCGCATGGCTGTGTGCAGGAAGTCGAGCTGGGATGAGACGGGAACAAACGCCCTATATTTGGGATAATTCCTAGATATCCCGTAACTCTGTCTGTCTGTCTGTCTGTTCCACTTTCACGCCAAAACTACTGAACCGATTTAAATGAAATTTTATACACAGATAGTCTAGAGCCTGAGAAAGGACATAGGCTACTTTTTCATTCAAAAAAGGTTGTAAAGGGTTGTAAAAGGTTGAAAGGAGGGATAATAGGTTGTACGGAAATATTTTTAAAACTACTGAACCGATTTAAATGAAATTTGGTACACAGATAGTCTAGAGCCCGAGAAAGGACACAAGCTACTTTTTTATACAAAAAAGGTTGTAAAGGGTTGTAAAAGGTTGAAAGGAGGGATAATAGGTTGTATAGAAATATTGTTAAAACTACTGAACCGATTTAAGTGAAACTAGGTACACAGATAGTCTAAAGCCCGAGAAAGGACATCAGCTACTTTTTTATACAAAATAGGTTGTAAAGGGTTGTAAAAGGTTGAAAGAAGGGATGCTAGGTTGTATGGAAAAATTGTTAAAACTACTGAACCGATTTAAATGAAATTTGGTACACAGATAGTCTAGGCCCTAGACTCCCCCCCTAGACTCTAGGGGTTGAGACAGGATCGAGGCTACCTTTTAAAGCAGAAAAGGGCTGTAAAGGGTTGAAAGAAGGGGGTGAAAGGTTGTATGGCAGTATTGTAAAAACCACTGAACCGATTTAAATAAAAATTTATACACAGATAGTATACCCCGTATATACCAATCGTAAAACCCGAGGACCCAAGGAAGGAAATAAGATAATTTTACCGACGGAAAACATATCCTTCCTGTGGGAAATTCGAATAACGCGGGCGGAAACCTAGTAATATATAAGCTTCTCGAATTATTAGTCACATATAAACTACTCGAAATAGTAATCCTGCGCAGAAAAAGTCGCGGGCTCTAGCTAGTTTTATATATTGCTACTTTATTTCTGCGCATACACAGTATAAACAAGTACTAAAAAATATTACAGCAATAATATTGCCATGAAAAGATGCAAGCCTGAAAACAAATTACTATTACAAACATGTGGCCATAAGTCTAAAAAGTCGGGTACAAGTTATTCTGTGAAGTATTATGTAATGGAAAGTGACTTCATGAATTATCCATATTGAAGTCATTTTCCAAATTGACGACTCTGTATCTATTTAATACAGGGAAAAAAAACAGCCCTCGCTGAGTTTCTTGCCGGTTCTTCTCAGTTCAAGGTCTCCCGCCGTAGATTTGCGAACCGATGCCGTAGCTTTTCGACATTCACAAGTGCTTGTAACAGCCCAGACTGAATAAATGATTTTGAATTTGAATTTGAATTGCCTCACGAGGCAATGTACACCTGTGTTAGTACATCTATCTACATCTACATCTATACACTTAGTTCAAGTCGATCAAGGTGCCTTCTAATCATAAAGTCGTCAAAACGTTATCCAGCGATTACAGTTATACTGCGTCAATATTGGCTGCACTGTTTGTTTTAGATTATAAACACATAGTCACGGATTGTTTACCGTGCCCACCTGTTACTAGTGTAAACATCGCACCCGTGAACAATTCATGTTATTCAGTTCACTGGTTTAGCAATATTATGGTGTTACTAAATAATTTAAATACCGTACAATAGGGTAGATGACTAAAACTGAATAAATAAATAAATATAAATATTTGTTACACTTACACCAATTAGCCTAGCCTAAACTAAGCTCTGTAAGGCTTGTGCTATGGGATCTAGGGTAACGGATAGACATATTGTGTGGCGGTAGAATCGCGAAAGCGCACCCCGCCACGCGCCCCGATATAGGCTGGAAGGACACCGGGGGGTTTTTAGTGGGTAGGTCGGTCTTCTACCGGAGAGCCCCACTCACGGCCGCGCCTAGCCAGCGCGGTGACAAGGTGCATAAGGTGCATTTTCCCCCCGCAAAAAAAAGACATACATATATTATACATATATAAATAATTTTTATTGAAATATATATTAACAACCATGACTAAGGTACAAATGCTCGCATTCATCACACAAACATTGCCCCCACCGGGACTCGAACCCGGGACCTCAGAGATGGCGACACCTTGAAACCGGTGTACTATCCACTCGGCTATGGAGGTCGTAAAATATGAATTTGCCTTTTTTATTATATATTTATCAAAGTTGAGCAATTTCTATCTCATGAACGTAAGTCAATATAGAAATTTCAATTTCGTATTAATATTGCATTTTTTAGAAATCTAATAAGATTTCTAAAAAATGTACATTTTTTTTTAAATTCTAATGAAACGAATACCTTTCTAACTTCCTCACATTAAATGTAACATTATTTAATATAGAAAGTATATCAATAAAAGTAAAAATAACAAAGTTATTGCCAATTTTGTTCATACGCTCATACAAATTAGGAGACTTTAGTAAATTATGACGTCACGATTGCAGTGTGCTTCGTATGGAACGTTTTTGAGCGACCCGCGACAGCGCCGCCAACATGGCGCTGTATCTTCAAAAGTGATAATCGCAGATACGTCGTTACTTCTGCAATATTTCTAAAATAAAAAAAATGACAATTATATTTGTCTAGTTTTGTTATTTTATATCAACTACAGACGTTCTTGTGGCCTTAATATAATAGATAGAAAATATTTATTGACCACAAGCACATATACAAAACATATACAATAAATTAATAAATAACTAATTAAGATCCGACCTCAGTATAAGCTGCAACAGACTAACTTGTGGCAGCGCTAATATTCTGGTCGGGCCTTAGGGGAGTGAAATATAAAAGTCATAATCTAATTTACAACAAAATATCATATACATTGTAATGAAGCTAATGCTCGACCGGGTGCCCGGAAGGTGGCTGGAGTTTAGCAACATTAAAATCCCCGAGACGGGGTTGTGTACCTAGGCCCCCTGACGGGGGATGAGTACCTACGGGTAATCCCTGACCAGGAGAATAAGGGAAACGTCTCACCAAGCTTATAAAGTACTGATTTATTACATAACACACATAATAATTACACAGATTGCCCTTGCCTTCTTAGCACTAATAATACCACCCCACTGAATGTATATCAAACACTAACGGATCCTTCACTGAAGGACGGGATAACGGAGACGCACGGGCGTCGTCTGGAGGGTTCGGATCGCGTCCCTCTGGCGAACGCGGACTCCCCCGCACCGCCCGAGATGGCTTCCTCCCTTTCCGCGGATACCGGCGAAGCACGTTCGGATGGCGTCCCTCTGGCGAACGCGGTCTCACCCCGCACCGCCCGAGGTAGCTTCCTCCCGTTCCCGCGGATACCGGCGAAGCACGTTCGGATGGCGTCCCTCTGGCGAACGCGGTCTCACCCCGCACCGCCCGAGGTAGCTTCCTCCCGTACCCCTGAGCTCCCCCTAGAGGGTCTAGCAAGTACCAGCTATTGGCGAACGAACGCGGACTAACCCCGCACCGCAAGCCTCGGCTGGCACCCTCGAAAGAGTGCTCCCGACTGGTCGTTGTACGGCGTTATATAGCAGTCGCTCCCCACCATAGCGCCGTCAAACCGGTCTGAGCTGGATTTCTTGTGCGCGCTGCCTGATGAGCTGCGCGAGTCGCAGAGCGGGTGGCAGTCTAGCATAGCGGGTAGCGGGGCTCGTCACATCCCCCTCCCTCTTCTGGAGATTTTTACCTGTAAAAATCACATGTGATGAACATATTCGATTTTCATAGTTTTGTGGGAAGTAGAAAAATTTGAAATCTGCTATAAAATTTTCCCATGTTTTCCATTCGCTGCGGTAATTTCGGTACCATTGTAGTACTTTACCTTGCAGTATTCTTGGAATTATTAGTAAGAGCTTAAATTTATCTGCTCCTGTCGTATCGATTAGCTCCTCTATCTTTTCTATGAATTCTACTGGATCTCCGGTTCCATCGAAATGTATATTCCATTTTTCGATAGAATTTTCCCACAATTTCCATATTTTTCCATCCTGTATGTTGTCGGTATTTTCTTGAAAAGATTCCTGAATTTTCTGGCACGTCGTGTTTTGTGACATACTATCGTTTTTTTCTCGGCCTTTTTCTGCCATTGTATCCTGGTAAACTTCCTCGTGGGATTCTTCGTCTTTGACCATTTGGGTCAATTGACGTCTCAATTCCTCTACTGTTAGGTTTTCTGTTGACTTACCTCTCTTCTCTAATTCTCTTATGAGATCTTCTTTTCTCAACTGGTAAACCCACGACGTTGGCATCTTTGACTTGCCTACCTATTTATCTTACCTTAAACCTTAAATCTGTGTATTGATTTCCTAATGCAAACTTATATGTATTATGCAAACGTATGTGGTATTATTACTATATGCTATCATTAATTTGTCTGATTATATTTCTCAGATATCTTATGCTCCTGGTCGTGATTATGCGATATACTAATCTATATTTTCGAGAACGCACAAAGATTAACAAATATTCTGACAGGTGTTCTAACAATCTAACAGTTTATACAGCTACGGATTCTATAGCTCTGAACAGAGATATCCACTAACGCACGCGGACTCACCCCGCACCGCACATGGATATTCTGTGAATAGGGCAATTTTCCTACGGCGTTGGCTGTGGCGTGAAGCGCTGACAGTTGGCGACCGTAGTATTCCCTATTTTACGTCGAGCTTTATGAGGTTAATGTAATGAAAGCATGATCAGAGATATCCAATAACGCACGCGGACTCACCCCGCACCGCACATGGATATTCTGTGGAAAGGGAAATTTTCCAACGGTGCTGGCTGTGGCGTGAAGCGCTGACAGTTGGCAACCGTGGTTATTCCCTATTTTACGTTGGGCGCCAATGTAATGATCAGAGATATCCTCTAGCGCACGCGGACTCACCCCGCACCGCAGGTGGATACTCTGTGGAAAGGGTAATTTTCCAACGGTGCTGGCTGTGGCGTGAAGCGCTGACAGTTGGCAACCGTGGTTATTCCCTATTTTACGTTGGGCGCCAATGTAATGGAGCTAATGATCAGAGATATCCAATAACGCACGCGGACTCACCCCGCACCGCAGGTGGATACTCTGTGGAAAGGGTAATTTTGCAACGGTGCTGGCTGTGGCGTGAAGCGCTCACAGTTGGCAACCGTGGTTATTCCCTATTTTACGTTGGGCGCCAATGTAATGAAGCTAATGCTCGACCGGGTGCCCGGAAGGTGGCTGGAGTTTAGCAACATTAAAATCCCCGAGACGGGGTTGTGTACCTAGGCCCCCTGACGGGGGATGAGTACCTACGGGTAATCCCTGACCAGGAGAATAAGGGAAACGTCTCACCAAGCTTATAAAGTACTGATTTATTACATAACACACATAATAATTACACAGATTGCCCTTGCCTTCTTAGCACTAATAATACCACCCCACTGAATGTATATCAAACACTAACGGATCCTTCACTGAAGGACGGGATAACGGAGACGCACGGGCGTCGTCTGGAGGGTTCGGATCGCGTCCCTCTGGCGAACGCGGACTCCCCCGCACCGCCCGAGATGGCTTCCTCCCCTTTCCGCGGATACCGGCGAAGCACGTTCGGATGGCGTCCCTCTGGCGAACGCGGTCTCACCCCGCACCGCCCGAGGTAGCTTCCTCCCGTTCCCGCGGATACCGGCGAAGCACGTTCGGATGGCGTCCCTCTGGCGAACGCGGTCTCACCCCGCACCGCCCGAGGTAGCTTCCTCCCGTACCCCTGAGCTCCCCCTAGAGGGTCTAGCAAGTACCAGCTATTGGCGAACGAACGCGGACTAACCCCGCACCGCAAGCCTCGGCTGGCACCCTCGAAAGAGTGCTCCCGACTGGTCGTTGTACGGCGTTATATAGCAGTCGCTCCCCACCATAGCGCCGTCAAACCGGTCTGAGCTGGATTTCTTGTGCGCGCTGCCTGATGAGCTGCGCGAGTCGCAGAGCGGGTGGCAGTCTAGCATAGCGGGTAGCGGGGCTCGTCACAACATATTATACAAAAAGAAAATAATAATTACAATAAATACTAGCTTTCCGCCCGCGGCTTCGCCCGCGTTATATTCGAATTTCCCACAGGAAGGATATGTTTTCCGTCGGTAAAATTATCTTATTTCCTTCCTTGGCTCCTCGGGTTTTACGATTGGTATATACGGGGTATACTATCTGTGTATAAAATTTTATTTAAATCGGTTCAGTGGTATTTACAATACTGCCATACAACCTTTCACCCCCTCCTTTCAACTCTTTAGAACTCTTTTCTGCTTTAAAATGTAGCCTCTGTCCTGTCTCAGCCTCTAGACTATATGTGTACCAAATTTCATTTAAATCGGTTCAGTAGTTTTAACAATTTTTCCATACAACCTAGCATCCCTTCTTTCAACCTTTTACAACCCTTTACAACCTATTTTGTATAAAAAAGTAGCTTATGTCCTTTCTCGGGCTTTAGACTATCTGTGTACCTAGTTTCATTTTAATCGGTTAACAATATTATAAAAAAAGTAGCTTATGTCCTTTCTCGGGCTTTAGACTATCTGTGTACCTAGTTTCATTTTAATCGGTTAACAATATTTCTATACAACCTATTATCCCTCCTTTCAACCTTTTACTACCCTTTACATCCTTTCTTGAATGAAAAAGTAGCCTATGCCCTTTCTCAGGCTCTACACTATCTGTGTATAAAATTTCATTTAAATCGGTTCAGTAGTTTTAACAATATTTCCATACAACCTATTATCGCTCCTTTCAATCTTTTACAACCCTTTACAACCTTTTTTGCATGAAAAAGTAGCCTATGTCCTTTCTCAGGCTCTAGACTATCTGTGTACCAAATTTCATTTAAATCGGTTCAGTAGTTTTGGCGTGAAAGTGGAACAGACAGACAGACAGAGTTACTTTCGCATTTATAATATTAGTATGGATTAGTATGGATTAAATAATACATTATGGACTCTTTGCCTTACACTATTTATTTTTATAGGAAAGTTGGTAGAAAAATACAATTTAATAATAGTTATCTATGTTTTAATAGTGTACATATAGTAAAAATATCAAGATAAAAAATCATATTCTGTACTGTTTCGTCACTCGAGCCTGATGTTACTATGCAGTTGCATTCAGCAGACGTAGAAGCAGCAGCATCCTATGCTTGCTGCTTATATAGAGCTTACCACAGTTTTGATATGTTGTGGGGTCTAAAATAAATGTATTTTTTTCTTTCTTTATAATGATAGGTTGATATCCATTTAAATAATAATGGCAATTCCATTGACTTGAGATAAAACTTAATCGTTCAGTTAAATTGACAGCCCAACATAGCATTGTTATTACCTAGTTTTACCTAAATAAATATAAAATAATAAATAGATCGATTAAGGTTCTACGTGCTGACAGCATTTTGACGTTTTATATTTATAATTTAGGTAACTCAGTTATTTGTTCTATCGATTGCGGCTATTAGCATTAGAGGCTAACTAAGAGTTACAAAACCTATGCTTTTGAGAAATTAAAAATACGAAATAATATTAAATAAATTAGAAGAAAATAAAACACCTGAAACTTCACAAACTAACACGTTCTTATCATATCGTAAGATTAAACAAAAAAACAATTCTATTTATTTTTTTATACCTGTGATTATGCCTTTTGTTGATTGATTTGATTTGATTTGAACGATATAAAAATCATTTAATTCAATTTATGATTACACTTTACCACAGTCAATCCGCGTAATACAGAACATCGTCGACCCAGACACGTCCTTTCTGACCCTCCCGACTCATTGACGCTGGCTCTTCAAGCCTTGCGAGAGGCGGCATCTGCGCCGCCATCCCTTAGTTAGTCCATACTTCGCAGCTTGCTGCACATGTACGAGTAGGCCCCATCATTTCAAGGCCGGACCCACTTTGGCGTACCGAGCCTTCTTTCGCGCATATGTCCTCTTCGGAGGGCAGCGCTGACGTGCCCTCTCCTGAGGGTGCGCCAACCATTCCATTCAAGCCGTAGGGCCAAGGCTAGGCTGAGTTTAGTCGGTAGGTCTGTGTGGTCGAGCCGCCTCGACAGCACCAGGAGTCCGACATAATCAACGCATCCCTGCTTGCCTGTTGCTTTGGTATCCATGATGGATTCTCAGCCGAGGAGGCTGAGGAAAAAAACAATTACAGTTTACTGTTGTGTACCTACAAAAGCAATCAACAACATAAAACGCTTAGCAACTTAACACAGCCATTGCAGTTTTAAAGTGATGTATAGGTATATCAAAAAAATGTGTCTGCTGTAATTTGAGTAATTTTCACTTGAATTTAATTCGTACAGAGTATATTTCAAAGTGAAATTATTCAACAACCCGTTTGTACAATTTTCCACACTTTTTGTTTGTTTCGTAAATGCTACAGTTTTCTTTGTCTGTTTTTTACATTTCAGCTCTGGAATGTTCTAATGGAGTTTTCCTTTATCCCTCACGTTTAATTTTAATAATTAAAATTGCTATGTCAGTACAAAACTTTTGCGCCAGTGTTATGTTTTCAAGATAAAAAGTACTTTAACATTTTAGTGACTTAAGATTGTTTTTGTTAGTTTCGATAAAAAATAAGACTCTTTTCTTTCCACTTATATGTTATATGTATAAAATGTCCACAATAATGTTCATTACTGCATAAATAAACAACAACTCATATTGTACTGTGTTTATCAGTTTTTAAAATCCGCCTATTATCCAAAATAGGTCGGCTTATAATGTAAATTATCGCATAAGCGTTCAGCCGAAGCCGTTATTATGTAAGCGGTTACATTGTACGGGAAACATTAACGTTAAAAAATTCGTTATTAATTTTTCTACCAAAGCCGAAATCGTCTTGTTTTAATCTAAATAGCCGGTTTTATTTTTACATTAAGGCTGGGATTTCGGTGTGATTTATTGTGATATTAATCAAGCTGAAATATCAGCTGGGCCAATTATCTCTTGCTCAATTTCATCGCTCCCATTCAGAGTTATGGGGGTGTCGCTAGTGGATATTTCGTATCTCATAAAAGATTTTTTTTTGTTTACACTATTTTTATTAGTACTTATTTTTCCAATTGCGGCTTCGTCTGGTTAAAATAATCTTATGTCATTGCCTAGGTTTCAAACTATTCCCAAATTAATATAATTTAATTTGGGGATAATTGTTTATATACACCACGGGAGGGAGATATTTTTCCGTAATAAAAATTTACCTGTTTTTTCACAGCTATTATATTTATCTCCATAGCAAATTTAATAAAAAGTTACTCAGTAGTTTTGTCGTTGAAACAGACAGAGTTACTTTTATATTTATAATATTTGAAGGATTTTTTTGTGAAATTTTAAAGTTAAAAATCATAAAATATGTTAATTTTAAATTTGAGTAAGATTGAACGTATTGCTTAAACAAAACAATGAAGTATTATCATTTCACGACATATAGGGAATGAATTTTAAAATATCCCGAAACCCAAGTCTACTAATTTAATAATAGGAGTACTAATTTAATAATAGTAAAAAAAAATCCAAATCCCTAAATTCTAAGTGCATCTCTAAACATTATATGGAGTCCATAAAGTAAGTTTAATAAAAATAATAGATATGCTCTAAATTTTTTAAATATGTTTATGTAAGTTAACACACAATATCTGTTCCTGACAAAATAATTAAAATTACTAATAGTTGTCATAGTTTATTGCCTACAAGAAAAACTTATTTTATTTTTACTTGTTACAAATAGACAGAATTCAGCTGTGTATATTTATTGCCTATATAAAAAAAATCCAATAAATTAAAAAAATAACTATTTGCACTTTAAAATTTAACTACCTTACGTAAAGACTTTTACTACGCTCATATTTTTTGCTTTACTAATGTAATATTTATATAATCACAAATCAAATCGTGATTTACATGGCTCTTAAATAGCAAAATATCAAGACGGGAAAAAAGTACACATATTACTTGTCAAACGCGGAGAAATGTTACAGCTCTTAATAGTTTCTCTGTTACTAATTTTAAAGAACTCTTTTGGTGTTGGTTGTTAATAATAGATGACGGTTAAAGTCACGTACACATTATATCAAGAAAGGGGAAGAAACTTAGTCATAATTAACCGGCATATACAGGGAAAAATAGACGTATCGTAGATAGATCTGATACCTGGCTAAAGAATATTTATAAGTAGTTTGGTAACAGTTCCACTATCTAGGTAGGGCTGAGACTTCCAGAGTTAGGAACGATATGATGGTATCTAAGAAGATTATAACCGGTTCTTTGAGCCTTTAATGCATTTTCTTGATCACGTTTTTTATATTCTAACGTGTCAATTGAGTTTGCAATCGTTGTTGAATTCTGTACTTGGTTACAGAAACGGATATGAGTACAGCTACGAGTAACTATATGCCAAATTTTATATTTCATATTGGCTATTATCCGCTACATCAGAGCTGTTTTAAGGTATGTAATGGCTGACTCATTTCTATATGTATCTACATCATGTACACTTATTTGTCGATTCAATTAATAAAAAAAAAAACACTTAAACAAAAACTAATAAAATAGGGTAGATGATTACAACTGAATATGGCTATTTTTATTATATAACTAGCTTTCTGCCCGCGGCTTCGCCCGCGTGGATTTCGGGATTGGGTGTATAGAGGGTTAAGGGTCATAGCTTTTGCCCACGGCTACATATACGCGAGATTTTATCGCGCTTCCCGTGGGACTATCCGTTTTTCCGAGATAAAAAATGCCGCAAAACTCCTCAAGAATCACTCTATCTATTGATGGAAACCGCATAAAAATCTGTGCAGTAGTTTTTGAGCGAAGCCTTTATTGCGCATCCCGTGGGATCTGTCGATTTTTCCGGGATAAAAAGTAGCCTATGTTACTCGGGGAGAATGTAGCTTTCCAAAGGTGAAAGAATTTTTGAAATCGGTCCAGTAGTTTAAGCGTGAAGAGGTAACAAACAAACAAACAAACAAACAAATAAACAAACAAACACACTTTCGCATTTATAATATTAGTTGGGATTATCAAAGTTGAGCAATTTCTATCTCATGAACGTAAGTTAATATATAAATTTCTGTTTAGTTTTGTATTAATATTGTTTTTAGAGTTCTAAAAAATGTGTAATAATTTGTTATATAATATTAATGAAACGAATACATTTATAGCTTTCACACATTAAATGTAATATTATTTAATATAGAAAGTATATTTATAATATACAAAAAACAACAAAGTTATTGGAAATTTTGTTTATAAGCTCATACAAATTAGGCGAGTTTACTAAATTATGACGTCACGATTGCAGTTTACTTAGTATAGAGCATTTTTGAGCAATCCGTGACAGCGCCGCAAACATGGCGCTGTATCTTCAAGTAAGTAAGTAATAATCGCAGACACATCGTTACTTGTACAATATTTCTCATTTAAAAGAGTACTTTTATTATATATTGAATAGAAAAAATTGTCATCTACCCAAATCCTAATGTCGTAAAATAATGATCACAAGCGAACAAAATAATGGCGATGGCGATTTCATTATAAAATAGACCCTCAGTGTATATCAAATTCATAAACATAGAACTACTAAACTGCAAGTCATGTTCTAGAAATCAACGCTCTCTGAATGCCACAACGGTTAGAGATTAGTATGTGCCTGTCAGTGCCTTAGTGACATGTTAATGGACCAGAATCGGTCCACAGTAACCGACTTGTGGTGACTAAAGGTAGTGGTAATTTGGACCGGCCGATGACATTTAGACGTGACGATTTCCTTGCTTGCCTTATTTTATATCCCCATTATGTAGCTAGATTTTAAAATTATTTTTCTATAATACAATATATCTAAAGTTCTTGTTTTATTTTCGTCTAAGACTTTAATGAAGCAAGCAATCCGTGTTTTAAAACTCATTGCTCGAAACAATCAGATCAAAATTGACAAACTGCGATTCAAAAATTACAGTGCTAAGCTGTAACAACTAAAGTTATAAAGGTAATAGCAGTTATGTCAAAGATACGGCCCGCGGGCCGCATCCGGCCCCCGGGCCCTAACAATACGGCCCGCGATCGCAATGTGTCACAGAAAGAAAAATCGTGTTTTTAGAGCCTTTAGACTTCACTCAACTCCTTTACAGAAGTTTTAAAATGCGTACACAACATTTACAAGTAGCTACAAAGGCAGCACGTGCCTAGACAAGCGAGAGAGATAGACAGTAACGCCATCTCTTAGCAACAAGCGGAATATTTCATGCGCTTCGAGTCTGGACTAGAACTTTCGTTAGCGATATAAAAGGAATGCGTCGGCGCGACGTAAGAAAGAAAGCCTACACGAACATATAAGATCACTAGCCACCAGCATGTTCCGTAGAGCTGCTAGCTCTGAACATCTCCACCTACGGAACATAGCACCATACCACGCCCGCCCGCCTGATATAAGAGCACAGCCACGAAGCCTCATTCGCACCTCCTCCTCGGAGAGCAAATAATAAATAAGAAAACCGAGACAGTACAAGCTCTAAAAGAGCACTTGAAGTCTAGACGGAGGACCATCCCCGTCACCCCAACGCCCCGGCAGTAGTAACTGCCGGAGATGATGCCACTGCAGAGGGCCCACAGTGCCCCGAACAGTTTCCTCCGCCCCAACAGGCGGAGATGGAAGACCCGATCGATCGACGTAAGTCAATTGAGTCGAGGAATGGAAGCGGAGAAGGATTTTCGTTGTATTGTGAAATAGTGATTGTGAAGATATTGTGCATTTGTTTGTGTTACGATTGTTACGATTTTTGAATAATGTCGCAAAAACGTAAAAGTGAGTGCAGAGTTTTTCAGTCTACATACATATCTGTCACGCCTTGTTCCCAATGGGGTAGGCAGAGACCACCTCTCTCCACTTGCTACGATCCTGGCACACTTCTCTTGCTTCCTCCACTTTCATGAGCGTCTTCATGCATGCTCGTCGGTTGCGAGTACTCTTGACCCGGCCTTTCTTTAGGACATCTTCGATTTGATCGAAATATGTCCGCCTAGGTCGACCCGCACCGATTCATCCTATCATTCTTACCTTGTGTATCTCTTTCGTTAATCTTCCTTCATTCATTCTTTCAACATGGCCGAACCATCTAAGCATCCTTTTCTCTATCTTTGTCACTACATCTTCAACTACGCCGCATCGCTCCCTTATCACACTGTTCCTAACTTTGTCCTTCAGATTCACCCCAATTATACTTCTCAAGCTTCTCATCTCCACAGCATTAATCCTACTTTCATGTTTCTTCTGCCACACCCAACATTCACTACCATACATCAATGTGGGAATCCACGCGCCTCCATGCACAGCCAGTCGTGCTCTTTGTGATACGTTCTGACTATTCATGATTTACTTGATTCCCTTTCAAAACTCTTCTTTCAATATCACCATCACACTTGCCATCTCTCGTAAACTGTGAACCCAAATATACAAATTCTTTGACTTGTTCTACTTTTTGTCCCTCAATCATAATATAACAGTTTGTCATACATTCTTCTCTTTCAATAACCATTTACTTTTTCACATTTTTACTTTTACATTTCTATTATTTTCGTCTTGCTTACATTCACATTCATTCCGTTGCTTGTTAAAGCACCTTGCATTATGTCTACCATCGTTTGCAACTCCTTCTCCGACGATGATAATAAAACTTGATCATCGGCGTATAGGAGGCATTTGATGATCAACTCATTCATTCTTAGTCCATACTCACTATCTTTCAAATCTTTCAAGCAATCGTCTATAAATAGGTTAAGCAGCCACGGCAAAGCCACACATCCCTGTCGAACACCCTGACGGATGCTAAACTAGTCTGAGTAAGCTCCGTTTATCCTGACACAAGCACTAGTCTAAATGGGAAATTGCATATTTTTTCATAGAATGGAAAGGTAAACCACTGTATTTGATTTGCAGTCAAACAGTTGGGAGGAGGAGAAGGAGGAACTTGAAGAGACACTATGATACGAACCATAAATTAAAATTCGATTGTTACACTGAAAAAATAAGAATGGACAAATTGTCATCTTTAAAATCTAAACTTCAAGGTCAAACAATTGATGTTTACTAAAGCTAATACTGAGAGCGAAGATGCCCCGAAATCAAGTTTTATTATTGCATTAGAAATCGCGAAGAGATCACAACCTTTTACTGATGGTGATTTTATTAAAGACTCTATGTTGAAAGTTGCCGATGTTTCATTTCCATATCAAAAGTCAATAATTCAAAATATTTCGCTGTCAAGAGATACTATTGCTTCAAGAATAGATGATTTATCTGGAAATTTGGTTCTTCAACTGAAGGAGAAAATTAAGGAATTTACTAACTTTTCACTAGCTGTTGACGAGAGCACTGATACTGTTGATACAGCTCAACTTGCTGTTTTTATACGAGGTATTAACAGTAACTTTGAAATAACTGAAGAACTATTAAAGTGAGTTATGCAAAACAGAAAACATCAGGGATTTTTTTGGATTTTACTGTATAATTCATCAGGAATCATTGGCATCCAAACATTTAAAAATGGACCATGTCATGCAACCTATAACTAAAATATAAAATTTTATATGGAGCAGAGAACTAAATCACCGACAAT
This sequence comes from Scirpophaga incertulas, assembly GCA_036419045.1. Classification (NCBI taxonomy): domain Eukaryota; kingdom Metazoa; phylum Arthropoda; class Insecta; order Lepidoptera; family Crambidae; genus Scirpophaga; species Scirpophaga incertulas. The sequence goes on from CM071637.1 coordinate 24,538,777, forward strand.
TCAGACAGTTTTTACAAGATTTGAACGAAAATTTTTCTGATGTCCCTTATTTCACCGAAATTCGTTGGCTCAGTCGAGGAGTAGTTTTAGAAAGATTTTTTGCGTTATGTGATCCTATTCAAGATTTCATGTTTAAAAAGGAAACCCAATTGATTATGACAATGACTGGTGGGTTGATTGTGTCTTTTTGGTAGATATAAATAAACACTTGACTGATCTGAATGTAAGCTTACAGGGTAAAAATCTGCTTGTCACTCAATTATTCATGTAAGTATTCATGTATTCAAGCCTTTGAAACAAAGCTGAGGCTGTGGGAAAATCAGGTAAAAAATCAAACTTTGGATCATTTCCCTCATTTAAAATCATTTGGCACAGTGAACCAAAAAAAAAATGGATCAATATTCTTAACTTCTGCAAAATCTGATAATGGAACTCAACAACAATCGTTTTGAAGACTTCCATAAAAAGAATGAAATGGAATTCCCAATTTTCAACAATCCATTCAATTTTTAGCTTCTCAGGCACCTGCAAATGGAATTGATAGATCTTCAGTCGGACAGCATTTTGAAAGAAAAATTTAAGGAGGTTAACGCTCTTACGTTTTATACACAATATTTCAAGAGATTGGATAACTACCCGCAATTATAAAAGCATGCAGCACAGATTCTGTGCACGTTTGGTAGCACCTATTTACGTGAGTAGATGTTTTCCGTCATGAAAATAAATAAGAACAAACATCGCACAAGACTTACCAATGAACATCTCCAATCTGTTCTTAAGATAATTACAACAAATATGATACCTGACATTAATAAGCTTGTCAAAAACAAGAGAAGTCTGATATCTGGATCCTCCAGCTCAAAATAATTACTCTCTCTCTATTATAACTTGAATATGATTTTTGACAACCGTATATGCGCGTAGTGAAAAACGATACAAGTCGAAAATTGCTACTTTACAGGAGAGCGAAAATACAAAAGAAATATGTTTTATAGCACACTGTGACTTAATGGCTAAAAATGAAATATAAGTTTAAATGCAGATACGTATTTAAAAATGCTGTCTTTTATGTTGTATTGTTGGATTTTGTATAAAATTAACGGTTAATAACTCAATTTGGCCAAAATCAGACTTATACCCTTTTTCACTAGGGGCACAGATATTTCATATACTATATAGTTATATGTATAAATAAAATGTTATAAATTATTATAAGTATTTTTTTTTATTTGAATCTGGCCCACCTACACATTCTAAATTTAATATGTGGCCCTCTGTAAAATTGAGTTTGACACCTTTGGGTAATAGATCTCCCCTATCTCTTGAAATTGATAATAGCCACATTGTCACAAATATAAAATCTATGAAATTATATAACAGTCGTTACCCGTTTGTGTAATATTAGGTATGAAGGTGATATGACTTCTGTATAATTAATTTAAATGCCGGTCACAGTAAAGGAGTAAAATAACTCACCATGATTGATTGAAAGCGTATTCAGGTATGACAATTATAATTTTTTCATCTGCAACGTTAAGATATTTTCAACTTTACATATCTTAATATAAAATTTAAATCTGAATCTTATGTTATAAAAGTCAGCACAAGAATTCAAAGGATCTACTTACTGTGTGCAATATCGGTCTTATCGTTATTGTAGCACGGAGCGAGTCGTAATTTAGAGGTGTTTTCTCTGGGATGGGATCATAAGCGAGTAAATAACTTTAAATACTAGCAGTATAAATTTGTGTATTATTAAAAATATTTAGTGAAAGCCGTGAATTTGTGGAATTTGCTGAGCAGAACCGATCTGTGTGTAGTTTTATATTTGAAGTCTATGTCTGACAGAATAGAAGAAAATAAATATTTCGATCTCTGGAATTTGACATGTACCGGTATAATTTTAGTTTAACCTCATTCAGCTTATTCATCATTTCATCCTAAACATGCCTACATAGTACTCTTACAAGTATCCCCGCAAAAATTGGTAGTGCGCTAATGCTGTCCAGCATCTTCTTGCGATCTTTACCAAATCTTTGGTTCTTCTTATTTAAGAATAACTGCCGCAGTATCTGCCATATACCCACAATTGAAAGAGCTTTCCGTCACAACAACCGTCAATCCCGCGGCCAATGTATCTTGCCCACTAACATTTCGTTTGCAATTCTTCAGTATATATTGACATAGACATAGACATAACTTTATTTGCAACCTTGACACAAAATATACACCTAATATTATTAAAAATACTTAGATAACATTGTGCCCTAGTAGCAAACAGGTCTCGGCTCAGCGTTGTGCTTCACATAGCGCGAAGCGCTGATATTCTGCCGAAACCCTTTGAGAGGGTAAGTAAACTAGACAGCAGACACACAGAAAGAAACAGACAAACCTAAGCATACATATTACATTAATAAATAAAGCGCAATACGTGAATGTAGACAGATAATATTAATATATATATACACACATACATACATATACACATACATACATATACATATACATACACATACAGATACATATTTCCCAATTAGCCATCAGCATACAAATGGAGAGTCAGCATATCTATCAGGCAAACCAGTTCTTTGTTTTTGTAACACATGTTTTTTTAACTTTTTTTTAAACGTGGATCTACACTTTAGTTGCCGTATGGGAGGTGGGATGTTGTTCCAACATTTGGTTGCCTGATAGCGAAAACTTCCCCTAAACGCCGCAGTCTTATGCTGCTGATATGACAGTAGAAACCTAGTTGGTCTTCTCGAATACCCATAACTTGCAGGAAGGCCGAGTTTGGAATACAAATATTCGGGTTGTTGGTTCATTAAAATATCATGAACCAAGCATCCCATATGTACCAGTCTCCGTGAGTTTAAGTTTAATATACCTGAGTCATTAAGATATGGCGATATATGAGACCGAAATGGTGTATTGTAACAGAAACGATAGCAAGCATTTTGTACCCGTTGCAAGATACGAGCATATTTTGACAATAATCTCGGCCCATATACTAAGTCACCATAATTCAACTTAGATAAGACTAGTGATTCAACTACTTTTAACCTGACTTCTTCACTTAAGAGGTTGCGGATCTTATAGAGAATCTTTAGACGATAGAAGCAGTTCCGAACCAGTTCAATGAGATGCTTTTCAAAACGCAACCTGTCATCAAAAATAATTCCTAGATTTCTAGCTTCCTTCACCTTTTCGAGATCTTGATCAATAATTCGCACTTTTGGATTCTGCTCTTCAATCAGTCTTACTTGTTGCTTAGTGCCTATAATTAAAAATTTTGATTTCGATGGATTCAAGACCAGTGCATTTCTCTCCGCCCATTCCGATATACGGGTTAGATCTGAATTTAAGTACGCGACTTTAGTAGCAGTTTCTTCAGGGTGAAAGGAAATGAATACCTGTACATCATCCGCATACAGATGGTATTGGGAGTTACGCACATGTTGTGTCATATCAGCAGCATAAATAACAAAAAGCAGAGGACCCAGAATCGAACCCTGCGGGACCCCCCGCGGAACAGGTTTTACCGCGGAATTCAGCCGCACCCCGTCTGACCCCACAACTTCAACATACTGAGACCGACCACAAAGGTAACTTTCAAACCATGATAAAGAAGCGGCGTCAATACCATAATAAGACAGTTTAGCGAGAAGAAGTCCAACGTCAAGACTGTCAAATGCACGGGAAAAGTCAAGCAGTGATAGAATAGTCCCATTACCATTATCTTGAGCCGCCAATATCGAATCGACTACATCCAATAATGCGGTAATTGTTCCTTTTCCTTTTCTGAATCCAGACTGTACTGCTGGTAAAATTTTATGTGTCTCAATGTATTTACTCAGCTGAGCATGTACTACTTTTTCAATAATTTTTGACAGGAAGGGTAAAATACTGATTGGGCGAAGATCTTTAGGCTCAGTAGGATTAGGAATTTTTGGGATTGGTCTAACTTTAGCTAGTCTCCACTGACTTGGGAATTTAGATGTCGTTACTGACCTATTGACAATTTCAGTAATTGCTTCAAGTGAATAAGGCAAGGTAAGTAAAATCATGTCTCTTGAAATTCCATCTACGCCGTGGGTGTTCGTTTTAATCGACAGAATAATCTTAGCAATTTCACTACTATGTACAGGATTAAGTGAGAGTTGCAAGCCATGATACTTGTTCTGTTCGTAGAACCGAACCGTGTCACCTGAACTGTACCCTTACTAGGAATGTTCAAAAAGTGGTCGTTAATGTCATTCAAATTGTCAAAATGTTCCTGTATGTCATGACTACTAACATCAAATAAAATATTCTTTTTGAGTCCCTTCCACAATGACTTACTATCATGCACCTTGGAATTGATACACTGGTTGAAATAAGCACACTTCTCGCGATAAATACTGGACTTAACCAGGGCCTTCAAAGATTTATAATATTGCTTATGCTTATCCAGTTTTGTGACCCGGTAACGACTGTGTGCTTTATCACGGAGCTTAATCATAAGTTTTACCGTAGTAGTTAACCAAGGCGCTGGTTTGTCTTTAATTACCACAGTTCGAATCGGTGCATGAATATCAAATAATGATATTATCAAATTATTGAACTTACTGACCATACAATCGACAGTGGGGGAGTTAAGCACAGGTGACCAGTCAACATTTGAAACGTCTCTATTAAAATTATCCATATTAATATCTTTTATCGGTCTAAATGAAATTTTTCTAGGTAAAATTTTTTTCTTTGGAATATTCAAAGTAACATTTATCATGGCATGACCCAATGACCCCGTTATATTAGTAACAGATAAATCTTTAACTCTAATATCTGTACAAATCAAGTCTATTAAAGTTTCGTTATGAACTGAAAAATGCGTAGGCTGATCTACCATTTGTTGCAAATTTGTGTAGTTTAAAAATTGCCTTAATTTATTTGCCATTTCATTGTTATTTACTAAAAGATTTATATTAAAGTCGCCTAAAATTATAACATGATCATAAGAAGAAAAATGAGTAAAGGAATTGGTCAGTGCATCAAGAAATGTATCCACGTTGCACCAAGGAGGACGATACGCCGTGCCTATCGCTAAACGCACGCCGTTAATGACTAACGATAACCACATTTGCTCAATGTCAGCCGACGGATGGTCAACCGCTTTGGCGTTGATACCTCTTTTAATGTAGAAAGCGACACCACCGCCCCGGCCACTGCGAATATGTGCTGGTCGCGGAATAGTGCGTAGCCGGTAGGCAGAGATAACTGGTGCTCTTGCTTCCTGCCCTGCTCTAATCCAGGTTTCATTGACAGCCACAATATCTGCATCAAATCGGTTCATTGCTACAATAAAATCGTCGTGACCTGTGCCAAGAGAACCAGCATTATAAAGACCTAACTTCAATAAATGTGATTTCTTCATTTTATAGCATGAATATAAATAGTAATAACTGGTAATACAAAACACCACACTAATATATTTAGCCAATCTGAAGCAAAGCCGGTGCGCTTACAAGTTGATCCTGGAGATAGTGCTAACAAAAATAAACCTACTATTATAATATTTTTATGCATAGACTTGCATTTTTTAAATAAACTATAACTGTGACATACAATAAAGAACAAAAGACTAAGGTATTGTAGATAATAAAAAATGTCCTCGTTAGAGTAACAACGTTGTTGTGAAGCACTATCAGGCAACCGATGCTGAACCATCGAGTCAATACTACTCCTTATGAAAACTTTACAAAATTCAATATAATAATGATACCCAGATGCCAGTTTTATACCGTCATTATAGGCCCCGTCATAACAAAGTATTATAATCATACTTCTTTTGCCTTTTTTCAAATAACATTCAATAAATAACATAGTAATTAATAATATTTGCTTAAATAAAATAGTGTTATAAATATATTCATCATATAGTCTTCCATATATTAAAATATACTGTGTATTTTTTTCAGAGATTAGTAAACATCTCAATATAAGCACTAGAAAAAAAGTATACATAATTATATCTAATTCAATATAACAACAATACCCAGATGAGAGATTTATGCCTTTACCGATGGTTTCTGCATAATAATGAATAAGCATTTGCATACATCTCTTGCTTCTTTTCAAATAAAATTGGATAAATAATATACTAAGTAATAATATTTGGGATAGTAAAATAGTATAATAAATAAAATCATAGTATTGCCTTTCGTATGTTAAGAAATTCTGTGTACATATCACGAAGATACATAATCGCCTCTTAATAAACGCTAGAAAATAAATATACAAAATTAAGACATTAAAACTATGACAGCCAAAGAATTTATACATTGGTTTATTGGTTAGTCTACAACGTAACATAGTAAATAAAATACTTATTATTGTCTGCCAGGCAGAATACGCCATGCGAAAAAATTTAACGTAAGTACAACAACGCTGAGACGAGAAACTGTAGCAAGGCACTGTAATACGAAATAAAAACAATGCGACAAAACTAGTACAATAGAATTTCACACGGGATCTACATGAATACAGTTCTATAAAAAGTGTTACTATTACCATACTAGTTCTGTTTTCCAATACTAAGAGCACTGTATACTTAATGCAAAAATATGAATATAACGTAAATATTCTGCACACAACACAGAAGACAATGAGATCGCGTAAGCCCAACCATAACAATATTACATTATACATTAGCTCAAACATTAGTCTGTCCAAAAACCCTGCTCAAATCTGCCTCAGAGCGTAGCACATAGCGCGCTTTGCCCTCTGCTTGGCGGGCAAAAATTTTTCCTTGTCGAGTCCAGATGTACTTATATTGATGCGAGCGAGCAAGTTCCCGAGCCCTTTGAAATAGTTGTCGGTAGTGTTTAGACAGCCTCTCGTTGATGTAAAAAGGGCAAGCAGGTCCTGTCAGAGGTAGGCCCTCTGTAGTAACGCTGCGACGCACACGTGCGGCCCGCAACAAGTCGTCACGGGTAGCTCGGCGGGCCAGTCGCACAGTCAGAGGGCGTGGGCGGGCCGGTACGTCACGCTGTGGGGTTCTTGGGGAGCCCACTCTTTCAGCAAACACTATGTCTTTGGCGTCTATGTCAACACCAATTTTTTTTGCTATAGCAATGAATACATGGGTGCTATTTTCAGATGCCTCTTCTGGGAACCCGGCTACTTCAAGGTCGTTCAGCAGAAGCATTTGGTCTCGGTCATAAATTTGTAATTGGAGCTCCGATATTTTATTTTCGAGGGACGTAATTTCAGCGTGATTGTTTTTCCTATTTTCCAAATCCTGCACTTTGGCCTCTAGTTCCTCGATGCGATTATTCTGCGCTCGGATTGTATTCGTTAATTCTGTGATAGCACCCCGCAAACTGACCATCTCACTTTTGATTAAGCTCATATTGGTGACCCTGACTTTGATTTTCGGATGTGAAGCAGTACGTTGATTTTATTGCAGTTTTCATCATATCTAATTAGGTCTCGCAAAGAAACTCCAAGCATATTTCTTACCGTTAATATTTCAGTGATTTGAGTTACCTTATAAGATTCAGTGTTTGTGGCCAAGTTTTGGTTCCATATGTCTTCAGTCAGAGAAGAGTGAACGCTGACAAGCGAAGTTAAGTCCGTCGATTGATCTTATTCTTCAGAATAAGGTCAATCGACGGATTTAACTACTTTCAAGTAGCAATTCACATAGTTGAACTTCCTATTACCTATTCCCATATTTGTTCCAAGTAAAACTTATACGAAAGGGCTACATGGAAATTATATCTGATTTCCATGTAGCACCTTTCAAATTTACAAGTTTGATATTGTTAAATTACTTGTGAAATACAGAAAACGGTTACTTATTTAGCTAACGTGCTGTATTCCGTGGGTGCCCTTGACAAATATTAATATTCCCAAGTTTGGAGCGTCGCTCAATTACGACGGCAAGTTAGTTTGTCGTTCAGCGCTTAACTGGAGTTGTTATCTTAGTTCTTCAGAAGGGGGGGCTTATTTATTTAACATGTCACTTGGAGTGGATTTGGCTGTTTCAACAATTGCACAGTTCCGTCGACAATCCGTCGGAAGTTTGAAATGGCTCTCACCTGATGTATAACTGAGTATCTATATAAGACTTCCTCTTGAATTTGTAGCTGATGTACTTCTCATTTAGGTGTCACTGGATACAAGCTAGCCGAATCCTAGATAGATATATCTTGCCGTCATGACTTTTTTCGTGAGGTCTTAATGAACGTAATATGATTTTTTGCTCATTCTTATCGAACGCCATCTCAGTATTAATCCCAACTAATATTTTAAATGCGAAAGTAACTCTGTCTGTCTGTCTGTTTGTTACGCTTTCCCGCTACCAACTTTCATCAAAATCGGTTCCGAGGTTTATCGCAACCGATTTTGATAAAATTTGGTATAGACAATCTTTAGACCCTGAAACAGAACATAAACTACTCTTTATTTCGAAAAAAAAGGGATGAAGGGGTTGAAATAGAGGTTAAAAGTTTGTATGGGATTTCTTAATTTTAAAAGAGAAAACCATGAAACTTTATATTGAAACACTTGATAAGAAGTCATTAAACATTTGTTCTAGGATTTTTGAAATTTCGATTCGACATTTTGAATTTTTTACCAGTGTGGGGCTGAAATAGGGGTTGAATTGAAGATAAGACCATGAATCCATACCTACCTTAGACATAAGGGACCAGGATTGACAAAAAATAATTTCACGGGGGCGAAACCGCGGGCCGAAGCTAGTATTATATACATCTGTATCCTTCTTCATGTCTTAACAATACATTACAGATCTACCTACATATAGCTATGGATAAAAATATATTGATTATCTCTTTTTTCCTTGACAAAATTAATATAATTTTTGATGGGTTTTTTTTTATATTTTTACAGTTCCTATATAGTGGTATTCTTTCCTTAAATAGGTTTAATAAAATAGAGTTAAATAGGTTAGCAAGCAATTTTTGATTACTTTGGAATTTCACAATTATTAATTGGAATTGAAAAAAAAAACAACTCGAAAATAGTTCATATTTTTTATCCAAATTGAATTCATTAGCAACTTAAATAATGTAATAATAATATTTTAGCGATCAAATGATGATTTTGCAATTAATAAATGCAAACCTAAGCCTGTATCCAAAGTAACACCAATAATATTCGCTGTCGTTTCTAAGGAACATATTATATGGGAATGATTCTGTAATTTGGAACTTTTCCCATACTGTTCTTTTGATAGATTGAGATATTGAAATTATTTTAATAACGAATCGAATGCGATTATTATTCAGTCTAGTGTGTCTATGTTATCTTATGCAACCACTTAATGACGCCTTCGGCATTCTTTGTCAGTCAAATAGCAAAACTCCACTGAACACGAAACAAAATTAGGACAGCCTAGGAATATCTTAATTTCCAAGTTTGCTTTTGTCTCCCCAAAGTGGAGCATAGTTTGAACTGACCTAGGACAGGTATTCTGCAACTATCCAGCAACATCCAACAGCTGAGATTAACTTAATATTAAGATATTTCCTTGTCATTGTTTGCTACTAAATTTTACGTTAGGAGCAGAAATCAGAACTATATTTTTTTATCTTTTATAATATCTTATTGATTCGTACCATATTTAATTGTTTATGTTCGTATGGAGGCAAATTACCAAATAACAAATATTTGTAGAGGATGGTAATTTATCATTAATATTGTTACGAGCTGGGGTCAGTAAATCAAACGGCGGTCTACCAAAACACTGAACTTTTATTAATTAGCACACTAACAGTCACTAATCAGTTCACTGAAAGCACTGAAAGTCGCTTCTTAGTTCTCCAATATCACTTCTTAGATGTTTTCGCACTGTATCGCAAAACAATACTCTCTCCCGGCGGCCGGACACAGCCTTATATAGTCCCCTAAGGCACTTGCCACTCTTGCCAGAACATTCGCGGACACACGGAATGTGTAGTTCAATACATAAGCGCGTAGGAATGACGTCGCGCGTTCGAGACATTTCGAGTATAACTGTCTCTTCCTTGTGCTATCCTTGACACACAATACTCGAATATTCCCGTACTATCTTTCTCGAATATTCTGAGTATGTCTATCTTTTTCTAATGTTTTCTCATTCTAATACTTCTCGAATGTTCCAACTATATCTGTCTCTTTCTACTATTGCTATCTCTTTCACTCCTATTGAAATTTATGTCCTTTTACTGAAGTAGGCTTAATGGCTCATAAGGGGTCCTGAAAACGCCTGAAAACGGGTTTTCAGGTTATTGCGGCGTTGGATAGAGGGTAGCCTGAAACGTACTGAAAACATGTTTCAGGCGCCTGAAAACTACTGTAACTTGGGTGTAATTTAGATTGTTTATTATGTGAAAGAGCTACTTCTGAAACGGCCTAAAACGACGTTTCAGCCTGCTGAAAACGTTTCTAAGTCACAGAAAATCACTTTTGAAGTTTTACTAAGCCACCGGCGTAACAATATAAATAATTTATTTTTAAAGTACATTTGTGGACGAAGCTCAACATATTTTATTAAATCAAATACGATTCTATGCGATCGATTTCACGTCTTAAAATAGTACAGGATTGAACCTACTCCCGAGTACTTCTTTAACAAGCTATTGCGTGCTATTCACTACGAGATAAATTCTTAATATTCATAACGCTTAAGGCAATAAAAGTATTGATAAAGATTCACTGCCTCGTAAAAAATTTTCACCTATCAATGCAACATATACTTATCTCCTTACGATACAACTTATGATAACTCTTGTCTCTCTTGTTTACATGTGTTGTACAGTTAGCAACACGTGAAACGTTACATCAGCATTACGAAAACCGTAGCTATTGCGAGAAAGACATAAGAGTTGTCTCAAACAGATACACGTAAATAATGTTATTAATTTTAATACAATCAATCAATTCAATCAATATTTTCGTTCCTACTTTCGTACTTTTATTTGAATGTATAACTAAAATAGCTGGCTGGTTTTGCTTTTGCACTGAGAGAAAATTATTGTCATTGTATCAAAAAAACTTTAACCCCACACAACCTATTATTAACATATTGTCAGATGTTTATTGCGATTATAACAACATTTATTAGCAATGTTAAACGTTGTTACAAATACAATTTTTATTAACTTTGTGAGAAGAGCAAAATTTTATTTTGTTGTTTTAACAATTTTACTTTGCTAAGGTGACTTTCTGTTTTGTCAATATGGCAAAACAGTCCAGTATACCAACCTTGCTACCCTAACAAAGGAAGCACACGCTTCTGAAACTGATTTGTAAGACGTTGGCTTTAATTTTAAATAATAATCTACTGATGATTAATAATGCATGCCCCAATTAAGAGGCAAATCGTAGTAGACCTTAAAACATTTTCTGTTCCATACAAGTGTAACGTATCCAAAATGTACAGAACAGCAAATATTTAAGGTCAACCGATTTGCTTCATATTTGGGGTATGCACTACTAATTATCAGTAGATTATTATTTTGAATTAAAGCCAACGTCTTACAAATTACCTGTATAAGAGGTTCAGAAGAGTGCACTACCTTTGTCAGAGTAGCAAAAAGGTGGGTATACTGGAGAAGCTGACACCAACGCAAAAATATAAAAAGGATTCAAAATGTGACCTACTTAGGAGACATTCTATTATTAGTGGCAGTGAATTTTCATTGGGTCAGAGTTCAGAAAATTTAAAGAAAACATAATCATAGTTAATTATTTTTATTGCCATATAAAACCACCTTATACTAACCAATAATATTTATTAACATAATACATATTGGTTTGTGTTTTAGACTTTGCTTTTTAAGCAGAGAAAAAAAAAAAGAAAAATGCAGACATTTTTTTCTTTATGTAAATTTTAGCCTGTAAGCAAATTAATTGTTAGGTTTCAAGTTTGCACATCACAACTATTCTTAATAATTTACAATAAAAATTAATATAAAAAACATATAGTATAGCTATTAAAATGGTTTTCTCCTTTTAAGTTTAGTAATGGCTTATTACGAATTATGCACGACAGTCTTTATGTATTACCTATCCTTAAAACTAACAGAGACAAATGCCTTCAAATCACAACTTCTAAAGTCTATGCATATATTAACATACAAACATATTCTTTAACATATTTTTCACATGGCACATCGTAACTTAATTTTATCCACTACTTTTGTGGTTAAGAGCGCTAGTTCGTCGCCATTTGCTTGAAGGAGGAAGTCAAGCGTCATGTTTTCTTCTGAAATTAACAAAATCAATGATAAAACCTACTACGCAGAACAGCAAAGTATGACTATGGCATGAATATTATACTCATGATATTATTGTGTCATACCACTTTATAAAACTTTAGTGGAAACAGGTTGCTACCAAGTTATTATTACCTACTGCACTAAAATCTTATAATAAATGATAGTGTAAAAGTTGTAACTGCATAATATTGGTTAGTCTAGGCGTTAAGCGCTTCCAGCATTTTTGCTGTGAGGGAGGCTGGCCTAACTATTCAGAATCAGAAAGGCCCCCCCCTTAATGTATAGAGCAGCCTTGTAGATGGTGGAAAAGTGTTTGTCTGGGGTGGTCAAATTTTTACCAGCAAAACTAAGTTTTACACATAGGTATCATACTGTTAATGACATTGATTCTGCTCATGAGACATACAATGGGAAAAATACTTATAGACAATTTGCATATAATTTACACTTCGAATGACTTACTACTAAACTAAAAATGCTAACTACTAACTTAAAATGTATAATCAAGTGCAGGTACTAGACCTGCACTTGATTATACATTTTGACTGATTTTGAAAAGTAGTTGCAGAAGGTTACAAATCTACCTTTTAACGTAAGTTTCTTTGCTCAGGTTGGAAAGTTTGCTCAGAGCACATATTTCGCAAATAATTTAGGGTTAGGACCGCTGAGGTAAGCAAACCTTATGGGTAACAGGATAACAAGGGTGGTACTTACCCAACATTTTATTTGTCAGATGACTAAGTCCGGCATTTATTAAAAATACCCTTAGGGCCTCGTCGTCCATATTGAATATCTCGCAATTGTCACTCATTAAAATAGTTCTCAAAGTGGTTAAAAACCTATGTGATTTTTGATTCGTAGCACGTAACCGGTACCGGTATACTGATTTGGTCCACCAAAGGAATTATAGCAATTTATTGTAATCCTGTCAGGTGTTTAAACCGCTAAAACGAAATGATATATTCACACGCGCTCAACGATCACAGGCAAATGAAACAAAATCATAATAAAACTTCGATCAACTGACAAAGTTCGTTAAATCATTAGCTCCCCCCGCCGCCAATTCATGCCACTTACTTTGTCAATACGCCAAAGTTAATAATTAAAAATGTATCTCAGCACAAAAGGCACTTTGCTATTATTTTCTTTTGGGAATCAAACAATTTTAAATTTTGACAGATCGACAAAATATGGAAATCGTTGACAACGTAAAGTTGCGACAGTGTTAATAATACTATAACTTAAATAAAATGACAAATAACGTATTGTCCACAGATTCATAAAAGTTTGACAATAAAAACTTTGTGGCCATAGATAAATTAATTTATATTCTTTACCTATGTATTTTGATGCAAATACAAAAAAATATTGACAACGTTTTTATTGTGGCTTTGTTAGCTATATTTTTCCTCAGTGTGTCAACCTGTTGTGGGCTTAATAAAGCACTTTTGAGCTTCTTTGCAGGTAAATGCATGTTATTTCACGATATGCACCTTCACCGTAAGTATCTATATAAATGCAGATGTGTAAAAATAGACGAAAATACATCATTATACATGATAGGTTTGAACTTCAGAAGTCCCGATTGGAAGCCAACCCCATAGCATCACCAACCCAAGCTCCTTTTTCTCCTTTTTTTTGTTCCCCTGAGGAAAATGCATTAAATTGCATACCCCGGCTATGGCGAGCCGGCGGTTATGTGGGTCTCTCCTCCCAAGAAAGGAGAGGCCTACACACTAAAAACCTCAGGGATGGTTACCTTCCTGAGGCATGTAGGGAGGCTCCGGGAACGCCAAGCGACTTCCGGGAACCCCCAGCCTTCGCTTCCCTGCCGATACAGGGGAGCCCTCCTCGGGGGAGGCAACACTACTTCCCCCGATCTCCTCCACACCAATCCAAGCTCCTATAAATAGTAAGTGTTTATTTAAATCCAAGCACACATTTCGACATGCTGGCTGTATAGTCTGTATTCATGTTTCAGCTTCCGAACATTTTTATAACTAGTGATTCAATTTGCGATTCCGGGCAAGTCCAATACTGAATCGGTGTTCCATTAAAATTGTTATCCTTGCAGCCATGATCAACTATTACGGATGGAATAAAATGAAAAAAAGCCGGTGAAAAATCATACAGAATTCACAGTGTAAAATTATTGGTTTCACCGAACGAATTTATGGAAGCTACCTACCGCTCTGATAGATTTATAGGCACGAGCACCTCTGGATACTTGTGGCCAATTCATCTTCAGCGAGCGCGAAATTCTATAAAAAAATTCAGGAATACTGATTGGTAACTTTAAATAGAAACAGGTGCGCGTCCTTTGCAATGAATGAATTAGTTTCTTACCTACTTAAATAAATAAGAACTCATGTAGCAATGTTAAGCTTATGAAAGCTTCTCTCAATTCTACACAAATTGTGAATGTTTCCTGTGATTATTATTATAATTAGATAGACATAAATGTTATATGTCTATCTAATTATAATAAACCGTTATTATAACCGTCAACAGCAATGCGAATACAGCTATTTTTGTGACAGTGCTATTTGACAATGTTCTAAAACTTGAGAATTATTACAATTTCTTACATCATAGCCCACCGTGGAGCATGAATTAACCTTAACTTTGTTGGGAAGATAAGGTTTCTATCTAGGATAACTGAAACCTAAACTAACCTAACCTAAGCCTTGGTCCTAATGACCCTGTGACTTGCAGTTACTAGAGCATGCAGGTTGCATTGTCAAGGATAGGGCATATGAATTTTTAAATTTTAAATAAGAACACCCGTGTAGAGCCCGCAGTACTATTAACACTACAAGCAACGAACGCATCAAAAGTAAATGAATAGTTGAAACAACAAATAAATGAAATCACAGAACTAACTAAACGGGGTTATGTTTTGTATTCAGTCGTAAATCACACAGCTGCATAACATCAGAAACAGTACTAATCTCTATCAAATTAACTGTTTATCTGCTCGCCCATGAAATATAGAAGTTAAATTGATTTCGGCCGGATAGGTGGGCTAATGAGCGTCACATGTGGCTAGGCAAATATGCTTTTGTGGTTTGTTACGGTCGCTTTTATCGTTCGCTTTTATTATTTATAATGTTTCGCGGTGAAAAGTTGAATTGTTATTAGTAGGTAATAATAATAACAAATATTTCTTAGACTTACACCAATCAATATAGCCCACAGTGTGATCAGTAAGACTTGTGTTATAGGATCTAGGGTAACGGATAGATACATAAATAGAAATATATATTAAAAACCATGTCTAAGGTACTAATCACACAAGCTTCTGCCCCTACCGTGACTCAAACCCGGGACCTCAGAAATGAGGATCTTGAAACCGGTGCACTAACCACTCGATTCGAGTCGTCTATATTGCACAGAGTATATAATGTATATTTATTTGGTTTTATCGAAATAAGCTTCCGATAAGTCAAATAAAAGAATAGTTTTAGTTTATTATTATCTATCAGTTGCATTAGAACTATTCGATCTCTATCAATAAAGTAATCGCCAATAAATAATTGGTGTTGATTTTAAGACATTACATTCTAAAGTGTAAATATTTGTTGTCCCGTATAAATTGTAAATACATATGTACGTTGTATGGCAACGACATAATTTATTGTAAATGTTGTTATTACTTTTAATAAGGCTGATAAGTTTCTTGCGCCCATTCTTCTTATCAGCTAAAAATACGTCCTGAATGGGTGGTAGAAAAAAGAATTTGGACGATTCAAAAGAGCTTTTTATAAAGTCATATTTGAATAAAGGGAATTTTGGTATGATTTGATTTAAATACATCTACCTAATCAAGTGAAATTTTGTGTTTATAATTTCGAAAATGATGGGTTTTTAAAATAATATTTCTACCCTTATTTCATTTTTACAACCTATCAAAATATCGTTTTTTTACTTTCGCACTTTTTTGGCGGTAGTTGTTTTATATTACATAACATAAGACTGTATCGCTAAAATGTTGATTATATTAGGTTCTATAATTTCGTTCTCGATTGTTTATTTTATAGGCTGTAACTAACTAAAACAAATTTTCTTGTGTTTAAATTACATTATTAAATAATAATGTAATTCAAACGAAATGTTTAATGTTTAATAAAGTCTGTATAAAAGTTCGATAAAGTATGATTTCGCGGAAATTTAATAATTTAGAATAACGTTAGTATTGGAAAAGCGGCAATTTCAATAGATTACCCGCTCATATTATTTCTGTGCCAAAATTAATATCTCACAATTTTAATTATGTTTTCGTGAATATTCTTTTTATATACTTTACATATAGACGATTCCACAGGCGCGTGGTTCATATACATAAATAATCTTTTCTTTTAGATAAATTCAATACATGTCACGTGTGACGTCATTCACACAGTAAATTTAAAAATAATATTTATTACACTTATAATACACTCGAATCTGACAGCAATGACCTTCAAAATGTTTCAATTGGATAATTGTTGAATTAAATATGTCGCCTTGTTGCCAATGATATCTATTGAGCTTGGGCAAATATCTTTGTAGCGATACTCTCTCCTATAATTGCAACAATATTACTACCCAACCACAGACCACTCGAGTAAAATAATTCCCTACTTACCTTAAAAACGATGTCCTTATATCATCAATACAATAAGGGAAACTGCAGGCATATTACTATCCTCGCCAACACCCTGTCTGACTGCTCCACGGACTTTAGGTATATGCTCTTCGTAATTATTTTTTTTATTTTTATCTTTTTTATTTTCTCTACTAACATAAAATCATTCCTAGTTGCGCAGCTATTCAGGATCTTTCAAAGATAATAAAACAATATTTATTAGCGTTAGCGTATATCATCAGAAGTGAAGATTCTGTTAGGTTTCAAGTCTCAAACAAACACATAGAGTCGATCTAACATCTACATTATATGTCCAATAATAATTTAATCTCTTAATATAATTTAGATGTTAGTTGATATTTAATATGAAATGGCTCTAAAATATCCTGTAAATAGTAACAAAAATTAACAAAAAACAAATCAATTATTAACGATACTTTAAAACTGTCGCACATAAATATACACTAATAAATTAATTCACTGAAAATACAATTATGTTCCCTATATTATTTTTAATTTTATTCAATATTATTTGAATTAATAATAGTTAATTATAAGATGTTTGTCATAATATATATTAAGCTGTCCGTCCGTCCATATGAAACTGACGATGTTGGTCAATGAATAAAATGCAAATTTATTTTAACTTTTATTGATTGATGCTGTAAATTTTTAAAAATTAAATTATATGTTATATTTACCTGTAAAAATAATTTTCATATTTTAGGCAGAACCTTATATTCGTCTGGTTATTAGATACTATAACAAACTTGTTCGAAGTTTTTAATTTAATAATGTTGGCCATTTAATAATTATTTAAGACGAGATACCGTGGTAATTTTACCGCATCTACTCCCATCTGCTCCCATAGAACACGGAAACTATTGCATTTATAATATTAGTAAGAATAGCCTTCACTATAATATAGCATCCACATCGGGCAGCCGTCAATGAATTTCATGAGTCAATCAATATTTCAACAGAACTACTATGCTAGAAACGCAAACTAGGTCTGCATCGCCCCTCTGCCGAGGGGCGGTGGCCCTCACGATTTGCCTATATGGTTCTTAGAACTTAGGCACAGGCTGAGTTTAGTCGGTAGGTCACGTGACTGGACCGTTCCGGTGAACCTCCGTGACACTTGCCGTTGCAGGGGTATCCTGGATATGTTTCGTGCTCCTTGTTGAGGATTGTTGAGGATTCGCAGCCTTCTTCTCCTGAGGAAAAAGAAAAACAAACAAAGTACTATCAAATACTAAATCATTATTTATTTATTTATTTATATAGATTCACCAACGTTTGTATACATTTTAATTGTATAAATTTAAACTATGCCAATTGAAAAAAAAAATGTAACAAACACTTACAGGTAAATCAGCATGCACAAACTACAGAATACTAAGCATATCAACTACATATTGTGAATAAACAATACTAACAAACTAATAATCTAAAGATCCTAATCTAAAAACCAAAAACAACTTATTCTAGGCAACAGTGCAAAGACCGTGCTACGGAGCCTGTTGGATTATCCACATACAAACACATACAATTAACCATTATAATCATGTATACGAGTTATATTATGTATGCATCAAAATACGCAAACAATACAAATCGTAGTCAACTCAGGCATATAAATAATTATTACTAACTCAAAGAAAAAGGTCTTACTCAAAAAGCAAAAACTATGAGCAATAAGTAGAAAAACTAAAATTTGCAAACGCTCTCTCCACACTTTTCTCGAAGACATAAGGAAAAAACCTAGTGAGCAAAACGATGAAAAGGCTGCCGCCAGACAAAAGAATTAAATACTGCATCTTTACATTCAGAATGTAAACTTCAAACAGCGCCATCTAGTATCATAACACTGAACTATAACAGCAGAGTGCGTGAAAATTGCTCATAGGCTGTTCGCATCTGTATAAAATGCAGTTGTATGATTAAAACCTTCGCATTGAATCTACAAGAAGGCGCTGTTGTCCTGAAGCGTGAGCACAAACAGAATAGTTAATTTGGCTCAAAGACGACGGCTTCTATATACATTTTGTGTAGGGTTGCAATGTAATTTGAATAATGCAGACAAGAAAATTGAATTAGAGAAAAATATAAAAATAGACCAAAGATAAATTACTTTATGATATGTAGTTTATGTATTGTAGATTTCTTGATAATACACTTGCCAGTTTTTTGTGTTTGTTAAGTTAATTATCATAGAGGTCGTTATCAGTACCTAGATGTAGTTCACAGACATAGTTTACCCGCTTCGATTCAATTTTATTTGGCGCAATACTCGTATTTCTTCCTCTTACACTCTTCTTCATCACTCGCCATTTCATTTAACTTTAATTTTTATTTAAATTATAATTTAATTAATTTTTATTTAAATTATAATTTTAATTTAACTTTAATATATTCTTTTAAAACTGTATGACACTTAATTCCAAATATACGCATGTTTTCAAATTTTATTTTTATTAGTTGTATTTCCTATATTATGTAATGGAAAGTGACTTCATGAATTATCCATATTGAAGTCATTTTCCAAATTGACGACTCTGTATCTATTTAAAACAGGGAAAAAACAGCCCTTGCTGAGTTTCTTGCCGGTTCTCAGTACAAGGTCTCCCGCCGTAGATTTGCGAACCGATGGCGTAGCTTTTCGACTTTCACAAGTGCTTGTAACAGCCTCGACTGAACAAATGATATGAATGTTGAATTTTTGAATTTTGAATTCACACAGTCCATCCATCTTTTCATCGATCTTCCTCTCCTTACACGCCCATCCCACTTTCATATCTATGTTTGCACTACGGTTTTAATAACTGTTTTAAAAGATTATAGTATGCTTTTCATGACATATTTCATTGCAGGTTTTAATTAAAAGGAGAATGGATGTTACGACTTTGTAATATATAGGAATCTGCGTAGATTGTCTTTGGTTAGGTGGTGTGGAAGATTGTGTCTATTGACAGCACGTATTATGGTTAAAAAATTAAGTTTTTTTTTTTATTTTTTTATTTATTAAGGAACAAACAGTTACACATATTAATAATATTGTTTAAAACATGAGATTCTTATAAACCTATAGTTCCATAAATTATTACATAATGAGATAATCAGTTAATATTACAGTAAAACATTTTTCCTTATAAAATATATAAATAGATATGAATATGCGTGAGCAAGTTATGGTACATACATAAGTACATCTAACCTAAAAACAGTAATAGTATATTGTACACTTCAAAGATAATACGATTCACACTTCTATAGTTTAAGCCTTTTACTATAAACATATATTATATAAGTTAAAATTGAATGACATCAGCACACTTATGGTTCAATTGAAAAAAATTTTGAGACTATATCAAGGTCGTCAGATTCGCCGAGCTTGTCGCTGTCATTGCGCCATGCTGAAGGGAGACAGGACGTGGGAGCTAGTGAACTCCTTCTGCGTCATGACTTCGACGCAGATGGAGTAGGCCAGGGAGAATGACTCTGCGGTCCTAGCGTGCCGCCTTAGACGGAAAGGGCGAAGAAGGCGCCAGTTCGAATGCCTGATTCCTCCTGACGGCAACCAGCGGGTCTCGGTCCGGGAAGATCGGACCCTATTTTGCACCGGTTGCCGCCCGTCGCCTATACCCCGGATGCCCTCGGATTGCCGACAGTGGTGCCGCGGTTGCCCAGACTAGGAACTCTGGGGATATACCGTCGACAAGGTGAGACAGTAAAATTACTGGGTACTGTGGGCTTACATCTTATGTCACATATTGGCAACATGCATTGATGTTTTCGTGAGAGTTACAGATTTGCTGCGTATCTCACAGGGACCTCTATAAACCTAGATAAATGAAACATAAATAATTATGTTAGTAAATGTAACTGTTTATTGCTATTCTTCTTCAAGTCACAAAAATATTTACATATCTTCCTTGTCCTTGAAATAAGCTAGTCGTGAAAATAAATAGTGATATGAAAGCAAATTATTTAACTACCAGAAATGTAAATGTTTATACATTTGCAGTTATTGCGAGTCTTTTTGACGTGACAACGTCTATTAAATTGGTACGGCGTGGAGTCATTCTCGAAAACACCGTAACGGCCGAATCTGACGCCACACGGAGTCCACGAACGGCGTAACGGCCGATCTGACGCCACACGGCAACGTAATAAAAATATAAATGTTATACATTACTTTATTTTAAATAATTTCATTGCACCCAGAAAAAATTACCATGTAATAGACTTTGTCACGTTCAAATATCGGCAGTAGACGGAGTTCTACAGACAACCAATTTTTTTAGAAAACTAATACTCTTATTGCTCAAAGTTTTTACATCACTGAATATATTACAAATAAACGCCTTAACTTACTTTACTTTAGCTCCCCAAAAATATATAGCGAAAAGTTTTACAAGGCCAAGCATTCAAGGATGAGACAACAATAACATACTCCTCCAAACAAGCGCCCTCGACTGCCGAATTAATTCTAGAACGCACCCAGTGCTCTCGGCATGTTCGAGGGCCTCTCGTCGCGAGTGCCGAGTGGCGCCCTCCCGATTCAAACTTGCCCTGATATTAGACACACGCTCGGAATTAATAAGGTGGCGAGCACTGCGTTTATCATAATTATGTGCCATGTGGTTCGGATGTGACGATACTTTTAATTTATATTGGCTCTTGCCTAGTAATGGGCTAGACTTGTGTGACTTTTTGTTTTTTAAGGCCTTTTAATAACCCATAATAAGACAATTATGCACAAGAATAACACATATTGTATACATAAGAAAAAAAATAAAAAAGCTTTGACCCGAGCTAGTTTCAAAACCAACGTCTTCATCTTAAGAACCTTTTTTTTTTTTTTTTTTTTTTTTTTTGTTCCCCTGAGGAAAATGCATTAAATTGCATACCCCGGCTGTGGCGAGCCGGGGTTATGTGGGGCTCTCCTCCCCAGAAGGGGGAGGCCTACCCACTAAAAACCTCAGGGATGGCCTTCCTCTCAGGCATGTAGGGAGCCCCCGGGAACACAAAGGCCACTTCCAGGAACCCCCAGCCTCCGCTCCCCTTTCTAGAGGGGAGCCCTCCTCGGGGGAAGCTACCACCTCCCCCGGTCCCCTCCACCGACGACGCCCCCCGGCCACGGAAGGGGCGTGGTCCATCCCGGGTCGCCGTAGCGGTCGCGACATCCTCGCGCCCGCCGGCGACCCGTGGCGGCGCCGCAGCTGTGCTACCGAGCCCGGCGCCGCCTCCTTCGAGCGGATCGGCCATCTCCCGACCCCGCTCGGCGGCCTCCTTCTGGAGCATTACTGCTTCACAGAAGGAGGCCACAGCCCTCCAACCTCCCTCGTCCGCCAGCATTGCCGCAATCAATGCCGGCGGAGACAGATCTCGCCCGATCTCTGCGACCAAGACTCGGCGCTCGGAGGCCCATGCGGGGCACTCCGCCAGCGTGTGCTGGGCCGAGTCGAGGTCGGATGCGCAGTGGTGACAATGTGTCGATCCCTCCCGTCCTATTCGACACAGATACTCACCGAAGCAGCCGTGCCCGGTGAGTATCTGAGTCAATCGGTAGGTGACCTCCTCCTTCCCGTTGAGCCAAGCTTCGAGGTGCGGGAGTACGGCACCGACGGCCCGCTGGCGCGCGCAGATCCGTAATTCGAGCTGCGCACGCCAGGCCGCCACAATCCGTCGGTGCCACTCCCGCTTAGGCACTTCGTGCGCGGGTTCCAGGGCGCTCCCCCCATCGCCCCCCCGGTCGACACGCCGCGACGCATACGTCGCCGCGTACATGTCGGCCAGGATGTCGAATGGGGGGGAGCGTCCCAGAACTGTCGCCGCCTCGTACGAGATTGTACGGTAGCCTCGTACGATCCGTATGGCCATTATCCGCTGCAGGCTCCGTAGCAGAGCTCTGCAGCGGGGGGACCTCGCGCAGTCTTGCGACCACACGGGAGCCCCATACATGGCCACGGATCGCACGACGCCCTCGTACAGGCGGCGCACTCCATCCCTCGGTCCCCCGAGATTGGGCAGCAGGCGATGCAATGCGCCCGCCACCCTTTTGGCTCGGGGGACCAACCGCACGAAATGCTCCTCGAAGCTCCAGCGGCGGTCCAGGGTGAGGCCCAGGTACTTTATGTACGGCCCCACGGGACCACCGCGTCACCCACCCGGATCCGGCAACTGGGTGGTTCCCGGCGCCTCGGAAGGCCGTGGAACCATAGCGCCTCGGTTTTGTAAGGCGCTATTTCTAAACCCAGCCGGCGGATCGCCCGCAAGACACATGCCACCCCAAGCTCGGCAAGCCTGAGCACCGGCCCGAAGTCGGCCCCAGTTGTCACGACGAGAGTGTCGTCAGCGTAGCAGACGACACGCCGTGAGGAAGGCTGGTGCAACCGCGTCGTATGCGAGGTTCCATAGTAGGGGTCCCAACACCGACCCCTGCGGAACGCCGCATTCGACCCTCCTCGACGTTTCCATCCCGTCCCGTCCCATCACGCTGATCGTCCTGTCGCGCAGATAGTCCCCGACCACGGCCCGCAGGTAGGGAGGCAGCTCGTGGTATACGAGCGGAGATAACCCTCTCGAAGAGTTTCCCCGCCTCGTTCAGCAAGCAGATCGGACGAAACGAAGATGGAACGTCGCCGGTCCTTCCCTCCTTCCTGAGGAGCACCAACCTGGCCGACTTCCAGTCGACGGGAAACACGCCCTCGCGGAGACAGCTTGTGAAGAGCTGCCTCACCGTGCTCCCGAACGCCCTGAGCGCCAGCGCTAGCACCTTTCCCGGGACCCCGTCCGGTCCCGTCATCTTAAGAACCTACTTTGTAGTTTTACAAATTTTTCCTTGTCATTACATTGAATAGTTGCTATACCTTCTGAAAACTATAAATAGGTCAGTAATTACAGTGCGCTTTCATTACCAATTGTGCATTCAAAGTGAGCGCATGGTACATGATATGAGCGCATTATACATCGACATGTTATGTATCTTCAAAAGTAATAGGTGCAGGTGTATTGTTGGTTCTACAATATTTCTCACTTAAAAGAGTGCTCTTATTATATATTGAATTTAAAAAATTGTCGTCTACGCAATTAAACTAACCTTTGTACTAATTAATAGGAATCAAAATCTACATTGGAAACTTTTTTACAGAAGAAGCCAGAAAAAATACTTACGATTTTATTAATTAAAAAGAAAACTACGAATCCATTGCTTATCATGGTCGGTAAGTCATTAAGCCATTTTTGTAAGTTTACATGAAAAGGAGGGAGTCTCGTGAATTTTAATAATTTTAAAACTTATTTCGTATATTGCTAAATTCTTTGCAATTATTTACCGATTTAAGTGATAACAGATCTAAGTTGAAAGTAAATAATACATTGTTGTAATTCTTCTTCATTAACAATAGACTGATCAATTAATTAGTAATATTTAGTCGATGTTTGAGATATATGTATATTTATTTTGGATCATGTTCAGCGAAATTTTATAAAAAGAAACTGAATTATTATATTTTGAAGTAAAATACGAAAGAAAGATAAATAACAAAACAATATCACTAAGTCTTTTGCTTTTCACGGCTTTGAAATCCAATATTAATATCCAAAAAACATTGGAAATATTTAGACTCGTGGTGTTCATTAAAAGTATACCCCAAAGAAGTTTTGATAGCGATCTCAATCCAAGCAGCGTCGGTGTTATTTCACCAAGAAATTTGTTCTAATGGACCTGTTAAAATGTACGCCCATTAAACTGTTTCTCTAATGGAGGCTAAGCAAAATATTGCCCGCTCGAGCGTACCCGTTCTGAAGTCTCTACCTTACTTACATTTTGAAATGTACCTCTATTAAGATGTTAAGATTCTAGACCGAGCTGCTTCTTATTGTCCGCCTTGTTAATTGCTATGACTTTAGCTTAACACCGGATGGGTACTTAACACCGATGAGGTTAATTAAATACCGAATCCGAGTATCTTATATCGGGTAGATGGATATTACGAATCAATATATTTATTTTAAAAGCTGTTTTGGTGTAACAATTAACTTTATTTATAGATAAAGATCATTATATAAAAAATAAGCCACCAACAAATTGTTCATCAATTATATAGAGCATTTGTATTTTAATATGTTTAAAGGGGATAAGCTCCAAAACGATTAGATTTATTTTATCGAAATTTAATATGAGATTGAGACCTTGGGAAAAGTTTCTATAGCAGATGAAGATACAAAATCATTCAATCTACAATAATGTTGCACGTTGCTAACTTAATGAAATTGAAATAGTACAGAAAATCAATAAAAAAATATATATTTATATTTACTCAATCGAAGCTTAAATACTACTAGTTTATTACTACGTAATTAGACTATTAGATCTTATATTTAGACTTATTAGATTAATAGTTTAGTTCACCATTTAGATCATTATTCGATTATAGACTATTCGCATTTATCTAAATCAGTGAATAAATAGTCTCAAGAATAATCTTGCTTATAACACAATGACTAAGACTTGGCATTAATACGTTGTGGAGACGTCTTAACTTATTTTTATTATCTTTACTAGATACCCAAGTATAATTATATCATTTCTATTAACTCACATCTTCTTTTTATTTTTTGACAGTATCATGTACTATCACTTGAAATAAACACATATATATATATATATATATATATGTATGTGTGTGTGTAATATATACTATATATATATATATATATTGTATGTTTTTTTTATTATTTATTTATCCACAAATATCCACATGTTACATAATTTACATATCGTCGTATCCTACGAATAGGGGCGTAACTGCAAAACAGCAACTTTTCAGGAGAAGCTTTTTTGTGTTTATAAATAAAGATATTAAAGATATTTATAATGTTTTGATTTAATAACTAATATTTGTATCATGTGGTTACGTTAGATTTATTTTTGGGAAATAATAATAATATTTGAAATATTTATGCCCCTTAATTTCTTATTCTCCGTTGCGATTCTACTAGAAAGCGCTCAATTTGGGTCCTAAAATGCACGGTGTCCTTATTCATCGGAAATGTTGAGGTCAAAGTCGCCATTAAGCCACTTTTAAATTCTGAAAATGCTGGTATATTATGATTTTTATGGGTTATGAAACTTATCAGTGTTAAAAAAATGTAGATACATACAAAATATTCGGTAGACAACGGTAGGAATGAAAAACAAAATAAATTGAAACATAATATATTTTAAAAAAATCAAAGAAGTTACTAGAAAATGGTAACAATTACCTCTCAACTCATAAAAAAATAAACTTAACAAAAAATAACGCGAACGATTTTCTTCTCTTTTTAACCTAAAACTCTACGTTCACTAAATGAGATCAGATAATCATCTTTTATCACACATAAAATAACGAAACCAATAATATAATAATAATTAACAAAAATTAACTAAGAACCTTTTTCTTCTCTCATTAACCTTAAATTTTTCCTTCACTTATATTGTAACACTAACTTTACGTAACATAAAAAATAACGAAAACATAATTACTTCTTAAATTTTAAATAATTAATAAATTGTCATATTACTTTAATTTGACTAGGCACTCTTTACCCCCCAGTTTATGAAACGCAAATCAAATATTCAATTACCTAACAGATTGTCAAACATTTGTGGGCTGCCGAAAAGATAATAACTGAACAATTAACTAATCTTAATTGAAGATTTGACATTTGCAATAACAAACCGTTGACAATCTATCACATGGCTCTTTGGGAAACCCAAATTGCATTTAATTAGATTAACAGCCAGTTACGTAATTTTTTCTTTGATTTGCGTTTCAGTAACTGGGGTTAATCTTTCACTATTATTAATTCAGTCTTATCAAATCAATTAACAATACAAGCTATCATTAGTTTTCGATATCTTCATCATCAGTACTCTCTGCAATGTTGTCATTCCCTGTAGGTACTTGCTCATAAGGCAATCCTCGGAAAAATGAATGGAATTCTTCAGGAATTATTTTCGAGTCACACATAAACACTAAGTCTTTGTATTTGTCATTTTTAACTTTTATAGGAGTAGTATTGGCAGGTTGAATATCTGCTACAGGTGCTGTTTTCTTTCCTCTTCTACTTTTTTTTAATGTTGTCACTATTTTGTATTCTTCATCTAGTTCGTATTTATATTTTATTATATTATAATTATCTTTGGTTATATGCACTTCCTTTACTTTACTCCATACCACTTTTTCTCCTTTATCATTTTTTGTCCAATTTTTACCAATAAGTAAAGGCCGGTAGTTACAAATATCTGTCAAAGCCATTTCCTTAACTCTGTATGCTTCTCCTGATGTTTTTGCCCACCTGATTAAATTCACCCATTGGTCGGGAGTATAAATTGTTTTCTTGTTTGAAGCTCCTTCAATAACAGAATGGACACTGTCCCCTTCATTTTGTGTATGGCCTACTTCAAGAAAACGGTGGGTTATACTTACTATATTAAACTTTTCAAGTACGTGTTGATAAAACGCAAAGACTATGCGGTTACGATTTTGGCCTGAACAATTATCCGACCAAAATCTGAAATATTTAGCTCCTTCATCAATTTTCGACTTAATGAACAAGTTCAGACCACTGCTAATCTCGTTCGCTCCCTTTTTACCCAATACTTCTGTCCACATGTAGCAATAGCCACTTTTTTGTGCCACATCATATACTGTAAAGTTGTAGAGATTAAGTTTCCTTTTATAATAGAAAATACTCACATTTCCATAAGGACATGTCAATATTTTTTGCATATCAAAAGTAGCAGTAATTATATTGCTGTTTCTTTCGGATTCGGATTTGTCAGCCGCTTTAACAGTTCTGCCTAAATTTTTGCGCTGCATGTGTAGTTCTTGTTCTGATTTTTGTATTTCTGTTGGTTCTTTATTACTAAAAAAAGCATGACATTTATCGCATTGATCTTTTTTGGGATAATAAAAAGCAATATTAAAATTTTTGTTGACAATGTCTTGATACTGGCGCAATGAAGCAATTTCACAGTCGTAATTTTGGTGCAAAAACCATTCAGTGTATAAGTTATGCAGACGTTTGTAGGATAGTTGTCCATCTAGATATTTTTTGGTGCTGTTTTTACGGCAGTAATGGGATTCAATAGGCGCAAGGGAATCAATATGATCTTTCACACTGTCGATTACAGCTTCTTTTATTTTCTTAGGCCGGTTTAGATGTCTGCCTCTTAAGTCATTCAAACAATGTTCGTTCGTCGATGTACCAAGTTTTTTGAACGCAGTGCGTACAGTTTTTTCACCGATCGATAAAGTGTTCAAAAACATTTTGCGACAAACATGAACTGTCTCAGTTTTGTTAATTGGTAAACTATAAACCCTGGTCTGTGTTCTGTTTGGCCCTTCTGCTTTGATTCGTTTCGGTTTATGGCATCTAGTGTATTTTAAAATGAACTCCCATTGCTTCTCATGACGTCCAATATCCCAAAAACAGTTAAAAATGTGTTCCCGGCAATTCTGTTCCAATTTCTGAAAACATTTCTTTGGACAATTGCATGGCTCTTTAATTTTTTTCCCAGGAACTATTTGTCCCTTTTTATTTATAAAGGCTTTTCCTGAATTTTTGAGTGCTTTTCTTTTTAGGTCTTTCCATTCTGAATAATTTCGAGTTCGAATCTTGCCGGGACGCCGTTTAGGACAATCAGAAGGAGAACCCACCGAGGAACTCACAGCAGATGATGGAGTTGGAATCGCGAAACTTGAAGTTGGACTATTGAAATCTAAATCCACCGTAGAAATTGAAAAGTCTTCATACAAAGGACAGTCAGTAGCTACATAGGTATCTTTAGAAATATTGCTTTCTTCAGTAACCTCTGACCCCTTAAAAATATTGCTTGGTGATGATATTAAACCATTTTTTTCTTGTACTTCTACTATTTGTGTTCTTTTTCCTTCTACGTGCTTAATTTCTTCTTCAATATTAACAACAAGGTCAGCTAAATTCTCATTATTATTTCCTTCGGACATTTCTGCTTCAATTTGCAATAAAAAGTCGATCTCTTGTTCACAACCAGACGGCACTGGAGATTCATTACGTGCACTTCTATTGAGCATAATATCTGAAAATATAGATTATGAATAAAAACCAGTCAAGAGAAAGGTAAATTTAAAGGCCTTTCTACCATGAAATCTTAATTAATTTTTATAAGATTGGTCCAAAATTATAAAATAGAAAACAATGAAAAAAGCCTCTACTGACATAAGGGCACATAAAGTTTTATTAAAATTACATTCTTTTTTTTTATTTTGTTAAAAATGCATTGATATTTAACACAAATTTCGTTTACTATTGAAAAAATGACAAAATACCCAATTTATAATACCAAAACTCATAAATTTGGATTAAACAATTATTTGAACGTAGATAAAAGACACAAATACCATTACGGCTTCAACTCTTCCATACAATTGTGTTTAATCGATTCTGCAGAATAAAGCCTTAAACAACACAAGGGCTTTATTCTGCGTGATACAAATATAATGACAGTGTATAAATTAAAAATATTTTCTGTGACAACTAACTAATTTTGGATCAATAAAACACGGTAATTAGTAAAATTGGAATAATGTAATGTCAAATAAAAATATTATAATTGTAATATTTCATAACTTGATGTAAAAATATGTGTCTGAATCATTAAATTAAGTATTTTTGTAATTTACTTACTTGTAGACTCCTTCAAGGCTTTTCGTTCCTCAACCACAACATTCTTTACAACTAAATCGACTAGATTCCGGCCTCTTCGTTTCATTTTTAAGTTAACAACTAATCACTACTTAACCTATTAACTATTTAAAATCGAATTACCAATTATGCGCGGCAAATGCACCTACGATCGCGGTCCGCTGAGTAATGACCGAGCGGCGCTCGCGCCTCCCCCCAGCCCGCATACAGATTGTGCGTGCCTCAAAAGATGGACCTAACGGCGATACTAGCTTTTTTCTATGTACAATTTTGTCACCTCGTAATAGTGGCCTTTAAATAAACTTGAATATCTTATAGAAATATGAACTTTTAAAAACAATTATTAGACAGAAAGATGCGTAAATGAACATAGAATATAGAAATGTAATAAAAGAAAAAAGCCCTTGTGATCATAGGGGCAGTTTTCGTGGGATACGACGATATACGCCAAACTGTAAAGACAGTTTGTTGGCGAAGTTATTTGCACTCACTTATTTTTATATAATTATACTTATATATAAGGATCCTTTAATAAATACATGCAGCTCGACATAACTATGGAATTATCAAACGCTCTAGCCCTACAATTCCACAGCTACGCCTATCTAAAACAAAAATTAAATTTCAGTTATTACTTAGGTATATCAAGCCAAAACAGCATCTATCAACATTTTTTTAGCTTGGATTTGAACATGCGCAAACTCTTAAAGTTATTCTCTGAGACTATTTTATTGTACAGCCTAGGTATTATATATTTTCTTGTTCTCTCACCGTAGTAATTACATGCAATCGGTTCTATGTATCTCTTTCTAGTGCATACTCTAAAATTACGGTTGTATGTTTGTATTGTTTTATATTTTGGAGAATTATATTAATCTACAGCAATCAAATAATTTTCTTTACAAAACATATAATAGTTATTAGAAAATGTTCTCAATATGTCATAGCCAATATAAATGTTAGGGATTGTACTGGCCAATTAGATTTTTTTTGTTACATTTGATATTGTGTTGTAATGACATAAATAGTTTTCTTTTTTATTTTGTAATTGTCTAATGTTTTCTAACATTTTTTCGTGATCCAGTGTTTTTCCAATCAATATATATATTTTGTGTAAATCTTCTATGTTAAATTTATTTTTTTAAGATTTCATTGTACAAGTAACAGTGTCATTAATTGAAGCACAACAACAAAATTAAATTCCAATACAATTCATTAGGATTTCATTGCTAATTCGTGCAAAGCTTGCTGTGTCATACGCAATTAATTTGTGTGATCCGGCTGGATTACTCGCCATGCTAATAGATTTGCTGTTATTGGCCATTGTGTAGATGAATACTGAAATATTACAACTGATCAGTTCTATTGTTTTCAGTATAGTCTATTATTCATTAGCTGCGGGCTCTTGTCAATGTTCAGGGAGAGAGTAAAAGTCAATTCTTATTAATATTTGTTTCATATATGGCATAGAATTTTATTATTCATATTATTGGGTTCGATTTTGACTACAGACCAACCTAAAGGCAAAAACGAGGCCTACGGTGGAGCGAACTTGCCCAGAAGATTACCTATACAGTCAGCCTAACCCAAAGTAAGCCCTGTAAGGCTTGTATTGTGGGATCTAGAGTAACGGATAGACATACATATATTATATATAATTTGGTAGAAATATAATTTTAACAACCATGACTAAGGTACAAATCCTCGCATTCATCACGCAAACATCTGCCCCCACCGGGACTCGAACCCGGGACCTCAGAGATCAAATCAAAATAAAAATAATATTTATTCAACATAGACCTTTACAGGCACTTATTGACGTCAACAAACAAAATAAAAAAAAGCTTAAAAAAAAACAAAAACCTTGTCCGTACGTACGAATAAGGAAAAAAAAAAGAAAAAAATATATTTACTCGACACCTGTTCGGAAATTGGGAAAGCCTTCTCGAGAAGAACAGGCAAGAAACTCTGAAGGTCAACCTCAGATGGCGACACCTTGAAACTGGCATACCAATCACTCAACTGCGGAGGTCGTCAAGTCAATAATGAGGTCGTCAATAATGACCTTTTAAAAATATCAAACACCAGTAGGTTGTTGCAGTTTGTGCTACCTACTCCTTGGTGGTACAGATGACCTTGAAAAAAACGACCCCGAAAAACATTTCGTACATGCATTTCGCGTGGAATGTGCAGCAAATACAACGAAAAGCCAGCCGTACATTTGGATGTTCGAAAGAAAAAGAAAAACAGTATAATGAGCTCGTGCGCCAGATAGGCATAATTCCCTTAATGCAATTTGTAGAAAACCGATAAACAACTTTTTTCCTAAGGGGAAATTATGTGACTGGCTTCTGTGTCACCTTTTATGATTTTGGCTCTGCGCTCTACTGCGTCCAAAGCGGTTAACTGATATTGAGCTGACCAATTCCATAGGTTCCTGCATACACAATCAGACTTCAGCTATGTAAAATGTTGGAAGTTGTCCAGGTGTGAAGTATAGCTGAACCATATTAACTATTTCGCTGTAGTTAAGTTTAACCATGATATGGTAATGGGTACTTTACTTGGTAAAGGAGTCAGGTCGAATATACTCAGTATAGCATTTTAAAAAGGTCGAATGCACAAATACAAACGCTGAAAAACCTAACCAACTAGACTATACTTCAAAAGCTAATTAAACACAGTGCACAATTTTTCAAATAATCTGCAATAAATTTGTATAAATAACCTTGTTTGTATGACCTGTGATATTACGCTCATCAAGAACCAGATTCTAAAGAATAGCAGTTTCTCAATAAGGAAATTAGTGTTACTTATTATGCTATTATTGTTGCTATGTTACCTAACCGGATAAGAATCGGTATCTCTCAATTAGAAAAATCAAACTGCATATGTGAAAAAGTTACACAGAGCTTTGTATCGGTGCACATGATATAAAGCCCTGTGTTAGTAAAATATTACATGAATGCATACGTGCAATGCATACTGAGTTCAGAAGTGCAGTTTCAAAGGTTATATCAGAGTGAAATTCTAAATTGTTACACTGCATAGGAGAGCATTTAAATTTCGCTCTGGAAAATATGTCAAATGCAGGGCCTGCGGCGAGCCACAACTACAGATATGAACCGACGACCAGCCGGACACTAACTTAATTTTACTTTTGAACTGACTATTATCGAATTTATATATCATATTTCGATTAACGCTTACGCTGTCACGTTTTGGTAATGATTTTAGTGTCGGTTTTTGTTCCTGTTTAAAATAAATGCACCAAAATGGACTAATGCCAGGTACGTGATTAATTAAATTAGTAGGAAGACTAAGTGCATCATAAAAACAAACGAATCATGAAAGGAGTATGCCACATAAACAAGTAAAAGTATCTCATTGTCGTTCAGTATATGAAACAATTTGGGACAAATAGAAGACTAGTCATTTTATTTTTATTATTTACATGATATTACATAGACGATGTTTTTTATTAACTGATCTAACAATTAAAGGAGTGTAAGTAACTACATCTTAAGGACTGTTTTTGTGGTACTCAGAGACAACATAAAATAAAGGTTATTTGAATTAATAGTCTCGAGTGGCAAGCATATGCCGGACACCGCGGCGTTGGCAGGTCTCATAAGATGGACAAACGAGTTGGTGAAGATTGTAGGTAGGATTGGTTGGTCTGGGGGTTCCCGGAAGTGGCTTGATGTTCCCGGGGGCTCCCTACATGCCCGAGGAAGGCCATCGCTGGGGTTTTTAGTGGGTAGGCCTCCTCCTTCTGGGGAGGAGAGCCCCACATAACCGCCGGCTCGCCACAGCCGGGGTATGCAATTTAATGCATTTTCCTCAGGGGAACAAAAAAAAAAGGTAGGATTGGTTGCTAGCAGCGCTGGACCGACCGATTTGGAGATCCTTGGGAGGCCTACGTGGACCAGGGGGCGTCTGTTTGCTAAAATGATGATTATAATGATGAATTTAATAATCTACTGCGTCAAATCTGCTACACCGTTCAAAATGTCACCACCTGCTGAGTAGCAATAGAATAGACTATACATTTTTTAAAGTTAAAACAACAGAAAAATATTTCCAAAGAAAGTCCGTTTTCGTTTATTTCAACGTAGATGTCAAAACTGTAGAGCGTCTGAAACAGAAGGATTGCAATAATTAAATGGGATGATTTTTTGACTTCATTTTATGGCACAACCTTTTGTTGTCGGACAAAGAGCACGTTGACAATAAGTCCACCTGTACAAGTGGGCAGATAAAACATGACCATGATACTTGAAATTAAATGGAAATTGGACCAGTATAACAATAATAAAAAATAACAAAAGTAAAATTGCAGTGTTAATAAATACATAAACTTTACTGAATATACATAAATACAGCGACCACTATGGAACACATATAACGTGACATAATGGTATACAAGTATTTGAATGAAATACACCAGCGATTCAGATTCAATATAACTAAGGTTTCTAAGCCATTGAATGATAGCACGCTTGGCTTCAAAATTCGATAGATGATAGACATTTTATACATAACAGAAAAATGTACCCTATAAAAAAACCTTCTACTAAAATTTCGAAGACACGTTGACTATAAAAAATTCTGAACAAACTTAAGAAAATTAACAGCTCAGATGTGGCTAAATTTATGAGATCCCTTAAATCCTAGAAATTACCGTAGTACTACTGGATTACGATACTGAATGGATGAAGACTCTGTGCTAGTGTTTTCTGCTTGAATATTGGCCTTGAGTAGTTCTAAAGCTAAACAGAAATGCTTACATTTCTGTATTCTGACTTAAAGGGTACAATAATCAAATATGTTTCTTATAAGGGTTGTAGATTTGCTACAAATTTCAAAAGAACCACAAAGACACCAGTCATACAACGACTGTAGCCACAGTCAGCTTTTTTGTTGCTTTTGCAAATACAGATATATGAAATAAGATTACATATTTATCAATATTGAAACGAATAAATCTCCGGCTACTTTTATAATAATCAACTAGTATAATAATTAAAATTTGCTGTATTTAAATATATTTTACACGCATGTAGTTTGCTTATTGTACAAGAAGGGCACAAACAAATATACGTTCCCGAGAGCAAACTATAATTCACAACTGTAGCTCATAGCAAAATTTGTCATAGAGATATATTTATATTCGATCGAATATATTCGATGTAAGAACCCTTTTTGAGGGATAATCTCACATTTGTTCATGTCTACTATAGGTTATGTAATCCATGTAAATTAAATGTATAATTCCGAATGTATAATGGTATCAAACTTCTAGTAACATTCAAATTAAATGTATAATTCTAAATACGTTTCCGTCTTTGTTCTTGTATCTGGTCCTACAGAATATCAGTGGCGGTGAGGTAGATGTCACTTCCCTTTTGCTGAGTGGGGACCATTTTACTACCTATATGCAGAATTATATTTAGTTTGTAACGTCTATATTATTAGAATGCTCTAGAATTTTCTTAGGTCTCGCAATTATAAGTTTATTTAAATTGTTTTAACTTATAATTGCGCAATTAAAATTGTTATCTTCTAATGCAAATCTGCCCATCTGCTAGTTTATGTTTAAAAGTTGGGTGTAGCGAGCACTTTCCTAAGGCAATCCATGCCGACTATCTAGAGGTGTTCAATATTCCCATACTTGAACTCTATACATTCATGACACGATTTATTATAGAAATTCAGATGCATAGATTGCATGAGCGTAGCTTGAAAACTAACAGATGGGCAGATTTGCATTAGAAGATAACAATTTACTTATAATTGCGAGACCTAAGAAACTTCTAGAGCATTCTAATAATATAGACGTTACAAGTTTGTATTGTTATTTAGTAATAAATACCAAATAAACATTTTTCTTTCATTCTTTCTACTATATAAAGTTAAGTCAAAACTTCTAAAATTCCAAACGTCAAAAGCCATGGCTATCCTACATCTAACATTTCTTCCCCAAAACAGAACAAAGGATTCAGGAGCGCATGATGTCTGACTCCAGCGAATCTTCCAGATTATTCACAGGCCCAATTGTTTGTTCCAAAGAAACTTATTTAAATATATTTTCCTCCGAAACGATGAGAGTATCGCGGGGCTTACTCCTAGATTGTGAGATAATTTTCGCCCAAAAGAAACAAAGTACAAAAACGAGTTAAATGGTTTTTTTCTTAAAACTGAGAGATAGCGCTTTTGAAGTATCTTGGCTATTCAGAGGTTACAAGAAAGAATTGTGCTATTAATGTATATTTGGCTTTAACAAAGGCGTTATCTGCTGATATTGTTGTGAAGATTGTACTATAATCGGTTTTATGCTAAGAAAATCTTTAATAATTATATAGCCTGTGTATTTACTAAGCGACTCAGATTTCTACTAAATTTAATGCCTTACGAACTACTCTTTAAGTGTCACAAGACGAAACCTTAACGTTATGTTATCGGTTGTTAACATTAAAAAAAAATGTAGTCTTTAGTCTTATCCCCTTTATTAGTCCGTAAAACTCTCAACCTTGCCAATGGTCATGATGCTATTCATTGGTGGCATGGTCCTGTAGTATTTCGATGTAGGACTTCCAACTCATGCTGGCGGACGAGGGAGGTTGGAGGGCTGTGGCCTCCTTCTGTGAAGCAGTGATGCTCCAGAAGGAGGCCGCCGAGCGGGGTCGGGAGATGGCCGATCCCGCTCGAAGAAGGCGGCGCCGGGCTCGGTAGCACAGCTGCGGCGCCGCGCCGCCGCGGGTCGCCGACGGGCGCGAGGAAGTCGCGACTGCTACAGCGACCCGGGATGGACCACGCACCTTCCGTGGCCGGGGGGCGTCGTCGGTGGAGGAGAACGGGGGAGGTAGTGTAGCCACCCCCGAAGAGGGCTCCCCTGTATCGACGGGGGAGCGGAGGCTGGGGGTTCCCGGAAGTAGCTTGGTAAGTTCCCGGGGGCTCCCTTCATGCCTGAGGAAGGCCATCCCTGAGGTTTTTAGTGGGTAGGCCTCCCCCTTCTGGGGAGGAGAGCCCCACATAACCGCCGGCTCGCCACAGCCGGGGTATGCAATTTAATGCATTTTCCTTAGGGGAAAAAAAAGGACTTACAACTTAGTATTAGTATTTACCTCCTGCAGGCTGAAGTAAGGTAATTGCACTATAATTGTTCCATGCACTTCTAATCTTTCTTGAAGCCTACATAAAAGTTATACATAAACTAACACCTTTTATATTCTAATTACTTACCCTCTAATGGAGCTCTTTACTAACTTTTCAATGGTCAACCTCGTTGTCGGGGGAAGATATCATAATCTCCACTTCTTTAGCTTTACAAGCAATGGACGTAATGTATAGAGTTGATAATCCAACGACTTATTGCAGTATTTTTTACGACAATAAACTAATTTTAGAATATATTTTCTGTGTTTATAAAACGTTACTAACATAACCTGATTCATGAAGCAACGTACATATAAAATGACTGCACAGTTCGAAATAATACCTAATAGAAAAAAATATTATTATAAGAGGACATGCTGCCAATACATTCTTGAATATTTTTTTATATATATTAACGCACTTTTACACCTACATACATACTACAATAATACGAGCATGCTTAATTATAATTTAGAAATTTCTGACATATTTGATTCAACGTAATACTATTTATAAAATATTTCTGACTCTTACACCAATTAGCCTAGCCTCTAGTAAGCTCTGTAGTGCTTGTGTTATGGGATATAGGGTAAAAGATAGACACACATATATTATAAATATATAAATAATTTGATAGAAATATATTATAACAACCATGAAAATTCTCGCAAACATTTACCCCCACCGGGACTCGATCCCGGGACCTCAGAGATGGCGACACCTTGAAACCGGTATCACAACCAATCGACTATGGAGGTCGTCTTATACATATTATATGATATATATTTATTACAATTCCCAGCAATTCATCGATTATCAGTTTCACCAATATTTGATAGAATTAGCCGACATCATATATTGATTTATCCCTAGTTTTATAACGAAGTAGCTTTCTGCCCGCGGCTTCGCCCGCGTGGATTTCGGGATTGGGTCTATAGAGGGTTAAGGATCATAGCTTTTGCCCACAGCTGCATATGCGCGGAAGTCGGTTTATGGCGCGAAGGTGTTATCGCGCTTCCCGTGGGACTATCCGTTTTTCCGAGATGAAAAATACCACAAAACCTTGCTCAAGAATCACTCTATCTATTCATGAAAACCGCATGAAAACTGTGCAGTAGTTTTTGAGCGAAGCCTTTATTACGCATCCCGTGGGATCTTTTGATTTTTCCGGGATAAAAGGTACCATATTATTTAATCCGGACTTTTATCTTTACGTCTGCAATTCAGCAGTTACGGCGTGAAAGCGGAACAAACAAACAGACTCACTTTCCGATTTATAATATTAGTAAGGATTCTTGCCTATTTTGTCTGAACTAAATACACAATTACAAAGTACCTACTTCGGTGAAATCAATTTTTCAATTAAATGTGAAAATTTATTTAATGGAATATGTGCAGATTTTATTCGCAGGACAATAACAACATGAGTAAGTTTCAATTTTGATTAGTCAAACCGTAGTAAATGATTATATGAATAGACAGGTGATTAATCTTATTTATTGTCTGACATAAAACTCTATTTGTACAGTGAATAAGATATATTTTTGTAAACCTACCTTATTAGTCGACCTGGATAATAGTAGTAGATTTAAGAATATTTATAACAAGTTGACTTCGAACCGTCAAACAAGGAAATGTACTTTTCAAAATCTTTTCCCTGTTTTTAATAAATGTCTGAGTAGTTCTGCTGTTCTTGTTATAAATGTTTCTTATAACACATTTTTTTTTATACATTTTGACGACCTCCATGGTCGAGTGGATAGTACACCGGTTTCAAGGTGTCGCCATCTCTAAGGTCCCGGGTTCGAGTCCCGGTGGGGCCAGATGTTTGTGTGATGAATGCGAGCATTTGTACCTTAGTCATGGTTGTTGACATATATTTGTATAAAAATTATTTATATATGTATATTATATCTATGTCTATCCGTTAGCCTAGATCCCATTGCACAAGCCTTATAGAGCTTAGTTTGGGCTAGGCTAATTGGTGTAAGTGTATCTATTAAAAAAAAAGAATAAAAGAAAAGAAAAAAAAGGTTTTTAATCGCTTTACTCATTTTTGAGTGACGTAAACCAAAACGACTTTACAATACTAATCAAATCACAAACAAAATTCAATACATAGACTGTACATGAAGTGGACTTGTTCTTCTACAAGAGATCTGCTCCATATATTCCCTGTAAATGTTTACGATTATAACTTATATAGGATTATAGATTATAACTGCATGACAAAACCTATACAAAGTTTTTTTCACTAAGCTAAGCTATCAAAATGGTGGATTACTGTTGTTATCAATTCTTGATTTGGGTATCAAAGAAGTAGACGTAAGCTTAAATATAAGTTGTAATATTAATTGAAACAAATTCTGAAATAACATATATTTTATTCTAGAAGTAAGTTTCCTTTTATAAAAATTCTATCCGCCTAACTACAAAAAAGGAGGAGGTTATCAATTAGACAATTTCTTTTCTGATTTTTATTTGATAGCCGGTGCTTCTGTGTAGTTTCATTTAGTTTAGGGCATTCACGAGAAAACTAACTCTTAAATTTTCTTAAAATATGTTCGCGACAAATAGACGAATAACTCAAGATTACTGTAGTAAGTATACCTCAGATTTGATAACAAAAAACAACCGACCACAAAAAAGACTATTCCAATACAATATAACATTACTCTAAAAAGTAAAAAAAAATATGATTGCTGGATTGGTGCTTAGTTTTGGAGTCGTTATAGTATTGAAAGAAACGTTCATAATATAATTTTGTATGTAATGAAATTTTTGAGTAATTATTTGATAAAATACAATGTAAACATAATAGGCATCATATTTACCTTATTCCAGCCTGAAGCCATGTCAGTCAAAGGGCTCTCACTCTCACAGGGCATCCCTTTAACGCGACGTATCATAGTACCTACACCTCGAACTATTTATCAAAGGAATCTCGTAAAGCATATTCCCAAAACTTGCTTGTATTTTGTGAAATAGGTGAACTAAATAGTATAGTTTAACGGTTATAGCGAAGCGAACATCAACAATTTTTTTACTAACAACATTGCCAAAATAACCAATTCATTGCCAATGAGTTTGAGAAAATTAAAAATAAGTACCATTTGGCTAATCTTGAATGGCACAATTTTGGCGCACTGAATTACTTCTTGTTTCTGTACAGTTGTTACGATCAATTCAATTTACAATGGACATTCGTTTAGTATTCTGAATTATTTATTGTACTCCTATAGTGATCAAATCTCTTTCCTGCCCTGTTCCCCATTTTATTTGGGGTGGAGGTAATATGTATTCTTCTTCCACTCTTCTCTATCACTAGCTATTTCGACCCTCACTCCCTTCTTCAACATATCATCATTCACACAGTCCATGCATAATTTCTTCGGTCTTCCTCTTTACGTCCATAAATTTAGTAACAGGTTTATCCATAGCTTTCCTCAATACTGACTCATTAAATCTCGATATAGAATGACAGAGCCTCTCTGTTGGTCGAGATTATGCACCACAAGTAAATAAGTTGGTCGCTTTACGAGACATCTAACCTGAGAGTCAACAGAACATTCGGTTCTCCATCATTATTTTCCATAGCGAGAATCTTTACAATAAATTAATATTTCTTACAATCACACCAATTAGCCTAACCCAAAGTAAGCATTATAAGGCTTGTGTTGTAAGGATCTAGAAAAACGGATACATATAATATTTTTAATCAAAATATATATTAACAAACATAATTAAGGCACTAATATGCTCACACTAGCTTGTGCCCGCGGCTTTGCCCGCGTACTAATCGTATTTTTCAACCGTCTACATAAAGGGGCTTCTCAGTGTGACCCGTATGTTTTATGTAAGTATGTATGTTTGTCCGCGATTATCTCATGTTGGGCTGAACCAATTTAGATACGCTTCTCGGAAAAGTATTTCTAACATTTTGGAAGTTTCGGTATATGACGTTTTAGTGAAGGAGGTTCCCATATTTTTTTAAAGAAAAGATGTTATTTCACGTCCGCCACGTTGGATTTTAAAATTATTGTTGTTTTCGTAATCAGCGACCCGATAAACCACAGAAACAATACCCATTGTCGATTTTCAGACTTTGACACCCCATTTCCCCCTTTTATGGGTTGAATTTTCAAAAATCCTGAAAGACGTGTTTACTCATTTATTGTTAGAAGTACTCCTGCGAAGTTTCGAATAAAATATTCAAACAAATCTTGTTTCTCCATACGAACTTTGGACCCCCATTTCGCCCCCTTAAGGGATGAATTTTGAAAAATCCTTCCTTAGTGCACCTTATAAGGAACCTACACCTTATAAGGAACCTACGTCCCAAATTTGTAATCTCTAGGACCAGCGGTTTGGGCTGTGCGTTGATATGTCAGTCAGTCAGTTTCTTCTTTTATATATTTAGATTTATGACGCAAACATCCGCCCCAACCAGGACTCGAACCCAGGATATCTGAGAAGCTATCGGTCAATTATCGATTTATTCTATCGATCAATGAAGAAATTTGAATCATAACCCAAACAATGAAATTTACGCTATATATTTTTCTGATATACATTTGTTGTGATGGATGAGTAACAATATCCATCAACAGTCAAACAATCCCATGGATCAATAGTAAATCGAATTAGTAAACTCCTTTGTTTAAAATTTAAATCTGCAACTTTTATAATTAAATAAGCGAGGTGTGGGAACACTTCACATTAGCACAATATTCCATTACACTCCATACTCCATTAAATAGCACATTAAACTCAAATAATCTGTAAACCTGCCTAATGGCTATAAAGAGAAAAACATCCCCACACTCCGAATAGACACAGTGCTAGAAACATGCGACAGAAATGTAATTACGACATGTGAATTAATGCACTGAAATCTATCCCTGTGATTTCACGCGGACGGAGCCGTTTGGAATTCAACTTAAAGGTACAACGAGTACGGTCCAGAATCGTGTAAAGAAAAAAGTATTCAACTAGATTAGGAAGTTGTCCTGTAATGTGGTGGACTGCTAGTTTCGTAGAATGGCATATGTAGTTAGGCGGATAGAATTTCTGATGTCCTATTAAGAGAACTGTATTATACTTACTAAATTTTAAGGTTATGACAAGGATTATATGTAATTGAATAACTATTAATAGCTTTTTTACTTGATAAATAATACAATATAGACCTTAATACTGTATATTAAATTTTCAAGATTCTTAATACAATAAGTTCGATAGGCAATAACTTATTAGCAACTAAGAAAGATGGGAATATAATAAATATAAAAGTGGGAAAAAGAAGTACCTATTTCTTATACTTACATCAATTAGCCTAGCCCAAAGTAAGCGCTATAAGGCTTGTGTTGCGGGATCTAGGGTAACGGATAGACACATATATTATACCTTTTTTTTTTTTGTTTCCCTGAGGAAAATGCATTAAATTGCATACCCCGGCTGTGGCGAGCCGGCGGTTATGTGGGGCTCTCCTCCCCAGAAGGGGGAGGCCTACCCACTAAAAACCTCAAGGATGGCCTTCCTCAGGCATGTAGGGAGCCCCCGGGAACACAAAGGCCACTTCCGGGAACCCCCAGCCTCCGCTCCCTCTCTAGAGGGGAGCCCTCCTCGGGGGAGGCTACCACCTCCCCCGGTCCCCTCCACCGACGACGCCCCCGGCCACGGAAGGGGCGTGGTCCATCCCGACGACGACTGTACAAATGCTCGTATGCATCACACAAACATCTGCCACCACCGGGTTTCGAATTCGGGACCTCAGAGGCGGCGACAACTTTAAACAGGTGTACTATGCACTCGACTATGAAGGTCGTAAAATAAGTTATCGAATACAGATTGGTTCGAAATTTCGGGAAACGATATACACATGAAACTGAAGATTTTATTTGTTATAATGATGTTATTGTTATAAATAATAATCTTCTTATATATAAAAATGAATCGCAAAATGTGTTGGTAAGCTCATAACTCAACAACGCCTGGACCAATTTGGCCAATTCTTTTTTGTTAATGTTCGTTGAAGTTCAAGCAGGGTTTTTACAATGAGGAAAATTCGAATAATTATCGGAAATACCCTAAAAACAGCCCTTTTATTTTCCCATGCAAACGTTTTCTAACTAAAACGTACAGTCGAATTGAGCTTTTATTGTTATTGTATAAAGTTCATATTGCAAGCACTCACTGTTGTCTAAGCCATTGCTTGGAAGGTGTGTTCCTAACATCAAAGAGTCAATTTGCGCTTTATTAACGCTACATATAGTTGAAATTCAATCATATCTATCAAAAACAGTGTGCGTGCGTGCGTTGGAGCACAGAATACATCATTGGAGGATTTAATGTCACGTTCCAAAATTGAATAGCCACAAAATGTAATTGGTCATTTAGACTTTTTTTGCGATTTGGTTGGCTATGCGACATTATCTATAAAATAATTAGGAACAAAAAAAAACTGCCACTGTACACATCTTTTTGACAGGACGAAGTCTGTCGGGTCCGCTAGTATAAAATAAAATTATACAACATACCACTCTGACTTTACATTTGTCTCAAATAACTTGACAGTTGTAGTCACAAGTGATTTCGAATCGGCCTCCGATCATATATCACAGTATCGAGTAACTGGTATACGATAATCGAGTCAGTGTTTGCGTACGTAATTACCCCGGGACTGCGATCGGATGGCCGTGTGAAATTGAAACTATAAAGTTTCAGCTGTTATTCAATTGCTACTTACAAGATATTCGATAAAATTGATATGACTATTCAATTTCGTAATGACCCTGAGACAAATTTTGAATTTAGACGGTCTACTTCAACTTTGAAAAAAAAATCATGGTCGGATTAGCAGTTCATATTATCTATTTGGTTATATAGTTATTACATCAATTTACATAAATAATTATAAAAATATCAGAGTTTTATTATTTTAAAATAAACATCAGCTATTCGCTAGTCCTATCAAAATCGCTTCATCTGTTTACAAGATTATATACAACAAACCAACGAACAAAAATGCAAAAACATATTTGTCTTTTTATTCAAAATACTTGCTTTATATTACTTTCATTTTCATTTATTAAAAAATACTTATTATTTTTTACATTAAAACGGATACTTCATTTTATTTATTTTTACATAAAAGTCAAGTTCCCATGTAAGCCTATACATTGGAAGTTGCTGACGAGTATAGTTACCAAGAAGAAATAGTTCAAGTATCGGTATCGTTGGAATATTTCATACTATATTTACAAAGGATATTGTTTTTTGCTGATTCCGCGCAGTTCATGATGACTTGTCCAACAAGCAGACAAGGTCGACACGTGTTTCGTCTCTCAGCGAGACATCTTCAGGATTTGTTGCCTCGGTGACTCACCAGCCGCTGGTGAGTCACCGAGGCAACAAATCCTGAAGATGTCTCGCTGAGAGACGAAACACGTGTCGACCTTGTCTGCTTGTTGGACAAGTCATCATGAACTGCGCGGAATCAGCAAAAAACAATATCCTTTGTAATACAATGGACTTCCGCAAAATAACACCTGCTACAATAGAGTACATACTATATTTGTTCAACATCTAAAAAGAGGTCAATTAATCGATCCAGTGCGGTTGGGTAGCATCGTGGATGTTAAGCAACATACTCATGGACAATCTACCATTGTGCCTGATGACGCCAATCTTCGATTCGTGCATGTTGTATGTGCTGACACATAGCTCAGAAGTCTGGTAAATAAAAATGGGCATTATAAGAAGACCCAAAGACATACAAAGGGACATACAAAAATCCAAAAAAAAAATTGAAAAGCATATACAGCATTGATTTATTTATTTAGGTCTGTATGGAAACGAACTTGATTAAGTTTTATGATATAAATTTTATTAATCTATTTAAATAAAAAAAAAATAGATCAAAATTAACATTATTCAAAAATGATTTTATTGAAAGCTCTTTTAAAACGTCCAATTTTTTTCCCTACCTTCTTCTTCTTTCTTCTACTTGGCCGTTGAAGGGTAACACCACGTTTTCCAAGTAGCAATTTTCCATCGTCAATGGGTAGCGGTTCTGGCTACAGATTGGACAACGGCAAAGTCACACAACATTAAGTTTAATAATAACGAAATCGCAATAAGGAAGCTTAGACTTGGCACGACTTTGTTATATT
The DNA here is from genome assembly GCA_036419045.1 of Scirpophaga incertulas. Lineage (NCBI taxonomy): Eukaryota > Metazoa > Arthropoda > Insecta > Lepidoptera > Crambidae > Scirpophaga > Scirpophaga incertulas. Next base: position 24,583,743 of record CM071637.1, read on the forward strand.
TCATTTCTTTTTAGAGATACACTAGCAGCTCCATCGAGACTTGGCTAGTTTTTTTACAGAATGTTTTTGGTGGGATAAATTATGTCGTTACTATACAGCGTGCATATGTGTTTACAATTTATACGGGAAAAGAAATATTTACACTTTAGAATGTCTTCAAATCAACACCAAGCATTGGCATCATTTAAATAATCATTGACTTAGTAATAGTCCTTACTCATTAGCGTCTTTTTACAATGTACTTTGAATTTATGAAAAGGCAAATCAGTCACACTATGTGGAACATTTGCCCATAAACGAACCTCAATTTTTTTTTAGACTGTACGTTGGAACGGCAAGTTTGTTTTTATTTCTTGTGATTAAATTATGCATTTGAAAATTAGTATGAAATGTGTTACAATTGGTATACACACAAATCAAATTTTCATAAATATCCTTTGTTAGTAAATTATAAATAGCGCGGAATTTGTTCTTCTGTATGGTGTTAAATGCTGGCAGCTGACTCCCATAGTAGTAAACCATAGGACATAACACTGTGAAAATCATTAAAGTAAGTAACTGAGTTTTATTAATATAAATAAATTTCACTCACAAGAAATGGTAATGCTTCGGTAGCTTTGTCAGTCAGTAGTTACAGATAAGCAGTCAAAGTCAATTTGAATTAATATAAAATAAATTTAAAGAGATATTTTTTATAATTATTAAATAGTTAGCAGTCCAAGTAAATATGAGCATGATTTAATATCAAAGTGCGTAAATAGAAGTTGCCAATGATATAGCCAAGGACATTGTTGAGTAAATAAATTGTCCGTAATTTTAGCTTAAGTCAATATGAGACCCAGAATAGATGTCCATAGGACTACAAAGGTCAAATCTTAATTGTGTTCTCGTTAATCCAAAGCCTTACTTTTATTAAATTGCGTAACTTTTGGTCATTTTAGGGTTCCGTACCTCCAAAGATAAAAACGGAACCTTAGGATCAATTTGTTGTCCGTCTGTCAAGACCCTTTTTCTCAGAAACGCATCGAGATATCAATATCCTATCTCTTCTATCTCACAAGGCATTGAAAAACTAATTTCTAAATCAACGCAATAAAAAGATATGGCCGTTTATATTTAATTTATATTGCATATTTTGAAATTTACAAGGGAATCAAAAGCTATAGGTATTGACTGTTGAGGTCAATCCCTATAGGTTTGATCCCGTCACGATTCCCGTTGACCTAGAATCATAAAATTTGGCAAGATGCAATGTCATGTAGCACAAGTAAAAGAAAATCTCCGAAAACCATAAATGGTAGTTATTTCACAAAAAAATAATAAAAATAATTTCGTTAACCCACCCGTCGAAGTCTGATAGTAGGTATCAACCCGATATCGTGTCAGCTCGATTATGGCGTAACTACACATTACTCGTATAAATGATATTAAAAATAGTAGCACTTACAGAAAGGTAATACACAGTTTTCAATTGGATGCAACTTATATATATACGAATATGTATATATGTACGTATATGAATATAAGTGAAGCGTGCGTGGAGTGTACTGGTACCAACTAGTTCTAGTCTAGGTAGACCTACCCTCTTGGTCGCAGAGATCGGGCGAGATCTGTCTCCGCCGGCATTGATTGCGGCAATGCTGGCGGACGAGGGAGGTTGGAGGGCTGTGGCCTCCTTCTGTGAAGCAGTGATGCTTCAGAAGGAGGAGACCGGGGGAGGTAGTAAGCCTCCCCCGAGGAGGGCTCCCCTGTATCGACGGGGGAGCGGAGGCTGGGAATTCCCGGATGTCGCTTGGCGTTCTCGGGGGCTCCCTACATGCCTGAGGAAGGCCATCCCTAAGGTTTTAAGTGAGTAGGCCTCCCCCTTCTGGGGAGGAGAGCCCCACATAACCGCCGGCTCGCCACAGCCGGGGTATGCAATTTAAAGCATTTTCCTCAGGGGAACAAAAAAAAAAAAGGTAGACCTACCCAGCAAAAAAAGTACTTAAAGACCTAGTCAAAGTGATTTGTTGAATTTTGATTGAATCGGTAATTTGCATTCTTTATTCGTATATGACAGGTGGTTTTTCACCCCTTGCTAAATAGACCCCTCAAAAATATGGACGAATATTGGTTAAAAGGGGGCAATACATGTGTGAGCAGTTAAAAGTATGGAAAGTTATGTCTGCGATAGCGAGAACATGACAGAGGTGGGTGGCATACGAATCTCTGGAGGATATCGGGACGAAAAAAATGAGAGAACGTCTCAGTGTAGCAACTCATTGTCAGTCTGCCACTAAGAGTCCCTGAAAATATAAAAATAAAAACAGAAAAAATTCTTCATTATTTCAGCCAGTAAACGCACACTGTTGAACATAGGTTTCCGCCAAGAATTTCGATATTGGTCGGTCCTGCGCTCCTGTCCTTGCTTGTATCCAGCGCCTTCCTACAGTCTTCAACTAATCATCTATCCATCTTTCTTCTTGTTATTACTTTCACAATTAATATTTACATTACATTCACCATACTTCAAAAAATTCTTACGTTCACAATATTTTAACAGCGACAGCCTTTCGGATAAGTACTTCAAAAGCCGGTATTAATTCTGTCGAAACCACTTATATTGAGCAAAGAATTTCGCTATACAACTTGCGGTTCCAAGAAATAGTGCATTGACCGAAATGTGTTTTCTTTAATACAAAAAAATATATAAGTTTTAACGAGAACTGTGGCATTGCGTGCACGTAGCCGAAACGATTCGACTCTCACGCGACTATTTATCGATATGCACGATCCAGTTTTAATAAGATCGGATAACTATCACGATTCTAATTACGGTGTTTTCTGTTCATTTTGAAGGTCGAACAGATATCAGTTCTGGTTGGTCAAAGTTCGTGTTAGTCCATTCTGAGAATTGAAATGTTAACTCGTCATTCAAATCTATAGATTATATTAATAAATATTAAACGATATCTAGAAGGAAAACTTCCGAGACACCTGCAACTAAAGTATTACGCAAATATTCTTGGTGGTTGCCAGTGGTTGGCTAGTTTCGTATGGAGATTAAGGAACGTGATATCAAGGTACCACAAGTAACACGATTTTTTCCCTCTGGAGAGATCTGAACTTACGGTCTACGGATGTCTTACGGCTTGGATGGGACAGTAACAAGCAAAATGTTATGTCTTTTATTAATTCTTTCAAATAAAGGTCCCTTCTACGGAAGTAAAATCCGAAGCGCGTTTAACTTTTAACATCTGCAATATATATTTTATTAAAGATAAGTAAATATATCTTAGTTTATTAAAGATAATACCCCGACGTAGTCGGATCGGACGTCGGATCGAGGGTCGCCGGCGGGCCCGAGGAAATCGCGCCAGCGGATGCGGCGACCCGGGGGGGACCACACCCCTTCCGTGGCTGGGGGCGTCGTCGGTGGTGGAGATCGGGGAAAGTATTGTAGCCTCCCTCGAGGAGGGCTCCCCTGTATCGGCGGGGGAGCGGAGGCTGGGGGTTCCCGGGAGTAGCTTGGTGTTCCCGGGGGCTCCCTACATGCCTGAGGAAGACCATCCCTGAGGTTTTTAGTGGATAGGCCTCCCCCTTCTGGGGAGGAGAGCCACACATAACCGCCGGCTCGCCACAGCCGGGGTATGCAAGTTAATGCTTTTTTATTCAGGGGAACAAAAAAAAAATCGAGGAACTATTACAGTTTTCTATTACTAATAATAAAAATATCCCTTAAAAATGGGATTTGGTCCGCAAAATAGGAATTATTAAGGAATATAAATATTATTTCTAGTCTAGACTTGGAAGATTCGAATTAAACCTATAACAAACTATATACTTTAGAAATGTAAAAAAAACTCGTTTTTCGTTAAAGATATCCTTACATCACTAAGTAAACAAACAGCGATCTATACCAGTAAATCTCGGAACTGCTAACTATACGAAACTGGTAGACACTGCAGGTAAATTTAAGAAGCTATTACCGAAGCCTAGTCGCTATCACCGCGTAGGACCGGAGATTGATGGCCGGTTAGCCGCTTACTAGGCCGTTCTATTCACCAGATAGGTACAAATGGCCAACATATTCCCCGAATGGATTCCAAATCAGCAACCGATTTCTATCCGTACTTATAGTTTTATACTGGGAGCTTGTAAATTGGTTGTGTGGTAGTATTAATGTTAAGGTATGTTCGGTTTCATTTTTATCACATATTTTTTTATCAATTTCACCGCTAAGAAAACTCCATTCACTGTAGCCCCTCAATTCCAGGACACACCCCTTTCCCTCGGAAAGTGTATTGGGATCCTTGGTGTTGACATCGCCAGCGATGTTCAGTTCCGAAGTCAGCTGGAAGCCAAGGCCAAGCTGGCATCAAAAAAACTCGGTGTGCTCAATAGGGCGGTACTTCACACCGGGGCAAATACTTGTACTGTACAAGTCGCAAGTCCGGCCTCATATGGAGTACTGCTGCCATCTCTGGGCGGGAGCACCTATGTACCAGCTTGGGCCCGTAGACTCGGTTCAAAAGCGCGCTGTTAGACTCGTCGACGATCCCGTACTCACAGACGGTATCGAGCCTCTAAGTCTTAGGAGAGACATTGCCTCCTTATGAGTATTCTACCGCCTGTATAATGGGTTGTGTTCTGAAGAATTGTTTGACATGATGCCGACGGCCACTTTCTATCATCGCACCGCTCGCCATCGACAGTGAGTTCATGCCCACACACTGGAGCCTAAATGGCACAGTGCGGTTCCAAAGGAATTTCCTCCCGCGTACACTTCGTTTGTGAAATGAGCTCCCTGCCGAGGTTTTCCCGCAGGGCTACAGTATGGGGTTCTTCAAAAGGGGAGTAAATAGGTTTTCAACGCGCTAGTGACACCCCTGGTGTTTCAAGTGTCCATAGGCTCCGGTAACCGCGCACCATCAGGCGGGCCGTAGGCCTGTTTGCCATCATCGTGGTATAAAAAAAAATATTTAGAGTTGATAGGTATTTAAAAGCAAGCGATCTTTCTCTATCTCAACTAAGTGACATAACAAACTAAGTCATCATCTATCCAAGAATCCCGCTATTGTATACTAGTCTCTTCTTAGAAGAAGTTAACCCTATTACGAGTAAGCATTAGATACACGAGTTGAGATCAAGTTCTGTTTAGAGATTTCCATCTCTTTACCGCAGAGTTATCTTAAGTTCATTTAAACAGGATAAATATTTAAACGAGGAGTATATCACGTTTCCGAAGAAGGGACAAATGGATTTTAAGCGGTTGGTAATGCCTCTCGGATTGTAGGCATCTATATTATGGTGACTTTTGAAGCCGAAGATTTTTTCCACTATCGTGGTAAAAAAGACAGCTCATAAGCGATACCTGTATAAATTCCAAATTTATCATATTGAATGATTATTACTTTAATATTATTCTTGTTATATAACTATTACTTACTATAGTATGGTCAGACGGAAGCTAGTTAAAGTGATATAGTACTAGACGTGCCTACGCAAGAAGATTGATTGGGTAACCGTAGTATTTAACTCTGAGTGGGAGAGTATCGAGTTTACACATTAATACTATGCTTAGGTTTATAACTTAAATCTTCCGGTGAGTAAGCAATATGCTCGCTCTGTTACGTCGGAAAATTATGAACCAGGTTCGTGTGCATCGATACCTCCATCTTATCAATTTGTGAAAAATATATAGGAACTCTTATATCTTAAGTTGGCAACGTTCACTGTAGTACTTGACGAAATGAAAGACTTATAAAATCATCAATCAAATTAATTGCTAGATTTCATAAGCAGTCCAATGATGCAGCATAAAAAATACATTTGAAATGTTTGTTAATGTTGTAGTAAGGATTGTATTATTAGTTTCTAAACTCGAAAAACTGTACTATATTACTATGTTGTAATTAAAATGGAAGTCAACTGATATGTCAATATTGTTTAAAATAAATACTCACGTGACTACAATTAGTAGGTAATGTAATAGTTGTACTCGTAGTAAGTCGTAGCAATGTCGTAGCGATGCGTAGCACAAGAGTGCGAGAAAACGTCTGTTATCCAAACGAATTGGAACTTCCGATCTCGAACAGCGGAGAGAGGGTTAGCTATAGCTAACCGACGCTACTGGATTAGCCATTGACATGATGAAATCCTCTATAACCAAAAGGTTACTTGTGTATTTATATAAGATTATCTCAACCTTCAAAAAGCCTTCTACACCCATATGTTAATAGTAACAATATTGGAAATTTTAAAAATTATGTTATGATTCAACAGTATCAACTTAGTGTTCAAAGGGTAGGTGTTAATTATCAATTCTTTGCATGTCAATTCATTCATGTTAAGGATCGGTAACGCAAGTGACACCCCTGATTTGCAGGTGTCCGTAGTCTACGGTAACCGCTTACCATCGGGCGGGCCGTAGAAATATTTGCCACCTTTTGGATATAAAAAAAAATTAAATCAACCTCAATTTAATTTTTGATTTTATTTATCAATTACACAAATGAGGAAAAGTCAAGGAGCTTGCTGAAAATACAAAAGCGTCCTTCGGTACATGTAAGCTGTCTTGAAAATATACTCTTAAGAAATCATAGATCATGTCTGTCAGCGATTCGATTCGAAGTCGATTACATTCAAAACAATGAAATAGTTTCCTTTTTATATAAAAAAAGGAAACGGCTGTCAAGATACACTAAGCAAATGGGAGTCATTATTTACTTAGTACCAATATTATTATAGTTTGTTCAAAGAATTCGAAATGGGAGATTCCCATGTTTGGTTGGATTGCTGCCACTAGTTTTCTAAGAAAACTTGTACCGGTTCCTTCTGACATAACGCATTACAGTTTAAAGTGATCCTCGAAACATTGTAGTCAGATATTATCATGAATCTTCTTTTTTTAACTTGGAGGGAGGTAAGTGATAAAAAAATATGAAAATTCCATGCATATAATGGTCTGCTTAACTGACTAAATATTGCGTTTTCGTAACTATTATCAATTCAATAACCGTTATTATGGCTTAGGTTCCTAAAATGTTAGTGGAATATTCTTTAACTATGGTGTTTGTTTGTCTTTCACTAAACTTAGGGTGTTTTTTACATACACACCACATATTTTAAACGGAGTTGACAGAAAAAGGTCGTTCGTTATATATCAATAAAACACAATTTTGTCTGATAACCGGGGTTAGTTATCTAAATACGTACAAATATCGACAATTGTCTCAAGCCTATCACTGTTGTTATACCATGAATGCGAATATTGCGTGATTCGCTGTTCTAAGTGAGAAATTGGTATTTCCGATTATTACAGGAGCGGTGGTTGAGCTGAATTTTCCTTATTGTGTTTTCGTGTTACCGGCTTTTTGTTCCAGAAAATATTGGGATGTCAGGCTTCGGGGCAAGACCACTTTATTAGTATATAGCTATAACCTAGGTTCAAGCTATTTGAGAAAAAATGGACAGCATTATTTCGTCCTCCTGCACAGACGAATGAACTTTTTTATAAAATATATTCTGAATCACATTTCATGATAAATCATGCTACGAAATAAATTGAGTTTAAAATTGAGCACCTAAAAAGGAGATTATTTTAAAAGTTGCTGGCATGTAAACTGCTTACGATAATAGCGCAGAATATTGTTCTAAAGAGTGTGACTGTTGAGACCTTTAATGAGTTGAAAACTTGAAACTTGCTATAAAGGGCAACGATTCGGTCAAACTTTCCAATAAGAAATGATGTCATTGAACTTCAGACTGTTCTATTTTAGGCACTATTAAACAGGGGTTTATTTCAATCTCCGTCTAACAGATTACAGAAAACACCTTCGTTAAGTGTTTTCTTTAACTTTACCTAAATATACACGAAATGGGTCTAGACATATTTATATATTTATATACGTTAAATTATTCACAGTAAGAAAGTTATAGTGTACTTATCTCTCTTTAAGTAGATTGATTTCAATGAAAGAAGTAAATCTTAATAAATTATTAGTTTTTATTGTCTAATAGATGTACTATTTATATTTTTTTGCTTATTTGATCTTCATAGACTAGACACCTGAAATAATTTATTTGTTTACTAAATCAGAAAGCAAACTTAATAGTATATTCATTTGCTTCACAACCCTAAAGATAAAAATATAGATAGCCAATAACATTAGAAAAAAAAAATATTATAACTATGTTATGTTAATAACAATGTTGTTTATTAAATAGATTAGTTAAGGTTAGTTTTAAGAAATCTAAATAAATTGTCTAATAACTGTCTTAATCTAATAGTTTTGAATGAGACAGCCAGGATGAGCAATAATTGCCTGCAGAGTTTGGTTGCTGCAGTTCTGTATATTGTATTACAGAGTCCTTTTTGGACAAATCTACATGGAATCCATAAATTCGTGTACAGGTTCAAGAACATATCAAAGGCGTTGCATATCTGTGGCAGTCTCAACAGAGCTTTAAAGGAATTATTGTACTACGCGTAGTGCACTGTAGGCTCGCGTATAGCTTACCCACAGCGGCGTACGCTGTCTTTTAATATCTTTACAGTCGCTTAAAGCAGCGGCGACAATACCCAAATATTTAAAATAATTTACATTTTTTTAATATAACATTATTCCGTTTAGTAGTGATGATTGCGTATCACGCATATGTTGCGTCTACTCTCCGTTATGGATTAGTGTTTTGTCGTAACTCGGTTGATAAATATTCGGCATTTAGAGCTCTAGAAAAATGTGCAAGGGCTATTTGTAAATTAAAACAAACTAATAGTAGCAAATTATGTTTTATATCTTTGAGAATTTTGACATTACCAAGTACAATTACCAACTTATTACAAGTGTTAATTATGATTTTGAGATCGTATTATTTTTAGGGAGCAATTAAAACTTGTTTAAAACCTTTAAATAGTAGTAGACATTCTAAGAAACTTTGTATACCCCAAAAAAGGACATGGCACCACGAATATATAATTAAAGAATATGGATACCATTGATTGCAAATAGAAAACTTCGTTGTATTCCGTCGCAAGTTAAAGAAAATATTATTAGCAAAGGCCTATTATAATATCAATGAATATTTTAATGGTAATAAATTGTAATGTATATTTAGAATTGTACTGGTTTGAATAAATTTTGTAATGCATATAGAGTGATATAGATCACTTGTAGTTGCAAAGAATTGTATGTACATACATACATCAGACCATGTGTCCCCGCATATGCATTACATACAGCTGGCAATTTTGTTAAACTCCCCTAAAGGGTACCGAATATCATTTTAGCTTTTACTTCCTCAAAACTATTCAAAGTCATCGTGTTTTATCAAAATGATCTGTTAAAAAAGCTGCCACCATCAAGACAATTTTGCTGTCCTCGGCACGGAGACACTGATTAATCACAATAAGCGACTACGAAGCTCTAATCTGGCACTTTCATTTGTCTCTTTTCTGTCATAGCTACCGACGCGTGTTATGTGCTTGTACACTGGAATAGCTGGAGCAAGTAAAGCATGGATTACATGCGTGAGTAATGCGCCGCCAACGCTCATTGTACATAGGTCATGTTATGGTATCGAAATGTTATTTATAGTTAACGCTACTATATTTTAATTTTCAAGAATGCTATAGGTATATTAATAATTAAAGTGTGTAGGGAAGTGACGACTCCGTCGCTCGCTGGTGGAGCATTTAATTCCCCATCACTGCCATAAATGCCCCATCAGTGCAGTCAGTCTCAGACAGAGTGGAGTCGCAAGAGCAGATGTTCGAGTGGAAGTGTAATAATGTCATAACGCCGACGGTGCCTCGATTGCTGTCGCAGACATACCTCTCAACACCCTTAGCAGTTCACATCAATGTTGCTCCCTTCGCACCAATATTGTTGTACTTTTTTGGGGGGCCCATTTAGTGAGCGCTAAGTCACCACTTGTCATATTTAAAACAATTAGGAAGCTTTGAGAAGGCAGATGACCAGATCTCTTGCATAGCCCTGATCTTATTACCTCGAAAATCGAAATGCAAAAGTCCTGTAATGATAATAGTTTCTGTTCATCTAACCGGGTATATGTTTAGCTGCATTTTTCTTGGTATAGTTAGAGATTTGACCGAGTTGGTACACTCCACGCACACTTTCATAAAGTTTCGCTGAAATGGCCTCTGCGCGATGGATCTATATCCTCGCGTACGCCTTATAAAGGACTGTGTCTTATAAAGATGCGTGATATAAGCAACATAAATAACAATAAACTTTTTTTGTGTGGTCTGGACTGTCCTCGACTTTTGAGAAATTTGCGGCGCGCGGCGAAAAACAATATGGCGCGGCGCCGGCGGCCATCTTGGATCGCCGATTTTGACGCGATTTTCGGACCGAATATTCGCCAAGATGGCGGCCTCCGACCGGGGTGAAATGTTCCGGGCGGGCATGGCTCTTGGCGAATAGTGTTGCCAGGTGGGAGAAATTTTCTACCGTTTTTGGTAGTTTTTCCCCTAGGGGCCGCGAAAGGCGAAAATCGAAATAACGACTTTTGGATATTTTCAACACCAAGAGCCTATATATAGGCCGGCGGGGCCTCTATGGCAACACTGGCCTCCACGGAGGTTTGAAACTTTTCGCAGACCGAATTTGACCCGAATCGATCTCCCAGATCGGGGTGAGCTGAAGACGCGGAACAAACGTCATCCCCCTCCGTATACGGAGGATCCGATCTCCGTATGCAGATATTGCGAAAAATCCGAAACTCCGACATTTCAAGATGGCGGCACCGCCGGCGGCCATTTTGTAAAAAGTTGCAAGTGTCTATAATATATAAATGCATTACGTGTGCCCAAACCAAAAAGGAAGCCATCTTAGCATATGCAGTGAATTGGATACCCAACGCTGGTTTTAGTTCACAGGAAATAAGTAAATAGATAAATGGTCATGTAAATAGATATTAGTAAGCAAGGTGGATCATCGAACGACACCGAACAAGTTATTATTTATAAGTGATCATAACGTGTGATTAAGCATTGTTGTATCTACTAATGTTAGAATGAACTTATACGAACTTATATGAACTTTGAACAAGTTCCGAATCTAACAATGCGCAATGAATTTAATCTACATCATAATATATACCCCATAATTTTGACAAATGAATGATTTTACAATATTACTACTATTTAGTTAGTACTCTATAGTATATTGTTATTTCTATTAATAAGATAAAATTTTGAAATGTAGTAAATAATAAAGAAAAATGTAAGTCGATAATGAAAAAAAATGTAAGTCTGAATTCGTTGTGTGAAGTCTCTGTGGTGTTACTAATTCGCGACAACCCTACATGTGGGAGTGAATTACTGCCGAAAACAATCAACGTCAGTCCGGCGCAAACTTACCACTTAGGAATCGCCGATAGATGCTCAAGCAATCCGTCCCAAATAAATTAGACTGCGATAATACGTAATTTCAACGTAAAGTAATAGTGGCCAGAACCGGCATTTTGCATATGACTGAACAATACATGCAATGCACATGCGGTAGCTTTAACGAGCTTGTTAAATCCATTGTTGAGATTGATAATAGTAGTGGGCATTGTTTAGTGCGATATGTAAGATCTATTGTAGGATTGAGATGATGAGGATATTGTTAGCAATGACCTGTATGATCCAATGTAGGAATCAAAGTTGCAGTGTATTTTTCAGCCCAAAAATTTGTAACTCCATAATTCATATAAAATAGCTACAACTTTTCGTCATGGCGTATAACTTATTGACACTTAATTAGGCGCTAAATAAAATTTACTAGATGGAAATGGAATGTGTATATATGAGAATAAGATATGTAATTGTCTGAGTATTATTTGACTCGCTTTATACATATTTATACATATGTGGAAAAAACTAGCGGATACTCTTTAATTGGAGCCATGATTGTTAAATTAACATCTCACATGGGAAGACTGGTCGACCACCTTTGGACGATTAGACGCTAATACGTACTTATGGTTTATACTTATTAAATTCACCAAGTTCATATAAAATAGTAAGTTGCTAATAGATGTTTATGATCCGGGGTCGGGAGATGGCCGTTACCTGGGGTCGGGAGATGGCCGATACCGCTCGAAGAAGGCGGCGCCGGGCTCGGTAGCACAGCTGCGGCGCTGCGCGGGGCGCCGGCGGGCGCGAGGAAGTCGCGGCTGCTACGGCGACCTGGGATAGACCATGCCCCTTCCGTGGCCGGGGGGCGTCGTCGGAGGAGGAGACCGGGGGAGGTAGTGTAGCCTCCCCCGAGGAGGGCTCCCCTCTAGGCAGGGGAGCGGAGGCTGGGGGTTCCCGGAAGTGGCTTGATGTTCCCGGGGGCTCCCTACATGCCTGAGGAAGGCCATCCCTGAGGTTTTAGTGGGAGGCCTCCCCCTTCTGGGGAGGAGAGCCCCACATGACCGCCGGCTCGCCACAGCCGGGGTATGCAATTTAATGCATTTTCCTCAGGGTAACAAAAAAAGAAATCTATCAGTTATGGTCTTCGTTGTTTGTTGTTAGAATTATGAGAACAGTAGGTAGGGGCAGATTGAGTCTAAGTGTTCTGTCACTATGCTATTTACTACTATTACATTGTTTTTCTATTTATTGCGTTTCTAGAATGTACTATTATAAAATAAATAAAGTCTATTACATTTCCTAATACAGCAATATTGCAAAACAAGCGGATTGCTCATCTGATGAAAAGTGTCTACGATCACCTATTTGTGGTTCTTGTGAGATTCGCTGCAATTCTACAATTCTCACAAGTACCACAGATAACGTTGCCAACAACTTGTGTCGTAATATTTCAAGACATGACACTTGAAATTTATAAAATACAAGTAAGTGTTGTTTTGCTTCAGAAACAGGTAGGTAATACAACGACCAAACACTCAACGACCCAAAATAGACGACCTTGCTTTACAGTCTCGATACCGGACTATCAATAGTTATATGAAATAGTTTAAAGAGTAAAGGGGATAAATGATAGTTTTGTCCCTGATTTCAAAACAACTTCGCACTAGTAGAAATTAGACACAACTGAACATCGAAGGTTTGTTTAACACTCGATAGCGAATCTCTCACGACAACGGAAACTGTCAAAGGCCCAGTTAATTAAGATCGCCGGTAAATTTGTAGGCTTAAGTTCCAAAGTCAAATTTGATTGATAAACTATTCACTGTCGACCTCTTTTGTTTATCCATATTGCTCATTTTTAGTAGTTAGTAGCATTTGTACTGTGTCAGCTAAGAGGCTGTAAAGGGGCTGTATCGTTGTGAATTTCCTTACTTTTGACTTAACAAATTATTGCAATCCTGGAAGTTCTACTTTTTATGGAAGGCAAGAATCTAAAATTTTCCACTCATATTATCATATCAGATTCAATAAATTGTCTACAAGCAATTTATTCGAATCTAGAGTAAATCTAGGTTCCCGTTAATTTTGGATATAGGAGAAGTTTGATATTACTGCCATCCTCAACTAATAAAAGTTTCTTCTGGTGGGATCCTAAGTCATTTAGTAATTAAAGGCAATGCCACTGCTTACTGAGTTACTAAGAATGTTACTGATAGCGGTTGTCTGAGTCATAATCTAGCACTCTCATAACCTATTTATAATAGCGAAATAACGAATGACGCCTTGTTGGGAAAGTGTGGGAAGCAATCCAGCAATATTTAAAAAAAATGTTGCTAAATAAATCATAATTATACAGGGAGCGGCAAAATGATCTGACGGTTTTAAAATGTAAATAACTCAATAGTTTTAAGAGATACAAAGGGTTTTATTGCATATTACAGATTGCTATTTATGAACATTTAAAAAATAACCAAAGAAATGTTAACTTGCCATTGGAAACATTGTGTTATAGGCCCATACTTTTTTGAAGAAAACTGTCGAACTGTAACCGTCAACTCACAACGATACCTGACTATGTTGAAAAACTTCCTTTTCCCCGAACTACGCAGAAAACGCTTAAACCACAGCAGAATTTGGTTCCAGCAGGATGGGGCAACTGCCCACACAGCCGATGAGGTAATGAACTTTTTAAGAAGCAAGTTTCATGGCCGAGTCATCTCGCGTTTCGGGGACATTGCGTGGCCAGCTCGCTCCCCGGATCTCAGCATTTGTGACTTTTTCTTGCGGGGACTACTGAAATCAAGAGTGTACACAAACAAACCCCGCACATTTGATGACCTGAAGGAAGCCATACGTCAAGATATAGCCAACCTTTCTCCTGCAATGTTAGGGAAAGTGTTTGACAATTTCAGTGCAAGATTGGAAGAATGCATGGCCCAAGATGGTCATCATTTGAAAGATGTCATCTTCAAATCTTGAACGGATAACATAAACATTTCTTTGGTTATTTTTATAAATGTTCATAAATAGCAATCTGTAATATGCAATAAAACCCTTTGTATCTCTTAAAACTATTGAGTTATTTACATTTTAAAACCGTCAGATCATTTTGCCGCTCCCTGTATTAGTTTCATTTTCAGAAGATGAAAATGTACAGCAAATATATTGTACCACGTTTTCTTTTCAGGAGAGGAGAGGTTGAGAATCGTCATGGTTACCACCACAACGAAGTGTCGCGGTTACTTGGTGACGATTGTGGGATACCGTTGGATATTGGCAGCGCAGGACCGACCGATGTGCAGATCCTTGATGATGGGGAGCTAAAATGATGATGATATAAAGTAAAATGGTATATACAACATAAAAGACCACTAGTACTTACTATTTGCAATATATTAACAAATATCCAACCTGATGCTTATCGATAGTTCTATAACAATTACATATAAAGAAATGTGAAAAAATATCAACATTATATATGTACTTTAATTGCGTACCCGTTACCCTTAGCTATGAGACTAATAATGCAATGTACAAGATCACGCAAACATCTGCCCCCACCGGGACTCGAACCCGGGATTATTTATTAAATCTAATAACAACAATCGTTGTTTCAACTGTTGTTGTATCTTTATGTTCGATTTGAACAACTTTTAATAGTTAACACGGGCAGATAAATTTATGTTGAACCAATTATTAATGAAATGTCAAAATAATTACGTTTAATAATAGTTTTAACAACCCTCATTGTTAAGTTGACAACTTCGACGTGTTTGTTTTAACTATGGTATGTGTTAAATCGATTAATAGTCATCTTTCGTGTTAATATTGGCCAAGCTCTTAGTTGGGCTCAATGTGTGAATTAGATAGACTATCCATTTTCATGTTAGCAAGGAATAAGTTTCTAGTTGAGACTAGTAGATGGATTTGTTAGATATATATATATATATAATATATATATATATATATATTATATATATATTATATATTATATATATATATATATATATTTGTACAATGAACTGAAAACAAGTAAAACCAATTTTCTCTAAATTAATGTCATTAAATTTGCTTTTAATTTTAATTAATTAAACAGAGACTGATGTTTCTTTTTGAAGTTTTTTCTCCAACTAAGTTTATATTTCAATTTTACTTTTAACTTTAGAGTTCAAATAGTTCAAATAAATCTTATTATTTAACTTTCGGCATCGCCCTTCAAATCTACCTCCTTAGTAGCGAAACAACAACACTTACGAGCCGCAGCCACAATTCTGTCAAAAATCAAATCAAAATCATAAATTTATTCTTCAAATAGGATTTTACAATCACTTTTGAATGTCAAAGATGCTACGCTATTGGCTCACAAGTCTACCTTGTACTGGAAACAACTGTACTGGAAACTTGTCTTTTTTTCCACTGTACTGGAAACTTGTCTTTTTTTCCCACGGGGGATGATAGTGAATAAGGGGTGCGCTACAAGTGAATCGGCGAACGGTGTAAGGTCATCCGAGCACCAGGGGGTTATTAAAAGGACTACAATAGTACTTTGTACATCTTTGCTTGAATCGACCGAGAATGGAGAAGCTCGACGTCTCACCAGATTGGACACGATGTGTGGATTTCATTTCCTCTCTCTTCAATAAAATGCTAATATGATTAGTTATCCTTTCAATGGCATTCAAAGTATTTTCGTTTTATTCCGTAATACATATGATCCCAACATTTTGGAGACCAAACTACTGCTTTCATTATTAAAAATAATGTTTTTATCTATAAGAATTTTGGTATCGCCCCAACTTGTCATCTTCAACGGGCGTCATATTGTTTGTTTAAATATTAAATGAAGCTTTCCAGGACTTGCATGCAATTCATATTATTGCATAAATAATAACAAACTTACATAAAATCAAACTACAGTACATAGCCTATAAACTAAAAGAGATTCTACTGGGGTAAAGCGTAATTTAACGTAAAACATAAACAAATTTAAAGTACATAACTTGTCAAAATCCTTTACCTGTCAAAAGTGATATTCAATACTTAGAAAATATCGGTCGTTTATTATTGTTTATTTTTGATAGTTTATTGTAAGATATACAGTAAAAAGTTTTATTTCGTTGATGTACAGTTTTATGTGAAGGCAAGGAATAACAAATGAAGCATTTTAAATATAGTGTTAATTTAGAAGAGTTTCGAAACATTTTTTAATTTAGTCTAATTGACACGTCTTGACATCGAAGTGATAAGACATGAACCGAAATTCTGGCCATTTACATTAGAACTTATAAGGAGGCTTTAAATCACTTAAACAGCACTGGAGAGAGTTTTGTTCAGAGTACATATGTATGATCGAATTAGATATGATGAAGTCCACCCAAAAACTAGAGTCATCATACATTGATCCCAAAAATTGTGAATCCCCCTTAAGTGGTAGTGTGCAGAACATAATGCTAGCAGGCCTAATGTGCGTTGGAGCGTAAATGTTCATCGGTGGAATTCATATTCCGGGAACCGAAGAATCGGTAGAACTTCCACAAGCCACTCTTACGAATTGATTAAAATTACGAAGGCGATGGATGCTAGCAGAGCATGACCAATTGATTTGGGGTCCTTGGGGGAGCTTATGTCCAGACGGGATTGTTTCTCGGCTGCAATAATGAAATATTTTGATCTTCGATATTTTTAATCTGTAACCTCTACACAAACTACAGAATACGTTGACAAAATGTGACACAAGATGTAAAGTCACAGTACGTAGTAATTTCACTATCTATTCCCATTCGCACTCACCCTTGAACAGTACCGATTCTTCATCAAACCTTGTAGTCTCCTTAGCCGTTTAAAAAAGAGAAACGCAGACTATTTTATATATTTAAAAATTTTAGGCAAATCCGATTAAAACAGGTCACATAAGAACTGGCAACTTTGTATGTATAAGTCCAGTCATAGCATTTCTAGGTTCCAGTTAAGTCGAGTTTATTATTGATGGCTCTTCCTACAAGTTGCTTCGGAAGCATGACAGGTTGGGAGTGGATCCTTTTCGGGCACATAAAATATTCATTACTAACTCTCAGTATAGTATATAATGATTGACGTACGTATAACATGATTTCTATAAAATATTTTCAAGGCGATCCCCGAATCTCGAATTGGCTCACCTTAATATTAGGATCCAATATCGTTCCCCTTAAAGCGCCTACATCTGTCTTTTATTCGTGATCGAGTATTATTGAGTAAATTAAGGATGTATATGAGCCTCTTTGCTCTTCACGCTTGAGTTCCCAAGAAAGGAATTGGTTTATAACCCATAAATTTGAATTTCGTCTATCATGTATATTACGTGGCAAAAATACTTATAGAAATCAAACGGATTCTTTCGCAGAAGTGAAGATTGCGATATATTCGATTTAGTAATTTTGCTTGATGTGTGTTTGATTCTATGTTTAAATTCCTTTCAGATTGTTTGGGGTAGTTGATTTATTATTAGATAAGTTTCCAGTAGTTTGATTTGATTTATCATGTTCATAAAGGTATTGCTGAGACTATAATAAAAAAACTTTTTAATTTAAACGGTTTTATGTTAAACATACATTGCAATGTTTAAGATAAATGTACTAAAAATGTACTAAAAACCAAAAAATAATAAAATAGATACAGTCGTGGGAATTATAAACATATGCATAGACTAGACTAAAATAAAACCGTGGGCACATCAATACATTACATTTTATCAACGATTGTAGACAATTGATGTGCCCCACGGTTTTATTTTAGTCTAGTCTATGCATATGTTTATAATTCCACGACTGTATCTATTTTATTATTTTTTGGTTTTTAGTACATTTTTAGTACATTTATCTTAAACATTGCAATGTATGTTTAACATAAAACCGTTTAAATTAAAAAGTTTTTTACCTATTTTTATTTTCTAGTTTTTAGTTTTTATTTCGCATTATTCTCTTTTAAAACCTAAGTTATCCGCCATTTTGTAGAGACCGCCATTTTGGATTTTAATTTTATATAGTACATTATATTCTACTAGTTGAGCACTTTCATTTGATACCCATATTGATAGGATTGATTAAACCTAAGTTTTCCGCCATTTTGTAGAGGCCGCCATCTTGGATTTTAATTTTATATAGTACATTGTATTCTACTGGTTGAGCACTTTCATTTGATACCCATATTGATGGGATTGATAAAACCTACGTTATCCGCCATTTTGTAGCGGCCGCCATCTTGGATTTTAATTTTTTTATAGTATATTGTATTCTGCTTGTTGAGCCCTTTCATTTGATACCCATATTGATGGGATTAATAAAACCTAAATTTTCCGCCATTTTGTAGCGGCGGCCATGTTGAATTTATAATGATAATGAATAAATATAATTGTATTGTCACCAAAATCCAAAGTGTATACAAAATTTCAGATTAATCGGTTGACCGGAAGAGGGTGAAATTTGATTTACTAAATTTGACCCAAGAATGAATGAACCGGGCTGAGCTAAATAAAACCGTTTAATAAAAAATGGCGATCAGAGAGCAATTTGCGGGGCCATCTAGGTGCAACAATGTGCGATCATCTCGAAACCTGTACAAAATCATTCTCCGAACCTAGAGCTGAGTTTGGCGGCGGTCTGTCCTTGTCATACTCTATACAAAATGACAGGGGGGACTGTTGTCGGATTGGTTTTTGGGTTTAGAAAAATACGCTAGAATCGACACCATTGCAGGGTTAATTTAATTATGTTAGGATAGCTTATTATTATTAGATTAATTAATTTTATTGTATAAAGTATTGAAATTAAGTGTATTGTTAAATGGTTGTATGTAGGTATAAATTAGGATAGTTATTAGATAAGTAAGTGCTGCGTAACTCACGTTAATGTTAAGTCACGGAATAGTATTATAAGATAATATGACGCTGTACGTACAGTACGTAGTAGATCCAAACGAGGACAGTTTAAAAAAGGCACGGACTACGAGTCCGTGGAGTAGACATATATATATATATATATATATATATATATATATATATATATATATAATATATATATATATATAAGGTATTGCTGGTGACTTTTAGTATATATATCTCAGTGTTTACTCGCTTAGTTTGACGACCTCCTTAGTCGAGTGGATAGTACACCGGTTTCAAGGTGTCGCCATCTCTGAGGTCCCGGGTTCGAGTCCCGGTGGGGGCAGATGTTTGTGTGATGAATGCGAGCATTTGTACCTTAGTCATGGTTATTGATATATATTTCAATAAAAATTATTTATATATGTCCAATATATGTATGTCTATCCGTTACCCTAGATCCCATAGCACAAGCCTTACAGAGCTTAGTTTGGGCTAGGCTAATTGGTGTAAGTGTAACAAATATTTATTTATTTATTAGTATTTCCATATAGAACATGATCTTTCGATGAACAAACAAAACATTACCAACCATATTAAAAAAAATGACAACTGATTGCACCTGCTTATGTTGGAAAATAATTATGGTGTATGAATATATTTCATACAAAAAGTGCAAGTACCTTCCAATTGCTGGGCTTACGATCCATACCCGATACTGACGCTGACTCCACCATACCACAGCTGATTTCCGCCGACGATCTCTAGGAGAGTGCGGTATTTCGGAAGCCCCAACAGTATGCAACTGTGACCTAGGCAACTTACCCTCTTAATATTATTTATTTCGTTAATATTTATTAATTATTCTTTTATTTTTTACTAGCGACCCGCCCCGGCTTCGCACGGATGCAGTGAAAAAATGGTTATGGTGGGTTATCCCTAAGAGATAGACATATACCATCGCGGACTTTTTTGTGGATTTTTGTAAGTTGTACAATACTGTAGTACATTATTATGGTCTATCTCGTAGGGTTCAGCCAGCGTTTGTAATACTCGTATAAGCGCAAAAAAACGTGCTTATTTACGACATCACATTAGAAACCTTTAAATTTATCAGTGTTTCTCTACTATATTATGCATTTATTATACATACAAACCTTCCTTAAGAATCACTCTATCTATTAAAAAAAAACCGCGTCAAAATCCGTTGCGTAGTTTTAAAGATCTAAGCATACATACGGACATACAGCGAAAGCGACTTTGTTTTATACTATGTATTGATGTATGTATATTAATTATAATCGCTGTTAAATAAGTGTGACAGTACACATAAAGCGCGAAAAGTATTTTCGTAAGCAATGAAAAGTAGTTGGGACAACAGCATCTGGTATAATAGCATGAATTTGTTACTGTACAGTTAGGGATGAAGAACTGCCAAAGTGACGAGACGTGTTTCCGTGTAGCACGAACACGAATGTCAAGATTAAAGCGTGCTCAAAAGTGACAACTCCTTTTATAAACAAGACTACGGGGTAAAGACGAAAGAGCTGAAAGGCATGTGACAAATATGTTGTAATGTTAATAAGTATAGGAATAAAGAAATACCTTTTTTTTTTTTTTTTTTTAGGGGGGAAAATGCTCCTTATTCACCTTGACGCCGCGCTGGCTAGGCGCGGCCGTGTGTGGGGCTCTCCGGCAGAGTGCCGGCCTACCCACTAAAAACCCCCAGGTTCTCTGGGCCCATGCAGGGCACATGGCGGGGTGCGCTTTCGCGATTCGACCGCCATGTGTCCCGGGACCGGCTCGACCAGCAGAATGGTCAAGCCACCGCCAAAGGAGGGACTGTCCGAGAACCCCTGGACAGTCCCCCAGACAGAGAGACCCACACCTTGGCGTGCGCGCGTAGCCAGGCGCGCACGCGGCCTCCCGGTACGGAATAAAGAAATACCTAAGAAATAATAGATGGATTGTGTAAATGGAGTTTCTACTTATGAAATTCTGACTGACATTATAAAGAAATTAGACAAACAATTTGGAAATCGTAAGATTAATAATAATATAAATTCTGCTAGATTTTTCTTATTCACTTATTATGATAAATGTCCTTACATTCGGTAGAGAAATCACACTGAATCCTCTTACAAAACGCTTTAGGATTAAGAAATTTGAGCATAACATTATTTCGTAAAAGACTCATTACTTTAGAGATATTTTCCTTTTGTTTTATAAATCTTCCCTGAATATACTTGAGAAATAGAACTGACTTCGAAATTAATCGAAACTTTGCAAACTTATATACGCCAATTGCCGCGTCTCTGCTGAAAATTCACTGAGTTTGTCGGGAACATTATATTAGCACACATAAGTAAGAATCTTTTTTCATGTGTGTTACCTATTTAATAAAAAATCCTTAAGAGTGATTTTCAATTTGACACTTATGCTATATTTATATATGCTGTGTATATTTATGTATGTATATTTATTTAAAACTGTTTTTCATATATATTCATTTGAACATAACTATAGATTATTTATTTTACATACAGAATCAAAATACTAATAAGATGTCGAATTACTACAGGTAAGATACTCGTCGCTAGTTTTGAAGCTTTTTGTATGTTTGGCCTGATCGACACTGTCAGAATCAATAATGTATTTGCGTATCTATCATCTTATTTGTCAATCACTAATATTAAGTAATTTATTTATTTATTTAAACACAATATTTACAACGGTTACAGCCGTTACAACAGCCAACACGGTTACATGTTAGAACATCATTATAGAAAACATTATTAAATTGTATAAGTTAGTCTCATTTATGTTACTACAAATTCACAGAAAATGTCAATAATAGGTATATAAAAAACAAAAGAAAAATAATGTCACAAATAAACTGACTAGAACAATTCGATTTTGCTCGAGACTAGTCGTGGTCGTGACCTCCGTGCGTTCGGCCTCCTTACATTGAAAATACTAGATCACCGCGCTAACTTCTCTACGTCATGATTTATTCTCATTGCGATTGACTGATCAAGTTAGACACAGCTTAAATAGGTGCAAGAGGGGAGAACCTAAGAACCGATATGCAGTCTTTTACCAGAAACAAGAATGCCATCAGACCCGCTAAATGAGGAATCTTACAGCATTCTTCTGAACTGTCATGATAGAAACTGATGTTGCGCCATGATTTGTATGCATTAGTCTGGGCTGCCTTGAAAGAACCAAACAAAGGAGTTTTAGTGAAACGTGGAAGCATAGAAATGTGGAATAGCGTCGACTACGGCCTCAGTACAATTGCCTTGATGGTTTAAAATTAGTCCATATTGACTTCATTGTATTTCCAACTCATTAAAGGCATTGAAGCACAGTGTGACGTGGGTAATTTCATATATAGTTCAACCCAATTTCAGGTTACCCGTCGAATAAAATGTACCAAATTCCGATTTATTATATCTAGTTAAACTTAATTTCTCCATAGACGTACAAAATAGATAGTAGGTGCTATGAAGAATCTTAATATCAGAATCATATAAAATGAACATACGGCCACAACTTTGCGAGTCGTGTAACTCATATTTACGCAACGTAGTAAAAGATAGGTTAGTTCTCAGCGTACTAGATAACTTTATTGAGATGATGATGAAATAATATCTAATTAATGTTTTTAAAACAAGTTCGATGTGACAAAAATATTCTTATGATATATATATTTTTTGTATTTCGTAACGTTTGTTTACATAGTCAAAAAGACTATCTTCGCAACAGTTCCTCCATCAAGCGTGCAATATTCGTTACAGAGATACACAATAGAGTTGAGCTAATTTTAATTACAGAAGTTGAACAATTAGTTTCTTTGCAGCACTTCCGCTGGAGTCAGATAAATTGGAATTGTTCAATTTTGTTGCTGCATCGCATTTGCCGTTTATCTCTGTCAGATTGGATTGCAGACGCTGCAGTATACTATTGGTGGATTCAATCTAACTGTTATTTGCTTAATTGTTACCGTCAGTGTTCTCTCGGGCGATTATATTCCACCCCTATTCAGCTAATAATGGAGATAAGTAAACAGTTATTTATTAGTTACATTATATTGTGCAGTCTAAGTCTTATTGAATCTAACTTGGCACCTAACGCTTTCGCTTCTTCAATAGTGTACAAATATTTAATAATTTTTACAAATATCAAAAATGAGGAAGTAACCATCTGCCTGTCTGTTTGTCAATCTGTCTGTCGCGTTATCACGCCAAAACTACTGAACAGATATATTCTAGAGCCTGCGAAATGTCATAGGATATTAAATAAGAAAAGAGGGCTATAACGAATTGAAATAGTGGATGAAATTTTGTATTAAAAATACGTTATTTTTAAAGATAGAAATTTATTTTTTAGATTTTTTTATTAGATATACAGATACTTTCACATTTATTGTTTGTAAAAAAATAACCCTAAAGTGCGTAAAATAGGGTATGAAAGTTTTTGTTTGAATAATCTCACAAACTACTACCGAAGTTAATTTTCACGAAGGAAATTTTCACCACAGGGGAGTATACTTTTCCGACTGAAACAGAACAGAACGACTGGCCAGGTTTGAATTTGGTATTGGATGCAGGAGTTACGTAAAAACTCTTTTTCACCTTAGCAGCTCAAACATACTGTGTTCCCTGCTTAAAAAGAGTGAGGGAAATGCGTTTTCCCTTATTGAGTGAGGAAAATTGATTTGAATTTAGAATGCTGCGAATTATCATTATGTACGTACGTCATTCGAAATTCAATTTATTAAATGTCATAAAATAAGTCGTTCGGAAACTAATAAACCTTTAAAATGAAAATTATTCGATAACGTTGTAATTAAATATATAATTAAATTATAAAATGAAATGAATACACTAAAGTAAAGAAAAAAATAAAGAATATGTTTTACAAAATAATACACAAATAATTTATAGTTTTAAAAATCTTTATTGGTACAACAGAATACTACGGATACAGTTTCAGAACGTAACTTTAAAAAAATACCGGGAAACAAAAATCAATTTTTTTTCTGCTTCTTTTGTTTTTCGGTAGATAACAACTTACAATTAGTGTTGCATATCACAAATTCATAAAATATGAGTGAGTCTAGTGACGAAATCAGTAACTTAACACCTGAAGAATTAAAACAACAAGTGTTGAATGCTGAATTCAGTTTTCTTCCTCAGAAATCATGTGATAGATATCTAAAAACCTATGATGTTTTCAATAAATGGAAACTTGAAAAGGGCGCGAACACTTTCTCGGAGAATGTAATATTGTCGTACTTTATTGAATTATCACAAACGAAACAATCACCTACAATGTGGAGTATGTATTCGATGTTAAAAGCTACAATAAAGACAAAACATAATGTTCATATTGAAACTTATCCCAAACTTATTGCATTTTTGAAAAGAAAGTCAGTAGGACACAAATCGAAAAAGTCCAAAATTTTTATAATATTCACGAATATGTCGAAATTATCGAGAAATATAAGGCATTACGAACTGATAATACGAAAACAGATCGATTTTTCTTGCAGTATCGTAATGACAAGTGTTCAAAACAGCCTATGGGAATCAATAAAATAGGCGGGACACCACAACAAATAGCCAATTTTTTAAAATTACAAGAGCTTCACCTTTACACTGGACATTGCTTTAGGCGAACTTCGGCCACGCTTTTGGCTGATTCAGGAGCAAACCTCACAACATTAAAACGTCATGGTGGCTGGAAGTCAAACACGGTCGCGGAAGGATAAATTGAAGATTCGATCGAAAATAAGTATAAACTTTAAACCTGATCCCTATGCAAACCCGCGCCCCTCTACATCCAAAGAAACAAATACTATTGAAAATTCGCTAAGAAGCCGCACCGAGTCACCAACGTTTACTAACAATATTGTCTCGTCACAGTCCAAAGAAATAGAAACGGACTCCACGGTGTCACTTCCTAATAAAACTACATACATTTTCAAAATGTAACTTTTAATAACTGTAATTTTAAATTTTAATACATACTTAGTTTTTGCAAATATATGTGGTTTCATTTTAATTCATATTGTTTCATTTATATCTGTTATAATGTTCTCACTGCTAAGGTGAAAAGTTGTATGTGTCACGCGAGAGAAAAGTTATTTCCATCTCGTGCCTTTGAATCCCTCGCGACGCTCAGGATTCTAATGTAGAATCACTCAGCTTACTCGGGATTCAAAATTAGCACTCGCTTGAAAAAACCAACTTTCCTCTCTAGCTGAACAAATAACTATTCACCGCAGGAAACAATATCATTATTTTTAGAAAACCTTTATAATTAAGTTTTAATTCTCCGTTCGCAAATAAATTAAGAACATGTTAATATGGAAAAAGTTAACTTTTCTCATGTTAAAATCTCATGGATTTTTTTTTTGAACTGCTACTTTACTATTTTCGCACATTATCTATTAGTAAACAATACATTGAAATATGTAATATATATGAAGAATAAAATAAATATATATTAAATATATATTTCTTACACTCACACCAATTAGCCTAGCCATCTTAGCTTAGTCTTTCTCTCCCTATATGCACATATAAATAAATAAATATTAAATATTTGTTACACTTACACCAATTAGCCTAGCCCAAGGTAAGCTCTGTAAGGCTTGTGCTATGGGATCTAGGGTAACGGATAGACATACATATATTATACATATATAAATAATTTTATAGAAATATATATCAACAACCATGACTAAGGTACAAATACTCGCATTCATCACACAAACATATGCCCCCACCGGGACTCGAACCCGGGACCTCAGAGATGGCGACACCTTGAAACCGGTGTACTATCCACTCGACTATGGAGGTCGTCAAATATATCGATATACATAAATATATCTTAGATATACACCAATTAGCCTAGCCCAAAGTAAGTTCTATAAGGCGTGTGTTATGGGAACTAGGGTAGCAGATATACATATGACAGACATACATATGTTATACATGTAAAAATATTTTTGATAGAAATATTTATCAACAACCATGACTAAGGTACAATTGCTCTCATTCATCACACCAGTATCTGCCCGTACTGGGACTCGAACCCAGGACCTGAGAGATGGGAACTCCTTGCATCTAGTGTCCTAACCACTCAACTACGGTGGTCGTCAACATCAATGATCAGTTGTATTAAGATAATGTTATTTATAATTAATAAATACAATAAATAATGCATTGCAAAGACGGAATAATGACGCATATAAAACTTTCCGGGCTCAGTATTTTCTTAACTTACAGTCAGACTTGAAATTGCCGTGTAACTAGAAAACGCATGCATGCAATGAAACTTTAATAAGATGGCAAGTTCCCTGATAACTTATTGTTTCTTCTCCGTCGTTTAATTGCAACCCGCCTTAAGTACAAGTACCAACAGGTCTTCGGCATCTGTTTCACTAATTAGATGAGATTAAACATCTGCCGGCCCAATTGTGTCGACCCGTTTATTAGTTAACACCAATTACAGTGTCAAATGGCTTAGACCGTTCTAATGGTATCCCTGTTATTTACGCTAAGCTTGAAAGGTCAAATCCTTTTGGCAGTTCAAATATGGATGATTATTAGTACTATATTTTTCAATGTCATGTGTAGAGATCGGATAATCGGATGCATATTTACCTAAAGTTAATTTTTGGCTCACAAATTATGGAAGCGGCTTTTTAAAATACATTTTGTTAAATAAAAATCCCGGGAAAATACGGGACAGCAAATTTAACGTAGTGATATTGTTTGAAAATTACTAAATTAGCACGTGGTATTAATTTTCAAAAGACCGAGACTCCGGGTTCATTTATATAACTATGCATACGTATTTACCAAAATGTTCTACAGTACCGGAATTCCGGGATTTTTATTTATGGAAATAATATAAAAAGATAGTTCCATACTTTGTCAAAAACTAAATTAGGTAAATAAATAAACATCCGGCTATCCAATTCCGCAATCCCGGGATTTTTATTTAACAAAACAATAAAAAGCCGTTTCCATACTTTGTCTTAAACTACCTTTAGGTAAATATGCATCCGATTATCCGATCTCTAGTCATGTGTTAAGAAATTTTGATAATAGGTCTCTACAGGGTGGAAATTTGTAATGCCACCTGGAGGGGAATTACTCTTAATACTGTAGATAGAAAGTTTTACTTAAAGGAAACATTCCTTTATTTTTGAAAAGAAATAAAACTGCATTCAAAGATTTTTGAAAATTCACTTGCCCCACCCGGTAATCGAACGAGAGATTTGATCCTTATAATTGACCCTACCGATCGGTGCAATAAAAATACAGGATGAAACTTTTGCAGATTTTAGTCGGTTCGATTACCGCAAGTGAATTTTCAAAAATCTTTGAATGCAGTTTTATTTCTTTTCAAAAATAAAGGTATGTTTCCTTTAAGTAAAACTTTCTATCTACAGTATTAAGAGTACTTCCCCTCCAGGTGGCATTACAAATTTCCACCCTGTATACTCAAACGTTGAGAAAGATCATATAGTGAATTAATGATTAATCTGAAGGTTTATTAATTTTTCAGTAAAATATTTTACACTAGTAATAGTTTAAGGTGGTCGCTAGCGTTGGTGGTTTCGTTACATTAAGAATTTCATATAATTATACCATATATCCCTACGATGCAGGAAAACATACAGTACAGTACGTACAGCTGCGAAGAAATTCAAATGTGTACGTGAAATTGACGCGTACTTGACTAAGGTCTAATTACCGCAACAAGTTGGGTAGGCTCGAGCCCTTGACGAGGATGAATATGAGTTGTGATAATTAGGGCATCTGCTTTAAAATTCAGTTGCGAAAATTCGATATTACATGAACATTAAATAAAGTACTTAACAATCAAATCAAATCAAACTTAACTTTATTCAAATTTAACTTTATAGAAAGCTCTTTTGAATTGTCCATATTTTTTTGTCCTACTACCCATTCAGGACGTATTTTTTAGCTGATAAGAAGAACGGGCCCAAGAAACTTATCAGATTTATCAAAAGAAATAACAACATTTGCAATAAATTATTTGATAACCACACAACGTAGTTATATTATGCCTCACTATACTTAACGCTGATATAGCATCTGAATTACATCACAGCTCTACTCGCGTATCGCTGACATAAACTTTGAGCAAGGTGACCGAATGCCTCCGGATGGAATACAGACACTAGATCAGCATTCTTTGTAATAACAATAACGTTAACCTTATAATTAAGACACCCATAGAAAGACAGTCTTGAATAGCATCTTCAACGGCTCGGTAGTTTTAAGCCTTTGTATTAGTTTTTAAAAAAGCTTTCTTTCGCTCCGGAAAGTTAACTACGTACATATGTGTTTACAATTTATACGGGAAAACAAATATTTACACATTAGAATGTAATGTCTTCAAATTAACTTTGTAATAGTCCTTATCAGCATCTTTTTAACATGTACCTTGAACTTTGAAAAGGCAATTCAGCTACACTTCTATAAATCTTGTTATAAAAACTTATACGCCGCTTCGTCAACCTACACAGCGTGAAGTTGCTGCACATGGAGCTCTCTTTCGCGGCGACTTCATACACGTCATCATCATTCGTCTGTACATTCAATACCGTCTACGTTTTTTTTTTGTACAACTTAAATCTTGTAATCAAGTAATATATGTATTTTCATACAATACTTAATACTTGTAATTTAAACATTTGCCTATAAACGAAACTATGTTTGGGCACCTTATTTTTTTTTGTACAATTACAATAAACACAAATTCAGACTATTTTCCATGATAGTAAAAACTACAGTCACCTAGACTGCATGTTATTAGAATACCAGTGCAGCTTGTTCTGCTAGCTGCTTACACTGAGCTGGACTCAGTTTTGACATCGCACGGTGAAATGCAATTACCTCGTTATGCTGTACACATATATGAAATTTTTGATCTCCGTTTCTTGTATTGTATGATGTCATATACTATATTGGCATATACTACGCCTGAATTCAACTATATTTTCTATATTTTCAATGGGTTTTCCTACTCTAATTAATATATTCTTTATTTCTTATCATTATATCTTATTCTAAGGGTTTCAATCAACATATATTAACATTCCTACGGACTATGTATAGGGCATACATGCCTAACGAACCTACTCTATTTCCTTTATTAATTTTCTATGCTACGCTTATACATGTATTCTGACATATATTCTTCCCGATCACTCTCCAACATATTCTATCCCGGACACTTTGTAACAGTTTGTAAATGTCATTTGATTTGATTTATTCATAAAATATACATTTACTGAAATATCTAGATAATTTACTCAAGTCAAGTTATTGCTTTTGACTTCACTCCTGATCCCATTCGAACCAGATCAAAATTACGCTGCTACTTTGAGGTAAATCTAGATATAACAGTGTAGACGAGCGGTTTCAATAGCAGGAAATAAATGATACCATAATAAATTGTATATAGATTTTTTGATTGTATATTGATTGTGATTAATCTAAAAAATATCAGTCTAAGGATACAACTCTAGAAAAAATGTCGTTGCTTCTAACAAGATTGCGATCATTTCGATCAAGTATTATAGATATGTATAATTATACGCGTAAATAATCAGTTATTTAATATATAACTAATCTGTGAAAGTGTTCTCAATCAGTATTTAGTTGTGGGTCAATAGTGCTAGTAGCAAAGCCATAAAATTAGTTTCTAGTTTTAATAGGAAGTTGCTCATAATATTTTAATTAAACTGATATTTGTAATATATAACGTATTTACATAAAGTAAAATACTAATTACAATTTAACATAACATAAATATTTATGTCCTATATCTGTAAATGTTTGAGAAACAAGAAAGTATTAAACCGACTATCACTAGAGAGTAACCGAGGTGTAAAGTTAGATAAATGCAGGCCGCCATGTATTCAGTTGTTGTTTGACGCCTTTTGTGGTAACACCTACAAAGTTATAAGTGTGACGAACTATATCGTATAAGTGTGGATAATTTCTAATAAAAGTGTTTATAGTATACACCGTGTTTTTAATAGTGTAAACCAAGTTCTTATACAAGCATCTTGATTCCATACAAGCCTAACAAGACGTTAGATACTTTAAATAAGATTATATTGATTGTTACTTAGCTAAGGCAATTAAGGTCTTACTCAATAATAATACGAAAAATACAAGGTCTAACAAATTCATCTAATAGTCCCAACAAGAAACTTATTCGAACATGAAAAATAATTATTCTAATTCACCAAATGAGTCCATTAAGAGCTTGGTCAATATTAACACGAAATATGACTATTAATCGATTTAACACATACAATAGTTAAAACAAACATGTCAACGTTATCAACTTAACATAATCATTTTTACACTTTACAAACAATTGGTTAAAATATTTATCTGTTCGTGTTGACTATTAGAAAAGTTCGAATCGAGCATAGAGATACAACAACGATTGTGCTTATTAGAATTAATAAATACTCATTATGTTCAGTTCAATCAGAGTCCCGCGCTTGATTTAACTAATCATTTTTGTTTAATTTTATTATTGTTATAGTTGATTCATTTAATTTAAGGTCAACTAAGAGAAAATCGATACATAGAATAAGTCAGAGTTTCTTTGAAGTACCAGAATTCATTACAAAAGGTTTTTTAGGTTGTGGGTCAAGTGTCAATGTAGCAAAAAGTGGCAAGTTAGCAAAGTCTGCGTTTCTACGCACCGCGCTCCGCATTCACCCCGCGTTTTTTCGGTGCCGAAATAATTTCGAGCAAGGTACGTGTCACCAGATCAGCTCACGGAGACTATTAGTAAGGTTATATCCGATCCTGTAAATATTTGTAAATAGAATAGTAGCTTCTTATAATCTAATATTTTTCAGTCTAACACGTAAGTTGCCTAGCAACAACTTCAGCAGAGTTGATCTCTAAAATAGAAATAAATTAATATGAAAGAAATCTGTTTTCTTATATACCTTGCTAAAGTAATGTAATACTAGTACATTAACTTCATACCTTAACTGAACTCAAGTCCTGCTACTAACACGGAACAGTTGTTCCATACTTAGTTAAGTATGCTATACGCGGCTATTAAATATGTTTACAGAAATCTTAACCAAAACAAGCATAATTTTTTTTACATAACAATATCTTTGCATAATATTTTAGGAAATATATATACTAATCAGCTGAAACATGATGTATCGTTAGTTATTATTCAAAATGGCAAACTACAGTATTATTCAAAATAAGCAAGCGAACAACTTCTGAGCTCACTCGCTAGGTAAAGCCGTGTACAAATTTATAGTTTTATAATGAAATCAGTAGAAAAGACTATGAGTGCTAACTAAGGTCATACTTGCGAATATGTCTTTATATATTAATTCAAAATATTTTTGTTTAGGTTATATCTATAAAAAGCTGTGGTACTACTTTCTTTCTTTGGAAAAAATCGAATTTCTTTCCTTTCTAATTGTTATTCCAACATTCTTCCATTTAAAACATAACTGTAACGACCACTTGTGTAATAACGATATTTAAAACATAACTGTAACTGTAACGACCTCTATAGTCGAGTGGATAGTACATCGGTTTCAAGGTGTCGCCAGCTCTGAGGTCCTGGGTTCGAATCCCGGTGGGGGCAGATGTTTGTTTGATGAATGCGAGCATTTGTACCTTAGTCGTGGTTGTTGATATATCTTAATATCTTAATATATATAAATCTCATGTCACAATGTTTGTGCTCAATGAACTCCTAAACTACTTAACCGATTATAATAAAATTCGCACACCATGTGCAGTTCGATCCAACTTGAGAGATAGGATAGTTTAAATCTCAAATTGCTGAGTGTCATCATCATCATCATCATCATCATCAATTTTAAAAATTCTTTCACCAATAGAAAGCCACATTATTGCGGAGTGTCATCATCATCATCATCATCATCATCATCATCATCATCACCATCATCATCAGCGGACGGCGCGCGATGGCTTCGGGTTTAATTCAGTTCGCTTTCGTGCTCGCTTCGGGGCTTATTAATATTATGCCCAACGAAGTGGGCGCGGGTCAGCTAGTATTACTATAAAAAAACATTTATGTATGTTTAATATATGTAGGTCTATCCGTAACTCTAGATCCCATAGCACAAGCCTTTCAGGGCTTAGTTAGGGCTAGACTAATTGGTGTAAGTGTAACTAATATTTATTTATTTATAATCACAACACAAGTGTTTTTTTTTTCATATGATTGTTTTTCTGTCTGTTAGAAAAAAAAAACTATCAAAATAATAAAAAGTTATGTTTTCGTAGCATAAGCGATATTTGAAGATATGCAATTATGAATTGTATTATAACAATGCTATGAATACAAAAGAATAAAACGATTATTTTGACTTTGACTTGCAATGGTGAATGTAAGAATCCTATTTGAGGAATTAATTCTGATTTGACCACAAATACATCATAATTAACATAACATAACATAACCCTTTATTATATTCATAAAATACACATACAAAAAAAAAGAAAATAACAAATTTACAAAAGGCGGCCTTATTGCTAAACAGCAATCTCTTCCAGGCAACCTAGGACCAGGAAAATATTAAAAGGAGATTTAAATATAGGATGGGTACAGTAATTGGACAGGACAATAGGCTATAACTAGTTTAAGTTAAGGAATCTTTGACAGGAAGTGAACACAGACTTGATTCTTAAAGGACTCCAGCGTTCGCGCTCCCCTAATACCCTCAGGGAGAGAGTTCCCGGACGGCATAAGCCGAAAAAAAAATATGAAAAATAGTCGGTTCTTCGGGGCGGATTAAATCCATATCATATCAGGATCCATAGTCAGATTAAAATTAGAACGCAAGGCACGACATGACGAATGGGATCGAAAAGAGAACAAAGATTTAAGGTAGGATGGAGATGTTGGAGGGTACAAAATATTGTAAAGTAGGGATAAAACATGTAAGTCTCTGCGCTGGCGAATAGGTAACCATTTCAGTTGAAAGCGACAATTAGAAACATGGTCAAACCTACGCAGATTAAAAATGAACCTGATGGCTACATTTTGCAGCTGCTCCAAACTGTCAAGTAGTTCCTCAGATAAATTAATCCACGCAGCGTCAGCGTAGTCAATCAAGGAAAGCAAGTTATAATTGTGTGTTACAGATGACTAGCTACTACTAAATTCCCAAATAACTGGAATTGACAATTTGTTCAGCTCAGAATAATCTGCTTACTCACTATTAATATCACAATGTTGTACAGAGGCTTAGATAACGATTTATACTTATATATACATATGTATAATATGAACATAAAATACTTTAAAATAATGGTCAAAGAGGCAATTAATTTCGAAGCTAATGAAAAGCTGAAACAGGGGAAAGAAATGGGAAAAAACTAGAGCGGTGAATAGGAAACGTATAAATATACGTAACTTTATCAAATAATAGTCTTCTTGAATTATGTTAAAAACGATTAAATGCTAAAAATTGTATGCACACATTTTTCAAACCTCTACAAAATATTTAAAATTTCCTTTATGATATTCGAACAGTTCTTGTGTAACACAGTAGCTGTCTCAGCTCAGCTCCGAGGTGTCACGCTTCTAGTTAGCGGTGTCTGAGTAATTATTTAAGCAAAGCCACGTTGAGCCCGAACTGGGGAACAGAGTAACTAACAATTTAACATAAGACTAAAAATTGGAGCGCAACGTCAAAGCTGCTATGTAGTCATTCTCCGGAGTTTGAAACTATTCCTCCGGGTAAGATTTTGCCTTGATTCTTTGTACTGGGAGCTATTCTTGTTTAGCTTTGAAACTTAAGCGGGCTTGTCTCTTACTACGCTTATTTTACATGCCGTAAGATCCCGAATTTCTTCCACGGTGGAGCGAACATTCAGGATAGACGTGGATTTCGAAATTCAATAGATTTTCTTTATACTTTCAGGTATGGATTTTTATTAAATATAATTATAAATTTAGTCACGGGTCGCTTTATTTTTTATTCACTAGTGTATTTCGAAGATCTATTTTTTACAAGCACTTTCAAGATGAAGATTTTCATAAATACTAAAAAAACTTTTATACAGAAATAAAATAAAGTAATATCAATCAACATAATTTATTCAAAAAACTCATAGAAATAACACTTTCAAAACTTACATAACCTTAACTCAGGTGAGTTAACTGCCCTGATTCATCAAAGTCAAAATATGAGGGATTCGTTGGTCAGGAGGCCCGGGGGAATGGAGTTGTCAACCAATTTGCATGCATTACCCGAAATTTTGAGCTACCCGTCCTGAACCCTGTCGTTTCCTTACAATGTGTTATTTACGCTTTCATTAATGTTATTAGTGTGTGTAAAAGAAGATGTACAGACAAAAATTTATTGAATATTAAGATCGTTTGGGAAATCGTTCGAAAATATAGATTAAAGATGACAGAAGAAATAAATTTGTAAGGCGAATATAAATAGGTATGTTAGTAAGGGGTAACCTAGAACCACTTACCTAGACTGTACAGGAAGAAAAATAAGTCACGAGTACTTGTAATAAATTAGTCAAATTATTAATTTAACTAAAGGAAATGTCCCATATTGGTTTATAGTAACTACTTAACTCTGGTAAATTTGATATATTTGGATAGAAGGCTTTAAAAGAAAGTAATCGCCGTAAGTCATGTTATTTTCAAGACCCCCATTTTTAATAATTCGTATTCTAGTATAATAAAAAATGAAATATCTTTAATGCAATAATTACACATTGCTTAAAAAAATATATCAACAAGCCTTTTAAAAATCTAAATACATACATAATTGCTTTAATGAACCGAATATTTCTAATTTTGAGAAGTTTTTAACTAACAAAATATAGGGACTGCTATGTTACTTAATGAATGTTATCTAGAGCCAGAAAAAAATATTAATAAAAAATCAACTGACAAGTCAAACACCTGCTGTCAATGTCATAGTTTTGATTTTATGATTATGATCAGACCAGCAATAGTATATTAATCTGTGACAAAGAGTAAGATACCGGTAGTCACAGATTAATAAAAACATCATTAAGGTGTTGCCATATGAAATATTTCTTATAAACAAGTTTTATTTATTTAAAAATAATTGGGGGTGGTAAAAATATTTCTTTTATTTGTTTCATACTTCATATTTTTTCGGCTTTCAATTTAATGTAGTTTGGTGTTTGTTAGTTAACACTGATCACAAAAAACCAACCTCCTTGTAATAAGAGGACATCTCCTTTATTGTTCAGCATTAAAAAAAATACTCAAATTACGGTCTGAGGCTGAGTTTAATCGTTAGGTCACGCCGGTCAGACCGCTCTGGCCGGCGTGAAGTCCGACATAATCTTTTTTTTTTATACTACAACGGTAGCAAAAAGGCTTACGGCCTGCCTGATGGTAAGCAGTCACCGTCGCCTATGGACGCTTGCAACACTAGGGGCATCACAAACGCTTTGTCGACCTTTTTAAAAACCTATTTACTCCCTTTTTGAAGAACCCCATACTGTAATTCCCCGGGAAAGCCTCAGCAGGGAGCTCGTTCCACAATCGGAGCGTGCGCGGAAGGAAATTTCGTTGAAATCGCACTGTGCGTGACCATTTAGGCTCCAACATGTGAGGATGAACCTGCCGATGGCGAATAATCACTGTAGGACTTGTCGTTGCGGTGGTATCCTGGACACGTTTCGTGCTCCTTGTGTGTATCTCAGCCTCTCTCTTCTGAAAGAAAAAAAAAGAACAAATTTCGGACTTAGTGCCACGGGTATTCTTTCCTTGTTAAGAGGCCTATTACAATTTTTCATTCTGCGAGATTAGGTATTTCGAAGCGTCCCGACAACTCATTGAAGGTCACACGTCAAAATACTGTGTTTCCCAAAATTTTTATTTTATATTTTTATGGAATAATTCGTTATTGCTATATATATCGTATATGAAGAAACACATTATATGAAGATGATATTATAAATAGGACAGATGATATTGTTAAAAATAATGTTTATTAAATATTACCTATTATGTTATTTAGCAAAAGACGGTCTTAGTTTTTAAATTAAAAATAGGTCAGATTAGAAAAAAACTAGTTACCGATTATATAGGTGTATAAATCGTCATAAAACAGGATCACCTATTTGCTGAATTTCCATCAAATCGATCCAATAGTTTTGGTGTGAATAAGCTTTAGAAATAATAGATAAAATAATATATAGAATATAATAATTTTAGAAAAAATATGAAATAAAAAAAAAAATATTAGTTAAAAGTAGCAAAAAAATTTAGTTACGTGATCAAAACTGATAATCGCGCTATACACTGACTATCAACTGCACGATCACTGGATTCGAACGATGTTGGCGCGAAGAAATTCGACATAGATCCGACTCTGAGGAGCGCTCAAGCTCTAATGAATTCGGACGGTTTTTTCCTCAGGAGAGGAGGCTGAGAATCCTCATGGATACCACCGCAACAGGCAAGCAGGGATGCGGTGATTATGTCGGACTCCTGGTGAATCGAGGCGGCTCGACCCAATAGACCTACCGACTAAACTCAGCCTAGCCTTGGCCATAAGGGCCCTACGGCTTGAATGGAGAGGGCATGTCAGCGCTGCCCTCCGAAGAGGATGCGCGAAGGAAGGCTCGGTATGCCAAAGTGGGTCCGGCCTTGAAATGATGGGGCCTACTCGTACATGTGCAGCAAGCTGCGAAGTATAGACTAACTAAGGGATAGCGGCGCAGATGCCGCCTCTCGCAAGGCTTGAAGGGCCAGAGTTAATGAGTCGGGTGGGTCAGAAAGCACGTGTCTGGTTCGACGATGTTCTGTATAGCGCGGATTGACTGCGGTACGCGGGGTGCATCTACACGCCTGCCTCACTAACAGGTTTGGGTGCCCTTCAGTGGCGGTGAAGAACCGCTTAGAGCACTCCAGGAAGTGTTCGTGTATGGTTTTGATTTCGAAATCGCGATGTATATCGCAATTCCGAACGTAGTATGGAAGGTTGGCCATCTTGCGCAACAAGACGCTTTGAGTACGTTGAATTGAATGAGTTGCCTCAGTGTGTGCGAATAAAGGGCACGTGTATGAAAGGACGGGTCGTATGCAAACCATGTAGAGCGTTCGCTTGTTCCGGAGTGACATGGGGCTGTTTTTACCCAGCATATAGCTGACACGACCCGCATAGCTTCTGGCATTACGCATCACTTTGCGGATATGCGGCTTAAAATTAAGCCGCTTATCCAGCGTGACACCTAAGTACTTAGCAGTACGCTGCCAGGATATGGGCCTGCCCTGAGCAGTGGGTCGGTGTTATAAGGGACTCGGTTCCTTCACCGTTTCGAATCAAAGAAAACCGCGGAGGATTTCTCCGGATTCACCTCAATTCGCCACAGCTTAAACCAGGCTGCAAGTTCGTCAATGGCGAGTTTCAGTCGGGCCAGGACCGAACTGAGATTCCGCCCTCTAAGATAGAGGGCGGTATGGTCAGCAAAAAGGGCTAGTTGGAGGCCGCGAGTGGGGATTGTCATGTCGTTCGCATAAATTGTGAACAACGTGGGGAAGAGCACGGATCCTTGAGGGACACCGGCTCTTATGGGGCGTGGGAGGAGAGTTGCTTCTCGTCTCGGAAGCGGAAGTGCCTATCTCTAAGATAAGTCCTCCACTATGTGCACTAACCGATTTGGCATTCCTAGCTGATAGAGTTTATAGAGCAGGCCGGCGTGCCAAACTTTATCAAAAGCTTTGGCTACGTCAAAAAATACGGCTACTGGTTTCTCGTGTCTAGGATAGATCCCATCGATTACGTACTCGACTATACGGTGAACTTGGCGGGGACATGAGTGTTTGGCCCGAAAGCCGAACTGATGGGGAATGATAGAATCGTTTTCCGAGAGATAAGCTCTCAGACGTGCGAGAATTAATCTTTCATACACCTTACCCATAGAGTTAAGTAAACTATAGCTCGGCGACTACTTGGAATATTCAAGGGTTTCTCCGGTTTGGGAATGCCGATTACGATGGCCTCCTTCCACCCATTCGGGAAGTGACACTGGTCGTAACAAGCATTGAATATAGCGGTCAGCATGGTGAGAAACAGCCGAGGGAGGGACTTGAAATTCGGACGGTCTGTGTATCATCGCATTTTGTAGTATTTTTTTTTTGTATTATTGATCGTTTTTAAATTTAATATAATAAGATAATAAATTTATGGTTAAAAAATATAACATATTTATTCCTCATAAAATGACATTTATTCCGGTATAAATTTTATTAATAAATACTATCGTAGATAGAAGATATTCACAGTCAACTTAAAGCGATTTTCGTAGTTTTTTCGTTTAGAATAAGATTTTTTTTTCTATATTTAAATCAATATTATATCAAAATTTGAGGCCGCTACGAACTATATGACTATACAAGAGATAAAATTATCATTTTTTAATTTCATTTATGTAGAACAGTAGTTCAATCCAGGGCTCAAAAAAGTGCCTTCGCCCATTTTATGAAAATCTTTCTCTATAATTTTGGGTTTTGTTAAAAAGTTAGGCAAAATTTACATAAGCGAGGCCACTACGAACTATCTCATTAAGTTTCATTCATTAAGTCAAAATTGTTAATGTATCTTTGTTTCTGTGATGAGAACGCCAAAATTGATTTTACGCAAAAATCGCGTTCGAGATGTAATATAGCTCTTAAAGCGTGCAGAAAAGCTATTCAATAGGCAGTACAAATGTGTGAAAATGATACAAATATAAATAAAGTAGCAACTACTATATTAACGCAGAGGATATTTACACGATTGAAATGGATAAGTAAGCATTATCTTTCGGGTCGGTCTTTATCGGGTCAAAAAACAGCCCCCGTACAAGATTACCAGGCTACTAAAGGTAAAATAGGAAAATTACTAAGTTAACATATTTTAGCCCTATCAAACTATTTTTAGTTTAGTTCCTATTTCCCTAAATGAGACTTCGTCGTTTAACAGCAAAATTTAGTTTAGTTTATTTCACATCTATAGAATTAGCGCCAATGGCATGGATCTTGACGTTTGACAGTGTTTATATAGTTTCTAATTTAAAACTTTACTAATTGACAATTAACATGTAAATTTTGTTTTTTAATGTTAAAATTTTAATATTTATAAGACTGAAGATTTTGGTATATCTGCAATTGATCATAACTTCCAGTGAATACTGGATCACAGGTTCAACCAGTAAGGAAAGCCTTTATTACTGGACAAAGTTTCCCGCCGTAGACTTGTGAATGAATGTCATATCTTCATTGACTTTTAAAAATGTAATGTAACACCAAATGTAATAAAATTATCTTAATAATTGTCTTTTGTTTTAAGACTTGAATGTTACCTACAAAGCTTCTAACGATTTCAGAATAATACCACTGTGTTATTATTCATCAAACGATACACTCGAGAATAGGAAATATTTTACACTATTAAAGCAATTATAATAACTGCTTTAAAAGTAATGCTAATATTTTGCTCGGAGTAGCCAACCCTATTTTGAAGCTAAATATAAATTGGTTTAAAAATAAAATTAAAAGTAAATAGAAAAATAAATCTGTTCGTATCTTGTCAGTTGAAATCAATCAAGTTAAAGAAAACAACAATATTTAGCATTTGGAATTATTACAGTGCCGTAATGAGTCCTTATAAAAACAAGTAAAAATACTCTATTCATCCTCTATTTTCAAAAGCTCTAGTTTTAGTCATCCTTAATGTAAGGTGGTTCCGTAAAGTCACTAAAACTCACGACACGACTGTTTATAGTTAAGCATAAAATACTCCGAATAAACTTCAGACAAGCCACTATTCACAATGTAATTTAGTACTGTCACATAACAGAGCTTAGACTGATAAAGTCACGTGAAACGTCTACTAGTTGATGGGTGTACACCTTAGCTCTGAATTGTGTGTTTTTATAACTTAGTATATAATTTTTAATTATTTCTCCTAAGAATAACATTCTTTTAAAAGATCCGATATAATTAATGATATCAGCTTATAATAAAATGCGATTTAGCCGTACGGCTGAATACGATTTTATCTGTATGGTTACGTGGTGGCAGTTTATTAAACAAAAATTGTGGAGATTAAAGGATGTGGATTCTCATATATTACTCCCTATATATCTTAGATATAAGGATTTCTTATATATTACTCCTTTTTTTTTTTTGTTTCCCTGAGGAAAATGCATTAAATTGCATACCCCGGCTGTGGCGAGCCGGCGGTTATGTGGGGCTCTCCTCCCCAGAAGGGGGAGGCCTACCCACTAAAAACCTCAGGGATGGCCTTCCTCAGGCATGTAGGGAGCCCCCGGAACAGCAAGCCACCTCCGGAACCCCCAGCCTCTGCTCCCCTGCCTAGAGGGGAGCCCTCCTCAGGGGAGGCTACACTACCTCCCCCGGTCTCCTCCACCGACGACGCCCCCCGGCCACGGAAGGGGCGTGGTCCATCCCGGGTCGCCGTAGCAGTCGCGACTTCCTCGCGCCCGCCGGCGACCCGCGGCGGCGCCGCAGCTGTGCTACCGAGCCCGGCGCCGCCTTCTTCGAGCGGGATCGGCCATCTCCCGACCCCGCTCGGCGGCCTCTTCTGGAGCATCACTGCTTCACAGAAGGAGGCTACAGCCCTCCAACCTCCCTCGTCCGCCAGCATTGCCACAATCAATGCTGGCGGAGACAGATCTCGCCCGATCTCTGCGACCAAGACTCGGCGCTCGGAGGCCCACGCGGGGCACTCCGCCAGCGTGTGCTGGGCCGAGTCGAGGTCGGATGCGCAGTGGTGACAATGTGTCGATCCCTCCGTCCTATTCGACACAGATACTCACCGAAGCAGCCGTGCCCGGTGAGTATCTGAGTCAATCGGTAGGTGACCTCCTCCTTCCCGTGGAGCCAAGCTTCGAGGTGCGGGAGTACGGCACCGACGCCCGCTGGCGCGCGCAGATCCGTAATTCGAGCTGCGCACGCCAGGCCGCCACAATCCATCGGTGCCACTCCCGCTTAGGCACTTCGTGCGCGGGTTCCAGGGCGCTCCCCCCATCGCCCTCCCGGCCGACATGCCGCGACGCATACGTCGCCGCGTAAATGTCGGCCAGGATGTCGAATGGGGGGGAGCGTCCCAGAACCGTCGCCGCCTCGTATATATATTACTCCCTAATTTTTAATATTGAATTAATGTAATTATTTGAATATTGTGCAGTCATGTCCAGAAAACACGTTCTACCTACAAGTATCACATAAGTGTCATGGTGGTTTGCGCACTCAGTGGTAAGTGGGTACAGTTCCTAGTGCATGTGGTGAATTTTCAGCAAATCTGCAACCTTCAGTAAAACACAGATAAAATGACAAGTCACAGTATCCAGTATTTTCACTATTTTATCCTTCACATCGGAACACAGTAGTGCGAACACTACTATTTTGCGACAGAAATAAAATAAGTAAGACGGAGGTACCCAAGCAGACGACCCTGGTATTTATTTAAGTTATTTATTTAATAATAGGTACAAAAACTGGTTACAGCCAATTAAAACAAAAATAATCCACACCAAACCATAAAAAATAGGAATAACTTTCGGAATAACA
Source organism: Scirpophaga incertulas (assembly GCA_036419045.1). Classification (NCBI taxonomy): domain Eukaryota; kingdom Metazoa; phylum Arthropoda; class Insecta; order Lepidoptera; family Crambidae; genus Scirpophaga; species Scirpophaga incertulas. The sequence goes on from CM071637.1 coordinate 24,625,613, forward strand.
AGGATAAATAACAAAACATAGATAAAAAAGAAGAAACATACATATAATATTTACAATCAAGTTACCTTAAATTATTAGACAGTAAATTCTTAAAACTATTAAAACTCTGTGAAAAATATCGGCATCAATTCCTGCGTCTGCGCAACCCCTGACGCCTGCATAATGTCTCCATTCTTTAAATTGGTATCTTAGAGATAACTAAAATAGCTCCAATAGACGCAATACTAGGAGTGTATTAGTTAAATCTTGTTAGTAGTGCAATAGTGCTTCATAGCTTAAACGTAATTGTGTATTTCCTACCACCTATAGCATTAAAATATTTATTTTCTTTGAAAATCAGTAGTATATGACTTATAAGATTCCAAGAGCCTATAACAAGTTTTCCATACTTTCACTACAAATAAATAAGATACAATGTTGCCATAGTGATAAAATATTTTTAAGCAATCGTTGTAGACGAATATAAACCCGTGAATGATAAATTTGATCGAATAACATTGTTAGGGAAAATTTCGTGTTATTATCGTGTACGTTGGAACAAATTAACTACTACTAGCGAGAAACAGGTTTTTGGCGTAAGCAGACATATACATATTTAATATAATAAGACAATGAGAATATGGAAAATAAAAGAAATCAATGTATATATTTAATGTAATATATTTACGTATTCTCAATACTCTGAAAAGGCGAGAGAGAACAAATCTGAAAAAACTACTTTTTGCCGTAACATCTTTTTTTTTTGTTACGCTGAGGAAAATGCATTGAATTGCATACCCCGGCTGCGGAGAGCCGGTGGTTATATGGGGCTCTCCTCCCCAGAACGGGGAGGCCTACCCACTAAAAACTTCAGGGATGGCCTTCCTCAGGCATGTAGGGAGCCCCCGGGAACACCAAGCTACTTCCGGGAACCCCCAGCCTCCGCTCCCCCGTCGATACAGGGGAGCCCTCCTCGGGGATGGCTACACTACCTCCCCCGGTCCCCTCCACCGACGACGCCCCCCGGCCACGGAAGGGGCGTGGTCCATCCCGGGTCGCCGTATCCCGGCGGTATCGGCGTCCCGCGGCGGAACCGCAGCTGTGCTACCAAGCCTGGCCTGGCCATCTCCCGACCCCGCTCGGCGGCCTCCTTCTCAAGCATCACTGCTTCACAGAAGGAGGCCACAACCCTCAATCTCCACTACCGTCGACGCCCCCCGGCCACGGAAGGGGCGTGGTCCCTCCCGGGTCGCCGCTTCCGCTGGCGACCCAACTTATCATTCCTAAAATGGTCAAAAGCCAGTGCTTAGTTAGAACTGTAAATATTGAAGACCACTATAAAGATTGAAAACTTATCTATTAATATTTAATGTTGAGGTCTTATTTCTCTTGCTCACACTTATTCAATCATACAAACCTATCCACTGGCGACCAAGTGTTAGCTTAGCATCTCTTGTATTGGAAATATCTGAGAGGTTCCATCGAAGTTACCCTTGACCTTATAACCGACAAGGGGTCTATTACAAAGTCGCTCGATGGCTATTCGTTGTCAATCATGTATAAAAAATTAATTACAGGGGTTTGGCTGTACATACAAAATATAAAATTTTATATGTTTATGTATGTATTTGTGTACAAAATCAAAATCAAAATTGACTTCATTCAAATATGACTTCATAGAAAGCTCTTTTGAATCGTCAAAAATTTTTTTCTTTAACTATTCAGGAAGTATATTTTAGCTGATAAGTAGAATAGGCGCAAGAAACTTATCAAAAGGAACATTTACAAATAACGTAACACCTAGTACGTCTGTATACATAAGCAATAGCTTTCTAAAGAGGTATTGTACGATATACAATGATAAATTAATAGGTATTTTTTATACATCATTAATTGGTTTTAAACGTTCCATCACAGAATTAATGCATGATTCCAAAGAAGTATAGTAGCATAGCCCGTGAACTACCTGTAACCCAGATATGTTAATTATTTTTGGGGACATTATTTTATTTTATTATTTAAGACTATTATTTATAATTTGTAATCAGTGGCACTGTGTGACTTGTTTTTAATAGTAATAAGTCATTTATTGATTTTCCTAGTAAGTAATGCACTTGTTAATGTTAAACTAATGTCGTGTTAAACTGTTCATTTCTTAATAATTAAATAAATTAATATTCTGAATAATCTATATTGAATAATTGAAAAATTAAATCCTCGTACTACACAGATTAAATCGATGTCGAACTACATGCCGCTGTGTTATTATGAGCTGATTCAACATTTATTAGAAGCAATCACTTAAGTTCCCAAAGTTATGGCATTGAGCCGATTTTACGACATAATTTATTCGCAGTCAATACGAACTTCTGACCGGATCGCTGTCTTCTAAAGTGTGCCAATAATGTTAAAGGAAGTTGGCTTTGCTTTTGACATCTCGCCCAAACGTTTGCTGTGGCAATTCGAATTAAGTCGTGGTTTTGGGCACGATTGATTCTCAAAGTATTTTTGGGTAAGACTTAGTTGATTAAGACAGGGCTAATATGTTATTGTTTTGACTCTTGTAATATTGAACGAGTTTGCTATTAATATATTGATATATATTAATAGCAATAGCAATAGAATATTGACGACCTCCTTAGTCCTGAGTGGTTAGCACACCGGTTTCAAGTCATCATCTCTGAGGTCCTGGGTTCGAATCCCGGTGGGGGCAGATGTTTGTGGTTGTTAATATACATTTCTATCAAATATATTTATATATGTATATCTATCCGTTACCCTAAATCCCATAATACAAACCTTCAGTGCTTACTTTGGGCTAGCCTAGCTAAATTGGTGTAAGTATATTAAGAAATATTTAATATATTAGGTATTTATGTATGGAATTTTGTAAGGAGATTGTAATTTTTTGTTCATTTTTCTTATTTATTTAATTACAAAGAAAGCAAATTTACATATACAACAGTAGATGTTAAACTATCGCTAGAAATTACATGGCAAAAAAAATGAAATATTCTGATAGTTTGAAAATTGAAGTATTTTCTATTGAAAATATATATTTATAAACAAATTGAGAGGTTCCAAAATAATAAAAAAATGCACTGTATGGTTAAAATGAAATGCAATAATAAAAAGTTTCTATTAGTTTTAAAAAAAAAAAAAAGATTTCTTTGAATGAATAAAGGCAATAAATATTATCGGATCAAACTTACTCATATTTATTATTAATGTTTTAGGTGTTTTATCTTAACGACTGGTTAAAATATTTATTTTAATTTAAAAATTTGCATGCGTATCAACTTACATAATTACTTGTCTACAGACTACGATATATCCAAGTTAGAGCGAACCGTTTCATGTAACAACCGAAGTTCTAGCAAGCAATAACTGTGATCTTACGACAGCACCTTATCTTCTTAACATTTCATATTAGTAGACTTAGTAGGTACACCAAATTCACAAATGTTTTCTTTATTGATTTAGTCACTGCACAAATTGAGACATAACACGGAGAACATATTTTTTTTATTTACGTTTAGTCATCTAGGTTCATAATTCAGGTCCAAGGTTTATAAGATTATTTATACAAGATTAGTCTAACTATGAATGACTTAACAAAGTTGGCCAAGTGCAAATTTGTCAAGTTCGCACGATTTGCCACTTCGCCCTAAGAACATTGGATCAATATAATTAAACGACAGTTTTGAAAACCTATATTCCCGAAACTACAAAGCTACATAAATTTAATAATAGGTGAGTATATAGCGACCAATATCATAAATTCTAAAGTAACTTTGTCTGTCACACCAAACTATTGAACTGATTTTAATGAAATTTAGTATACAGATACTCTAAAACTTGAGAAAGGATATAGGCTACTTTATGATACGAAAAAAGAACTGTAACGAATTTAAATACAGGATGCATGTTTGGAAAATACGCTATTTTTAATGCTAGCAGTTTGAAACTTATTTTTAGGGTTTTTATTAGATATATGTAATTAAATACATCACTTAAAGTTTGTAACAAATTAACGCTAAAGGAGATAAAATTGAGGATGAAATTGTATTTTGTTGAATTTTGATGAAATTTGATATAGAGTTACTTTGATACTGAGAGAAGTTGTTTCGATGCAATTTAGAAAAAGGATGGTTCAAGACATAAGGACGAAGAGAAGATAATTTTCACCGCGGGAACATCTTTCATTTTGTAAAATCTGATATAACGTGAGCGAAGGAGGAAAGCTAGTAACCTATAAATTTTGATCATGATCTTGACAAAGCGTTGTTTTAGAAGCGTATTTTTTTACATCACACCATCATTCATTTTTTTACATCATCAATAAGGCGCAGACATAAAATATTGGTTTCAGGTTGATATCTTTACTTGAGAATAAGAAAGTTTGACAGATGAACAGACGTAGTGATTGTTTAAGAGCTTGATTTTTACTTTTAAGATATGGGACTCTAAAAACAAATAAGTTAAAACAAAAAAAGACAGAATATTAATTTGGTGTTCGTTCGAGATACTTAGCCTTTTCGGCTACAATCTAAAGAAGCACATTTTTTTACCGTCATCATGACAAACTCTAATAGCCAAAAATCCCATTATTCCACTGAAGAAACATCAAAAGTCTAGAATGTTTATCAACACGAACCTATTCCGCACTTTATTCCGAGGTACTAAGTTCTCAAGTAATTTACATACATTGCTTTCAGTATCGCGAACGAGATGGACGGCTCAGGCCCCTCGCTTCCAATTCATTTTTATTTTCTAAGGTTAAATTTCCAAAGTTTAATGAAATACTCGAGTTAACTTTGAATTTGAATTGAGTTAAGAATGCAAATGACCAAAAGATTTTGTGTTTACGAACAATTTTTCGAAGGCTCTCTGTTTGGCTCCGGGCGGCTTCTATTTAATTTGTTGGCATGTTATCAAAACTAAAAAAGTAGGAAAATGATTTTCGATCCATCTTTGTCTCAGCAGTGGCCTTCCTGTTGAATCTGGATACAGCATTGTACCGTCGCTTTTTCTGCATCACATCTTTATCCCGATTTTTTTTTGCATTATTACAGGCGATGAAAGCAGATTAGAAGCAATAGGAAGTGACGTTGCCCAATGCTTTCATTCCCATCTATTGATGGGATACATAACACAGTCTGTGCAAGTGACGGGAACAGGATTGGGATTAGTGCACTGCCCAACGTTCTGGAGGGCGGGAGCTTTAGTTCAAAGCCAATAAGGTCCCAGGCCTTCTGCCCGACCAAAAGCTGTAGGTAGTATATAGTTGGTAGGCTGGCCTTCCGCTAGAGTCCAACATAACCACCCGCTGTAGACCGGTTGCGGGTGGTATCCGGTGCAAGGTCGTCCGAGCACCAGGGCCTGTGGTGGCGCGCTACCATAGACGACCACTGTGGATTGAGGATTCACTACCGTCCCCCGTGGGAGAAAAGTATTGGGATTGGGAGGAGAAGCAGAGTCGCTTCTACAGGTAATGTCCGAAGAATTATCAGAGTAAATCTCAGTCTGCTGACTCATATTGCCAATCTGTTGTGCAGACGTGGTGGAACTACGAACAGGGCAAGGACCTAATTATCCAAGAAGAGCTTCAACTACGACCTTGTATCCGCTTTGTGGTTTAGTTAGTAGTCAAATCAAATCAAAATCAAAATAATATTTATTCAACATAGACCTTTACAGGCACTTATTGACGTCAACAAACAAAACAAAAAAAAAAGCTTAAATAAAAAAAAAACAAAAACCTTGTCCGTACGTACGAATAAGGAAAAAAAAAAGAAAAAATATATTGACTCGACACCTGTTCGGAAATTGGGAGAGCCTTCTCGAGAAGAACAGGCAAGAAACTCTGAAGGTCTATTTTTTATCTCCTCTTTTCAATGTACATGTAGTATAATCAATAGTTGAGCTTGACGGCTCTGTATCTCTTCACTTCGGTCTCCTACACTGGCATCTTGCGACGGGTTTCGCTGATTGTGTAGGCCAGCCTCAAAGCTTGAAGTCCTGTCTTGAATGGTGATGGTAATGCTCTAAAGGTAATGAACGTAGTTCAAACTACTTACAACTTACAATATATTATTCAATTAAAATGTTACATTGCTTTGTAGCCGGACGATTAAGGCCTCAATGTAGATTGTAGAGAAGATAAGTTCGAGTCTCACGCGAATCGAATATTTTGTATATTTAACATTTTTCATATAAGACAGTCTCAAATTGACAATTATTAATATAGAGAACATAAAAACATCTATTATTTGACACCTGCTTATCTGATAATGTTGTGTCATTCCTGAATCAACATCTCTGAGTTTTTAGTATAAGAAGTTTATCAGGTATCCTGGGCAAAGAACGGCTTTTATCATTTCAAAAATTTGTATTCGGATTATTTGGTTAATCACCATTGTACAGTCAAACTTTCATTTAATCAATTTTTTATTTATATATTAATAGAATATTATATGTATATTAATATCAAATTATCTATATATATAAAAATGAAACCCGTTTCGCGTTGTCACGGCATCACGTGTGAACGGCTGAACCGATTTCGATAATTCTTTTTTTTAAATGTTTGTGGAAGTCCAAGGATGGTTCTTACGGAAAAAAATATTAAGAAAATCTCTCAGAAATATTGAAAAGTATACATTTAATTTTGCATATTTTAAAAAACGCGCGTTACGAATGTCAACTTTTTTTTTATACGAATGTCAACGTCATTCACAGCCATAGACTATATTAAAAGAGCATCGTTTCAACTATACAAAATAAAGTAGTGCATCAAAGCTACGCTAAGGCGGTACGAAGTTCGCCGGGTCAGCTAGTATATTTATAAAATTACTCATAGAAAATATGGTTAGTTTAGTGTTTATTATTTGTGTTTTTTTTTTATGTTATTCATTCATTTTTTTTAAATTTTTAAATGGCGTCCGCGGAAGATCAGCGTCGTGGTGTACGCCCGACATATGCTGAGCGGAGAGCATTTTGGTAACAAAATGACTTGTATGTATGTTTGTCGTTGTATTTTCCGGACCGTTATTTTGCTTACCAAATAAACGTTTTTCTTTCTTTCTTTCTTTTAAATAAAAAATATGAGGCACTATGTTGTGTGTTTTTATTTTCGCGGCGACTTAATAAAAAGTGCCTGTATCGTGGTATTTCATAAGATATCAAATTTCATTATTCAAATACGATCAAATCAATACATAGTATAAAACAAAGTCGCTTTCGCTGTATGTCCGTATGTATGCTTAGATTTAAAACTACGCAACGGATTTTGACGCGGTTATTTTTAATAGATAGAGTGATTCTTAAGGAAGGTTTGTATGTATAATAAATGCATAATATAGTAGAGAAACACTGATAAATTTAAAGGTTTCTAATGTGATGTCGTAAATAAGCACGTTTTTTTGCGCTTATATTGCAAACGCTGGCTGAACCCTACGAGATAGACCAATAATGTACTACAGTATTGTACAACTTACAAAAATCCACAAAAAAGTCCGCGATGGTATATGTCTATCTCTTAGGGATAACCCACCATAACCATTTTTTCACTGCACCCGTGCGAAGCCGGGGCGGGTCGCTAGTAAATAAATAAATAAAATATTTTTTACACTTACACCACTTAGCCTTGCTCAAAGTAGGGTGTTATGGGATCTAGGGTAACGGATAGACATACATATATTATAGATATATAAATAAATTTGGAAGAAATATATTATAACAACGATGACTAAGGTAGAAATGCTCGCATTCATCACTCAAATATTTGCCCCCACCGGGACTCGAGCCCGGGACCTCGGAGATTGCGACACCTTGAAACCGGTATACCAACCACTCGACTACGGAGGTCGCCATCAAACACTTTATTGCACACGTAAAACTACGAACAGAGAATAATTTGATAGTATAAAATAACCAGTTTATAGAAAATAGGCACTAATCGTATTTTTGTACACTCAGGTGATTCTGTACAGCCTAAACTATCAAATATTAATCCTACACTATTAAAAATTAAAGAAGAGACGAAAGAAAAAACGCGACCCAGCTGCCTACTAGGCCAGTTCATGAATGATATATTATTTTGTTGATTGTACTTATAACTATGTTATAGTTCTTGTGAGCTTGTGCAAATGGATAAAGAATTCCGTGAACGCTTTAAGCGATTTCCGTCTTTATCTAGTGTCTGTAAGACTTAAATTCCTTCCGATCGGTCCGTTAATAAAATCATTACGCACCTAATCGTCCCTAGAAAGGTGCATGCATCATGTACCCGAATTAGATCAGGCGGGTTAGCTTAGGTCAATATAATTAGCTCTAATTGAGCAGAGGAGGGGTTGAGCCGAACTTTTGATGGACAGTGCGGTTATGAATGCCGGTGCAATCACTTAGTGCAGTGACTTATATTTGGTGAACGTGTTTTGTATTTATATGACTGAACTCTGTGACTTGGTAAGTGTTTTAATATTATATGTATATTCGTTTTTCATAAACTTGAAAAAACATCTTTTTTGTGACCAGTTCTCATAATTATTTTTCTTATTTGAGAAATGGCACTTCTTATGTTGTTGTTTTGACAATGTTGCCAATGGTATGGTATAAAAAATATACAAGTCTTGAATTTGCATAAAGTATGTGCGCGACAAGTGAATGAATAACTCAAAATCAAGCCGAGTAAGGAAGTAGTCTTTAGATTCATTAAAAATAAAAAAGTAAACAAAACCTGACAAAAAAAAAGTACTGTAAAAAACACTATTCTAAAGCAAATATTATGTAGTTTTTGGAGTTGTTGTCAGCTTAGGAAACACTACAATATACCTTGCAACCGACATCGATTTTCTTTCGATATTTTTCTGCGTATATTAATTTGTTTTGGAATAGCTCTTTTTATTCAATTTTTGTGTTTATTCGATTTTTATTTGCGTTTTACTTGTGAAATTTTTGTACCATGACAACTGACCAAACTTCGTATCGCCTAATTGTAAAGGACGTCATTGTTAATAGTAGTATAAGGCGGAATTCTAAAATGTATATCCAAACTAATATTATAAATGCGAAAGTAACTCTGTCTGTCCGTCTGTTAAACTTTCTCGCTTAAACCTCGCAACCGATTTTGATGAAATTTGGTACAGACAATCTTTAGACCCTGAGACAAAACATAGGCTTTTTTCTATTTCGAAAAAAAATATGGGATTCTATGGGATTTATTTATTCTATGGGATTTCTTAATTTTAAATGATAAAACCATGAATCTTTATATTTAAGCACTTGATAAGAAATCATTAAACATTTGTTCTAGCATTTTTGAAATTTCGATCAGCTAGGGGGTGTAATAAGGGTTGAAAGTTAGTATGCAAGTCCGTCAAATATCACGTCATAAGAAACAAAAAATCGTTTGTTCTAGCATTTTGACATTTTTACCAGTGTGGGGGTGAAATAGGGGTTGAATCGAAGATAAAACCATGAATCTTGGCACCTTAGACATAAGGGACCAGGATTGACAAAAACTAATTTCACGCGGGCGAAGCCGCGGTCGGAAGCTAGTATAATTATATTTTGTCAAAATTCTTCTTACTGCTTTGTATATTATTTTAATAGATTTTCTGCTTTCGAGTCGAATGAACAAATAGGTGACACTTACTATCAGGAGCGATTGCTTAGTATAAAAAAAATATTAAATTTCAGTCAAAAGTTGCTTAGGTAAAAAAAAATAATTTAAGGTTCAGTCGTTCTTGAGTTATAAGTTATATAACTTACACAACTTTGTTTATATAAATATATTACATAATATAAAATCTATTTTTTGGAGAGTTGAAAAGCTTTTACATATATGTAGAGATTGGCAGGCATCACCGTCTACACTAGAACTTATTGCATGCTTATAGTTAGATATAACAAATCCCTTTTTCAAATGTATAATTTGTGGTATATTTTTTTATGTGTTCTTTTTGTGTCTGTTGTTTTGTTATGTGTTGTCAGTTTGAATAAAGTTACGAAACTACCAGTTTCAAGGTGTCCCAGTCTCAAGTTGTTAATATATATTTGCATGAAAATTATTTATATTTGTATAGCTTATGTATATCTAGCAATTACCTTACATCTCATAATACAAGCGTTACAAAGCATTCTTTCGGATAAGCTAATTAGTATGAATGAATATATTTATCTAATAGACAATAAAACGGAGGATGAGACAAATTATCTGCGCTAATATATGAAGATAAATTTAATTTTTACATATATTTCTATTAAAAATATTTGTATATGTACAATATATAAATGTATATTTGTTATTCTAGATCCCACAACACAAAATTTCCAGAGCTTTCCTACAGCTTAGGATAATTGGTGTGCGTGTAAAGAAATACTATACACTTTCAAATATTCATTTCTTTGTATTTCTGCATTACTTCAAGGAGCGTCGGTGGCGCTGTGGTCTCGGCACTGGTTTGTGCTCCGCATAGAATCGGGAGGCCCGCGATCTAATCCCACCGTGTACCAATGTGTCTTTCGTTCCGAATTTCATATGTACATTTATCCGGCGCTCCTACGGTGAAGGAAAACATCGTGAGGACACCTGCGTACATCTGCGAAGCAATTCAAAGGTGTACGTAGTCAATCAACCCGCACTGGGTCAGCGCCCTAACGTAGTTAGGGCAGGCTCGAGCCCCTCGGTGGGGACGTATATGAGCTGTGATGATGATTACTTCAAGGTTGACTGATAGAAATTGCCTAAAGCATTAAGTCCGCCATTGCACACCATCATATGTAAATAAAGTTTGAATAAATAAATAAAATAACAATATTACGTTGCAACTAGCCTAAAGTCCTCAAAATCTAAATACACCAAAGTCGAATGATTCACAGCGCACCCACTTAATAATTTTATTTTCAATTACTTAGATTGATTGATGAGTCGTCGGTACGTAACATTGTAATCCATTTGTGACTGACGCTACGAAAAAATATTTGCAGAATTAAAGTGATTGATTCAGATCAATCAAATTATCTATGTTTCTAGGTTATTATTGCGGCGTCTGGGAATCGGTTCGTGTTTGGATTACGATTCCGGTAACAATCAGAAGATTAGGGATGACTGAAAGAATATGGGTGTATTTGAAATAATATTTTTAGTCCGTAGAATATTAGAATCTACAAGAAAGTCTATAACTTTGAATAGTAAATGTAAAAATTATAATATGACATTATTGTTGGATCGCGACTAAATAAAATATAAAAACCAATGAGAACCATTTATGACATGTAAGGATAGCCAACGTGAATTCATGCAACTTAACCAATGCAAGACCAAGATCAAATTTAACAAGACAATTAATTCATTAATTTTATTTTACAAATCGATAGTGCTTCGTGTACACTTCCACAGAATATAATTATTTAAATGCTACTAAAACTAAAACGTATATAAGTAAGGAATAAAAATTACCTATATACTTTAGCATATTATGGGCCTCAGATACAAAGAAATCTGTTACATAAATGGCAATAAAAACAGACAATATAAATGGATTGGACAATAAATTTCGTTAAGGATTAGAATTTAAATAAATCTTGCTAAATGTCGAATTAACCTCAAAACTATTTAAGGTTTGGTAAATGAAACTGTCGCTAATGACCTTCGATGTTTAAGTGACCTTCAATAAATTATTATTATTATTATCCAACTTCTTTAATAAATTCCAACAAACAAAATAAAAATAAAATACCTATTATTAAATGTGGTATTTTCGATTTGTTAGATTATGTATATTTCTCAGGCTCACTATTGATACAATAGCCTTAAAATGTAATATAATTATAACTTCCATTGATATTATATATTTATAAAAGTTGTATATTAAGAATGAAAAATAAAAACATAAATTTCATATGAAAATATTACATTTCCTCGGCACGAGTTGTAAGAGGAACACCGTTATAGGTCGCATTTTGTGCTTTATGGTTTTTAAAAAGACTTCGAACGATATTTCTGACATGACAAGAATTGTCATAGATAGAGAGATTTTGTTTGAGTTGGTATAATTTTTATTTGTAAAAAATTCGTTAATAATAATATAATATATATCACTTTTTTCTGGATTATGATTTTGTTTGGAAGAGCAAGTCCTGTGAGCCTCCTCACAGGATTACGGTGACAGAGTTATGTATTGTGCGGTGACCTCACTAAAGGCCTCACCGTATATTGCAGTGGAAAGGTTAATGAGTGTCTGTCACGTAAAGATATACTAGGGGATTTGCTGATCCGGCGATGGTCATGGAAAATTGCTAGAGAGAACAAAAACCGTACTAATTGATTTATAATTCCCGGGGAGTTTAAATCCAACAGTATCAGCTGTTGAACGAAATAATGACGAACATGTTCGTACAGCATCCCATTGTTCACATCATCTACCATATTCGGATGGTTAGGAAAAACCTATTGGACTTGATATTTCTGTTCAGCAACATCTTAGTTTTCTCACAAAAGCTTTGCAGGCTTAATATGAGAGTTCCATGTAAGCCACCGCGATATGCAATTCCCTTGTTTCAGAAGCCATTCACCCGGTCTAATGTTTCCAAACATTCCACGTTATATCGCTTACCGGATGCTTACAACACATTGTCGGTAAACGCAGATCTTGATATATCTTGTCATTTCATTCAGCAGTTTCGAAGAAACGCTGCTTTTGTTTTTGGGGTGATTCAGAAAATTTTACGGTAATGCAATAATATTAGCTTTATACGCTTGTCATAAAACTCTTAATACAGTCAATCGATGTATTTTTTATCACGTTTTCTGTGTAATGTTTATATTGATTTGGTTGCTTTTAAATATTTGTTATGTTCTATAAGTTAAGGATTTATTAATTGTATTAATTGTAAAAAATTTAAATAAGTTGTTCTTTTTTGGACGTTGAAGATAATCTACAGCTCTTTAATAGTCAGATCTCCAAGTTTATATGTACCTTAGTCCGGGTTATTAATATATATTTCGAAAAAATATTTATATATCTTATATATAAAAATGAATCGCAAAATGTGTTGGTAAGCTCATAACTCAACAACGCCTGGACCAATTTGGCCAATTCTTTTTTGTTAATGTTCGTTGAAGTTCAAGGAGGTTTTTACAATGAGGAAAATTCGAATAATTATCGGAAATACCCTAAAAACAGCCCTTTTATTTTCCCATGCAAACGTTTTCTAACTAAAACGTACAGTCGAATTGAGCTTTATTGTTATTGTATAAAGTTCATATTGCAAGCACTCACTGTTGTCTAAGCAATGAAGGTGTGTTCCTAACATCAAAGAGTCAATTTGCGCTTTATTAACGCTACATATAGTTGAAATTCAATCATATCTATCAAAACAGTGTGCGTGCGTGCGTTGGAGCACAGAATACATCGTTGGAGGATTTAATGTCACGTTCCAAAATTGAATAGCCACAAAATGTAATAGGTCATTTAGACTTTTTTTGCGATTTGGTTGGCTATGCGACATTATCTATAAAATAATTAGGAACAAAAAACTGCCACTGTACAAATCTTTTTGACAGGACGAAGTCTGTCGTGTCCGCTAGTGTATAATATAAGTATATCTATCCGTTACCCTACCTAGGCTAATTGGTGTAAGTGTAAATAGTTATTTGTGCAACAAGTGAGCAAAGTTGATGTTTGCTGCGCGTGCTGATTTGAGTCCCGAGCAAGCGAAGGATTCTGTTTGAATCACGAGCGAAGCGAGTGATTCTAGAGTAGAATCCTGAGCGTGTCGAGGGATTCAAAGGCACGAGATGCAAACAACTTTGCTCTCGTGTGACACACATAACTTTTCACTTCAGCAGCGAGAACAAATATCATACCTACTTTGGAAATATCACGTCAATTATGCCTGACACTTCTCGTTTTTCCGTGTTACGCATACCACTTTAAACAAATGTAAAATAAATTGTCAAAAGAACAGAAAAATAATTGTTAAAATATGTCTTCAAAAATAATAAGTAAGTAAATTATTGTTATTATTATTCCCTGTTAGTAAATTAAGCGAATTAAATAAAAAAAAAATATTAAAATCTCAAGAATGTATGATGCGTGGAAAGGAACTTCTGTCAATAGTTCCGTTCCGCGCATCATTCTTGAGATTTTAATAAGTACTTATTATGTTCCGTACCGAAGAGACATTTTTTTAACAATTATTTTTCTGATTTCTTGCCAATTTATTTTACATTAGTTTAAAGTGGTACCTATGCGTGACACGGAACAACGAGAAGTGTCAGGCAGATCCAATGTCCATGGGCATATTATAAACAACATAGTCTGTTTGGTTATCCCATTAGTTACTATACATAGGTTACTATAATCTGTTGTTAGCTTTGTCTCACTAGTGAGTAAAAATCGATTTTACTCACTGATTTTAAGCAGCAAAACCTTCATGTTTGAGCTACTGAAGTGAAAAAATATTTATTTATTATAAAGGGTATTAAAAGAATTACACCAAGACCTTTTGCGCGAGTCATAGGAGCTAAATGTGTGTGTGTGTGTCTGTGTGTAAATTGTCAAATAAGTTGAATATTTTTCCACCACCCTTACACACTAATGCCAAAAACCTTTTACCAATTACCAAGCATTTAGATTTAATTTGTGCAAGTGTAAGAAATATTTATTTATTGTTAACAATATCAACCATAAAAATAACTCTAATTCTAGACAATTCCAACAGTCGATTGCATATCATTTTGAAATGAATGTTTATAAATACAAACTGAAAAAACTTTTCTCATACCTACAAGCCGGTCAAAAAGGCAGCGCGCAACAAATTTTCCCTGTAAAATTTCACCCCAGACTGCGAACGTTACGCGAAATAAACGGTTATCTTGAACTTTACAACGTAATCGGCAAAGAGTGTGAGAACATTCGTAACTTCGCCAAATTTATTCCTCCCGGTTCCGAAGGTACAATGTTTGTTTTTATCGCGCTCTACTTGGGACACGCGAGCGATCGCTTTCTCTGTTTTGTGTATAGGTACTATTATTAATAATCAGTATTGAATTGAAGATTTGTTAATTACAAATAAATGTTATTGCGCTTAATAATTTTACACAAAATTAGTATACACACATATATAATAATACACAAGACAAGATCGGTGCCATATCACCTGGAACCGATCTTGTCTAGTACAGTTCGGTTTCAGCGTTCATTCCTTCCGCGTACATGTAAACCCTGGAATGAGCTCCCAGCTGCGATGTTTCCTGAGGGCTACGATATGTCTAACTTCAAACGAGGCTTAAAAAGAGTATTTCTCTCCAGGTAGGCAGCGGCTCAGCTGTGCCCCTGGCACTGCAGATGTCCATGAGCGATGGTTACCACTTACCATCAGGTGGGCCATTTGCTCGTCTGCCACCGTATGGAATAAAAAAAAAATACTCGTAGAAAAACAAAACTCATGTTTGAAAATCTTCAGGTTCGATTAATCTATAATTGTAGCATCAAACTAGTACAAAATTTTCTTAATTTAGCTTTTACACTGTAAATATTTATTAGATGTTGAAGTACAGATGTAATACCTACATATGCTGGATATAAGCCTCCGCGAAGGATCACTTTACCAAGATGTCTTGTTATTTGAAATTCCCGAACAGTTACAATATAAAACGCGTCAAAGTCAAATAATAATTCTTTATATTTTTCAGGTCGTGGGTATTTCGTTATTATACTTTGGAAATTGTACAAAATGTTATAAAAAATAATTTACTCTAGTTTTACAACATTATTGCTATCTATTTCATTAACAATGTCTTAAGATATTCCTAAATTTTATGCTATCACTTTTTCTCTTTATTTAAAAATTAAGTACCTATATTGAGAAACCAATTAACCGCCGATGTTAAAGATAAAAGCTTTTTCTTGGTAAACGTTGCAACAAATTTTTGATGCACCAATATTTTGTTTTATTTTTTCAGTTGAAAAAGACTTTGTATTTGAAATTAATGTCAACAAATTATATTTAAATCTAAAGGTATCTGGTACAAATCTATAGTAATTGATTTTCCCTGTTCACCCTGGATTTCCTCTCAAAAACCTAACAGAAGAGAGCTTACTATCTGTTTCAGAATGAGGACATACCACATACCTTTAAACAAATTTGCCTTTATTGTACATAAAAAGATTCACTTAGTGCTAGAGTGTAAAATAAATGAACACCTTAGAATATCGTTCCTACAAGACACTCAATGCCCTGCTGGGGAGCTCCTCTTTCTTTTTCACCTAATTCTGAGTTCCAACTTCAATGTTATAGCGATAAATTATTAAACTTTATCATCCATTCATTGACTCTTCGATCTCAAATGTTAAACGATATAAATATGTTGATGTTATAAATTACTCGAATTAATAATGTATATATTAGCGTTAAGATATATTTAAGCCTTAATCATAAGATGTATGGCTTATAAAATATGAAAATAAATGAAAAAATATCCTAGTTGTGTCGTAAATTAAATTCATTTTCTTCGTGTAGATCTAAAATATAAATCTGGAATAGTTCCAACTTAAGTCTATTTTTAAATATTCTTTTTTACTTAACCCACAGCCAAGTGAAAATCTGAAAAGTAATCAAAAAGTTCATATCAGTGGTGCTAAAAAGACTGCACCTCTGCTACGAACTGTCTTAAAAGAGAAAAGGTAATGTATGCAAATGAGCCTAACTTTATTCTCTTAGAGCTATTAGGATGATTTTGACCGTTTGATAAGTAAGACCGTAGCTGGGTAAAGTTTTCATTAAGTTATGAATTCAGAAATATAATAATTTTATGTGGAATCCCTGGCGCTTTCTCAGATCCGACGATATTCATATTTCATCCCTTACAATATCAAACTTTTGGTCAGTTGAAGAAAAATAAAAATATTTCAAGTCTATATTTAAAATATAAACTTTATCTTTTTGTATATTAAAACACTTTGCTTAAATTGGTACAAGCTTCCTTTATCACTTCAGCTTAAAGTGAAGCGACATGAAACTTTACTTTCAGTACAGGAGATTTATTTAAACGTGTATCTTTAAACATTACCTTTTTACAGCCACAAATTTCTTATTTTTATAGCAGCCAGTAGTTGCACACGTAAGTGCGATAGCAAAGCAAAGTTATGTGCCATTAAAATACACCAAGTTAAAGCTCTAAGCCGTAAGAGAACTTAACCTATCGATTTACGACACATGAGAGCGAACTTCAAATCGTTTTCCAATACGACAACAAACGTCATTTGTTTTCATCTTTATTTAACTTTCTTATATTTTGTTAAAAGCTTAGACTTATTTAATGCAATTTTTGAAGAGACTCTCTTCTCGAGACAGAAGAACTCTATATTTTTTACACAAGATTCAAAGTCCAGAAAATTACCGTATTTGTTTGCAATATTTTTAGTTAGGTATCTAGGCGATGCCATATACGCGCTGGTTTCCCAAAGTTCTAATCTAGAAAACTATACTAGTTCTCCCATTACTCCAATTTCTTTTTATACTTATCTGTCAGTACAATTTTATCATCGTACATGATCAGTCACATAGGTTCGTAACAATTGCCGCAACAGTATCAAGCTTATACCTACGCTAAATATGAATCGACTTAAAACTGAGCCCTGGTAATTTCGAACCGTGATCAGAAATTTCTCACTGCACACACTAATTTATATTATATCCCCAATAGTCTCTAATGATTTATGTCTTGAATAATCTACACTTGTGGCACTTTCTTTCTCTTCAAAGTCCAGATAACTTGACATGATACCGAGATATGAACTTTTTGCAGATCGACAATAAAGACGTTTTCTTAGCCCTGTAAGGATTTATAAGCTTTCTTAAATATTTTTTTTTTATACCACGATGGTGGCAAACAGGCTTACGGCACGCCTGATGGTGAGCGGTTACCGTAGCCTATGGACACTTGCAACACCAGGGGTGTCACTTGCGCATTGCCGACCCTTCAAAAACCTATTTACTCCCTTTTGAAGAACTCCATACTATAGCCCTGCGGGAAAACCTCGGCAGGGAGCTCATTCCACAAACGAAGTGTACGCGGGAGGAAATTCCTTTGGAACCGCATTGTGCGGGACCATTTAGGCTCCAGTGTGTGGGCATGAACTCTCAGTCGATGGCGAGCGGTGCGATGATAGAAAGTGGCCGTGGGCATCATGTCAAACAATTCTTCAGAACACAACCCATTATACAGGCGGTAGAACACATATAAGGAGGCAATGTCTCTCCTAAGACTTAGAGGCTCGATACCGCCTGTGAGTACGGGATCGTCGACGAGTCTCGCAGCGTGCTTTTGAACCGAGTCTAGGGGCCCAAGCTGGTACATAGGTGCTCCCGCCCAGAGATGGCAGCAGTACTTCATATGGGGCCGGACTTGCGACTTATACAATACAAGTCTTTGCCCCGTTGCGAAGTACCGTTTCGCCCTATTGAACACACCGAGTTTTTTTGATGCCAGCTTGGCTTTGGCTTCCAGCTGACTTCGGAACTGAACGTCGCTGGAGATATCAACACCAAAGTTCCAATACACTTTCCGATGGAAAGTGTATTGGGATCCTTGGTGTGTCCTGGAATTGAGGGGCTACAGTGAATGGAGTTTTCTTAGCGGTGAACGCACAAACTTGAGTCTTGGAGGGGTTAATTCGGACTAAAAATAGGGTTTATAGTATCATTATCAGATGCCTTGAGTGCATTACATGCTAGGAGTATTTCATGATGTGACACATTGCCTTAATTAGACAATAGCTTCAACAGCTTTTAAATGTATTGGAATAAAGTTTAGTATTTAAAGTCAAACTATGAAAACCCATCGATTTTCACGCCTTATTGCATACTAGGAGACGACTTATGTACTTCGTTGGGAGTAATTGGCGTAACAAGCTTGGAGGTAGTTTCGGGAGGCATTCATATGCCGCATGTTTACTCAGACTTTTCTGAGTAGTTATGCCTTCTCTCCTTCTATTCCAGTTTACTGCAGATAACCATACCATCTAACTCTTTTACACAGATATTTGCTAATATTTTGCTTGGATTTCTCGAGGGCTTTTGCCAATTGTAATATTTTTAGCCCTTCATATGAACAACTGATACCTACAGAGGTGACACTAGTTCATAAGACTCGCTTAGCGTCAAGCTTGGCTGCTAATAAGGATCGTGGTCTTCTTGACATCCGCCTTTTAGCCACTTTTTAAATAGTGACTTATTCCTGCGAATGTAAAACACGAGTCATGCAAACACAATGTCTTATAAATAAGATATAAATACCGACAGTATAGAGTCATTGTTCAGTAGACTAAATTATATAGTATATAATTTTATATATGAGCCGCTTATAGAAAGGAATATAAAGCTATTAAAAAAATAGAGCATGCTAATCTATCTCTATTATAATATAACAGCTCTCTATATTAGGTACCATATAACATGCAGCATCAAACAACTAGTTACAAAATGGGCAAGGTTATATAGTGGCAAGGTTATATAGTGTTCATAACTATTACTGTTAGGCTGGCATGTTGTAAGATGACCTAAAAAGATAGATTAACATATTATATTCTATCAAAAACAAATATTTTTTTATGGAATTTCCATGTTTTATTAAGATGTAAAGTGTACCTGAATTGAGTTTTGATTAATTCATTGTTTGTATGAGGGTAGCTAAAATATTTTGTTTTATTATTATTTATTGGAGTGCAACCTTCATAGCCATGCCATTTGCATGGATTATGCAGGAAAACAAATTAATTAATAATTTATACCGGATTATAAAATAATATTTTTTTTTAATTTGTTTACTATATTCCGCCTTCGTTTTTCGTGATTATATATAACATATTAACCTTGATGGCTGATAAGCCACCACAACAGTGCGTTCAAGGAGGTTTATGCCTCACACTACTTACTGACTTCTCCGTGATATCCAAACCTTTAAAAAGAGCGTGTTCCCATCAGAAAGTGAGTCAGGTAAAGTTCCTGTGACTCCTCTGGTGTTGCGGGGGTCTATTAGGTCGCGGTTATAGCTCATTATCAGATGACTTATTTACTTGTTATATTAATATTGTTTTTTTTATGTTATAAACATAAAAAAACACAATGCACATAATATGTAAAATAATAGTACCCCAGTAATTTTACTGCATATTTACTGCAAGAGCGGTTCGAATCGTCGACGACCCGGTGCTCTGTGGTCGTATGGACTCATTGGCGCTGCGGAGAGATGTCGCGTCTCTTTGTGTTCTCTACCGCATATACCATGGGGAGTGCTCTGACGAGTTGTTTGGGATACTGCCGCCGACCGATTTCCTGTATCGTGCGTCACGGAGGGGACTTGCTTTCCATCCCCACCATCTTAATGGTTGGCTGTCCTCCACAGTGCGGTTTTCGCGTACGTTTTTCCCGCGAACGACAAAGTTATGGAACCAACTTACGGCCGCGGTATTTCCGAAGAGTAACGACATGGGAAGCTTCAAAAAAAGAGCGTATACATTCATGAAAGGCCGGCAACGCGCTGATGATACTTCTGGTGTTGTTTGTGCTATGGGCGGCGATGATCACTTACCATCAGGTGACCCGTTGGCTCGTTTGCCTGCTCTAATATAAAAAAAAATCTCACTCGCGCTATAGTAATTAGATATTGCCGCGAACGGTAAAAATGTTTTACTTGCATTTGAAGACGTCAAAACCAGTATAACAATATTACAACACATGTAACTATTTAACATTGAATACATACACGGTCAAATAATATGTTATCTGTATTAAAAGATATATAGCATTATAATATTGTAACAGTACAGTTATATATACGATTCTTAATTTTGAGGGTACAGCAGATTTTTGGTGCAATAGAGCGGATCACTTAAAAATTCTCTATTTTAAATTCAGTGCAATCTACATTATTTTATAGACTGATAAGTCAATTAGTCTTAATAAAACCGATAATAATATTTTGAATGATTTTATATTAATCATTTTATCTTGCTCCAAATAGCAGTGGCGCTATACGAAATTATTTCGAAGCTATTACAATTAATATGGAAAATTAACCATATTCATATCGTTTTCATTTCTGGCACCAATTTATTTTATGTCGTTACACTAGCTATGAAACTTGCTTGATAAAGTTCAGAGTCCCATTTTACAAAACGATCATTTTACGACAGATCTAACATTTTCCACGATCTTAACCACGGCTTAGCAATGTAGCAACACTTATAAATGGCAAATCTTTCTTATTTTATGATCGACTTAAAAAAGGAGTACGATCTCGGATCTCCTCATATTTTTTTTTAATATAACGGAATATCATCCCAATTATTTCGAGTGGTCTAATTGATTTCAAGTCAGGATCTGATAATGGGATCTCTGGAGATTACATTTCAGGACATTTCTCTTCAAAAGCCTGAATACCCAAATGGTTAGTTCGATTACCTACTCGTATGTGTTAATAATGTCAGAGTCAAAACTAATAAGCCCTATATATTTATAGGCATAATAAAGGTTATACAGAATAATTGAAAACGTAGTTTAGTATATATATACTACTTATAATTGAAGGTTCAAGATGAAAACTTATGGCATATATATGTATGTATATATATCTACCACTGGGCAACAGTCAATATCGGCAGAGGATACGCAGACCGCGACATGTCCTTAGCAATCCCCCCAATCAACTCACGCAGGACCTTCAAGACCTACAAGCGGCGGCGTTGGAGCCGTCGCCCTGTTTTGTCATCCCCTAATCGGCAGCCTTCTGCTTAGCCACGAGTAGGTTCTTAGTCAACATAGGCTGGTCGCACTTTGGTGTACCGTGCCTCTCCATGGGGCAGCGCTAACCGTACCTCTCCTGAGGTGCGGCTCTCCGTCAATTCAAGCCAGTAGAGTCATTAGGACCAAAGGCTTAGGCTGAGTTTAGTCGGTAGGTCTGTTCTGTCGAGCCGCCTCGATTTACCAGGAGTCCGACATAATCACCGCATCTCTACTTGCCGTTGCGGTGGTATCCATGATGGATTCTCAGCCTCCTCTCCTGAGGAAAAAAAAACACAATGTTCGTTCCCGTACTGCTCCGAAACGGCTTTTCCGATTCTCATGAAATTTTGTGAGCATATTGAGTAGGTCTGAGAATCGGCCAACATCTATTTTTCATACCCCTTAATGATAAGGGTTGTCTACCCTTAACATTTTTTCTAGAAATTACTTAAAAAAAATATGTGGCAAAACAACGTTTGCCGCGTCAGCTAGTATATATATATATATATATTCTTTGAATATTATGAATATAAATTATCTCACTCTTACTTATCGACTTCTCAGATACCGAGAAAATACATGACAGGACGTGTCAGTTTCCAATACCGTATATAATTAAAGTTCATTTCCGAGAATCATATTTAGGATAATTCAAAAATTAACCTTATTCCATTCATGTTAGGAACTGACAGCACCCATCAGAAACATACGCTTTCAGCGACCGAACTGTAGTTATTCTCGCCAAGATGATTTGGGTGATATAATATTTTTCTATTTTATCATTTCTGTTCATATAATATGAACTATTTTTGTATCATTCTACTATCAAACAAATATAGCGCCTACTATCGACGTGAGATATTAATACTCAAGAACTAAAGATATTAATAAGGTAAGGAGCTGAGCTCGATCCGCTGGAATTTCATAGAAACGTTATCAAATATACTGTCTATAAGCAAACATGAAGTTATCGGATCTTGTTTGTGCTTTAACTTTGTAAACTCGATTCCTAGACAAGGGTCTAAGGTTACATTGATATAGGTTATGATATAAGTAGTTCAGTTCACGTCGGATACAGATAATGAAACTTCAATATGGAAAATTTTAAAAAAGTATTTTTCACCTTAGTAGCTCAAACATGAAGGTTTTGCTGCTTAAAATCAGTGAGTAAAATCGATTTTTACTCACTAGTGAGACAAAGCTAACCACAGATTATAGTAACCTATGTATAGTAACTAATGGGATAACCATACAGACTATGTTGTTTCGCCTTAAGATAATATGCCCATGGACATTGGATCTGCCTGACACTTCTCGTTGTTCCGTGTCACGCATAGGTACCACTTTAAACTAATGTAAAATAAATTGGCAAGAAATCAGAAAAATAATTGTTAAAAAAATGTCTCTTCGGAACGGAACATAATAAGTACTTATTAAAATCTCAAGAATGATGCGCGGAACGGAACTATTGACAGAAGTTCCTTTCCACGCATCATACATTCTTGAGATTTTAATATTTTTTTTTTATTTAATTAGCTTAATTTACTAACAGGGAATAATAATAACAATAATTTACTTACTTATTATTTTTGAAGACATATTTTAACAATTATTTTTCCGTTCTTTTGACAATTTATTTTACATTTGTTTAAAGTGGTATGCGTAACACGGAAAAACGAGAAGTGTCAGGCATAATTGACGTGATATTTCCAAAGTAGGTATGATATTTGTTCTCGCTCCTGAAGTGAAAAGTTATGTGTGTCACACGAGAGCAAAGTTGTTTGCATCTCGTGCCTTTGAATCCCTCGACACGCTCAGGATTCTACTCTAGAATCACTCGCTTCGCTCGTGATTCAAACAGAATCCTTCGCTTGCTCGGGACTCAAATCAGCACGCGCAGCAAACATCAACTTTGCTCACTTGTTGCACAAATAACTATTTCACCTTAGCAGCTCAAACATACTGTGTTCCCTGCTTAAAAAGAGTGAGGGAAATGCGTTTTCCCTCACTGAGTGAGGAAAATTGATTTGAATTTAGAATGCTGCGAATTATCATTATGTACGAAACACGTCATTCGAAATTCGATTTATTAAATGTCAAAAAATAAGTCGTTCGGAAACTAATAAACCTTTAAAATGAAAATTATTCGGTAACGTTGTAATTAAATATATAATTAAATTATGAAATGAAATGAATACACTAAAGTAAAGAAAAAATAATTGTTTTATCAGAATGTTTTTGCAAATATATGTGGTTTCATTTTAATTCATATTGTTTCATTTATATCTCTAATAATGTTCTCACTGCTAAGGTGAAAAGTCGTAAGTGTCACGCGAGAGAAAAGTTATTTCCATCTCGTGCCTTTGCATCCCTCGCGACGCTCAGGATTCTAATGTAGAATCACTCAATGACGCTCGTGATTCGATTATTAGAATCCTTCGCTTACTCGGGTTTCAAAATTAGCACTCGCTTGAAAAAACCAACTTTCCTCTCTAGTTGAACAAATAACTATTACAGATTGGTAAATGTGAATTCCTTGACTTTTTAAGTGTTCATGTGAGTAGATACATTATTTTATCAAATACTAGCAGAACACGAATATTAAACAAACATTTCAAAAATTATACTTTTTTACACACACC
Organism: Scirpophaga incertulas; assembly: GCA_036419045.1. Classification (NCBI taxonomy): domain Eukaryota; kingdom Metazoa; phylum Arthropoda; class Insecta; order Lepidoptera; family Crambidae; genus Scirpophaga; species Scirpophaga incertulas. Next base: position 24,650,029 of record CM071637.1, read on the forward strand.
TACATACATTCTTTGGATCCCAAACTTTTTAAAAAAATTATATAGCTTATATTCACTGGAGATAGTTTGGCTACTCAAGAGTGATTTTTTTTAAATCGATCAATAATTTCGGAGCCTATTCAATGCAAACAAACAAAAAAAAATACAAATCTTTCCTCTTTATCTAGAAGAATAGACAAATAACAAATTTTAGAGCTTCGAAAAAAGTGTCTGAACACGAATTAATATTAATTAAAAGTCCTAGGTCTATAATGTCAATATTATTAATGCTGATCTTTTCTAGAGGTTTTTGATTATGTTTTTACAATAATATCCATTTTAACTTTTAAAAACAATGCTTATCCAAATTTTTAGCTAAAATATACTTATAAATAAAGTACCTAATGATACTAATATAAATTTATATGTCATGTTTGCAAAATTACTCTAGCTTCTATTAAATATCTGGAATAACAGTATTTGATAAATCTGTATTAATTTATATTGTAATGTGAACATTTTTAACATCAAAAAGTGTCTGTAATGATATGTATGAAATAATAACAACACTGAATAAAGACTTTTTGTAAATGAAATTGATGTGACCTCATTAGTATTTCGTATTATAATACTACTTATATTATATTTAAACTAAGAAGGTTACTTATACCACAAACTTATGTAACAAATTGTTATTACGTATAACAGTATTTGAAAAATCTGTATTAATTTATATTGTAATATAAACATTTAAATGAACATTTTTAACATCAAAAAGTGCCTGTAATGATCTATGCTGAATAAAGACTTTTGTCAATAAAATTTATGTGACTTCATTTGTATTTCGTATTATAATAATACTTATATTAAATTTGAACTAAGAAGGTTACTTATATCACAAACTTATGTAACAAATTGTCATTACGCCAAATGAAAATAACAACAGTTTTTACAACGCGCACGCATCGTAATCCCTTGAGCAAGAACACGCCCGCATGGATAATAAATTACGAATAATTAATTTTTATTTGGCGACACCCACCCTAATGGGTTTGAAAGCGCTACAATTTAGACAATAGCCGTTATTTCGTATTATTTTATGCCGTCGCTCTTCGTGTTAGTGAAAAATGTCGTTCAGACTGTGGATGTGTTTAGCGATTATCAATTGGCAATTTGCTTTTTCGATGACATATTTATTACATTAAAACCTTTTGATTCTTACTCTTCTTTTTTAATCGAGGTTATTTTTATATCATACTAAAATATAATTACTTCTGAAAATGGGTTTCCCTAAAAACGGAAAATAATGAGGTGTCAAACAACTGAACAAACATTAATTTTTGAAATATAATATATTTAGGTCATGTTTGTAATAACTTATCCTATGCATCATGTTTGTCATTTGTGTTAAGATTGTTTAAGACTCAGGTAAGGACAAAAGATAATTTTTACCACGGAAAACTATCTCTTTCGTATCGTGAAATAATGAGAGCGAAATAGGAAAAATAATATTTTATAAAGTGCTTAATGTTTACACATACAATTTAAACAATGACAACAATGAAACAAAAAAAAACAAAACACGAACGACAATGAACCATACGCTGAAAACGATTTTAAGCATTAGGTAGAGTATATACATAGATTAGCATATCAAGTAGACACAGCATTCTTGAAAATACGCTTAAACAATTCAAACCATAACATCTAGTCCCGTGCTTCACGTATCCAAACTAACTTAATTTATAGGCCGACCTTCAGTGTTATCGTTTCCAAGTCCTGTTTGATCTATTGCATTAACAATTCGAGTATTATTTAGTAACTAAATCATCGAAGCCGGCGATTATGTAATATAACCTTAAGTACTTATTTTTAAATTAACAACTATATAAGAAGGCAACAAAGCAGACTGCCCAATTGATAGAAATCCTTAACTATATTGATTACGTTACGAGTTACATAAGAGTTGTTTCGAGGTCGATATGTAAATCTGGCGCGTCCCTAACTTTAAACATTTATATTAGCAATACGTAATATTACAATCCCACTAGTTCAGTTGTCCGGTTCAGATAATTATTTAAATAGTTAATGTAAAGCATTAAATAGTTATTTAATAATTATTAAAATTTAATAATAATATAATATTTATAACGTTACGAGTTACTTAAGGGTTGTTTTAAGGTCAACATGTAAAATTTGACGAGTCCCTAACTTTAAACATTTACGTTAGCAACGCGTCATATTACATCCGGTTCGATTTGGTTACAATTAATTTGTCCGGTTCAGATAAATGAACTAGTGTCAAACCTATACTTGTCTTAAGAATGACATCTGCATTGTTTGCAGTATTTTGATTAACTAGAGAATTGGCTACGATAAAATTAATATTCGCTGCGTACATTGTTTTTTAAAGCGCCATGTATCACAATATGTATTATTAAATGGTTTTGTCTCAATACACAATGTCATACTTAACTATCTCAATATTAATAAAAATTTTACACTTCAATTCCTAATCTAAATATTTATACTACAAACTTTAAATATTTTTACTTTAAATATCTTTTACACGTACACATTTAAAAGTAATAAAAGTTACTAAATCACAGATTTAAAAGTATAAATTAATTATATGTTTGTTAGTCTTGTTTACTTTTCTAAGTATCATTTCAAGAGGTCTGGAAACGTTTTATTCCACTGTTTTATTATTAAATGTCTATTTATCCTTAAAAATCTATTATTACCTTCATAATCCAGGCTGCTTAAGTAAATTCATTAAATAATTCATCGAAATAATTATGTATTATGACAATTGGTAGTTTTGTCATTTCATATGTATCTATTCTATTCATCGTCAATATAAAAGATAGTATCTTTTATAATATTTATGAACAAATATAGATAATGAAACAATTTTACATTCGAAAATACAATTCTACATTTAGAACGCCCCGATAGACCAACATCAAAACTCGTGTAATTATTGGAAAGTTCAAAAATTTATATGGTTTAATTAACTTTTTACTGTTGAAAACGAGAACATAAATGAAAATGATCTCTACATTGAATACATCTAACAGCAACATGTCGATAATTCGATTACATTTTTTTCTCCTACTGGCAATTAACGTAGCTTTCTACCCAACTCTCAAGCTTTACGGCTGTCAGCTATTTATTTGACATTTCATTCAATTTGTGGAAAATTCTAATTTATCTAAAGACGCGATTTCAGTTCTGTAGTTCAACTATAACCTCTGCTCAGTAGCTAATATTGAACATTCCGATTACCAAATGAACTTGACCTAAGCGTCATTTAGTGTCACGATTGTAGCGATTTGTTTAAATGAATAAACTTTTGTACCATATTTATACGTGTACAGGTAAATACAAAAGTGAGACTTTGATTTGTGAACTATATCTGAAATTACTTACGTAAAATTTTTATTTTGTAATTTTCGTGATTTAATATTACTTATATGTAATATTATATATGTAAGTATTTGTATACAATTATTAGATAAGTAAATAATAAAATTCAATAATAATTCAAATAATAACTTTTAACTAGGCACTGCGTTAGAAAATACGTTATCGCATAACGTTATTTTTACATTAATTTTAATATAAATATTGAGTTAATTGAAAAATATATATCATTCTGCCGCTACGAGTATTTATATAAAAAAATCGTGTACAGTCAAACACATAAGAAATAAAATTATATATTGTCTAATAGCGTTTTGTTTTCAGAAAGATGAGTACATTTCAATAATTGAAATTGAATTAAAAATACGTAGTTTAATTGCTTATATTTAATCTCCGAGTTTGGTTGAAATCTCATATAACATAGATATTGGTGTATCACAGACATACTCGATTAGACACTTAAGACACTTAAGATCGCCCAACACCAAATAGGTGCACCTAATACAAGTAGCTCTTAAGACTTTTGCCTGAAGTATTATCAAAGAAGAAATTAACTTTTTCGTCTTATCTAATTAATGAATTGAATTTATATTTGTTTCTGAGTAATATTTCGAAGTTTGACCTTACTGACGTGTAGTTTGACGTGAGTGTGACCTTAGATATTAAAGACACTAGTATGACCTACTTGTGTCCTTTATTTTGCTTCAGAAGAAATATATATTTTTATTTGCTATGGACTCTCAAACATTTATAGTGATTTAAAGTTTCTCAGAAAGATAAAATATATTTGATGTTAGTATTTAACAATAATGTAGATAAGGTATAAAAGAAAATACAATCAGAATCAAAATTTCCCTTTAGAATATTTGTAAATAATATTTATTTTAAAAATTAAATTATTTTTTAATATTGAATTAAATCTGATCAAAACCAAAATCAACATCAAAAAATATTAATCACTTAATCAAATATAAAATTTAAGGACACAAACAGCTTAAGAGTTATATAACCTAGGCGGACAAGTACAAATAAAAAAATTACTCTACACCTCTACACTCGGAAATTGGAAGAGCCTTCTATAGAAGAACAGGCAAGATTTTTTTTCTTCTCTTTTCAGGATCATAAAATAATACAATTACATCTATTTACATATGTTGATATATAAGCTGACAATAAGCATATTGGATACATGTACATATGTTCTAGAACTTGTGATACGCACACTTCTTTTAAAATTCACTTTAGGTCGAATATCATTATCACAAGTTAGTCAGGAAAGAGATAATAGTTTAAATCAACATGCTCACAATATTGTATCCGGAGTTAATTTTACAAATAAATGGAAAGTTTTATGAGTTATTTGTCCGGGGATTAAATACGCTGCGGTTGTGGCGGCAGCATATAATTGGATGCTTGATTCACTTTTTGTTTCAATAGTTTAAGCAAATAAGCAATTTGGTTCATTAAAATTTGAAATAGGACATAATTTCCTATTAACATTTATAACTGTGAAATCCATGTCAATCCGTAAACCAATCACCATCGTCTCTTGGTGATAACTGAAATCGCTCTATATTCAGATGCAATCTCTTCTGCACTGCACTAATAAGAAAGTATAGTAATATTTTCGACAGCCGTGCTCTGGTCAAATCTGACAGTGATTATCATGACTTCTGTAATGTTAAGGAGTAAATTTCAAACCCGAGTATTTCCGATTACTAACAAGCAGTAGAACATAATGGTGAGATGCTGTGGGGAAGCCCAACGGAAAAGACATTCGGTTTGGGGTTGGAACCGTTGACTTCTATGTATGTACATACATATATGTATGTGACTATATTGGTTTGCCTTTAAAAATGAAAAAAATATAGTATGTCTGCCCATATAATGCTGATGTCATTGTGATTGTGTTTTATCTGGTGCAGTCTCCATTGTGATTGTTCCAGAGGCAATTAGCTGTGAATGGTGATGAGTCATGACAATCAGCTGAGCGGAATGCGACACTAGTTGGCTTTATAAATACAGTGCTCCAATTTAAAATGAGTCGATGTCGTATTGATTGAATCATTTATCTGACAATCAAACTTTGTTGATAAAGAATCCATGGATATAATAGTAAAGATAGGTCGGTTTAGCTAGTACTTACGAAATAAATAAACTATGATGTTTGCACAAATTCAAAAAATGAATGTAATAGCCCTGCTAAAATTTATACGCGCAATATTTTGTAAGTACGAGGGGTGATAGTAAGTACGATACGAAGTAATGAGAATAGGTATATTAAAATAACTATATACTTAAAAATTAAATTTATTTTTCTACATAATCTCCTAACAGTTCGATACACTTAGTCCCATTGCTTTTCTAAACCAACAATACCTTAAAAAAAAAATTCATTATCTTAACTCTCCCAAAATGCCTCTACAGCGGCCATCACTGCGTCATTATCTTCAAATTTCTTACCCCGGAGGTGTTCCTTGAGCCGAAGAAGCAAATAAAAGTCGCTGGGGGCTAGATCTGGAGAATAGGGTGGGTGCTTCACCAGCTGGAAGCCGGCTTCTTGAATGGCAGCCATTGCAACTTCAGTTTTGTGTGCAGGTGCATTGTCTTGATGAAACAGCACTTTTGCGCGCAGTTTACCCCGTCTTTTTTCCTTGATGGCCTCTCGCAATCTTTTAATTTGTTCAGCATAGTAGGAGCCTGTTATTGTAGCTCCCTTATCAAGGTATTCAACCATAATTATTCCCTCAGCATCCCAGAAAACAGATGCCATAACCTTGCCAGCAGAGCTTGAAACTTTGAATTTCTTTGGTGTCGGTGAGGATGGCCTTTTCCATGTCATTGACTGTTGTTTTGTTTCGGGATTGAAATGATGAATCCACGTTTCATCCATAGTCACAAATAGAGCCAAAAAATTTTCTTGATCAGCCTGGAACATTTCAAGATTGGTCCTTGAAGTGTCAAGTCGTTTTTTCTTTTGTTCGTCGGTTAACATTCTCGGGACCCAACGCGCGGAGACCTTTCTCATGTTCCATCCATCCACTACTTACTCTTTCACGCAAAACTACTAAATGAAATTTAATGAAACTTAACAATAATATAGCTTATACATCAGAACCACACAGTCTACAATTTATAAAGATATACGGCACGCTAGTAATAATCAACTCGAAATACTAAAATTGGGCAGATGAAGATGCCAACTATTATACATATATGAGGATATTTATCTTCAGCAGAAATTAAACGTCGCTACCGAGACGCAGAAGATATCTATGTTAATTAGATTAGGTTATTGAGGCCTGAAACAAACACTCAGACTACGAGTTGGCCTACTTCACCTAGATACGTAGATGTGAGTCTTTGCATGTGGATTGAGGTTTTTTAAGGAACTTAGGAGCGGTGTATAAACGTAAAGAAGATATATACGTCTTAATTATGTTTATTGTATTTAAAAGCAACTCAATTACACCAGAAGATGTCAAATCTTTGACAGAAGCAAAAAAAAAACCACGCGTGGTAATGAAGAATTGTGCAATAATTCATTTGTGTCCTCGAAGAGATCGGGCATCGAAAATAATTGCCTTAAATATAGTATATAGAACATATATGTAATCTATATTTTAAATATATACAAAGATATTTTTACTGTTATACTGTATATTATTATCACAACCTTTAGCATAAAAATGTGTAATCCTAATGTTAAAAATAATGTGTCATTATCATCTACTTTCGGGTTTTATTTACAGTTTAATAATAGACAATAATACATAAATGACACGTGAACAAGAAAAAGAGTTCTAGAGTTAAAAATTAGATTAGAGTTAAACATTTTACTGCAATTGCTAGCTTAATCTTTCTTCGTACTTCGCAAATCGAGAACTTTATACGGCAACTCTCCGAATGGGATTGAAAGAACTTTGTCAAGTTCAACCGCACGTAGACATAACTATGTGTGTTTACCGCGGAGAAGAACCGATTTAACGTAGTCCCTCAGTTTCAGAGTGTCACTTTTGGTATATTCGATTTTATTTTTTTTAGTCTGAAAATTTCGACTTATGTGTAGTTTGGGACTCATTTATAAGACAAAGCCAAATGAGGCTTCTGCATCGCTCCCTCTCATGAGGAGAGTCGTTTTCATTCCGAGCAGTTCCGAATTTAGTTGGTAGGCTATGCTGTTAGGGTCGAGCCAGCTGAGATGTAGATCAACATTATCTCCACGGCACGTTGCTGCAGGGGTATAACGTATCCAACGTTTCGTGCTCCTTGTGAGGATTCTCAGCCTGTTTTTCCTGAGAGTAAAAAATCTAATGGGCGAAAACTGGGTACTCTGAACAAAGCGAAAAAGTGCTTTAGTCGTAGCCAACATCTGATGAGATATAAGGGGCATTTCGCTGCTTATGGTGCATGTGCCAGAAATCTTACATCAAATTCTAGTCTATTGTCTGTCTCCCTAAAAGGCGTATATTTTGTCGACGTTGGTAATCGCATTATCACGGCAGCAAAAATATCCTTGGAGTAACAGAAATACTGATTCTTTTTGGGTTTATTGTAGAGTCTTTAATGGAGGGTGCTAAAAGAAAATTATATTTGACGGTACCTACATCAGAGTTCGGTTTTAGCATTAATATGTTCCAAGCACGTGTATACTCTGAAATGTGCTCTCAAGACGCTCTCAAGCTCTGAGGCTTAAAAAGATCATTTGTCTCCAGACTTTGAATAATTTCATAAACATTGTTTATCTAACCAGCAGTAAAAAACGAATATAATATAACATAAATATTTCTCCTACCTTCAGACCCGTGCGTCATCTCACCACCGTCCAGCAGCATTCAACCCAATACGAAACTTTGCTCTACCGCAACAATCCACCTCGAATTGCGGTACCACCACACATGACCCCGGAGCTAAGCCAAATATTTTATTAAAGGCGACTGTTAATACGAGGGCTGGAGAAAAGTTGATATATTAATTAACTCTTGAATAAGTTCGTCAGGGCGAAGAGTCACTTTGTTACGCATGCGTGCTGGATCGGTGTGAAGTTACGCCCTTACGTAGTTTGAGCGCGCCTTTCGTGGAGCGCGCTAGTCCGCGCGGGCTCTGTGCGTGAAAAGTACGATTGTACTTTTACACCGATGAACAAAACTAAATGAATAATGACTCCGAGGTCCGATCTCTGTGGCGACCTTGGTTTTGTGTTTGTGTTAGTGAGTGTGCCGGAAGATGATCGAGGGGAACTTATCCCAGTTTACGGTAAGTGCGAACTCGTGACATGTTAAGTGTTTTATCGTTTTTTAAGCCGGCGTCGAGACGTCGCGTCGTTGCATACTTGTAAATTTTTTCTCCTCATTATTAATGTGTACGTTGTCGCTCGTTATGTTATATTTTATTCAAATTTGTGTTATTTTTTTCGTGTATCGTGTACGCATCGCAAGATCGTGTTATTTTAAGATCACGTCGAAGTGTTAATTTTAAGATCTTCAAATATTTAAAAACTTATTTAGTGGCTAAATTTCATTATAACGAAATTTTAGTGTTTCGTCGTGAATCTCTGGGGTCATTTAGTCGTAAATATAAGACTATCTCGTATTATACGATTAGTTTATTTTTGATCAGTTATTGCATAATTCATCTTTCAAAATCATGACGATGTCTTTTATGGATCTATTTGTTAAAGGTAGAGTAGATTTAAATTTGTTAATATGTTAGAAACTGCGATTGTAATGAAGCATACGTATTTCGTGACGTCTTATAATCCACTTTCTCACACATTATCAAATAAGCCACTAAATACATATTCACAACTGTAATCAATAAATGAAACATTATCTTATTCATTAATATATCAGTATTCAGTATCCTTAACTTTCTATTATAGATGCCATTAAGAGGTTTCTCTGTGAAGCTGTAATTCTCTACGTATTGTGATTAATTCAACCATAAATTAAGTAGGAATTGTAAGACCTATTATCACGAAAGACAATATAGATAGGCTCACATTGAGATCTTGGGATCGAAGAATGGTCTACCCCTTAATTAATATTTAAGGAGAAAAACGGCCTTGGTAAAATGATTGGAATAATGAAATGAAAATTTAATTAAATATTGTTTATTTCGAAGGGGCTGAAGCTCTATACATATTCAATTAGGTAATTAAAAAGTTTAATAAATATTCTTTGAGTTTACGGAATGGTTGCCGTGTTCAGATTATTTTTTTATGGAACTTTGTCAACTTTATTTTTTAAAAAAGACACTTCTAAGGTTTTTGTATAATTAACTATGAAGTACGTTCAAAGTTTACGTGAATGAATTTATTTGATACCAAATAAAATTAGATTCGTTCCCAATCATAAGAAATATGAAAGAAATTGTTAATGAATCAAAATATATGTACGTGTATAAACTTGTTAATCACCTAATTGAGTTTTTCAAAGTCCTTTTTGTTATACTAACAAAATATTATTCTTTTCTTAATATATATTGGTAATTATATAATATACTAGCTTTTGCCCGCGACTTCGTCGCGTGGAATAGTGACTTCCGGCAGATTTTTGGTTTTCCCACATAGTTCCCGTTCTTGCGGGATTTTCGGAATGGTCGAGTTTCCGCAGACAAATTATTTCGACCAAATTTGGTACCATAAAAACGGTCATTGTGACTAAACCTTAAAAGATAGACATATGCCGTCGCGGACTTTTTTTTAGATCATGTATAGAGGAATAATTCTTTCATACATATTTTTTGTGTATCTTGAACCGTTTTTCGCAGCGCACGCAAAGAAAGCCTTCAAAAATGAATAATTTTCCCCGTTTTTTACACATTTACCGCTCTGTCTTTGCTCCTATTGGTCATAGCGTAATGTTATTTAGCCTATAGCCTTCCTCGATAAATGGACTATCCAACAAAAAAAGAATTATTCAAATCGCACTAGTAGTTTCGGAGATTAGCGCGTTCAAACAAACAAACAAACAAACTCTTCAGCTTTATTATATTAGTATAGATTTAATGTTTGTTTCTAAAGTAAATACATTGATATGTATCATGGCGAATATGTTTGGAATCAAAATAAACATTTATTTTATGTGAGGAATAAGTAAAAAGACACGTATCGTCCAAATAAATGAGTAACATAACAAACTTCCTGTCGAATGGTTACTTTGCATCCTTCAATTTGTTCCGGCAACCCTCGGTGCCTTCGTGCCCGGAGTGACATGGAAATGGCAGAAAAGAAATTGATATTGACCTACTTTTTTAATTAATACACCAAATACCCAAGAAAATAAGCAAAAGCGAACTTCAATGTGTAAGCCTGTCGGAGTTTGCAGAAGTACCTTCTCAAGCCATATTCAGGAAACTTTTCCAGGTACGGCGTTCGATTACAGAACATTCACTGAATTACGGATAAAATGTTTAAGTTTCATTTACATTCTGAAACAATATTTTATAAAAGCATTGACATGATTAAAATAAAAGTCGTAGATGAAGCTATAATAAAATCTATAACAGGTTCGTTTTAAAATATAAGAAATAACTCTTGTAAAAACCAGATATTTTTTTGTTTTCTTATGGTAATTGTACAACATTACACACATGGTAATTGTACATTAGTAATACTAGTAAAAATAGCGACAAGATGTTTGAAAAGAGGAAAGACTTTAGGAAATGATAATATCATTTTTTTCTGATTTGTTATAAAAAAATATAATTTATTTGTTTTATTATTATTAATAATAATAAAATGTTTGGTAATAATAAAACTTAAATACCTACATGTTTTTTTGAAGTTTTATGTCTAAGTGACTGATTTTTAACCAGCAATTAAAATCTTGATTCACTAAAAAGCTGATGGCTTAAAGACCAACTCTCATTTTCAATGTTTTAAAAATACCTTTTACTTATTTCTGTTGCGATACTGACTGTCGTTTCCATGAAAACACCCTACAAAAGTTTTAAATTAGCATGATGCTTGAGCTTATATCGCTTTTTAATTGTGTGAACCATATGACTTTAAATCATTTCACCCGGTTTTATTTCTGATTAAGGCTGACACTTGAATCAATTTACTTACAATTAGTTCTAACATCGCATGTGTATGAATCTATTTGCTTTATTCTAAAAAAAACTACATTTAGTGCATATTGGTCTAAGTGACAGAAAGTTCAAAAAATAATACAATTTAATTAACCAAAACAAATTAGAAAGCTGTGGTACACACAATTGCATTACTGTATTGATTATTATCATAATACACCCAGGAGTGAACTTTTTTCGGAAAAAACAAACTTTAAACTGCTCTCCTGAATATTTCGCAAAATGGCGCTTGAATCAAATAGCCTTGGAACTGTCGATATAATATGTACAACTATAAGCTATGCTATTAAAAATAGCGATGACATGTTTGAAAAGAGGAAAGACTTCAGTAAATTATATAATAACTAAAACAAATATTAAAAGAAGGTTGCATAGGTTTGCTCAGCAACTTATCTGTACTATTTATTAAGCCTTTGTTGGAAAACTGTTGCAGATCCGTGATTTCACCATTGTATAAGGATAAAGGAACAAAGCTATAATGTCAAAGTTACTGCGGCATTAGTTTACTCAGCATTGTTAGACTAATGTAAGCGAAGGTTCTGATTAAAACAATACTAACAAAACTAATGAGAAAATTGGGATTTACGAGAAGGTTTTATGAATAGAAAGAACTGTTTTCGTTGCGACATATATTTAAAAATTGTCAAATATGTCGAAATCGTTGTGTATGTATTAGAATGTTAGGTACCTAGTAAGTTTGCAATAATTGTAATTTTTGTCTGCGTCAAATACATACATACATACATACACTCACGCCTTTTTCCCACGGGGGTAGGCAGAGATTACGTCTTTCCACTTGCTACGGTCTTTACATATCTCTTTCGCTTCATCTACTTTCATAACATTCCTCATACATGCTCGACGATTGCGGGTACTTCTGACCTGGCCTTTTTTGAGGACACTTTCGATTTGTTCGAAATATGTTCGCCTAGGTCTTCCTCGTCCCGTATCTCCACTCACTCCAGCTTCATAAATCATTTTGGTCAGTCTACTTTCATCCATCCGTTCCACATGCCCAAACCATCCAAGCATCCCTTTCTCTATTCTTGTCACGATATCCTCTTTCAAACCACATTTCTCTACAAATACAGATACAGTTACAAATACAGTTCTTTGTTATTAGCTAGGTTGACTGGTAGAGAATGCCTTGTTGCATTAAGTCCACCATTTGCACTTTATTTATATGTATATTATGCAATACATATTAAAATAATTAAATTAAATCGTTCGTGGGAACAACCAAAAAGTTAATAAGTGCGACTAAGTGAGGTAGAATGAATTGTGGCGAACATTATCTTTGTATGGAGTGCAATAGCATATTGTCTTCACATACATATGTATCAGACAAGGATATACGAGTATATAGTATAGTAGATAAGGATGTAGTAATATATTCATTATTTATTGTATTAAATAAATAAAGAATTGTGTAAGGGGATTGAGAATGAATAAATTAACTGTCAAGTGCCTCCTATATGCTGACAATCAGATAATTTTAACATCATCGAATGAGTTGTTACAAGCAACTATATATACTTTATGTATGGCACAAAAGAAAGGCAATAAAAGTAAATGTAAGCAAATTCAAAGTGATGATATTTGAAATTGAGGTAAAATGTTTAACTGAAATCTGGTATTCAATTTGAACGATCAGAAACAAATGTTTAGATAGAATAAGTGAAAAGCTCTGTATATTCTGTACTATCTGGTCCCCGCAACTTCATTTACACAGGATTATTATTTCTAGTAGCTTATATTAGCGTAACGTATATCTTTATAAAGTATAGGGTTTGTGTTATTCTGTATCATTTTTTTTTTAGTTAGGCAAAGGACACAATATATGCTAGTCCGAGCAATCTAGCCTGAATCTGTTAAAGGATTAATATTTCTTTATTAGTCCTCACAGCTAGGTCTAGTTTATAGACTCAATTGCCACAGACAAACATGGCTGACAGAAATAGGTATTGCCAGTTGCATGAGGAATAATAAAAAATAAGGTTAAACGACTACACTTATGATGATCAATTGCGATTTAACTTTTCATTGACATAAGACTATTCTTTTAAACTACTAATTGTGACATTATAATATTTTTGAGGGGGGGTGTGTGGGATTACTGATCTTTGTAGACGACGCTTGGCTAGACTTGGTTGCTTAATTTGCGCCATAGATAATGGTGTTAGGATCATGATAAGCGGTCCACACTATAGAACTCTACAGAACTGTCAATGTCAAAGTAACAATTCGACGAAAACATAACCAATGCGAGATACAATTGTAAAAGTGATTTTAATCAATATGAATAAAAAAGTGTCTTTAATAGCACTTAAAATCAGTGAGAAAAAAAAGTGTTACAATTCTGATGCTATATTTTTGTAAGGTTTCACTAATAACCATTCAGTAGTTTTTACGTAAAAGAGAACAAACATCTTTCGGTTCATAACATTAGTAGGGTTTTGAAGTTTCAAGAGATAGTAAGTAATAAATAAATAATAAATAAAATTAAATGTTTGTTACACTTACACCAATTAGCCTAGCCCAAACTAAGCTCTGTAAGGCTTGTGCTATGGGATCTAGGGTAACGGATAGACATACATATATTATACATATATAAAATAATTTTTATTGAAATATATATCAACAACCATGACTAAGGTACAAATGCTCGCATTCATCACACAAACATCTGCCCCCACCGGGATTCGAACCCGGGACCTCAGAGATGGCGACACCTTGAAACCGGTGTACTATCCACTCGACTATGGAGGTCGTCAAAAGTAAGTATGCGTCTCATATTGATGACCAAGAAATTTAGGCATCAACCCTAGAAAATTTAAATCCAAATCGCAAAAATTTATGCGGTTTATTTATATTTAAGCCTTGTAAAGTACTATACATCAAAGAGGTTTGATTACAAGACCATATGGTAAGCTCTAATAATGAGCCGAGTTCGCGACAGAGTAATTACATTACCCACAAAACTTTCAGGCCTGAGGCTTTGTTACCGACTCCCTAACCCCTGTCTATTTCGTTAGTTTATTCTTTTAAGTGGTGGCGACACTCGCAACTTTTTCAACTCCCATTACCTTGAATGAGAATCTTGCTAATGGCAACACATCTGCGACTGGTCTGAAGTCAAATTCATATACAGTTGCGGTGAACTAACAACTAATTAAGGACACCTTTCAAATTTATCGAATGTTGCATTATATTTTTATTTTCCCTTAATATTTGCGGTTAAAATATGAATTGGTTTTATAAGGAAATTTTGAAGAATTTCGCTCATTTCTTATTTTTCTTAGTTTATTATATACTAGCGACCCGCCCCGGCTTCGCACGGGTGCAGTGAAAAAATGGTTATGGTGGGTTATCCCTAAGAGATAGACATATACCATCGCGGACTTTTTTGTGGATTTTTGTAAGTTGTACAATACTGTAGTACATTATTTTGGTCTATCTCGTAGGGTTCAGCCAGCGTTTGCAATATAAGCGCAAAAAAACGTGCTTATTTACGACATCACATTAGAAACCTTTAAATTTATCAGTGTTTCTCTACTATATTATGCATTTATTATACATACAAACGTTTCTTAAGAATCACTCTATCTATTAAAAAAAAAACCGCGTCAAAATCCGTTGCGTAGTTTTAAAGATCTAAGCATACATACGGACATACAGCGAAAGCGACTTTGTTTTATACTATGTATTGATTTAAAAAAAACTTTGTTTATTTTTACATACATGTCAATAGTCATATAACTTTAAAGGAATGAAAATTTGTTATCACGAAGTTATAGTCAATAATAACATAACATAACCCTTTATTGTATACATAAAATACACACACACAAAAAAAAAAGAAAAGAAAATAACAAATGTACAAAAGGCGGCCTTATTGCTAAACAGCAATCTCTTCTAGGCAACCTAGGACCAGAGAAGTATTAAATGGAGATTTAAATATAGGATGGGTACAGTAATTGGACAGGACAATGGGTTATAACTAGTTTAAGTTAAGAAATCTTTGACAGGAAGTGAACACGGACTTCATTCTTAAAGGACTCCAGCGTTCGCGCTCCCCTAATACCCTCCGGGAGAGAGTTCCACAACCGGACGGCATAAGCCGAAAAAGAATATGAAAAATAGTCGGTACTTCGGGGCGGTATATCCAGAGTCAGATCAAAATTAGAACGCAAGGCACGACATGACGAATGGGATCGAAAAGAGAAAAAATATGTACACAATTCTTCTCTCCTTAGCATTTTTTTAATTTCTGAGATTCAATTGTAATCAAAACTTGCACTTTAGTACGAGTATTATAAAGAAATGCAAAATAAATATTAAATATGGTGTTTAAATTAAAAGAACAGTAACTTCATACTTATAGATCTATTATAAAAAGTATTTGTTATTTAATTCGTCTAAATAATGCCAGCTATTAACGTGTCCGTTTTTAAAAATAATCATATCCCATTTATTAAATAAGTAATGATAAGGGCTGACATTTAAATAGGGATATTAAGAATTTGTATTCGGTTTAAAAAAATAAATAAAAACACATATGTAATTAAGTTGGTTCATTTTCATAGTTCGGCTATCTAGTTTTATTTATTCTATGACGAAAAAATATTTTTCACGAATATTTGACAAATTGGTGTTTCGAGTTAACAAGTTAATTATACATTACAGTCCCTAATTAAATGTTTATCTACTGAATAATTTAAAATAAATACATATTTTTAAAAGCTTAAGATTTAATTTTTTTTATGTTTTACGAGCTGGTGCGCGCGATTTCATCTGTGCAGGATTAGTATTTCATGTAGCTTATATTAACATATATTAGAGTACATCTTTATAAATTATAGTTTATGTGTTATTCTTATATAAGCTATAATATTGTTCATTTTGTAGTTGGTTTCATTAAAATCTATTTAGTAGTTTTGATGTGAAAGAGCAACAAACATTTATCCATACTCACAAACTTTCACATTTATAATATCAGTGAGTTATTGTAATTTATACTGCTTTAAAGGTGATGACGTTTTAATAATTCTATGAGGTTTTGTGTATGTAAAATATATGAAATTGCTTTCGTGTTCCTATTTAGTTGAACATGACTTTATATTTCTATTTTAGTTATTATTTGTGATATTTTTCTAATCTCCGATAATACTCGTACTTCCTCTGACAGTAGTAGGCGCCTCTTGTTAAGACCCGAGCGTACATGCTACACACAAAGTGAAATAATGAAATGTTCTAGTACTTAATTCTGGAAAATGTTAATTTTACTCTGGACATTAAAAGAGAGACATTTATACAAAGTTTTCTTAGAACAGATTTCATCTGCTAGCTTCCAATTTTTTACGAAAACAGACGAGTTATGTTTAGATATTCTGGAAAGTTCGATATAGCATTGATACTTATGCCTATTAGGTATTCAACAGAAAGAAAATTTTCATTACAGTCATCTTTATTATAGAGTTGAAAATCATCAACCTACATGTAACGTCAATCTTGAGATAGATCTTAAGATACTTTAGTATTTTTATTTACCATAATACTATGAATGTGTTAGTATGATATATATGGAAGATATATAGTTAAGTTTTTACATATATAAATATACTGATATTAGCTAGCTATAATTCTAATTGGGAGTAGTATTTTAATTGGGACTTTCAAATAGAAATTAACGTAATTTTAATTAATATTATCCAATAACGATTTCTACCATTTACCATACCAGTTACAACGATTATTATAAATCGACTACACAAAGAATAATAATGAATGAAACAGAAGCCAAATATTTGAAAGAAATGACTATTTATTACTGGAACAATCAGGTGCTCCTTGTTGTTCCAACGACACTTCTTACCCTTCTATCATGACAAATTAACTTTCGAAATATTAAAGGCCACTATTACTCGAACAATAAAAGAACCAACAATATTCTAATGGGTAAAATCGTGGCCTTTTATTATAACCCACAATGGCAAGAACGAATTTGTGCTACAGATGCAACAGAAAACAGGCATGTAACTTTGCAATTAAACAATCCACTATCTACAGTTAAAATAACATGAGTATCTTTCTTTCTTTCTTCACTTTGTGTGTAAAACTCTTTGAAATGTTCAATTTTAATTACTACAATATGAAAGTCATTGTACAATTCAAAAATAATCTATTAAACTATGAAACAAAAAAAAATATTTTATATATCTGGGATAATATATAAGTAATAATAGAATACTATAACAATGTTCTTTTAAAAAGTAAACAAGGACCTTAATGCTTAATTATTAATAAAGTTAGTTCTTAAATATAGAATGCAGTTTTTTCCTGTAAGATATTACTCTAATGGTAAAACTTTGATACAAATTTAATCAATTTCAAAGCATTTTGTTTCATTAAGACTATTCACAAATTAATTCAAATCGTATGTATGTAAATATTAAGTATGAAAATACCGATATTAGAAAATTATTCTATAATTCATACGAGTAATATACCAGACCATAATTTGACAGTTCATTAAATTGAACAATCTTCGAAAGCTTTAAAACACTTTGAATATATTCCACGAATAACTAAATACCTTATTATTATCAAACTTTGTTCTTAATCGTAGAATTGCACAATTTTCCTGTTAGGTATTTTTATAATGGCGAAATTTTATCTAATTCACATTATTATTTACTAATTAGTTCAAAGTAAATTACGATTTTGGGCCGTCGTAAAAACTACACGTTATTAATTATTAACTTTTATTAATGAAATTACAATATAGAAGTATAACTAGGCTTCTTACTAGTGATCAACGATTGATCTGTCTGTTCGCCACCGCGATTGGAGCTCAAAGACACCAGGTGCTGGTCCTCATTATGACATTTACATGGAGTGTTGCTACGTCGGGACTTCTTAGGGGTCTCTGACTAATTGTGTTTGGACTATATAAAATATATATGGGGTAGGGTGCCAATGCACTCGTAACAAGGATGTAAATATTTATAGCAATTTTATAGGTACCAATATACGAAAACCATTGTATAATTGATAAATAAATATTTCTCACACTTACACCAATAAGCTTAGCGCAATTTAAGCTCTGACAGGCTTGTGTTATGGAAACTAGGGTAACGGATAGACATACATATATTATACATATATAAGTATTTTTGATAAAAATATATATTAACAGCCATGACTAAGGTACATATGCTGGCATTCATCACACAAACATCTACCCCCACCGAGATTCGAACCCAGGATCTCAGAGATAGCGACTTGAAACCGGTGTACTAACTACTCAACTACTGACGTTGTCAAAATGCACCAGATTTCAAAGATTTAAAACATCTTAAATCTATCAAGTACGTTATAATACATAGTCACGCTGGATTATTCAACATTAATGTATCAATCTGAATTTGAGATTTGCAATAGGTTAGGTTGGGTGCAAGTTCATGGCCGACCACAGACAGCATCGGATGGCGGTTTGCCGCGACACGACTGGTTTCTATGTATTTCTATGAAATACCTTCTGTTCCATCGCTATCGGGTTGTTTGCGGTCAGCTATTCGTAGTGCGTAGCTTCTACGACACAAATTTCTACAAAGTGTTATTGATTTGCCCTTTCACAAATTTAAATCATGTGTCAAAAATACTCTTATGAAACAAGGTTATTATACTGTTAAGGAATACTTGAATGATAATTGTTATCTTGAGTTTTAGTTATAACATAACAAAACTATTGTTTTTATAAATATAATGTGAACTTGTTTAAACTTGTTGTTAAAGTTGGGTTCAGACTATTTATCTGACATCAGCTTCTAAATGACGACTCGTTAAAAATACAGGGAGAAAATAAAGTTATTTCTATAACAAGGTCACTTGCCGTAGGCTTGTGAATTAATGTAAAAATCCTATTCGAAGAAAAAATATATATTTTGGTTTAATCGCACTAAGTTGATGTATAGAAACTATACAATATGATATGTTATATGCTCTTAAAATATCATATATACATTTATCCGTATATTTACAATGAAAGCAAAGATCATGAAGCCCTTTCGTAGGTACGAATCATGTATTGGAAAATGTCAAAATTTAGGAACAAAATTTTGAATATATACTCGCTCGGAGTGTTGACCTGAAATATACAGAGACTGGGCAACGAGCAACAGTGAAAAATAGACTCACTAATTTCAAATTACACTCGAGCAGTAGCTCAAGAACAAACGCAATCAAATCATAATCTGCGTGCCAGAGAAAAAACAAGAAAACAAAAGACGAAAAATGCGGCTTGCAAAACAAAAGACTGCGAATAATTTTATGAATTCGCATTAATTTTCCGCGATGGAAGCTCATACCTAATTGGCCTTATATTTGCAGTGAAGGGCAAATCGTTCCAATAGCAGTCCATTTTGCAAACATCTTACCCGGCCACTTTTCTGGGATCTGACTGCATTTCGTTTTCTCGTGTAACTATTTGCATAACTTAACGTTCTTCTGTAGTTAACAAAGTTAAATTTGATTTGTGGAACGCAATCTTTGGTAGGTACTTTTAGTTTTCATGTCTGGTGATGAATAGTAGTTTATAGTATAAAACGTCGTTTCGATCTTTACCTATTAACTAGCTTGTGCACGACACTTCGTCTGGGGTTAGTATTTCGAGGAGCTTATATTAGCGTGGCGTATATCTTTATAAATTGTAAACAATGTGTTATTTGATGTATGAGCAATATTATTGTAAATTTTATAGTACATTTGTTATGCAGCTCTAATGTATTAGGACCGCGTTGTCAGCCTTAAATCAACACTGCACACGGCACTACTCTGCACGAGGCGCAGTCTCAGCAAAAGATGACGCAAAACCTACTTGTCTGCCGATAGCCCTCTGTGCAGGGCATGCATGAAGACGGAGGAAACGATTGCGCGTGTGCTACTGGAGTGCACAGGCGTCGCTCAAATCCGGAAAGAAACGGTGGGATCACCCAAAACAATCGAGGAAATCCTGAACAACATGGGGAACTTAATCTGCTTCTGGAGGGAGGTGGGATGGCTGGAATGAGCAACCTCCACCATGTACTCACGCACAATGGTCCATATAGGACTAAGTGCGGAAAACACACCCTCTGGTTGTCAGAGGGTGACCTATGACGATGACCTACTTGTCTTAAATAGATGAATTAACTAAATAATTATAAAATATTAAATTTTACCTATATTACTTTTCTAAGTATATTGTAACTGTTTTAACGTTTTTACTACTGAGTATGTACTGAGTTGGTACCGACCAACCTCGCTAAAAATCGACATTTATCGGCAATATTTCATTTTATGTAATACTTAACTGGAGTAGCTTTCTAATGTATAATACACGGCCACAAACCATTTAACATGCTCTCCAAAACAAGCTGAAGTATTTGAATAACGACTTCAATTCTGTTCGCGGAACAAGAAACCCGCAAGAGTTTTTATGTGAAAACTCGTCTCGCTTATTTGGAACTGTTCTTAACAATACAGAACGAAACTCCAAGATTGTAGCCTGTCCATTAATTATAATTCCTTATACTGTCACGTTCAGGTCTTTGTGAACAGTTCAAGAGCTAATCCATTGCACTAAGAAAGATTTGACACATACAACTATCGCATAAATGTACTACAAATCTTCTTTTTTTTCTATAAATACTTATCTAGAATAGTTGTTCTAGATGAATTCTAGAATAGTTATTCTATATAAATGAAATGTTTTGATTATTCAACTTTTGCATGGCAAAGAAATATGTTTATTACGTATATTATTATGTATTATTATTATGTGTGAAGTAATGTAACCCGTGGAATTCTTAAACTAATAAAGGTGGTGATTAGGATCTTAGAAATATTCCTATTGGTACCTGCCATTGTTTGATTTAAAATGAAAAGTAAAAACAATTTCAAGTCTTTGCATGTATTTAATGAAGTCAAATAAAAGGTAACTGTACTCTGTCTATTCGGTAATCTGGAGATCTTTCTTTAGAAAAGAAGCCGAGAAACTCGGAAGATTACTCTTTTACTCTTATATTATTTGAAACTATGAAATCTGACTCCCTCCTCACGTTCTCTACGCCCATGCTATTCGGACACACTTGAATTGCCTAAGTGCAACACAAACTTCCTGCTCAACTCATTTAGCTTTCGTGCTGCCCAAATGTGGAACCATCTGCCTTCTATAGTTCAACAGAGCCAGTCCGTTCATGCATTTAAACGTAGCCTGAAGCAACATTTTCAGGCGCTAGTTGGCAACTCGTCATAAATGTCACATTGTCATCATCATCTTACGTATATATTTATTTATAGCATTACATGTATGTATATATGTGTATGTATATATATATATATATATGTTCATTTATTGTATTGTATGTATATTCATGGTATATATATATGTTTGTATTATGAATAACAGTTTTGGTTGCTTTGACGTTACTCTATAAGTAACATTCCGTAGACACTCACAGGTTGGCTGGAAGAAATCTCTAATAGAGATAAGTCCACCTTTGTGAACCACATTTTTTTTTACTCTGTTGTAACTAATTATGGCAATAAAGTATATATAAAAATGTCTGGTGGTTCCCGGGAACAATCCCAAATCAAATATACCAAAAGAAATATTTGTTGTATTTCGTAAAGTCAACGCATGCTTTGCCTAATCTAAACTCAATGAATGTATTAAACTGAATAAACTGTTTTACTAACGAAATATATATTTCGTCCAAATCAGTAACATTTTGCGAAACGTACGATGTATAAACATAGAGGAAACTTTGCTAACATAGCTTCACAGCTACAAAGAACAATGTAGAGTTTATAAGTTAAATTGCCTCGTAACCCTGTATTCTATGTAGCATTTGTTAACAACGTCTATTAAGAATTCATTGATTCCCACTAGGGTTATAATTTCCATATTATTCTGTCAATTGGAATCAAAATATTCAAATTAATATGTCGTCCACAAAATTAGAATCATAAATCCCGTAGTACCACCTCGCATTAGAATAGTGTGAACAGAAATAAAAAAAGGTCGCCACGTAGCTTGTTGGGTCTTCCACACGTTACAGCGCTCCATCAAGGATTAGTCGCATTCGTGAATACACGATGGAACTGTATCCGCTTTCTTTTCAAGCTATCCATGATTTTATATCATCCAGTCGCCGCTACGTTTTGGATCTGCGAGACTAAATAAGCAAGCTGGATAGTTGATCTGGTTAGCTTATAAGGAGTAATGTTATTGTAAGGGAAGAAAGAAGAATAATAACGTTTATCTACCATGTTTTGCAAAAATAAAAGTTACAAGTATTATGCTACTTTTTCGAATTGCAGTTACATATTACACCTCTAGACATTAAGATCACGGGTGCTACAGTAACTTACTTAGTAGTAGTTTATCTTCAAAATAATGTCTACCTGATTTTTGTAGCTATAAAATTTATTATTTCAATCTGCAAAACATAGGATTAATTGAGATTGATTTGCTAGCAATACCAAAAAAAAAAAAAAATAACCGTCCTGTACTTCTGATGACAATTACTTAATGTACTTAATGCTGGTATGTGGTATATGGGGATTCGCAGTAAATTTATAATGTTCAGATCCACAGATACGTTTCTAACTTGTGACATAATGTGTAGTCACGGAACCCAGCACTATCACAGCCTGTTAGCCTTCAAAGATAAAATTGTGAACACTGCTGTTTTGCGAGAGAAATGGCTTCTTTTTTCTTTTTACAATGAAATAAAATTGAAAATAATGTAAATAACAATGATTTTAAGGAAAATGCCATTTTAACATTTATTAATTTTATTTATAATGTCCAAAGTGAATTAACTTTGCAAGTGAACACAGTAGATGTATTGATAATAGTATTTCTCCATAAATACATAATAGTTACGACGAAAATAGTAAGGATAGTAGTGAGATAAGACCCAGGTGTGTTTGCTTAGGACCTGAATACACAAGGGTACGTTAGAAGCATTAGCGTTTTCGCCTTAGTTTTTTCCAACAACCTCTTCTAGTTGACGCCGGTCGCTTTGCTTGTTATTCCTAAAAACCCGTAGCAAAGCTTGGATTCAGGAATAGTTAACTTCAATAATCCATTATTTATTTGCAACATGTAATTTTCTTTTGAAAACTCCAAGTGATAGAAAATTTTAAGTAAATTAGGTCACTTTGAAATATATTTATAAACTGTAAATATAAGTTTAAACGCTTGTTGAAATATAAGTTTAACTGTAAATGTGTATTGACGACATGTAGGCTTATGTTAAATTAAAATTGCTTTTACCTTTAAATACTTATAAGTTATTTTTGTGAGGGATCTATGCTGAAGCAGCAGATTTTTTTTTTTTTTTTTTATATAATAGCAGGCAAACGAGCCAACGGGGTCACCTGATGGTAAGTGATCACCGCCGCCCATAGCACAAACAACACCAGAGGTATCATCAGCGCGTTGCCGGCCTTTCAAAAATGTATACGCTCTTTTTTTGAAGCTTCCCATGTCGTAACTGTTCGGAAATACCGCGGCCGAAAGTTGGTTCCATAACTTTGTCGTTCGCGGGAAAAACGTACGCGAAAACCGCACTGTGGAGGACAGCCAACCATTAAGATGGTGGGGATGGAAAGCAAGTCCCCTCCGTGACGCACGATACAGGAAATCGGTCGGCGGCAGTATCCCAAACAACTCTCAGAGCACTCCCCATGGTATATGCGGTAGAGAACACAAAGAGACGCGACATCTCTCCGCAGCGCCAATGAGTCCATACGACCACAGAGCACCGGGTCGTCGACAATTCGAACCGCTCTACGCTGGATACGGTCAAATGGAAGGAGCTGGTACTGAGGAGCACCGGCCCAGAGGTGAGAGCAGTATTCCATATGTGGCCTGACCTGTGCCTTGTAAAGTTGTAGGCGGTGGGTCGGCGTGAAATACTGTCTCGCCCTGCTTAGCACTCCCAGCTTTTTTGAGGCTAATTTAGCCTTGCCTTCCAGATGACAGCGAAATTGAACATCGCTCGATATGTCGACGCCCAGGATACCGATGGTTGACCCGGCATCAAGGGAAGCGCCTTCAAAGTTTATGGTTGCGACAAAAGGAGATTTCTTAGCGGTAAACGCGCAAACTTGTGTCTTAGAGGCGTTAAACTGGACTAGATTTAGTCGGCTCCAATTCGAGACATGGCTGAGTATGTCATCGATAACAGACACAAGCTTGTTTCGGTTCTCAATGACGTTCTGATGTGGAATATTTGCACTTCCGTGATATAGTGCGTCTCCAGTGCTATCGTCTGCATAGCAATGGATACCGCAATTATGCAGTAAATCATTGATATGCAGAAGAAACAAAGTGGGAGACAGCACGCATCGCTGCGGGACACCAGCGTTCACAGGCTGGAGTTCCGAGCATGAGCCATCAACTACGACTCTAATGCTACGCCCAGAAAGAAAACAGGTGACCCACGTGCAGAATTTCCCAGATAGTCCGTACTCTGGAAGTTTGCTAAGTAGAGCCCTATGCCACACTCGATCGAAGGCTTTCGCTATGTCCAGACCGACCGCAAGAGCTTCCCCCTTCCTCTCCACAGCTTCCGCCCAACGATGCGTAAGGTACACTAAAAGGTCACCAGCTGATCGCCTACTACGGAAACCGTATTGTCGGTCACTGATCAGCTGGTTTTCCTCCAGGTACGCTAGGAGCTGGCGGTTTGTGATATATTCCATTACTTTAGAGAGGATAGAGGTGATAGCTATTGGCCTATAATTGGACGGGTCGGAGCGTTCACCTTTTTTAGGTATCGGGTGTACTAGGGCTGTCTTCCAGGACTTCGGGACGACGCCAGTGGCGTAGGAGAGCCGAAAAAGGCGCGTGAGTACCGGTGCCAACTCAGGAGCGCAAACCTTTAGCACGATTGGTGGAATGCCGTCCGGCCCACTCGACTTATGGATGTCAAGGGAAAACAGTGCCTTCCGAACGGAACTTTGAAAGAACCGGACATCAGGCATTGAACTCGCACAAGGCGGTAGAGTAGGTGGTGATATTCCCATGTCATCCAGTGTCGAATTTGATGCAAAAAGATTACCAAGAAGTTCGCCTTTTTCCTTTGCAGTGTGGGCCAGAGAGTCATTATTTTTGTGCAAGGGTGGAATTGATGAGCGACCGAAGTTCCCTAGGACGGCTTTGGCAAGAGACCAGAATGAACGTGTACCAGACGGTAGGCGCACTAGTCTCTCGCCAATTCGCCCTATAAACGATGACTTTGCCTTGGCGATGCTCCTCTTGAAAGATCTCGCAGCGAAATTGTACTTCTTTTTATGGAATTTGGCGTTTGGATCGTCAGACGCCGCCATTCCCGCCCAGGTTCGATAACACTCCTGTTTTCGACGAGCTGCCGACTTGCAGGAATGACCGAACCAGGGTTGAGAACTACCGCCGATGGGAATCACAGAGTTTGGAATAAAAAGTTCCATTCCCTGAAGAATCACATCGGCGACAGATTCGGCAGTATCGTCCGTATCCTCCCGCGAGAAGCAAATTCGCTGCCATGGGTAGGATGCAAAGAAGCACCGCATTCCATCCCAATCTGCTGACTTGTAATGCCAGACCCGACGGGTAGCCACTGGCTGGGAGCTCATAGACTTGTTGAGAGGCACAGTGCTATGGATTAGGCAATGGTCCGAGGAGCCAAGAGGTGCATCAACAGAGACTATGTAACCGTCCGGGTGTGAAGTCAGCATAAGATCCAGTAAGGAGGGCGTATGGTCGTCTATGTCTGGAATTCGCGTGGGCGAGGCGACTAATTGAGACAGACCGTAAGCCAAAGCAAAGTCATGAACAGATTTTCCCATGTAGTCTGTGTTACGAGACTTGAGCCACTCGGTGTGATGGGCGTTGAAGTCACCCAACAACACGACTTCGGCTGAGGGAGTCTGTTTGAGTAGGGAATCGATCGCAGTTTGGCAGCACTCTATGAGTCGGTCCGATTCGGCGTTACCGCTGTGAGATCTGTACACGCACGCGTAAATGCGCGGGTGGTCGTCGCATTCTACGCGGAGCCATAAGGTGGACAGATCCCTGGCTTCAAAGTTTTTGAGGCGACGGACGCACATATCTTCCCTGACATAAGCACATACACCGGCTCGCGGGACGAATGAATGTTCCAGGGTGTAGCCGGGGTAGCGCAGATATGCGATGTCGAGGGGTTGGGATATTTGCGTCTCTGTGAGAAAAAATAAGACCGGCTTTTCCGTTTCGAGATGGTGGTGAACGGAATTCAGGTTGGTATGTATACCCCTGATGTTGCAAAAATCCACGTGGAGCGTGGATTGGGTATGGTTCGCCGCCTTTTTCCCCTGCCTCTTTTGAGCGGTATGTTGCCCTCCCCAGAATACGCAGGGCAGCCTGAGCTAAATAGCTCAGGGGGGGATTCTCCAACTACGGAGGAGTTGGTACCCCCCTGGGGTAAAAAACTATTCACTTCCGCTGCCATGATTGGTGAAAAGGAGGAGGGGTGTGTAGTGGGCTCCGGGACTCTCACTCACTGGGCGAAACACAGCAATGTCAAGCATTGCTGTTTCACGCCGTCTTCTGTGAGAGGGTGGTATTCACACCCGTCGAGCCTGCCCATTCGTGCTGTAATTGGGATCACAGCAAGGCTCTACCACCATAAATTGTTGTTGCTCGTTTAGCACAACCCAGGGGTCACTTGTAGGGTGTCGAGAGTAAGACCTACGGAAGCGAGCAACGCCAACCCCCAAAAGCAAAGCAGATGGCTATGTTTAGCTTTACCATGTATTTGTGGACGACGCACGAACGGAAGGTCCGACACCTTGCTTGCTATCGAACCCGGCGCCGTTACGGTTGGGTCAAAAAGAGTCAACACAGCTTGACGCTCAAGATCGCCGTGTAGTGAAGGAATTGCTTATGAGGCGTTTTGACGACGGCGAAGAAATTTTTGTCATTGAAAAATCATGTCTGCCCGCGCTTCAAACTCGACACACTCCTTCTAATCTGGCGCTCTAAATACTCGATAAATACCGACGATTTATGTTGACCATAAAAGTTGCAATAGAACTGAGGCTTCTATGTTAAAAGGTCAACGTCTTCCTACTTAAAATTTTGAGAGAGTAATACCTCAATCTTGGGTTGGAGTTTCATCTTGCATTTCGGATAAAGTGGTTACGATAGATAATTATTATCTGATAGATAAATGCTATCTTTTATGCTCATACACTTTCCAAAAGTTTATTATTTCATGAACTCTATTGCCAAAGCATAAGCTACCAAATGTTACTTCACAATACATATATACACATATACTCTTTCATATGGGGGTATGTCCTACTTGCTACGATTCAAACATACTTCCCAAGCTTCCTCAACTTTCGTTATTACTTTCATGCATGCTCGTCGGTTACGGGTACTCTTGAACTGACGTTTCTTGCGTATTCCTATCCTATCATTATCCTATCTGCAGTATTCCGATCCTATCCTATTCATTTCAATTCATCTAGATTGTCCCCTACCAACTGGTCCATTCATATTTGTCTTATAAATTCCTTTCGTTAGTCGCCTTTTGTCTTCCTTTCGTTATCCTTTTTACGTCTCTAAACCATCTATGTGTCCCGTTCTCGATATTGTCACTACATATTCCACGCCGCACATTTCCATAACTTTTCAGTAAGACTTAGTTAATGCCTTAAAATAGTTCTTATGTCAGTGTGCGCAAAACACATAACAGTTATTTCCATCTTTTATGATTTGAAATTGATGTTTAGTAACAGCACTTAGAAATAGCCCGAAATACATCTATTGACAAATGAAAGCCAATATCGTACTTCGGTTCGATTGACACGACCGACCATTAAGTGGATAGTCTACGGGGACCTCTTAAAGGTTAATACTGACGCATAAAGTTCCATTTATCTGTGTTAGTGACAGCGAGCCATTGAAAACTATTTTTCACGAAGGATCTGATTTCAAGCTAAGGAATCAAGTTATATAAAATCAACAATAGAATTTTTACTTTGAGTGAAACGATCCTCCTGTATCGACACTTTACTTAAAGTCCATACGATCCGATCTGAATTGCTTTAGGTAGGCAAAATCAAAATTTGACATTTATTCTTCAAATAGGATTTTTACAATCTCTTTTGCACGACAAATATACTATGTCATTTCTTCACAAGGCTAAGGAGAGAGACCGTTTACTGTGAAGAACCACCAAAAAAACAAGCAAAGGCTATTTTTTTCTCCCTACATTTTTACATAGTCGTCAATCGGCCTCAGCAAATAGTCTGGACCCAATCCTTTACAAGTTTAAACAAGTTCACATTATATCTATAAACGCTATAGTTTCATTGTGTTATTTACTGGAGTCAAAATATTTGACAACTATTAAGGCACTAAAATTAAACTCGAGCATTACTATCATTTAAGTAATCCTGAACAGTGATCAATGATTCGCATTCCTGCAACAGTGATGGAGGTAATCATTTGTGTTTTCTTAAAACCATTACTGAATACAAGCAAATAACTAAAATTAAACCCGAGCCTTGCTGTCATTTAAGGATTACTCCTTAAAAGTGATCAATGATTACCATTGCTATCATTTAAGTACTTTAGTTACTTTAATCATTTCTGTTTTTTAAAACTACATATTACTGGATACAAGCGAATGCTATTCGTCGCATGAATTATATTTTTAACTTACACTAATGGTTACTGATACGGTCGAAGTTGGAAGAGAGATTCGCAACAATTGCTTAAGGAAAAAAAAACTGTAATACAATGCTCAGTGATAAGTGATTATTATTTAATTACATTCAGTCATAATAATTTTGTTAAGTAACAACTGTGCCAGTTCTTTTGCACTAGAAATTATAAAATGTAATTTTGTTACAAATATTGGATATAATTTTTGTTGAGCGAAACAGAATGCTTACATGATAGTAACTTGTTAAAGTCTCTCCTAGTATAAGGCCTTTGAGATTCGCGATAAATCTGCAATGATAAGACTTACAGTGTTCATTGCCAATTCGTGACATAGCACGAGAAACCTTGGCACCTAGTAATTTCACTGCTTATTTAGTATTTCAAACAGGAACACAGCAATATAATCAGTTGTTGTTTTATTTCCATCTTCATCAATACATACTATAAAACAAAGTCGCTTTCGCTGTATGTCCGTATGTATGCTTAGATCTTTAAACTACGCAACGGATTTTGGCGCGGTTTTTTTTAATAGATAGAGTGATTCTTAAGGAAGGTTTGTATGTATAATAAATGCATAATATAGTAGAGAAACACTGATAAATTTAAAGGTTTCTAATGTGATGTCGTAAATAAGCACGTTTTTTTTGCGCTTATATTGCAAACGCTGGCTGAGCCCTACGAGATAGACCAAAATAATGTACTTACTACAGTATTGTACAACTTACAAAAATCCACAAAAAAGTCCGTGGTATATGTCTATCTCTTAGGGATAACCCACCATAACCATTTTTTCACTGCACCCGTGCGAAGCCGGGGCGGGTCGCTAGTTAATTTATATATTACTAGCGACCCGCCCCGGCTTCGCACGGGTGCAATGCATATGTAAATATATCTACTACTAAATGTTATTATACACAACGTTATTTTGGTCTATCTCGTAGGGTTCAGCCAGCGTTTTTGATATATAAGCGCAAAAAACGTGCTTATTTACGACATCACATTAGAAACCTCTAAATTTATCAGTGTTTCTTTACTATATTATGCATGTATTATATAAATGAACCTTCCTTAAGAATCTCTCTATCTACTAAAAAAAACCGCATCAAAATCCGTCGCGTAGTATTAAAGATCTAAGCATACATAAGGAGGGACAGACAGACGGCGGATAGCGACTTTGTTTTATACTATGTTGATATACATAGAGTGAAATAATCGATAAAAATACGAATAGATTTTTGTATATGTATGATATCATCTTTATCGTACATATATAAAAAACTAGCTGACCCGCGCCCACTTCGTTGGGCATAATATTAATAATCCCCGAAGCGAGCACGAAAGCGAACTGAATTAAACCCGAAGCCATCGCGCGCCGTCCGCTGATGATGATGATGATGATGATGACACTCAACAATAATGTGGCTTTCTATTGGTGAAAGAATTTTTAAAATCGATGATGATGATGATGATGACACTCCGCAATAATGTGGCTTTCTATTGGTGAAAGAATTTTTAAAATCGGTTCAGTAGATCCCGAGATTACCCCTTACAATTTACAAACACACAAACTTTACTTCTTTATAATATTAGTATAGATGAAAATAATCTTTAACATTTATTTATATACTAGCGACCCGCCCCGGCTTCGCACGGGTGCAGTGAAAAAATGGTTATGGTGGGTTATCCCTAAGAGATAGACATATACCATCGCGGACTTTTTTGTGGATTTTTGTAAGTTGTACAATACTGTAGTACATTATTTTGGTCTATCTCGTAGGGTTCAGCCAGCGTTTGCAATATAAGCGCAAAAAAACGTGCTTATTTACGACATCACATTAGAAACCTTTAAATTTATCAGTGTTTCTCTACTATATTATGCATTTATTATACATACAAACCTTCCTTAAGAATCACTCTATCTATTAAAAAAACCGCGTCAAAATCCGTTGCGTAGTTTTAAAGATCTAAGCATACATACGGACATACAGCGAAAGCGACTTTGTTTTATACTATGTATTGATGATTGATATTTAATATACATCATAGGCCTATACAAACACTAAATAGCGTCAAAAACAAACCTAAAAATAAGAGAACATCAAGAGATGCTTAAAGTTGTAGTCAAGAAAAAAAATCCTCTAAACCTGTTCGGAAATCGCGAGTCTTACCGAGAACAAATAAAAAACTTGGAAAGTTTATTTTTACCTCATTTTTAAGCATCAATTAGTTTAAGACAACGTATATAATATAATACAATTATATGTTACACATTGAATGTCATATGAGTCCAATTAACAAATGGAAAATGGGCTTAGAAAGAGTTACGTATTGAATGTCATAAGGCTCCAATCGAAAATTGAAAAATGGCTTTAGAACTGGTTCTAAGAACTCTTTTGACATTCAATGTGTAATAACAAATGGAAAATGGTCTTAAAAACAGATTTGAACTCAACGTCCTTTACAATATTAAATAAATATTGGTTTTCACGTATATAACTGTGGATTTAGCAATTAAAAACAAGTATTATGTTCTAAAACTGAAACTTACATATTGTTATCATTTAAGTAATATTTATTTTTTAAGTTTTGAGTTTTGAGAGAGATATTTAAATGTGCTTTACCTGTATGATGAAATAAATGTATAATTTCTCAGTTAAATCAATATTTATTTACAATCACTAATAAAATGTTTCATAACTATTGTAGACAATTTGTGATTCACATTGATATTAAAATATTCCTATGTTTTATAAAAATCATCGCCGATCACAGATCAGTCTCCTCTTTCTGATCCATGAATACCACAGACTACATTACTTTTTATGTACTACGGAGATATGAATCTATGATACTACATCTTCCTCCTTATAATAAAAACAAAACATTTCAGTCAACTATATAGTCTTTCAAATAGTTAGGAGCCTTTATACTGCGTTTAGGCCTTAAGTTAACATCACCTTTTGATTCAGTTATACATAAATCAGTTACTTCACTATTGGATATTCTAGGGGTCTCCTCATTAGAATTTTCTAAACTATTATTATTTATGGGCAAGTCAGAGACAGGAACTGTTACTAAAACAAATCATTTCTTTGACTTTAATTTAATCTCTAATAAAACTGAACCATACACTTTTATTCTAGATTTATTATATGCACTCAATTTCATTTTACATGCAGTCAATGTCAATTTCTTATAATTCGATAGTCTAATGAAGCTATGGTATGGAATTAAATAGACTTCAGAATTAAATTATTAAATTACCCTTATGAAAAATCATGAAATTTAACATTTTGGCCAACCTCACATAGAAACGCAATAAGGCGATGATAATGATAATATAACATTTAATTATCGGATCAAGTACGGTCGTAAGTTATAAGTAGGACATGACAGCATATAAGCCTGTAATGTAACATACAAATGTTTTCCCAACGCACGCATTCTAATAAAGACGGCTCGACAGAATTTACGAGACTGTTTATCCAGCTTTATTCGACCTCAGAGAAATATGAAATCAACCCGCACATTTTTTATACATCTTACGTTTTCATTCTAATACTAGTATTAAAACAAGTACCAACAGAGTTCCATGTGGAAGTTCTTAGGAAAAGTTGCTTTCAATTGTTCTTTAAAGGAACATATGTGTAAAATCCCTGCTAATATAATGAACGCTAAAGTTTGTTACTCTTTTACGTAAAAAGAACTTAATGGATCTCAATGAAACTCCAATAATATGGCTTACATATCAAGATAACACATAGACTACAATTTGTAAAGATGCCAGCTGATGCCCACGACTTCGTCTGCACAGATGGTAGATTTTGCACTATTCATACAATATATATAGATACAAGCCGAAATAAAGCACTCTGTATATACACGTCGTGTTAACTGGTTACCATATATTACATAATTATGTATAATTATACGAGTAGATAATAAATTATTTAATATATAACTAATCTGTAAAAGTGTTCTCAATCAGTGTTTGGTTGTGGCTCAAAAGTGTTAGTAGCCAAGCCATAAAATCAGTATCTAGGTAGTTTTTATAGGAAGTTACTCATAATGTTTCAATTAAACTGATATTAATGTATAATATATAATAATGTATTTACATTAAGTAAAATGGGTACTAATTACAATTTAACATAACATAACATAACATAACATTTATGTCCTATATCTGTAAATGTTTGAGAAACAAGAAAAGTATTAAACCGACTATCACTAGAGAGTAACAGAGGTGTAAAGTTAGATAAATGCAGGCCGCCATGTATTTAGTTGTTGTTCGACGCCTTTTGTGGTAACGCCTACAAAGTTATAAATGTGACGAACTATATCGTATAAGTGTAGATAATTTCTAATAAAAGTGTTTATAGTATACACCGTGTTTTAATAGTGAAACCAAGTTCTTATACATATCTGCCAGTAACTACTACGGTGAGCGGACGAGTGCATTTCAACTACCACGTTTGCTTAATTTGTTGCCTACCTATATACGTGACGCAATTACTAAAAACAACATTGAATACCAATTGAAAACTAGTTTCTGGAAAATTAAAGTCCTAATATGGTTATATATATTATTAATAAGTCTTTATTAACAAACACCGAGTTACATGGCCCAATATATTTCAAAACTATGTTGATATTGCATAAAAATGGGCGTTCAAATCAGGTACCAGCGGAACTCAAACTAGACGAAAGCCTGTATCTTGAGTCCCGCAGGTGCTCACAATACTATGATTATGTATGTGCACTAATACTTCTAATTATATGTACAAAAACTTTCTAAGTTGGACGACAATATAATAACCCTAGTCAACTCCATTACTTAACAATTCTTTAATTTATGGCTATCATTTCTATTTTTTTTTAAATAAATATAATAGTAATATAAAAAAAGTAATGTAAAATAAATATAATAGTAGTAATATATATATATACTATACAAGTACTGACAAAACACTGGTCACTGTCGACTCTTTGTTATTATGCTTAACTAGCTTTTGCCGCGACTTCGTTCGCGTGGACTTCAGGTTCGTCCCGTCTAGTCTAGTAATAAGTAAGAAATACGGTAACTAAGCACTGCAGAACCCTAATCTATAGGTAGCTACTGCAGTATGCTCCTATAAACTACGTAGGATTCAGTCAGCGTTTTGCAATGTAAGCGTAAAAAATGTGTTTTTTTTACGACCTCACATTAGAAACCTCAAAAATTGTAGCCTATGTGTTATTCTGATGTATAAGCTATATTGTGGTAAAGTTTCATTCAAATCCATTCAGTAGCTTTTACGTGAAAGAGTAACAAACATCCATACTTACAAACTTTCACCTTTATAATAGTAGTAGGATACTATTAGGCTTGAAAATTGTTGAACACCTATTTGATCTGTGTAACATTATTCTTCCATTACTTACATGACTTAGGACATTGGTGTTTATATACCTATATAGCACAAGTACTGGCAAAACACTGGTCATTGTCGATTTTAAGAATTATAATTCTGGCTTAAGAAAATTGTACGAATACATATATTATATATACATATAGATTTGTAACATTATTGTTCTCCAGAAAATCTATTCATACTTACAAATTTTCGCGTTTGGAATATTAGTAGGGTTTATGTGAATTGTCCAAAATATGACGATGACTGTGAAGTAAGTGGCAAAAAATCTACCATCTGTGCAGACGAACTCGCGGGCACTAACTAGTACTCATTCTTGTTTTCTGAAAATTATTCTTTAATCTAACTTAAACTATTACATATTAATTTTTAAACTCGTACAAATATTCTGGAGTTAGGTTCTGTAAAATGCTTTGGAAAGTGTCAATGTTATTTCTTTGTCTTTTG
Source organism: Scirpophaga incertulas (assembly GCA_036419045.1). Taxonomy (NCBI): domain Eukaryota; kingdom Metazoa; phylum Arthropoda; class Insecta; order Lepidoptera; family Crambidae; genus Scirpophaga; species Scirpophaga incertulas. The sequence goes on from CM071637.1 coordinate 24,685,138, forward strand.
TTAAGGTTTTGTTTTTGACACATTCCACCATTAGACGTTACACGTCTTGTATTTTCCCACATGTGACACAATCAGGAGAGTTTACTTCAAAGGTTTTGTTCAAAGTAATTTTTTGATTACCTGTGGGCAAATACAACCATTACTGATAATGATTTTTCATCGAAATACGTATTCCAAGTTCGATGACACTTGTTTTCTGTGTATTTCGGTAAATACCTTATATAATTTGATATGAATTTTGTAGTAGTAAAAAGTGTTGACTTTCTGTGACACCAAGATTAGCTAAGCTCTCTGCCTTTTCATTACCAGACAAACCTATATGATAGAGATCCATTGAAATCTCAGCTGTCAGACATATTTGTCATTACTTATTCAAAGCTAACGCATCTGTATGTTTGCAGTAATCATCGCAGATCAGAAACTTACGGTTTCTAAACGGTACGGTACGGTATCGCCTAATATACAGGGTGGCTCAGAGCCGGCTAACACATTTCAAACAAGCATACACTATAAGCGGGAGCAAGGAAATAAAAAAAAATAACATTTTTAGATAGAGGCAAGTATGCCATTTAAGTTACATAAATTACAAGTTTATTTTTTTAAAAATTACATCAGGTAAATGGCCTCCGTTTACATCAATACATTCTTGCAACGCTTCTGGAAGTTGGCGTACACGCGCCTCCGCAGGTCCCCATCGATAGCTGCAACTTCGTCAACAATGGCTTGCTTGAGTTCTTGAAGATTCATGATGCGCCTCTGGAACACACGCTCTTTCAAGAGCCCCCATAAAAAAAAGTCTGGCACACTCATGTCGGGTGGAAATGTTTGGAACGGTCATCTCTCGTTTTGGTGAAATAACTTGGCCAGCTCGATCACCCGACCTGAGTGTGCCAGACTTTTTTTTATGGGGGCTCTTGAAAGAGCGTGTGTTTCAGAGGCGCATCATGAATCTTCAAGAACTCAAGCAAGCCATTGTTGACGAAGTTGCAGCTATCGATGGGGACCTGCGGAGGCGCGTGTACGCCAACTTCCAGAAGCGGTTGCAAGAATGTATTGATGTAAACGGAGGCCATTTACCTGATGTAATTTTTAAAAAATAAACTTGTAATTTATGTATCTTAAATGGCATACTTGCCTCTATCTAAAAATGTTATTTTTTTTTATTTCCTTGCTCCCGCTTATAGTGTATGCTTATTTGAAATGTGTCAGCCGGCTCTGAGCCACCCTGTATTTAAGGTTATATGCTAAAATAGATGCATAAATAATATAGAATGTCGTCGGTGAAAACAATTTAAATACATGGGAGCATAAACATTGAAGGCAGTATTTAATTTATCCATCATTAGATAGATCATTAGATCATCAAAAAAAGAGCATATTCCCATTTAAAAGGCCGGCAACGCATCTGTGACTCCTCTGGTGTTGCGGGTGTCCATGGGCAATGGTTATTGCTTACCATCAGGTGATCCGTATGCTCGTTTGCTGCTATCCTATAAAAGATATAATATAGTGAATCTACTGATTTTAAATTATGTACAGCTTAAAAATGTACTCAACTGAGAGGACATAAATCATTATTTTTCGTGACACAGTTGCGAATTACTACAATAAGGTAAAGGATTTTTCTTACCAAAGATTTTCCTATTTTCAATTTTAATAACAGAACTTAAATAACTTAAAAAAATACAAGAAAATCTTTAGAATAAAAAAATTGTTCTTCCTTAAAGCCTTGGGACGACATCAGCAGGACTTAGCGATGAATAATATTTTTAAATTCTTGTGATAGCTCAGAGGAAAGTCTAATTTTGTCGTAAAAGTCGAGTAAGTCTTATGTAATTTAGGGCACTTTATTTTTGGTTAGACCATAATCAAAGAATCATCTCCGTAACTTAGACCTTCTCTATATTGAAATAGTATCTCAATAGCATTAGCAAAATAAATCTCGATCATACTAAAGTCAAGAATAAACTTTGACAATGTACAGTATAGACAATGAGTCTATTATATTAATGACTCGCCAATATCGGGAGTGTTACATTGTTTCTAATCTTAAATAACTTTTCAGCTGCCGATATCGTTAGCTAACATTGTGGAGATAATAAAGGAATGTACATTGCCGCTTATTGGAAGTTTCGCTCGAAACGGTCCATTACAGTATTCAAATCAGCTTGTAAAGATTCAGGATAGTGTACGTTTAATGGATAAGCAATTTAGTTAAATGATAAAAAATGTGTTTCTGTGTCGTAAGGAATCCGAACGCAATATATTATCTCACATGCAAAACTTATTTGATAGTCTAACAATAGTTAAATTACTAAGCGAATTTGAAGAATACTTAACAGATCAGATGGATTTCGTTTAAAAATCCGATTAAGTATTTCATACATAAACAATATTCGCCGGTCAATAATGTCAAGTTTGAAATTAGTAATGAATTTAATGTATTTTTTTTATAATCAAGTAACAAAACTTTTAGAATATCTGTTGAAGAACTCATATTACTATAAATAATTTTCTCAACAATTTGTTATTTATAGTGTTCGAATAGTTATTGCTATTTGTGGGGGAGATAAATCCAACAAATAGGCGATTCCATTCCATTATTAGGTTTCTATATGACAGACACATTGTACTCAAACTCAAATAAAAACTTTAGAGTTGTTTGAGTATTAAAACTATTGATTGAATGTTATTTACTTATATTAAATGTAATTTTTACGGTCACTGAGTAAAATAAACAATAGCTGAATCCTTAGAATAAATCACAAATGTAGCTTAGTAACTTTCAAATTTAGATCATTTTTGTGACGGTGGAAATATTTCCCATCCTGTTCATTTATTATATAGAACAATAGCAACAATTACTGCCCGACCGGAACCAAATCTTTCTTTTTTTTCTTGATTTTTTTGTATACATATTTTAACAAAATGCTCTTGATAAATTTTGAAGAAATTTGTTGATACGTTGCTATTAACAAGGAATAAAGTCTACTTTGGCATAACAAAGTAAGAAGGTGAACATGCAATTTTTTGATTGGACTGCACAAGTTTTGATTGAACAGAAAGTGCAAGCTAGACGAGTTAGGTTGGCAAGGTTGTGATGATGCGGCCTATTAACTTCAAATGGTGCAGGAGCTATTGCTGCTTCTAAGTTAATTCCTGGGGTCATTAAAAGCTTATTCCCGATTTCAATTGTGACAATTTAAGACGAAAGGAAATGTACCGACTTTTTAAAGATGATGTGTTGTCTAAAAAAAAACTAAAAAATTGTTTTTCAAATTTGTATTTTTATATAATAAGTATATTTGTCAGCAATGTTTTTTTGTATATTTGTTTACTTGTATGTTTTTATTCATTAATATATATATATATATATATATATATATGATCAGAATTTTTGTGAATTACGATCTACGTATGTAAGACAAGAATGTAAGATTTTATATTTTTTAAGAATGCTTATATCCTTTTCTCATATATGCTGAGTTTTTTTTTTTATATAACATAAAAACCTTCAAATACAAAGAACAACTGCTTATATTTAATAAACTCACTATAGGCGCGATGTCAACATTCTTTTGCCGCATCCCATCGTAAAGCTTTTCATTCAAACAATTTCAGTCTGTGTCTATCACTGGTGAAGACTATAATCAAAATGAAAAGGCATTAGGGAAAAATAATTTCGTTAGAGGGAAAAAGTTGGGGGCCGTCAAACACATTTCTCCGTTGTTTCTATTTGAGAAGGGATGTTGAAGTGTCATACAGATAAAATAGAGGCTCACAAATCCGGCCCATCGAGCACTCTAAGTTTACTGGGATGAGGCGGGTTATCACACAAAGAGTGTAGTGATGGAAGAGAATGGATATGTACATAATGACACAATTTTTATAAGGAAATCCTTTTGTATTGGAAATATCTTATGGCATTGATACTATTATTTTCATTTACACGATTACTATAATATAAAGTGCTTATAATACTTATAAAGTATTCACAGTCTAAAAAATCCATTTCGACGTAATTTATCTGTGAAATAGATTGTAAAGAATACAGTCCAAATACATAATTTATTAAAGCTATAAAATCTAGTAAATCTGTTATTTAAATAACAATGTCACAAATTGTATTGTACTTAAATGTATATTACAACTAACGTTAATTCCTGTTATTATAATCACGATAAGGAACTTTTTCAAAAAACATATGCTAAAGTACTTCTACGTAAATAATAATAAGAAGGAATAATTTTTCATACATATTTTTTTACACACTTTTCACTGATGCTTTGCGCCTATTGGGTGCAGTGTAATGTTATACATAGCTATAATATTATACAATCATCACAGCTCATATACGTCCCCACCGAGGGGCTCGAGCCTACCCTAACTACGTTAGGGCGATGAGGCCTTAGTCAACCACGCTGGCCCAGTGCGGGTTGGTTGACTACGTACACCTTTGAATCGCTTCACAGATGTACGCAGGTTTCCTCACGATGTTTTCCTTCGCCGTAGGAGCGTCGGATAAATGTACATATGAAATTCGGAACGAAAAACACATTGGTACACGGTGGGGATTAGATCACGGGTCTCCCGATCTATGCGGGGCACAGACCAGTGCCGAGACCACAGCGCCACCGACGCTCTCAATATTATACAATGTAATGTAAATATTATATAACGTTATACAATGGTCGAATATACGACTATAATACAACATCCTATCCAGCTGACTTACAGATAAATATCGATAAAAACAAACTGTTCCACATGTATAAAGAAAATCATCAACATTAATTCCGTCGCTGTCAAATATTGTGCTAAACAACGTTTCATTAATCATAGGCACAGTGTGTACCCAACACTGGATTAACATGGAAATCCCACGACGCGCTAATATCCATTTGTTTGTATCAACTTGGAATCGGCAGACGTTATTACTCAAACCGTTGCTTGGGAGTTAATCAAATAAGACATACATACTTACTACGTATAATTAACTAGCAGCTTCTGGAGCGAAGTAAACTTAGCTGTAAGTTAACCATAGTTCCTACTAATCGCAAATAATTTGATTAGAATCTACTGCCAGCGGATGGATGGAGTTGCCATAGAAAATTAAATAATCAATAAAATCTACATAACAAGTTTGAATTATAATTATTAATTATTAAGGCTTTCTGTTGGTTGCGAATTAGTCAAGCTGCCTGCATGACTACTCGCTCTCAATTTCAAAAGCTTCAAGTCATACTTAGGTTAGGGAAACCAGCAGATCTAAAAGAAAAAGGAATTTATACAAAAGTAATATTATCATTTATAATAAAATTGTTATTATTACATTTTTACAATATTTATTGCTTATAACAACAAAATAAAAGTGTTTATAATAAAACAAATTATGTCATCTACTGTCATCATCCATATCCAAATGATTAGAGCGAATTGAACGATTCTCTCTTTACAATTACAAATTATAGTAGTCTGTTATGTTTGAAATGCTCGAAGATGTCAAAATATATATATTAATTCAAATACTTTGATGATTGATGATGATACCCTCGTGTGGGTCCGCAATTTGACCTAGAATTCATATCTGTTCATTTGTTATTAATCTTCAACATATTTATAACTAGAACCAAGTTCAGCTATTAGCTGACAAATAAGTCTTTTGATTTTGAGAAGTATTTGAGATCGTTAAATTTGAAGTAGAATCAAATATATATATATATGCATACTTATTTATTTAATATAAAAAAAAACAAACAACAGAGAAGTTCGTTTTTGAGAAAATGTCACGTAAATAGGTTAGACGTAGCGAGGTTAATTTAGAGTGGATGCTCTCGTACTTCAGAAATCTCATTTGTCATTACTTACTATACATTTGATGGATAATAGATGAAATATATGTACAAATAATGTCATGTGTGTTCGTTCTTATGTCCTTTAGTCAATTAGAATTTTGACAATGATTTGTCATAATGTTTTCACTGAAAACTATTTCGATGGTCAACATCCAGTAGTAGAAAGAAGGACATAGAAGAAGCGTGGACGATAGACAATCGACGAAAAAAATTCATAAGATAAATACGAAAAAGCGAATTGATTGACCAAACTTAACAGGATCCAATACATGACATCGTGAAAAAGAGCTACATTTAAATGTACAGTTATGTTGGATTAAGATGTGTGGTGAAAAACAATTTGATCGTTGTTTCCACATTCAGTAGTGAAAGGCTTGGAGGAAGGGTGGATGATAGACATTGGACGAAAATAATTTATAATGTAGAGCAAATTGATCGACCAGGTCAAATAACATCGTAAAGAAGAATTGGATCAACAGTACATCATTTTACCTAGAAATTATTGCAAGTTGAAAACCTTTGATTACTAAAAACATTCACACACAATTCTGAAAGGAATAGGAAAATGGAATCAGTACTCATACTGATTTTTAGATAGATCATCGTCACTCCAACCATTCTTCTCATAACTCATTTTGCCACTGCATTAATCTGGCTTTTATTCTTCTTTTTCATACCCAGCAAAGTTTATTGCTTATTATTATACAATTTTTAAATATCATTAATATCTCATATTTTCCAAGAATACATAATATTAGCTTTAATAATAAAATTCAATCCGAAAAAATAATGAAATTTTAAAAGAAAATAGTTCTAACCACGTTTCCAATAAAGCAGTTGGCTGTCGCCATGAATTGTTTTGCACGTCATCTTTAAAACTGTTCTTCTATTTTGTCGCAACAAGTACGCAAAACTTGGGAACTCGGTCCTTTGAACGCTACGCTAATGGAATGATGAATATTCGCCAACTTTTTACTATTAGCCTGCATTACGACTAATTTAAATTGTTTTTAGGTCGCGAGTAGAATTTTTCATGCAAATGTTCTTGTCCGGCTTCGGTTGTTCCTTTTATCTTGTTTATTATATTATTGTGAGTTTTTTATTTATAATTATGTGGTTGCTTTTATTTCTCCTTCTTCTTCTTTGTGTGCCTCTCCGACTAGCGAAGGTTGGCCGTCAGCTCCGCATATTTTGTTCTATCTTTTGCGAGGCGGAAGAGTTGGGCGGCACTCGCGATTTCGGTCCACTCTCGGATGTTTCTCAACCAGGACTTCCTTCTGCGGCCCATGGATCACCTTCCAGCGATTTTACCCATAATAATAAGCTGTAGAAGCTAGTATCGTTCGTGCCTAAATATGTGTCCGAGATATGCTACTTTTCTCCCACAATTCGTGCTTTCTTTCTATGCACCGCAGTACTTCTTCGTTGCGAACCTTTTGTGTCCAACTTATTTTCAGCATGCGTCTATAGACCCACATCTCAAACGCTTCTATACGCTTTCTTAAGTCTTTCTTAAGAGTCCATGCTTCGCATCCATACAGAAGGATGGGCCATATATAGTCGAACTCGAAGTTTCACGTTTAGGGTCCGACTAGTTAGTACATTTTTCATGGTATTGAAAGAACTTCTGGCGACTTCTATGCGGGTTTTAATCTCAATATCTGATTCCTAGTTTTCGGTCAGCCATGTACCAAGTACTTATATTTGGTAACATTTTCTAGTGTCTGCCCTGCGACCACAATGGAAGGACTTAATGTGTTTCGGGACACCACCATAGTTTTAGTCTTTCTCACATTGAGTTTTAGTCCTGCCTTCTCACTACACTCATTAACTCGGTCTACTATTCGTTGTAGGTCTAATTCTGATGACGCTATAATGACGGTGTCATCCGCGTATCTAAAGTTATTTATTAGATGACCGTTTACTTTGACGCCGCAGTCGAGGCCCTCCAGAGCCTCGGTCATAATAAACTCTGAGTAGATGTTAAATAGAGTTGGAGACAGGATAGATCCCTGACGAACACCTCTCCTTATTTGAACCTCATTGGACTCCTCTCCTTCGACTCTAACAATGGCTGTCTGATTCCAGTACAGATGCTGTATAATTCGAATGTCCTTATCATTCAGACCTATGTCTTTTAGAAGTGAAACAAGTCGATTATGCCTGACTCTATCAAAGGCTTTCTCATAGTCAATGAAGCACATGAATACGCATATCTTTATACTTATACCCACTCCGGAGCGAAATCCAAATTGACTGTCGACTGCTCTAGCGCAGTCAACGGCTCGAGCAGTCGGTGTATGCCTCACAACCGCTCGCGAGCGGTCGACGGCACGATGAAGTTTCATTATGCAGTTGACGGCTTGAAGCGGTCGCGACTGCTCGAGCAGTCGTGTGTACGGCAGCTAATGAATGACTATAGTTCACCGCGCGGTCGCGGCTTTAAGCAGTCGGTCTCAACTGCTTGAAGCAGTCCGTGTACTACTGGCCTAAGAACCACAAAGACACATGACACATGCTAAGCAAACTTTTATTAAAATTCTATAAAACAAATAGTATAAATAAAAATAAACAACAACTAAATCCAGTCAATGTTATTTAAACATTTTCATGTTGTCATAACAATAGGCAGTGTAATTTAAATATTGTCTACTGGATATTTTTTAATGAAAATATTGTAAGCAACGATCTAATAAGGTGGCTACAGTATGAGGTTCTTCAAAAGGAGAGTAAATAGGTTATTAAAGTATGGGTAACGCACGAGTGACACTCCTGGTGTTGCAAGCGTCCATAGGCTACAGTATCCGCTTACTATCAGGAGGGTTGTAGCCCTGTTTTGCACCATCGTGGTATAAATAATATTAGGGTACCAATGTACCTCAGAGGGGCGTATGCCACCAGCCTCTTTCTTGCCTTAACCGGCCGGACAGAGTTCGCACCAATATTGGTTTACTTTTTTGGGGGGCCCATTTAGAGGGCGGCGAATCACCACATACATACATACATACACTCACGCCTTTTTTCCACGAGGGTAGGCAGAGATTACGTCCTTCCACTTGCTACGGTCCTTACATATCTCTTTCGCTTCATCTACTTTCATAACATTCCTCATACATGCTCGACGATTGCGAGTACTTCTGACCTGGCCTTTTTTGAGGACACTTTCAATTTGTTCGAAATATGTTCGCCTAGGTCTTCCTCGTCCCATGTCTCCACTCACTCCAGCTTCATAAATCATTTTGGTCAGTCTACTTTCATCCATCCGTCCACATGCCCAAACACCCAAGCATCCCTTTCTCTATTCTTGTCACGATATCCTCTTTCAAACCACATTTCTTTCTAATCACTTCATTATACAATCTGTCACTCAGTTTTACTCCTGCCATACTCCGCAAAGCTCTTATTTCTACTGCATTTATTCTGCTTTCATGTCGTTTCTCCCATACCCAACTTTCACTTCCGTACATTAATGCACATGCCATATTAAAATCAATTAGGAGGCTTTGAGAAGGCAGGTGACCGAAGTCTCTTCTATAACCCGATTTTCATTAGCACCAAAATCGTAATGCAATAGTCCACAAACGTTTGGACCAGTAATGACAATAGTTTCTGTACATCCTACTGGGCATAGATTTAACTGAATTTTTCATGGTGCATATAGAGATTAGACCCAGTTGGTGCACTCATGCGTTTTATAAAAACACGTGATATAAGCAACAATAATAATACCAAACATTAAGAGACAATTTACGCATTATTAATTATTACGTAAATAGAGAACTTTAGAAGTTACGTCACAAACATTTGCGATGTTTTTTGTAATAATCCTGACGATACTTGATCCAAACATTTACTTTCAATACAAAAACCAAAACTTGTACATCTATTTATAACAATTGGGTAGACGACAATTTTTTAAATTCTATATATAATAAGAGTACTGTTTTAAGTGAGAAATATTGTAGAACCAACAGTACACCTGCGCCTATTACTTTTGAAGATACATCGACATGTTTACGGCGCTGTCGCGGGTCGCTCAAAAAACGCTCCATACTAAAAACACTGCAATCGTGACGTCATAACTCAGTAAACTCGCCTAATTTGTATGAGCGTATAAACAAATTTTAAAATAACTTTGTTTATTTGTACGTTTATAGGTATACTTTCTATATAAAAAATGTTTCATTTAATGTGAGAATGTTAGAAATCTGTTCGTTTCATTAGAAGTACGTAAATAATAATTGCTCATTTTTTAGAAATCTAAAAACAATATAAATTAATAATTAAACTGAAATTTCTATATTGACATACTTTTATGAGATATTAGAATTGCTCAAATCAGATAATTATAGTATAAAAACGGCCATAACCAGTTGTAGTCGTCTACCGTATTTGTTAGATACTCGTAAGTGACAAGAATGAAACATAGAATACACTGCCGTTTGTTTTTTATCGATTGGTGGTTAGATAATTCTTTGAAGTAATTAAGTAATTTTGTTAAAACTTTGGAACTGTTTTAGGTATAATTATTAGGAGTTATGGTTTTATTATTACATTTTGATGAATTTAATGGTAGTGTTACCTAAACACTTAAATACAATTTATTATTCCTGAATGTCTTTCTTTTTCATTAAATTATATCGTATACTTAGAACTAAGGAAAAAGTCACACACGAACAATTAATGCCCTTATTTTATATTACTTTCAGATTAGACCTTTATATGGTTTAATATATTACTGGTTACTTTTAGTTAACCATTGAAATAATCATGTCAATTTGTCTAAAAAATTCTTAAGCTAACAAAATCGTAATTTTATTATGAAAGCAATACTGTCACGGTACCCTGTGTATAAACAAAATTGTGTAAAGATTATTTAAGGGCGCTGATAGCTTTTCCGTGAGGTACGTTTTTATTGAGTTAAAAAGGGATTTGCTTAAACCAGTTCTCGGATAATGTGATCTTCGTATAGATTCTACTTACTACAGTGGAATGAATCATAAATTCTGCTCAATATTACGTCCCCGGGCCATATTTTTATTACATAAAGCAACAATGTCTTGTTATGAGTTTCTCAATATTTCTCCTTTAGTGAGCATGTTGTGAAAGTTAAAGTGAAATAGATCGTAACTGTGAAAAATAATATGACGTAACTCTAAAATCACAAAAGGAGTTAGTTTCTCACTTATTGAAGATAAATAAATGTTTCGGTAAGATTAAATTAAAAAGCGCATATAAAGATACTTATATATTTTTACAAGCTTTTATTTACTTTCACCTGTCCCGTTGTCTGTCGTTCTGTAATCAAATCTTGCAACTTAAATTTGATCCACTTCCCGGTTTCCGATTGAGCTGAAATTTGGTATACACGTTTAGTTCGCATGACAATGAATGATTAACTGTGTGACGTCATTCTAAATCCAACATGGCGGCGTATCCAATATGGCGGACCAATTATTTTTAATGAACTCCTTTTTTTTTTTTTTTGTTCCGCTGAGGAAAATGCATTGAATTGCATACCCCGGCTGCGGAAAGCCGGTGGTTATGTGGGGCTCTCCTCCCCAGAAGGGGGAGGCCTACCCACTAAAAACCTCAGCGATGGCCATCCTCTGGCGTTGTAGGGGGCCCTCAGGATCGAGTGTCGCAACTGAGGACCCCCGGCCTTTGCACCCCTGGGTGCGTAAGGGGAGCCCTTCTCGGGGAGGAGTGATCTTGCCGCCTCCTCCCCTCCAACCTCCTACGACGTCACCCCCGGCCATCCGGGGTGAGGTCCCTCCCGGGTCGACTCCACGGGCACGAACTGCGTCGCGCCCGCCAGCGACCCGTGGCGGCGCCTCAGGCCAGGCTATCTGGCCCGAGGCCGCCTTCTTCGAGTGGGATCGGCCATCTCCCGATCCCGCTCGGCGGCCTCCTTCTGGAGCATCACCGCTTCACAGAAGGAGACCACAGCCCTCCAACCTCCCTCATCCGCCAGCATTGCCGCAATCAACGCTGGCGGAGACAGATCTTGCCCGATCTCTTCGACCAAGACTCGGCGTTCGGAGTTCAAGCAGGGCACTCCGCCAGCGTGTGCTGGGCCGAGTCGAGGTCGGATGCACAATGGTGGCGTCGTGTCGTGTCCTCCCTCCCTATTCGACTCACCGAAACAACCATGTCCGGTGAGTATCTGAGTCAAGCGGTAGGTGACTTCCGCCCTCCCGCAGAGCCAAGCTTCGAAGTGCGGGAGTATCGCACCGACGGCGCGCTGACGCACGCAGCCCCCACGCTCTAGCTGCGCACGCCAAGCCCTCTCGGCCCAAAACAAAAGGGCTTGCCAAGAATAACTAGAAAAATAATGTGACGTCATTCTAAATCCAACATGGCGGCGTATCCAATACGGCGGACCAATTATTTTTAATGCACTCCTACAATATCGGTATCAAATAAAAGGGCTTGCCAAGAATAACTAGAAAAATAATGTGACGTCATTCTAAATCCAACATGGCGGACCAATTATTTTTAATGCACTCCTACAATATGGGTATCAAATAAAAGGGCTTGCCAAGAATAACTGCAAAAAAATAATGTGACGTCATTCTAAATCCAACATGGCGGCGTATCCAATATGGCGGACCAATTATTTTTAATGCACTCCTACAATATGGGTATCAAATAAAAGGCTTGTCAAGAATAACTAGAAAAAAATAATGTTACGTCACTCTTTATCCAATACGGCGGAACACCAAAAATGGCGGATAATTTTCTTTTATTCGTTCCTACAATTGGGTATCAAATGAAAGGGCTTGTTCTCAGCAAGCCTGTAGAGGCACTAAAAAGTTAAAAATAAAATTAAAGAAAAAAAAAACCTTTTTAAAAACAAGCTTTTATTATTTGTTTATAAAATGAACTAAAAAAGTTAAAAATAAATTATTAACACTAAAACTTTTCACCCTACATAATTATTCAATCTCGTCCCCCCTCTTTATCATAGTCCCCATTTATAAATAAAAGCGTGTTACATTGTGATAACTTGAGGAAAATGTTGTGTTGTATTAAATGTAACACGCTTTTATTTATAAATGGGGACTATGATAAAGAGGGGGGACGAGATTGAATAGTTATGTATGGTGAAAAGTTTTAGTGTTAATAATTTATTTTTAACTTTTTACTCGTAGTTCATTTTGTTTTTATTTATTATGATGTTAAAGCTACTTTTAAATTATGAGATGGTATGAAATATAACGCAAGCAGTGACAAGTAAAATGAATCTTTCAGTTCTACGATGCCCTACCTAACATTACTAAACTTTAAACTCTTAAGAAACAAGGATACTCCAGCTAAAAGGTCGGCTACGTACTTGCGAGCCCTATAGTATTGCTGCTGGCAGTGGTGACGGTAATTGCTTCCTATCAGGTGACCTTTCACTTTATCTGCCATTTGATTAACAAGTTTCACACACATAATGCATAGCCACTCAATAGTAATAAATAAAAAGCTCAGAGGAAAATCAAATACTACCTTGACATTTTCTTGAACTGTTCTATAGTTCAAATGTTAAAGCACTTAAGAACCATTACTTAACTTACTCGTGAAAAGCAATTTAGCATTATATCATTAGAAAACCATAGAAAATCAATTTACTAAAAACTTTTATGTTCTTTTAAAAATTAAATATTTTATACACTACCAAACTTTCTATCGCCAAAGATAGTTCGATAGATCGATTGGTAAGGAACATGTAGACACAATTTACTTTGTTCTCTCTTAATTATGGATCAGTTTTAATTGTGTCACGTGTCAGCCCCTAGTTGGTTCACCTTGTTAGAACAAGTCCATAATGGGAGTGTAGTTAATTTTGTGGAGTAATAAGTTTGTTTGGTAACAATGGTTTGATCAGTACGAGTTTACGGGGAGTTTGGCTTCGAGGAAATTATTTGGATCCAGAAAATTTGATTACATGAGATTGATTTTGATCATTGCTTCTAAATTAACATACCACTAATGGAATCATGAATTTTCAGAATCATCTAAGTTTTTGAATATAGAGAAACTCAAAAAGTTTTCTCTTGAAACTATACGTCATAAAAAAATATAAGTACATTTTTGCTTTTACTGATTCAATCCTAGTCCTATCTCAATTCTATATCTGGCCAAATATTTGACGACCTCCATAGTCGAGTGGATAGTACACCGGTTTCAAGGTGTCGCCAGCTCTGAGGTCTCGGGTTCGAATCCCGGTGGGGGCAGATGTTTGTGTGATGAATGCGAGCATTTGTACTTTAGTCATGGTTGTTGATATATATTTCTATAAAAAAAAATATTATATATATGTATGTGTCTATTAGTTACCTTAGATCCCATATCACAAGCCTTATAGAGCTTAGTTTGGGCTAGGCTAATTGGTGTAAGTGTAACAAATATTTATTTATTATTATAATTATTTATTTATTATACATGTATTTATTATACCGCAAAAAAGTCTCTTACCGTATCTTATTTTTATACAGTGTCCCATTTTTGAGACGTTTTATATTTTTTCTTTCATGGCGCGTAACAATAATCTTCTATAAATGCTTGGCTTTCCGATTTTACGTTGGCTTCCGGCGGAGATGGCAGATACCATTCGGTTGTCTCATTGCTGGAACAAATAACGTTTCATTTGCTCGTTGACCTTGGCCGTTTACACGAGTAAAAGATGGTTTGATAGCGCGTATTTTGAACCAAATATTTTTTATTATAAGTACTATTAAAGAAATACATTGAATTAATTTACGCATGAGCGCAACCTTCACATTTTACTCAACGAATTTACACTTGAATAGATTTCGTATAAAGCTAAAAGCCTGCTCTATTTCTATCCAACAATGTGGTCAAAATTACGAGACAAGGAAAACTATAGAGGGTTCAAGCAATAATATAGCTCTTATAACGCTTGTAATAGAGCAGTTTTTAGTGCTGATAGATATGCTATAACTGTACTTATTTATTTATTGTGCGATAACAAACAGTTACAATATATATATAGTATGATTTAGTTTACAATATCCAAGCATGCTAATACTGCAACCAATAACGTATATCCACAAATTAAAAAAAAACAAAAATAGTGCGCTACATTTGACTTTTTATGTGTAAAATAAAACAAAACAAAACAAAAAAATAAAACAAATTAAGTTAAATATATAAACATAAATAAACAACATTTAACTAATTAATATTAATTACAAACATATGATAAGATGTTAGTGCTTGAATCATCAAGTGATATCCTTAACAATTCCAATTTAAATATGCGTTTTGACAAATTAAATACATCTACAGACACAAACATAGAATTATAATTTTTCAAAATGCGATTTAGAGGACAGCGCAGTCCAGTGTTTTTAAGACAAACACTGATAGCAAATAAATTATCAACACGGACCTTACGCATAAGAGTGGATCTCGGAACTGTGTAATAATTTTTTTGTTATTACTTACTAGCTTTCCGCCCGCGGCTTCGCCCGCGTTATATTCGAATTTCCCACAGGAAGGATATGTTTTAACAATACTGCCATACAACCTTTCACCCCCTACTTTCAACCTGTTACAACCCTTTTCTGCTTTAAAGGTAGCCTCTGTCATTTCTCAGCCTCTAGACTATCTGTGTACCAAATTTAAATCGTTCAGTGGTTTTTACAATATTTTCATAAAACCTATTATCCCTCCTTTCAACCTTTTACAACCCTTTACAACCGTTTTTATATAAAAAAAAATTGGCTTGTGTCCTTTCTCGGGCTCTAGACTATCTGTGTACCAAATTTCATTTAAATCGGTTCAGTAGTTTTAACAATATTTCCATACAACCTATTATCCCTCCTTTCAACCTTTTACAACCCTTTACAACCTTTTTTGCATGAAAAAGTAGCCTATGTCCTTTCTCAGGCTCTAGACTATCTGTGTACCAAATTTCATTTAAATCGGTTCAGTAGTTTTGGCGTGAAAGCGGAACAGACAGACAGAGTTACTTTCGCATTTATAATATTAGTATGGATATATATTACCAAAAGAAAATAAAATAGTCATGGTATATTTTAATGTTTTCTCACGCAAATTATTTTACTTTCGTATAAACTATGACTGATAATTCATTCAAATACACAGAACACAAACGATATAATCATGATCAATATAGAACACTATTAATGTACACTTATAAAATATGTATGTATCACTGTGAGGTGTCTATGTGGGACTATTCATTTTATATTTTATGTCAACCTTTTCAAACGGTCGCTTACCGTTTCGATAGCGTGGTTATTCCGTGTTTACTTTATGTTTTGTATATGCGAAAACATTGTTCGCTTTTGTCGCTTGCCCGTAATATTTGCCTGGTGGCGTATGCAAATAACGTATAGCCTTTTATTTTCATGTATGTTCTAAATGTTCGATTTACCGGTACTACGAACACTACGAGTGTCTCTTTTAACTATTGCAAATCATGTGAAAATTCAATAACTCTTATAATTGAACTTACTAACTCAACTGAGTGCATTTAAGTTAGTAAGTTCAATTATAAGAGTACACTGGAGCCCTGGAGGAGCCATCATCTAACTGCGATTAACTAAAAAATATAAATTACATTTTGTTTAATGCGTCAGTAGCGCTGAGGACTTGGCATTGGTCTACGAATCACATGAATCGTGAGGTGCGGTCTATCCTATTATGTACCGTTTTTTGTTTTTCAAATATCATATGTACATTTATGAAGCTCCTACGATGAAGGAAAACATCATGAGATAACCTGCAATCTGTGATGAAATTCAAAGGTGTATGTGGTCAATAATCCTCACTGGGCGAGCGTGGTTGACGTAGCCCTAATCCTCTTAAAATAGGGTAGGCTCGTGCTTCTCTCTCTTAGGCCGAGCGGGTCACGCGGATGAAGTATATATGAAGAAATATATAATATATATAACATAACATAACCCTTTATTGTATTCATAAAATACACATACAAAAAAAAAGAAAATAACAAATGTACAAAAGGCGGCCTTATTGCTAAACAGCAATCTCTTCCAGGCAACCTAGGACCAGGGATATATTAAAAGGAGATTTAAATATAGGATTGGTACAGTAATTGGACAGGACAATAGGCTATAACTAGTTTAAGTTAAGGAATCTTTGACAGGAAGTGAACACGGACTTGATTCTTAAAGGACTCCAGTGTTCGCGCTCCCCTAATATATATATATATATACTAGCTGACCCGCGCCCACTTCGTTGGGCATAATATTAATAATCCCCGAAGCGAGCACGAAAGCGAACTGAATTAAACCCGAAGCCATCGCGCGCCGTCCGCTGATGATGATGATGATGATGATGATGATGATGATGATGACACTCCGCAATAATGTGGCTTTCTATTGGTGAAAGAATTTTTAAAATTGATGATGATGATGATGATGATGATGATAATTTGAGATTTAAACTATCCTATCTCTCAAGTTGGATCGAACTGCACATGGTGTGCTAATTTTATTATAATCGGTTAAGTAGTTTAGGAGTTCATTGAGCACAAACATTGTGACATGAGATTTATATATATTAGATATATATATATATATATATATATATATATATATATATATATATATATATATATATATATATATATATAATATATATATATATATATATATATATATATATACACCTCCAGCCCTACCCAAGAGCCGGTCTACGAGTACGTAAGCGCATTTTCCCTCGATAAAAAAAAAGGCTCGTGCCTCTCGGTGTATACGGATAGTGATGATGATTATAATTTTGTTTGTGAATCGCCTACATTTACAACTTGCTAATTGTAATTTTCTTTGACAGTTTTATTTTGAATATTACAACAAATTTAAAGGTCGGCAAAGCGTTTGTGATGCCCCTAGTGTTGCAAGCGTCCATAGGCGACGGTGACTGCTTACCATCAGGCAGGCCGAAAGCCTTTTTGCTACCGTTGTAGTATAAAAAAAAAAAAAAAGCAAAGAACTTTTACAGGAAATCCATCTAAATGTGAACACTCTTTTCCTCAAAACCGCGTGAAGGTATTAAGTAAAATTAATATCTACAACTTATTTGTGCGGGTTAACTACATATATACTTTTCTAAGCTTACGAAAAACAAATGTATTTGCTATATTTATCTATTTATCTAACTAAGGTATAGCATTTCTGGAACACGCTTATCCAGTGGGCTATTTGACTTCATATAGTAGCATCGAAATGTTTTTCTTTCCCTTAGAAATGTCTGTTAAATACTCATATGGAAATCGATTAGTTCTTACTTAATAATTGTCATAAGTTAATTTTACGAAATGTATTTGCTGTGAAATACAAATTATTCATCGTAAATTAAATCTTTTATTCAATGCAGTATTTACGCAAGTAAATACCTTAACTTACCTAGTTAAGGTTAAGTTTAGTTGGTTTAGTCAAGTCGAGAGTAAACGTAACTGACGAGCGCGATTGAAAATAATAATAAAAATCGGAGATTAGAAAAGTATGTTTGGAATGTAGTAAGTGGAAAATTGTGATATCTGTCTATCCTCATGAGAAAGAGCACCCCCCTTTGTATACTATTTATATACTCACACCTATACATAAATGTATGTTTGTATATATTTACACACTATAGTTTTAACACCTACGAAAGCAAAAATGTATAATTTTGTTCTTCAACATTACAGAATTTCTGTAATAATTACGGCTTGGTAACTTAAAATTATATTTTACATCGTTGTTTGTTTGTCGTTCTTGAAAATTGTTGCGACCTTGCCACGCTAACAGATTCCAATTAGACGTGCATATGATTTTTTGATTCAGTATGTAAATTTGTTTCTAGAACAAATAGTATTTTTTATTATTATATATTAAAAAAATATATTTAAAATTTTATTGACTGCATAGTTTTTTTTTATTATGACAGTAAAAAGCAGATTGCCGCCCGGTGGTAAGTGATTACTGTACTTTTGGTACCTGTGAGATTCGCAGCAAATCTACAACCTCCATAAAAACCACAGTGAATCATCTAAAATAACCGACCAACATCTACAATAAGGTGTAAAGTCACAATACCTCGTATTTCACAGTGTAGGAAAAAGCTAAGACGGAAGTAACTAAATAGACGATCCTGGTATTATACCTTTTTCCTTATTTTTTATAATATTCTTCATAAATCTATTACATTCATCATTATTTTTATTCCCAGGAGCTCGAAAATACTCTTAAATATAATTAAAATACATTGTTCACTTTTACCCATTGGAGATTGACAATAAAATATTTTAAAAACATATTCAGAGTACCTACAACAATAAATAAAGAGTGTTTTGACTACAATCTACAAATTCTTAGAAAATTGCCTTAAAATAAGGTACAAAATTTGAAATTTTACGAGAGTTCATTTGGCGCACACAACTAACAATTTAAGCAAATCTTGAGTTTACGCTTTAATTATATTTACCGCCGGGAGAATACGTCTGCTTGAGTATCACTGTTTTACCTATTTCTGCCACAAAATATCAACATTCGCATTGCTGTTTGGTTTGATTAGTAAGATAAGCAGTCAAATTACACTATTTGACACAAATTAAGCAACAGAAGTTATGTCATTCTAATAACGAAAATAAGTACATTTTTAGTTAATTACGTTCAGCTATAGGCGCTGTACAAAGGTTGTTAACAATATCAACACCTTCTAGAAGTAACGGCTTAATTATTTAAAGCAATAGAATACTAGCGTGACTTTTATGACTTGCACTCCTCCCGACTGACTGAATACTGATCCCAACCAAGTCATATCTAATTATTACACCTTTCAAAATCAAATGTGCAACTGTGTTCTGCCACGTGGCTCACGGTGCTGCCATCTATCCTCGACCAAGTCATCTAATCATTACACCTTTTAAAATCAAATGTGCGACTCTTCAGCCACGTGACTCACTGTGCTGCCATCTATCCTCGACCAAGTCATCTAATCATTACACCTTTTAAAATCAAATGTGCGACGCTTCCGCCACGTGACTCACTGTGCTGCCATCTATTGGATAATGTCACAAACAAAAAACAGAGTAGTCAAATCCGCAATCTATCATCATGGTATAACCTCAAGCATGTGAAGTAGAATTTCATATTTACATTGCGTATAATACTGACTGAATAATTAAGGTTCTAACAAAAGTTTACGTACAAAAATTTACACTGTCGATACGTATTGCAAATGAATGTAAACTCATGGAATATACACTGGTTACCAGGCCATTACATCTAATGTCACGATATAGTATACTGTTGTTTTTCTGCGAATCTCACAAAGACAATATATACTATAAGCGACTCTGCTTGCTTGTCAAAATATAGCAACAACATATAAATTTCACCAAAAGTTCAAGCACAAGTATACGTGATGACACGAACTCTGCAGTTCCATTAATATCCCCGAGTCCAGCGTTGCCACAATTTCATTATGTCCGTGCGGTAAAACATGTAATTTCCCCGCCATTGAAAGAAAATGATGTATACTTAAGGAGACCTTCGGCGATAATTTACTTCGCCAACAGCTAGTGTAAAGAGATAATAATATCGTTCAGCGTCGTAATTGAATTCGAAATTATGCGGAGCCTATTATTATTTTTATCAGCGTATACGTTTCTTAAACTTTATATATTAACATGGTCTGTATTTCATGTGCTTTAAAGCCTAATTTATTAAATATAATTTTAAATGAATTAAGGAAAATTATTTATAGAAAATCAATGTCTAAACCTTTAACTTTATCAAGGTAAAGTTGATTACAACGTCGAATATGTTGTGTAAACTGAATCAGACCATAAATCTAGTACAAAACGTTAGTTCCCTCAAAGTTAATATCAGTTTTGTGTGTGAGTTATGAGAGCTCGCGAATGGTTACTGCGGTCAAATTCTAACCGGGAATTCCAAATCGCGAAGTTATCATTTATTATGCAGTAGATTGCGTTTTGTAGTGCAGTACTCTCAGATATTTACAAATACAGGAAACAATGTATAGGTGAATGTGAAATTGAACGAAAAATGAGAACAATCATATTACTTGTATAGATTCTGTGAAATTTTGGAAATACGCAATTATCTATAATATAAAGTATATACTGGTCAAATTGACTCACTTGACGACCTCCATAGTCGAGTGGATAGTACACCAGTCTCAAGGTGTCGCCATCTCTGAGGTCCCGGGTTCGAATCCCGGTGGGGGCAGATGTATGTGTGATGAATGCTAGCATTTGTACCTTAGTCATGTTGATATATATTTCAATAAAAATATTTATACATGTATAATACATGTATGTCTATCCGTTATCCTAGATCCCATAACACAAGCCTTACAGAGCTTAGATTGGACTAATTGGTGTAAGTGTAACAAATATTTATTTATATTTAAATGTTATCCTATAATTTGTAAATAAAAATTGAAAAAAATGCTTGAAAAAATGTTGTAATACACCATAATTACACTCAAAACACTAAGTGCACGCTGGTGCCATGAGCGCTACCTAAGTGGCAACTTTTTTTTTTTTTTTTTTTTTTTATTGCTAAAGTTGACAAACAAGCAGGCTGCCCACCTGATGGTAAGTGGTAACAGTCGCCTATAGTACATGTGGTTCCCACGAGATTCGCAGCAAATCTGCAAACCTCATAAGAACCACAGTGTACGTTGCCAACTTGTGACATAAGATGTAAAGTCACAGTACCCAGTAATTTCACTGCCTATCTTACCCTTCACGCCGGAACACAGCAAAGCGAACCCTGCTGTTTGGCGGCGGAAATAGGTAAGACGGAGGTACCCATGCAGACGACCCTGGTACAGAGTCTACCTCCTAGAAAACATACAGATACAACTATGAAGAAGTCAAATGCATGCATCTACTTAATGCATGCATTTGACTTCTGCTCAATCATTATATAAAATGTCTGTACCATTACCAAGCATATCACATTGAATATGGATCGGCACAACAATGGCGTGCTTTAGAGACACATTTGTGGTTCCGAGCGCTCTTATTTACATAAAACTAAATTGTATTTGTTATTCTTGGTTTTGTCTTGTTCCATCTTATATCAAATGTCATACAAAAGAATAAGAGATAAAAGAGAGTCACTTTGCGGATGATCTAAGGATTATTTTTATTTCTTAACGAAACGATTAGAAAAAACCTTGTGGTAAGCGTATGTCGGGAGTAGCATACCATATGCTCCTCTTAGAGACCAGACATCCCATTAGGTAGACTGAAGATTTGGGAAAGATCTCAGAAATACGTTAGATAATAGCAGAGCGAGAGATACTTGGGGAAGTTCTATGTATAGAAGTTGGCATTTCTCGCCTGAAATTATGAAAAATAGGGCATGCACACAAAAAAACTCACAGGTAACTATTGGGGCAAGCATCATACTATATGTATTCATCATGCAACTTTAAAGCGCGATGTGGCGTTCACAGTACCTAAAAAGAATTATCTAGACACTATGGCGACGCTCAAAACCACCGACTCTCAAATATCGGTGGTACTGGTGTAATGGTTTCCGTTTTTCTCTTAAATCAATTATCGATTTCGCGTTGAAAGCATAGAATTCATTATCAATTTGGAAAAATGACATGTGGTAGCTACCTCAAATCTTAAAAAAAATGAATTTGTATGTGAGCATACACGGTTTGCTTTACGATGTATTCCTTCGCCGTAGGAACGTTACATTAAAAATATATATATAACATTCGAACGAAAAAAAAAAACGAACGAAAATACAGATGTCAGCATATATATCTATCTATACGATCGCATCTGTATCAATGTCTAAAGAAACTGTATGTTGAGTATAGCCGACAAGCCTTATTGTCACTTAAGATCAAGTAAGATGAAAGTTAAAAACTTTTCTGTGACTTTAAATAAAATCTAGGTCTAAGCTTTACAGAGTCGATCATCTAAAGATGACAGCGATGAGACGCTATATACGCTTCATTAATATAATTATAGTCAACAATAACAAAATCATTCGTTCGGTTTCGAACAAAAAAAGTACTTAAAAAATATCCGTCCCTAAAAATCCTTTCCGCCAATAAAATCCCCATGATAAGGAAATATGTGAAGCATTACCGTCAAAAACAATTTTCGTGCTCCATTAATTCGTTTCACGACAATCCAGAAGCCAAGATGGATGACTTCTGTTTAGGTTGAAACGTGATAAATGGGTGTACCTACCGAAGCACCCCGGCGATAAAGACGTCGTAACACCTCGAAATAGTAGTTACCTGGAATGCGGGACCTATCACTATTTGTTGGAGCATTCTCTATTTAGTAGTCAGTACTGGAGACAAAATTTAGAGATTTTTACTATTATGAAGTCTTTTATCTGTTATAACTATAACATTTTGACAGATAAATTATTAGGATGACACCTGTTATACGGACTTAGATTGTGAAGACTTTAATATTAAAACCGGGCAAGTGCGTATCGGACTCACGCACAAAGGGTTCTGTACCATTGATTTATGAAATTAAAGGAAGCGGTTTACGATTTACAAGGTATTAAAAAATCTATTTACTAGATCTCGTTCAAAACAATTTTCGTCGGTAGTTTTTATAGTAATGTACATCATATGTTTTTTTTTTGTTTTTCATTTTCTTATTTTAGAAGTTAGAGGGACCAACTTTTTTCCACTTTGGAAGCGTTTGTCACGCAAACTATTCGGTTTAGAAAAAAAATATTTTAGAAAGCTCCATATCATTTTTGAAGACCCCATAGTTACCCCACACGTATGTGGTTGATGAATTTTTTTTATTTTCGGTTCTAAGTATCGGGAGCCTCCAATATTTTTTTTATTTTTTATTTTTGCATCAAAATGTTAATGCGGTTTGCAGAATACATCTACCTACCAAGTTTCAACAGTAGAGCTTTTATAGTTTCGGAAAAAAAAGGCTGTGACGTACGGACGGACAGACGGACAAACAGACATGACGAATCTATAAGGGTTCCGTTTTTTGTCATTTGGCTACCCTAAAATGAGAAAGTAAAAGTATTTTCACGACAAAACAGGCGATTTGATTTTTGTCATAAAATGGACTGACCCGTTTAAATAAAATATATAATGGAATATTATGAGACGTGTGGAAGAACTTAGAAAATTATGGAAACTTAGAACTTAATAAGCTTACTGAGTCTTATCGCAGTCCCCTTCCCCATTCTTTACTATTAAATAATTATGTAGTTGTAATGTATTTAGCTTTTTTTTATTAATGTGTATTATTCATGTGTATTTGATTGCAAAAGTTTTATATATATTTCCATGATTATTTCTAGATATGTAAGTAAGTACGTCATGACATTCTAAGAAGTGTGTTCTGATAGGTGTGAATAGGTTTAACATTAGGAAAGCATTTCCTAGCATTATTTTGGGTTACGAGTGGGATACGTAATTTTGAAGAAAAAGATTAGTTGAAATACTCGTTAAAAGTCTGATTTAAAAACGAATATTATATTCTTCACTTCACAATTTTACACGAGTAAGTTATGAAGCTTTAATTAAATATAACTCAAAAATTATTAATCATTAATTTTTCCTATGAGTCGCAAAAGGTCGTGGTGTAATTCTTTTCATTCCCTTTATAATAAATAGATATTTTTTACATTTACACCAAGTAGCCTAGCCCAAAGTAAGCATTGTAAGACTTGTGTTATGGGATCTATGATAACAGGTATACATACATATATTATACATATATAAATACTAGCTTTCTGCCCGCGGCTTCGCCCGCGTGGATTTCGGATTGGGTGTATAAGAGGGTTAAGGGTCATAGCTTTTGCCCACGGCTACATATACGCGGAAGTCGGTTTATGGTGCGAAGATTTTATCGCGCTTCCCGTGGACTATCCGTTTTTCCGAGATAAAAAATGCCGCAAAACTCCTCAAGAATCACTGTATCTATTGATGAAAACCGCATAAAAATCTGTGCAGTAGTTTTTGAGCGAAGCCTTTATTGCGCATCCCGTGGGATCTGTCGATTTTCCGGGATAAAAAGTAGCCTATGTTACTCGGGGAGAATGTAGCTTTCCAAGGTGAAAGAATTTTTGAAATCGGTCCAGTAGTTTAAGCGTGAAGAGGTAACAAACAAACAAACACAAACAAATAAACAACAACAAACAAACACACTTCGCATTTATAATATTAGTTGGGACTATCACGAGTAAAGCACAAATGCCTGTATTCATCACACAAACATTTGCCCCCACCAGAACATGAACCCGAAACCTCAGAGAGAGGAACATCTTGAAACCAGTGTGATAATGACGATTGTTACAGCAATTAACAACATTATGTCCTACACCGTGATTAAACATTCGGTAGACATTCTAGAATCATCTTCAAGTCTTCATAAAACACATCCATACACACATATTTTTAACCCCCGACGCAAACACGACGGGGTGTTATAAGTTTGACGTGTATACACATACACATGTGTTAGTGCGCGTGTCTGCCTGAGACAACGTAACTCCCAAACGGATGATTCGATTTTAATGCGTTTTTTTTTTGTTTGAATCAAAATCAAAAAATTCATACGTACGGTCAACAGCCGGCCAAGATAACCATTTGCAGTTCAAAATTAGCGGTTATGCCTCCGACATAAAGGTGGCACAAAGTTCCGGGAAGATAGTCTGACAGGCTTTAGTTGATACTTATGTAGTATTAAAAGTTATTTTTTGCTTTTTATAGAGTTTAACATTTTTAACCATTTGTTATAACAATTGCGTACTTTTTTTGGGTCGAGGATTTTATTAAATTTTTAATTTATTTTTTTTACTACTACACTGACAAGGAAACCGATTGCTTAATTAACGGCATATGGTTATAGTTGCATTCAATACATATGGTTCTTTCGAGATTTGCAGCAGAACTGCAATAACCACAATATACGCTGCCAACTTACGACACAACTATAAAAAAATCCCAGTAGTTTCACTGATATATTTGACCCCGGTAACTGGAAAAGCAATGTAAGTAATACTTTGCGACAGAAATACGAGCTACTTACCTACGTAGACGAGCACGTTCAAAGAAAAACTTCAGCTGTATTTACCAAACCTTTTTTGTTACAGGTTTGGAAATTCAGTGGGCAGGCGGCTATTAGAAAAGTTAAACAGTTGATGTCCAAGTGTAAATACGTGATAGTACATTCAATGTTAGCTAGAAAATAAAACGATGTATGTAGCCAGGAGTGCACAAAGGACATTGTTACCATTCCTTCTGTTGGCTGTGACGTCGCCCTCCGCAACGCAGAATACATTTTTGACAGGTAAGTCTCATTCACTATTTTATTTATTAATAGCTCACTAAAATTTACTTTTTTGTTCCGCTGAGGAAAATGCATTGAATTGCATACCCCGGCTGCGGAGAGCCGGCGGTTATGTAAGGCTTTCCTCCCCAGAAGGGAGAAGCCTACTCACCTAAAAACCGCAGCTATGGCCGTCCTCAGGCGTTATTAGGGGCCCTCAGGATCGAGTGTCGTATCTGAGGACCTGGGTACGTTGGGAGAGCCCTTCTCGGGGAGGAGTGATCTTGCAGCCTCTTCCCCTCCAACTATCTACGACGTCACTCCCCGGTCATCCAGGGGTCCTCCCGAGTCTTAATTAATTTACCATAAATATGTTTAATTTGCTATATATTACCTTTAATCTAGTTATTTACACATAACTCAAAAGCTGTTTGTTGAATTCGTTTCGTCAATCAAGTTGGCGAGGCAGTCACTTCTAGAAAAAATACAGCATAGTAGCAAATACTGCAAGCACGCTGCTTTAACAAAGTCTGTGTGATATCTTCAATAAAACATGATTTAGCTTAGAATGTTATATTGAGAAAACCAGAATCTCTTATACCACAGTCTGCTAACAAATTGTTTAGCTTTCGAGCTTATCCTTTATTTGTAAAACTGTAATCATTTGATATATAAGTAAATTTCATTATTGTTTTTCTCTGTGCTTGAGCAGCAAAGGATTACGAGTGTCGTAGATTCGACTTACGTAGCGTGTTGACTTACGGAAAATACTTTTGATAAGTACTACAAAAAAAAATATTACTTGATCTGAGATTGTTAATGATTGGTAAAAAGTATGGGTGGATTTAAATCTTAAAATAGTTTTTAAATATACATCCCGTATATTATTTTTATATATATCTATATAATGTATTTGAAATTATTTGATCTTTTGATAATAATTACATAAAAAAAATGTTTTTATTGACCAGAACCAAGATTGGTGCTGTGCAAAGGTACGGTAAAATATAAGACTTTTTATAGTTAGCAATTATTATACATTATTTACTAACAATCTACTTTCAATGTGTGATAATATCACTGATAAGCTGTCAATATATAATTTGCTTTCTTTCTTATTGTTTTAAAATTCACTTTTATAATGACGCTCAATATAAATAGGCAAAATATGAGAACATACAACTCTGCTTATAAAATTTCTGCTTTAAATTATTTACTACCACATTAATATATATACCACAGTAGTTACACTCTACACGAGAATATAGTAGTAATTCAAGTATGTAATATTAATATATTTTTTGTAATTTAATGTAGAACTTATCGACAGGTATGATTTTTGTTATAAATCATGTAGTTATTATGAATGATTGCGATTGCTTTAACGCTTTATGGTTTTTTAGAAACATCTTTATAAAAACCCAATAGCCACCGCAAACGGAATCCCAGAAACGTTGGAAGCTAAAAGAAAACGACAACACTAAAACCCGTTCCGGGGAAAATCCGAATGGCCACGATTAAATAAGGCTTTTCTTCAACCGTCCTCAGACAAAACAGATATAACAAAGCGGCTTAGGCATTATTAAGTATCTTAATATCTTACGTTTCATATATTATATGAATGCCGTGACGTAGAATGGGACGGCAGAGCATGTGCAGAATTCATAATTAATGCCAATATTGTGTGACATTCTTGGCTGGATTTTCTACTGGCTTAGGAGAAAAAAAATTATCGTTGCGTAATAACTGTTAGTCCTTGTGAAAATTGAACCGAATCCATTATAGTTATATTTATATAATGCTTTATATCATTACAATTGACACATTTTATTTTGTTTTTTTTATTATTATTTATGTAAATAATTTTGACATCCGTATTACATTTACATTGTTAAAGAGTATTGTGCTTTTATGTTCTATTTCAAGCAAGTGGGATCGAAGTACCTATACAAAAAATGAAATCCACAAAATTTATCAAAAAATAGTTACGAAGTACTGTGGGAGAGCTATGCTTCGGCACGAATTGGGCCGGCTCGACCGGAGTGATACCACGGCCTCACAGAAAACCGGCGTAAAATAGCGCTAGCGCTGTGTTTCGCCGATTGAGTGAAGGTACCGGAGGCCCAACCCCCTTATTCCCTTTTAAAAGGCCGGCAACGCATCTGTGACTCCTCTGTTGTTGCGGGTGTCCATGGGCAGCGCTTACCATATCAGTGATCCGTTTGCTCGTTTGCTGCCCTACACTTTTTTTTCTTTTTTTTTATTCCCTTGAGGAAAATGCATTAGATTGCATACCCCGGCTGTGGCGAGCCGGCGGTTATGTGGGGCTATCCTCCCCAGAAGAGGGAGACCTACTCACTAAAAACCTCAGGGATGGCCTTTCTCAGGCATGTAGGGAACCCCCGGGAACATCTAGCTACTTCTGGGAACCCCCAGCCTCGGCTCCCCTTCCTAGAGGGGAGCCCTCCTCAGGGGAGGCTACACTACCTCCCCCGGTTTCCTCCACCGACAACGCCCCCCGGCCACGGAAGGGGCGTGGTCCATCCCGGGTCACCGTAGCGGTCGCGACTTCCTCGCGCCCGCCGGCAACCCGCGGCGGCGCCGCGGCTGTGCTACCGAGCCCGGCGCCGCCTTCTTCTAGCGGGATCGACCTCCTCCTTCCCGTGGAGCCAAGCTTCGAGGTGCGGGAGTACGGCACCGACGGCCCGCTGGCGCGCGCAGATCCGTAATTCGAGCTGCGCACGCCAGGCCGCCACAATCCGTCTGTGCCACTCCCGCTTAGGCACTTGCGCGGGTTCCAGGGCGCTCCCCCCATCGCTCCCCCGGTCGACACGCCGTGACGCATACGTCGCCGCGTTCATGTCGGCCAGGATGTCGAATGGGGGGGAGCGTCCGAGAACCATCGTTATCCGCTGCAGGCTCCGTAGCAGCAGCGGGGGGATCTCGCGCAGTCTTGCGACCACACGGGAGCCCCATACATGGCCACGGATTGCACGACGCTCTCGTACAGGCGGCGAACTCTATCCCCGGTCCCCCGAAATTGGGCAGCAGGCGATGCAATGCGCCCGCCACCCTTTTGGCTCGGGTCATCCACCCGGATCCGGCAGCTGGGTGGTTCCGGGCGCTTCGGAAAGCCGTGGAACCATAGTGTCTCAGTTTTGTGAGGCGCTATTTCGAAACCCAGCCGGCGGATCGCCCGCACGACACATGCCACCCCAAGCTCGGCAAGCCTGAGCATCGGCCCGAAGTCGGCCCCAGTCGTCACAACCAGAGTGTCGTCAGCGTAGCAGACGACACTCACGCCGCGAGGAAGGCTGGTGCGAAGGACCGCGTCATATGCAAGGTTCCATAGCAGGGGTCCCAACACCGACCCCTGCGGAACGCCGCATTCGACCCTCTTCGACGTTTCCGGGGGACTGCCCTATCCTTTAAAAAAAAGAAGTATAAATTAAATAATTACAACTGTTATATCTGTTACTTTATTAAGATTTTTATTATAAGAAACATGTTAATTTCTTGGTAAATTGCATAGTATATTTAACTATGTACAATAAATATATAAATAGATTGTACAATGTTGTGAAGTATTGGCATCATGCTGAGTAGATTATAAGTCCTTTTCCATGAAGTTCCGATATGATATAAATGTGGAGTTATTAAGTATCCATTATGTCAAATATATATTTTTTAAAATTTGACTATATGTGCTATAAGTAAATAGAAGAAATACAATTTTATAATATCGAACCACTAGCTTACCAGCTGTTCGAAAAAAATTGTATATATAAAAAACGGGCCCTGTTATAGTTGTTTGTTAAATGTCAAATCAAATTGTTACCGCTTTTGCATTACGCCGTCAGAGAACCCTAAGTCGACGATAGGGATTACAGTCTTAGTTATTCCCTTCAATATTCTCACTGGTACAGTTTAATTACACTCACAATAAATAGGAATAAAATTTAGAGGTGCAGGTAGCGTATAGGTCAGTCTGTTATTGTCGCGTCAGTCCAGCCACCACGTTGTAATACCCTAACTAATATCTACTAGAGGGCGTGTGCAACAAGCGCGAAACAGGTTTTTGGTATAAACACAGCTGTGTCTTAAACTGACTATAAAAACACAATTAAGAGGTAAAGTTAAACTTTAAATAGGGAATAAGGGTAGTCACACGACATACCTATCTTGTAAGCTCTCATAAGCTGTTCTAGATTAATTATTGGTCATTTATTTTGCAAAATAATTAAATAGACGGATAAATTTGATTGTTTTAAGCCCTAAAGGCACATTACAAACGTGATCACGTAGTCTCCAGCAAATAAGCGATAGACCAAATTTCGCAAGAAATTGAAATATTAAATTTCTGATCAAGGGTGCAATATTGTATTTTCTATCGAGGGCGCTATTTTAAATGCAGAGTATGAGACATACGAGCCGCACTGGGCCAGCGTGGTTGACTAAGGCCTAATCGTAACGTAGTTAGGGTAGGCTCGAGCCCTTCGGTGGGGACGTATATGAGCTGTAATGATGAGACATACTGTAATAAGATTTTTTTATGCTACGGTAAAAAGAAAAAATAAATCTTCTTTTATTTACTACAAACAAATTTTGGTTTATTTGAACACTAAATTTACGTCGCTTATTATACTTAATATTAATTGACTTTTACAATCATGATTATTTTTTATTGTAAAATTATGTTTACTTTGTAATTGGTTTACCAGTTATATGTTTTTTATTGCTATGGTTGCGTGGATTGTTCTCTTTTGCCTTGCGATGTAGCTTTTTTGGTCTGTCATTCTCAAAGGCACAATCGACATCGCCGCCGTTGACCTAAAAGGTCATTTTAAGATATAAAAGGAATTTTAATAAATCATAGGATATAAATCTCTATTTGTTTATTTCGAAATTTGGAATTCTCGATAATCAGAAACAGTTTGGCACGCATATTATTCAATTTCGTTTTGGTTTTAAGAAGAAACATGTCTTATTGGTTTCGGCATATCTATAAATGTTATTTATAAGCGGAATTCGCAAATCCAGGCCGCTATTAATAAGAAAAAATTATAATGTTAATTAATCAGTAAATTATTTCTCCCTTGGTCGTTTGTCACCATTTATGGCTACTTGCTGTTGCTATTTTTCTTCGCTAGTTGCGCGCTCATAAAGGTATCATTGGCGCTCCAGTTTTTCCCGTCGCGTCAAACAGAAGTAGAGAGAGTAAGAAACTACGTCTATGTTGGACGTAGTTTTGCTTTTTAATTATTGATAGTATAACAAGATTCAACATATCGCCATTACTGTGAAGTTTTAATTTATTGCAATGGAATTAAAAAAATTAAAACCCTTTTCGACTTTTATGTATACAAGTACAAATTTAATTATAACCACGTAACAGAAGAACATATTTATTTGTACGTAGCCGTTATGATTAGAAGTATGAATTCTTTGCCGAGGAGGCATCCGTGTATGTTTACTTAGGTGATTCCAGCTCCCAAATTTTTTTTTTATTACAATGAGTCATTTTGGCATGTGTAATTTTAAAGTAAATAAAAAAAAAATTTTTATTTGTCGTTAAAAATTGTCTAATGTTTTTCTCTTTCTTATGTCTATCTTTTACCAAAATGCATCCAAACTCAGCCAGCAGTTCTATCAGATTGTCTACAGGAAAAATATAATTTCCGTGTACTTCAGGATAAATTATTTAAACAAACTTTAAATGTTGTTTATTTTTTTTATTTATAATTAAAAATAATTTTCGAACTACTTTAAGAATAACTTACTTACCATACAAACTATTAATCTGTTCAACTATTTATTCTATTGCAACCCTTTCCAACCCTTTATTCGCATTGAAAATCGGTTCAGACTTTTGACCTGAAAGTGAGACAGACAGATAGATTGATATTCAAATTTATAATATTAATTAATAAGAATTTTTTGTTACATTTGTCAACTTATTAATAGTTATTTATGTGTTAGGTTTTATCAGTAATGGTGTAATTGATTGTCTGATGTGATATAACACTCCCTGACATGTCACTATAGTAGTTACACTTGAGTTTTCTTCACTTACTCGTAGATAACAGACACTCTAGATTCTTCCCATCGAATGTGGCTTCTTGATCTGTCTGAAGATTAAGGAGAATACATTATATTAAACTGTATTAATTAGCAGCTCGGCTTATCACAGTATACTTCATGTTTGCTTCAATAAATGATGTTCAATTTTCTGCGGATTAATACGCTTCAAGAAAGTACCTTAATTGTATTATTTATGATGAATTGCGTCTAAATTCAAGTTATTTGCTGAGGAGAACTGTCAATCTTTCCTAGGTGATAATTGAGAATTTAGTGTTAATTTTGTACTTCTTAAATGTTACCAAAGTTCCCCAATTCATTTCTCATTATTTACATTAAATGATTATAAATTAAATTTGCATTAAAAATAGGAGCTTAACAAATCACCAATGGTTTTTTGTTTTTATTACATTTTTAAGTCTTATAATATTATTTTTTGGTCGATGTCGGAAGAATCGAAGACTCAAATATCTTCTTGAATGGTGAATGGAAATATAATTCTTCACTGGATGTTTTTTCTTCCAAAAGATATTTTGGATACTCTGAAAATGAACAAATCAAAAGCGTCGCCAGTGCCTAGGCACAGTTTACTTCTAAAGATCTTTCCGAAAAATCAATAAAGGTGAATCCTTAGGAAATTAATAAAAATAATGAATTATTGATTGTCCATAGACTAGAAAGAGATATTCTTATATTTCTTATTGAGTGCAAGACAAATAACACTGCCCCGTATTACCATTATCTTACGACACCATAACGCGATTAATTACACTTGTTGGCAACAAAATCAAACACCTTCTAGATATACGTTTTATTTTTTTCACAAACAGAAAAGAGACAGTAGTCAAACAGTTTCTTATAATTTTCTTATAATAAGGAAATATTTTCCTACAGTAAAAAAAGTAATATAGCATATATTAATCAGGGATAATGAAACCATCTAATGGACAAAGAATGTTTGAAATCGGTCTGGTAGTTATCAAATTTTGCCATAGGAAAGTAATATTTTCAGCCTGTAATCATTAAGGATAACGTAATTGTAGGGTATACAATTGATTTTTGATTGTTATTTTATGTGTGTAGTTATAAGTTAATATTTATTTGTTATATGGGGGTTTTTGAAATGTTAACTGGGTAGGGTAATTTGTAAAACTTCAAAAAATTCTGTTATATAGCAGTACATTAGACTGGGGACATTGAGTATCGAATCATCTACCGACTGTGCTTTCATTTAAATTCATTTGCCTTTACTTGCGGGAATACCTCATTTTCATCAGCCACATCCGTTACAATAATATTGAAAGCGGTTCAGTAGTTTTTAGGTCCATTGGTTACATACATAAAATATGTCTTCGTTATAATGTTAGTATAGATTGTTATGAAATCTATAATTTAGAACGTCGACAAGACCCCATATTTCTAATAATCTAAAACCCTTAAAGGCGCTTGCAGAGTACATGTATAAAACATTTTTGTAGACGTCACTCGGATGTATTTGATCCTTTAATCTATGCAGATTAAAAAAACATAGGCTTTGTCTATGCACCTAGACAAAAAAATGCAAAATGAAGTAAATAAATAACCAATGTTAAAGTGACATTTTAACGTGAAAAAATTGTAAAGGTGATTTTAATTTACAAAAATAATTGTCTTGAACAGTATTTTCAATTAGTAAGAAAAACAGTGCTACATTACACAGTACTTTTCATCCCTATCTACACGAAAAGGAAACAAAACACGAACATATTTTAACGAGGTTTTTGTGGCAGTAAGTTGTTAACTACATTACAACTTTATATTTGTATATATTCCGGAGTTAGAATTTCACTTTATTGCTTGAACTTATATTTAAATTTATTTATACAAACACACAAATAACAAATTCACCGTAATAAAAAAATAAAAATAGCACAGGCGTAGAACCCTTTACAGCTAAGTTTATATGGAACTGGTATTTACAAAAGCGTCTTAAACTACAATTAGAATAATATTTCAAAATTATAACGTAATAGTTTTTATAAATATTTTACCAAGCATTGTGGTTGATATTTTTGAAGAAAATCTAAAATCCCAAAGTCAAAATGTTTTTATTTGTAATTATAAAAATCTGATCGGTGTAGATACTTTAATGCTTTGTAACTTTTCATTCACGAGCAAACGATACGTTTCGGATAAATTATCTGTACAAATTCTGTACATAGTCAAGATAGTCTGTTCAAATGTACAATCTTCCATGCACCTTATTACCCATCTACTGGTTTAAAATAATAAATATACATACATTCAACAGAGTACTTATAAAGTACATGTACTTATATAGTTATAAAGGTCTCAAAATACAACCCAAAACTTTCAAACGGATGCTAATAGAGCCAGAACCCAAGCTTTCACCAGAGGAAATATTTGCAGTGTACAAACGACACGAGATGAAGTCATCCTGAGGGAATTCTTCACTTAAGTGGAACCGTACGGAACATTTTTTCCTGCGTACTACTACCCTGCAGGGACCAGGTGTTTTACAAACAAATATTCCGTTAAAAGTGTGCTGTGCTAAAAGTATAGATATAGTTTGCCCCACATACGTTGATACTTGCTAAGAAGTCTATAGATATAGAGAACAAAACTTTTGTGTGTTTTATTATCTGTAAATTGTACGGTATACGATTTTAAATATATTTATCAATTATATGTATTTATATTTATTTAACACTTATTACACATGTTTCATTAAAACATTTGATCGCTACACATTCTCTTGACCTGTTAATGTTATTATGTACACAATCTTTTACAAAAATATAGTTATCATAAAAAATAAATATAATTAATTAATGTTCGTGCTCTCAACCTAAGGATAATATTAATTAGTTTTGTCGTCGTCTTTCCACAATAAATAATCATATCAAAATGGACTCTAAGCATAAATGTCTCAGTAATTGAGGATCCATCACAAAGTCCAATACATCAGATTATTGATAATTATTGCTATTTAATCAAGTAAGAAATATAATGAATCAGTTTCCGGTAGCTGGTTGTCTTCAGACAGCGATCAGACTGGTGATTATGGTACACGTTCGAAAACGTATTAGTCATGCTAGGAAGGTTGCATACGTTTTTATACCACGATAATCTGTTGAAATCATGCTTACCATATGTTTTATTTCCCACCTGTGTAGTTTACTATAAGCAAGTAAGGGAGAAAACAAAACATCTCTAAATTGAAAGCTTAAATTCCGCAGACGTAAATTATCGAATACTCTGAATCCGTTGGAAACAATAAATCTCTATTGATAACGTTCTAACGAGGTGGACTGATGAAGATTTGTGGCCGCAGTTTCCAATAGGAGCACAGAAAATTTTGTTACGTTGAATACTTAGATCGCAGATTAATAGTAATAACGATCCATAAGTTTTAGTCCTTGTCTGTGATATGAAAAAAAAAAAACAAGTATAAGACTTGATATACATAATAATAATTTTTATAAGAACCAAAAATATTCAACTTAAAAAAAATATCTTCTCTTTCTGAAATAATATGTCTTTAGATATAGTAATAATTTCTTAGTAATTTATTTGGAAATGTAGGGATTTTTAAACTACTTGGTAATTACTAATCTATACTAATATATAAAGCTGAAGAGTTTGTTTGTTTGTTTGTTTGAACGCGCTAATCTCCGAAACTACTGGTGCGATTTGAATAATTCTTTTTTTGTTGGATAGTCCATTTATCGAGGAAGGCTATAGGCTAATTAACATTACGCTACGACCAATAGGAGCAAAGACAGAGCGGTAAATGTGAAAAAAACGGGGAAAATTATTCATTTTTGAAGGCTTTCTTTGCGTGCGCTGCGAAAACGGTTCAAGATACACAAAAAATATGTATGAAAGAATTATTCCTCTATACATGATCTAAAAAAAAGTCCGCGACGGCATATGTCTATCTTTTAAGGTTTAGTCACAATGACCGTTTTTATGGTACCAAATTTGGTCGAAATAATTTGTTTAAGTTGTATCAACATAATAATATTAATCTTTATTCAAATATAAATATAAATATGTTGTTGGTTAACCAAAAATCTGCCGGAAGTCACTATTCCACGCGGACGAAGTCGCGGGCAAAAGCTAGTAAAGTAATATCTGTGGTATGAAAAATATTGCCTATGGCTTAAATAATATTGGTAAAACGTGAATATAATATTTACGTTTTACTAGTAATGTAACATAGATAATGAGTTTATTTACTACAACATACACATTAATACATACTTTATCGAGTAAATATATACTAATATTATAAAGAAGTAATGTTTGTGTGTTTATATTTGTAAAATTGTATGGGGTAATTTTGGGATCTACTGAACCGATTTTAAAATTTTTTTCACCAATAGAAAGCCACATTATTGCTGAGTGTCAAAGGTTATATAAAAAACCGAACATTTAAAAGGCTTTTACGTGGTAGTCCGTTTTGAAAAGTGAATCGGAGGCAAAACGGTCGAATGAAAGTGTTTCTTACGAACGCTGCCTCAACTACGAAATATATATTTTTGAGTTCTAAAAAAAAGATGTGGAGATTGAAAATGCCTACAAAAAAGTCAACGACAGCATATGTCTAACTTATATATTTAAGTTACAAAATGTAGTTATTTTTTTAATATTAGTATAATTAATTTAATTTTTAATATTAATAAAATAATTTAAATCATTAGGTCATATTTATACATATATTACCAAAAATTATGAATCTTTATGAAAATAAGTAAACTCATCGTCTTAAGTGTGAAGGCCAATGCAGCGGACGGCGCGCGATGGCTTCGGGTTTGATTCGGCTCGCGTTCGTGCTCGCTTCGGGGATTATTAATATTAAGCCCAACGAAGTGGGCACGGGTCAGTTAGTATATTATACAGAAGAGACAAGATTTCCAGTGCTTTAATGCACGTGTGTTGACCAGTCAGAAGGGTCTAGGCTCGGTGTACGATGATCTGACGACAGTATACCAATTTTCAGCCACCACCAGAAATGTGTGTGTGTGGAATATGCCAGATAAACATGTACAGTACATATAGTATGTATTTGGTATAAATACAAGTTATTTTGTTATTAGTGACGGATTTGTATTATATATTCTGTAGATAAATTATATATTCTACCACCAAGTCGGAATACCTATTTATTATTTTGAACTTAAATCCATTTTATTATAGTTAAAATTACTTGAACTTACACGTACTTGTGGCTTGATAGACTTACCACTATATCAGTAAAGATCTATTCCATTTACGAGTATCTTTGGCAAAACTGTCATAAATAATATTTTAGTTAAGATAATTAATCATTAAAATTTGTACACAGTAAAGTATCAAGAACGTTTAGGCAGTATACATACGAGTACTTAATTAAACGTATAAAGAAATTCTCTTTTGCGTAGCATTGCAGTGGTTAAGTCGGTAATA
The DNA here is from genome assembly GCA_036419045.1 of Scirpophaga incertulas. NCBI lineage: Eukaryota > Metazoa > Arthropoda > Insecta > Lepidoptera > Crambidae > Scirpophaga > Scirpophaga incertulas. The sequence continues at coordinate 24,722,827 of CM071637.1, forward strand.
ACTCCCTAAATAGGAGTTTTTGGTATCACTGTCGACTCTACGTCACGGTTACTAGTCGTCCTTTTGTTAGCCCAATATTCAGCAGAGTTTCTCCCTTTACAGAAAAAAATGTTATAAAACTCGGTGGGTGGACAGAAATAAATCTTGTTGAAACATAAGGGACTAAAATAAAATCTGCGAAATAAGGATAATAAAAAAACGCTCTTACATCTTTCTAGAGTTTTGGAAACTCGTTTGTCTTCTGATTATAATTTTTACGAGTAGGCTTTTCAGGATTTTGTGTTTGTATCTGTTTTATTTATAAGGAATGGATCTTTAAAATTGTTTTATAATGATATGTATACATTTATTTCTTCTTATTATAGTGTAAAATAAATATATGTTCAATAAATATCAACATAGTTCGCTTATACGCTGATGTGAGAAAGTATGAAAACACCTTATCTATATGAACGTTGATTAATCCAGCATTATCAAACTAAATAAAAAAATCTTGAAATATGAAATTCATTTTAAATATCTTGAAATTATCTTCCTAACTTAATACTCGAGGATTGGATAATATACCAAAAAATCTCAATATCTAGAAATATTTGATGAAATTGAGAGAAATAAGAAGGCAGCGAGTATATTTGGAAGAAAGTCCTTAAAAATTTAAATAAAGCGTTCAATTTTAGAGGAATATTGTAATGTTAATCGTGCCTAACTCTGTTGCGCGTCGAATGGTTGGCGAAATAATAAATGAGGTGGGTATAAAGAAACGGGGTCATGAATAAAGCAATTTAAATTTTCAGTTAGTGAAAGGAACCACAATGAAGGCTTATTTAACTTTGACGAGTAGTAGGCCTGAAGGTGCGGTTACACGCAATTCCAAAGGAAATACTAGGTAAAAGTAAAAGAGAAATCTCAATTAGATCAAAGGTTTTTATTTTTAGTCTAAATAAGGAACCCAAAACTACCTACACGTTTCACAAGAATTCGTTCATTCAAGACATAATTTACATTTCGCAGAATTAGTCATTCAATAAATAACTTTAGTAATTTCGATTCGGTTTGGTATAATATACACACATTAAAGAAAAAACATTATCTTCCGTAAAATTGACGCCGTCACTACCAGATTACTATCAGGTGGTTTGATAATATATCTAGTAACTGGATTCCTTTTGAAATTTAGTATCTGCTTACTTAAAGCAGCGTAATAACAATCATATCTAAGTATTTTCTTTCCCATTGGGAGATAGACAGTCTACATTTTTGATTATAATTTAAAATCTCGTTTATTTAAAATTTATATTAAGACTATCGGTAATTGTGCTGAAGCTGAAATTTCTATGATACAGTCTAGCGTAAAGACCAGATCTGACACAGCATCTCTTGTTCCGTGTGAAAGGTAACTAACTCTCTATTTCGTCATTTCGTATCGATGATTCTCCATGAAATATTCATGTTAGTTTGTATTCAAGTTACTGTTATTGAGGAAAGGAACAGCACCCCTAAAAATGAGCTCCTAAATTTATTTAAATCAACGACGGCGTGTACAGTCATCAGAGTAATTAGGTTACTTTAGTTAATGGTGGAATGTATGTGGTTTTATTATTTAAGTAATTTAATATGTATAATCGTAACTTATGACCTATTTTCAATTTATTATTTAATATTTTATACTCACTATTTCTCTCTATTTCAATAGTTTCGAAATTGGCAATATTGGCCTTGCATTCACAATTAATGCAACGAGCTACGAGCTAGAAATGTTGGCGACAATAGGCAGCGTATCTAAGCGAGGCCGATCAAGTGCCGATTGATTCAGCAGCCTATACTGATAGCTGGCTCACTCGTGATCGAATAGTCGTACGGGGACACGACAATGGTCGAATCAAAGGTCTGAATAGAAAGAAGTGTTTGTAGTCTTGTAATAAACACGCATACAATTTTTGACTGATTCATTGAGTCATTGTATGAGTAAGCGGCTTGTTATAAGGTAGACTGCCTCGAAGATTCAAAGCATGCCGTCAGGGAGTAACGTGCTCCTTGCGCAGGTAATCGTGGAATTGGCGCGTGCTTGGTCTAGTAGCGCCGATGAGCTATTGGTGCTTCGAACTGACTGTAAATACTTAAATATTTCAACATATTTTTACAAATATAATAAAATATAAAAAAGGCTCCAATGCAAACATGTGATCTGTCACTTAATCTGCTGATGAAGCTAAAAAGAGGGAATGATCGACCATCACATTCCGACTTTAATTTTTAGCTTAGATAAAACGTTTTTATAGGCAGCTTTAAACTTCTTTACAAAACCTATCATTCAAGCCTTAGATCCTAGAGGGAAATTAATTGTACACTTCAGTGAAGACATCCTAAATGTCAGCCTGGATAATATTAATTCGGCTCACGTGGCTTATTAACATCGAGTCACAGATGTGAAGATGATGATGTTCCAAGATGAGTAGACTACCAGTCCAACAAACCCTTCATAGACTTTAACCCCGTTTCAAAACATGGCAAAGAAGCGTAGTACAGATCTACCACGCTTCTGAGTCACGTTTATAAGCTGCTCTGGAGAGTTTTCACGAATTATCTCCCGCGCAGATTTGACAACTTCCAATTGCATTAAAAGGGAAAATTACGTCAATATTGTCAAGATAAAACGTGGGATTTATTTAAATTATTTAATTATGTATTCCCTTATTTGTTTAACAGAAAATAGGCAATAAAAAGGGGTTTAACGCTAATTTATACTCATCATGAGGGGCGAAAGTTGGAGTTCCCATGTCTTTCTCATCAGAAGTAGAAACATGCAAAGTTGTGTCAACGGGATAATTCTTATTTTGAGCATAATCTCCTATTTAAATAAAATTACTTTTGTAATGCATGCTACATGATCTGATCGTTTGGCCACTGATTATTTAAAGACACACAGAAACGTATCAAAAAAAAAATATGTATGATTTTGAGAAATACAAAAAAATTAAAAATAAAGAAATCCGTCGAGTGTACTCTATCAACGTTACAAAACGACTAATGCACCTTAAGTCTAATCCAACAAGACGTATAGTAGCTTCGATTCAAAACGTTTCGCTTCAGGTTTAAAAGAACCACTAGAAGTAAAATTACAATGATTTGTCCCGACGTGCCTTTTAAGCACGGTCCTTTCCAAATCGAAGCAAATGGCCAAATGGGAGATTAAGGTATAAAAGGTCGGACATTAAGCCCGTTTTGGCATTAAATTAATGCTCCCACAAAAAAGCAGTCGGTGACAGATATAGCCGTTTCACCCTTAAATAAATCCACCCCAGATACGAACAGTTTTATTCAAAGATTTTTACAAGCTATAGAAAATATTGTCTTAAGTTCTGGAAACCTTACATATATACACTAATTTATGCATTTCTATAGTAACTCCTTTGTAAATTTAATCGTTTGATAGCACATGCAATTTATGTAATATTGTTTTCTATAAGTATTATTTCTATATTTCACGATTCTTTATAACTTGTTTATTTGTAATGGCCTAACCAACGTCCACAAACTTCAGCATTAACAGTCTTCTTTGATAATAATGCTCTCCTTAAATTTTTGAGCTGGCATATGTTATCACTGTACACTATTAGGAAATCCAATTTGAGTTCATCCTAGTAACGTCATGTTCATGGCTAGAGTAAGAGAAATGAGTGTTGAGGTAAGTAAACTAGATTTGAAAACCACATAATAGAATTATGTCAGTGCACTGTCTGTGTTTTAAAACAGAGAAATGAATAAAATATACATGCAATGTTATAGTTATTCAGTAACGTTGAAAATCAAATTATGAATATTATTGGCACAGACGCCTTTTGTTGTTAAGATGATAAAAAAGACACGCGAGAATTTTTTTATTCCTATTGATCGTCGAGGATCAAGTGATCTATTTATAGCAGTAATATAATTAGTTATCATAATCAGACCAATTTTTGTACATTTGCAACAGGGGCAAAGGTTAGTCAGGGATCACAATGGTGTCTTTTTTATTCAAACATATGATGCGCCCAGATGCGAAGCGATGCATCTCATCTCATAGAGTCACATTTAACAGAGTTTATTACCTCGACAGTTACCTCGAAAGTTACCTGGACATCCTTTGTTACGTTTTTAAAATCCTAGCTTAAGCGAGGCCCTTTTTGCACTCATTTTGCTAATCTTCTATTTTTGATAATCCTTTATGTGATACAAATAATCTAGAAATGATGGAAACATTTATATTTGCTGGGTATCAGTGTCAGGGTACCAAGTATATATATCAATTATACTAAACTTAATTTATCGCGAGTATATAATGATCTACCTAGCAAAAGCACTTTTGAAATCGATACATATTACATCAATTTTGGTTCCTCTTCCTGATTCCAAGCATTTATGAAAAATAAAGGCTAACAGATCAAAATTTCCCAGCTGCCACTGCGAAATCGTTGCTGGTTCGTACTCTATCAAATAAACTACGGATGTGATGCGCTACCACTGAACTAAATATATCTAGCTAATTATGTAGAGGTCGTGGCACAAACGCTTTTGAACCTAGTTGATCTATTAGCGCTGACAATAGATTTCCAAACAGGCTGGTAATTCGCTCTATGAAATGCTGATTCTGCAATGCTAACAGAGTTGTTCGCAATAATCTACAATCAGCAGCCCTTGTTGAATCTATCCACGGCACAAGCTATACCCATTTCACAAACTTACACTCATTTGTTTCTAGTTGGTGAACTTGTTCCAAAATATAGTTACTGTGAATTAAGAAAAATATATACGATATCTATGTATATTTTTATATAAACTTTTTATTAAAAGTTTTGTTGCTCAGTGTAAAAAATTAACGTGTCTGAAAATTAAAGACACAAATACTTTCATGAGTCAAAAAAAATACGTTATATTATTTTTAGTTAGTGTTGGATAATATAATATAAATAATTTGATTGATTGAAAGAAAGATTTTTTTTGAAGGAAAAATACTTTTTCAAAATTAGACGCTTCGTCTTCATTCAATAGTTATCGATTTATTCATACCTATTCATTGCTGTGAGCATCTGCAACTCCGTTAAATGCATTTTCCACTTGGCGTCCTACTAACTCGCGGTAGAACAGTTCGGTGTTGCCAATTTATTGGATAAGCGCTTTGAATTCAAAACAGTGTGAAACTGTTTTATTTGTTTTCTGCGATAGACCATTTATTATTTTTATGTTGGAGATGCACGCGATTTGTTTATTAACCTGGATAGTGAGCGAACATAAAATCAGTCCGATGGCGTTGTACTGATATACAAAATAATGTTTACATTAATTGTTATAAATTGAATACTATATTCTACGAAAATGTGAAATAGACTTCATAACAACTGTTTATCGGTTTTAAATTTTGATTTATATAATCATTACTAGACATATTATTTTAATTTCAATGGGTATTCTAAAATCAAAATTGTTAAAATAACTTTGGTGTCAAAAGTTACCAGCTATCCTAGACCCTACTATTTGAATAATATATTCAGTGTTGTAAATGAATTTAACAAAGAACTTGAATTGCTATTATGCATGCCCAAATGATTTAAAATATAAAAACCCACCAACCAAATAGTGCATGCCCCAAATTTGGAAACCTTGATAAATCGCTGTAATTCAAAGAAAATTCACTATTTCCTTGCAATGATATATCTTGTATTTGTATCACAAGACTTCCTGTGAAGGTAAATCTAGATGTTAGTTAATAACTAAAATATTAACTAATATATTTATAAATACCTAAAATCTAATGATTTTAGGTATTTTATTTTAATAATAAGGGGTAACAGATTTGAACTTCCATATAAGATGACTCATGGATTTCATTGCGGCTACTTATGTCATCGACGAATCAAATACTTCTAAGTCACTTTCATCACTCAGGCCCAAATCAGAGCCTCCTTATATGGTGCATTGTAATAGAGCTGATTTAGTATTCATATGTCATCACAAATTAAAGACTTCCAGTCAGCCAAATAGGAACGGATGATCAGTGGCACCGACGGATTGTGGCGGCGTGGCGTGCGCAGCTCGAATTACGGATCTGCGCGCGTCAGCGGGCCGTCGGTGCCGTACTCCCGCACCTCGAAGCTTGGCTCCACGGGAAGAAGGACGTCACCTACCGATCGACTCAGATACTCACCGGCCACGGCTGCTTCGGTGAGTATCTGTGTCGAATAGGACGGGAGGGATCGACACATTGTCACCACTGCGCATCCGACCTCGACTCGGCCTAGCACACGCTGGCGGAGTGCCCCGCGTGGGCCTCCGAGCGCCGAGTCTTGGTCGCAGAGATCGGGCGAGATCTGTCTCCGCCGGCATTGATTGCGGCAATGCTGGCGGACGAGGGAGGTTGGAGGGCTGTGGCCTCCTTCTGTGAAGCAGTGATGCTCCAGAATGCGGCCGCCGAGCGGGTTCGGGAGATGGCCGATCCCGCTCGAAGAAGGTGGCGCCAGGCTTGGTAGCACAGCTGCGGTGCGGTGCCCCTGTATAGGTAGGGAAGCGGAGGCTGGGGGCTCGCGGAAGTTGCTTGGTGTTCCCGGGGCTCCCTACATGCCTGAGGAAGGCCATCCCTGAGGTTTTTAGTGGGTAGGCCTCCCCCTTCTGCGGAGGAGAGCCCCACATAACCGCCGGCTCGCCTCATGTTCCTCAGGGAAACAAAAAAAAAAGATTAAGATCGGAATATTTGAGTGATTAAATCAGAAAGTATGAAACATGCATAAGGATCATAGACGCCGACATAACCCGAAGAATAACGAAACTAAAATGGCAGTGAGTAGGGAGTACTCGCAGGACTCATAACTGGTAAGTCACTCACAAACTGAACTGACGATTTACTGAAGATCGCAAGAAGACGCTGGATGTTGGCAGCACGTAACAATCTACTCGTATATGAAGAATCTTGGAGGAGTCCTAGGTCTAACAGGAGACGTCTTTCAACTGATCGATGAAACAAGATAATGATATTATCGTTTCATTAGTATAGTATAGTCTTCATATTGCACATATAATAATGACATATTTTTCGTATTCATGGCCATTTTTCGTACTCTGAAATGTTTAAAAAAAGACTTGTGAAACGAAATAAATTAAAAATTAATTACATCTAGTATTCCACTAGCTTGTAAATTTACGCATTCGAATAAAGATAGTAGTTTTTTTTACCCAGTGTAAAAGATTTTGAAGCTACCGCATGGGCGTGGGGTCCATGCAGTCGTATGGGACTGTTCGTTCAAGGAGCTACACACAAAAAACACTACGCCATTCCAACATGTCGCTTTCTCAACTGGATCACTTCAAAGGAAATATGCGTATCTCAGCACTGGAGGAAATTTGTGAGCGACGGTAGTCGCATACCATCACTCCCGATGCCTATGTCGGCTTATGGAACGCATAATTCAACATCCTCCTATAGCCAATCGCCGATAATGAAATGATGACGATGATACTTGAACCGAGATATTCCAACTATACTAAGTAAAAAGAGTTCAATTGAATAAAATGACCTTGGAATTTTCTACTGGTGTTTTGGATGTGTATTCATATCTTTTCAGTAAATAATATACAAATAATTCTAGAATGGTCGTGCTGTATTTAGAATCCAAAAGCTTATTATAGTCCCAAGCGCTCACGACTAAATCCTCGTGTGTTTCAGTTTGATATTACAATATTCATTTCGTACGAGAGTTGCGAGTGACCAATTTCTTGGCCAACTGATTTGTATACAGGGCAAACTTCACCTTCGCTCTATTCACAAATCGTTACTTATTCTGTCAAGTTGTCCATTAATATTGTACCAATGTTTTGTTTTGTTTTCTATCGCTACTATTTAAGTCAAGATATTTTAAAAAATCCTTTTTTAATAAGTTTTAATTAAAATATTTTTTTCATATTACTCTTTTTGTAATATCTGAATTCGTACTTTATAAACAGAGCTCATATATACAATTTCTTTCACTAGTTCTCATTATCCGGTTCGAATCAGTTTGAATTCATCACTCCTTATTACAATAAGCATACAATTTACCAATCGTTCGTGATCTTATTCCGTTGCATAATAGCATAATCACGAATTCAAACTAATCCTCCAGTATCCAACATATTCTCCAATAAAGATTCAATAAATGCTACAACATATCTGGTCCGTGCCCAGTCTGCAGCATTTCAGCACATATTCTTTCTAACCCAAATTCCTTTCAAACAACATTTTATCTCCATTAGTCTCCTCTAACATATAACAGATATCTTCCTCAACAACTGCAGCAAATTTTAACTGTAATTACTTGGTTTTTTTAACTTTCGGGAACAAATAAGGCCAATTATAAACTTCCACTGTTCTGCAAAACAATAAAGAAGTAACTATCTTAGGTGTAGATAATCTTGCCAAACATTGTTGTATATGTACCTACACATAACTAATATATACGAGTACTAATAACACGCTACTTATTAAAGAATACATTACTTAATATTCGCTTCAACTGTGTAACCGATGATGTAAACCAATCTATGCCGTGCAATGCAGTGCATTTGCATTTCAATCATTATTAATATTAATTTATTATGTTATATTTATAACAAATTTCTATATTAATTACTCATTACCATTTTTGTATTGTACTTACATTAAAATGTCAATACAAAATAAACAAACAGAAACACAAGTAATAATAATAATAAAATCAAAATCCCTCCGGCACGGTTATAGAGAAATATCTCTCACTACAATGCTACAGATAGGGACAGTCACATTTTGATGCAATATTTTCCAGGAGCCATCCTGCATTGCGCATCAAGGATGCTGTTCGCGCGCGCATGATTGCATTAGTATTGTTTTTATGGTGTTCTTTTGTATATGTATTAAGAACAACAGTTAAAAGCAAAATAGCGATCTCCTAGCTGTTGAAAGTCAGAATTCTATTAAAAGGCTATGAAAATGTGGTAATGAGATGGAAGAATATTTGAAAGTTTATGCAAAAAGTAAATAGTATCACTTTATATGTAACACTAATTGTTATATATCTATACATATAATAAGACAGTAAAAATATTTTGTCTGTACATTTAGTATTTTTGACTGAAATGGATAGAGGGGCACTTAAATAGATTATTAGAAAGCAAAAAAAAATTTTTGGAATTTTTTGTCTGTCTGTATGTATGTTCACGTTTATCTCCGAAAGTACTGAACCGATTTGCTTGAAACTTTCACTATTTGCTTTGTTTTAACTCAGAATAATATCTAAACTTTGTTTCATCAAAATCGGTTCATTAAAAAAAAAGTTATCGTCATTTTAATGAACTCAAATAAATAAAACTGGAGTGTCATCTGTGAAAATTGAAGACGGTGAAATTTTAATCAAAAGTACTGTGAAAATAGTATTTGTGGAAAAGCTCATTGTTTTGTGCCATACTATACATACATACATACTAATATTATAAATGCGAAAGTAACTCTGTCTGTCTGTCTGTCTGTTCCGCTTTCACACCAAAACTACTGAACCGATTTAAATGAAATTTGGTACACACATAGTCTGGAGCCTGAGAAAGGACATAGGCTACTTTTTCATGCAAAAAAGGTTGTAAAGGGTTGTAAAAGGTTGAAAGGAGGGATTATTGGTTGTATGGAAATATTGTTAAAACTACTAAATGAAATTTGGTACACAGATAGTCTATAGGCTGAGAAAGGACAGAGGCTACCTTTTAAAGCAGAAAAGGGTTGTAAAAGGTTGAAAGGAGGGGGTGAAAGGTTGTATGGCAGTATTGTTAAAACATATCCTTCCTGTGGGAAATTCGAATATAACGCGGGCGAAGCCGCGGGCGGAAAGCTAGTAATTATATATATTGTTTAAAAGAAGCAAAAGGCAGCGTTGGATATGAAAGCGTTCCGTAACTCTTATACTCGTTTCTCGTTCTCGTTCAAGACGTTTCATCGGTATAAAAATAATAATACATTTGTTAAAAATATATAAATAGTATATATGTGAACTATCAAATTTCAAGTTCCGCCAAATATGTTTAACATTGGTATATTCTATTAAAGAAAATCATTGAAACGGAAATACACACACAGACGTACACGCATTCACACATTATATGTACATATATCCTGTCTTCTGTGCATATCAGAATCGGAACATCTAATATCATTGTAGTTAAGCAATGAAGTATGGAGTATTAAAAACCACGCGTTGGATCTATCTTGTCACGGCTTCTGAATTTCGCGGGAACTCAAAATGGAGGTTCATCAATAAAATTGGTTTATTGAACCACGCTTGAGCTTCAATATATAAATTTAATAGTAAATTTTAATATCCGCTTCTTAAGAAAAAAAAATCGAGAGAGAGAAAGAAACAAGTCGATAGATTTCCTTGAATGGACAAGCCAGACACTTGCGAAAGCGTTAAGTGAAACTTATTTAATTAAGTCCCTTAGTTGAGTTTTCAATTTCCGAATCGCGACAAAGGTGTACGATGGGACAATGTAGTTTAATTTTCAAGTAAGTACTTAATACCGAAAACTTTTAAGGTCAATTTAGCCCTACAGTAAAACTGAATGTATGTAAGTGTTAGTACACCTACAGTTTCACTGTAGGGCTAGTAGTAGGGCTTATAGTTAGTACTTAAGCATTTGTGCTTAGTAACCTGCCAAGAGTACCTTTATCCTATGGAGCCTTCGATCATATATTTCTGTAGATACACAGTTACCGTCTAAAAAGTGGCACCGGCGAAACAAGGCACAAACAGTAAATGTGCCTTGTTTCGCTCTCATTCATTCGGTGGCCGCGCGCGATTGATAACGTCAGCGATGCCGAAATGCGTAGTTTATACTTGTAAAAATGACACACGTAAAGTGCAAAAGAAGGATGGAATGTCATACTTCCAATAAGTATATCTTTATCTTAATTTATTAGCGCATTTTTTATGAGTAAAACACTTTTATTCATATTATGTATTACTAAAATATCAATTTAAAACGCTTGCGTACCATGCCACGATGCGCAACGCATCGCATCTATCTCTTTCTGTCTCGAGTGGCTCACTCATAGGAAAAAATAGCACAGAGCTAATGTTTCAGAAAAAGGTCAGTGGAATGATGGAGTCGCCTATACCATTTTTTGTGATTTTATTTCTTTTTTTTTAGTTTTTCGCTTTCTTTGTTTGTAAGGCTCGGCAAAATAAAGGTTGAGAAACCCTGTCTTAATAAAGTCTGTACTTTCCTTAGCACCTAATTCTACATACTGTACACGGCACAGGGATAAATAAACGTTGCGATGTTATGTTATCAGCAGGCAGTTTAATAATGCTCTAAAAATGGCGGACACTGGCTTTTATAATTTTACACAAGCAACTTATTAATCGATTTATAACAATATTAATACAATGCAATACAACAATAGTTATTAATTTGCATCAAAATTATTACTAAACAGTATAATTATATAATTAAACATTGTATAGATTTTTAAATTAAATTAGGTTCCGTAAACCGGTAGTGGCATTTTCAGTATATTAGATTATGATTAAAAATTTGATTACGGCTGTCAGTATTGGCTTTAGATTAGTTTTATAATTTATTAATAATTTATAATAAAATAATTATGTGATAATTGATTAATATATGGAGGAATATTGATTAATATAGATACAATTTATGATTTAGCGGGGCGGCGTGCCGGAAGCTGAACTTGTAACTATTGTTACAAGTTCAGCTTCCTTCTTGGTTTACGTTTAAAATTTAAAAAGTTTCCGTACTGTTAAGTGTAAAAAAAAACTAAGCATCTCCACTGCTGTCTATGTTCAAGTAGGATGCGATAAGACGCGAGCACAATATTCGGACTCAAATGGAACGTAGGAGCATTATTATATGAAATGAATTTGTGCTTAATTGCAACAGACTAAGGGCTTATTATCCAATGTATTTGTTTTCAAATATGTATTGTTCATTTCTGATTTCACGGCATCATTATATCATCGAAACCAGAAGATAATATGTAACGACCTTAACAAGGATTTATTTTCATACTTCATTACGTTACTTAAGATTTAAATTGGCTTAAATTATATGACACTTTAGAACTTTTTTCAAAATTGGTACTATAATATACATCTATTCTTCTACGTATAGACGCGGGGTCGATATTTTGTTTGATTTTCTATGGAATTGTGTATCTACAGAAATATATGATCGAAGTATGGAGCGAATATTTAAGCTCAATCATTTTTTGAATTATCGACAAAGGGGTTGTGAAGTGGTACTTGTTGTTGCAAGCTATAGGATACGGTGACAGCTTACATTCACGTGTGTTTATAAGATTAAAAAAGTTTGCATACTTGGATAATAAATAAATAAAGAAATTAGTAAGAAAAGAAATCTAAAAAACTTACATCTAAGGTCTTCGCAATCTAAGAACACCTTTTTGAAAGGTGTTATCGTCATAGTTTATCTGTCAAAACTGTGACATTTTGACAAATAAAGTAAGGGGATTTTTATACTTAAAAATACAAAACTGAAATTTAAGCTATCTTTAAAAGATGTTACATATCAATGCGTCAGATTTGACCAACGATGTGTTCCTTGTGGAGCTAGTGTGAGTCACCTGAGTCATGAGCTAGTGTATTCTTCCACCGTAGGCAACTATTCTCATTTCATTACTTATTAAATAACTCAGAAGGGCATTTATCAACGTCAAGTATCCTGTGGATTGATTGATTTATTTAGTGACGGAAGGCAGATTCTATACCTGTGTCCAGGGTCGTCTGCTTGGGTATCTCCGTCTTACTCGTACCTATTTCTGGCGCAATATATTGTTTTGTTGTAAAGCTTAAGATAAACTGTTAATTACTGGATGGTATGACTAAGATATATATACGTACTAATACGTATATGTACACACATATATACGTACAAATAACCACATGGTTTTTGTTTTCAGATTTACTGGATCTTACAGGAACCACATTTTAGATATCTGTGACCCTCAAATAAATAAGTTTCTGTATCTGTTATTGTATAAATTCTGATAAAAATGTTGCTTCATTTTAATAATATCTAATACATTATGTGAAACTGACTCTATATTAATTAACCAAAAAATAAATACAATGGATGTTTAAAACAATAATATATTAACATGTTACTCGTACTTTAGAAAGTATCCAAAATTTTTACCTATGTCAAATCAATATTCCTCAAAATTACATACCAATTTAGCTTCTTAGTATTTTCACTACTATTCATCAGCTTACCCGCCTAGTGCCTGCAACCCTGCCTGCAACCCTGCAGTGAAGGCAGCGTGCGCGGCTGGCTACCGCGCTCGCTTATAAGTGCCTCTCTGGGGGATTGTCCAAGTATTCTCGGAAAATCCCCCCCCATCTTTGGCGATGGCGCGACCATCTCAACGTCGAGCTAGCCCGTGGGCGCTGAGGCCACAAGTGCCCCGATATGGGCCCAGAGCACACCGCGGGATTTTAGTGGGTGGGCCGGTCCACACAGACGGAAGAGCCTCACACACGGCCGCGCCTTGCAAAGCGGCATCATGGTGCATAAGAAGCATTTCCCCTCGCAAAAAAAACATGTCACTCTGAATTGTATCCTAATTTTTGTTGCAATAAAGATTTCATTAACATAGTAACAAATCAAATAGATAAACTATACACGCTTCAACTGAAAAACATATAAATCATAATATAACAATAACAAGGGCAAAAAAATTCAATAAGCCTAAAAAGGTAAATTCACTTAATCTTGATAGAGAATACCAAAAAAAAAGGAAGTTTACTTAAAACATTGACGGCTTAAGTGTATGGTCTCCTTATAAAATTTGAATATCAATTTGTTGGAAGTACAGCTATTAACTTTCCCAATTAATTCACTGTATTATTATAATGTTATTATTCTAAGGCACGCTGTTAAAAAATAATTTGCGGTTGAATAAAAAGAACATCTAGTACGGAATTTTCATTTAATTAATTTTTTACAGGCATTCTATTTTATTTCGAAAAGTTTCGTGCGTTTGTCTAGATTTACAGAGCTGATATTATTGTTAATTGGATTTTATGTTTCTAATATTTTCACATAATATTACTAATTTTCACCACCAAATTTTTCACGTTTGTTTCTTCTTAAAAATAACAAACAGATTATTTTTCTTAGTACATGGGTGATTTGTTGTAATATAAAAACACATATTCATTATATTACCAATACTAATGAGAGACTATTGCCTCTTTATGTGTGTTATAATAGTACATTATGGTACAAGTGTGTAATGTTGGTGATTGACAGGCAAGGGTCTTAAGGAGCCGAGGACGGTAATCATCAATACACACGTGTATCATACAACGTTTTTCAACACACTTCTGAATAAAATAATACTTAAATAAAAAAACATTTTCTTCATAAATTGTATTTGCAGACATCTTAATTATTAACTAACTAAATTACTTCAAAAGAGAAATTGAGACGAGTTGTGAAAAATGTTTCGTAATGGCGGGAAAAATTAATCAGTTTTCCTATGCGCGCGCATCGGCCATAGACTAATAAATTTCGTAATGGCGGGAAAAATTAATTAGTTTTCCTATGCGCGCGCATCGGCCATAGACTAAAAAATGAGGTTTCTTTTTTTTTGGGCTTTTCGCGGATAGCTTTTTAGCGCAAATGTACGCGTAACTCAACCAATAATATTAAAAAAAAAACTATTACTCACTCGTGAATAATAGTAATGAAAAAGTCACAGTTTGATTACAGGTGTCATTATGTGCCTAATTGCCATGGGATTAGAGCCAGTTTATGAGGAAGTGTGTTGAAAAGTGTTTTTATGCCAATGGTCACATTGTATCATTTATTTATTTATTTCAATTTTCAATGCACAATATTAATAAAAAAATAATATATAAATTACCAAAGGAGTACTTTATGTAACAAAGCGTTCTCTACCAATCAACCGAGTGGCTATTTACAAAAAACTGTGGTTAGCGTAGACAAAGATCAAAACCATTACAAACTTACTACTCGTATCTAATACGTAGCCTTTTCCTACCGTACGTACCTTTTCATAAGTTCAAGGTACATGTTAAAAAGACTCTAATGAGTAAGGGCTATTACAAAGTCAATAATTATTTAAATAATGCCAATGCTTGGTGTTGATTTGAAGACATTACATACTAAAGTGTAAATATTTGTTTTCCCGTATAAATTGTAAGCGCATATTTACCTTGTATGATAACGACATAATTTATTGTAAATGTTCCTTTTGATAAGTTTCTTGCGCCTATTCTACTTATCAGCTAAAATATACTTCCTGAATAGGTAAAGAAAAAATTTTTTGACGATTCAAAAGAGCTTTCTATGAAGTCGTATTTGAATCAAGTCAAATTTGATTTTGATTTTGTACACAAATACATACATAAACATATAAAATTTTATACTTTGTATGTACAGCCAAACCCCTGTAATTAATTTTTTATACATGATTGACAACGAATAGCCATCGAGGGACTTTGTAATAGCCCCTTGTCGGTAATAAGGTCAAGGGTAACTTCGATGGAACCTCTCAGATATTTCCAATACATGAGATGCTAAGCTAACACTTGGTCGCCAGTAGATAAGTTTCTATGATTGAATAAGTGTGAGCAAGAGAAATAAGATCTCAACATTAAATATTAATAGATAAGTTTTCAATCTTTATAGTGGTCTTCAATTTTTACAATTCTAACTAAGCACTGGCTTTTGACCATTTTAGGAATGACAAGTTGGGTCGCCAGCGGAAGCGGCGACCCGGGAGGAACCACACCCCTTTCGTGGCCGGGGGGCGTCGACGGTGGTGGAGATTGAGGGCTGTGGCCTCCTTCTGTGAAGCAGTGATGCTTGAGAAGGAGGCCGCCGAGCGGGGTCGGGAGATGGCCGATCCCGCTCGAAGAAGGCGGCGCCAGGCTTGGTAGCACAGCTGCGGTGCCGCCGCGGGACGCCGGCGGGCGCGAGGAAGTCGCGCCCGCGGATACGGCGACCCGGGATGGACCACGCCCCTTCCGTCGCCGGGGGGCGTCGTCGGTGGAGGAGATCGGGGGAGGTAGTGTAGCCTCCCCCGAGGAGGGCTCCCCTGTATAGACAGGGGAGCGGAGGCTGGGGGCTCCCGGAAGTCGCTTGGTGTTCCCGGGGACTCCCTACATGCCTGAGGAAGGCCATCCCTGAGGTTTTTAGTGGGTAGGCCTCCCACATAACCGCCGGCTCGCCAAAGCCGGGGTATGCAAATTAATGCATTTTCCTCAGGGCGAACAAAAAAATAAAAAAAAGGAATGATAAGTTGTCACGATTTGCGCGTCGCGTAAGGTAGACGTTTCGTCTTCTTGTGTTTAAGCTATATCTATGTTTCATGTTGGACACCAGCAAGCTTGGTGCTGGATGGATTTTTGTTACGCTTTTACGTAAAAACTGCTAAATCGGCTGCTTAAAATCAAAACATAGTAACTCCTTCCAACAAAAATGTTCAGGAGAGCAAAAAACGGGTCGGCTACTTTGATTCGTTAGCCCGACGAAACCAGAAGAGATAACGGTTTGGGTGTTTGACGAAAAGTTGAATATGGTTGACATTTTACTTTGCAATACTCGTCATCTTTTTGGAGTATATTTACACTAAAATCGCTCATACTTTATTTTTTTCGCGAATTTACCCAAATATAACTATAAAAACAGTATCAAAACTTAGTAAGTCTACTTTACTAGGTTATATGGATATTTTTAATTAATTTATTTATTTGTTATTTTTACTTTGCGCCAAATTCAAAACATATCAAGTTGGTATTTCAAATTCATAACTTAGTAAGTCGCTTGAGATGCTAGGGTTTTAAATTTGTATTCTGACATACCTACTAAGTTTAGAATTTGTACTTCAAAGAAATTCTCGTAATCATGGCAAATTGCCTAGACTTGCTAAATTATATCTTAAAAATTAAGTATGAAAATGGGAGGTCCACATCGTTTCGCTACTACCTAATAAGTCGAAAAATGCCAAAAACCGTTTTTTTTTTCAATTTAGGTGTTACTAGATTTTGAATTTGAGCAGCTGAAATGTATTTTAATTAAACTTTCCAATAATATATCTTATACATACATCAGAATATCACACACTACAATTTATGAAGATACTAGCTAGTGCCGGCGACTTCATCAGCACAGATGATATATATTTTTCCTACTTACTTGACCCTTCTCATCGTATTTTAAACAATTTTCAAAATATCTTCATAACTTGTAGCCTATATGTTATTGTGATGTATATACTATAGTATTGTAAAGTTTTATCAAAATCCATGTAGTAATTTTTACGTTAAAGAGTAACAAACATTTATCTATACAAACTTTCGCACTTATAATGTTAGTAGAGATTTTCAGAATTGTCGAAAATATAACGATAAGTAAGTGGGAAAAATCAACCATCTGTGCAGACGAAGTCGCCGGCACTGGTTAGTGAAAATATACGTAACGGGATGTCAGTACAATCTTATATGATGTTTTTCATTGATTTTGAACATTGGCGTTTACTATCAAGTCCTATTTATGCCGACTTAATGGAACCTATTAAAGAATTGTATATTTTTTTTAGTTTTCAATTATTACACACGTATTTTAATTTATCATTGATGTGCCGATATAAATTATATATGTTGTCTTCATATATATATGAACATATATCCAAATCACTACTCCTGTTGACACGAGGACGATAAATCGTAATATTTATGTCTTATCGTGCGTTACATCTTTACACTTAATGCGTTTTGTCGTTTTAGTAATGGAATTCTGTTCCACCGAACACATGAATCTTTCAATGAAATTCTGTCACTAATGTACTTACCGACCAGCCTTCTGATTATATCACTATGTATGTTGCTATCAAATTTGATTAAAGCTGACAGATAGTGCAGTTTTTTTCAACTGAGATACGCCCATTTACAACCAAATACGCACTGCGCTGCTAGCACGAGGGAGGTTGGAGGGCTGTGGCCTCCTTCTGTGAAGCAGTGATGCTCCAGAAGTAGGCCGCCGAGAGAGGTCGGGAGATGGCCGATCCCGCTCGAAGGAGGCGGCGCCGGGCTCGGGCTCGGTAGCTCAGCTGCGGCGCCGCCGCGGGTCCGGCGGGATACGGCGACCCGGGAAGGACCGCCCCCTTCCGTGGCCGGGGGGCGTCGTCAGTGGTGGAGATCGGGGGAGGTATTGTAGCCTCTCCGAAGAGGGCTCCCCTTTATCGGCAGGGGAGCGGAAGCTGGGGGATCCCGGAAGTCGCTCGGTATTCCCGGGGGCTCCCTACATGCCTGAGGAAGGCCGTCCCTGAGGTTTTTAGTGGGTAGGCCTCCCCCTTCTGGGGAGGAGATCCCCACATAACCGCCGGCTCGCCACAGCCGGGGTATGCAACTTAATGCATTTTCCTAAGGGGAAAAAAAAAAGGAAGGGACCTATGCTGAATCCGCAGATGGCTATATTCAGCTTTTCCGTTAGTGTGTTCCGTTAGTGTGTTGCGGAAGGTGCACGAACACAAAGTGCTCCTTGCCTGCTAGCGTCCCAGGCGCTGTTTTAGGGTCCTTAGGGTCCAATCAAAAAAGAATAGACGCAAATAGAGCGCGCGTCTACTGGCTACAGATAGTGCAGCTCCATTGCTATTTTATAAATATTCCACATAATAATCAACTCAACAGGATGTATTAAAATTGTTCCAGGTAATTTGATGACGAACCCCGTAATCCAGTGGTAACTACACCGTTTTTAAGGTGTCGCCATCTCTGATCTCCTGGGTTCGAGGGCGAGCATTTGTGCCTTTTTGTCTTTGTTTGGACAAAAGCGCTATCCAAATCGCTACTAGTAGTGCCACCTGTGGATCGTTCAATTAAACTATTACAGGTATGACAAATGATATTCGCAGAATGATCCGCCAATATAATTGTTCCTCTTTCTCCACTCACTTCCTTTTAAAAATGTATTGCGCACTTACGAATTAAACATCGTTACAAGAACAACTTCGCCATTTTATTATATTATATATTCGCAAATCACGGACATTCTACCGAAGAAGTTACTGCTGCACAATAGGGTAGACGACTACAACTGATTATGGCCGTTTTATACTATAATTATCTGATTTGAGCAATTTATTTCTCATGAAAGTATGTCAATATAGAAATTTCAGTTTAATTATTAATTTATATTGTTTTAAAATTTCTAAAAAATGAGCAATTATTATTTACGTAATTCTAATGAAACGAACACATTTCTAGCATTCTCACATTAAATGTAACATTTATTTATATAGAAAGTATACCTATAAAAATACCTATAAAATTTGTTTATACGCTCATACAAATTAGGCGACTTTACTGAGTTGGACGTCACGATTGCAGTGTTTTTAGTATGGAGCGTTTTTGAGCGACCCGCGACAGCGCCGCAAACATGTCGATGTATCTTCATAAGTAATAGGTGCAGGTGTACTGTTGGTTCTGCAATATTTCTCACTTAAAAGAGTACTCTTATTATATATTGAATTAAAAAAATTGTCGTCTACCCAATTATATTACTGTTTAGCTAACGTAAGACTAAACAGTCATGTATGTCTATTATGAACATGAAAGTAGGTATGAAGACCGAACAAAAATTGGATGGACTGTGTCAATTAATGATAATTATGTTGAAGAAGGTAGTGTGAAAATTGGAAATAGGTCAAGAAAAAGAAGAAGATATATAACACTTTATTGCACAGTTAGACATAGGTAATGTAAAATATTTAAAAAAGAATAGTACAATGGTAGACTTATCTGTAATAGAGATCTCTTCCAGCCAACCAGAACGGATGTCCTGAAAGAAATGTGCGAGAAAGCTTTATGTGCAACTTTTATTTCAAAATATATTACTATGTATATAATTTCATAATATTTTACTTATTAAATAATGAATACATAATAACAGTACTATATATGCTTTTAATAAATAAATATATACATACATACTAACACATTATGATTATGGGAGAGTTGAAAGCAAGTGATCCTTAAGTGCTCTCTTGAAAACATCCACGGATGAACTGTCGCGATATGTATGTCTATCCGTTACCCTAGAACCCATAATACATCTAGGGGACTGTCCAGGGGTTCTCGGACAATCCCTTCCTTGGCGTTGGCTCGATCAGACCTAGGTCGAGCCGGCCCCGGAGCATATGGCGGTAGAATCGCGAAAGCGCACCCCGCCATGTGCCCGCATGGGCTTAGAGAACTCAGGGGGGTTCTAGTGGGTAGGCCGCTCAGACAGGAGAGTCCAGTCCCGCACACGGCCACGCCTAGCCAGTGCGGTATCACGGTCCAAATGTGCATTTCCTCTTTTTAAAAAAACCTATAATACAAGCCTTGCAGTGCTTACTTTATGCTAGGTTAATTGCTGTGAGTGCAATAAATATATAGATTTAGATATATTTAGATATATATTAATTTAGATAGATATATGTTATAAATATATTTCCTCCCATTGCCTCTTTGATTATGTAAAGGTTATTGAAATGAAAGTATGTCTTCTGTATATAGAATTCAACCATTACTAACTCATTGATCTATCAGCGTACAACACAAACCATTGAACGGACTGATTATCCGAAATTTGGCGCACGTATAGATATTATTATGTAGGTGTGCGTTAAGATAGAATTTTGAAACACCTTTAACTAAATAAGCTAATACTTGTATCAGAATTAGACTATGTAGATTTTTTTATATTTACTGAGTGTGACATTCATTCATTCACTCAAAATCAAATCTAATGTGAAACCTCCGCCAAAAGCTAATTAAGAATAAAGTCATTCAAAATACATGGTATTATCATTGAATAATGTTTTATTTTTATTTTCGTGTTTTAAACTAGCATTTGATACAAGAAAATTTTAACTTTTCTAAATACAGCATGATGACTGTAGATTCTGTTATGATTACTTTTGTTATTTACATACATACATTCATACATACATACACTCACGCCTTTTTATTTATTTATTTATTTATTTAATCTTTTTCGCACAACAAGAAACAGATGTACAAAAGGCGGACTTAATGCCTGAGGCATTCTCTACCAGTCAACCTGTAAAATGTGAGAACCATTGTAGACGGTGTACGATTACAGGGAAGAAATAATATTAAAAGACATTATTTATTAACGTGACAAATAAACAATTATACCTATGCAAATAAAGTTAGAATACACGCATATATAAATACACATACATATACAATATATACACATATATAAACACACGCATACATACATTATATACATATACATATTGTTGTCATACCAATTTTAGACTGACTCCAGAAAATGTCTTCGCACATGTTTTTTGAATGATGCCTTAGTACTGGCCACTCTCAAACTAGGAGGCAGCTCATTCCACAAGCGAGTGGAGCCTTATCCCACGGGGGTAGGCAGAGATTACGTCTTTCCACTTGCTATGGTCTTTACATATCTCTTTCGCTTTATCTACTTTCATAACATTCCTCATACATGCTCGACGATTGCGGGTACTTCTGACCTGACCTTTTTTAAGGACACTTTCGATTTGTTCGAAATATGTTCGCCTAGGTCTTCCTCGTCCCGTATCCCCACTCACTCCAGCTTCATAAATCATTTTGGTCAGTCTACTTTCATCCATCCGTTCCACATGCCCAAACCACCCAAGCATCCCTTTCTCTATTCTTGTCACGATATCTTCTTTCAAACCACATTTCTTTCTAATCACTTCATTATACAATCTGTCACTCAGTTTTACTCCTGCCATACTCCGCAAAGCTCTCATTTCTACTGCATTTATTCTGCTTTCATGTCGTTTCTCCCATACCCAACTTTCACTTCCGTACATTAATGTTATTATTACTTTTGTTATTTTTAGTATAAATATTATGACGCGGACTAACATTTTATTATTAAGAATTCATCTAAGCTTTATTATATCACTATTTATACATCTCATAAAATTTACTAACACCCGCATGTATCAGTTGTTACCTCATTAAACTGTGTCATAAGAATTTATTACACGAACTGTAGCAAGTTTTATGAATTATTATATTTGACCTTCCCGCATGAATCCCGCTGGAATCAAGGGTTCGTTAGCCTGCGAATCAAACGATTATTATGATTTAGTTCATATTTCGATAAGAGCTTCTAAATAAACATTGCTTACTATTTGGTTTTAAAATAATCTGTTCAAACGTAGGTAAGTCATGATCTACTTAAAGAAGCAAACGCTTTGTATTCCACGGTGTAAATATTGTTTCAATGTTGTACTTTGTGGCATGCTATTTCTAGCAACACTAACATGCAGGAATTTGTGCTCCTCAATTAAAAAATCTATTTAATATGTTACAAATCATACTTACTTAAATTATGATCTATACTAATATATAAAGCTGAAGAGTTTGTTTGTTGTTTGTTTGTTTGTTTGTTTGAACGCGCTAATCTCCGAAACTACTGGTGCGATTTGAATAATTCTTTTTTTGTTGGATAGTCCATTTATCGAGGAAGGCTATAGGCTAAATAACATTACGCTATGACCAATAGGAGCAAAGACAGAGCGGTAAATGTGTAAAAAACGGGGAAAATTATTCATTTTTGAAGGCTTTCTTTGCGTGCGCTGCGAAAACGGTTCAAGATACACAAAAAATATGTATGAAAGAATTATTCCTCTATACATGATCTAAAAAAAAGTCCGCGACGGCATATGTCTATCTTTTAAGGTTTAGTCACAATGACCGTTTTTATGGTACCAAATTTGGTCGAAATAATTTGTTTAAGTTGTATCAACATAATAATATTAATCTTTATTCAAATATAAATATAAATATGTTGTTGGTTAACCAAAAATCTGCCGGAAGTCACTATTCCACGCGGACGAAGTCGCGGGCAAAAGCTAGTTATTTATAATTTAAAGTGTTCTCTGTGTAGCTTAAAAATACATAAATTATTGAATTTTTGCTCACCTTATATCATTTTTTTCCACAAGAAACAGATATTCTTCTCTTGTAAAATTATCCTATTTCTTTTTTGAGTACTAAAATTTATTTGTTACAAGCAGATAAAATAAAAACCTTTCTTCTTTATAATATTTGTGTAGATTTGAATACTTAAGAATACTAACATACTAGTTACACCGTCTTATTGTTTTTTTTTTATAAACGAAGGGCATAAGTTACTTTTTAAATTCTATGAACGATACGATAGCTTAACAAACTGAAAAGGGAAAAAATTGTTTTCATTAACATCGACTATAAATAATCGGATATTTGCTTAAGGTAACTTCATCTGTTCGTGGTGCACGGTATACAAACAGACGAGGTATTAACTTGCACTAGGCTAGTGTGATGGAAGACGACCCAAAACCATATTAAAGTAACTTGGGTGTTTATAGACTGAATATTTTATGATGTAGTTAATGGTTAGTTAATATTTGATGAAAATCAAATAAGTTAGCAAAAGCTTTCCGATTTGTATTAAAATTCGATTGTAATTAATTTTTCCCCATATATATTTATTACAATAATTTTGTCATACGCTACACATTTATAAGACCGTAGCTGCGATTCTGCTGTAGTCTGCGCAGGACACATACATACATATATGTCACGCCTTGTTCCCAATGGGGTAGGCAGATACCACCTCTCTCCACTTGCTACGATCTTGGCACACTTCTCTTGCTTTCATTATCATATTTTGGACAATTGTGACATTATCTTTATGAATTGTAGCCTACGTGTTATCCTGATGTAGCTATTTTATTGTAATCAAAGTAACTGCAACAAAACACTTGACACACAATAACAAAGGTCTCATAGTGCTCTCTGCAATTTTTTTATTGTTAGAGATTTATTGTTCCTGCGGCTTCGGAAATCTGAACAAAAATAATAATATTTATTAATGTTGTTAAAAGAGCGTTGCTGGCGCTGTGGTCTCGGCACAGGTTTGTGCGCCGCACAGAATCGGGAGGCCCGCGATCTAATCCCCACCGTGTACCAATGTGTTTTTCGTTCCGAATTTCATATGTACATTTATCCGACGCTCCTACGGTGAAGGAAGACATCATGAGGAAACCTGCGTACATCTGCGAAGCGATTCAAAAGTAGTCAACCAACCCGCACTGGGCCAGCGTGGTTGACTAAGGCCTAATCGCTCTAACGTAGTTAGGGTTGACTCGAGCCCCTCGGTGGGGACGTATATGAGCTGTGATGATGATGTTATTAAGACAACAACCGCGACTGTTGTTCGTATATTAACTTTAGTGTTTATAATATGACAAAATAATCTGTAACAAAACTAAAGTTGTTGTAATGTTTATTTATTACGATGCTGGATGAACGATATTCAAAACTAACAAAATTTAAGATTGTTCGCTTAGCAAATAAATTAGTGTTATGTGACAACTTCCGAGTAGTTGTTTCGTTTCGGTAGCCAATTCTCTCATCACTTTACTCTGGCGCCGACACAAAGTAGGTACTTTTTATAAGCAGGACTCGGCTTGGCTCGTCCATTTCCTTCGCGAATGTTCGACCGAGCGGGCGCGTATTGTGTCGGTGTAGCACAATGGCGAAATATACTTTAAATCACGGTTGTGAACACTAAATATTTCTGCTCTACTATTTAATATTTTGATATTCGATCATTCGGAAATCGATATTTCGTAGGTAGCCCCAACGATTCACGCAACCTGCTTTGTGTCTGTTCTTAATAATGGCAAAACGGGAATATTTATGGTGACAAAGCTAAATTGTTGGTGTAACTAGTATAGGTTGTGATATGGCACAAGATCACAATTGTTTTTTTAGCAACATATTATTGTTGCCGAATCTACCTAATTGTCGATTTCATTTGACAATAAAAAAATTGTTATGGTAGCAATTCACTACCCGGATTAACTTTTTGTTGTTAATTTAGCAGGATTTTTTTTTAGTGAAAGTTTCATTAAAATCTATGCAGTAGATTTCGTGAAAGAGTAAAAGTAATACTCGTCCAAACTAACAAACATTCGCGTTCGTAATATTAGTTGGGATAAATACCGCGAAGAAACAAAAAATAAACTGTTCAGCGTCCAAGGATTTTATTTCTAATACGGTGTCGAAAAATGGGAGAAATAACCGCTACTTTTAATTAAAACAGAAAAGGCTTGAACATTTGAGTAAAAGCGGAACGCACTTAATTGTTTTTTTTTTCTTCAGCTGATAATCACAGCGCTTGAGGCAAGAGAAGCTTGAAGGATTTCCTCATTAATTTAAAAGCGGGTGCTGGAAAGGCTTTTAAAGATTCCTTTTAGATGTCACTTAGACAGAAGGTTGACGGTCAGACAAGTGTCACGATTACACAACTCGTTATTGTGGCTCCAATTGCAGAAAATTCGATTTGGCGAAGTTATCATTTTGTTTTGTTCTCGTCAAGGATACTTGACGCTTGAGAGCGCTCCAGTTTTTCACGGAATCTTAACGAAAACCGTGTCTCCTTTTATTTGCGCAAACAAAAATATTTCCAATGAAACATCATAAAGCGAAATTGACGTGTCACGTCGAGTGATCAATTTGTACCCCCTTTTTAATTACAATGCCTTCATCTTCCACTCGTTGGTAATGAGATTGTAATCCGTCCAATCAATAATTTAATTACAAAAATGTGTCAATTCGTAATCTACGTTTGAATTGTGGAGTAGAACAATACGCTTGTGATGAGTGTAACGCTGCCTATTGTTTAATCACTTGCTATTTCTTACCAGAATTTTGATTTTTGGGCGTTCCGACGGGATTGACTTTGTTTAACGAAATAACTATATACTTCGTAAAAAGCTTACAATTTTGTGAATACTTTGCGTCAAACCAAAAGTTGTGTGAGAATGAGAGCGCCGATGGTGCTGTGTATAATTTTAATGAATTTTACATTTACATATGTATAATTTAGCTTTCTACAAGCGAAAATATTGTGAGGCATGCCTACACCAGAAAAGAAGTTAAACACAATATCGTTATATGTAGCAGCTGACCTGTAGATGTATTATGTAACTCAGGAACTAGTCGCGATCACGTCGCAATGCAGTTGCACATCAACCATTGCTCCTTTTCTTCTTATTGTACAAAATAATTTGCAATCAGGCACACGATGGCCGATGCGAAAATATCAAAACAGACGATAGTGACGCGTCACGACTGGTTGCTAAGTAACATAATACGACTACCGTTCTCATATTTTCAAATTGGTTTTAACTACAATAAGTGCCTGTAATAGAATTTAGAATATGTATTATTTTGTTCCGAGTTTGAATACGCTAAAGTTGATTTTTATTATTTCATGTACTCTGGCGAAACTTTATACGCAGTATGTTCAAAAGACGGTCATATATTTATAACAAATGTATCAGCAATAAAAAATCTATTCGGGTCAGAAATAGTAAGGGGTCTAAACTCTAACATTTAGGTGCGCCGAGACGGCATGACGAATCGGGAAGAAACTGCGCAACACCCTCCTCCCAGCACGAATTACGGCGGATACTCTGAGATGAAGCTGTCTACACAGCAACAACAGGCTTCTGATTCTACCTCGCCTGGTCGAGTGACAACATAGAAAGTGTTTCAATTCTTCCCGTCACCCCTCTTAGAAATCTTCAAGAAATCCATTTATAGCAAAGCGTGCCAGCGTCGTGCACAAAGTCAATATAATTTGTACTACGAAAGCTATTTAACAACAAGAACAAGAAATTAACCTTTGTTAAAAATAAATTTGCGCTACGAAAGCCGCCGCTATTACGAGAGACATAAAAGCTGTATCAACGTGCACATGAAGTTTTTGCTCTGTGTACATTACATACTGTTTTTCTAATACCAATCCAATACGCTGACGCAAAAGGTGGCTTAAACAGAACACGTTTAGTATCCCTGAAGTAGGGTAAGTGTACCTCTGAGCTTATACAACCGCTACAAAGTTTTCACGAAATATTATTCCACGAAATAAAAATATGTGTCAGTTGACAATGGATGTTGTTCGGGATAGAATAAGGATAGAATAGTTAAATAAATAAATAATTAAGTATAATATAATTAATTGATAGAAATGTATTACATATATAGATAGTTAAGAATAGTACTAAGCGTAGCGTAAGAAATAAAGATAAACGTAGCTTAGGAAATGAATAAATACACATAGAATAGGTTCCCTTAGTGATAAGACTACATATAGTATGTAAGATAGGTATATATATTGCATAATACTTCCTGAAATTCCTTAGATAAGGACAGTTGCGTAAGAATGTAAACAAATGAGTTTTGTGGAAAAAGTATGAAAGATATAAGGAAATTGTTATTGAATTAGGGCATACTATATGTAAACGTATTAAATGAACAATATTACAAGTAAATAGGGCACAAT
Source organism: Scirpophaga incertulas (assembly GCA_036419045.1). Classification (NCBI taxonomy): domain Eukaryota; kingdom Metazoa; phylum Arthropoda; class Insecta; order Lepidoptera; family Crambidae; genus Scirpophaga; species Scirpophaga incertulas. Next base: position 24,750,283 of record CM071637.1, read on the forward strand.
AATTTATAAAATTGTAAACGAGCGGCCACTGAGAAATCACGAAATGTATGGAAATGTCGAATTAATGTCCTATCGCACGCCGATTAAAGTGCATATATATGTATATCACAGAGCATTCTCAGTGGTAGCGAGTTAAGATATAGTATCGGATATACACTCCGAATGTTTGCCCCAAAGGGGAAGGACTTAAAGCTTATAGGTAATTTGTAGGGGGTAAATTAAGCCAAAAATAGGGATGAAAATTCACCCTCTCCGACGTATTATCGAGTATATCTCGAGGACTATATAACATATAGTTGTACTTGAAACGGCAAAATAAAGAGGAAAATAAGCCCCTGCAGATTACCTATGTATGAAAGGGATGAAAATAAGGGAACAAAGTAATAATAAGAATTTATTGTAAGAATAATAGTAAAATAAAGGGCAAAATGGGGTTCGACAGGTGCTTTCTGTACGGTAAGACCTCGCCAGGGGGGTCTCGAAATCCCATTTTTTGGTAGGGATTTTCTCTGGAATAAATTGCGGGACTCCCCGGGGTCGATACGGATTACGACGGGGACCTCCTACTGAAGCGGACGACTGCCCACCACCGAACAGAAAGCTCCTGAAGACCCTGCTGGCCGACCGAACAAAGAAAACTGGCTTCTCATTTCTTCCTGCAACCACCACCGGGCCGCAACGCACCGTTCGAATCCTTCACCAACCCCAGCATTTGAAGTGTGCCGACGTGCCTCCAACCCCGAAGAATAAGTGTGCGTCGTGCACATTTTATGGTCCTTCTGCGCCGGATACGAAGATTTGAACATTTTAGCGGCCAGCAAGAAGCGAAAAACGAAACAAATTCAAGATGCCAGTCACCCGGTCAGCAGGAAGCCGTATGAACCAAGAGCAGCAGTCGCCCGCCGTTGAAGAGCCTCCAACGAGGATAAACCAGGCAGCATCGCAGCCAGACTACCCAGAGTCCCCGTCGCCGTCGCCAGGACCGAGAACGCCAACCAGAGCCAGTGTCGCCTCACACCGCTCCCTCCGCGCAGCCAAAGCGCATGAAGAATTGCTGAGGCTACGTGTGGACCTCGCAACCGCACGCCTAGCCCGAATCGAAGCCGAAGAAGAGGAGCAGGAGAGGCGAGCAGAATATAGCCAGTCAGAAGCGAACGAGCGCGTCAGGTCCTGGCTCGAAGAAACTCAGAAGCCCGCCGCCGTGGCTGAAAACGAAAACATATACAGCAAGACACGCGTCGCTATGCCGCCTGCGCCCGCCGCCGAGGCGCCACCCGAACGAAACGAAGCACGCGTCGCTATGCCGCCTGGGCCCGCCGCCATGGCGCCGCCCGAACAAATTGAAGCGCGTGCATCTACGCCGCTATTGCCCGCCGCCGTGGCACCGAAGAAAAATATGAAAAAGAAGATTGAAAAGAAGTCGGAAGATACAGTGAAGCTAGACACGCAGAAGTCCGACATCGCTCAATTAGCGAACGCGATCACAATCGCCATGAAGTCAGCACAGCATCCATCCAGACAAGTCACCGAGTTGCCGATTTTCGCCGGTGCACACAACGAGTGGCTGTCCTTCAAGGCAGCATATGAAGAAACCGCAGGCCTCATATCCGAGGTAGAAAATTCCGCCCGCCTACGTCGAGTACTCAAAGGAAAAGCAAGAGAAGCTGTCGAAAATCTCCTCATCCAACGAACGCCGCCGTCCGAGATAATGACTGCCCTCGAGTCAAGATTCGGCCGCCCCGACTACATAGCATCGACAGAACTGGACCGACTCCGCAACGTGCCGCGACCAGCCGACACACCGAGAGACATATGTATATTTGCGAGTCGCGTCTCCAACGTCGTGGCGGCCCTGAGAATGCTGAAGAAAATATACTACCTGTACAACCCCGACGTCACGAAGTCCATAATAGAAAAAATTGCCGCCAACGCTTCGACACAGATGGTTCGACTTTGCTGCAGCGCAACCGGAAGGGGAACCAGACCTGCTTCGCATCTCAAAATTCCTCAACAAAGAAGCCGAACTCTGCGGTCCGTACGCCCAACCGGAAGTCGTCGCGCCGAGCTACGAGCGGAAGGTGCAGCCAGAGCTGAAGAACATACGCCGCCCGCTACGCGCTTACTCCACACAAGATCGACGCTGCCCAATCTGCAACGGGAATCAACATCCACTCAAGGAGTGCGAGAAGTTCAAGAACGCAGACACCAACCGCAGATGGGACCTGGCGAAGGAGCACAGGCTATGTTTCCGATGCCTGAGATTTAGGAAACGCGATCACTTCTGCAAGAAGTTGAAGTGCGACATCGACGGCTGCCAGTACGCTCACAACCGAATGCTGCATCATAAGAACATGCCGAAGAAAACCACAGAAAAACCAGAAGAAAAGAAAACAGAAGCGGTGGCCTCCACATGGATACCGAAGGGTCAGGCCTTTCTGAAGATGGCTCCCGTCAGGGTCATGGGACCGGCGGGAGAAGAAGACACATGGGCCCTGCTCGACGATGGCTCAACCGTAACCCTCATAGACGCCGAGCTGGCCGAGAAGATAGGAGCACGTGGACGAGTCGAACCACTACACATTGAAGCGATATCACAGACGCTGGCTGCCACAGAATCACGACGAGTATCAATAACTCTGCAAGGAACCGACATCGCGTACAACGTGAAGGCGAGAACACTCAAGAACCTCAAGCTGTCACCGCAGCACGTCCGCAGCAGCGACCTGAGAAACTGCCGGCATCTTGAGGACATCAAGGAGCAGCTGACCACGGAAGACGCAGTTCCGAAGATACTCATCGGGCAAGACAACTGGCACCTGCTGATGGCTGAAGAGGTGCGCAGAGGACGACGAGACCAGCTGGTGGCATCGCGAACGCCGCTCGGATGGGTTGTGCACGGGGCACCTGCACGCACACGAGGAGGAAGAAGAATAAACTACGTCAACCACATCGTCGAAGGAAAAATGGAAGAAACGAACAAGAATGCTGTGCTGGCAATCAAGAAGAATCACTACGTCGACGACTACATAGATAGCTACGAAGATATACAACAGGCGATCACAATCGCGAAGCAAGTCCGGGACATACACAAGGAAGCTAAGTTCGAGCTGCGAAAATGGGCATCGAACTCGAAGGAAGTATTACAAGAGCTCACCGGGGAAGACAACATAGAAACGAAGACACTCAGCGACGTCGTGAATACCGAACGCGTCCTGGGCCTGGTATGGAAGACAGAAACCGACGAGCTAACCTTCAACCTCGACTTAGCAAGAATACCGCAAGAAATACTACACAGAGGCAGGCCTACGAAGAGGGAAGCCCTGCGAGTAGTCATGTCATTGTATGACCCGCTCGGACTAGCATCGCCCGTCACAGTAAGGGCGAAACAGTTACTGCAAAAAGTCTGGAGAAGAGGAACACCGTGGGACACGCAGCTGGACGAGGACATCGCCGAAGATTGGAGAAGATGGCTGGAGCACCTGCAGAACCTGAAGAACATCAAGATACCAAGATGCTACCTGCACTACAGCGGCGCCGCAAGTCTGGAACTACACACATTCGTGGACGCGAGCGAAGCAGCGTACAGCGCGGCCCTGTACTGGAGGGCAGTATCATCAGAAGGGGAAGCACACATCAGCCTCGTAGCAGCCAAGGCGAAGGTCGCACCGTTGAAGATCACCTCGATACCACGCCTCGAGCTCCAAGCAGCAGTAATGGGAAGCAGAATGGCCGCGAACATCATCGAAGAACACAGCCGAAAACCTGATAGAAAAATCTTCTGGACAGACAGCCGCACAGTACTAACGTGGCTGAAGACGGGATCGCGGTCATACAAGCCCTTCGTAGCACATCGCATCGCAGCCATCGAAGAAAACGACACAATTCAAGATTGGCGCTGGCTGCCGACGAAGATGAACGTAGCTGATGATGCAACCCGGGATGTGCCGAACAACCTCAATAGCAATCACAGATGGTACACCGGGCCCGAATTCCTAAGAAAATCCGAAGAAAATTGGCCCAGCTACGAAGAAAATACACAAGTCGACACATGCGACTTAGAGAAGTGCAATGTACATAGAAAAACAATTGAAGATGCAGTACCAGATCACTCAAGATTTTCCAAGTGGGAGAAATTACTGCGAACGACGGCCAGAGTACTGCAGTTTATAGAATTATGCAGACCGAATCGCCAGAAAATACACTATAAACGAACACAGAAAAATACAGAAAGCGATCCGGCCTGGAAAATAAATAAGAAGACAGAAACGAATAAGCAACACAGAAAAAAGCGAACGTAAACAACGCGCAATACATAACTATAGATGCAAGCCTGCTACGCCGAGCGGAAGAGTTAATAATAACAGCGAGTCAACGGTCGTCATTCGGCGACGACATCGAAAAGCTACAGAATAGCCACCCAGTAACAAGCAATAGCCGCCTGCGCAGACTACGAATAAAATTAATAAATGGAATAATAACATTGGACGGAAGAATCGGGCGCGCAGACAACGTGACGGAGCAACAGAAGACACCGGCTGTACTGGATGGCAACGATCGACGCACGAAGCTGTACATAGAATATGTACATAGACAGTTATTACACGCCGGCGTAGAAGCTACAATTAATGAATGCAGACAGCACTACTGGATACTGCGGTTGAGGCCTGTCACTAAGAAGATTATCAACGATTGCCTGCCCTGCCGCATACGGAAGAATACGCCGCCACAGCCATCGACGGGTGATCACCCAGCGTGCCGCCTAGCTCATCACCACCGCCCATTCACATTCGTCGGGATCGACTACTTCGGTCCGATGATGGTATCGGTCGGGCGGTCATCACAGAAGCGATACGTGGCAATATTCACGTGTCTGACCACGCGAGCTGTGCACCTGGAGCCAGCAGCATCGCTCACCACCGACTCAGCGATCATGGCGCTGCGCCGCTTCATTGCCAGGCGCGGCTGCCCCACGGAGATCTGGTCGGACAACGGGACGAACCTGCACGGCGCTGACAAGGAGCTACGGCGAGCCATAGACGCCATCACCGAAGAGGAGGCGAGCAAGAGGAAGATCCAGTGGCGCTACATCCCACCAGGAGCTCCATTCATGGGAGGCGCATGGGAGCGCCTCGTACGAGCAGTCAAGACAGCCCTCGCAGCGACAGAGCAGCCAAGACACCCCACAGACGAAGTCCTGCACACCTTGCTGGCAGAGGCCGAGTATACGGTCAACAGCCGGCCCCTCACGCATGTCTCCGTGGAAGCAGATGACGACGAGGCCCTGACACCCAACCACTTCCTACTTGGTGGGTCAGGGCGTGTACAAGCACCTGGGAAATTTGAAGACGTGGACCTGATCAACCGGGCGCAGTGGCGAGCATCACAGCGCCTAGCCGACGTGTTCTGGTCGAGGTGGCTCCGAGAGTACCTCCCCGACCTTCAACACCGGCGGGAGCCCCACGGCAGAGGCCCCACACCGAAGATCGACGACGTGTGCTGGTAGCAGACAACACGCTACCACGCAACACATGGCCACGTGGAAGAATAACGCAGTATACCCGGGTGCAGACGGAGTCGTTCGAGCAGTCGACGTGCAGACCAGAGGCGGCATCTTGCGACGGGCCACAAAGAAGATCATCATCCTCCCCACGGCACCAGAATCCCTCACGCAACGGGAATGAAACGTGCGCGCGCGGCGGCGCAGCGTTTCACGGCGGGAGAATGTTCGGATAGAATAAGGATAGAATAGTTAAATAAATAAATAATTAAGTATAATATAATTAAATGATAGAAATGTATTACATATATAAGATAGTTAAGAATAGTACTAAGCGTAGCGTAAGAAATAAAGATAAACGTAGCTTAGGAAATGAATAAATACACATAGAATAGGTTCCCTTAGTGATAAGACTACATATAGTATGTAAGATAGGTATATATATTGCATAATACTTCCTGAAATTCCTTAGATAAGGACAGTTGCGTAAGAATGTAAACAAATGAGTTTTGTGGAAAAAGTATGAAAGATATAAGGAAATTGTTATTGAATTAGGCATACTATATGTAAACGTATTAAATGAACAATATTACAAGTAAATAGGGCACAATAATTTATAAAATTGTAAACGAGCGGCCACTGAGAAATCACGAAATGTATGGAAATGTCGAATTAATGTCCTATCGCACGCCGATTAAAGTGCATATATATGTATATCACAGAGCATTCTCAGTGGTAGCGAGTTAAGATATAGTATCGGATATACACTCCGAATGTTTGCCCCAAAGGGGAAGGACTTAAAGCTTATAGGTAATTTGTAGGGGGTAAATTAAGCCAAAAATAGGGATGAAAATTCACCCTCTCCGACGTATTATCGAGTATATCTCGAGGACTATATAACATATAGTTGTACTTGAAACGGCAAAATAAAGAGGAAAATAAGCCCCTGCAGATTACCTATGTATGAAAGGGATGAAAATAAGGGAACAAAGTAATAATAAGAATTTATTGTAAGAATAATAGTAAAATAAAGGGCAAAATGGGGTTCGACAGGTGCTTTCTGTACGGTAAGACCTCGCCAGGGGGGTCTCGAAATCCCATTTTTTGGTAGGGATTTTCTCTGGAATAAATTGCGGGACTCCCCCGGGTCGATACGGATTACGACGGGGACCTCCTACTGAAGCGGACGACTGCCCACCACCGAACAGAAAGCTCCTGAAGACCCTGCTGGCCGACCGAACAAAGAAAACTGGCTTCTCATTTCTTCCTGCAACCACCACCGGGCCGCAACGCACCGTTCGAATCCTTCACCAACCCCAGCATTTGAAGTGTGCCGACGTGCCTCCAACCCCGAAGAATAAGTGTGCGTCGTGCACAGATGTATAATATAAATTTTAACTAGTGTGTAATTCTATTATTATTACGACCCCATCGCCCGCTGGTGGGGCATTTAATGCCCTGTCGTGGGGCATTTAATGTCAGTCTCCCTCAGGGCAGCTTGTGGCGAGCTGTCGGTGAGTTGCGTCACCGAGGAGTACCGATGTGCTTCAGGGAGACGTATACCATCCACCTCTGTCTTGCCTTAGCCAGCCGGACAGAGTGAAGTCGCAAGAGCAAATGCTCGAAGGGTGGAAGTGTAATAATGTCATAACGCCGACAATGTTGCTCTCTTCGCACCAATATTGGTTCTGCTTTTTGGGGGGTCCATTTAGTGAGCGGCGAGTCACCACCTGCCATATTTAAATCAATTAGGAGGCTTTGAGAAGGCAGGTGACTGGAGTCTCTTCCATAGCCCGGTTTTCATTACCACCTAAATCGAAATGCAATAGGCCACAAACGTTTTGACCACTAATGACAATAGTTTCTGTGCATCTAACTGGGTATAGTTTTTGGCTGCATTTTTCATAGTGCAGAGAGACCCAGTTGGTACACTCAATGCACGCTTTCATAAAATTTCGCTTAAAAGGCCTCTATGCGTTGGATCTGTATCCCCGCGCACGCCTTATAAAGGACCGTGTCTTATAAAGACACGTGATGTAAGCTACAATAATGTATAATAATAATAATTTATTTATTGTGTCAAACATGAGTATACATAAAAATGTCGAAGTCAGGTTTTTGATTGTCTTTACATGTTTGGCCTGGTGAGGCATACAAAATTTAATCAATATAAAAAAAATGACAATAAATAATCATATTTGAAGATCAAACAAACTAATTAAACGAAAACTATACATTGATAAAATGAAATCTCGAAGAATTACAATGGCAATTAATTAAATTAGTCAATAAAGAAAATGTCAAGAACCGCATTACAATGTCACAATTGAATTCCTATTTTTTGTAAATTAAAATACATTTAATAAATGAAATCCTTATGTTTTTTTAGATATGTATATGCATTTTTCCAATATCACCCTATTATATGTATTTTTTAAATTACACACTTGTTTTTATCCATTTTTAATAAAGAACATCACGATTTACATAAAAAAATGTTGATGTCAGGTTTTTGATTGTCCTTACATGTTTGGCCTGCTGAGGCATACAAAATTTAATAAATAACAAAGAATTGCCAATGAATAATCATATTTGAAGATCAAACAAATTAATTAAACAAAATTTATACATTGATAAAATGAAATGTCGAAGAATCACAATGGCAATTAATTAAATTAACCAATAAAGAAAATGTCAAGAACCACATTACAATGTCACAAAATAAATTCCAATTTTTTTGTAAAATAAAATACAATTAATAAATGAAATCCTTGTGTTTTTTTTTTAGATATGTGTTTGCATTATTTAATTTACACACTATTATATGTTGTATTTATATTATATGTTTTTTATACTTTTTTCTGTAAATTTCTGTACAAATAACCAATAAGAATGGGTTAAAAAAAACTGTAAGCAACTAAATATAGCATTTAGAATAAATAAAGCATCATTCTCAATGTTTCTACTTATCAACTTTAAATTACATAAGCCAACACTTAATGTTTATCAACAAATCCATTTACATAATATAGTCAATAAAATACATATTAATCATGTACGAGGGTTTAAGTTGTGTCGTTCGAAATAAGTATAGACAATCTAATAGATTATTACCATTTTTTTTTCAAATAATTCTTCGCTATATTTAACACACTATTGTATGCGTTCAAACTAATTATTAAAACATTTATTCCACTCCGAAGTGGAGGTAGTCAAAATGGATGATTTGTTTGCATCAACAGCTTCTTTGGGTGAGCTGAAATGTAGACCGCGAAGAATTTGCTTAATTTTGGCGAATATAAAAAAATCGTTGGCACTAGTCAGGGCTATAAGGCGGGTGGTCTAAAATTTCGACATTTTGGGTGCTCAAAAACATTTTTGTTTGGCGATTGGTGTGCGTACTTGCATTGTCATGGTGCAGTATCATACGACGTATTGGATTGTTTTTTTCAAAATTCGATCATGACTTGTGGCTGCTGTACGGTTTCGATATTCTCCTGCATCATGACGATTCTTGGACGACCTCCACGTGACTTGTCACTAAGACTAGACTGCCCACGTTGAAATTCCAAATACCAGCGTTCTATGGTCCAAAGACATCTGCTGCATCACTAAACACAGATGTGATCTCCTCAAAGCATTGACGTCGCGATAATCCTCTTTGAAAGTTGTAGAAAATTATCCCACGCAAATTTTCTTTAGAAATTTCCTTTTTCACAACCGACTTGTCACCATTAAATAGACGATTCAATTAAATTATTCGGTCAATCTAAAAACATTTTTTTGTTTTTGAATTCTCAATTCAAAAAGCTGAAAACGCAATAAGCAAGATCGTAGCAAGTGAAGAGAGGTGGTCTCTGCCTACCCCATTGGGAACAAGGCGTGACATATATGTATGTATGTATGAAAACGCAATATGTTTTTTTATTAATAAACAACACAAAAATTTAGCTTAAAATGCAGCTCGCGTAGTTCAACTAATGTAGGTCGACAACAAAAAGGATAAACATTTTAAGCTTAAGGATATATTGAAAAAATAATTATTGTGAAATATTAAATATTTAGTAAACGTATGCTTAATTCTTTTGATTCTCCTGACATTAAGAGATTAAATATTCTAGAAACATTATAAGTCAATGTAAATAATATATAATAGCATACCTTATCGTTAATCATCAGCTAGAGACTCGCTTGATTTCAATTACTATTTGATTTTAATTAAATATTTTTCTAACTATATCTTTGGAGCCCACTTTATTTGTGTATGTATGTATTATATGTGTCGTGGGGGACCAGGGTCACGTTCACCAACAACACTTGTGACACTAAACATGGTTGTAATGTTCTCTACAATACTTCATTACGATTTACTATCTACAAGACTTATCTACGCTAGCCATTTTAATACAATTATTCAGTTATTCTGTATTACGTTGACTCTTGTGAATTTAATTAATCCGAATTACAGCAAAGGTCAAACTAAAAATATATTACCAAGAGGTAGGTAGATAAATACTGTTCTTGCGAAATGAAGTTTTTTGAGGACGTATTTCGGATTAAATAGGAATAGATGAAGTAATAATAGATAGCAATGAACTTTGGAAGTGTCTGAATAAAAGAGAAATACTTAATTGTATCTCAGACCTCCCTAGAGCTTTATATTTTTATGGGCGTTAAATTATTTTTTTGACTTTCCATGAAACCAGCTATTTTAGCCAGTAGAAACCCACTGCTGGACATAGACAGCTTCTATTGGCTAAAATGATGACGATGATGATGATAACAGCAATATCTAGTAGTGTTGTAACCATCATTAGAAAAAAAACCAACTACCATTAAAACAGTAATAACAAATAGTAATACTGTTAAGATTCGTCTAGACTTTTGATTCTATGATATAAACTCTAATAGAAGATTAAAAATAATACGTTCCTTAAATGCGACGAAACAGGGCAATATGGCGTTACTAGTTCTGTAATTTAATATTAATTTGTCTAATAGAGGTTTGTTAAGATACATCAGGTGTCTGATCTTAAATTAAATATTTTGTCATATTGTGTGTTATAGGAATCATAAAATAGTTGTTATGTTATTTTGAAAATCCCTATTTCAATACTCAATGATATTAAAAAATCACGTTTGCACGTCAATGTTACTACATCATTGATTCAGAAGTCTACAGCGGGAAACTTGCACTGGAAACCTGCAAGAAAGTCAGCAAGGACAAATTTTTATTTCCCTGTATTTATACAGAGTCGTCAATTAGATGGTAGCTTCAGAAAAATCAGATAGTCTATACTTGTTTCAACAAGTTCAAAACTTTACGTCGGAGCACCAGTTTTTGGTGGGTAACACGAAATAGGAGGTCTTACATAACCGCAACAACCCATACCCCTACGGTAGCAGCGGTAGAAGCGGTAGAAGAAGGATTAGTTTTTTTTTTTTACATTTTATGGGCTTACTCTTGGTCTCAGGCTAGCCCGAGGGCATAGACGAGGCCTACGATGGAGCGAGTTTGCCCAGATAATGCCTGTGCACTCGTTTCTTAAATAGTTCCGGGTTGTATGAGCTCGGAAATACAGACGCCGGCAGGGAATTCCACTCTTTTGCGGTGCGCATAATAAAGGATTTGGAGAAGCGCTGCGTACGGATATGTGGAATATCCACCAAGTAAGGGTGGTATCCTGCCGTACGTCTGGATGTCCGATGGTAAAAGGGAGATGGGGAATGAGCTCATGCAGCTCATGAGCATACTCACCGAAGTGCAATCTGTAGAATACCACCAGACTGGCAACCTTCCGCCGATGAGCTAGGGGTTGTAGTTGAGCTACCAGCCTCTTGTCGCCAATTAACCTTTTGGCTCTACGCTCCACCGAATCTAATGCGGCGAGTTGGTATTTGGCTGAGCCATCCCACAGGTGACTGCAATATTCCATACACGATCGGACTTGTGCTTTGTAAAGTGTTAAGAGCTTAGTACGTCTATAATCCGTAGACATTCAAATCCATCGTCCGTTAAAAGATTACCAAATACCATATGTTTACGAATAAGTCTCAATAACTCTCCGACCGCTCTAAGTGTTGGTGTGGATGGACAAGATTTATATTCCCATAATGCTCGCTAGACAATACGCTCTCTACATTTTTCTTGCTTCCTCTAATCTTTTTCCCGTTATTTACACCTCTTTTTGTATTATTTGTGAAGCGTATGTTTGGACCGCCCGCTGCTCGTTTTGGGTTAAATATCAACACAGACCAAACGTAAATATACACCGCTATATCCAAGCTTTTATGTTGTGTTTGCTTACTTCCAGTGAGCTTGCTGTCGCCATTGGCATAAAAGTGTTGTTTTAATGATCTTTTCAAGTTGACCTAATACTTTATTAAGATCTTATTGTGGGAATCTCATTCGAGTAAACCAGAAGCAAGTTCCCCGGTATTTTACGAAACCCCATTAAACATTAAATTTTATACAAACGTTTTAAGCGAAGAAAAATGTCAGACCGATTTATATTTAAATTGCTGCGCGACAATGTCGACTGAACAGAATCTTTGCAAATAATACATTTTAGATTTCCCGCTTCCTTACCACGAAAACCTATTACGTTTCTCTGCCCTCCGCTGTGCTGTGTTGAAATAGCACAATATATATATATATATATATATATATATATATATATATATATATATATATACGAGTTTATATGTAACCGATACTAATCATATCTCTGCAAATATTGTGCAGTAAAAAGTTTCGACTAGTTTCGGGAAGTATATCTTTGTTTATCTGCATGTATGTTTTATTAAATAAAACTATTTCTTAGTTACCCAGTTGGAGTTTAACACACTTTATTGTGCCGTCACAGTTTGTAACTAAAATTGATGATTATACCAAGATATGAGAAGACTAAGAGAATTTTCTTTGACGAGTCCATCAGAGTCATGTGTATACGTTGCGTTCTAGTATTCAAATAAGTAACAAAAACTTTTTAGTTTGTGGTGGCGCAGCATATTTTTGTAATAAAAACATTAATAGGTAACGTAATGCATAGATTGCTGAACTCCTTTAACCCTTACTAATATAATAAATCGGTAAGTGAGTTTGTTTGTTTGTTCCGTTTTCACGCCGTAACTACTGAACCGATTGCTTTGAAATTTTGCAGATGTAAAGATAAAAGTCCGGATTAAATAGTAGGGTATATAATAACTTTTTATTCCGGAAAAATTTTCAGATCCCACGGGATGCGCAATAAAGGCTTCGCTCAAAAACTACTGCACAGATTTTCATGCGATTTCATTCTTGAGCAAGGTTTTGCGGTTATTTTTATCTAAAAAAGCTATAACCCTTAACCCTCTATAGACCCAATCCCGAAATCCACGCGGGCGATGCCGCGGGCAGAAAGCTAGTAACCTATAAATAGCTTAGCCTTTTAATTTGGTAATAGTTTATGAACCACATAAGCGTTATTACAAAATTAAAAAACAATAATACCACTGATTTACTTATGGTTATATTATGTTTCTCGAATATTGTAACACTAGCTGGGTCGCGCGACTTCGTCTGCACAGGATTAGTATTTCTAGTAGCTTATATTAGCGTGGCGTAGAAAAGAAATATCTTTTTAAATTGCAGACTATAGGTATATTATTCTGATAAATCTACATTGTTACAAAGTTTTATTAAAATATATTTATTTATTTATATAAGTATTTATTTATTAAGAGGTAACAAAACAAAGTAACAATATATAAAGCATAATTTATATTACTATATCTGCGCATGCTAATACTACAACCAACAACGTTATCCAGAAATTAAAAAAAAGCAAAAAGAGTTCGCTAGACTTGACTTCGGCACCACACAGCACACACACACACATACTCAGGCACATGTATACATATATACACAATAAATAGCAACCAGTTTGTTTTATTTTTATGATTAAAATAAAAAAAATTGAATATATAAACATATGTATAATATAAAACATTTAACTAATTAATACTAATTACATACATATGATTAGCCCGGCGTGAGTGAGGCTGGGTATGTCATACCCGAAAAGTTTCTAAACGCAGATATTTTAATGTTACTGTTGCCATGCAAGTCCTGGTGTTCCAGTAGCTGGAGGTAAAGATGCAAGGGGTAAGGTACAGTATCGAGTTTAGTGTTGCACCGGCGGTGACGGCAAATACACATGCGTACCCGCGGCTGGGGTATGGAATTGTGTTGATTTGTAGGTGTAATTTTGGTGCTCTATTACATGATCTCTCAAGACATTTCACTTCCTTTTTTATTTATAATAATTAGAAGACACTATTGTTATATTGATTTACCAAAGTTGGAATTTTGTAAGATTTTTATGGCAAAAGAAATTAATTGCCTGAATTTGTATTTTTCTAAAATAATTTAGATATTGTGTTATTTCAATAAAAAAATGATGCTGCTTAACTTAATGTTGATATTTTATTTACTCATCTTGTTGAATAGTTACTATTATTAATATATCTTAAGCATTAATTCTAATTACACAATCATAGTATCAAAAATTTTACATCAAAATTTTGGGTATATCATACCCACCTCATAGCTGGTGTAACAATTTCTCACCTCATTCACGCCGGGTTAGATGCTATTGTTTGAATTATCATGTATAAAAACTCTAATTTAAATTTGCATTTTGACAAATTGAATACATCTACAGATACAAACATAATTGTAATAAACGTCGATCCATAATAACAAACTTTCGCCTTTATAATATTAATAGACTCATAACTCTAATTTAATGATATTTTATGATATACATATTACAATTTTAAGTCATGATACACGTTTAGAAGCACTTTGTTAGCTCGTATTACTGATTCTTCTGTACATTCCGGTCGCACCGCCATTTTCATTCGTACTATTTCTTAGGCTTACACGCATGATTTGTTTTTACGTATTTGATACAAAAATATTAAAAACTAGCGGACCCGTCCTGTAAAAAAGATTTGTAGTGGCAGTTTCTGTTCCTACTTATTTTATAGATAATAAAATGTAAAAAAGTAGTTATAGTGACGTAACTACAATAGTTAGACATATGGTCTCGCAAAGTTTCTTGTAGATATTGATATATTCAATAATATTGTCGAACATTTTTTTGTCCTATCATTAATACTCTTCGCAGCGTATGCGATGAAAGACATTTTATAGCAAACTTTTTTACACCTTCGGTTGGTTTTAAGAAGAATTTCTAAAGATTACTATAGTAATTTAGTACTAAATATAGCCTTTGTTACTCAGTGATAATGTAGCTTTCTTATGAAAAAAGAATTATTAAAATCGGTTCAGTACTTTTTGAGTTTATTTGTTACATACAAAAATACAAATCTTTCCGCTTTATAGTTTTACTGTAGATATAGTACATAAACCGCAGATATAATATTAAACTTAAAATTATCAGTAGCTTAACTAGTAGCTACTTAAATTAGACGCCATATGTCAACTCCTGCTATCAAGATCGTGAGCTAAACACGGCTATAACGGAGGTTATAACATTTACGTGTCATGTGACCTAATTGTCAAGTGCCACTTCCTTCGAGACGACACGTTAATTCTCCGGTACTGCGGTTAATTTGTGAATATCTCGTAAGACTACTAGATTAAGCCTTTTGGTGGAAATGTTAAAGTTTCGAGAATGGGATCTCCTTAATCTGTTATCTGAAATTAACACAAACAAAGCTCAATGTTCTAGAAACCTATATCTATAGCTATAAAATTGAAATACGCATTCGAAATAGTGAAATTCGAATCCATGAACTGTGCAACGAGTGGTCCGACTCGTTTTTTTTTTAATTTATACTACGAGAATATACGTAATAGTTACAATGTTTTCCATAGTTCCTTTTATATTTATTTCATAATTCAACGCATTGATTACTTATAAATGGATAAGTAGTTACTACATTGATTACTTATAAAGGAAATAAACCCATATGGTTTATTTCCTTTTGTGTGAAGCGGAATGTATTATTGAATTTGTTTATAACTATGTCCAATACTGAATTCCAGTGATTCAATAATCGATAAAATTTAGAATAGATAAAATTTGTGAAATATAGTGTTTGAATATTGAATTTGAACTCAAGATTTAATTTTAGTGATCCAAATATACGTCTCCTATATCCGTTCCCCGTGTCTATTCCGATCCCGATTATATTCCGCTTAAAGTTAAATTAACTTTTGTCAAAGTAATTCCGTTCTATTTATACTGCCCATCATCACCATACTATCGTCATTTCGTACATTTTCAACTTAATTATTTTCTAAATCATATTGATAATAGAAAATTTCAATTAAACTTGCTCATATTTCAATGATTATTAGAGTCACTATCACTAAAGACGATTAGAATTACTAAGATCGCTTAAAACATGAATAAATCATATTGTTTTAACTTGACTCTAAAAGGTAATTGACATAATAAGGCCTTATATCATAGACGTCGCAACGAATAACTCAAATATTAAAAAAAAATACAATAATACTCATTTAAGTCCACAAGAATGTTTCCGACTATTTCAGAAGTAGATTTGGAGTACTCGGTAATACCCATGCACTAAATGCATTCTCGAGGTCCGTGCTCAGAAGTCTAGTTTTGTTTCCGATTCTTTAACGATGTCTGCAATTCGCCAGTGGAATAACTTGCCTCCAAATGTTAGATTGGTTCGCAATAATTTAAAATTCAAAATTTAAGATGATATGATTAAAAAAAATGCAATAATACTCATTTAAGTCCACAAGAATGTTTCCGACTATTTCAGAAGTAGATTTGGAGTACTCGGTAATACCCATGCACTAAATGCATTCTCGAGGTCCGTGCTCAGAAGTCTGGTTTTGTTTCCGATTCTTTAACGATGTCTGCAATTCGCCAGTGGAATAACTTGCCTCCAAATGTTAGATTGGTTCGCAATCATTTAAAATTCAAAATTTAAGATGATATGATTAAAAAAAATGCAATAATACTCATTTAAGGCCACAAGAATGTTTCCGACTATTTCAGAAGTAGATTTGGAGTACTCGGTAATACCCATGCACTAAATGCATTCTCGAGGTCCGTGCTCAGAAGTCTAGTTTTGTTTCCGATTCATTAACGATGTCTGCAATTCGCCAGTGAAATAACTTGCCTCCAAATGTTAGATTGGTTTGCAATAATTTAAAATTCAAAATTTAAGATGATATGTCTGTGTGCATATGTAATATGTGAGTGCTGTATGTATGTATTTATATTTATCTATCTATTTCATTCATGAAATGTCCTTTGCGTTAATGTGGTCGTTGCTGCTTTATTTATATTTGTATCATTTATACACATTTGCATTGCCTTTTGAATAATATTTGATTGGTTTTAACTTAATAACTTACTCAACGTAGTCGCGTGGTGCCCTTGAAAATAATTCCGTCATTTGCACAGTTTTTTTTAATGTTGTCCAATAAAGCTTAAATAAATAAATAAAAATATTATACGCGGCTCTAATTACTAATCATCGGGTGAGCAATCAACTCGTTTGTCAATTTGTAGTTATTGAAAATCTAACTGCACGTGAAGTATCTATCGATATAACAGCTCGAGGTAGGACTACAGATTCGATTGACGTTGTCTAGTTATATTCATAACTAGCGGCCCGTCCCTGCTTCGCACGGGTAGACATATATAGGTATTTAAGTTATAAGCATGCCGCCGCCGGAATGTATTTTTATTTTAATTTCATGATATCTTTTGAATGTAATGTCCGATTTCAATAATTCAAAAAGTGATCATCAGGTATTGAGACAGTCTGAATTTATTGAATATAAAATTATTTATTTGGATATAGATTTATAAATGGTATGGATAACACGGTCTGATTTTGATCGGCATTTCTATAAATTTGTCAAATGTAAAAAAGTAGTTATAATGACGTAACTACAATAGTTAGACATATGGTCACGCGAAGTTTTTTGTAGATATTCTATCTATCTTGGGGGCCGGGGTGGCTACCGTGAGGTGCCAACGCACTTCGACCCATTATGGGTCTTTTGTGCTACCCCATTAGTTCCTACTCCTTAATGTCGTTAGACAGTTACTTGACCACCGTCAGTCCAATCAATCGTGCTCAAGAGCCTGATTATGTCCCTTGGTGGCATTACACTGAGAGAAAATTATTGTCATTGTATCAAAAAAACTTTAACCCCACACAACCGTTTAAAGCAAATTGATATAGATACAAAGTTTTTATTGTCAGATGTTTATTGTGATTATAACAACATTTATTAGCAATGTTAAACGTTGTTACAAATACAATTTTTATTAACTTTGTGAGAAGAGCAAAATTTTATTTTGTTGTTTTAACAATTTTACTTTGCTAAGGTGACTTTCTGTTTTGTCAATATGGCAAAACAGTCAACTACTCCAGTATACCAACCTTGCTACCCTAACAAAGGAAGCACACGCTTCTGAAACTGATTTGTAAGACGTTGGCTTTAATTTTAAATAATAATCTACTGATGATTAATAATGCATGCCCCAATTAAGAGGCAAATCGTAGTAGACCTTAAAACATTTTCTGTTCCATACAAGTGTAACGTATCCAAAATGTACAGAACAGCAAATATTTAAGGTCAACCGATTTGCTTCATATTTGGGGTATGCACTACTAATTATCAGTAGATTATTATTTTGAATTAAAGCCAACGTCTTACAAATTACCTGTATAAGAGGTTCAGAAGAGTGCACTACCTTTGTCAGAGTAGCAAAAAGGTGGGTATACTGGAGAAGCTGACACCAACGCAAAAATATAAAAAGGATTCAAAATGTGACCTACTTAGGAGACATTCTATTATTAGTGGCAGTGAATTTTCATTGGGTCAGAGTTCAGAAAATTTAAAGAAAACATAATCATAGTTAATTATTTTTATTGCCATATAAAACCACCTTATACTAACCAATAATATTTATTAACAATATTTATTAACATAATACATATTGGTTTGTGTTTTAGACTTTGCATTTTAAGCAGAGAAAAAAAAAAAGAAAAATGCAGACATTTTTTTCTTTATGTAAATTTTAGCCTGTAAGCAAATTAATTGTTAGGTTTCAAGTTTGCACATCACATCTATTCAGAATCAGAAAGGCCCCCCTTAATGTATAGAGCAGCCTTGTAGATGGTGGAAAAGTGTTTGTCTGGGGTGGTCAAATTTTTACCAGCAAAAACTAAGTTTTACACATAGGTATCATACTGTTAATGACATTGATTCTGCTCATGAGACATACAATGGGAAAAATAGACAATTTGCATATAATTTACACTTCGAATGACTTACTACTAAACTAAAAATGCTAACTACTAACTTAAAATGTATAATCAAGTGCAGGTACTAGACCTGCACTTGATTATACATTTTGACTGATTTTGAAAAGTAGTTGCAGAAGGTTACAAATCTACCTTTTAACGTAAGTTTCTTTGCTCAGGTTGGAAAGTTTGCTCAGAGCACATATTTCGCAAATAATTTAGGGTTAGGACCGCTGAGGTAAGCAAACCTTATGGGTAACAGGATAACAAGGGTGGTACTTACCCAACATTTTATTTGTCAGATGACTAAGTCCGGCATTTATTAAAAATACCCTTAGGGCCTCGTCGTCCATATTGAATATCTCGCAATTGTCACTCATTAAAATAGTTCTCAAAGTGGTTAAAAACCTATGTGATTTTTGATTCGTAGCACGTAACCGGTACCGGTATACTGATTTGGTCCACCAAAGGAATTATAGCAATTTATTGTAATCCTGTCAGGTGTTTAAACCGCTAAAACGAAATGATATATTCACACGCGCTCAACGATCACAGGCAAATGAAACAAAATCATAATAAAACTTCGATCAACTGACAAAGTTCGTTAAATCATTAGCTCCCCCCGCCGCCAATTCATGCCACTTACTTTGTCAATACGCCAAAGTTAATAATTAAAAATGTATCTCAGCGCAAAAGGCACTTTGCTATTATTTTCTTTTGTGAATCAAACAATTTTAAATTTTGATAGATCGACAAAATATGGAAATCGTTGACAACGTAAAGTTGCGACAGTGTTAATAATACTATAACTTAAATAAAATGACAAATAACGTATTGTCCACAGATTCATAAAAGTTTGACAATAAAAACTTTGTGGCCATAGATAAATTAATTTATATTCTTTACCTATGTATTTTGATGCAAATACAAAAAAATATTGACAACGTTTTTATTGTGGCTTTGTTAGCTATATTTTTCCTCAGTGTACCCTAAAGTCGTTGGGTTTTGGGTATCCAATCCCTATCAACCTTTGCCTACTTCCGGCCAGAGCATCGCAGTTGCACAATAGATGTGTCATGCTCTCCTCCTCGGTCTTGCAGGCCCTGCATAGAGTGGTCTCAGTGAGGCCCATCTTGTGCAGCATAGTTCTAGTACCAAAGTGTCCTGTAAGGGCACCAAGCACCAGGCGGGTGTGGAGCCTACTTGAGCTCAGTGTGAATCTCAGCCAGTTTTCTGAGCCCATAAAGAGCTTGGCGTGCGTCATTCCCTTTAGGTTATTCCATTCAAGATTTTTGTAGATATTGATATATTCTATAATATTGTCGAACATTTTTTGTCCTTTTATTAATACTCTTCGCAGTGTATGCGATGAAATACATTTTATGGCAAATTTTTTACACCTTCGGTTGGTTTTAATAAGAGTTTCTAAAGATTTATATAGTAATCTAGTAGGTACTAAATATAGCCTATGTTACTCAGTGATAATGTAGCTTTCTAATGAAAAAAGAATTATTAAAATCGGTCCAGCACTTTTTGAGTTTATTCGTTAGATACAAAAATATAAATCTTTCCTCTTTATAATATAGTGTGATGTATGTGGACGCAGCATTGCTCTGTTATGAATATCGTGTATTAATTCCACGCGGGACCAAAGTTTTTCGCTTGGTTGGACTTCTGATTATTGCTTGGCTATGCTGTGAAAACTTTGTTAATAATAATTTCGTGTATATGATTTTGTTGAAGGATCCGCATGATTACCTGCTCACGTATATGACTGGTAAACTTTGTTAATAATTAAAAATTAAAGTTTTTACAAAAAAACTTTTCGTTTATTCGTTTAATGTTGAATGCTGTAATCGTGGATAATCTGTAATTGCGTTTCTATCACTTGTTGCTAAATGGTCACATATTACATGAGATTCTTGTAAGATTCGCAGAAATATGCGACCCCCACAAGTTAAGTATTCAGTAAATAATGTACGTATGTTTCATTTTTTTTATCTATGTTTTTATTCCAATATATCAATTTGACAGTTGTATATTTGCTGCACGTTAATATAATTAGTAGAATGTACATATGTTGGCTTTCTACCTAATTCTTAAGGTTCAGTTTTTTATAGTTTTTTATAGATTACTAGCTTTCTGCCCGCGGCTTCGCCCGCGTGGATTTCGGGATTGGGTGTATAGAGGGTTAAGGGTCATAGCTTTTGCCCACGGCTACATATACGCGGAAGTCGGTTTATGGTGCGAAGATTTTATCGCGCTTCCCGTGGGACTATCCGTTTTTCCGAGATAAAAAATGCCGCAAAACTCCTCAAGAATCACTCTATCTATTGATGAAAACCGCATAAAAATCTGTGCAGTAGTTTTTGAGCGAAGCCTTTATTGCGCATCCCGTGGGATCTGTCGATTTTTCCGGGATAAAAAGTAGCCTATGTTACTCGGGGAGAATGTAGCTTTCCAAAGGTGAAAGAATTTTTGAAATCGGTCCAGTAGTTTAAGCGTGAAGAGGTAACAAACAAACAAACAAACAAACAAATAAACAAACAAACAAACAAACACACTTTCGCATTTATAATATTAGTTGGGATAAATAAGTGTACGTTGCCAACATGTGACATACAATGACAAAAAATGACAGTATCCATTAACTTCATTGCCTGTCATGTCGGACCACAGCAATACTAATAATGCTATTTTGCAGCAGAAATAGGTAAGACGAATGTACCTCAGCAGTACATGGTTCTAATCCTTGCGCCAATGACGCTTCTTAGTAACTAGTAGTAACTTTGTAATTCTTTGTAACATGGTAGAGAATACCAAGTTGCATTAAAACCCCCTTTTGTACTTTTTGTATTGTGCAATAATTAATCACAATATAAAATATATGATTCTCAAATTAAATGTTTTAAATCAGTGTACATTTTTTTCATAATGTGGTCATAAAAAAACTTGTGAGAAAACGTTAGAAAAGCAGTCGAGGTAACAAGCTATTTATGCGGATGAGCATTCCCGATTCTCTGTTAAATAATCAACGGTCGACCACGTGACCGGTCTTTTATCTACCCCCTAAGATTTATAACCGGGGCGTAACCACAGTTTATCTTAATCTTGGCCGCAATGGCTCTATCGAAGTTGTGATTCTGTTGCGGTCCGTTTTCAGGTTTATTTACTTTTACAATGTTGATTTTTTATAAGCCAAACTAATTTAGATATATTTTTCGGTTACGTCAATTCGAACATGTGTTTGATTACTGTGAGATATAGACAAAACCACTCTAAGAATTAAGTAAGGGTGGTTTTGCTCTTCATCTGTGAAAAGATATTTACATACGTTGCCTTATGTACCTACATTTTCAAACTTATTGCAAACTGCGTACTGAAAACTAAGCGTTTTTGTGTTACTCAAATTCAATTACCAAAACGTTTTCCTCTTCATTATTATCGCTTGGGTTGTAGCTACATCTTAACAAAAGTACATAATAAGGCTCACAAGGAAAAATCTATATACAAAATTCAACCGCTACTGACACACTGATGTATCAACGCACAGCTGAAACCAATGAATGAATTTCTTTGAAACTCTCCCTAAAAGTTTAAAATGGAAAAGCGAACAAAGCCACAAGAAAATGATAGCATATCAATGATGTTTTATGAAATCACTAACATGATAATGTACACAAAAACGATAACATTTTTTAAGAGTTAAATAAAAGAGATAAATGATAAATGTTTATTTTTGCTATAAAACATGCGTTTGCAGTACACAGAATGCTTTTAGGTCTTAGAAATTATCATTGTTCCTACATGTTTTGCCATTGAAAAACAGCATGCAAAAAAAAAACAAAATATATTCTTTCAATAAAATATTAATGAAATTACTATTAAAATAACATTAATTAATCAATTATTACTTAAATTACATTCAATAGATAAAATTACAATTATATTAAAATTACTAACACATTCAAATAAATTCTCAATAAAAAACTATAATAAGACAATCAAAGATTTCATATAAAAGATGATAATGATATAAACAAAGACAACACAATCAAAGATTTTAAATAATATGACCAACCTAAGGGAACGTATCCAAAATGTATTCATCCACTATATAATAGCATTTGTCCTTAAGTAAATTTGTAACGGCTACCTTAAATTTATTATCTTCTAGTTCTACTATGTCCTTTGGCAGTTTATTGTATAATCGAGCTGCCATCCCAATCACATTTTTTCTTTGCAGAGCCGTCTTACAGTGAATGGCGCTTAAGCCTCAGACTTTGAATTAGTGAAAAATTATTACATTTACTTTCAGCATATTTCTACCACATTTCTTTGCCATGAATATCAAAATATTGAGCCATACAAATATGGCGTCTACCATTTTTAAGTAGAGGATTATGTGCGGAGGAGGTTCAAAATATTTAAACAAAATATTTAATCTGTCGTACAATCTCTCCCAGAATTACATATATAGAGACTTTGAGTGGTTCCAGACACCTATCATGCAGTGCGTCTTTCATCTTCAAATCACTTATAATATAATAGAACATATACACACACACACATTCACAATTTTTTAAAATGTTTATTTTTAAACGTATTCATCGTTTAAAAGTATATAATAATAACATTTTACTTTTTTAATCTATTGTAAATATAAATAACATTAAGTTAATTTAGCTTGGACAACATTGCAAATTATTGTTTGAAATAAATAGCAAAAATAATAATAATAAAAATTATCATCCATCAAAGGCATGCCCTTCAATACGGCCTTGTTGAGCATGAAACATAAGCGTACTATAAGTACGCACCAGCGCCAGGTCTTGAAAATGGCCGTGCGTTACTCTATTGCGTTCGCTCTATCATCATGGACAGGACTATTACGTGCAATAAACCTAATATCTTGGTGGTCGACCGCTCCCAACGCCGTGCAATGCTCGTCGATATTACCATCTCTCATGAAAGGAATCTTGTAAAAGCTGAGAAGGGCAAAACCAGTGAGTACCTTTACTAGGTACAAAAGATAACCGCCATGTAGGATGTTGATTCGACGATCATTGTTCTGATAGTTGTATCTGCGAATGGCTTGATAGCGAAGAGTCTCCATCAACCTCTTAAAAGGCTCTCACTTGACGAATGGATCAAGTGACGGTTACAAAAAGCAGTAAGTCTCAACACGACACATTTTTTTATAGGATAGGGCAGCGCCCGCGGGTTCGGCGACCCGGGAGGGACCAGGCCCCTTCCGTGGCCGGGGGACGTCGTCGGTGGTGGAGATCGGGGGAGGTATTGTCCCCTCGGCGGGGGAGCGGAGGCTGGGGGTTCCCGGAAGTAGCTTGGTGTTCCCGGGGACTCCCTACATGCCTTTCTGCCTGAGGTTTTTGTGGGTAGGCCTCCTCCTTCTGGGGAGGAGAGCCCCACATAACCGCTGACTCGCCACAGCCGGAGTATGCAACTTAAAAAAAAAGGATAGGGCAGCAAACGAGCAAACGGATCACTTGATGGTAAGCGATAACCGCTGCCCATAGACACCCGCAACACCAGAGGAGTCACAGATGCGTTGCCGGCCTTTTAAATGGGAATATGCTCTTTTTTTGAAGGTTTCGATATTGCATCGGTTCGGAAATACTGCAGGCGAAAATTCCTTCCACAGTTTAGTAGTGTGTGGCAGAAAATTCCTGGAAAAACGCACTGTGGTGGACTGCCAAGCGTCTAGATGATGAGAATGAATGTTGTGTCGCGTAGAACGGTGACGGAAACTAGCAGCAGGAATTAATCCGAACAATTCCTCGGAGCACTCCTCGTAATATAAGCGATAGAGAATACATGCGATGCTACATCTCTACGCAGCACCAAGGAGTCTAGCCGACATGAAATATCCGGGTAGTCGACGATTCGAGTCGCTCTCAGTTGGATGCGGTACTAGGGAGCCCCTGCCTAAAGATGGGAACAGTATTCCATATGTGGCCGAACTTGCGCCTTATAGAGTAGCATTCGGTGGGCCGGTGTGAATTACCGCCTCGATCTATTGAGCACACCAAGCTTCTTTGAGGCTATTTTAGCCTTACCCTCTAGGAATCCGCGGAACTGTATTTCGTTCGATATGTCGACACCGAGAATTCCAATACGTATTGTCCGGAGATTTCTCTGTCTGCCATAACCACTGGTTTGCTTGGGCCTTGCCTCGCTGCCGGCGGCATACTAGGTTTAAGTTTTTATTGTATTTATGTTTATTTTATATATCTGTATTGTAAATAACTTAAATTTAAGATTATCAATCAAATATACGAGTTATAATAATCAATTTTACTTGTTGTAGTACATTGTCTACAATACAGGCTAAAAATCTAGGTAGAAATCTCTAGAGTGCAGTAAAAATATAACAAAATAAAAATAAATTTGAGAGTCACAAAATAGAATTGGAACTAGTCCAAGGGCTCGTTATAAAGTTTACCACAAAACAGGAACATACTCTCTCGTTGAAACTAACAAGCATAAAATAATTTTATGAGTTGAAGTAAAATTTTTCCCTCGTCTTATTTGTTCTATAAATATTGCGAAGTTGACAAATTATGTTGACTAATGTTGAAACGGCATGATTGGTATATTTTAGTTGATTTCATAGCGTTTCGTGGTATGGAATATTATTATAAGATCTGCTGCGAATATTGAATATTTTTGTACTCCAAAAGAACTTTGCGCAATCTATAATGTTTACGCTAAAAAGCTGGTACGAGCTTCTTGTCCCCACGCGCTTCTTGGTAGATATTAGTTAGTGTGTTGCAACGTGGTGGCTGGACTGACGCGACAATAATAGACCGACAGAACAGAACGCTATACACGATCTGCGTTTTTACATTTTTATTTACATTGTACTTAAACTGTACCAGTGAATATATTAAAGAGAAAAAAAGAACTCAATAGGCAATTCCTTTGGTCGACCTAGGGTTCTCCAAAAGCGTAGTGAAAACGCGGTAACAATTTGATTTGACATTTAACGAACAATGATAACAGGGCCCAGCACGTTGTTTATTTATACAATTGTTCCCTACCCTATAATTTAAGACAGAGTAAAGTCATTTTTATAGCAATAAGCAGGTATATATTTAGGACAAAATTTTCTAAAAAAAAGGCCTAGTTAGTCAAATGTGTGATCAGATACATAAGAACAAACAATGAAATCAACTAAATTAAAAAAAAATGCATAAAATACATACGAAAACTCGAGTAAAGTTTTAAAATTTTATAAATCTATTAAAGTCACAATGTAACAGAATATACGTACATCCCTTTTGCGCAATAATATCCGAAAGGTAAAAGAAAATCCAATCCGGCAAAATGTGTCGGTTGTCCTTTTCACGGCCTACTTGCCAATAATTTCTAGCTGAGCTGGCCAGATCAACCTGTTTGCTAGAGTGAAAACAATCGATGTAAAGGACGGTCCATTTTCTCAATTTGAATAAGCAAAGTTTCATGGAATACATACCTAGACGATTGGCGTTTTTTAGGTCTTTTTTTAACCCGGGACACTCTTCTCTAAATTCCGCATTGTATCCTCTCGGGGTAAATTACATTGAAGTTCCCCCGCAGTAAAATTACATTTGTTCGGAGCTGAAATCAAAATAGTCGAGTGAACAGAATAATAAAATGATTCGTAATGTAAAGGAAATAATAGTAAAAATGGTGATATCAAAATTTGATTTGAGAAATCTTATCATCTAAATACATAAATCAAAATCAGTTTAGTCACTGTAACACATAATCGCTGAACCATTTAAATGTTCGAAGATTTGTCTCCATAAAGGCAACAAAATAACTATCCCTCGCGAGAGTGTCAGAGCGACACCGCAACGACAGCTTAACCCCTGTGGCCCCCTCCGTCCACCTCTTGAGAAGGTCCACGGCGTCCATCGTGGACCAACCGGTACGGAATCCGAACTGGCTCTCAGCCAGGTATGCCCTAATGCCCTAAGTCAATGTGATTGGACTTACGTACTACGTACGACTTACTTGATCAACATCATCAACCGAATGTTGATTATTACACTTACATACACGATTAAGGCTTATCGCAAGTTTCATCACAATGATTTCCTTTACCATTAGATCATCAGATTAATGTACATACAGACGAAAAACGAAAAATATTGTGTAGAGTATTTATTACAAAATGTAGAAAAATAGAGTATTTATTGAACTTAATAAATTATACTTTGATATCTTCACAATACTTAATAATTTATCAATTTAGCCCGTCATGTTAGTACATACAAGAGTAACATGCTTAAAACAGATTATCCACATAATCAAGCAAAGGAATGTGGCCCTTTGCCTCTTATCGTGGAACGATAAGTTTAAGTAAATTATGACGTACATCTTTTGCAATTAGTCCTTCTACAACAGACATAAAGCTTCCCCACATATCTATATTATAGTATTTCCTAACAAATCCTACTAGAGAAGCAGTCTCGAGAACTCCTCGAAGTAATACCGACTTAGTGAGTTGATTGCAAGTGACATGTTCAATGAAATGTGCGGTAATTGTACGAATTATCAGACAAAGGTCCATAATCACATACATCTTATCGTAGATTAACGAATACAACAAATCCTTATCGTATAAGGTTCTCAGACAAATCCACTGCTTTGACACATCACAACAGAAACTCCTCCAAACGAGACCGACTTAATGAGTTGATTGCAAGTGACATGATTATATTAGGCCGTTTTTACGATTGTCTCTCGGATAATAAAGTTGGCAATTTGCTTTTGTGACAGCTTTGCAGAAAGTTTGTGCTGTTCTCCATCAGTGGAAATTGTTTATGAAACGTCTTTATTCTTCCTCCGAACAATAAGTGTTAATTTGATGTACGCTTAATCAATATAAATTTATATTTAATTTCAGTATTTATTTCAAATTAATACAGTGCTGGATTTGTATTTATGGGTTTGTTTTTCAAGTTTTATTGATTTCAAGATGTTACTGTAAAAGGATTTTGTTGTAGTGTTGTCCTAGTTACTTCAGGTGCACCTCAAGGCTCACATCTGCCACCTTTCTTATTAAATCTGTTTACCAATGATATACTTACATGCTTTCTTCATAAGAATATTCTAATAAGAAGGTAGAGGGAAATTCAATCATCATGAAATGCCCTTAAAGTTAAGGAAGACATGGAATCCCTGTGTAGGTATTGTGAAGAAAACTATCCTTTTATTAATGTATAAAATGTAATAATATGAAAATTACTAGATGCACAAATTACGAGAAGCAATTACATTTGAAACTTTAAGCCAAATTACGTTTCTATTAACCAGGTTGTTAAGGTGAAGGATTTGGGAGTTATTGTTGACAACAAATTAAGCTTCGGCCCTCACAGTTTTATTATTGGTAGGGTATTTAGTATAGGTATAGATACCGAATTTCGGACTTGGTGTATAATTAATAAATTTGTTAAATATAAAAAAAAATCATAAAACACAGCAGTCCCCTTGTTATTTATTCCTTGAAATTTTGTCATTAACATGGTTTTGTATTTTGCATAGATATTCATCAGAAATTAATCTTCTTTTTTCAGTAGTATTAAGCATAATCTTTAATAAAGTTGAGGTTGACACACGATAGATAAATAACTTATTGGGTGAATACAACCGCCATCTTGAATTAGTTTTGTTCATGACTTGGTTCATGGTACGGAGACAGGATCTACGGTATTCTGTGTATGTTAGTTGTATTGTAGGGTTTTTTTTATAAATAACAAGGCTTAGTAAATACATTTATGTTATTCTGCGTGTGACACATACACGCGATACATATATCATGCTCAAACCTAAAACTGATAGCGTATTCTAAATTCGCCATTCGTTACAAAATACGCCAATTTCCATAACAGCACGGCAGTTTTGCTGAACATATTACTTAGCTGTAGTACATTTTGGCAACGCAAGCGTGGTCTGTGCTCGCATAAATTGTGTTCAATGTCAGTTCGCTCTCTGTCCTTTTTTGGTAGCTGTAATCCGGTAAGACCGTGTTTACACATTGTTTTTATATATTTTTTAATGGAAAGACTCCGCTAGCACACCAAATTTGAAGTAAAAAAGACGATATGTTCGACCATGTATTTCTTTTTCATCCATATTGTTTCTTTTTTCATCCAACAGGAAACTGATGGCTTTGGCAAACTAAATATGAAGTAAAAATTACGCTGTGTTCCACCACTTCATTCATTATCATTGGTTTATGTCAAACAATCTATGTGTCAATATTGTTTTATTTTTGTATATAAATACAGGAATCAGGTGGACTTTAACTTATTTTGTTTTCACATTTTCAACAAACACAACACACCTTTTTATAAGAATGTAACACATGAACTGCGAGACCGATTTAACCGAAATTTGTGAATTCAATATCAAGAACTGAATTGACGTTAATCTAATATGAGGATAATTTGAGATCCAGAGAGTTACACTAGTTAATTATTGCCAAGAAACAATATCTGCTTCCTTCGGGAAAATCTATATTTCATGCTGGTAATACTAAGTTTGGCGCAAAATTAGTCTTTTATAAAAATATATAACGTTATCTAACGTTAATTGCAAAGTAAAATTATCATAATAATATTTATTTATAAAAAAAAATACTTTAATTTATTCATTCACATGATTATAGGAATATACCACCTAAAATGTATGCGGCGAAAAGAATTAAAGTGTTAGCTGTTATCACATCGCTGTATGAGTTAGTCAAACATGTAAGTTGGTGGATAAAATAAAAACCCCTTTTAATACCGAACTGCCGATGTTAGCTCAGTATTCCAACAGATGCGGGAATATTTAACTCTCTGTGGTTCCACGGCCCGGAGTAAATAAAACTTTTTGGGCGCCGATATAATTTTTATCGCTTTGTGGGCTTAGAGTTTCAAGTAGACCAAATACAATTTTTTCCCCGAAAAACCTTAACCCAACGTATTAAGGTTTGAAATTCGCAAACTTTTTATATTCACGTGAAATTAATGGTTTATGCAATAAAAAAATAACAAGTTTAACCAGAGGGAGACTCTACACTTATCAGGATCTACTTAGTTACTTTCGTCTTTACTATTTGAAATGAATACAGTAGAATAAACCTGAAAATATCAATGACAGAGATCTTGAGAAATTACAGGTGAAGCACACGTCAAGTTGAGAGTTTTGAGTATTAAAAACGGGAAGGCAGACATCAAGCGTCAAAGGCGACGAGTAAAGTAAGAGATGAAGAAAACCAGTTATGCTGACCCCATGTAAAGTAGAATAAGGGCAGAAGAATAATATAATGAGAGTGTTAATTTAAAAATGTTGTATTGACTAATGTACATTATAGATTTTGGTAGAACGATTATAAATATTTTGTTGCAGTTTTTAAAAATTCAAGCAATATTGAAATAGAAAGTTGAAGTAAATTTTATGTTAATAATAAGGGATATAGTTTTGTGCGATTTCTTCAAGAATTTCATATGTTTGCAATGTTTCCATTTATTATTCTACATAATATTAAACATAAATGTTTATTAAATCTTTAGAAGGTAGCTAAAAGAAGTATAACAATAGTACTGGAACTGGATTTTTCAGTATTTGTTGAAAGATACTGTAAAGCTTAATAGAAATTATAAGATTGTGGAAGTACAAAATATGTATTCTGAAGGTAGGGTATGTAACAAACATCGATTCAAAAATAAAACAGTATCTATTACTAGATCAGTTGCTAAAAGTTTATCAGAATCCTCATCGATGTACTGCTCAGTTATATTTTGTCGTAGGAAAGTACACTTGGAAATGAGCGTCTAAGATTATGAAGATTATTTAGATTTTCGTATTTTTTGAATTATATTCACATTACCTTTTTATAGTTATTTCCTTCATGACAAAACAATTAAGTTAACCACGATCGTTCCTGGATTTCCTGACTTGTTTTTAGTACTAAAAATGTCCTTTATTGCCTTTGGTTCAACTGGCACAATTACAATATTACCCGTTTCAATCGTACTTGCAAAACGATTTTATTTTATTCAATATATTTTTGAGAATATCTTTTACCTCAAATTTTGTGAAACAGATCACAAGATTGTCCTTTCTGAGTTTTCAACTTTATTTCCCAGTTAACATTGGATAATTTTTTCTATCAATCGCCAACTGAACTACTCGTAGACTCTGATATACAGCATCTCATCAAGATAAGTTTTTAATTCTATGTTCTTTGTCATTATAACATCTACTGTACTACCTATTGATACTTCTATCTGTATTACAATCAACAAGTCTCGTAGAAAATACGGGAGATCATCCTCATCAATATTGTCTTACAGCAATTTAAATATTGGTGATCTTCTTAATAACATAATTATATTACAATGTCATCAACATCGGAGACCGCGTTCACAATAATTTTAATGGCTCCGTCTCCTAGTATTTCAATGCTATCAAGAATGATTAACGTTTCTAATAAAACAGAGGCCGTCCTTTCAAGTTATACTTCAGTTTTAATGAATACCAAAGCTCGGAAAGTGACACCCAGCTTATGTATTCCGGAAAGTGCTCTTGAAACATTACAATTAAAATTAAATTACATGTCCTTCAAAGGTTAGAATGTATTTATCTATAATCTCTGGCAAATGCTAAGGATTATTGGTTTTTTATCGTTGACGAATTGAAATTATTCTCTGTTACCACTGCTCAGATTTTTATGAATTTGGCTACAAGGATAATGTGAGACTCGGTGAAGGAGTTAGCATAATTTTCATCATGCGAAAATATTTGTGATGATATCCGATGTAGTTCGAACGAAGCCGCGAGTGAAAAGTTGATATAAAACTATTAAAAACACCTCATTTACATCACAACAATCTAATGCATAATTGTTTAATAATTTCAAAAAATGTCACAAAATTACAAAAAATGTGCAAATTGTACTTTGCACATTTTTTGTAATTATGTTAAACATTGATCAATATGTCGAATGTAGAAAAACCAAGTGTTTATCTATGTTAATGAAACAATGACAGATAGTAAACAAGTGACTTTCTTATAAAATTTAACATTAGAATGTCAGCAGGTATTTTCGGATATAAAAACTATACATATAACAACAAAGAAGTTTAATCTAACAAATGTGGCTCAGAATATCATTGTATATTAATCTGGTTCTTTTCCACAGCTTCAAGTGAGCACGCTTATGAATAGAATGCTCTAAAAATAACGAAACAAGCGAATTAAAGGTAAAAAGACCCGAGGTTATAAATATACTATACTTTAACAATCATAAACTTGAATATTTAACACTAACAATAGCTTTTATTCTATGTTTAATAGCATGCGTTTTTTATTGTTAAGTTATTGCTTAATGAATACGATTTGACTCAAACTAAAACCACGTGAAACTTTACGCACGCAAAATATCTACTAAGCCCGGTGCTAAATTATTAAGCGTACCAAATAACTCTCAGAATTATTGAACGAGCAAATCGAAGGTAAAAAACCCGGGGGCTTATCAATATCGATGATCATAACTTTAGCTAGGGTTGCTTATTAATGTGTTGGCCTCGTTACATGTGACACTAACAGCGGCTTATCGAGCGCGTGAGAATTCACCGTTAGCCAGAAATAGGCCTTAGGGCCCGGATTATCCCAAGTTCCACCCGTATCCATTAGCCGCGGTAATGCTCGTGCGTATATCACAGGAGGCGTGAATGGCCAGCAACTTTTATATGATCCTTTCATTATGAGTGTTGTTTCTTCTTCGGTAGTCGGAACAAGCGCTGATGCCGTCGCTGTAGTTAAAATTATTTCTGGACAGCGTTTCCTTGCAACTATACCTTTTACGAGAGATCTTGTTAATGTTCGGTGGCTTATACAAGACTTTGTTATTTGTGGAATTCTCTCGTTACATAAAGAAGAGTGTTCATAATATCCTTTTTCCAACGTCCAATACTATTAACAATTAAAGTGTACTTATAGTGTTCTACTCTCCTACATATTATTTATAGCGGCCGGTCTCGGCTTCGCACGGGTAGACATTACTCTTCGCAGCGTATGCGATGAAAGACATTTTATGGCTAATTTTTTTACATAGTAATCTAGTACTAAATATAGCCTATGTTACTCAGTAATAATGTTGCTTTCTAATGTAAAAAGAATTATTAAAATCGGTCCAGTTCTTTTTGAGTTTATTCGTTAGATACAAAAATACAAATCTTTCCTCTTTATAATATTAGTGTAGATTTAGCTAATTATATAAATGTTGCCAAATGCCATTATAATAACTGATTTATTTAACTAAAACTAAGGCTTATATATCTACTAATATGCGCGTGCGTATTGCTGCCTCTTAATACGTGCCGTTATCTCAATACATGCAGCTATGCAGTCGCTACAATAATCATAGATATATATATATATATATATATATATATATATATATTTAGGACTTATGAGTTTCGGACCGCGGAAAAGGAAATTTAAAAAAGTAATAAAAAAAAAGATTTTGACATTACGGTTTCGGTACTGGACTGACTTCGGATTTTTTCACGGCATTTTTATTGAGTTTATTTTAAATATATTCTTTGGTTTATTTACGTGTCATTTAGTTACGTGTATCAAGTGTATCATAGTGTATTTAAATATACCATTGGATTGGAGTAGTGGTCGGCCACGCGTTCTCCTGTTTTTTACACTACAAGTATTGTAATTTATGATATATATTTATAACCACATACGGTAGGGCACATTAGTACACACAAAACACACAATCAAGCCAAGCCAGAACTACGGACCGGTAAGCAATATTATTATATAGTTAAATAATATATACAAGTATTTAAAAAAAAAAAAAAAAAAAAAAAAAAAAAATGTTGCGTTTTCCCGAACGCCCGTTATTGGTTATATTATTTAACTATATAATAATATTGCTTACCGGTCCGTAGTTCTGGCTTGGCTTGATTGTGTGTTTTGTGTGTACTAATGTGCCCTACCGTATGTGGTTATAAATATATATCATAAATTACAATACTTGTAGTGTAAAAAACAGGAGAACGCGTGGCCGACCACTACTCCAATCCAATGGTATATTTAAATACACTATGATACACTTGATACACGTAACTAAATGACACGTAAATAAACCAAAGAATATATTTAAAATAAACTCAATAAAAATGCCGTGAAAAAATCCGAAGTCAGTCCAGTACCGAAACCGTAATGTCAAAATCTTTTTTTTTATTACTTTTTTAAATTTCCTTTTCCGCGGTCCGAAACTCATAAGTCCTAAATAATCCCCCACCCCGAGATGAGCAACCCTCATCTCGCTAGTCTACCGGTAGACGGGACAGGGTTGCCACCGCACGGCGCATCACAGAGTCGCCGATCGAGACCTCTGCGAACCGAGGTACACCGTCAGAGCCTGGATAAAGCTTCAAAATGCGTCCTCTACGCCAACGTAGAGGAGAAAGATTTGAATCCTTAATCAGGACAAGATCCCCTACCCGTGCAGGAGCCGTTTTATCTGTCCATTTCAGCCGCTGCTGCAACATGTGCAAATACTCCGAATAAAACCGTTTATTAAAATTTTGTGACATCTGTTGCAGCATTTGAAAGCGAGAAAGTCGACTCAGTGGTACATTCCCAAAGGGATACTCAGGGAGAGCTGCAAGGGGCTGGCCGATGAGGAAATGACCCGGTGTCAAAACCTCCATATCGTTGGGATCCGAAGAGAGTGGGCATAAAGGCCGTGAATTTAAAGTTGCTTCCACTCTGTAAAAGACCGTAGTAAGTTCCTCGAACGTAAGAACCGTTTCCCCAATAACACGTCTCAAATGTGTCTTAGCCACCTTCACGACAGCCTCAAAGATGCCTCCCCAATGAGGACATCCAGGAGGATCAAACTTCCACGTAATGCCCTGAGTAGCCATTGCTTGTCCCAAGTCCGTACTATGTTTCGTTAAAAAATCATGGACCTCCTTAAGATACCTGTCAGCACCCTGATAATTTGTGCCGCAGTCCGACCGTACCAAACTCGGTAACCCCCTCCGTGAAACAAAACGTCCGAACGCCGCGATAAACGCTTCCGTACTAAGCGAAGATACTATTTCTAAATGTACTGCCTTCGTTGACAGACAAACAAATACACATAAATAAACTTTGTAAGTCTTAGAGGTCCGCAAGTGAGAAGCCCTGACAGTAAAAGGACCAGCGAAATCCGTACCGACACCGTGAAAAGGTCTGGTGACACTAACCCGATCGCTAGGTAGGTCACCCATCATAGGCTGCATGGTGTTAGCCTTTAACCGATAGCAAGGTATACACTTAAATATAACCGATCGGACGCACCGTCGCGCCGATAGTATCCAAAATTCCCGCTGAAGAATAGCAAGCAGTGCCGTACAACCTGCAAGCGAGTTAGTAATGTGCCGATCACTTACTATCAACTGCGTCAAGGGTCCGTCCTTGGGCAGCAAAAGGGGATGCCTAGCCGAATACGGCAGCTTCGAGTTGCGCAGCCGTCCGCCAACACGAAGTAATCCCTCGCCATCAATGAATAAGTTAAGTTTCTGTACGGCACCCTTTAACCGACCCGTCGTCCGTAACGATTTAAGCTCGTCAGAAAACCGTTCCGATTGTACCCGTCGTACCCAAAACATGAGAGCAGCACGCCGTTCGCCTGCCGTCAGAAACAAAGATGTATTTCTTACAACCGGTTTGCGAGTATTCGTTATAAACCGACGCATCCATCCCGTAACGGCCAGTAATTTATTAAGAGAGCTAAACCGCAGTAAAAGAGGGTTTGTGACGATTTCTTTCTCCACAGCCATGACACGCACACAGGGCAGCGGATCCGATCCGATTAAAACCGTAGGGGGCCATGACGACTCCGGTGCCGTCAACCAAGCAGGTCCCCACCAAAGGTTATGACTCACCAACGAGGAGGCATAACAGCCGCGAGAGGCCACGTCGGCGGGGTTCAACTCGCCGGGTACGTGCCGCCAATTCAGATTCACTGACGAGTTTTGAATTTGCGAAACCCGATTTGCAACAAATGTTTCCAGCCTATGTACCGAGGTCTGGAGCCACGCCAAAACAACTTGGCTGTCAGTCCACGCATAAACGTTGCCTATGTTAATGTGCTTCCCGAGTGTATCACAAACATGATTCAATAACCGAGTAAGTAACGCAGCTCCCGAGAGCTCCAATTTGGGTATGGTTTGGCGGTTGCGTATAGGAGCCACCTTGCTCTTCACCGTGATTAGATGTAACGCTACTGAACCATCTGGCTGTATCGTCCGAAGATATACGACTGCCGCGAAACCCGATTCCGAGGCGTCACAGAAACCGTGAAGTGACGCATGATACTTCCCCGGTGGAAGTATTTTACGAGGTATAACAACCCTTCCGATAGTGGGTAACTGATCAATAAATGCGAGCCAGTCCGTTAAGAGTTCAGTAGGTAAGGTCTCATCCCACTTAAGCTCAGCCAACCATAACCGTTGTAGAAAACATTTAGCCCAAAATATTATAGGAGCGATCCACCCGTTAGGATCATAGATACGAGCAACCGTAGACAGGACTAGCCGCTTAGTCCATATCTTTTCCGTTATTGTTAAAACCCGAAAGGAAAAGATGTCAGGAACCGGTAAATACTGAACACCTAAAACCGATGTTGAACGAGGAGAGTCCGGATTCTCAAATAACAATGGATCTTGAACGTGATCCGCTGGTAGTCCTTCTAAGAGACGTGGACTGTTCGAAATCCATTTCCGTAGTTCATAGCCAGCCGTTGCCAATAACGCTATGAGCTCGTTACGTAAAATTAAAGCCTCCTGTTCCGAAGATCCACCCGTGATAACGTCATCGACAAAAATTTCCGACTCTAAGACGTCCGCCGCACGAGGGAATCGAACGCGTTCCCGTTGAGCGAGTTCCAACAAGCACCGCATAGCCATCCAGGGGCTAGATTTCAAACCGTACGTGTTTGTGTTCAGTTCGTAGACGCGTAATGGGCGAGACGGGTCCTCGCGCCAAAGAATCAGCTGATACCGTCTATCAGCCTCATCAATCACCGTTTGCCGGAACATCATGCGTATATCCGTCGCGAAGACCACCTGGTGTCTACGAAAGGCCGAAATAAGATCCGAAATATCTTTATGTAGTTTAGCACCCGAGTGCAGGATTTGGTTCAATGAAACACCGTTAGAGGAAGGGGCCGACCCGTCAAACACGACCCGTATCTTACCGCTATCCGATTTAAAAACCGCGTGATGTGGTATGAAATAGTGTTCTTCCGATGAGTAGTCCCTCCGTGCCAGGGACATGTGACCTAATTGTACATATTCCCGCATGAACTCAATGTATTTGTCGCGAAACTCTGTATCTCGCTTCATGCGACGTTCCATAGAAAGCAGGCGTTTCTCAGCAGTGAGGTAGGACTGCCCCAGCGGTTTGCGAATGCTCACAAAGGGCAACCGAGTAACGAAACGACCGTTCGGTAACCGATAAACATTTTCGATAAAATGGCGCTCGCATTCTTCGTCGAGCGGGTCCTTCCGTGAAACCGTGGGTACCTCTTCTGTCTCCCAAAAACGCTGTACTAAATCCGAAAGAGAAACGCCCGTAAAAACCGTATCAAAAACCGTATCATATGCTGGGCCCATAATCATATATCCGTAGTGCGATGGTATAGCAACCAAGCCATTATTATTTAAATTTATAGTGCGTCCGGTGCACAATAATTGACCAAGCACATCAGTACCAAGCAACAAATCAATTTTTCCAATATTTAAAAATTTTCTGTCAGCCAAAGACAGGTGAGAAGCCGAGTTCAAAATTTCCGAAGGTAATTCCACCTGTGGATGTTCTCCTAAAATATCATGCAACACTAGTGCTGTAACTGTAATAACAGGTTGAGAGACCGATTCTCCAACAATGTTAAAGGTACATTGACCATAAACATGTGACACGAGCACATCACCTATGCCACGAACCGAAATATTATTATTAAATATGTATAGGCCTAACCGTCTCGCCAAATTAACTGTTATCATGCAACCTTGCGAACCCGTGTCCGCTAGAGCCCGTGCTCTAACATAAAAACCGTTAATATCACAAATCCTTACCGCAACGGTAGGCAATAAAATAGTATTTAAAAAGGTTGCATTTGGCGAGGCGGCGGCGACTACCTATTCTTGAACGTCACTATGAAATGAAGCATTCACCCGATTAAAAACCTGGGCTGCCGACAGCGCCAGAGGGTTATATGTAGGGGGTCTCGAGCGCCCCAATGGTGCCCGAGTCAGGTGCCAACTGGCATCCGGTGTCCGGTAACCAACCGGATGACCGAAAGATGGCGGCGTGTTCCTCAATCGCGGCCGTTCCGCGAGTGGTGGTGAGAAACCCCTCGCTCTCGCTGCATACGAGGCCGCAGACGCATACTGTTCCGCAGTGACGTCACGAGATTCGTCCGCTTGAATATGCCCTATGCCCGCTGCATAGGGTGCTTGTACCATAGGCCCGGTGCCTCCCCCACCCGTATGTGGAGATGCCTGTGAAGTAGGCCTAAAGCCACCCCCACCCGTATATGGAGGTGTCGCGCGCACGTCCACCCGTCGAGGCGACGCTCGTCCAGAATGAGGAGGTGAAGTCCGTACTTGTCCGCTTTGACCCCCTCCTGAAGGAGAACCAATCCGTGCCGCTGCAGGCCTAACTCCACCATTCCTATTCAGGCATAACATCCCGTGATGTTTGCCGTTACAATGAATACATGGCCGTGCCACTGCACAACTATTGACAAGATGATCCCCTAAACAAAAATAACATAACTTGTGATTTTGCACAAAACGCCTCCGCTGTTGAGGGGAACAATTTATAAAATGTTGGCATTTAGATATAAAATGGCCTATGATGCCACAAAAGGTGCAACCAACCCGCTTGGATTGCAACCTATTATTAATAGTATGGTCCGATGTAGCCATACCTACCCTAGTCCCCCGAGTGGGTGGCCTAATCCTACCCTGACTGAATACAGGTCTTCCCTGACTGGACACAGGCCTCCCAGATGGCCCTGAGGTAGCCGTTGCAGGAGGTGAGCCTACATTGTCAACAATCCGTGCTTCTTCCTCCAAGAAGGTCAAAAGGTCAATAAATTTAGGCAACGGGCTTGCCTCATCTCCGCTTCCATATTTTTGTTCAAATCTTAATTTTAAATCAGAGGGTAACTTATTCAATACAATATGGAGCAACAAGAATGACCACTCCGTTACTGGTAAATTTAATTTCTCCAAACAATTATAGGCCACCTTTAATGGATTTAAAAAATCATCCCTTATAAACATGATATTCCTTAAATAAGGCAAATTTAATATCTTTGCCACATGGGCATCCGCAATTAACCTAATATTTTGATATCTGCCCATCAATAGCGCCCTTGCAGTCTCATAATTGTTATCTGTTATGGTTAAATGTGAAATAACCTGGTGAGCGTCTCCCGATAGACAACTCAACAGATAACTTAATTTTTGTGAGAGTGATATATCCATCCGACAATGTACCAAAGAATCAAAAATGTTAATAAATGACATCCAAGTTTCAT
The DNA here is from genome assembly GCA_036419045.1 of Scirpophaga incertulas. Classification (NCBI taxonomy): domain Eukaryota; kingdom Metazoa; phylum Arthropoda; class Insecta; order Lepidoptera; family Crambidae; genus Scirpophaga; species Scirpophaga incertulas. The sequence goes on from CM071637.1 coordinate 24,789,714, forward strand.
ACCCACCAGAATACTTGGGCAAATTTAAATCCGGCAATCTAGTATAAATTGAGGCATTACTACTTGACTGACCCTTAACCGTGGGACTACTGGCCAGATCCAGTGTCCTTACCGCCTGAATAATGCTGTCATAATATTCTAAGCATTGCTTGTAGTCTGCCTGAGCTTGAATCAACCTTGCCTGCAAAGTTTCATTGTCTGGATTCATGTCAGCCCTATCATAACACATTTGTAAAGCTTGATCCAGATCCGCCATGTATCTGTTCGCATTTGAAGCCCGCTCTTTCAAGGCCTCAGCCCTGTCTGGTCTACTCACCAGAGAAAATGCGCTTACCAACCATTGTAATATGCGACGAATTTCGTTGTAACCGTCCGACATTTTAATAATTAAAGTAAATACAAAACAAACAGAAAAAAAACAATACCTAATATAACCCCAAATTAAATTTAATGTAACCCGTTTGACACCGATGTCAAATATATTTGTTACGCATATAAGTACAAATCAAAGAATTTACAAAATAACAGGTCCGTAACCGAAAAGTAAACCACGCTCTGCTACCAAAAATTGTTGCGTTTTCCCGAACGCCCGTTATTGGTTATATTATTTAACTATATAATAATATTGCTTACCGGTCCGTAGTTCTGGCTTGGTTGATTGTGTGTTTTGTGTGTACTAATGTGCCCTACCGTATGTGGTTATAAATATATATCATAAATTACAATATATATATATATATATATATATATATACATATATATATATATATATATATATATACATATATATATGTGTTTATTATAGCGACTGCATAGTTGTATATGTCACGCGAGAGAAAAGTTATTTCCATCTCGTGCCTTTAAATCCCTCGCGACGCTCAGGATTCTAATGTAGAATGACTCGCTGACGCTCGTGATTCAATTATTAGAATCCTTCGCTTACTCGGGATTCAAAATTAGCACTCGCTTGAAAAAACCAACTTTCCTCTCTAGTTGAACAAATAACTATTAAAAGTCTCCTTAGAATGTTATATCTCTTGGTTTCTGAGAACGTTAATGATTATTATACAATACACATTAAGAAATGTCATTATTCCTAAAATGGATGGACGGATGAACAAAGATTGCATGTTGCTGAAACATGTATGTTAAGATGGATGTATGGAGTGACAGAGTGAGACATCATTTAGTGGAAGTCTGAAAGCAGCTCCCTATTGTTGAAAAATAGAGTTGAGAGGTTTGTAGAGGAAAAGTTGAGAGATAGGAGACTTTACTTGTATGGTCACGTGTGGGGAGAGGAATACCGAAGAAACAATGGATGGACTGTGTTAATGTTGATATGTTGAAGAAGGAAGTGAGTAGCAAAATAGAGAGTTACAGAGGAGAGGGGAAGAAGAAGACATGTTACGCCGATCCTAAATAAAATTGGAACAGGGAAAGAGAAAGAAAATTATTAAAAAAAAAATATAATTTGTTATAATGGATTGGAATTGCAAGAGAGAATTTTCCCGTGTTAAAATTTATTGTATATCCTTTCCTGAAGCTTAAACTATCGCTATACAAACATAAATATCTATTCGAAAGTTTTTATTGTATTTTACCTACCCGAAGCAAGACATTCCCATGATTCGTATGTCCTCTGGGTTTCAAACTATGTTATACTCGAATCAGTTCAGTCGATTTAAATACTCTAAATAAGAACAAATATTTTCCAACTAGATAGAATAAAAATCTCCTCCCCGGGGTATCAAATATCCCACCAAATAATATTTGATTCACCAATTTATGGTTAGACATGAAGCACTATCAAAACCTGTAATCAGTATTCTGATATGTTATATATTTAATACGAGTATATGTTCGAAAAAGATCAGTTTCCTATCGTTTCTTCTATACCTTATGTACTTAAATATATATCTAACGAACGTTTTTTACGACCTTTCACCTTTTAGCGCACTGACGAACAAAGTTTACAGTCACTTTCAGTAGCCGTACTAACCCTGTATTATGGGAATAACGTTTACGCTTGGAATAATAACTGTACGTGCTTATACTGTTATTATTGATACAACACTAAACTTTACCACCTTCCATATAAGGCTTAAATCTGTTAATCGCCAAGCAGATTGTGGTCCAAACAGATAGTTCAGTAGAGTGAAGTTATGAGACTATTCTGAATACCTCTCAAACCGCTAATTATAATGACGAAGAGATTGTGGCAATCGATTCTCTGTCGCTAGAGATGTTTTAGTGAATATTCAACTATTTATTACTTGTATTTTATTTAGTGACCTATTTACCTACCTCCATAGTCGAGTGGATAGTACACCGGTTTCAAGGTGTCGCCATCTCTGAGGTCCCGGGTTCGAATCCCGGTGGGGGCAGATGTTTGTGTGATGAATGCCAGCATTTGTACCTTAGTCATGGTTGTGATATATATTTCAATAAAAATTATTTATATATGTATAATATATGTATGTCTATCCGTTACCCTAGATCCCATAGCACAAGCTTTACAGAGCTTAGTTTGGGCTAGGCTAATTGGTGTAAGTGTAACAAATATTTATATATTTATTTATTAAATTTATATTTTCTAGTGTAAATTCAAAATTAGGAAAAAATATTTTGCTTTCGCTAATAATTTATCATTATCTAATAATTCGTCTCATCTAAATTTACTCTACATATTTGAATTCATTTTGTGTACCTGCGTAGCCCAGTCCTTTTGATAAGGATGACGTATTTTAATTAGTAACCTATTTTGTAGCTTAAGTTCATAATGAGGAAAAATACTCCGGCTTTTTGCTACTAATTTATTATTTAATAAAATTTACTCTATTTGAATACCTCCGTAGTCACTGGTTAATATACCGGTTTCGCTATCTTTGCGCTCCCGGGTTCCCAGTCCCGGTGGTTTTGTAATAAATGCGAGCATTTGTGCCTTAGTCATGGTTGTTAATATATATCTATTTAAAAAAATTCTATCCGTTCTATTCATTACGCCAGATTTCATAACAGCTTTGCTATAAAAGTGCAAGTTTGCAAGTTATAAATAATGCTTCCCTGTACACTACGATGGCTACGTTGCGCGGCGGTCGCCGCCGACATGTATTTTTATTTTAATTTCGTGATAATTTTTGAATGAAATGTCTGATTTCAATAATTCAAAAAGTAATCATCAGGTATTAAGACACTCTAAATTTATTGAATATAAAGTTATTTATTTGGATATAGATTTATAAATGGTATGGATAACACGGTCTGATTTTGATCGGCATTTCTATAAATTTGTTAAATGTAAAAAAGTAGTTATAGTGACGTAACTACAATAGTTAGACATATGGTCTCGCGAAGTTTTTTGTAGATATTGATATATTCTATAATATTGTCGAACATTTTTTTGTCCTATCATTATTACTCTTCGCAGCGTATGTAATGAAAAACATTTTATGGCATTTTTTTTACACCTTCGGTTGGTTTTAATAAGAATTTCCAAAGATTTCTATAGTAATCTAGTACAAAATATCTAGTACTATGTATATGTATATACTATAATCTAGTACTATATTAGTCAGTAATAATGTAGCTTTCTAATCAAATAATAATTATTAAAATCGGTCCAGTACTTTTTGAGTTTATTCGTTACATACAAAAATACAAATCTTTCCTCTTTATAATATTAGTGTAGATAAGGTGAAAGAGTAACAAACATCCATCCATACAAACATCCATCCATAAAAACAATCCATACATACAAACTTTCTTGTTTATAATATTAGTATGAATTGTGTTAATTGTACAAAATGTAACGATAAGTGTCAAGTAAGTAGGAAAAAATCTACCATCAGTGCAGACGATGTCGCGGGCACTACCATAAAGATTTTGTTAATTGGGAAGAGGGTGTGTGATAGTATATCACAAAGCTGGCAAATAGTGTGTTTGGAACAAAGCGCTGCCCAAATCGCTACTAGTGTAACAAGGCGCTATATTTTACTCCTTGCCTCCTGGCTGGCTGCCTTGATCATTTTAAAAGGTGTACGTCAAGCGTGAGCTTTTGCGTGATTTGCTGTGCATATCATATGAAATTGAACAAAATTACAAAATAAATATTAATATACATAATTACAACTCTCATAGTAATAATAAATTTATATTATATAACGTTACGAAGGCACTTATGTAAGTAGCTCAATATATTTAAAATATTTCGTATTAGCTGTAATTGTGTTAATTTTGTAATGTGATTTATTGTTACAGTGTGCCTTTAATTTATACCTACTATAGTAAATATACATATTAAGTGACTATTAGTGCCTTTCTTTGAAACAACCCAAGTCACCCTGTCACAACCTAGTGCTATACTAGTAGTGCCACCTATGGAGCGTTCAATTAAACTATTATAACTATCAAAGATGATATTCGCGAAATGATCCGCCAACAAAATTGTTCCTCTTTCTTCCACTTCCTTTTTGAATGTATTGCGCACTTAAGAATTAAACACCGTTACAAGAACAACTTCGCCATTTTGTTATTTTATATTTTCGCAAATCACGTATATTCTATAAAGAAGTTACTTTTGCACAATTATATTACTATTTAGTGAACGCAAGACTAAACATAGTGTATAGTCTATATAGTGACTAAATATAGTCAGTTTAAGCCTACAAACGTAAAATGTTGTTGCGGACGCCGCGGTTAAATCCTATTGAGCCACAATGATTTAGTATTTATAGGACTGGAATGATTTTGTGCCGGATTTATCGTTTTCCTGATTTGTATCCCATATTTCTTGTCCCGATTTTTCATAATAACGACAGCATAATACTGTAATTAGAGGTTAAAGTATAAAAATGCTGTTTTTTATGGAGATTTCAATGAATTTATCTTATTCCTTGCGAACGTTTTCCTTATTTATATAATAACCACGAGAGTAAACTTTTTTTTTTTTATATGCTAGGCGCGGCAGATGACCTCCTCCCGCCTGATGTTAAGCGCGTAAAAGAGCCCAAATGAGATGACAAATAGGATAGTGACTTTACTCCACTCCTACCTGCCCTATCCCTGCCGCGCCCAAAAGATGCCTTTTCACGCCTCTTTTAAGGAACCCATGTTATAGGATGTAGGAAACACATACGCAGGCAGAGAATTCCAAGTGCGGGAAGTACGGCAGAAGAAGGAATCTTGGAATTTCTTAGTGCGGTGTGGAATGGGGGACGTAGTGTACGGATGGCTCCGAAGACCCTTACGTGTGTTTCTATAAAGGAAAGGAGAGGGAGGGATAAGGCTAAAGAGTTCTTAACGAGACTTAACGAGAATTAATACTTTTGATAGCAAGAAAATTAGTTGCCATAAAATTAGCCATCTCGCTAGTCCTCGCGAGTTCGTCTGCGCAGGATTAGTATTTCAAGTAGCTTATATCTAGAGATCGGATAATCGGATGCATATTTACCTAAAGTTAATTTTTGGGTCACAAATTATGGAAGCGGCTTTTTAAAATACATTTTGTTAAATAAAAATCCCGGGTAAATACGGGACTGCAAATTTAACGTAGTGATATTGTTTGAAAATTACTAAATTAGCACTTGGTATTTATTTTCAAAAGACCGAGACTCCGGGTTCATTTATACAACTATGCACACGTATTTACCAAAATGTTCTACAGTACCGGAATTCCGGGATTTTTATTTATGGAAATAAAATAAAAAGACAGTTCCATGCTTTGTCAAAAACTAAATTAGGTAAATAAATAAACATCCGGCTATCCAATTCCGCAATCCCGGGAATTTTATTTAACAAAACAATAAAAAGCCGTTTCCATACTTTGTCTTAAACTAACTTTAGGTAAATATGCATCCGATTATCCGATCTCTACTTATATCACGCCACGTACCTTAAAAGTGTCCTTATATACAATTAAGATACTTAATTGGATAAGGATTAATGCTGTATTGTTTAAAATCACTTCGTAAATAACTATTTTTTAGTATAGGATAAAACTTCCGTATATATATACGGAGGTTGAAATATTTCTTTATGGCTCCTAATTAAATATTGGAAACATTTAATTTTAATTGATAATTAATAGACGAAATAAAAACGCTAAAATTTAATAACGACAATAAAAGAACCTTACAGTTTCTTCAGATAGGTCGTAGTTAGGGTAGGCACGATGTAAAGAGTAAATAGAACATTTATGTAATCCAAATATTAAGCGAAATATATGACCATGTCTCAATTTTAGACACCCTTGGACCGGCTCGACCATCTATAGGTCGAGCCGGCCCGTAAGAAAGGTCTCGATTTTAGAAGTAAAAGGTAACACTCACTGTATATATTGTTTTTAATTTGATATTTGCTATAAGCTTAATCATCAAATCAGAAAATCCCAAAATTAGCTTGATGACTTTCTCCAGTTGAAATTTAGAATATAAACTTTGTATTCACGATCAACACACAGTTCTATGTAATATTTTTCTCATGACATAACGTACGAAGTCGTTGTGAATTATATTAAAAATGTCATATGCAAAATTAATTTAAATGCTTTTATGAAAACCACATCTCAATGCGGGGATTTGCATTTACGCTCTACATTCGGTTGAATATATCAAATAGTATTCAGAGCTAATATTCCCGTTGGCGGAGAGCAAACAAGGAATAGTTCACGTGTAATTTTGTTTCACAGTCTGGTATTTTAGTTGAATCTTGATATTATCTTAAGAAAGACACCTACAGCGTTCGACGTGTTCTTGTAATATCCTGTTCAGTATCTTATGCAACATTATTGTAATATGATTGTAATATTGTAATATTTTATTTTCAATATAATATAATGTTTTTACTGCATTGGTACTGCAGAAAGAAAATGAAAGAAAAAAGTTTATTTCGTTTAAATAAGTATACAATTTGAGTATTTCCTGACTCGTGAACTAGTTAAAAAACTGTATTTCAGGAATCGTTACCTTCCCTAACCTTTTTTGGGTTTGTTTGTTCTTCGTAAATTAGCTTTTACGATGTGAAAGCTATGTTCTGCTTTGAAATGTAGAATGTAAAAAGTTGTTAATGTTTCCTGGAGAGATGCAGATTGCTTTCGCATCTCATAGGAACCGTATACCTTACTATAAGCGATTACCTACCATATGGTTGACAATCTGCATGTTGGCAGTATTGTGGAAAAAAAATCTCCTGTTAAGTTTCAGGATTCAGAATTCAGCATGTGTGCTTATGTTAAGATTAAGGTGGCCGGGGGGCGTCGTCGGTGGAGGAGACCGGGGGAGGTAGTAAGCCTTCCCCGAGGAGGGCTCCCCTGTGTCGACGGGGGAGCGGAGGCTGGGGGTTCCTGGAAGAAGCTTTCTGTTCCCGGGGGCTCCCTACATGCCTGAGGAAGGCCATCCCTGAGGTTTTTAGTGGGTAGGCCTCCCCCTTCTGGGGAGGAGAGCCCCACATAACCCCGGCTCGCCACAGCCGGGGTATGCAATTTAATGCATTTTCCTCAGGGAAACAAAAAAAAAAAAAAAAAAAAAAAAAAAAAAAAAAAAAAAAAAAAAAAAAAAAAAAAAAAAGTTTCCAGCACTGAAAATCATAAAATTTAAACACGTTGACGACACGCTTAGCGCAGTGGTCGAGTAATCGGCTTCTACGCAACGGGTCGCGGGTTCAATTCCCGCACGGGACAGTTATTTTGTATTACCTACAAAAATTTGTTCCTGTCTGGGTATTTGTGCGTGCAGATTTCTACGTTTGTGACTGCACCCATTTAAAAAAAAAAACATTTTTGTGTGACTGGTAAAACCTTTCTACTAAGCTTGGTTAGTTTATCTGGGTTTTTACGCTCTTAGCCTCATGATTGGGCCATTAGGCCTGTACTAAGTCTACTCCCCACTCACTCCATCCATTCCAGTTCCTCCCTGAATGCTAGTAACCCCTTCGGCTACGGCTATGTCTGTGACTGGGTATTTATTAATATATTCGCTTATTATAGGTGTTTTAGATCTTTGAGATGTATTGGATAATAAGTTGCTATGTTTAAATATGTCACTTTGTCCCTTAAAACTTTTCCTTACTGTAAACTTAGTTGTAAATTAACTAAAGAGATTTACTAAAAAAATATATATCAATTAACTAAAAATAATTAGTATTTTGCAATCAATTGTAAATTGCCAAAGTTACTTAGTAGGGTTAAAATTAAATACAAAACTAAATAGTTAATCTTAAATTACAAAAAAAAATAAAAGTATAAAGGAAATACACTGCAGTTTCATTAGATATGCCTCTTACTAGATAGCTGGCTAGACGTGGCCAATATATAAAAATTATTACCACTATTTCGACTAGCGGGAACAATAGTATTTAATTATTCAAACATGCCACCATTAGCCTACCAGTGAAGGCTTCGATATAGGTAGTTACAGAATAATGTGTACCATTAATAAAGTAAAGCTACTTTCACAACACTATCAAAGTATTGTCCCGTAATAACGCTAAACAACGCGAAACTTCGCTCCTAGCTGTTCATGCGCTGTTCCAACTTTCAACTATTCGTGAGTAAAGTCATCCAAACATTTAATTAGAACAGAAACCAGCATAGTAATTATGATTAAAATGGCGCCGGTACACCGGTCGTTTGGCACATGACGTAAAATTTTCGCAATGCGTTCCATTATGTATTGTGACCGTAAAAAGCGTGGTGATTTTAATAAATTACACTACGTGGTGTAATTAAATTCGTTGGTTATAATTATTTTTTTCCTCTCTAATGTCAGTGCTTAGCGAAATGGAAACAAACATAAGAATATTTTCGCCATGTTAATTATGCATTTACTTGGTTCAAAATGGTACAATCTTTTTATGTGATATGTTGATGAACAAGCAGACTTCCTTGATAGTAAGTGGTCACAATCGCTTATAGTTTATATGGTTACTAGCTTTCTGCCCCGATAGAGGGTTAAGAATCATAGCTTTAGCCCACGGCTACATATGCGCGGAAGTCGGTTTATGGTGCGAAGGTTTTGTCGCGCTTCCCGTGGGACTATCCGTTTTTCCGAGATTAAAAATACTGCAAAGCCTTGCTCAAAACTCACTCTATCAATTGATGAAAACCGCATGAAAATCTGTGCAGTAGTTTTTGAGCGAAGCCTTTATTGCGCATCCCGTGGGATTGGATAAAAATTAGCCTATTATTTAATCCGGACTTTCATCTTTACGTCTGTAAAATTTCAAAGCAATTGGTTCAGTAGTTATGGCGTGAAAGCGGAACAAACAAACTCACTTACGTAGAGTACGTTGTCAATATGCGACACAAAATGCTGATAAACTGATGATGCTCTAAAGGAGATAACCTGCAAGAGGTCTACGTCAGCAAAAAAAAAAATGTGGGTCTATGAAATGAAAACGGGGGTCCACGATAATGGATCTCAAGATACTTACTTACATTAAACTATCTTCTAATATAAGGTAAGTGGGGGGTACACCCAAAAAAAACATGGCGAGGTGTCTACAATACAAAGAAGTTTGGAAACCTCTGATCTAAAGGTATGTGGTAACAGTCTCCTATAGAACAAAAACTTCCTGTAAGATTCGCAGCAAATCTGCAGCAGTTATTCACTTTCCCTTCACACTTGGCTTCTACATTTTTATCATTATTTGCTGAAAAACAGCAGTGTTAGCATTGCTATGTTCCGGAGTGAAGTTCAATTTATTTATAAGAAAAACATCGCCCTGCACTAGTATATTTATCTTATTTCGTGGATGTTTCGTGGAAGTTACAGATATAGAATTTTATATGCACATTCTTACCGTGGGAGAGCCATGCTTCGGCACGAATTGGGCCGGCTCGACCGGAGTGATACCACGGCCTCACAGAAAACCGGCGTAAAATAGTGCTTGCGCTGTGTTTCGCCGAGTGAGTGAGGGTACCGGAGGCCCAACCCCCCCTTCCCCCCTTATTCCCTTTTAAAGGCCGGCAACGCATCTGTGACTCCTCTGGTGTTGCGGGTGTCCATGGGCAACGGTATCGCTTACCATCAGGTGATCCGTTTGCTCGTTTGCTGTCCTATCCTATAAAAAAAAAAAAAAAATTCGCCCAAACCTGAACAAATATCTGCAGGTCTTATAAAGTATTTGTCCCATGCGGAAATCCAACTCGCGACCCGTAGCGCAGTAGCCGATCACTCTAACGTTACGTAAATCGTGTCCAATATAAGAAATATTGATGTTGATTTGTATATATTTTCACTATTTTTTTAAGTTTTTTTTTTATATAAATGAAACTCATACATATAAATATGTTTATTTACAATATTTAGTTAAGCCTATGCTAATTAAAGTTGACGAATTACTTTTTGTGGTAATGCAGTCATTCTTCATTTAAATTACTAAAAATTGATTATTAGAAAAATATTAATAAATTTTCACAACTCTAGTCTTGAAGCTACTTTGATTTGATTATTAAATGATTGTAATATTATATTAATATAATTATATCAATTTAAAAGACACAAATATATATAATATAATAATTGTTACATATTTGAGCCTTTTGGAGTAGAGATGCTGGACCCAGAAGCACATCGATTTTCAAAGAAATTTCAGGTCGTCTTGTTGAAACAACAGGTGACTAAAATGCTGGTAATTTCTTTGGTCGTAATAAGGAACACTACCAGCGTTTTGGGCTCACCAATGGTGACGGACTGATAGACTAGCCTTTTTATATGGTTTTTGTTATAATTAGCTAAGTACTTTATAAGTTTTTAGTTTAAGTTTACAGAATAAATATAATTTGACACAGCATAAAAAAAAATAAAGAAATCCTCCTTTGGATCACATAGAAAAATAACTCGTTGGCTGACGAATAGAAGCTTTACAAAAAGAGAAACAAAGCAGATTTTGTCACTGATTTTTACAGCAATACTTCACAGAATAATTTACCCTATCGCATTTGTAGCTTCTCCGTCGTCATTGTAAATTCAAATATCATAACGAGGCCCCGAAGCTTTTCGGTCCCGTACGATACCATCGCGCCGCCGAAGTTCAGAACTATCTTGAAAATTTATGGTAAACAGTACCACTTTATACCTGGCGTGTATAAGTATGGTATGTACTGCGCTGATATCATTATCCGTCCATGAAAAGTTATCAAATCAGCGAAGTGTGAGTTGTTTTATAAATAAATACTAAATATTCTGTGAATATGTACGTCCACTGGTTGCTATTATCAATATGGAGGAACAGCGAGAAAAAAAAAACACATTTGTGATATTTTTTTGTTATAGCGGCAACATAAATACATCAGCTGTAAAAATATCAACGCAATACTAATATGGAACGTTTTACCTTTAGGATCTCCTGTTCTCAGTTCAATTGTGTGTTTTTCATACGTGTTACACGATTATTTAATTAATTGTGAAGGTCACTTTTCACAAAAGGCTTCATATAAATTTTGTCGATATCGATTTGGAGGTTTTAAATAAAATCAAAAAAAGTAAAAACAACGTGACTAAGAAAAAACTTAAATTGAAAACAGTTATTTTAATGACTTCAAAGCAAGCTTTAAAGGGCAATTATTAAATAATTGATACTAAAATATTTATAGAATTTTTGAGTTGATGTTAGCCAAGGACAGTTGTTGCCCTTTGAGTCGATATCAGAATATTGCCCTTTTAAAGTCGGTTTTGTTTGTTTTTTAATATTGAATTTAATTTATAATTGAATGTATTGTATTGTGTAATAATTTAATAGTATTACCAAGAGGAAATATAAAATTCTGAACTTATGAAAATCTAAAACCAGTACAAATCCTGGCCTAAAATGTTATTAATTATTGTCTTAAAATAAAAATAAATATTTTACAGCTTATTAGAATAATCTACCTGTAAGTTACGAAAATAAAATGTAATGTAAATAAAAAATGCTTACTAATAAATAACAATAACAAAAATTTACAAATTATATTACCAAATATAAAAGAACGCGTCATGAAAGTTAAAGTCGAAAAATTTCAGTCTTCGCTCAAGTCAGTCAAAACCTGCGTCAAGTCTCGGCCGCAATTCTAACGCTGTTAGTTTTGATAACGTGTGAAAATTCATTCCATTAATTGCGCCCACAAAACCCTACTTTAATCGCTTACCACCACATTACGAGTTGAATAGAGTTCCGGGCAAACAGGAACTTGGGACCATACAACATAGGGTAGCTTCGAATTGTTTTCGCCACAAAAGATAACGGGCAATCAAAGCGAATGCATAAATCAAAACTATGGCGCCTGAACGTTTCGTTTTGTGTACGACAAATTGATTGACGTGTTATTGAGTTGTCGATATACGGTTAACTTGAGGTTAATATGATGGTAAAATTTATATTTATTATGTGCCTGTTAATTTAGGACTGTTATTAAACATAAGATTTGATTATAGGTATGCAAGGGAAGACAAAACTAGCCAACCTGAAATACGTGTGCGAGTTTTTGTACCACCAGAATGGATAACAGTATAAATAAAACAAGAACAAGAATGAGAAATTAATACAATTAAAGATAATTATAATCTACTTCCAAATACTTCATAAATAGCACATATGTATATATACAATTGAACTCAAACATACACGTTCTATACGTTGCTTTTAAAGGTCAAAATAGACGGACAAGAGTTCTAGTTATTTTCACTAAGCCAAGTCGGAGAAGGTAAGAACTATAACAGCAAATGAAGGGAGGATAGATAGTAAGGATCTTCCAGGATTTTATATAAAGCTGTAAGCATGTGATCACTACGTCGATCCCGTATAGAAAGGCAATTTGTCTGAGCTTTAAGCTTGGACAGAAGATCAATTTTATGTAGTCCAAAAATAACACTCATCTCTAGATTCTATAAGCGTTCCAGTTTCTCAGACAGGTCAGGCAGTTTCAGACATTTCTAGACAAAATCGTAACTTGTTACGGCCACAATTTGTGCAACATAAAATAACCATTAAAGCCATGTAATATAAAAATTATTAATCAAGGAGATCGAACATTGAACGGACATTGACACACGTTAGTACATTGACGGAACATTGTTGTGTTCCGACATAGCGATATGGCAGTTAGTCTCACAATTGTTAAGTAATCAAGGTAAGGTTTATTACCTAACCTCAGCTCAGCCTGATAATCATTTAGCATCTGGTTAAAATAAGGTAAGAACTTAACTGTTGTATGTAAAAAAAAACTTTAATACTTGATTACATAAGCTACATAATTGTTTATATTACACTTCGAACAGACAAGATTTTACATCCCCAAATTCTCGAAATTAAAAATCTAACAACATCACAATACGTAAATCTCGAAATAATTTTAGAAGATTGGTAAATATGTAAAATTTACTAAAAAAATTTAATATTGTTAATTTTGTAAATTCGAACATTTATAGGGTCCGGGCTAGGTATAAAGTAACATTAGTTAAATGACCTTGAATAATAGTATTGAATACCAAAATTTTAAGAAATAACTAACGTACTCGTCTATTCAAAGAACTTTTATATTTAAAAAACTACGCCTTTTCTTGAGAATCAGGCAAGTGAATCGAAAGGGTCATCAATAAAGAAATTGGTTTTTATCTCAACACAAGATATCTTTGAGCTTTTTATCTAATGCTGTTTAAAAATTGAGTACTGTTGGAAGCTTATAGTAAAGTGCTGGTATATTGAAATAAGTTTCCATTCAAGATCTTTATGTAGTTTTATGAAGAAAAATGCTAAGCTTGTATCTCTATATAGATAAATGTACGTATGTTTGTCCTCAATGTGCTTGGCAAGCCCTTATCCGATCGTGAGTTAAGATTTGATAGGCGTCTTTGTCCCTTCCTGACTTTTACTGTAATTGTATTTTTGTTCACATAGTACATCCATTCATTAGTTTCACAACTTTTTGTGTCTGTGTTATGTATCAATTGTATAATGGATACATAGGTTTACGTTATTTACATAGGTTTTATCATAACGCTGAGCACGTGACTCAGCAAAGACATAACAATTTTGATAGAGCGACGCATATAAAGAAGTAAGAAATCTTTTATTATTTATGTACAATGCTCTGATTGTATTCGTTGCATTTTAACATTTTGCATAAATCTTATTATTACATTTGACCTACGTTATAATATAGAAAACGTCATTAATTTTAACCACTTCAATACAATTGAGTTGCAAAGCTAAAGTATATTAATATCGCTATCTCTTGTTCAATAAGCTGATTACATCATTCAATAACAATGCTAACAAATTTTGGTTTAAATGACAGAATTTTTTTATTCTTAGCTATGTTTATTGCAATCAAAATTTATATCGGCCACAATTAACAACTCAGACGATGTCTTTGCAATTTATTAATTATTAATATCAATATTTAGTTTAATCAAAATCAATAATATGAAAGTAAAAATTAGCCTATAACAGGGGTTCCCAATCTTTTGTATCCGCGGCGCAGTTACAAGTTTAATATTTTTTCACGACGCGCCCTGTCCTAGTTATCTATTTGAGGAAAATTGTCGAAAGAAATAGGTACCTACAATAATAGTAGTTAGGTTAGGTTGATCGTAGCGAAAATCAAAACACCACAATATAAAATAGATTTTTTTATTATAAAGGAATTTAAACGGAAAACAACAAGAAAGACTTAAGAAAAAACAAAAATTAAGTACGACATTTACTCAGTCAAATCAATGTGAAGGGTGAGCTTGGTGATCTCCGCACAGTTTTTCAAAGCGGGGAATAAGACTTGACACTGCTACTCTCATTTCTTGCTCCACATTGATCTTTGAGCGATATTTATTCTTTATCGCAGCTACAGCTGAAAATCCAGCTTCACATAGGTAAGATGTTGCAAATGGAATGAAAATGTTTAGTGTTTTGCAAGTCAAATTTGGATACTCATTTTGAATTGATAACCAAAACTCCACCAAATCGACACTCGCGAATCTAGTTTTTAGGCTGCTGTCGCAAGAGAGTTCAATGAGACTCTCTTCATCTTGTGATGTAAATCCTTGTGGACTTTGTGCATGGAAAGGGTCTTGGATCCACGCAAATTTTTCAACATCATCATCTGCAAAGTACTTCGAAAAGTATTCGGTGAGCTTCGCTAGGTGTTCCGTGAAAAGGGTAATCAGGTCTTGTGAAACAACCAGTTCATTGGATGCCGCATAATTATACAATTGCGGGAAGCAATCTTGACCGCCGCCTTCCTTCAACTTTGTTATCCACAACTGCAATTTCTTTCTAAACGCCGCAATCTTCTCCGAAAGCTTCAGAATGTGTGTGTTGTTGCCTTGCAAAGACAGATTTAAATTGTTTAATTTCTCAAACACATCGCATAAATATGCTAGCTTTAGCAAAAAATCAGGTTCAGTAAAATATTTGGCATTTTCTTGACGTTCTTGCTGTAAAAAAGTGCAAATTTCTTCGCGTAATTCAAACACACGAAATAAAACATTTCCACGTGAAAGCCATCGTGAATTACAGTAGTACAGCAGAGCTGTATGTTCAGCTCCCATATTTATGCATAGTTTTTTAAAAAGTCTGGCTTTTAGAGGCCTAGTTTTTATGTAGTTTACCGAACTAATTACACATTCCAGTACTTGGTTCAGTTCAGAGCTCATGGCTTTTGATGCAAGAGCTTCCCTATGGATGATGCAATGGGTCCACATAGCATTCGGTGCTTTTTTACGAATAAGCGCTTGTAATTCCCCATACTTGCCAGACATCGATCGAGCACCATCAGTACATACACCGATACACTTTTTCCAATCCAAACAATTTTCTGTAAAAAACTTGTCTAAAATTTCATACAAGTCTTGGGCTTTCGCACTTCCCGTAATGCTTTTGCAGAATAAAAGGTCTTCGACGATGATATTGTCAGCCAGAAAGCGTACGTAGCAAATAAGATGTGCATCATCATTACTGTCAGTGGCCTCGTCAAGTTGCAAACCAAAATCCCTGCTTTTAATTTTTTCTATTAATTGGTGATTGAGATCCTCGGCAATGTCATGGATTCTTCGACTGATGGTATTGTTAGATAAGGGTATCTTGGAAATTATTTTTTCAGCTGATTCTCCCATCATAATATTCACCATGTCGCGAGCAGCCGGTAAAATAAGCTCTTCTGCAATAGTATGAGGTTTTTTGCATTTTGCCACCCTGTATGCCACCTTGAATGATGCTAACAGTGCGTTTTTGGGTACTGAGGCCTGCTGAGTGAATACGTTTTTTGTCTTATTTAAATTTTGTAATTTCCGGTGAAAAAAATCGCGCGATTTATCAGCCATAGTCGGATGAATTGTCTCGAGATGTCGCTTTAACTTACTTGGAAGCATACATTCGGATGATAGTATTTTCAAACAAAGCACACACTGGGGTTTTTCTTCATTGTTTACTTCTATTGAAGTAAAACCAAAGTCCAAATAACTATCATCGTATTTACGATATTTCCGCTTCTTTGCTTCCCCACCGCCACTAGTAGATGCTTTATCACTACCATTAGAACTACCAACTTGTTTACTTAACAAAAATCTGTTCATTTTGCGTGAGATATTTGAAGAAAAAGAAAGGAAAACAAAACAACAACAAACAAAACGTCCGTCGCGCGGCACACTTGTAGGTAAATAAACGGGCATTGCGTTGCGATGCGAGCGAGCGAGCGCGGGCGGGTGAAGACGTGGGAGGGGTATGGCATCAACGGTTTCAAGCTTTCAAGCGAGTAGGCACTTTAGCGAGCGAACGAACGCAACGCGACGACGAAAAAAAATTCTACGACGCTATGTTCGTTTCCTATGCGAACACTCAAAATGGTACCCGCCAATATTTTTGGTGTCCAATAATAAGAGGATCGACTCACGGCGCCCCTCTTTACTTTCTACGGCGCACCACGGCGCCGCGGCGCACACTTAGGGAACCCCTGGCCTATAAGATAACCGGTATAATTTTAAAAAAAAGCTATATATTTGTTAAATTTAAAGTTTTACCATCCACAAGCTTTATAAATAGAAAAATCTGACTACCCACATATCGCAGAAAATTTTATAGCAATTAAAACGAAAATTACTCAGTACGTTGACCTAATTTAATCCTATCACTGAAAATGTCTATTTCAGCAATGTTAGTAGCTACAGTATTATTTCAACCTAAAGAATCAGCGACGAGTTCAAAAATCTATTATCAAAAATTAAATACAAAAAGCAACATCAAAATCAAATTTACACGATGATATTTTAATATCTTGAAATCCAATAGCCTTGTTTGAATATCTTAATTAAAAACAAAATTAATTTACAGCACTTGGATTTTACGAGTAGCGCCCTTCTTTTCAAATTACACTCGCTTCTCCAAACACTTAAGAAGCGTAAAGCTGCTATAATAATAACTAAAGCTGTCCATTTATTAAAAAGGGTGAAACTTAAAGCAGACAAATTTTTAAAGCAACAAAAAGCTTCGCCTAAACAACTATTTTATTAAATAAGCAATGCCCTGTCTTTCACCGCTTTCAAAAGCAGTTACCCTCGACACTCGCTTCAGATAGGCACAATTTACATATAAACGCACGTTTCCTTTTTCAATCCTTGAGTTTGGTGTCCTTTATGTTTTTGTTGATATTTAAATTTTATGCGCCGAGGATATTCCACAAGGCGCTGATAGAAACAAGTTTTTTTTTTCGTATATTTTGCAAATTTTATACAATGCGCGGAATGTGTATGCGAATTTTTGTATGGATAGATATTTGTTACTATTTCACGTAAAATCTACTTGATGGACTTTAATGACACTTTAAATAATATATTTTATATATCAAAAGCATATGACGCTCCATTTGCTATATTTTGTATAGTAAATGGAGCGTCGTCGGTGGCGCTGTGGTCTCGGCACTGGTTTGTGCGCCGCATAGAATCGGAAGACCCGCGATCTAATCCCCACCGTGTACCAATGTGTTTTTCGTTCCAAATTTCATCTCGAGCAGGCTCGAGCCCCTCGGTGGGGACGTATATGAGCTGTGATGATATATCAAAATAACATATAGGCAACAATATATAAAGATTTTGTGAGAATTGTCCAAAATATGATTATGAGTATGAAGTAAGTTGGTAAGAAATTTACTATCTACGAGATATTCTAGCATGCGCTGCCAAAACCCCTAGAGTTAAACATATGTAAAAGATTTTGTAATCGCCTAAATTTTAACGTACATTTCTATATAGCACGTTTCAAAATTAGACATTTACTTTTGCTATCTGAAACATTCTCTTGACTAATGTGGTGTTGTAACTTAAGCGACGATATCTTTGATTTAGGATTACGGCAATTTGGCGGAGTGTATGAATGAATGAATGATAACTTTATTGTAATAAAAAACAACATTTACACATGTATTATACATACTATCTAAATTACTATAGTACAAAAGGCGGCCTTATTGCCAAAGCGGCAATCTCTTCCAGGCAACCTAAAAGTAAAGGAAAGTTAACATAAAAAACTTGATTGACGGGAGATACAAATATTAAATATACGAGTATATTTATAAAATGATGTAAAATACATATACTACATAAAAACTAATATATATTCATATACTACATAAAATACATGTACTAAAACACTACAAACAGTAATGGAGAATACTAATTTTCCAGCTGCAAGAAATGTGTTTTGATCGCTCGCTTGAAAGAGTCATGCGAGTTTGCACGCCTTATTATTTCTGGAAAGGAATTCCAGAGCCTGACGGCTTTGACCGTAAATGATTTGTCATAGAATATTGAAGAGTGTAGTGGGAGGACAAGAGATAGATCATTCGAGGAACGAAGGGTTCTATTTAAAGTTGAGGAGTGGAGAACGAAACGGGATTTGAGGTACTCCGGGGCATTTGGATTGGTAAGCAGAGAATGGAGAAGGGAAAGGATATGACAGTCTCTCCGACGGGTTATTGGTAGCCATTCAAGTTTGGAGCGATAATGAGAAATATGGTCGAACTTGCGTAGCCCAAAGATGAACCGTATACACAGGTTCTGCAAACGCTCCAATTTGTATAACTGGGAAACGGACAAATCAGGGTAACACGTATCGGAATAGTCCAATATTGGAAGAAGAAGGGACTGGGCTAAAGGGACTGGTGTAAAGGTTATGAGGGCAATAAAAATACATAATTAGCCAGATTCTTGAGATGTTTGATCATTTATAAGTTTAAACTAAAATTATACTAAAATTGGGAACTGCATACATAAATATACTCACGCCTCTTTCCCGTGCTTGTAGGCAGATATTACAGATTTCCACTTGCTACCATCTAAACCTACTTCCTTAGCTTACTCGACTTTCAATAATATTTTCATGCACGCTCGTCAGTTACTTTCTCTACTAACTGGACCATTTATATTTAATTGGAATTACTAGTATCATTTTATGAGTAGCTCTTATAATAATACACGATGGAAACACGTTAAATTATATTCACTATCATCCCGCTAAGATTAATTACAATACTGATACTTTAATTAATCTTAGCGGAAATAATGAATATTATATGAATGATGAATATTATATACAGAAAAAAGACTATTTTATTACTTACTAGCTGACCCGCGCCCACTTCGTTGGGCATAATATTAATAATCCCCGAAGCGAGCACGAAAGCGAACTGAAATAAACCCGAAGCCATCGCGTGCCGTCCGCTGATGATAATGATGATGATGATGATGACACTCAACAATAATGTGGCTTTCTATTGGTGAAAGAATTTTTAAAATCGATGATGATGATGATGACACTCCGTAATAATGTGGCTTTCTATTGGTGAAAGAATTTTTAAAATCGGTTCAGTAGATCCCGAGATTACCCTTACAATTCACAAACACACAAACTTTACTTCTTTATAATATTAGTATAGATAATAAAATAGAAATTCTTTACCACTCTCTGTGTTGACGGCACACTACAAATCTAGTCTAAACAAATGCACTCTCCATTATAAGTTTTTAAGTGAATAGACATGCTTCACCTTTTATTTTATCTGCGTTTACAATCAGAAAAAATGGGGTCAAGTTAGACACTTGAGTTCATCTTGACACAAACGTAAAGAAAAAATTATAGATATGTCGTTATCATACAATGTACATATGTGTTTACAATTTAAATAATAAATAAATAAATATTTGTTACACTTACACCAATTAGCCTAGCCCAAACTAAGCTCTATAAGGCTTGTGCTATGGGATCTAGGGTAACGGATAGACATACATATATTATACATATATAAATATTTTTTATTGAAATATATATCAACAACCATGACTAAGGTACAAATGCTCGCATTCATTACACAAACATCTGCCCCCACCGGGATTCGAACCCGGGACCTCAGAGATATAAATATAAATATAAATATTTGTTACACTTACACCAATTAGCCTAGCCCAAACTAAGCTCTGTAAGGCTTGTGCTATGGGATCTAGGGTAACGGATAGACATACATATATTATACATATATAAATAATTTTTATTGAAATATATATCAACAACCATGACTAAGGTACAAATGCTCGCATTCATCACACAAACATCTGCCCCCACCGGGACTCGAACCCGGGACCTCAGAGATGGCGACACCTTGAAACCGGTGTACTATCCACTCGACTATGGAGGTCGTCAATAACACTACAACATACACTTGACGACTTTAAAGGTTTGCTGTTATGCATCAGGTCACTCGGTTTGGCCGTTTTATCATTGTTGCTTGATCAGTCAAACTGCGTGAAATTTTTATGTAGGGTACTTAGTACGTGGTTGTTCACAATGACTCAGCGTAGGTAGATCGACTTCGTACACAAGTACGAGTTTCTTCCTAGATGTATGCAGTTTACGTCGTATGAAATTTGAAATTAGACAAAACAAATTCCTATATAGAATAACCATCCCTAGACCTCCAATAAAACACCCCGAAAACTCTAGAAATAGTTAAGAACATCAGCAAAATATATAACTAATGCGTTTTTATGAGAACCTAATTCATTGTGGTGGTAAACATAATATTCTCAGCTCTTTTTAAAAATAGCTGTATAAAAACCAAGCTCCAAAATATTATTGATTCTTTTAGTTGGTCAAAGATTTTCTTATGAAAAATCTTATTATATAACATATATAATTTCTTAGATTTCACAAACAAATTTATTGATTGGAATTTATTACTGCATTTCGATTTGGGCAACTTAGGCAAAATGAAGTTGCAATCACTCTAACAGGCTTTTCATAGTTTAAAATTAACTTTTGGCAGTATATTGACAAATAACGTATGTATGTAAATTATCTTTTAAATATTGATATAAGAAAATGTGAGACACAAAATTCTCCCAATTTTTAAACAGGTGGAAGACTCACATTGTGCTTCAATTTTACCTTGAGTGAAGAGTTGAAATAAATAATGGTGTTATTTTAATCTAGTTTCCAATAGTCCACTTTGAAATGTTATGACAATCATTTGTCCACTGGGTTGCCAAGACAATTAAATTAGTAAGTCGTCGCCATAGTTGTAGTAATTACAGGATGTTGATAGATTATAAGGCCATCATCGTTATAGGTATAAGGCTACATGTTGCCATGCCAGTATCGAAGCTACTATTGCTATTGGAAGTTCAATTAATATTGTTTGGTAGTTACAGCTAATATTTTTTTTATATTGCCTAAGTTTATCGGTCTGGTAATATTTGAAATAGCTTTGTTCTTTCTTGACAATTAAAAGTAGGAATGATTTGTTTCAATTTTAGTAGCGGCAATTTACAACTTTCCTAGTTTATACACGGGTTATGACTTTGTACGAATCATCGTATAGAGATGATCTGATCAGATGATGTAATTTTATCTTAATTCTTTTAATGTGGTGAAAATGTAGAAAATAATACCTTGATTCTACAAAATATTTAATTTTTATAAGTGCCTTTATATACTTTTATATACTCTAAATTTACATTCTTTACAAGCATATCAATCAAAATCAAAATTAAAATTAACTTTATTCATATATGACTTTTCCAATATATTCAGGATGTATTTTGTTTATAAGAAGAATGGGCGGAAGATTTATATTCTTCTGTATTATTTAGATTTATAATCTTCTGGAAGAATAGTAGCCAGCATCTATACGCTGGCTACCATTCTTACAATGTATTTCCAAAGACCAAACGACTCGATATTGGAAAGTTTAATGCCCAAAGAATAAAGTAATGTAGGTTTCAGCTGCGCGCATAATAAATACCACTGAGTATAGGGCAAGCAAGCAAAGCTATGAAATGAAATTTCCAAATTGTAATTAATAAGTAGCTACATAAACATTGATTTTTATATATGTTTGAAAAAGTAACTCTACTGACCTCATGAAAAGTAAAAACTCAGGTAACGGATCATTATAAAGGATTACATAGATGATAAGAATGTTTGTTTAATTTCAATAGCTCAATAATTACGTCGCCAAATAGATATATAGCTTTTATAGATGTGGTGTGAACTTGTTTTAACTTGTAAAAGAAGTTCGGTTCAAACTATTTATCTGAGGCCAGCTTCTAATTGAGGACTCTGTAAAAATACAGAGAGATAAAACATAGCCCTTGCTGGGTCTTTCCTGTAGAGTTGTGAGCCAATGGCATAGAATTTTTAACGTGCAAAAGTGATTTTAATTTTCAGTATCGACAAAAAATTGTTACAGCCAGATAGTAATCCCGTTGTGTACTCTATTCGATGTTTGTGTTGCTGAATGGGTTAAAAGATTGGAAAGTTATTTGGTTCAGTTTACTTCACAAACAGGTTGCTTTATTTGGTGTGGTCTTTCGTGGGCTTTTAACTAATGTTTGCCAGATTCGAGTGCATTGTGATTTTAATCAACCCGTGGGTGTTGGAGTAATGAAAGACAACGTTTTACCCTAAATTCTGATTAAATTTGAAGTGGTCTTGATTGAATAACTGTTAGTCTTGATTAAATAAGTTTTGTTTGTAATCGGTTTTTATAAATAAATTGGTAAATTAATGCACAAATCAAGATCGAAAATTTATTCTTCATATTGAATTTTTCAATCACTTTTGTATGTCAAAAATGCTACGCCATTGGTTATATCTCGGCGGGAGTCCTTGTAATGGGAAGAACCAGCAAGAAAGCCAGCTAAGGCTGTTTTTTTCTCCCTATACTTTTACAGTCATCAATTAGAAACTGACAAAACTTTTACCGTGGGAGAGCCATGCTTCGGCACGAATTGGGCCGGCTCGACCGTAGTGATACCACGGCCTCACAGAAAACCGGCGTAAAATAGCGCTTGCGCTGTGTTTCGCCGAGTGAGTGAGGGTACCGGAGGCCCAACCCCCCCTCCCCCTCTTATTCCATTTTAAAAGGCCGGCAACGCATCTGTGACTCCAGAGGAGTCACAGATGTGTTGCTTTGTCGATGTTAAATTTCAGTTGGTTTATATTCTTTCTAGTAGCTATGAATAAGAAAGAGATGTACTATTTCTTCGTTCTATTGGGTTTCTTTTACAATTTACTAATTTAAAATGTCATGAAATAATTATAATATTTTTATTTACCACATTCCAATATTCCAAAAGCAGTCAATAGTTGTGTGGATCAAAAAGAAGAAGAGAGAAAGAAATTTAAACCTATATTTAACTATAGAACCCCAGGTAACATTCATCTTCATTACCTAAACGCTTGGCAGTCCACCACAGTGCGTTTTTCCAGGAATTTTCTGCCACCCACTACTAAACTGTGGAATGAATTGTCACCTGCAGTATTTCCGAGCCGATACGATATCAAAACCTTCAAAAAAAGAGCATATTCCCATTTAAAAGGCCGGCAACGCATCTGTGACTCCTCTGGTGTTGCGGGTGTCCATGGGCAACGGTTATCGCTTACCATCAGGTGATCCGTTTGCTCGCTTGCTGCCCTATCCTATAAAAAAAAAAAAAAAAAACTGACTTATGTAAGTGAGTATATAAATTTATATTACAACAACTAGTCACTTTTAAAGTCATAATCTGTATTCAAGGATTCATGGACTATTAACAATATACATCAGGGGTTCCCTAAGTGTGCGCCGCGGCGCCGTGGTGCGCCGTAGAAAGTAAAGAGGGGCGCCGTGAGTCGATCCTCTTATTATTGGACACCAAAAATATTGGCGGGTACCATTTTGAGTGTTCGCATAGGAAACGAACATAGCGTCGTAGAATTTTTTTTCGTCGTCGCGTTGCGTTCGTTCGCTCGCTAAAGTGCCTACTCGCTTGAAAGCTTGAAACCGTTGATGCCATACCCCTCCCACGTCTTCACCCGCCCGCGCTCGCTCGCTCGCATCGCAACGCAATGCCCGTTTATTTACCTACAAGTGTGCCGCGCGACGGACGTTTTGTTTGTTGTTGTTTTGTTTTCCTTTCTTTTTCTTCAAATATCTCACGCAAAATGAACAGATTTTTGTTAAGTAAACAAGTTGGTAGTTCTAATGGTAGTGATAAAGCATCTACTAGTGGCGGTGGGGAAGCAAAGAAGCGGAAATTTCGTAAATACGATGATAGTTATTTGGACTTTGGTTTTACTTCAATAGAAGTAAACAATGAAGAAAAACCCCAGTGTGTGCTTTGTTTGAAAATACTATCATCCGAATGTATGCTTCCAAGTAAGTTAAAGCGACATCTCGAGACAATTCATCCGACTATGGCTGATAAATCGCGCGATTTTTTTCACCGGAAATTACAAAATTTAAATAAGACAAAAAACGTATTCACTCAGCAGGCCTCAGTACCCAAAAACGCACTGTTAGCATCATTCAAGGTGGCATACAGGGTGGCAAAATGCAAAAAACCTCATACTATTGCAGAAGAGCTTATTTTACCGGCTGCTCGCGACATGGTGAATATTATGATGGGAGAATCAGCTGAAAAAATAATTTCCAAGATACCCTTATCTAACAATACCATCAGTCGAAGAATCCATGACATTGCCGAGGATCTCAATCACCAATTAATAGAAAAAATTAAAAGCAGGGATTTTGGTTTGCAACTTGACGAGGCCACTGACAGTAATGATGATGCACATCTTATTTGCTACGTACGCTTTCTGGCTGACAATATCATCGTCGAAGACCTTTTATTCTGCAAAAGCATTACGGGAAGTGCGAAAGCCCAAGACTTGTATGAAATTTTAGACAAGTTTTTTACAGAAAATTGTTTGGATTGGAAAAAGTGTATCGGTGTATGTACTGATGGTGCTCGATCGATGTCTGGCAAGTATGGGGAATTACAAGCGCTTATTCGTAAAAAAGCACCGAATGCTATGTGGACCCATTGCATCATCCATAGGGAAGCTCTTGCATCAAAAGCCATGAGCTCTGAACTGAACCAAGTACTGGAATGTGTAATTAGTTCGGTAAACTACATAAAAACTAGGCCTCTAAAAGCCAGACTTTTTAAAAAACTATGCATAAATATGGGAGCTGAACATACAGCTCTGCTGTACTACTGTAATTCACGATGGCTTTCACGTGGAAATGTTTTATTTCGTGTGTTTGAATTACGCGAAGAAATTTGCACTTTTTTACAGCAAGAACGTCAAGAAAATGCCAAATATTTTACTGAACCTGATTTTTTGCTAAAGCTAGCATATTTATGCGATGTGTTTGAGAAATTAAACAATTTAAATCTGTCTTTGCAAGGCAACAACACACACATTCTGAAGCTTTCGGAGAAGATTGCGGCGTTTAGAAAGAAATTGCAGTTGTGGATAACAAAGTTGAAGGAAGGCGGCGGTCAAGATTGCTTCCCGCAATTGTATAATTATGCGGCATCCAATGAACTGGTTGTTTCACAAGACCTGATTACCCTTTTCACGGAACACCTAGCGAAGCTCACCGAATACTTTTCGAAGTACTTTGCAGATGATGATGTTGAAAAATTTGCGTGGATCCAAGACCCTTTCCATGCACAAAGTCCACAAGGATTTACATCACAAGATGAAGAGAGTCTCATTGAACTCTCTTGCGACAGCAGCCTAAAAACTAGATTCGCGAGTGTCGATTTGGTGGAGTTTTGGTTATCAATTCAAAATGAGTATCCAAATTTGACTTGCAAAACACTAAACATTTTCATTCCATTTGCAACATCTTACCTATGTGAAGCTGGATTTTCAGCTGTAGCTGCGATAAAGAATAAATATCGCTCAAAGATCAATGTGGAGCAAGAAATGAGAGTAGCAGTGTCAAGTCTTATTCCCCGCTTTGAAAAACTGTGCGGAGATCACCAAGCTCACCCTTCACATTGATTTGACTGAGTAAATGTCGTACTTAATTTTTGTTTTTTCTTAAGTCTTTCTTGTTGTTTTCCGTTTAAATTCCTTTATAATAAAAAAATCTATTTTATATTGTGGTGTTTTGATTTTCGCTACGATCAACCTAACCTAACTACTATTATTGTAGGTACCTATTTCTTTCGACAATTTTCCTCAAATAGATAACTAGGACAGGGCGCCGTGAAAAAATATTAAACTTGTAACTGCGCCGCGGGATACAAAAGATTGGGAACCCCTGATATACATTACTAAAACATTATAAAATTTAATTGTCATTCTTTTACGAAGCTCGCGCAATTTAATGCTGTCATTAACGGAAATAATGGTTCCGAGATTCCGTTATTCTATCACTAGCGAGTGACATTTTTGTTTTTGTATTTTTTCTAATTATTACTGAAAGGTATAAAACTATCGAACGTTTATAACTATAAGTAACAGATAATGGAACATTGGAACCAACAGTAAGTCATTTTTAATTAACATAGTAGAATTATTCCGCTTTTCTAAGAGTCATTAAGACATGTTAATAACTTACGGTTGTGTGTAGCTGAAACAGTTTTTATTTTTAATTATATGTGCTGTTAGACCTTGACAGTGTCACCTTGGCGTAATTAGTGAGAGAACTGTGGTAAGCCCTCAAGTATTGCGGGCTTTATTTAAATGGGTTTCGAGTAAGGGTCCATACGTGACTGTTGTCCCTAGGTTCTTCAAGCAGTTTCAGAATTAAATCAACAGAAGTGTATCGTTTTTGGCAGTGGGAAATAGACGAAAATATTCACGATGTGTATGGAGATAGTACGTGGGTGTTGTAGGACACACACAACCTATAATGACGCAATTCAATACCAGGGCAACCTTAACAACAATAGCTTCTTCTTAGTCGTTACACTCTTGCCAGAGTGGTCGTGGTCATCATTGTGAGTTATTACGAGTGATGCTCTTAGTAATACGGCGTCATTCGTCCCGGACTGCAGCCTTCCGGGTACATTCACAGACCAAGCACTTAGTTGCGGCTTTGATCTGGTCTGTCCATCTCATTGGTGATCTATCACGTGGCCTGGTGCCTTCGACCTTTCCCTGCACTACGAGGCGTTCTATTGAGTCATCACCACGACGAGATACGTGGCCAAAGAAGGTCAAAATGCGTGACTGCACTGTGGTAGATAGGCGCCGTCTGATGCTGAGTTCCCTTAAAATGGAGTCGTTTGTTCGAAATTCTGTCCACGATACGCCTAGCATCCGTCTCCAGCGCTACATATCCAACGCATCAACCTTCTTCTTCTTGATCTCACGAAGAGTCCATGTCTCCGACGTATAAAGGAAGATGGGGAATATTAGGCAATAAACGAGTCTGGTCTTCGTAGTTTTGGTGATGTTCCTATTAGCCCAAATCTTTTTTATTTTATCCATAGCAGACCTAGTGATTGCCATGCGTCGCTAGATTTCATCTATGCACCCGCCTTCATTGGAAATTAACGCCCCAAGGTAAATGTATGATTGCACAACCTCGCAATTCCCTTGTGTGAACCCTGGAAGGTTGTTATTGGTGCGGTCGACAATCATAATTTTTTAACAACAATAATAGCAAAGATAACTAAATTCCCTAAGGTGGGAATGGCGCGAACTTTAGATATTTTCTTATACCAAAACGAATACGAATGATAATATAAAAATCATAATAATCCACGAAATATCAAGATGCATAGTGGACCCACTGACTTCGCTAGATTAGGCGTAGATAATATATCACTCCCCGTGCACAGCCCTTCGCGAGAAGCAATTGCTATAGTTTGTTGGTAACAATTCTGCTTTGTTTATTTTATTTTATTAGGATAGCTTACAACAATGATAACAAATATAAACAATTATAGTAATTAGATACTCACATCTATTAGCCTAGTCCATATTAAGTATTGTAAGGTTCGTATTATGGAACGTATTATATCTTTATAAATATTATAGATAGAAATTTGTATTACTACAATGACCAAAGTGTGTTTTGTGTTATGGGATCTAGGGTAACGGATAGACATACATATATTAAACATATATATATTTTTTATAGAAGTAGATATTCAAAACTAATCATAATTAAGGGACAAATGGTCGCATTGATCACAGAAACATCTGCTCCCGGTGAGTCTCGTGCCCAGGACCTTATAGATGAAGACACCATGAAACCGGTGTACTAACTACTCGGCCTGTACTAACTGTAAGTAACTGATATGTATTATCAGTAATAATACATTATAAAACAGATATAATAATATGACAAAAAGTCAGAATCAAAATGTGCTCAAGTTGTAACTAAAGTATTTTCTTACCTTATTCTAATCTATTGGTAATTTAGCAATAGAATTTATATTAAAATAAAAAATGATTATAAAATGTAATTTTGTTAGAACAATAATTATCTGTGCAATGGCGACAACTTAAGAAAAATAGCAGTAACTTACCATTCACATCTTCAATCAATATTTATCAATACTTGCAATAGTAATAAAGCCAATAAATCAAATTAATATAAGTGAAAGTTTATTTAGTGAAAATAAGTTTTGATTCACATAATTCTTTCACAATTTCCAATATTGATTTCTCAATAGCAGTCATTGATCACAAATTATTTATAAAAAATACGAGAATAAATTTCTTGGCCTTGAAAACTTCTAATTTGAGTTAATTGTAATGAAAAGCTTCAAGGTCCAATCAGAATAATATACGGTACGCACGAAAGCTTATTCTCTTCGTCGGCAAGACGCATTCAATTAAATAATACTACAGAATTAATAATAAGCGATTATTCGACGCAACCTTGAGCCAAGTTACCCCAGCTCTTTTTACCTGATAATTAAAAGCTCTGTTACACTTGGGTTAAGCATAAGTGATATAAGGATGTTAATATTATAAAAAATTGTAAATATGAAACGTGTGTCAATCTTGGCAATATTATAATTTAAAAATTATTTAATTCTACACAATATTAGCATGAAAATATCTGTCTTACTTAGCTCAGAACATCTTAGTTCAATGTTGAGATCTTTATTATCAACTGATTGTTGCTGATGTCAAATATAAGAATAGAATAACTAACACAAATGGTAATAGAGTGGCTCACGCAATGAAATCATTTTGGATATACGAAAAAGTGATGGAATTTGATATCTAAGTATACGAATATGAGATTCAACATTGTGTATCTTAAGAAGCTTCACCTTACTTCAGACAATGGAAGAGGATCGTGTTTTACCTCTACTTGAAGAGAACTGGTTATATCCGTAAACTAATGGGCACGAGTATCCTCCAATATACTTCCCCAGCAGATTTATCAAAAGGTTGGGGTTGTCTCTCCTATTCGTTGCTGCAGTTCATCACATTCTCTTTGGATATATTTGCATTATTGCTTCATAAAAGTGTTAGATCTTCCAAAATTATGAAGTTATGTTTTATTTCAAAGCCCATACATAGCAGGGAGATGGCAAGGGTATAAGCTGTTCTGCAGTAAACTCATAATTAGTTTATTTGTAATTTATAATCATAAAAGCGACTCCCGGCTTCGCAAGGGTGCAATGCTGCAATACACTGCAAATAAACTATGATCGTTGTATATAATAAATTATAGTTAAAAACACATTTTTAATAAAACTTTGGTAATCAATTTTTATTTACCTAGCTTTACTGTTTAATTACAAACTATACGAAATACAATCAACTCTTAAAAGCTTGAACGCAGATCAAGAAACTTGTAACATAATTAAAAAATGTTCTATTGGTAAATTGGAACCGATGACTCGGTTAGTTGGTTGTAAACTCCAAATTTTAATTGTACGAAACAAGCAAACGAAGTCACGAGCAACAACAATATTTTAATAAAGGTTAGGTACTTTCCATTTTCGTTACGGGTGATATTGTACGGGCAACGCCTAATGCCATCAATAATACTTGTTAATGGGGCCCCGGTGTGTTGGTAGTAAGTATAACCCACTTCTCATTAATTCTGATGCGGCATGCGATACGCGACTTTGGGTGATGTAAGAATTGCCGTGTATGGTCAGCAATACGTCGAGCTGTACATTTGCAACGAAAAACGTCGCTATTACTAGCTATGTAAGAACTAACTTAAAAACCAACATGTAAAATCTGACGTGTTGCTTTCTGTTAACTAGAGCTCAAGTGAATTTATTTACTTAGTAGCAACTATGATCAACATGCTTCTATATTTTTTCTGCCCGCAGCTTGAGCCACGTTATATCGGATTTTCCAAAAGAAATATATATTCCAACTATTCATTCATTTATTCTGATCTTAATAAATCACTACTTTTCACTAGTTCCACTACTATATAATATTTTATATTTATTGTCACGGTTTCGGAACATCGTCGTCAGACAATCGTCAGATGATGTTCCGAAACAGGTCACATTAAATATAAATATTATATAGTAGTGGAACTAGTGAAAAGTAGTGATTTATTAAGATCATAATATGGAATTCCATCAAGAAGTTACAGCACAAAGCATAAACTATTCATTTATTCATTAATTTAGCTCAAATACGTTCCCACCGTTCCCCACCGGGATACGAGCCTACTCTATGTTAGGGCGATGACAAAATACATCTTTAAATTCGTTCACAGTTGTACGCAGATTGCCTAACGATGTTTTGTTCACCGTAGGATAAACACAATACATCAATGTAATCAGACAAATGCGAAAAACGAAAAACACATTGGTATATGGCAGAATCGACCCCGGGTCTCACGATTCGTGGTATTCGTGGACAAGTACCAAGATCACAGTGCCACCAAACTCAAACTATTCAAATACCAAATTGTATAAAAACCTGGCCAGTTGCTTTTCCCAGATTTTCGCTTAAGATAAATTTATGCTATCGTGACAGATATTGCCCTCTTCGAGTCTCAAACTATCTCTACATCAACTTTTATCAAAATCGGCTTAGTAGTTTCTGAGTCTATTCAAAAAAATCTCTCCAAATCATTACAAGATTAGTGAATGTCGGACCACTATAAAAAATGTTATATTTATAATGTCTGGCTCGAAATCAAATATTTATTTATTTAATATACAATCATTAAATTATATATCACAAAAATTTTATCCAAGCTTTTATATCGGAATAGAGATCACTTCATTTTTATTATTAAATTATTTTTAACATGTGGTTAAAATTTACGAAAAGGCAAACCAGTAACGTTTGTGGAATATACGTGTGTGTTGTAAAAAACTACGAATAACCCCGATGCCCCCATGAACTCGACTTATTTTAAGGGTTGAACTTCGTTAAGGCTTAAAATATAAAATAAATCGAATTATTACACAATAAAATAGTTTGATTAATTTTATTTATTTATTTGACACAGGCGAGCTAGAAAACTTATCGACGACGAAATACTTATAAACTCACGTCTTCAGCGTCTAGAACACCGTCGAAGAGTTGCTTGCCTTTAAGTTTTCTATAGGTTGCATTTCGGAGAGTGTGCGTTGGAATTACATGAATTAATTCCACCCGCTCCTTTCCACCACCAGTCAACCAGACGTAGGCTTAACTACCATCCTTACGTGGTGGACTATCCTCTTACACGTACAAAACGGTTCCAGTCTTCGTTTTTAATACGAACAGCTAAGATGTGGAACTCTTCGCCGACCTCTGTGTTCCCGGAACAATATAATCTTACGGTCTTCAAGTCACGAGTGAATAGGCATTTGCTAGGTAAGCGTGTTCCATCCTAGTCCTCATCGTCACTTACCATCAGGTGAGATTGTGGACAAACGCATACCTATTTTAAATAAAAAAAAAACATAAAACAGAATAAAATCGATAATTGATACTTTCTTTTTTGGACGAGCGGACCTATGCTGAAGTCTCAGATGTTCAGCTTTGCAATGAGTGTGTTTATGGAAGGCACATGAACAGAAGGTTTGATGCTTTGCCTGCACGATTATTGATACATTTTTCTTATAATATAGCAGACCAGATTACAACATGGACAGCACATAACTAGAGCTTCTAGAGCAGGACACACATTTCCAACTAAGGATTATAGACCACGGATGCTGTGGAGGTAGAATCGAGACCCGATACACACGCGCCCCGATATAAGCCCTGAGAACACCGAGGGGTTTTAGTGGGTAGGCCGGTCTTCGCAGACCAGAGAGCTCCACACAGCCGCGCCTAGCCAGTGCGGTGTCACGGTGGTAAGGAGCATTTCCCCTCGAAAAAAAAGTCACGGATGACAATATAAAACTTAATTTTTAAAATTAAACATTATTAACATGTTATATTTGTATACTTTTAACAATTAATTATTTTCAATGTATCATCGACACATTAACAAGGTCCACACACAAGTACACACATTTTTATCAATTCTAATCGATTTGTACTCGATGATTAAGGTGTCAACACCGTTTATTGAAATCGTAGGTAGGACCGCCCGAGACAAGTTTGTTTGCCTTATTTCTTATTCGAGCACCCGATGTCATCGCATTGAGAATTGCTCTTTATTTTATTCTTAACAATAAGTACATATTGCATTAGAGCGTCACAATTATGACGTTCGAATTCGGCCGATTCGTGTAATTTTATTTAGTCGTGTAGCAATAGCGATAGAGTGAAGATGTTTCTCGCTCCGATGATAACATTTGGCTAGAGTTATACTATATCTTTCCGTTCCTTACATTTTGTATGATGTTTCATTCACTAATAATCTTATGAACCGTTTGAAGATAAGTCATGCAATATACGTATGGATGCGTCATGCGATGCGATGATCTCAAATCATTGTTTGTTTTTTTTTTTGCAAACGTTGATTGTCTTGTTTGTATTACTTATGCTAATTGCGCACTTAAGTGAGAAGTAATTAAGAGTAAAAAAAAATTAAAACAAGCTTTTATTAAATGCGCTAAAAAGAACAAAATAAATGTTTACATATAAAAGCTTGTCCTTAAAAGTATTCTATAAGTAAGTAAATCTCGGGACAAGCTTTTATATGTAAAAGTTTATTTTGTTCTTTTGTCCCTAAAAGTATTCTATAAGTTTATAAATCTCGCGAAAATCTTTTATATGTATAAGTTTATTTTGTTCTTTTTGGCGCATTTAATAAAAGATTATATATATATTTACTTTTAATTTATTTTCCGACTAAAAAACCAAGCTTAGCAAACCCTTTGATTTGATACCCATATTGTAGGTGTGCATTATAAATAATTGGTCCGCCATCTTGGGAAAGTTCGCCATATTGGATTAAGAGTGACGTCACATTATTTACCGAGGTGTTCTTTGCAAGCCCTTTTATTTGATACCCATATTGTAGGGGTGCATTAAAAATAATTGATCCGCCATCTTGGTAATACCGCCACGTGCATGCAAAATTTCAGCTCAATCGGAGACCGGGAAGTGGGTCAAATTAACATTTTCTTACATAGTTACAAGTGAAGCTAACATAAAAGCTTGTAAAAACGAAATCAATGGCTTTGTTTTTTGTAATTAAATAAAATAATACATAATTATACGTTTCTTACACACACCAATTAGTGTAGCTCAAAGTATAGTTCATTCATGGTAACGGATAGTCCATAGACATATTATACATATATTAACAACCATGACTAAGACATGAATGCTCGTGTTTATTACATAAACATCTGCCCCCTTTGGAACTTGAACCCGGGACCTCAGAGATAGTGACAACTTGAAACCGGTGTACTAACTCTGCTACGAAGACGTCAATTACGATCGTTAGTTTTGATATCTTGTGTAGGAATTCTTACCTGCGGTAAGTAATTTGAAATGTTTCCATCCCTTTATCACAAATTGCGCTTAGCCTCGTTATGTCGCGCAACTAAATATTGAAATTGTTGTTTAATAGTACATTATGGTACAAGTGTGTAATGTTGGTGATTACCGCTGAGGCGCATTGTGGCCCGAGCCGTCAGGCGAGGGTCTTAAGGAGCCGAGGACGGTAATCATCAATATACACGTGTATCATACAACGTTTTTCAACACACTTCTGAATAAAATAATACTTAAATAAAAAACCATTTTCATCATAAATTGTGTTTGCAGACATCTTAATTAATAACTAACTAAATAACTTCAAAAGAGAAAACGAGACGAGTTGTGAAAAATGTGTCGTAATGGCGGGAAAAATTAATTAGTTTTCCTATGCGCGCGCATCGGATATAGACTAAAAAATGAGGTTTCTTTTTTTTTGGCTTTTCGCGGATAGCTTTTTTAGCGCAAATGTAAGCGTAACTCAAACAATAATATTAAAAAAAAAAACTATTATTAGTATTGAAAAATTCACAGTTTGATTATAGGTGTCATTATGTGCCTAATTGCCATGGAATTAGAGCCACTTTATGAGGAAGTGTGTTGAAAAAGTTATAATAATTTCAATTCACATGTTAATTATTTATAGACTCATCTTTGACAGTATAAATTTTGTGTATGTTAAAAAGGATGTGCGACGTGTCAAAAAAGGATAGAGAGAGTAATGAATATATCTGTGTAAGTCAGAAAGTAGTTCTTATTTTCGATAAATTGTGAAAAAAGAGACTTTCTTGGTATGGTCACATATTGAGAAAAGAGAATGATGATGTTACTAGGAAAGTTATGGATATGAAAATTGATGGACGTGTAGGGAAAGGAAGACCGAAGGAAAGATGGATGGACTGTGTGAATGATGATATGACGAAGAAGGATGTGAATTTCGTGTTGCGATGATCCTAAATAAAACAGGGCAAGAGAAAGAAGAGTTTCAGAGAACTCGTCGTGTGAACGAATTCTAAATTCAAATTAGTAATTTCTATAACTGTTTGACTAGATAACAATTCGTCCTTTACAATCTAAAGGACGAACCTACCCGCCACTGTATTTATTCAGGGTGTTTCGGAAACGGCGCTAAGAGCCCCTTCACACGCTCCGAAACCCGCCAGCAAATTTCGTCCCGACACGCACTCGTGCCGCAAGAAAAACTCGGCACAAAAACGTCCCTACTTCATTATACGTTCAATGTACAAACACGTAGTTAGCGGCGTGCCCGCTATGTGGGGCAAAAAAGCCCTCGACGAGGTGAGCGTGTCGCGCACAATACTGTCCGGCCGGAGAACCTACTCGTACATACGTTTATGGCATTTTGGATGTCATTTTCTTGTTCACGACGTGTGGTCTAACGCAGCGGCGAATTCGGTGTACACTTATTTGATTAAGAGTACATCTCTTGATGTTTTGTTCAATTTAAACAGCTTCAAGGGTTCAACATGGCGAATTCAAACCTTAGAATTACGCCACTAAAATAGGGGTCAGATGTTTTTATTTAAACAAATAAATTGATTGTCCTTCTGATTTTGATTCGATTTTTTCTTGACAATCCGTACTAATATTATAAATGTGAAAGTTTGTATGAATGAATATTTGTTACATTTTCACTCAATCGATTTTAATTAAAACTTTATAGTAATATAGCTTTATACATCGGAACAAGAAATAGGCTATAATTTGTAAAGATATACACCACGCTAATATTAGCTTCTCGAAATACTAATCGTGCGCAGACGATTTCGCGGGCACTATTTAGTTATCCATTATTCAATAAATGTCTGAGATTGAGTACTCGGTCCAAAGCCGTTTTCTCTACTTCTCATGTAAAACAAACTACTCGCAAAATCGATTTTTCGAGTCAGCAACGAACATTATATTTGTTACTGTCACATTGGCATATTTATTGGAATCTCTTGCATTTTATTTCCTCTGTAAAGAAAGATAATAAAAATAAATATTCTACCAAAATTTTACATGTAAATAAATGTGATTAAAAAAACATTTATAAAATAAATTGTCAGGGTGTCGTGAATATTGATAGTTTTCTGATGTTTATCGATATGATATTTTGTATCTATATTTTAATTCAAATTTTGCTTTTGTTTTAACAATATTGTCATTCAAGTTTCTGCCTTATGTATATTTTTAATATTGAACACTGTTTTTGGTAATGATTATCCTTACCTTCAAGTTAAATATAATTATATTACATCTGTTCTTTACTTTTAATTTTTTTATGTTTTATTAAATTAAAAATCAAAGTGTACCTACTCTACCATGCGTAGTATATAATAAAGAAACTAAGAAACCAAACATTTTAAAACAAAGTTAAATTAGCAACTAACATTAATTTATTGTTAAAAAATTATATAATTTAATAGAAAGTGTGACCTCATCTATCGACACTGATAGTTCCAGCTATCGATGATATAGTTGATGGTAAGAAAGAAGATTTTTTTGGATGTGTGATTGTACAAATTCGTATCTTCGCTCATAAGTTAAGCAGATAACATTGAAGAACACAGCCTAGTCTCGGTTATGAAGTAACGGCATTTCATAAAAGGCTTTAAAGATAAACATTTGGATTCTGTCGGGGTTGGCGGCGCACGAGATAATATTTTGACTTCATATGTTTTTCATAACACGTTGCCGGCTGCGCCAACACCTGAAAACATAATGAGGGTCAGCCGTAGTGACCTATATTATGTAGGTAAGTACCCTACATCGGTACTTGTATTAATAAGATTTGGACAATGAATTTATTATCGCGGAGATAAGAGTTGGAGATATTGTTTATAACAAGTACTTATGACAAAAACTTCACATGAAGTTAAAGGCTGCTTACTAATAAAACAAAATCCTATATTTTATTATGTTATTGAGTATTTGGAAAGCAATTATTTTATTTTGAATAAGTAAGTAAATTAAACCCGTTTTCTATTATATCATAAATAAAGTTTAAAAAAAATTGCTACTGCATTTCTATATCGTAACTTGATAATGTCTTAATTACCTCTTTTATTATTAACACATATATTACGATGAACAAACCTAACGCTACAGGCTAATGTATCCGATGCACCTGCGGCTAAAGCTGAGCTTTGGTAAGCTTATTAATGTACGTCACTGACGGTAATTATGTCAAACTGCCATAATTGATATTTGCGTACACATAATAATTTCACAATTTTCAGCTTCAAACAACTTATATCAATACTTTTAAATTTAGATAAGCTTGCAGTGGAATATTCTGAGTAAAAATAAACAAATATTTGAGTTCAACGATTGGTGTGTTGTTAGTAACATTTTTTTATACATCAACTGTTCATTCATCACACCTGTCATGTCAAAATTTATATATATATATGTAAAGTAGCCAGGGTATCCTTATTATTAAAAAGACCTTATTATTAAAGAGTACATATATATAATATTTATAGGAGTAAAATTTTAGATGTATTGTATGTTAACATGATATGCAAAAGACAAGATAAAGATGATTTATTATATTAGGATCATAATTGCGTTTGGGAGTCTTCAAAGATACGCCACTGGTATTGTCTTCAAAGATACAAAACTGGTATGGACTTTTATTTATTGATTTATTCTTATAATTTCGCCAATAACCTATATTATTACAATAACCTATATGCCGAAATGTTCAAGCTTATAATAATTTAATTAATTTTAAATAGATAAGGTAAAATAAAAGAACTGAATCTCGCGTTTTCCACAAACTGTGTTCAAGCCTTAATTATTTGATCACTGCGCCAACTACTTTTAATAACCTAACCTGTTAACTGATAAAAAATCTTTTCCCATTTTTTCTTATATGTATATTCATAAATATATATCAAGATTTAAATTTAGGTTTACTTTTTCAATATTTATTTAAACATATTTGTACGAATTACGATTTTGGGTATCAAAACTACACGTTATTAATTATTAACTTTCATTTATGAATTTACAATATAGAATTATAACTAGGCTTATTACTAGTGATCAACGATTGATCTGTCTGTTCGCCACCGCGATTGGAGCTCAAAGACACCTGTGCTGGTCCTCATTGTGACATTTACATGGACATCGTAACTTTTGGTCTGATTATATAAAATATATATGGGGTAGGTAGGGCGTAACAAACGTATAAATAAATAACAAAGTTATTGGTATCGGGCAAGAGTTCTGGAGACTTAGAAATATATCACATAAAAAACGTAGCTTTGAAACGCAGTCTACCTAACCACTAACCCACCTAATAGAATATCATCCCAAGAACTTGTACGAAACATCACAAAATGAAACCTGCAACATAAAACCACTCAAGCTCTTAACCTATTTTAAGACGAAAAAGCTTTTTATTTGCCTGCATTTTTCTTTTAAAAAGGAGAAAAGTTTCACCGAAACAATAAATGTAAGCTGACTAAGAGAACTGTTTACGCCAGCCATTTTCTGGAAACCTGGACGTTTGCATCCGCGTAATCCCCTTGAGTTTAAGAGTTCGCACTATGCATTTTAAGATGAGGCGACCGGAGAGATGTATTCTGTTAAAGTTTTTATTAACATTTGCGATTGTGTCTAGTGGCTTTCGGACGTTTTAGAGTAAACGTTGTTGAAACCGTTTAGATGGAATATTTGAAAGAAATCCTTTCCTGCAATGCATTGCAACTTTTATATCAGAGTAAGAATTGAAGAACAATGCTTTATACTAAAAAGTCTGGTCAATTTAATTGGTTTAATAATACGAGCGTGTAGTGTCTATAATAATGTATCTATAATTGTTGCTGGCATCATTATTTATTCTTTGATTGCGGTAGCAAGTTTTTTATATGTAACAACACAAAACTGGTTAAATATAAGATTATCACTGTAACCACCTTTAAAAGCAATTCTTGAGAAACAAAGAAATCCTTAAAAAGTTATCTAATGAGCTTCAGATTCAGCTCCGTAATAAGGTTTTGTGTATAATTTTATTCATCATACGCTTGACGAAATATAACATGACAAACGGTCGATTTTGTCCCCTTGACCTAATAACGCACACGAAAGTATTTCCCCCTCGCCCTGAAACAGAATTTCCACTACACACCCAAGAATCGTATTTGGACACCGGACTCGTACGATAACGTGTATGACATACGACATAATGTTTCACATAACATGTAAAATATTTACCTATTCGCATAAATAACAGTTTAAATAGTCGTAGCTGTTACTGGACAGAGCAGAGGCCTTTGAACAAACTAATTAAGGAGTACCAAATGTGAACCATCTTTCATATATATTAATTGCGGACATTTATATCCTTCTCCCGCAGGTACAAGCGCGCTAATAACACTAAGAGATTAAGCATAAATCTGCCGTATTAGAAGACGAAGGTAAACGGTAGGCGTTAACTGGTGGCCAACGGAGGTTGAAGCCAAAGGATTGTCGGTTTGATAAAATATTACAGGATATCTGCCTTGCTTCGGATTGTTTCAATCGCTGTTAATTTGTGTGTACAACACAAACAACTTATGTTGTCTGTGGTGTTAACGATAATTCGAAACTGTTTAAGTTTGATCAGGCTGTGCTTTTCACTGAAAATAATACGGATATCCGTTGAACACTCGCTTCAAATTTTTGTTACCACTGCTATTATCATTGTCCCAACACTAGTACTCCGCAGATATACCTCTGGTCCGCCGGCATTGATTGCGGCAATGCTGGCGGACGAGGGATGTGGCCTCCTTCTGTGAAGCAGTGATGCTCCAAAAAGAGGCTGCCGAGCGGGGTCGGGAGATGGCTGATCCCGCTGGAAGGAGGCGGCGCCGGGCTCGGTAGCACAGCTGCGGCGCCGCCGCGGGTCGCCGTAGCGGTCGCGACTTGGCCGGGGGGCGTCGTCGGTGGCCTCCCCGAGGAGGGCTCCCCTGTATCGACGGGGGAGCGGAGGCTGAGTTCCCGGAAGTAGCTTGATATTCCCGGGGGCTCGCTACGTGCCTGAGGAAGGCCATCCCTGAGGTTTTTAGTGGGTAGGCCTCCCCCTTCTGGGGAGGAGAGCCCCACATAACCGCCGGCTCGCCACAGCCGGGGTATGCAATTTAATGCATTTTCCTCAGACAAAAAAAAAAGATATACCTCTGGTGGTTAATTATCACTAATGGTTGAAGAATTTTATGTGGACTGTATTTTTTGTGGTATCTGTACTTATAATAAATCTGTACAGAGGTGATTAGGGATCGATACTGATACCAAAAATGCAATCAGTAAATTTTTGTCTGTCTGTATAACCGTTATAGAAACAAAAATTACTCAACGGATTTTAACAAACTTAGTACAATTATTTTTCATACCCTCAGCTGGTTATACATAGTATACTTTTCATCACACTAGAATCAATAGGAGCAGAGTAGTGGAGGCATATGTTGGGAAAACGGGAGTAGTTACTCCATTTTTAATTTTTTATGGCTGACTCACAATAACACGTGTTACTTCCGATAGCTCAGCAGTTCGAAACTTTCTGATTATTATTTCTCTACTCTTACGTGGCACAGCTAGTATTAGTACATATATATATATATATTATATATATATATATATATTATATAATATATATATTATATATATTATATATATATATTATATATATATATATATATATTATATATATATATATATATAATATATATAATATAATATTAGTTTGGTTTTAATTGTGTTATTTATCAGCACTTGTTAAATACGTAACTTCAGATACAATATGGATTATTATGGAATTATTACTTATATGTTGTTATGTTCTTTTTATTAAATGTTATAACTATGACGGGAACTGTTATAACTGTATTTTAATACCTCACCGCACAGAACAGAAAATGAATTTAGTAAATTTATAATAAGAAAATTTATATGCTCGTAATATTATTAATCATTTTTATTATGTATAATGACAAATAAGCAGACTACTTAGATATATAATAAGCAGATCTGTTACTGATGTAAAAACAGTGAATGAACAACAGGAAACTGTTGTATGTTTACCTGGAACAAATAGTCCAATTAGGGATGTCGGACTACCTGGAAGAGGTTCTTCGACGTTTTCAGTTCGACTTGGCAGCGTTTAAAAGTTACGCGGCATATTCTCGG
This sequence comes from Scirpophaga incertulas, assembly GCA_036419045.1. NCBI lineage: Eukaryota > Metazoa > Arthropoda > Insecta > Lepidoptera > Crambidae > Scirpophaga > Scirpophaga incertulas. The sequence goes on from CM071637.1 coordinate 24,831,003, forward strand.
CTCCTCGACAGTGTCATTTAACGAAAATTTTGATTTGTGTATGTTGCCAGCGTTGACATATGGGATTAAAACGTAACCACTTACACAACACAACCTAAGACGTATTAGGGAATGCTATGTTCGGAGTTTGTCTATGCAATCAAGAAAAATCATAGCCAGAAAATTTGCGAACCTTAAGCGGTATTGGGAAGGCACATCGCTCATAGCCGTCATACAGGTAGAAAGGTCGTCGAGTGACAAGCATATGCTGGAAATCCAAAGTTGGTGAGATGGTGGGTTGGTGGGATGGTCAGATAAAACAATGGCTTGATAAAAATGCTGGTCGCTAGAATCACTGGACTGATAGATCTGAAGATATCATAAGTGTCTCTCTCTTAAAATAGAAACAGATAAAATTTATGACCAACTAACATCAATCGGAATGTCGATAGTGCCATGATCTCAGTACGGACCTTCTAATCGGGAGATTAAGATGACGGATTCAGTACAGGAACCCATGTATATTAGGAGGTGTAGAACAAAAACATCGTGGTAAAAAACACAATGGTATAAACTCAAAAATATATATATATATATATATATATATATAATATATATATATATATATATATATATATATATATGTTTGGTTTTATTTGTTATTTATCAGCACTTGTTAAATACGTAACTTCAGATACAATATGGATTATTATGGAATTATTACTTATATGTTTGTTATGTTCTTTTTAATTAAATGTTATAACTATGACGGGAACTGTTATAACTGTATTTTAAATACCTCACCGCACAGAACAGAAACTGAATTTAGTAAATTTATAATAACAAAATCTTATATGCTCGTAATATTATTAATCATTTTTTTAATGTATAATGACAAATAAGCAGACTACTTGGTGGTAATATTTACAGTCGCCAATAGCGCATGTGATTCCTGTGAGATTCGCAGCAAATCTGCAACCTCCACTAAAACCACAGTGTGTTTTGCCAACATATGACATAGGCTTAGTGTTCAGTAATTTCACTGCCTATCTTAACCTTCACAATTTGAACACTGCTATTTTACAACAGAAATAGGGTAGACGAAGGTCCCCAAGTGAGCCTGGTATAGTTTCCCTCCGGTAGATTACACATAGCTACAAATCATTCTTCACATGTATATTGTCACTTATATAATATATACATCATTCTTCACTTATATAATATATACATCCTTATATAAATTCATGTATTTTCTTTTACATTCTTTAATTTTGTGCGCATGAAACCCTCAGGTTGTAGCAGAATACCAGTGCTTTGCTCACATCCGTATGTGGGCAATCCCAGTCACTGAGCTACGACCTATTTACACTTCTGCAGTACACACAACTTAGTTTATAGTTTGCATTTGTTTAGTTATTGTTAAGTTTTAGCTTAGTCTAATTTAAGTTGGCCGTGTAACTATGTTTGTGTGTGATGAAGATATGTAAATAAAGAGTTTATCTATCTATCTATCTACATGTTGACCTTGAGATCTTTTTTAGTCCTTATGTAATAGAAGCTGGACTGTACATACAGCAACCTAGTCAGACTTTACATGTCAATCATGAGCTTGTTGTTATGTAGTTGGAAATAGCGGCGGCTTTCATATTTTATGTGACGTGTTTTTACATAAGCTAGACGTGTTTTTAAATTCTATGTTTTTCAGTTTTGGTGCAATTATTAATATTAAGAAGAGTTTCAACTGATTATGCAACTGCTTATTATAAAGCAAATTAAAATAATGTTAAAAAAACCAATGAAACTAGATTTTAACGCTATATGTTTGATGTCAATAGATAGTCATTTAATTTATATCAATAGTACAGTGTTTTGGATCTATAACACACGATAGAATTTTTGAGTTTATACCATTGTGTTTTTGTACCACGATGTTTTTGTTCTACACCTATATACATGGGTTCCTGTACTGAATCCGTCATCTTAATCTCCCGATTAGAAGGTCCGTACTGAGATCATGGCACTATCGACATTCCGATTGATGTTAGTTGGTCATAAATTTTATCTGTTTCTATTTTAACTGAGAGACACTTATGATATCTTCAGATCTATCAGTCCAGTGATTCTAGCGACCAGCATTTTTATCAAGCCATTGTTTTACCTGACCATCCCACCAACCCACCATCTCACCAACTTTGGGATTTCCAGCATATGCTTGTCACTCGAGGACCTTTCTACCTGTATGACGGCTATGAGCGATGTGCCTTCCCAATACCGCTTAAGGTTTGCAAATTTTCTGGCTATGATTTTTCTTGATTGCATAGACAAACTCCGAACATAGCATTCCCTAATACGCCTTAGGTTACTTTGTTGTGTTGTGTAAGTGGTTACGTTTTAATCCCATGTGTCATCGCTGGCAACATACACAAATCAAAGATTTTCGTTAAATGACACTGTCGAGGAGCCGAGAATATGCCGCGTAACTTTTAAACGCTGCCAAGTCGAACTGAAAACGTCGAAGAACCTCTTCCAGGTAGTCCGACATCCCTAATTGGACTATTTGTTCCAGGTAAACATACAACAGTTTCCTGTTGTTCATTCACTGTTTTTACATCAGTAACAGATCTAATCAAAGTTGACAATGAATATCTCTGAAATAAAAATGTTTATAACCACTGATTCCGCCTTATTTATGTGATTCGGAAAATGCGATGATTCTCATCTGTATCGACTAAATGTTTCGTGCAAACCAATTGTATGGCTGTCAATAAAAGATCCAATCCATTCGAAATAAACCCGAAGCGGGTGATGGCCGCTTTTCCAATCCATCTCCTATATCGTGAAGCAGCAAAGTCCTGTCGCTGTGAAGTATTTACGTTTCATTTGAAATATAAACGTGGGACTCATTGGGATGATATTACGCAAAAGATATTACGTTAGATAATTTCGAAACCGAGTGCTGGGTTTTTCCTCGTTTTGCATGCTCTCATTTCTTTCTGTCTTTTATAAAAGGAAGTCAACAAGGGAATCTGTCTCACTGATTTTATCATTCTACCGTAACGCAAATATTAATAATAAAACAGCTTGTATCTGTTGCTCGGCGAGATGACAGATTTTCCTAGACGTGTTGTCTTTGTTTTTTACTTGACGATAGCAAGAATTAAACTTAGCATAAAAAAATAAATTAAATCTTAGCCTGCTAGTCCTTCAACTTCAGTTTTCTTTCAACAGGATACAAAACTACCCTTTTCATTGGAACTGAAACATTGTTTTTCATTTTTTCTGCCATAATTCTATCGTTTTTTTTTCTCTGTATATATACTGATGGTATATAAGGTTATTTTAGGTAGTCATTTTGAAAGCTATGGTAATTCAATAAGAAAATATATGCTTGTAACTGTGATAGGTAAACCCCTCGCTTACAATTCCACCTAAACTAAAATTTCTTGCATAGTTTATCATGCATAGTAATCAGATCTCTTAACGTTTTCATTCTATAGCTTTGAACGTTGTTTAAAAGCTCTTCATAAATTTTAGACAAGACGTCATTACTGTTTAATTGCCAGTTAATACTATTAAATAATTAATGCAAAATGTTATCAAGACGAGAGTCAAAAAGTTATTGGATCTCACGCAGAGTCAAGCCCAATTTATCTAACTCTACACTTTAGTTAAATATGTGACTTAGCCGTTTCCTTACATTAGCAAATATCCCTAAAATTCTTCCACTGATGTCAGTAACGGAATAGTGTGTTTTTGAAATATGTATGAAATCTAAAGTATAAGAACTACACACTGCTATTAGACAATATATCTAGAAAAAAATTATGTTATTATTTTGTTTATATGGGATAATCCAAATCTAAATTAGAGTTCAAAAAAATGACGAAGCACTACCGTGGCCACAAATAAGCCAGAACAATGCTAATAACGTCTTAACAGTTAGGTTTTCCCAAGTTAGACTTGTTATTATTTTTTTAATTTAATTATCGATGATTAGTATTTTATTATTATTATTTTATCAGTTCTTACGCAATCAAGTTCAAATTTATTTAATTTACTATTTCTTTAGTAATAACAACAACTCTATGCAATAAAAGTTCATCATTGCTACTCACGCGATTCTACACTAAATATGTTAGGATGATCTGATATTAAACGATTACGTTGACCCATTGCAAATTTGTTAAGTTCACATCTTTGAATTTACTTCATAAGTGTATGAAGCTATCCTCACAATTTTTCACGAGAATCAAATAAGCCACGTTGTTAATTAAATTACAATCAAATCAAGTACAGTTTGAAATAAATTATGAAAGAACAAACTGATTTTGAACAACTTAAGTGACTGGTGACAATATTCACTAGCGGACCCGACAGACTTCGTCCTGTCAAAAAGATTTGTAAAGTGGCTGTTTTTTGTTCCTACTTGAAATGACATATGATGACATAAAATTTGTTTGACAGAACTAACGTCACTTTTTTTGTCTTCGATTGTTTTGCCAAAGGTTCAAATTGGCTTTTAAGTATTAATACAAATTGTTTGTATATGGGAGTATAGAAAGATGTTGATTTTACACTTTATTAAGATTTTTTAAAATTTTCTCTACGTACTAACCTTTTCTGGACTTCTACAAATAATTCAAGACCACAATTAGCCAAATTGGTCCATGCGTTGTTGAGTTATGCGCTTACCAACACATTTTGCGATTCATTTTTATATATAAGAATATATATGACATCTAGTTGTTGTTATTTTATTTATTACTGATAAATTTTTAGATTTATTTGCAAAAAACTAAATGAAGTGAAGTATGAAGAAGAAAAACTTATATAATAGGCATAGTAACGGATCAGTCCTTCGTTTCACATTCGCGAGAATTGAGAGCTTTATACAAACCCCACGGGGCTTACAAATTAGAAATTTAGAATTGTTTTAACATCGTGAAATCCAAACAAACTTAAGCAAAGATATGAAATGGTATAATTATGAAACTTTTACCTCTAGGAAACCCGCTCTCTACGGTGACGGGAGTAGTGACGAAGGTGTCCGCCGTGGTGGGCGGCGAGGTCGAACTGCCCTGCGACTCCAGGCCGCCTCAGCGCAATGACAGCCTCTTGCTCGTCGTATGGTACCGCGACGACAATCCAGTTTATAGGTAAATTTATAATTTATTTACTTATTTAAAGTTATAAGCACATATAGCGTATAAAGGTGGATTTATGGCCATTAGGTATTATCTGCCAGTCGACCTCAGGCTAGTTGAAACTATCGAGGCAGATATACAACTCTACATAATATACATAGTACAATACTTAATGTTTTGTGTACTGTACTGTAATTTTAACGTGTACGTATTTACAACGTATCTTAATTACTTCAAAAAGCTTGTTATACTGGACTATATTCTGAATCCATACCATTTTTGAATTCACTAGAGAAGACTCACACATGCAGAAGTATAAAATAATATTTATAGATAAATAATAATAAATATACATAAGAAATATTATATATATACATAATATATATATAAGCTGCAATAAATTACTAATACTGTATAAAAGAAGTTACAGTATAAAGTACAGTTTCATTGAACCTAATATTCTCTTTTATAAAAAAAAGGGTATTCAATTCGACATAAAATTTGAAATATTTTTAAAATGTAACAACATATCCATACAAAACTAGATTCTAATCTTTCACGCAAATGTTAGCAGATTTCTCATAGTCGGTTTCACGTCAAAATTATATCCCCCAGAAGTGCTATCCAAGAAAATCTAGTAGTATTAGAAACGTGCCCTCTTAGAAAATCTTTGAACTTTCCTGCAGCGAGTAGATTTATTTTAGATTTACTTTTATGGCACTACGTCTCTTATATTCCTAGTTACCTGAGTGGCTTTGCAGCCGGTGCTTGAAAGAAGGAAAGTCGAACAGCTGCCGTTAACTCATACTGCTTGTTTTGAACTTTCCTAGTTTCCTACAACTAGAGCCAAAGAAAATTAGATGCTGAAATAAACAATAAATAAAAATCTAAATAATCCTTATTGACGTTAAAACATATATAATCTTAAATGAACAAAAACATTGTAAGTGCATACGAATAAGTAAAAATATAATAAAAAGATTAGCTCTACATATATTTGGACATTACTCGTAATAAGCCTGTTCTGCACCTGTATTCTTCTCGAGTAGAATCTCGACTCTACTCGAGAAGAACAGGCAAGAAGCTTGGAGTGTTCTCAAAATCTACATTTACAATTTTATTATCAATACATAGTATAAAACAAAGTCGCTTTCGCTGTATGTCCGTATGTATGCTTAGATCTTTAAAACTACGCAACGGATTTTGACGCGGTTTTTTTTAATAGATAGAGTGATTCTTAAGGAAGGTTTGTATGTATAATAAATGCATAATATAGTAGAGAAACACTGATAAATTTAAAGGTTTCTAATGTGATGTCGTAAATAAGCACGTTTTTTTGCGCTTATATTGCAAACGCTGGCTGAACCCTACGAGATAGACCAAAATAATGTACTACAGTATTGTACAACTTACAAAAATCCACAAAAAAGTCCGCGATGGTATATGTCTATCTCTTAGGGATAACCCACCATAACCATTTTTTCACTGCACCCGTGCGAAGCCTGGGCGGGTCGCTAGTATTACATAAATTGAGACAGTCATAAATAGTGTAATTACACTCGTATATACGCTTATATAATATTAACTATTATGCCTATGTTAGCCCATGCTACTCATGTAGCTTGCATGATAGCTTCATATTGCAGAGGTCAACAAAACTAAATATAACCGTTTTACATTAGTTATAGGAGAATTAATTATTGATTAAATCAACAATTCATTATCATATAACCAATGTAAAACGGAATCATTGTACGGATAGCAAAAGTATGCATTAAAATTTACCGACCAGATTTATTTAAGCACGTTGCCATTAAACAATGTTCACGCGGAAGGTTTTCTCTTCGCACTGTAAAATTATAATTAATTATTAATTAAATCAATTATTAATTATCCTATAACCAATGTAAAACGGAATCTTTGTACGGATAGCAAAAGTATGCATTAAAATTTACCAACCCGATTTATTTAAGCACGTTGCCATTAAACAATGTTCACGCAGAAGGTTTTCTCTTCGCACTGTAAAATTATAATTAATTATTAATTAAATCAATTATTAATTATCCTATAACCAATGTAAAACGGAAACTTTGTATGGATGGCAAAAATATGCATTAAAATTTACCAACCCGATTTATTTAAGCACGTTGCCATTAAACAATGTTCACGCGGAAGGTTTTCTCTTCGCACTATAAAATTATTCAAATTTGTATTCCACCTGTTTTCCGCTTAGTTAAGCTCCAAACTGTAGCTTGAATTTTATAATAAATTCTGTTCCACGTATTCGGGTATTTTCATCATTGAAAATTGCGTCAGCTACCGGTCAAATGCAGCCGTTTTGGATTAATTTTAGAGTTCACTTTCAAACGGCTCCAAAAGAACTGAATTTGAAAATGCAATTATTTCTTTTGTAAAGTGAACTTTAAACGAGATATCTGTTGCGCATCAATACAATTGGTCTTTGTGTTTACTAAAATTGTATTTTTTATTTGGGAAAAAGATGTCTTACGTAACTCTGTAGAGGGAGCTTGCATAATCAAGTAGCCACTTATTTGAGTGGTTTCTTCCGCCGTGGAAACACAAAAATCATCATAACAGAACCTCTTAAGGATTGTTATATTTATAAAGGTGTTTTCTCGAAGGTGTTATAAATTTGTACAGCATATGAACTTTTTTTAGTCTAACGGTAAGTGTCTAAATTTGTTGGAAGAAAATGTCGAAGAAATGTAAGACTTACGCTATGAAATTAAGATGCATCTATTCAGTGTCAAGTAACAATAGAAAAAAACAGGAATTGAAGTCTAAAATAATAGATATTAAATCTGTCATTCGGTTATTTATCAAGCTCGTGATTAGTAGCGCCATGAAATCTTATTTTATTATACTTCATTAAAAAATATTTAACTTAGCTGAGTGTTGCGAAAATCCCGTGTCATACAAGTATATTCATTTACCATAAATACTTAAAACACAATCTTTTATATGTACATGTTTCCAGTGACAAAGTAATTATGGCACTGAAATTTATGCAATGTTGCTAGGTCTCCAAGATGGTCAGACAATTTAGTGAAGATCACAGATTTAGTGAAGGAGTAACAATAGGAATAGAGGCCAAAAAGTTCCACTAGCAAAGCAGAACCAATTTTTCTGGAAATCCTCAAAAGTCTATGTCCAGCAATAGACGTCACTTAACTGAAATTATTTAAATAATACTTTATTTTGAAACAAAATGTACAATTTAGTATTTAACGAAATAATACTTTATTTTCAAACAGAATGTACAATTTAGTGTTTAACGAAATAGTACTTAATTTTTAAACAGAATGTACAATTTAGTATTTAACGAAATAATACTTCATTTTCAAACTGAATGTACAATTTAGTATTTAACGAAAATGCTCACACTAGGCTATGCCTGTCCTGTGGGAGCTTTTACAATTTGGTTTAAAGGACACTGGAAATCATCAATTGGATTCTATTCAATCTGGAAAGGACTCGATGCAACTAAGGTACGCCTCTAAGGATACAAACGGTCATGTCCGGCTATAGCGAAACAGTAAATCTGGTGATGCACTACTGTAGTAATATAAAGCTCTGCGTGCCACCACACTGCTCGCATTCCTTCTGACATCTACCTGTCTGTTATGCTACCCTGTTACCGTCAAATCTTGTACCTGTGGGCACGGTTACCAACCTGACAACAATAAATCATAGCTAGATAACGAGTTGCGACTTGTCGCTCCCGAGAAAACCATGAAAAATAAACTAAATTCGATCGCATTTTGTACTCGGTGATTCCGTGCATCAAAATGAATTTTCTGCAGCTGGAAAATTAGGTTTTCCCATTAGTGTATCAATATCTGCCAATTTATACCCTGTTTATGTACATTAAAGTTAATGACATTCATTTTTTTAATCAAATAGTAGTTTAGTAACAAGATTTACACACATAGTTATATACATACAATCACACTTGTCAATCCTGAAAAATTTGCTCCAGTGTATGTAGAGGCCTCTGCTTGTATATACTGGAGCTCATTTTTCACTGCTACTCTCTACGGAGTATAAATGCGGTAAATTCTATGCCGGATATAAGGAATTCAAGGGAAAAAGAACGGTATGCGTCACCGCAAAAAAACAAGAGAATAAATTATTACTTAAAGAATATTTCAAATTAATTAAAAAAGATAGAATACTAAAGAATATAATATAAAAATAAATTATTTCCAAAATTCTGTTAAGTATAACGACAGCATCCTAAACGATGAACTAATAAATGAAGCTCTTATAAAAATAATACCGTTTCCCGGCTGATAATAATAACTTCTACATGCTTTTATTTAAGACGATTAAAATTGTATTCTATATTCACACATTCCCTCTTAGATTTTTTTGTAGTTTCATTTTTTAACCACTGTATTAGTACGGAAATATACCCTGAGGAATTAAGCAATGGACTGCGAATGATAAAATTATAGTTACTGCGAGTAAAGTATAATATTGAGATACATTAAAAAAAGATAAATATTAGGAAATTGTAGCTATTGTTATAAATTTATATGTTATAACAAATTGTATGTGCAGTATATTTTAGGGCCGGCGAAATAATATTTAGTGTATATATTAGAAGTGAATTTTATTGTTATAAAATTAAATAAATTATTTTTGATTCTTAGTAGGGACAGCCCTGCATCAGCATACGAGGAATATGACGCACCAATATATTGAGTGACATTACGTCTAAAGCTTGCTACTCGTAGCTTTTGCGTCAACTGCTAACTAGGCGTGTCATTTGAAAGTTGTTCTTTCACTTTTATTCAATAAACTCGAAATGTATTAGGTTTTCAGCTTTCAAGCAGTACTTGTCTCCAAAGTCGAATTATGAAGCATAATTGACCAAGATATGTACTAACTATGAAACCGCAACATCAGAGGCGTTGGTGGCTCTTTTAAATTTCTACACTCCTTTTTTGAAGGTTGCAATGTAGTGTACAATATTAATCTTGCGATATTAATATAGGACGTTTCCCACTAATACTGAAAATTCGTACCTTTACCGTTTGTTTATTTTTTTTTGCCTTCCATATAGGTTGGAAAGAAAGGGTGTGAGGGAAATAATATTTTCTAAATGGAGCTTCGCTGTGATTAAAAAATGACATAAAGTTTGCGATTGACTATTATAAAAAAAAAAATAGACAAAAAATAAAGGTACATTAAAATAATTATTATTTTGAAATTACAATTACTGAAACAATTGCAAAGTATTTTATTGATAAATATAGATAAGTTTGAAGTTAATAGCATTAATATACTTAGACATATATATACGTTAATTATAAATAGATAGACATGAAATATATTATGTTATATATACAATTTGCGTGTCACAGTGTTATTCTTATCTATGTATTAATGTTAATCTCACCCAAAACGCCTTGACCAATTTTTATGCAATTTTATATGCATATTCAGTAGGTCAGAATTGGCTGCTATCTACTTTTCATACCCCTAAGTGATAAGAGTTATCCACCCCAAACATTTTTTTATATTTTTTATTCAATTTTACTAATTTTGTTATTTTATAATGTGGCATTAAAATACATGCAACTATAAATTTGCATCCTTTTATCACCAGCCTATATTTTTAATAATCATTTTAATAATTTCTCTAATTGTAATTTATATGGCAAAACTAAGTTCGCCTGGCAGCAAATCAATACATAGTATAAAACAAAGTCGCTTTCGCTGTATGTCCGTATGTATGCTTAGATCTTTAAAACTACGCAACGGATTTTGACGCGGTTTTTTTTAATAGATAGAGTGATTCTTAAGGAAGGTTTGTATGTATAATAAATGCATAATATAGTAGAGAAACACTGATAAATTTAAAGGTTTCTAATGTGATGTCGTAAATAAGCTCGTTTTTTTTGCGCTTATATTGCATACGCTGGCTGAACCCTACGAGATTGACCAAAATAATGTACTACAGTATTGTACAACTTACAAAAATCCACAAAAAAGTCCGCGATGATATATGTCTATCTCTTAGGGATAACCCACCATAACCATTTTTTCACTGCACCCGTGCGAAGCCGGGGCGGGTCGCTAGTATTTATATATAAGTTACTAATAATAAGTGATAAAAGAAAAATAGTTTTACAGAGCGTACTATTCGGTGGCAAACTGTCTCTGGTTTGACAGTACCTGTCATAAAAAGTCCTAACGGGCCATGAAATTTTTCTGTGTATTCATTTAAGCGTGCGAATAATAATCTAGAAGAAATAAAATATTATTGGTGTTTGTTGTCCAATTATTGTCTAATGTCCTGAGCCCGAACCTGTCAAACATAACCCATATCTTTCGGGAAATCAGTGACAGTGATAGATGTATGCGTCACGCTCCAACGGAACAATATCAGCGGGACAATGACCACGGACAAACTTCGCATTTATTTATTTTAGGCCATAAATTGTTTATTTTTAGCTTTACATGTATATTGTATTTATTTACATTACTAGCTTTCTGCCGCGGCTTCGCCTGCGTGGATTTCGGGATTGGGTCTATAGAGGGTTAAGGGTCATAGCTTTTGCCCACGGCTACATATGCGCGGAAGTCGGTTTACGGCGCGAAGTTTTATCGCGCTTCCCGTGGGTGTATCCGTTTTGCCAAGATAAAAAATACCGCAATACCTTGCTCAAGAATTACTCTATCTATTGATGAAAACCGCATGAAAATCTGTGCAGTAGTTTTTGAGCGAAGCCTTTATTGCGCATCCCGTGGGATCTGTCGATTTTTCCGGGATAAAAAGTAGCCTATGTTACTCGGGGATAATGTAGCTTTCCAAAGGTGAAAGAATTTTTGAAATTTCTTGCCCGTGGCTCCGCCCGTCGTTGCTCCGTCCGCGTTAATTTCGATCCCACGGGAACAGTAGCTACTTTCTTCCGGGATAAAATGTGATATCCTTCCCCGTACCACAGACTATGTGTATGCAAATTTTCGTGATGATCGGTGCAGTAGTTTAAGCGTGAAGAGGTAACAAACAAACAAACAAATAAACAAACAAACAAACAAACACACTTTCGCATTTATAATATTAGTTGGGATTTATTTACATACATTAGCTCAGGTTAGGAGTACTTGAAACTGGCGAACATGCATGAAAATCTCTGCTTACTGCCCTGGACGTTTATGTTTATGTTTCAGACGATATCATGTTTTTAATATTTAAGGTCATCATATTAAAAGTTTTGGTTTATATAGACTTCCTAGATTAAGCCCTGGAACGCTGTTGCCTTACCTCTGGAGGTGGGCGTTAATGTCTGCGACACAGTTCTGAACTATTGCAGATATTATCGTTTTACTTTAACTTTATGTATATATATTGCTTATGTTCCAATAAAAGATTTTGATTTTTTTTTTGATTTGATGTATGTGTATGTTATGTTTATTTATTTATGGCTAAAATAAATAAAAAATATTACCAGAACTTATTGATTTTTTATTCTTGTTATAAAAAATAACACATACATTTAAACATATTCTGAAATTGCTTATAGGTTGGCTGGAAAACAATTGTAATAGAGAAACGTCCAGCTTTGTGAACAACATTATTTTCAAGTTGAATAAATTAAAAAAGAATTTGATTATTAATAATCTTGTTGATGACATTATGAAGTTTTGAATCTTTTCTTCTTCGTGTTAATCTTCGTGATAAATAAGTTTCGTAAACTGAACTTTTTATATGAACCAATAACAAGTAATTAAAAGAATGGAGCAGGAAAGCTATTTTTGAATTACGAATGCGATTTCGAAATCACCTCCAATTGAGGTCACGGATTCCTAAACATCCAATTTTTGAAAGTCGATCGCAGAGCTGCCAACATAGATAAAGTACACACATAAATGTAAGAGTTCGGTTCCACGCAGAATGTAGCCGCTGCCAAGGTAGTCACATAAGTGATATTCAAAAATACGAATTATTGAAAATCGGTGATTATTAGTCACATCGGTGATTTCTAAGTCGCATTCGTAATTCAAAAATAGGTCTCCAGGTTCGCCCTAAGTGTAGCACAATAGTTAAACATGTCCGAATAGTTAGATCTAACTTTATCTAAAGCTGTACCAATTCTATTCGATCTAGAGTTTTAAGGCTGCGCTACTTGACTCCCAGATTACGAAGCTACGCAATTCAGTCGCAACCTTTGCTGTCTCCTTTACATGATACTGAAGGACCACAGAGAAGCACTACCAACCGACCAATATAAGAAAATGTATTCTAAACATTAACATGTAGTTTCAAATACAAAGTAATTAGTACTCGAATAAATACTATCCCATAAATATTGACATTATTAAACGTGAAGACGAGGAGAAATACCTCAAAAATCTTCTTTAGTTCTTAAGTATATAGCTAATTTAAGAATATTCCATGTTTTACAAAACCATTAACAATTGTTTCTGTAATCTGTGTAATTTATATTTATGATCATTGCTCAAAACTGTAGGAATTAATTAATTAAGACATGATAAAGTTTAACAACTTTTATTATACGGTAGCAAGTAGTAAGCATCAGATAATACAGAACAGAGAATAGACAGAACACACCAGCGCCACACGTTATCAATTGGAACTAATAGTTTGGAAACATAATTGATTGGTATTTACTATTTCAACAAAAACAAGTCGGGGTAAATTTTCCTTTGTTTAGATAAAGTCGGGATAAATAGAATATAAAGCAGATATAAATCAATGTTTGCTCACGCAAAGGCCGGGGGAGGTACAAAGGTACTTCCCCTAATGCTTGAGTCACGTCTTGTTGCAGATAGTCCTTTAGGTAGAAAAAGTGTTTCAACTATAATCAAGATTCCACGCTAAGCAGAGATTGAATTAACCAAATTGAATTAAAAAGATAAAGGGATTTGCATTTTTATTTACGCGCCAGTGCTATTAAGGAGCTTAAAACGATGCTGCCATATCCTTATCTTTGTAACGTTGCACCTTTTAAGCTGGCTTACATTCCGGGCTTTGTCTGATTTAGAAAAGAATATAAAAGCTTCTTTTCACTTTTTTTACTATCGTTCTATTACAACAATTACAAGAACCTATTACAAAACACGTGATTTATTTTATTTTGTTAGTATTATGATAATTATGTAATGGATAATAAAATATTGAAAATTTTTCTATTGTCTGGGTTCTGATTCTGATTATTAATCATCTGTATATAGGCGGTTGTTATTTTTTTTTTATTTGTAATAGTATAATTTGGTAGTGTATATTGTGGTTGCCTTAAAAAAATGGTTGTTTTGTAAGTAAGGGATTATTATCAATCAATACATAGTATAAAACAAAGTCGCTTTCGCTGTATGTCCGTATGTATGCTTAGATCTTTAAAACTACGCAACGGATTTTGACGCGGTTTTTAATAGATAGAGTGATTCTTAAGGAAGGTTTGTATGTATAATAAATGCATAATATAGTAGAGAAACACTGATAAATTTAAAGGTTTCTAATGTGATGTCGTAAATAAGCACGTTTTTTTGCGCTTATATTGCAAACGCTGGCTGAACCCTACGAGATAGACCAAAATAATGTACTACAGTATTGTACAACTTACAAAAATCCACAAAAAAGTCCGCGATGGTATATGTCTATCTCTTAGGGATAACCCACCATAACCATTTTTTCACTGCACCCGTGCGAAGCCGGGGCGGGTCGCTAGTTATTTATATGTCAAATAATGGTTCAATTGTTGGTATTCTTAAATTACAATTAATAAACAATAATAATGCTTTTGATGGGTTTTTAATGGCGAATAATTAGGTGATAGTTTTAATTATTTAATCTACAAAAAAAAGGAAATCTAAGAATTTCTGTTAAATAGTCACATATCTTTTCTCATATTATGAGAAAAGAAAACAAGTGTATGAAAATTTGACATAATTATATGTACAATGAAAGTAGATCGTAGAGTTAATTTCGAGAGTATTTTCTGTATTTATGAATTTAGTTTTATATCTGTGTGTTAATTTAAGACAGGCGTGTTATATAACAACGATGTTATATCATACAAATTTCACCATCTAGACCAGTGACCACTATCTTCTGGATAGATCGTAAGATGACTTAATTTATTGATTGTTGTTTTTCTTCTTAATATTTATCTTAAAGCTCATTTTCCTGTTTCCTAGGCATTAGACGGCGTGCTCAACTTGCGTCGACTCCCTAGTTTCGACCCTAACGACTCCGGAACGGTCGCTGGTGTCATTAGCAGACAAGGCGTCGAACCTTCTTTTCGTGCGCCTTCCATAAACATACTCATTGCGAAGCTGAACATAGCCATTTGAGGCTTCAGTATAGGTCCGTTCAAAAAAAGCTTATTTTTCTCTCATAGCAACGAATTTTATAAAAATCCTTCACTGCGAAATCTGCACAACTATGGAATAGTCTGCCTCAAAATATCCGTGAATCAAAATCATTAACGATTTTTAAGAACCAATTGCGCAAATATCTGTTGGAACGGTCCGTTTCTTAACTTGCTGTCTATTTATTTTGTTTTTAAATAAATATTTATAAATCAGTTTATCTATCTTTGTCTTTATATATTTATTATATTCTTATTTATTACTATTATTTATTTATGTAGGTATATAATTTAATGTAGGTGTATATAAATATAAGTTTAACTACTGGTAAATTTAATTTGTGCTATGTTGAAATTTTTTATGTTTAACTTTTAATGTTATAAATGATGGTACACTGCCATACTTTAAAATTCCACTCTAAAGGTTGTCTGGAAGAGATCGCTCTAAGCGATAAGACCGCCTTTGCCCACAATGTAATTTATGTGATACCTGTATGTTGTTTAATGTTTCTTTTGTTATTGTGAGCAATAAAGAATTTATCTATCTATCTATCTAACGAATATGAAAAAGAAAATTCTATATTAGCCTAACAAGGCTGGCACTATAACTGATCTTCTAAATAAAAATGTGCCTGGTAACGGAACCTTGGTTGAAATAAATTATTGCAATTTGTATTAAAATATTGAAATGTACTTATTAGTTCTAGCTTATCATTGTTCTCAAATCTTCTTCTACTTCTTGCCATGTCCCCTATTTTATTTAAGGTCGACGCAACATTTCTTCCTCTGTCACTTTCCTCTGTCACTTTACTCTATCACTCGCCATTCGACACTCAATATATCAACCTTCACACACAGTCCATCCATTGTTTCTTCGGACTTCCTTTCCTAGTAACATAATCATTATCTCTTCTTAACACGTGACCATACCAGAAAACTCTCTATTCTCTCAATTTTTCTACAATAAGGGCTAATTTGAGCATTTAGACCCTAATATTAATTCCTTACTCTATCCTTTCTTGTCACTAATCTCAAATCGTCCCCTGTTATCGCGTAGACCAGCAACTCACCCTACGTCTCCGTCACCCTCTCGACGTCCTTTTAGGGCTCCTTCCGCGTGCAGGCAGTGGGTATATCGCGATAGTTCCACAGGTTCTAGTTCGGCAGCTCCAACGTACTGACTGATCGCTAACTTTGTATGTATCACAATTAACTCCGAAAACCACGAAAACCCGAAACGAAAAACACACACGCTTGCGGTGGTGCCTCCAGCGAAACTTCACTTGAACGAGACCCGAAAAAGACTGGTACTGCTCCTTGCACGGCGCACACGTCTAGGCCAAGGTATGGCGCTAGTGGCGCTTCCGATATATTAAAGTAGCCAATCAGGATCAGATAAAGAAAGTTGCCAGTCTCAAAATTTTAGAAAAACGAATTATTATTTAAATTGTACTGTCTGCGACGGAACATCCCCCTATAACATTTGGGAATATCTGTCGATATCATTCCTACTTATTCCAACAGTACACAAATATAGCGCGCTATTTATTGGCCGCTTATGTCAAATGTTAATGATATACAAACTATCTGGTGGTCTTTTATAAAGTGTATTCCTTTATTATGTGGAATATTTATGAAACTGAAACTCGAATAAGTGTCAGTGTAATAAAAAGGTACATGGAATGGAATTTACATTATTCCTGTTACATATTACATGAATTTAGTTTCTTCGTGTCTTAAATGAATTAATTGAAAAGACATTAAATTATTGGATTAGCAACATTTTTAAAGACAATTTTCCTTATAAATTATACTAACGTAATAATAAGATCCTCCAATATGAGAGTAAATGCGTATAAAACAGTTAGTTTACACATTTAAAAGGAATTACCTTCCAAACCGTTCCACGATTTCCCCTTAACGTAGGATAATATATGATTTTTCTCCGAACTGGCTAGGTCATCGACCGGTTCTCAGAATTGATTATTTTATAACTTTGCAAACACCTACAGACCTTATGCTTTCGTAATAAAACTCAAATTTGTATAATAAGGTCAGGTGACCTCTAGATCTATACAAAGCAGGCAGTGATGTGTGAAGTGCTTAGTAACCCGCGTTATATAGTACAAGTATTTTCAAAACATGATGCAGGTGACCTTTTAGAGATCTAAGTTACAAACCTCCTATACACCTAAAGCGTAAGTTAAAGTAAAAAAGAAAGTTTTCAGTTTTATTAAAGTTTAGTTACTTTGCCCTTTGATATTGAAATGCAGAATGTTTGAGGTACAGTTTGAATTTCAAATTGAAGAAGTGAGTCTCTTTTTGTGTTCATGAGATGGAAAGCAATAAAATGTGCATTGACGCCGCAAGAATAAAAGCGTTATTCCAAGTTATTATTGTGAGATCTTCCCAACATTTTATATATATTAATACATATATAACTTTTTTTTCTATTTTGTTATTACTATATTATAATTTAAATACAAAGATAGCTTATATATATAATATATATATATATATATATATATATATATATATATATTATATATATATATATATATATATATATATATATATATTATATATATATATATAAAACATTCCATCTTGCCAACATTTTGTATAAATACATATTTGCAAAGCAAATGTTAACACACACACATATATATGCTCTGTACGGTTTGGGTTATGGGATAGGGTAACGGATAGGCATACATATATTATACATATTTAAATAAATTTAGTAGAAATATATTACAACAATCATGAATAAGTTACAAATGCTTGCATTCAGCACGCGAACAACTGCCTCCACCGGGACTCGAACCCGGGACCTCAGGGGGCGTACTCTTAAAAACGATATATTTGTTTACGTCATATTTGCGAAAAGTAATACGATACGGTTTGAGGTGTCGTTGTAATTATCGTAAATTTGACGTTTATTTTGCGAATGTTAGTCTGTCAAATTCAATTCATCGTTGTCATTTGAGGCTTTCTTATGTCAAAATTAATATCGTTCGTTCGATCGTCCGTTGAAATGTTTTAAACGATAGTGACTAAGAGTAAGATACGATACGACACGACGAAGTCCACGATATATCGAATATCGTTTTTAAGAGTACGTCCACAGAGATGGCGACACCTATACCACTCACTCGACTACGGAGGTCCTCAATATATATATGTGTGTGTATGTATGTATACAAGTTATTTTTAATGTTTAAATATAGCGATCACCTTCTATGACTGAGAACCATAGTACCAGGGCACTAGTGCATAACAAGTGTTTGTTGTTGTCGCTTGCGTGAAGATAGTGAAATTTCCTTTGATCCATAACATATTTAAATGCGATCATACTTCATATCGCCTTAATTTAATTTTTGTACCTCTGTTGAATTTGAATTATAATACATAGAACCTATGTAGTTATTGTAAACATAGCGAACCTAATTTCGTAAACAAATTGCAATTTTACTCTCAAGTCATTATTTTGACATTTACAAGGAGGCTACACGTGTTACAGAGAAGTGACCAACACAAAAAGTGGACCAATATTAAATTAGGAAGACAGAGCGACGTAGGTTCAGCCGGCGCCAGGTCGAGCCTTACATTTGCGTTGCGAAAGCCACTGTTATTACGAGCGATATAAAGGCGATCCAAATTATGAATTTTGGCATGATGACGACTGTACCTGCCTACTCCTTTCAGTGTGGAAAATGAAAGTAGAAGTATTACGGGCGACAGGTAACCAGAAACGATACGGTTGATTATTACAAATCCCTTCAAAAGGACGACCTTTTCGCTGGACCCTACATTCGGATAGCATAAAATTCATCGTGAAATTCATGTGTGCCTGTACATAATATTCCTCCCTTTCTATGTACCCTGATATTGCTATGTATCCTCTTGTTGGCCCTACGCCATTTTGTACGCGTATCGACACTTTTATAAAAAGGCACGTTATCTTTTTCCCGCCGAGGCATTTGACATCGTACAGGCCTATCGGGCCTTTTATTTGAATGTCGCAGATATCGGAGTTTGATATTGCTCACATAAAGTAGTATTCGTTTGTTTATTCGTTCGGTGAACGTATAGCCTATATAATATTCTTATAAAGAAAGATCGCAGATTTTTTGTCGACTACTTCTTATGTAGTGACATAAGACTTTCATAACAATTTTAAGCAATATCTTGGAGATATTTTGCGACAAAAAAGACAGAAATGACTTTTTACGATATTTTTACCTACTAGTCAAAGAGGGGGTATATATGATATAATATAAGATTTTTTGGCTCTGTCATTCTAAGCAAAACATCTTTTTGTCTTTATGCAAAATAACTCTAGAACTACTGTAAAATATATCACAAAAATATATCACTAAATCACGGATGCAATTAAAATGGAACGCGCACAGTTAAAAGTTTTTGTATTACTCCGAAATTTCATAGTAATACCTTTAACATAATTATGTTGTGTTATAATCTATGTACATATAAGAGTATATTAATTTAATGATTAGTATATTTACGCCAACTTTTCCCCTCATATTGAATTCTATTGCTCATAAATTCTTAGACGTCACCGCCCAGAACCCTAAGCGGCCTGACACAATTAACAGAGGGGCCTACGGGGATTTGACGCGATGCCTTGTTCTCTTCAATTTAGCGTGTTGCAGGCAAGAATTTATTTTATTATAATTCTTTGATGTTACATTTTAATATTAATAAACATAAATAATTTTGATGGATATTATATAGCACATTAATTGTTTCATATTTTAATTGATTTCACACACCATATCGTCTTTTACTCTTAATAACGATTTAAAAGTGATAACCAGTCCAGAACGAAAGAAAATCCAAATTACATCACGAAGTACAGAAGATAAAAATACTATAAAAATGAAACGTATATCCAGACAATAAAATATAATTTTGCTTAACCGAATAAAGGCTAAACAAATCAATCCAAATTTCGATCAGATTAGATGCGTAATTGATTGTACACGATGATTTTAATACGTAAAATCGAATACTGCTCAGTGTAATATTCTTCGTCTTTTTTATATACGATTATTTGACGACCTCCATAGTCGAGTGGATAATACACCGGTTTCAAGGTGTCGCCATCTCTGAGGTCCCGGGTTCGAATCCCGGTGGGGGCAGATGTTTGTGTGATGAATGCGAGCATTTGTACCTTAGTCATGGTTGTTGATATATATTTCAATAAAAATTATTTTTTATATATGTTATATATGTATGTCTATCCGTTGCCCTAGATCCCATTGCACAAGCCTTATAGAGCTTAGTTTGGGCTAGGCTAATTGGTGTAAGTGTAACAAAATAAAAAAAAAAAAATTAAATAAATACATATAATAGCATCCGTGTATACATAAGGCTACGTAGCTCTTAATATCGTATTGTCCTTAAATTTTATATTTGTTTGACGTCTGTGCCTGAAAGACCTATATTGAATAAAGATTATTTTGATTTAACATTATGAAAGATAGTTACAAGTAAACCTAATAATAATTTATTTACCATACCATTAAAATTATTAATTTCATTTGATATAATTTAAGTACTCATACATTTAATTCCCATTTAAAAGGCCGGCAACGCATCTGTGACTCCTTCGGTGTTAGGGTGTCTATGGGCAGCGGTTATCGCTTACCATCAGGTGATCCGTTTGCTCGTTTGCTGGCCTATCCCATCAAAAAATTGTACTAGTATTGCACCCGGAGTTTTGCCCACGACATATAAGATTACATAGGAGTCCCAAATTTTCCTATGATAACCTTACTTACTTAACTCATGTCCAAAGAAAATTGTACCGCAGAATACCCAGAACACCCAAACTCAAAAACTTTACTTTTCTATTATTAGTATAACATCATATATGAAATCAATGTGTTAAAATGTATTAAAAATAGTAACAGATGTGTCGTATCTGCGTGAAATAAATATTTTAAAATCTTACTAAGAAGCACCATTATTTAAAGTAGAGTAATTGTGTATATACTTTTGTATGATAGTAACGTTAGCCCCTCTTATTTTGCCTCTGTAATTGAAAGGAATAACAAGGCGAAATAAAACCGGGTTTTTTTTATTTCGCCATCTCATCATCAACTTTCACCACCAACGCTAAGTATACACAGTCCATACCTCAATCATTGGTCCTTCGAGCCGTATCTGTACCATCGATATATGGTTATTATACATTGCGCGGTCCTTATTTATATAATATAATATAATCGTAATTTTTCTAGTAAACTTGTTTGAGTTTCAATTTACACAAATAAATAAACATACCGCATACGCTGTGTGTGGTGTGATTTCGATAAAAAGACGAGTACACGCAGTATCTCCATATCGCAGCAATTCAGGAATGTCAAAATATGAATTTACATTTAATTTTCACCGCCCTAAAGGTGTCTCGTATGATGTACGATTTCCATATTGTATTTTGTCAACAAACATGCAAAGGGTCGTAAATAAAAGAGAAGTATTCCTAACGTGGTTAATATATTTTTACGTTTCCCTGCAACCCTTGAAGGCTGGCGTCAGCGACATTTTTGATGGATTGCCACGGTCTTTGAGACTGAAACATACATCATCGGAACACCCTATAAAACCCTGGCTTGAACTGCATTTGTGTTTATTCCCTTATTTATTTCAAAGGCATACCGCCAGGTGAATATTTGATGTAATATTTACACTTTTCGTAAGCGTTGTACTCGGCGTTAAGTGAAAGTTTTCTTTTTCTCTTAATTGAATATAAGATCTGATTCTTGATAAACCGTACCGAAGTACCGATTTCTTTTTATACTCTTTTTCGGCTTATGCCGTCCGGTTATAGTACTCTCTCTCTCTGAGAATATTAGGAGAGCGTGAACGCTGGAATCCTTTGAGAATCCGTGTTTGTGGCAAAGATTCTTTAACTTAAACTAGATATAGCCTGTTATCCTGTCCAATTATTGCGCCCATTCTCTTTTGAAATCTCCTTTCAGTACTTCTCTTGTCCAAGGTTGCGTGGACGTGATTGCTGTTTGGCAATAAGGCCGCCTCTTGTACATTTGCTATTTGTTGTTTTCTTTTTTTTGTCATATTCATGTTTTTGGTGTACAACAAAAAGTTTCGTTATGTTATGTTAAGAAAAAACAAACAAACACTTTATTTTATTGATTACTTAACTTTTTTTCTTTTAGTCAGTTACAACATACTAATCGAAATTGTCAGACACAAAAGAAAACAAGTATTTTTGCAGGACATTGTCCATTTATTCCATAAAAATACACAGCACAGATTTAGAACAAAATCGTTTTTTTTTGACGTGACAACGTCTTAAATTAGGTTGCGGCTGGGAGTCACTTATGAAAAAGTGTAACGCTCGGTAACGTTACGATGAGTCACCGAACGAGAGAGAGGCCCGCCGAATGCCTTGCGTCTCTCTCCCACTCAACTATGATCGGTCTGCCGCGCGCGCAGCACTAGAGAATTAGGCGCATTGAATCGGCGCATGCTTGTGTCTCTGTCTTTGTCTTTCTCGAACGTTCTTGGCGTTGGAAAAACAAGAAAGCGTCATAATACAAGTTCACACGTGTGGTTAAAGTATCGTCAGCTGTGTCTGTAGTGAAAATGTGGAGTGCTTAGATTCGTCATTTACAACAACTACAACAATAAAGGTAAATAATTGTACACTGATATTTCATTATCGTAAACTATGATTGATTGATTAATTGTTAGATTGACACAAAAGTTGAGAAACTGAGTTTATAGGTTATGTCATACTATTGATAAATGTTGATAGTGTTAAGTAAATTATTAGTTTAAAATTAATTAATTAATTAATTATTATTTTACAAATTTTCATTAATTTCAAATTTATTTAGCAAAAATTTGAACCTTCAATCTGAATAAATGTTTTGATTTTCGAATTGATTCTTTAAAATTACAAATATTAAGAAAAAGTGGCAGATATAAGAAAACTTGATTTAAACTGTGTTGAGCAAGAATTTTAACATCTAATTTAAGTAAATGTTTTAGTAAACAAAATATATTTCTATAGTTAAAATTTGTGCAATTCTTATTTTCATTCAATTCCTTGTTCCTATTGTGCAATTTTATTATATTCATATCAATAAATATTCTACCGAGAAAAAGACGTTGTCACGTAAAATCTTCGCCCGTAAAACCGACTTTACAGGCAACCATTTTTTTTTGTGATATGTTCCCAAACAAGCAGACTACCCACCTGATGGTAAGCAATTACAGTCGCCTATAGTACCTATCTCACTGCACGCAAGAACGTATTTTACGGCAGGTAAAATCAGTTTTCCCTTTTTTTTATGTTAGGAAAATGCGTTACGCATACCCCGCGGCTCGGGAAAACCGCGGGGTTATGTCG
This sequence comes from Scirpophaga incertulas, assembly GCA_036419045.1. NCBI lineage: Eukaryota > Metazoa > Arthropoda > Insecta > Lepidoptera > Crambidae > Scirpophaga > Scirpophaga incertulas. The sequence goes on from CM071637.1 coordinate 24,854,897, forward strand.
GACTCGTTCTAAAAGACGTACGTCTAAAAGACGGAACTCAAGTAGACAATCCTGGGTATAGTCCCCTGTATTTTGCTATTAAGAACATTTACATTTTTTAATATCAATTCTTCAAAATAAGACGAAACGTTATGTTTAAGTTAATTTAAATTATAGTTTCAAAATATCGATAATAGTAACGCTCGCAAAATATTATTAGCAGACGTGTTCTTTGAGTTATGTTAATATTACGTAAAAATATATATACACAAGCCACACGCTTAAGTGAGATGGATCTGATTCGGTGTGAATGCACCAAATCCTCATTAGACAGAGATTTATCGCATCAGACCGCGCTGTGACGTGGCTCGCTTAATAATGGCGAACGTAAAATAATACAGCCCTGTTTCCCTCACCACAATATCGGGGACGGACTTTGGTTTGTTTGAATTTTTTTTTACTACCTACCCTCCCGCTTACTACCTACGGGCGATTGTGATTATTTTAAGCCCTCGTCAGAATAATATCAAAGAAACATCGTTTTCCTTTGAAATCCAAAACCTGAGCGAATTAAATGACGAGTGTACAAGTTGTACACTTTTAAAGGAATATTATATTAATTACAAGGAAATAATATTGCTAAAATTTGTTTTTTTTTATTGCTAAAGTTGACAAACAAGCAGGCTGCCCACCTGATGGTAAGTGGTAACAGTCGCCTATAGTACATGTGGTTCCCACGAGATTCGCAGCAAATCTGCAAACCTCATAAGAACCACAGTGTACGTTGCCAACTTGTGACATAAGATGTAAAGTCACAGTACCCAGTAATTTCACTGCCTATCTTACCCTTCACGCCGGAACACAGCAAAGCGAACCCTGCTGTTTGGCGGCGGAAATAGGTAAGACGGAGGTACCCATGCAGACGACCCTGGTACAGAGTCTACCTCCTAGAGTAAATATTGTGATCGTAAAATAAGTACATATTAAGTAACTTATGAACTATTTTACTATCCGCACCTTTTTCAACCTTTATAAGGAAATGTTGCAGTGGTGAATAGGCCTGATGCTTAGTTAAATATATCTGACCACTATCCCTTGGAGCCGGATACCCAATTCATGAGGAATTGCTGTTCAGACTATCGGCGGCACAATAGTCTCGGCACTGGAGACGTATTTTTGAATCATTAGACGTGAATTTGGAATTCGAATACGAATACAGACTTTGAATCACTCGAATGCAGTGTTGTCATTAAAACAAATTCTTAATTAGATTCTGTTTCACGCAGAAAAATTAAAAATCACCAAACAATATTTACTTATTATTATGTACCAGAGTGACTAGAGTAAATCACTGTCAACGTCACTTCAGCGTTGGATATTCTACTAGTACAAACGAGTAGGTTGAACCACTCGTTTCTACGCACAACGCACGAAAAGAAAATTCAGAAATAGTTAATTCGGTAATTCGTATAGGAATGTCACGATTTCGAATGCGAGAAGGTTATCTATTTTTTTTTTTCAAAATTTCGTCTCCTGGTCTTTAAATTATTTGTGAGGTTAGCGAGGACCGGGATAACTACTGACGCCTATCAATTTGTTATTCGTTTTTCGAATTTCATTTGTACAGTTATCTACCGTGAGGCACCCTGCATGCACCCGCGAAGAAATTCAAAGATCAATCTAATCTAGCGTAGTTAACTAAGGCCTAATCGCCTTAACCTATTTAGCATAAGATCAAAACCTCCAGTGCAGGGTGGCAGTGGGGTCGCAAATTTTCATACACCGGACTTATTTCAGAGCATATGCACTGGTATTTAGTATAATTATGAAGCACAACTATTTGTCTCATTATTTTCGAATAATTTACATGTGACAAACCAAATCGAAAGATTATATTTTAATGAACGTAGAAGAGGTGAAAATTTTCATCTTAATCACTAGTAAATAAAGTCGTTATTTTCAGTATTTCAAAATCTTTTTATGGCGACTGTTTTTAATATATTAAAAAGTATAACTAAAACTAATTGCACCTATTCGGGAATTTGCACCTAATCTGCGTTCATTTTAATAAAAGGTATTTTTTGATTTGTAAATATTTAAATTACATTTAAATGTACATAATTAGACGCTTAGACTAGTATTTTTTATATAGTTTGATATTGTAATACTTAGCTGAGTATTTATTATAAGGTTTATTTGATCAATTAACTTTATGACTTTATTTAACTGTATCCTTATTGTTCAATACAACTTAGTGGTGATTTGATTTAAAATACTAAGCTTCAACACTTAACGAGTACAACAAAGAAGATAGTAGTAAAATAAAACTTGAATTTAGCAAAATTTCAAGAGTTTACCAAGTGCGCTCTCCTGCTAGTACTTGGTGGTATGCTAAAATGTTCGCGAGGCATTTATCACTATGGAACACTTATTACGTTAGCGGCGAGTCATTCTCGGGAATGAGTTTTTGAAACTCGCCAATATTTAACAGACCTTTATACCTCTCAGAACTTTCTATTCGTTGTTTAACTGTTTTGAGTATTAATAAAGCATTACTGTAAAATAGGGCTTTTGTATTGGTTTTACGAATATTGCTGTATCATGGTTTAATTTTCCAAACAGCAAAATCTTATATACGTTAAACAAATCCGTTACGTCATATATACGTCATGGATAGCCGAATAGATTTAACTGATCACCTATTGTTACTTATTGTTATTTTATTTGCATATTTTTAGTTTTGATTTTATATTGGCGCCATCTTTCGTGGTAAACAACTCACGTCATTGACCGTTATACAATTCAAACAAATAAGAAATACATTGTTCGTCAACCCCTTTGTCTCTTTTTATATCTCATAGACAGAAGAGCAAAACAAAACTTACTGTGATACCGAAGCGATTACTCTTAATTCGCCAGCTCACGTTAGTGTTCCAGAAGGGTTTAAGCTAGGTAAAGTGACATTAATAATTTTATTCTGTCTTCAACGTCGTCATTAGATCTACCGCTGTTAACATATCGGGGATATGTTAACTTTACGGCAGGTGCTAGCGGTGTGTCATTGAATATAATTGATAATTCAAATCTAAAATGAACGCGCATTTTATCAGTTGGCTTATAGTTAATACTCATTGTTTTAATTCATGACATGAAACATAAAATCTATCGTTAAAAGCATCCATGTTTTATGCGATTTACACTAAATATATAATAAATCTATTTTTATTATATTATATGATAGGGATTCTTGGTCGAATCCGCGAGTTACTGAACAGGTACTATTTGGAAGCCAGCGTTAGGCAGCTGTGTCTGACATATGCTAACTCACCATTTCGGTGAAATTGTGAAACACTCGTCCTTGTTGTATTTTTCATACTTATTATATATGTTTTTTGGTTTTTTTTTTTCAATGTTTGTCTCGCATTCGAGATAAAAATAGTTTCTTTCTCTTTTATCATTATCTCGAAATTCCGCTTCAAAATTCAAAATTGAAACAATCCTCTTAAGAACTGTTTCGGTCGTATTAATGTGAATGTTTAAAAAACTATGTTTAAAATAAAACGATGCCTTTGATTACCTAAATTTACTTTTATTAAAGTATCGTAAATATTTCCGGTGGAACAAACGGAAAGGTCCACGCAGCTGGATATTTGAAACATTTTCCCGTTATTTTGTCTCTCGGTACACTGACTCTCTCACTTCAGTGAACTTGTGTAACGGACTTGTTCTGAAACAACCACCCGTTTAATGTCTGGATATTAGGAGAGGACACAGGCTGGACGACACTTGGTAGATAATTAGAGATTACACAAAACCAACATCAAAATGAAAATGAAGATTATATTCGTTAAATCATGCAGTATTTTCTACTTAACTTATGTATTTGCATATAATGCATTAGGAAATTATATTAAATCAACTACGGATTTGCAATAGTACAGAAGAGCACGTTTCGATGCTAAAATATGTACCAAATGCAGTGGATATGTTGGAAAGTTAATAATTGAACAAAATTTAAATCGAGAAAGCTAAATAAATAGATAAAGTGAAAGGAACGAAAACATAACAAAAGTGAGAAAATGAAGATTTTCTTCATAAATATCACCGTAACCAAATGCCCTATCCTGAGGGCAAAAAAAACAAGTGCCACGATTATTATATCAGACTCTAAACCGATCGAGGCAGCTCGACCGAAACGACCTACCGACTAGACTCAGCCTGAACCTTAACCATAAGGGCTCTAAGGCTTGGATGGAAAACGAAACGAAGTTCGTGGATATAATCTACTATTAAGAGAGAGTACTCGCAACCGACGAGCATGCATGAAGACACTCATGAAAGTGGAGGAAGCAAGAGAAGTGTACCAGGATCGTAGCAAGTGGAGAGAGGTGGTCTCTGCCTACCCCATTGGGAACAAGGCGTGACATATATGTATGTATGTATAATCTACTATTAGTATATTTAAAAAATTGTTTAAAATTATTCATTCCCTAATTGACTCTCCCCCTATTTTTATCATCAATAAACATTAACATCAAACCTAGGGCAAAGTAAAACAAGTATAAGTAAGTAAAGTAAATTTAAGTTTTATATTGCCATATGTGTACTGCTCTATTTATGTGCCGTTCATGTTGAACACACATTCCTAGGAATGTAATCTGATCTGTTATATTATATACAAAAAATGTATCAATAATCGATTATATTCTGTTTTGTGTGTTAAATAAATAAATAAAATAAAACATAAAGAGAGGTCTCAATCCATTGAGACTACAGGCGATGTTTAACAAAACCAACCAGAAAAGAGTGTATAACGTTATAGAGCTAAATTATAAGGTAGTCCGTAGACGGCTACGGACTACCGTAGCCATCTACGGACAAAGCTTGATACATAATAAAAATCTTTATTAGAACTTGAATTTCTTTAGAACAGTGTTTTCTAATTATTCTATTGTGTTTTAATATAATTGTTTTTTTATTTATTGGCATGTCAACAATTGTAATACAATCAATAATGCTACATAAACATCTACATTAGTTCATTTTTTTGTGTAAATGTAATTATACGTCGTATAATTACATTTACACACAAAAAGGAACTACGATTACTTACAATATGCATTTGACAATGAAAAAATTTCAATAAAAAACAAAGTTCATATCATGGCATGTATAGCAACAAATAATCCCCGATTTCTGACGTTTCAGTATAAAATATCAAAATGAGAACTAAAACGGTTGTGAATACTACAAAGTTACGAGATAGGTGAGTTTTGGCCGAATTGTGGTGTACGCGGTAGTTTTAATGTATTCATAATGTGATTTTAAAAAGTTACAAAGTTGAGATCTCCGGGTGATTCCCAAAGCCGCTTTCACTAAGATGATTTTTGCTCGGTTTAGTACTGATTTGGGTTCTAAATAAATACGCGGTTCCAGAGGAATTTCCTCTAGCGTACAGATGAGCTCCCAGACGAAGTTGGCTACAGTATGGGGTTTTTCAAGAGGGGAGTAAATAAGTTTTTCAAGGGTCGGCAACGCGCGAGTGACACCCCTGGTATTACAAGGTTACAAGTGTCCACAAGCTTCGGGAACCACATCAGGCAAGCCGTAGGCCTGTTTGCCACCATTGTGGTATAAAAAAAAAATATAAGACTAGTTACTACAACCTAACCTCAGTTAGTATCTCATCATCTTTGCGGCAATGCTGGCAGATGAGGGAGGTTGGAGGGCTGTGGCCTCCTTCTTTGAAGCAGTGATGCTCCAGAAGGAGGCCGCCGAGCGGGGTCGGGAGATGGCCGATCCCGTTCGAAGCACAGCCGCGGCGCTGGCCGCCGCGTGTCGCCGGCGGGCACGCCCGGCCTACGATACGGCATAAAATACGGCAACCGGGAGGGTCCAGGCCGTTTCCGTGGCCGGGGGGCTGGGAGTTCCCCGAAGTCGCTTGGCGTTCCCGTGGCCTCCCTACGTGCCTGAGGAAGGCCATCCCTGAGGTTTTTAGTGAGTAGGCCTTCTGGGGAGGAGAGCCCCACATAACCGCCGGCTCGCCACAGCCGGGGTATGCAATTTAATGCATTTTCCTCAAGGGAACAAAAAAAAATTTCTCCAGCTCATATGACGCTGTGATCTCATTACTAGTCTGTGGCCAGTAAGAATTTGGAGATCATGCCCATGTATCTATGTGATTGTCATCTACATCTACAAAGAAACTCAAAGGTGGTCATTGTCATTCAGTGTGGTTGCTTAAGGTGTTATTACTCTAACGTAATTGGCAGGTTATGCTCCTGCTCTTTGGTAGGGACGAATATGAACTGTGATGAAGCAGGTGAAGCTCGCTACTATTTAACACCGAGATAAGATAAGCTATGGAGCTAATCATGGGAACTTCCGTCTGGCATAGTAAAATATTAAACAAGATTGAGAAGAGAAAGCAAGTCCAACATTATTATGATAAGTCGAGAATCATTATTGGAAATATTTGAGCTTATCTAGGCTAATAAGTCTCGATTGCTAGATTTTATGTCTTGTCACACTTCTCGTTTGTATCGCGAGTCGGACATTCCCTAATGATAAGGCCGGACTTCCCGCGCTGACTTCCCGCGCCTCTTCTAGCGCTTTGGGCCCCCTTAATGGGCCTGCGCTGCATCGCCCCTCTCCTGAGGGGCGGTCGCCCTCACGATTTACCTATATGGTTTTAGAACCTAGGTCAGGCTGAGCTAGGTCAGTATGAGTTACCGCGGGTCGCCGGCGGGCGCGAGGAAGTCGCGACCGCTACGGCGACCCGGGATGGACCACGCCCTTCCGTGGCCGGGGGGCGTCGTCGGTGGAGGGGACCGGGGGAGGTGGTAGCTTCCCCCGAGGAGGGCTCCCCTCTAGAGAGGGGAGCGGAGGCTGGGGGTTCCCGGAAGTGGCCTTTGTGTGCCCGGGGGCTCCCTACATGCCTGAGGAAGGCCATCCCTGAGGTTTTTAGTGGGTAGGCCTCCCCCTTCTGGGGAGGAGAGCCCCACATAACCCCGGCTCGCCACAGCCGGGGTATGCAATTTAATGCATTTTCCTCAGGGGAACAAAAAAAAAAAAAAAAAAGGTCAGGCTGTTTAGTCGGTAGGCCACGTGGCTGGACCGTTCCGGTCGCGTAGAGTCCGACATAACCTCCGTGACACTTGCCGTTGCGGGGGTATCCTGGGTACGTTTCGTACTACTTGTGAGGATTCTCAGCCTTCCTCTCCTGAGGAAAAAAAAAAAAGAGATCGGACTATTGGACCGGATTAAAGGTTTTATTTCCTTTCCTGATGTTCAATGCGACTTCAATGCCCCGTGGACCGAATCACGAGTCTAAACCATTTTCAATTCACTTGAACAAGCACAATAGAATTCAATGAAATTGGTTCTTGCCGTTTAGAAGTTCGTTCATATATATACGCACTGAAGAATCATAATATATGGGTTTTAAAAATACCGTAACCGTAAACTAAAGCCTCGTGTTCTTTTCATAAGCTATATGATTAATAAGCTATATTTGAGAAATCAATAATTTAGTAATTGGGTAGACGACAATTTTTTAAATTCAATATATTATAAGAGTACTCTTTTAAGTGAGAAATATTGTAGAACCAACAGTACACCTGCACCTATTACTTTTGAAGATACATCGACATGCTTGCGGCGCTGTCGCGGGTCGCTCAAAATCGCTCCATACTAAAAACACTGCAATCGTGACGTCATAACTCAGTAAACTCGTCAAATTTGTATGAGCATATAAACAAATTTTAAAATAACTTAGTTATTTGTACGTTTATAGGTATACTTTCTATATAAAAAAAAAATTACATTTAATGTGAGAATCTTAGAAAAGTGTTCTTTTCATTAGAATTACGTAAATAATAATTGCTAATTTTTTAGAAATCTAAAAACAATATTAATTAATAATTAAAGTGAAATTTCTATATTGACATACTTTCATGAGATATAAATTGCTCAAATCAGATAATGATAGTATAAAAACGGCCATAATCATCACAAATGATTATGGCCTTTTTCAAAGTTGCGAATATTTTATTTCTAACACTTCTTATATTCAAATCATAATTATTTCACTACTTTTTTTCTATAGGTAGCACCAGTATTGAACAACTTATATTGGCTATTGTTTGCTTAATAAATAATTAAGATTAACGAGATGGTGCCCGTAACTTCGCTTGCTCAGGATTATTATTTCGAGTAAGTTATTAGCGTGACGTATATTTTTATAAATTGTAGTCTACTTGTTATTCGGATCCAGTAAAATCCAGTCAGTAGTTAGTTTACGTGAATGTATAATAATTATGCATCTATACAAACTTTAGCGTTAATGTACAACATCTAAATTGGCGTTGCGAAAAATGTCGTTATATTACGAGATACACACGAACTGTCTCAAGTTAGATCAATATACACATTTAATATTAATATGACTGATAATAATAACAAATCTAAATCCATACAAACCTTTTCGAGTTATAAACTTGAAACTATTAATCTTATATATAAAAATGAATCACAAAAGGTAAGCGCATAACTCAAAAACGCCTGAACCAATTCGACCAATTCTTTTTTTAAATGTTCATTGAAGTTCATGGATGATTTTTAATTATACCTAAAAATAGCACTTTTTCCCATACAAACGTTTGCTAACTAAAACGTACAGTCAATTTGAGCTTTATTGTTATTGTATAAAGTTCATATGTATAAATTTCAACTCGCTGTTGTCTAAGCAATGTAGGTGTGTTCTTAACATCAAAGAGTCAATTTGCGCTTTATTAACGCTATACAAAGTTGAAATTCAATCATATCTATCAAAACATTGTGCGTGTATTCGTTGGAGCACAAAATACATCGTTGAAGGATTTAATGTCACGTTCCAAAGTTTTAAATGCTTATATATGTTTCATTTAATTATTTTTTATTTACAACGTCCTACCACCAGGGTGACGGTTCTGTCAGGGTGGATTTTTTGTGCTGACTATAAAATAAGTAGGAACAAAAAACTGCCACTTTACAAATCTTTTTGACAGGACGAAGTCTGTCGGGTCCGCTAGTAGGATATATAAATATCAAAGGCTCTTAGTATTTATTTTCGGTAATATAACTGATCTTCATGTACAATATGTACTCGCATAGACAATGGCTTTTAGAGGTCTTTCTGATTTTTACAGCAATAAAGTGCAAATAATCGCTTTTAAACAACTGGTAACTATGAGCGGTAACCATGAGCATTGCGTTCCTGTAAAATTAGCTAATAAAATGTTCTTATTTTCACAACTCCAATAAGCCCAACAATAGATAGAATATTAAAAAATAACATTTAATTGCTTTCACGGTTTCTCGACACAAAAAATAATGTAATGCCTTTCTCTCTTCAAACATCTCAGCCAATTCCCAAGATTCCCATTTCCCTATTGAACACGTCAGCGCGATCCCGCGATTGGAAAGTCAACATCATTAACGATTTATGGAACAGTCAATATTGCTAAGGATTCTGATGAAATCCAAGATACCTCCTAACAGAATAAAACCGGCAAGATTGTATTATCAACTTTTTAATTTGTTTATAAAATAGCGAAAACAATATTGTTGTTGGCTTATCAGAACTGGGGGGACCTTTTTATTAAAATAACAAATTAAACACTTGAAGAGAATAAGCCCCCCAGCATAAAGTAGGTAATCCACTTTTCTAATATAAAAAGTATGGAGTCGAGCGTCAAGTTCTGAGGCTTAGGGGGAATTAAATTGGAACTTCACGTCGTCTCCGGCTTTCGGCGACGTCCTACTGTTTTTGTCGAGTACGACCCGAGGGCGAATTCTGGAGTTGTTGATATTAGGTATATGGGATAAATTGTCTTAACGTAAGCAAATCAACATTGAAATAAGTAGTAAATATCACCAAATATATATAAAAATGCCTAGTATTACAGTATATATAAAATACTTGTCATCGATTTGGATGATTTCGCAGATATTTTATTTTATGATTTTTTTTTATACTCGTGACTTCGTCTGCTATTAGTATTTCGAGTACTGTATATTAGCGTGGCGTATACCTTTATAAATTGTAGTCTATGTGGTATTCTGACGTATATAACATACTAGCTTCCGCCCGCGGTTTCGACCGCGTGAAATTAGTTTTAGTCAATCCTGGTATACTAACTTTCAACCCTTATTTCACAACCTACCTGATCGAAATTTCAAAAATGCTAGAACAAATGTTTAATGATTTCTTATTAAGTGCTTAAATATAAAGTTTCGTTGTTTTATCTTTTAAAATTATAAAATCCCATACAAACTTTCAATCTCTATATCAATCCCTCCATCCCTTTTTTAGAAATAAAAAGTAGCCTATGTTCTATCTCAGGGTCTAAAGATTGTCTGTACCAAATATAATCAAAATCGGTTGCGAGGTTTAAGCGGGAAAGCGTAACAGGCAGACAGACAGAGTATACTTTCACATTTATACTCGTAATATTAGTTGGGATTCTTGTAAAGTTTTATTACAATCCGCTTAGTAGTTTTTACGTGAAAAATTAAGAAATATCCATCCATATTAACTTTCACGTTTATAATTTTAGTAAGATTTAAAGAAATCACTAAAATGGTTAGATGTTCATTTAAAAGAAAGTTAAATAAAGCTTCTAAAGTTTACTGGCTGAAATAAGGAGACTTTATACCAGGGTCACCTGCCGCCGTCTTACCTGTTTATAGCAGTGACTTCTGTGAGGCTTGTGAATGCTAATATGCGTAGTATGGTGCGAATCTCACAGGAACTACTATGGGTGACTGCAAGCATTTACCAGCAGGTGGCCAGTTTGTATGTTTGTCAACATATCTTATAAAGACTTAGTACACAATAGATGGGGCTCTCCTCCCCAGAAGGGGGAGACCTACTCACTAAAAACCTCAGGGTTGGCCTTGCTCAGGCATGTAGGGAGCCCCCGGGAACCCCCAGCCTCCGCTTCCCGCCGATACAGGGGAGCCCTCCTCGGAGGAGGCTACAATACCTCCCCCGATCTCCACTACTGACGACGCCCTCCGGCCACGGAAGGGGCGTGGTCCCTCCCGGGTCGCCGTATCCACGGGCGCGATTTCCTCGCGTCCGCCGGCGATCCGCGGAGAGTTTCTTTAGCTGCAAATTTTACAATTTTCTCTTAATATTAGAACTTATTATTAATGGCTTTATGACTTCTCCCTCATCTCTCGGAAGAATTACTACTTCACTGTTTAATAATTTAAAATAACTTTATTATTTAATTATAAAAAACTACATGTGTGTTTTTCTATGTTAATTTTCATTTTTATCTGTTTTTTTTTTCTATCATTGTGGTTGGTTTGGTTATCCCATTTCCAACATACCAGCTTCTTCTCTTCTGATCTTTTACTGCACATTCATAATTGAGAACTATCTCGTACTCGTATGTTTCAACTTAGATTTTAGGGTTTTGTACAAATAATTTTTATTCAAATGGGTGTAAATTATAATCGTTACCACTCAAAAATACTTTTGTATTCATGTCTATACGTACTATATATATAGTCATGTCTATATCTACTAAGCCGCGCCAACATACAGGTTGTCAACACCAGCGAACTAAAGTTTCCCAAAGCTTGAACTTATGCAGAAACGCGTTAAGTCCAAACTCATCAAAAACTAATCAAGTATTATAATCGTTTCGTGGAACAATCTATTACGTGGTGCTTTGATAACGCAAAGGGGGCTGGATAAATAGTTCATAGTGGTATCAAATTAATTTGTGGGTTTTATTAATGACTATTTTAATGGATTGTTTGGTTCGAAATTGTGACCAATTTGTTGCATATTTAATGGGCTACATCAACAGAAATACTTAACGATTCGAGATTATCTTGCGTATTATATGAAATGACATGTTTATTTCGTGTATTGGCTTGCGTTTTCGTATCAAATCTTTATATATATTCTTATCATTTGTAAGATACAACGCAGGTTAAAGGATTTCTTGTCGTCTCTTGTCGAATCTGGCAAGGGAGTACGACTCTAATAATTAATATGTGTTGTGTCTAGTGTTCTCCTAGTCAATAATATTGTAAATCTGGGGTTAATGGTGTTGGTTGTGCAATTATTAAGTCTTATTGTTACATTTATTTGTTACTAGCGACCCGCCCCGGCTTCGCACGGGTGCAGTGAAAAAATGGTTATGGTGGGTTATCCCTAAGAGATAGAAATATACCATAGCGGACTTTTTTGTGGATTTTTGTAAGTTGTACAATACTGTAGTACATTATTTTGGTCTATCTCGTAGGGTTCAGCCAGCGTTTGCAATATAAGCGCAAAAAAACGTGCTTATTTACGACATCACATTAGAAACCTTTAAATTTATCAGTGTTTCTCTACTATATTATGCATTTATTATACATACAAACCTTTCTTAAGAATCACTCTATCTATTAAAAAAAACCGCGTCAAAATCCGTTGCGTAGTTTTAAAGATCTAAGCATACATACGGACATACAGCGAAAGCGACTTTGTTTTATACTATGTATTGATTTGTTATAATTACCTCATTGTACAATTGTTTATTTGACCTCAATAAAATAAAATAAAATATATTTTGATATTTTTTATTGTATCACATTATTTCTTAATTAATTCTAATCCTTTTCATAGAAAATACCTACGTAAAAATGTTAAAAATTGCATCTTAATATCATAAATATCTCAATTCGGAAAGCGGGATAAATACAGAGAAATTTTACTGATTATAAAAAAATATATTAATTTAATATTTTAACTAATTATAATATACGAGTATTAAATCAACATATTTAATGGTAGATACTACGTGTACCTTAATACAAAACATTAGTTACTTTGCTTATAAATGGGATTTATTATTTTATGTACTTTATGATAGGTAGTGAAAAAGAAAGTAGTTATCAACCATGCTTAACTGACATAATCTAAAAAAAAATAAGCTGTGTTACCCTTGATTATATTTATAAATATGTAATTCATTATGATAAATTGACATATTTTCTATCACAAAACTTAAGTTTAATTAATAATAACGGCAATTCACTAATACGTCATTCTATTAAGAAAAATAACATGGAAGTGACAGCCCTATTAATTTTTTTTCGGTGGCTAAATTGTCAAAAATTTCGAAAAAACCTAACATCGGTCTGGAGTCCGACAGAACCACCGTGATACTTGGTTGCAGTGATAGCCATGAGGGTCTCAGCCTTTACTCACCAGACGGAACAAAAAACGGGCAAGAATTACCAAAGGAGTAAGAATCCTTACACTGTATACGTATATCGCGTAAAGATTCTTACTATTTAGTACAAACTAATAGCGTTTAAAAATTTACTCGCTTTAGTAACATATTTAGTTTCGGCGAAACTTTTTTACCCACGTATTTGACCCGTTAATTACATCACTAACTTTGACAAAGCTTGCCAACTGACAACTCATATTACCGACATTTACCGAGTTAGTGATGTACGAAAGAAATTAAATTTTGCTCCACAGATTAAATAACAAAACATAAAATATTACAAAATTTTAGTATGCGGAAGGTACCTTGTTGGGTAAATTATTTTATTAACTATAAATTTATTAACTATTATTTAAACATAGTTATGAAATAATTGTTTATATAAATAATACGTCGTGTTACGTGAATATATCTACAACATAGATTACTTATTAAATTATATACGTTGGTAAATAAATATACTCGTAGGTATTTTACCGTGGGAGTGCCATGCTTCGGCACGAATTGGGCCGGCTTGACTGGAGTGATACCACGGCCACACAGAAAACCGGCGTAAAATAGCGCTTGCGCTGTGTTTCGCCTAGTGAAGTGAGGGTACCGCAGGTCCAACCCCCCCCCTTCCCCCTCTTATTCCCTTTTAAAAGGCCGGCAACGCATCTGTGACTCCACCCCTCCATTCAAGCCGTAGGGCCCTTATAGCCAAAGCTAGGCTGAGTTTAGTCGGTAGGTCTGTTGGGTCGAGCCGCCTCGATTCACCAGGAGTCCGAAATAATTACCGCATCCCTGCTTGCCTGTTGCAGTGGTATCCATGAGGATTCTCAGCCTCCTCTCCTGAGGAAAAAAAAATCTGTGACTCCTCTGGTGGTATCCATGAGCAACGGTTATCGCTTACCATCAGGTGATCCGTTTGCTGGTTTGCTGCCCTATCCTATAAAAAAATATATGTATAATATGGTTTTTAATCATTGTGACTACTTTTTATAAACTAGGTAACAACAAAATACTTAAGAAATCTAATCACTTTGCTTAAGCAGTATAAAGTAAATCACAATTTAATTTCATTCAACTATTTTTGCGCAAAATATACTCAGATAAAAGGAAGGTATAATTAAAATAATAATAATAATAAAGTATTTATTACAACAAAATAGCATATAATTATCAGTATAGTATTTACAATTATTTTAACATTTTGCGGTCTACATTGTTGTGAGCATTATTCTGTTAGATTTCCACAACACTAGAATAAGTCTGAGAACTAGAGTAAAATCAGTTGGATCTTCACCTCGCTTCATTCACGTTCACGTTGAAAACTGAACTCTTGTTACATAACTACGTTTATCAACCTAAACATTTTATCTATGATATATTCTTTACATCTATTATTTGTTTAATAATAATTTTTGTGTCTTCACTAGTATGTATTAAAACAGCAATGACGGGTCAAAAGTGTATATATATTTGTGTGTATATGAATTTATACACATATTTATACATATACATGTCAATTTTATTATATAGGAAATTTAAATCTATATTTGTAAGTGTTTATTCTTTCTTCTTCATTCAACGCTTTACTAAAATCTATCACTTGTGATTTAACGTCACAAGAGCATTCTCAACCAGTCAATCGACTGGTTGAGAATGTCGTTGTGATGTTAATTCCACGTTTGTAATTCTGCAATAGTTATTTTTTATCTGTACATAATCCTTTGAAATACATCCTCATTAACATCTTGGTAACTGCATGGTAATACAATAGGTGCAATAAAATAAGTCAAGTCATTCTTCTGTAAAAAAAATAAAGTTATAGCTTTTAACTTAGATATCAAGTCTTATGCACACCCGGTTTCACGCAACAATGCAAGTATATATTTGCATAGTGTAATGAAACCACTGTTCCTTATTATAAATAACACTTACATATAACGATAGATACACTACAGTAAGACTTCTCGCGTCGACTCTTGCTTACGAACTGACTGTGTCTAGTGACCAGTTCATGTTATATACTTTTATTTTCCCGCCTTTTCAGTTGATAAGCAACAGTGGCGCCAGAACCACCGTCACGTTCTTTTTAGTCAAATCAAATACTTTTTATATTCAGAAGTGTTTGAATTGAATGATTTTTTTTAAATAAAATAACAATTATAGTGTTTGATTACAAAATTTAATTATAGTAAAGGAAAGTAACGTGAATATCAGTCTATTTAGTCTCTTATAAAAAACAAATGATATCTTGGTGCTGAGCCGAATTTGTTATACACGACTAATTTTCGAGACAAACCAGTACCTACTTTGACGGAAAATGTTTCTAAGATACCATCCTTATTAAATTCTAATTAAAATGTTCTGTATTGTATTGTTTTAGGTAATCTCCTATTTCTGCATATAAAGCTAGTCTTACTAACTATTAAATTACCCTAAATTCAGATATAGAATTTTTTAAATACGAAATTAAATTTTAAATTTCAAACATTTGAATAGATTTTTCGTTTTTCTATACAAGAAAAAGTTATTGACAGTTTATGTTATTTCGAAAACATATATCTTAAATGAATTAAGAAAATCTCTTAATTATATTAAAATCGATTCACATAATAAATGCGTTATTTCTTGCTGGTTGCATTTTTGCCAGGATGTTTTTCTGTAACTACAACGGTTAAGTTACTTGATCTTTTAGACAAAAAAAAATACATTTATGGTTATAACAAATTTTGGTAAGAAATATTTTGCCAGAACTCTTGAAGACTCTTAAACTGAAAATCGAGCAAGTAGATCAGACTCTCAACTTGTAGTTAGCAATTGTTTAGACATCTCCTAATCCTATGTGAGATCCATAATAAAACTTACCTAAGTCATCAATATAGCTTAGTTCAGAATTTTCTCGATTAGGTAAGATAAAAATGCAATCCTGTCTAGTTTATAGAATTCACCTCACAGATGTTTTGCACGGAAGTAATATTGCCTTCCATTTCGACCAAAACCAATACCACTCATCGACTAGAGAGATAGCACAGAATTTTCATGACACCGAGCTAGCGAGACCTAAGGTAGTTCGATAAAATTCCCAACAGACGTAACTAGTTTCCCTCCCAAAATCCCCTGGCTCAGAGTTGAAGATAAATAAACAGCAGCCCGTATTTCGATCACACAGGAATTTATTGACAGCGCCAACAATAAATACGCTGAAATTACAGCTGCAGTGTCTGGTGTAAAGAGCGCCTCATTAGTGAGGCAACTATATTTTATTAATAGCGAAATGAACACAGGGGAATGTCGAAAACGGGTTGATAGGTTATTGTTTACTCGACGCTTCAACAGTTTTTAATTCAGGGAAATTCCTACATGCAGCGTGAAATGTATTATTAGACAATATTTTATGAAAGTATTTAATTATTAAAGTACATGGCACAGTTAATATGGCAGTTGGGCGAGCGGCGATCGACTCCAAATTTTCGATAGTATTGTTCTCCTTGACACTACTTACTGAGCCTGAATCAATTTAAGAAGAAGCAATCGTTGACAGTTGATAACGACAACTTCAGAGCCCCCTAGCGGCGATTTTTGTCGTTAACTTTTTCTAAGACTTGTATATTCGTGTTCAGCTCGTCAAGGAGAACAATACTATCAAAAATTTGGAGTCGATCACCGCTCGCCAAACTGCGATATAAACTGTGCTATGTACTTTTTTATCAGACAATATTTAGTGTGACTATGGAAACGTTAAATAATCGAGTAAGAACATATTAAAGGGATTGGCAATTCATTAAAAATATAAATCACGAGTTCGCTGTTATCCACGAATCGGATGATTCAGCAATGACTTTTTATATGTTTATTTATCTAACACTCCTACGGTGAAGGAAAACAGCGCGAGGCAAGCTGCACATACCTACGAAGAAAGATAGGTCTGTAGGTCAACCAATGCCCACAGAGTTAAATCCATGAATTGCAAATAGTTTTTATTTCAATGTAAACACTTATATAAAATGTTTGCAGTATTACAGCTATGCGGGTCAGCAACAATTCTAAAAAATAATATTCGGCCTCAAACTCCTTGTTCAATGGCGCTTATTAAACTGACTGGAAATAAAGGGCTTATTTCAGAATGTGATAGCTGTAATCAAGGTTTTGGAGACCTGTCTCCCTCGATGTCTGCAACTAAATTTAAAGTTACACAATAAAAATAACAAATTCGTTATTTTTAAGGCTTTACTTTACTTATGCTTATTTCTTTTCTAACTCGTCTCCTTGCCTTACTTGTCTTGGTTTTAAATTGTCATATTACGTAGTACTTTTTAACTTAAATAGTAGGATAATTATTTATTTAGTTTATTGTTTAAATTCCATTTATTCAAACGACTTATTCATCTTAATAGGTTAATTATTTCACGGTGTTTTCAATTTTTAATTGATTAACCATTAACTTCTTTTGAAGAACTGTGTATTATGGAACTCGGTAATAAATCAGCAAACATGACAGGAGGCGGCAAACCGAACGTTTTACGTCAATGTTGGTCGCTGAATATTGTAGCTATTCTTCGTTTTGCCTCCTTTCACGCAAAAGTGTTTTTGGTAGAATGTTCTCAGAATCGTATTTGGCGAATAAAATTTTTCAATTTCCTCCGTGTTGCAATCTATGGCTATTATATTTATTGAGTCTGAAGTTCTTTGTATGTTTTAGAACGTCACACTTTTGAGTCAGATGGAAATCTTATTTTAAAATGTGTACGTGACTTACTATTTATAATGCAGTAGCATTTGAAATGAATAAATTTTACCGTTTACTTATATAAAACTAATTTATCTTATTAAATTATATTACAAACTAAATGACTACTTATTGGTAAATGAATATAGTTACCTTTAGTAGGCTAAACAAGACAGTAGTTCCATTACACCTCATTAAGCAACTATCCCGCTTTTACACTACATATGGTCTCTCAAATTTGCCATTAACAGTACTAGCGGCTGAGTTCGTGCAGTGTACACAATACTACACAAGGCCAACTTGTGACATTTGATGTCACGGTATCCAGTAATTACACTGTCTATCTTAACTTCACACCGGAACATCACAATGGCACTGTTTTTTTTTTGTAGCGGAATTAGGCGACGAAGTTACCCATCAAATTCTGGTATCTCAAGTTTTAGGAACTTTCCTACTTAAGAATTATTATTACTTGAAAAGTTGCGAGCTATTCGCAAGACGAGCACGTCCATTTATTTAATAGAAAGCCTCGATGTAATCAATATGCATAGAAAAAAATGCACATATTTTTATTCTTTGCTTCTATTCTATTCTTAGCGTTTGTGTCAGTAGGAAACTCTAGAAATTATCCATCAAAAACTAGTCCCTGAACAGGTTAGACAGGTTTAGTCAGGTTAATTGAAATATTCACAAACCTTGCTCGTACATTAATATACCATTTTATCTTGGCTTAATTCCTTTATCACAATAATCTAATAAACGTCGTACTTCAAACCGAATAGGCTTAGCTTTTGATTCTGAAAAGCGACCATTTTTAAAAGCTTGGCCCTGTAAGCCTTTGTTAAACAGACTTCGATTATTGGATTAATAAACAATTTGAAAGCGCCCACCAAATGCGATACGGCCAAATTATTCCTTCCGCGCCGAGCTTTTGTTTGGGCGAAATTTAATTTTCTTAATTATATCTAAAATATGCTCGGGTTAGTTAAACTTTTCTGGCGCCAATCCAGGCATTCCTACCTTTTTTGTTGAAGAAGCTGGATTCCTTAACTAGCTGAAACTTAAAATAAGCTGCATAAAAACTTTCTCTGTGGAAACATGTGTGCCGGATGAAGCTTGGCAAACGTTAGCTTATTCAAGATGGTTAGATGTCTTAGATTTTAAAGGAAAATATTTTACTAGTGTTACTTCTGGGTAAATCCAAAAAGTGTAAAAAAATGGGTTTTATTTAGAAAGAGGTTGAAGATAACTGTCCTATTAATATTTTAAACGCGAAAAAACATTAGTGTTTATGTATGGATGGATGATTGTTACTCTTTCACGTGACAACTAATTAATGGATTTCAACAAAACCTTATAATAGTATAACTTATACTTAAAAATAATACATAGGTTACAATTTGTAAAGTGATACGCTGCACTAATATAAGCTACTCGAAATGCTATATCAACAGCGAAGTGCCAATACCTCCTATCTAACATTTTTCGGCAAAATGACATTTTAATGCCATTGATGTTAAGGTATATTTCTGCGTGTATTGATGAAACCACCTATTCGTTTTCTTAACCACAACTGCAGAAAATTTAATGTGGCAATAGCTTCTAAGTGAATTAGCGTATATTTTTATGGCACTATCTACATACAACGCGACTATTGCCGACTAAGTTTAGCCGCGTCGGAGTTACATTTTGATTAGTTTTTTTTTTCTTGCACCAATTAGTTGTCATTGATTTAACAATAAACAGAACTACTTAATTCTTGTTGTTGTATAAGATTTCTACCTAAATCAACAAAATTTGTTTATAATTATTATTCTTTTAATTAACATCAATATCTCCTATCGTATATTTAATTTAGTAAAATCACTGGAAATGTTTAACCATTACCTCCTATCTAACCAAATATCCACTAAGCTATTCATAATCAAATCAAATTCATTCAAATATTAGCTTTGTATGTTTAAATATTATCTGTATGCATTGAGTTCAGAAGATTTTAAATGTTTTTTTCACTTCCTATAAAATTTTGTTTTTGTTAATTAGGAGGTATTGGCACTTCGCCGTCGATAAAATATTTTATGATTCCTGATATTAACCTGACACTGTATATAAAAATCTGAAGAAGAGTGATGTGAGCCAAACCTGTTTTATGGTCAATTTCCAACTTTTCAGAAATACTAGAGCTACAAGCGAATTTCAAATCAAAATTTCCAGATTAAAAAAGATAAATATGATTCTTACTGAAACTGCATTAGCGTAACTCATTTTCATCGCACCTTTTGTTGCAATTTCATTGTTTTTATAGTATGATTGTAAAATGTATTTGAATTCCTTCATTTACTTCATATTAATTTAAACAGAAATAATTTGTGAAAAATAGTTAGAAAGAATATTTTATAAATTTTGTTAATTTTCTAAGTACAACCTTTTTAAGATCATCAAACCTGTCTGCTACCATTACACCAGTCAATGTACATTGAATTGAATTACAAATTTATAAACACAATATACGAAAATATGTTTCCCCGGCCGTATTATGATATCCCTTTATTATAATAATCGCCTTTTAAACATTTTAATATTACATCCAATCTTTCATAATTTAGCTCCTAATTAATGAGGGTTTGCGTACGGGTAATAAATTCTTATTACAAACGTTCCGGGACACATACCCTTCATTAGCGAGCTAGTATGACTATGAAAAATAATACTAAACTTACCCGAGACCAAGAATACAGCAACACAGAATCGCCGCAAGAAAAATATGAGAACATAACATGATTAGGGTACCAAAATGGCGGGTCGCAAGTTGTACGAGTCGGATATAAAAAACAGGACTTAGCCGAAATGAACCCTGAGTTATTTATTAAAGTTATCTTTTCCTGCGGCGGCACCGACTATTTGTCAGCCGGGCAAACACAAATGATATTTTAGTCTGTCCAGAGCTGTGTCCGGAATAAAGCAGAGATTGTTAGGCAAGAAAGTCTGACGGGAATGATAATTATATTCTTGGTATTTCTAAGCCCTGACAGCGTTTCTTTGAGTTGGCGTTTCGAGCGAATATTTGTGTAGGGAGGATAAATAAAACAAAACTGACGATTCTTTCTTTCTTTATTTGCTTATCAGTTTGCTTATTGCGGCTTCGCTGAGATTGGAATGGTTTTTGTTTTGAAGTTCAAAGAAGTGGTGATGATAGGATTTTGTTCTAGGGCAGATGTATTTATGGAAATTAAAGCGTCCTTATAATTTTTTCTATCATAACATTCGAGTGATGTACTTCCTAATGAGATATCTTCACTCAAATTTATATCACTATAGACCTATGTGAGCACATAGGATTTTACTGAGTGGCATGAATCATGCCTAAGTCAATGTGATAAGGCCTTAGTCAACCATGCTGGCTAAGTACAGTTGTATTTATATAAGACTAAGTTTCTTCGCAGGAGCATGCAGATCATCGCAATGTTTTCCTTTATTATAGAAACCATTTCATATTTTATCTTTATTCGTTTGCGCATATTAGATTTTTGTTCTCTTATGCCTAAATTAAAGGGAGCGATGGTGGCTCTTTGGCACTGGTCTACCAATCGGATGATTCAAGTGGTTCGGGGATGTATTTTTTGGATTTCCCCAACGCTCAACACAACGGTGAAGTAACCCATTGTGAGGTAACCTGCATACAACTGCGAATAAATTCAAAGAGTAATGTAGTTAACCAATCTGCAAAGGCTTTTTCCAACTTAATATTCAATCTAAAAAAATATAGTAATATGTAATATTTATGTTCAAACCCCATTGCGTAGACGTATTATTATGATGTTGTCCAATTCATGACTAGATTCATTATCATTTAAACCTAAAATTTAAAAGAAACTTCCACTGTCGAATACAGGATTCCCTTAAGTATCTTTGCCACCCTGCAATAACCCTGCGAAGTCTCGAATTTAATCGTTATTTGAGTGCAACAGTGCCGTTGAAGTATATTATAAATGTGCAATAACGTTTAAAATAAAAGCATACAGCATAAAAAACTCAACAACAAGCACTTATTGTATTGTGTTAAAATAATATTCTCACGTAGGTCTTTGTTATGGTGACAGGTAACAATTTGGTAGTTGCAAAGTGAACTTTATGTGCATGTTTCTAAAGAGCAAAAGAGCTTGTTTCAGACAAAGTCAAACGCCTGGGTGTTAAAGTGTTATCGCGTGAGTTTTAGTTACAGCAAATGTCCCTCATTTCCAATATCGTTAGAGACTATTGGAACGATATGAATTGCTGTGAATATTTTATTTGAAGAATTTCTTTTTTGAAGAAAAGCCAAGACGAATTATGAATAATTTTATACACACTTGTGTTCCCACGTAAAATTGTTAGTAACTTTGCCAATACATAGGTAACGATTCAATATAAATATCTAAGAAGTTGGCTTCATTACTTACTTGTCATTCAAATACAAGAAATATTACGTGGAACTTATTCTTCTTTAAATATACAAAAACATGTCTAATCACGATTTCAACGTTATTATTATTAAACTTTACATATTTTGGTACACAGTGTGACATCAAATGATTCAGTAAACTGTTTTATAAATTAAAAAAAATATATATTTGTATAAAATGTACTTAAATAAACTTATAAGCACTTACAACTTTATCCTCACCCGCAACTTCACAAAGAAGTTTGCTGCTTGTTCACAGTACAATAATTATTGAATGAGTATTTTAGTGCAATGGGTGGCTGAATAAGCAATACTTACGGCTGATTGTTAAAATCCAATGAAATACCTTACAAAATAATTGGCAGTCGATTTATAGGTATAATTTATCTATCTGCCTCACTAAACTCAATGACCAGTGACCAATGACTTTGCGTATCCAAGGACATCACCGCCTTCTTTTTCATACTAAGTTTCAGTTTCCTGTTGCAGTTTACCAAACTTGCAACAGGTTGGCATCATCGTCAGCATACATTTGTGATAAATGTATGTGAATATTTATATAAGCCCTAAGTATATCCATATTGAAAACATTTCTCTGTCTGCGGAAGCGAATGCGGTCACCGTCGGTTATTGTTTGTTAAACATCTTTGAGTACAACTGCAAATTATAAGATGAATAGTCTAGGGGCTAGAACACAGCCTTCTTTCATCCGCATAAGTAATTCAGAAGAAATCTAACTGTTTCTACGGCGACGCAGAACTACATCTACATGGACCATGACCATACAAACTGTACCTAGTCAGAAACAAAAACATTTCGAGAGTTGAATAAGACATCTCATAAAATTAAATGCGATATTTAAAAGCAACAAGTTCAAGTTTTACATCGCATATCTGCATTCATTCAACCCGACAATGCAAATCAGCCTGTAATTCGCGAAGCGTCCACAGTAAAACGCAAACAAAACAAGCGAGCGAGGAAATCGGAAACACAAACGCAACAAAAGGAAAACGCCACGCCAACTGGCTAACGGCGGCAGATTATTCGGCGACTTGACATTGCACGGCGAATATTTCAATAGCACACTCGCTGTTTGTTTGTGTAAGAAATCTCCAATCGGAAATCTGTTAAATGCGGAAGACTGTCTATTTTTTATATTTGCCTCTTTGTATTTTCTATAAAACCTTCAAACCTTTGCAGTCAAAGGACACAGAATTTTAGTCGCCTCCAACATGACAAAATATCCTGACAAATTTTTAGCTTTAGTGGCTAATTGTCGGATCGGAGTAATGCTAATAATACGCTTCGCTTATAACACGTCTAAAGACCCGATCCTTTATAAGGCGCGCTCAACTCAACGCATAAAGGCCGTTTTAGTAACTATAACGAAAGTGTGCGTAGTGTAACTAACAGGATCAAATCTTTATTTGTATAATTAGAAACACAGCTAATGACTATCCAACTCAACGCACAAGAACTATTGTTATTACGTCAAAATGTTAATAGATTGTATTTTGATTTTGATGACATTTAGGACTGGATGAAGAAAACAGACTTGGAGTTACTTGTTTTCTTAACGTCTCTTAAATTATTTATATATAGCAGTTGGTGACAGTCACTAAATGGGCTCCCCAAAAATGCAGAGCATGAGCAACTTAGACTGCAGCAAAGTGTTTTTACGAGAGAAAACGAAACGCCATCTGCGCTCAACAAAATTGATTATATTCACAAAATTGTGAAAGAATGGAGTAGCTAATTAGGTGGACTGAGAAGCTCTCACATACCAAACTGAAAAGAAAATTACACGCCCCATGTGCAAATAAATCTCGTATTTCCCATGAATACCTAATTATCGAAGCCAGTAGACCACAAACGTGATTAAAATCTACATGACTTAATAATAATGTCAACGTCCTGTTTGACATTTCAGTCGAGATTTTTAAATAAAAATAATGAAGTTTAAGGTAAATCATTAGTTGGTGACGTTGTGTTCTGGGAACTGGTCTTCGAATCGCATGAATGGCGGTTTCTGGTCTGGTTTGATCGTAGGATTCATTTTTCCGATTTCATATCTACATTGACGATCTTAGAATGAAGGAAAATATCGTAAGGTAATTTGTATACATATAACGAAGACATTTAAATTTGTATTTGACGTTAATCACACTGCATTGGCCAGTATGGTTGACTAAGGTCTAATAGCCCTAACATAGGGTGGGCTCGTGGTCCGCAAAATAGAATATAAATAGAAATATCATTTATTTGCCAGAATATGGTAAATACAATAATGTAATCTTAGATAGTTGTGTGTTACAAATTCCGCTTACGTCGAAGCATGTAAATATTTTGTTATTTAATAGGTAGTAATAATACAAATAAAATCAAATTAAATACAAAACAATATTAAATACACACCTAATTAAATACAAAATCTATTATATTAATTTTTTATGTTGGAATGACAATAATAATATATTATTTTAGTAACAAATATTAAATATAATTAAATAGAGTTTCAAATTAAAATTTATCATTAAGATATTCGCTAACACAATAATACAGTTTTATAAATAATAATTCATTAAGTCTTTTCCTGAATATATTAATCGGCAATTCCTTGAAAATGTCACGTAATTTATTATATATAAATAAAATATTATATATAAAAGGGATAGATGTAAGTAGTAATTATGATAAAATCATTCATCATCAGAGAAAATGTTTACAAATATTAAAATAAAAGAATTTAATGTACTCGTAAGTCAATAGATATTATTTTTTGTAAAAATGTACATATTATATTCGGAGCTCCATCTTATGTCATATCTTGCATCATATATGAATTTACCTACAGAATTATCATTGAATATGAAAAATTATAATGATTTTTCTTTTTCCCTAAAAACATTTTCGTTACTTATTTAGAACCAATACCATCAAAAATGCAAACTTAAGCTTACTAATAACACTACAATCGCCGAGAGAGATTATTTTTGTAAAGTCAAAGCCAATATAGTATAAAACTCTGAGAAAAAAAAATGGAAACTATTTCACAGATTGTTTCTTTCAATTTAAACAAATTACCTAGCTAAATATAATCAGAAATTACATTGTGGTAATGTAAAATTAATTTACATTTATATTAATTATGTTATAAAGTTTAAGTTATAAGATGAGAGAAAACGGCAATTATATGAAAACTTCTGTACACCCTGTTCTGAACACCTTAAGGAAATAAAAATATTCTATTCCAGTCATTGATATCGAGTTGGTTTAGGTTTACCATGGCATCAGTACGCATTGTTAGCGATACAGCTGAGATTGTTCTAGTCGATTATTTTCTTGCGTGGATAATTTGTGTCAGTTTCTGAAACATTTTGTAGGCGAACGACGGAGTCACCGAAATTCGGGGTACTTTATTTGAGAATAGTTGGAGTTTCGCCACTCATGCAACACAAACTTTGAAATATAGCGGCCGATGCTCGCAGAGGCGGTTGTCACAATATTTGCGGTGCCGCATTGCGCCGAATCGCGGCACGTCGCGGCCAAATTTTTCGGTTCTGTATGTAAAATTTAGACAGGGCCATGTGTGAAATAGGTCGCGCGAGGAATTTTCAAGTCTACGAATTGCTTAGTTCGGACATTGTGTCTATTTTGTTTCAGTTGTCTAATCGCAATTTCCATTTTTGAATGGATATGTGGATTTTTTAATTCAATTTATTGAGTTCAATATCTTTCCATGATTAATAGATTCTTTATTAATAGTATTCAATTCTTCGAAACTTTCTATTTATGAATGTGTGATTATTAACTGTTTACGATTATTCTTTATGGAAGTAATTTTAAGTACAAACTCTCTCTAATATTAGATTATAAGATTATATGTTATCATGATATGAAACAAATTTTATATTATATAGTACTTAACATTACTTTCTAAAGTACGGTCTAGGTATAGAAAGGGCATATAACTCACTGTTTTTTTTGCTCATAAATGAATCAACAATTTCACTATAAACTAATATCCGTATCAAATTATATTCTTCAATCCATTAATGGAACCAAATAATATTTCAATATTCTGGGAAGCCAAAAGTCATAAAATATATTTACAAGTTTGGCTATTTTGTTGTGTCAGACCTTTATATCTCTAACATCAAATTAAATTAAACCAAATTACCTTCTTTATTATATTTTTTAAGCTTAGAGGAATCTATCTTATTCATTTTGATTTCAGGTTAGTCCAATAAACGGAATGTTTCAATGTTAGTTCTCGCTACTGATAAACTGACTATTCATTGAAATATATTATTATTTTCTGTAACAATACTCTAATGCAATAAAAGTTATTATCTATGCCAGATAATCGCTGATCAAAGTAACGGAAGCATTAGTATTTCACCATGACACAGAAACGAAATGCAGATAGAAAGAACTGACTTGATCCAACAATGAACCTATTGAAATACTGTCGCCGAAACCATTTTGTCCATTTCGCTTACAACGAAGATTGCGTGATCCTTTTCCGTGATGCGACTGACCAATATCAAGGCTATGGAGGCATACAACAAATGACGTGTCAAATACTATCACGCCCACCATTGTTTACGGCTCTGTCATATTATGCCTTGCGTGTCTGGCTTATGTACACGAATCCCCCAAAGATTTCATTATTTTTGTGCTTAATGATCGTGACTTTCGAGATATGAAGTTTCTTTTGGGATTACAGTGGCGTGGCGAATGTATTAACTCGGCGTGAGGTGGGGTATGTCATACCCGAAAAGTTTCTGAACGCAGATATTCTAATGTTGCTGTTGCCATGCAAGTCCTGTTGTTTTAGTAGATGGAGGTAAAGATGCAAGGGGTGAGGTACATTATCGAGTTTAGTGTTGCGCCGGCGGCGACGGTAGATACAAATGCGTGGTGTAATTTTGGTGCTCTATACATGATCTCACGAGACTTTTCAGTTTCTTATTTATTTATATTAATTAGAAGACACTATTGCTATGTTGATTTACCAAAGTTGGCATTTTGTTAGATTCTTATGCCAAAAGAAGTTAATTGCCTAAATTTGTATTTTTCGTAAAAAATATAGTTATTTTATTATTTCAATATAAAAAAATGCTGTTTAACTTAATGTTCTTATCATCATCTTGTTGAATAGTTACTATTATTAATAAATCTAAGCATAAGTGCTAATTACACAATCATAGTATAAAAATTTAACATCAACATTTTGGGTATATCATACCCACCTCATGGCTGGTGTAACGATTTCTCACCTCATTCATGCCGGATTAACGTGAAACTGCAAACAGTCAAAGTTTTATGTGCGCACACATATACTTGATAATGTCCTGATCTTGCTTGCTTGCACAAAGTATCTTGATAAAGTTGATTAATGTAGAATTCGTTAATATCCGTGTTAATAAAAAGATAGTATTTAGTTTATTTAGTTGACGTGATTGCAATTTTAGTGCAGCGGTCGAGTGAGGTTGAGTGATTGGCTTCAAAGGGGCCGCGAGTTCGATTCCCGCACGGATCAAATATTTTGTATAACCTACAGAATTTTTTTCCGGTCTGGGTGTATTTACATGTGAGATTCTATGTTTGTGACTACACCCGCAACACAGAATAAAAAACATACTGTTACAGAAAATTCAACTTTTAGAAAAAGTATACGACTCATTTTCCCGCTAGGGGGCTCTGAAGTCTGAATTAGAAAATCTAGGGGCAGGGGGTTTCGGTATCTCTATGAATATTCTGAATCAGCTCGTCAAGGAGCACACCATATTCAAAAATCAGCTGATTCTGGCCGAAAACCACGATTTTCTAATTCAGACTTTAGAGCCCCCTAGCGGGAAAATGAGTTGTTAACTTTTTCTAAAAATTGAATATTTTGAATCAACTCGTCAAGGAGCACAACATACCGAAAATCAGCTGATTCTGCCGAAAACCACGATTTTCTAATTCAGAATTAAGAGCCCTCTAGCGGGAAAATGAGTCTTTAATTTTTTTGCGACCATTACATTTTTTGGTCAGTTCGACCATGAGAACAACATATGCAAAATTTTGACCTGGCTCCCGAAAACCACTTGGCCACTTAAACAGTATCATCTACTTTACTTTACCATTTGTTCACCATGTTTGTTCACCATTGGTTATTGGAGAAAGTTTAAGCACCAATTAATAACTGAAGACATGAGTGGATGAAGGTGATATGTAACATTTTATTATTTTTTCACTTTATTGCGTACTAGCGGACCCGACAGACTTCGTCCTGTCAAAAAGATTTGTAAAGTGGCAGTTTTTTGTTCCTACTTATTTTATAGATAACTAGCTTTCTGCCCGCGGCTTCGCCCGCGTGGATTTCGGGATTGGGTGTATAGAGGGTTAAGGGTCATAGCTTTTGCCCACGGCTACATATACGCGGAAGTCGGTTTATGGTGCGAAGATTTTATCGCGCTTCCCGTGGGACTATCCGTTTTTCCGAGATAAAAAATGCCGCAAAACTCCTCAAGAATCACTCTATCTATTGATGAAAACCGCATAAAAATCTGTGCAGTAGTTTTTGAGCGAAGCCTTTATTGCGCATCCCGTGGGATCTGTCGATTTTTCCGGGATAAAAAGTAGCCTATGTTACTCGGGGAGAATGTAGCTTTCCAAAGGTGAAAGAATTTTTGAAATCGGTCCAGTAGTTTAAGCGTGAAGAGGTAACAAACAAACAAACAAACAAACAAATAAACAAACAAACAAACAAACACACTTTCGCATTTATAATATTAGTTGGGATATAAAGGTGTTATGTTCGTACACACATTTTGTTCTTTCAAACATTGTTGAAATATGTCTAAAAATGAAGACAACCAGTGTATGAAAGTGTTATGTGCAGGTGGTCGGTAGTAACAGAAATGTATAAAGGTGTTAAGGGCACTTAACCATAGACTCGTACATATAACGAATAAATGTTATTATTTCTAACTTTGTATTAGTTTTTTATCGACTACATAAAAATACACTAGATTATTTAATATATAGTCCAGTATTACTAACTAATAGTAACTCATATAATCAAATATCCACACAGGAATAATGAGAACTTTAAAACTTGTTCCTGATAAATTACGAATCAGTGACATATCACCTTCATCAACTCACGTCTTCAACTGTTATACTGTTTCTAATTGCAAGGTACAATTAATATTTAGTTGAATAAATTGAACCTTACCTCTGTTTAATAACGCACAAAATGGAACACGTCCTCAAAGCTCGTAACTGTAAAAAATTGTCATCCAATCAATTGGAGTCTGGGATTCTGTGAAAACTATAGAGGTAAATACAATGTTATTCGCATTGTACAAGTGAAAATCAAAACAAGCGTATACGAGTATGTGTGTCAAGTTATATACGCCGCACCTGTTAATGGCTATCTGTTAATTCCTCACTCAGATACACATATATATGTATGTATATACAAATCATATTTATGCTTAAATAATATTTATAAAGTCATAATAAATATTAACAAAATATATATCATATTATTTAAACCTATGATTAACTTAAATCTACAGTGTTAATAAATCTACATTATATACTTAATTTTTTTCCCTCTATAGAGGAGAGACTGAGAATCCTCATGAATACCACTGCAACCAAGTGCCATGGTGATTATGTCGGACTCCTGGCGAATTGAGGCGGTTCGACCCGACAGACCTACCGACTAAATTCAGCCTAAGCCGTTGGCCCTAATGACTCTATACTCTATACTCTGGCGTGGGCAGCTCGAATCATGGATATGCGCGCGACAGCGGGCCGTCGGTGCCGTACTCCCGCACCTCGAAAGTTAGCTCCACGGGAAGGAGGAGGTCACCTACCGATTGACTCAGATACTCACCGGGCACGGCTGCTTCGGTGAGTATCTGTGTCGAATATGACGGGAGGGATCGACACATTGCCACCACTGCGTATCCGACCTTGACTCGGCCCAGCACACGCTGGCAGAGTATCCCGCGTGGGCCTCCGAGCGCCGAGTCTTGGTCGCAGAGATCGGGCGAGATCTGTCTCCGCCGGCATCTGTCTGTGAAGCAGTCATGCTCCAGAAGGAGGCCGCCGAGCGGGGTCGGGAGATGGCCGATCCCGCTCGAAGAAGGCGGCGCCGGGCTCGGTAGCACAGCTGCGGCACCGCCGCGGGTCGCCGGCGGGCGCGAGGAAGTTGCGACTGCTACGTCGACCCGGGATGGACCACGCCCTTTTCGTGGCCGGGGGCATCGTCGGTGGAGGAGACCGGGGGAGGTAGTGTAGCCTCCCCCGAGGAGGGCTCCCCTCTAGATGAGTGGCTTGATGTGATAGGGAAGACCGCACCGCAGGAGAGGTACAATCAGCGCTGCCCTATAAATAGAGCATATGCGCTAGAAGAGGCACGGTAACCCAAATGGCTTCGGCCTATATTGAAGGAAACCTACTCGTAGCTAAGCAGAAGGCTGCCGAGACAGGATGGCAAGGGGCGCGACGGTTCAGACGCCGCCGCTTGCAGGTCTTGAAGGTCCTGCGTTATTTGATTGGGGGGATGGCTAAGGACGGGTCGCGGTCTACGAATCCTTTGCCGATTTCGATTGAATAGTTCGCTAAAGGCGGTGTTGAAATAATATACACTTAAAAAACATATATCAAAATAAGTAATATTTATCTTGTCAGCGTGCTTCGTGAAGCCCGTTATTTGTGCCATCGCTTAGGTAGGCCTATATCGGTCGGCTGCGGCCACGCAACGCGTCGCACCAACCAGTACACTAGTACAAAAACCAGTCGAGATTAACCCTTGCGACTCCGCTTGCGAATCCCATTAATCATCATCCTCTTGCCCATTTCCCATTATCTGGGGTCGGCGCAGTAGATCTTTTCCTTCCATTCCTCTCTATCAGCCGTCATTTCCATGCTTACTCCTTTCATTCTTATATCATTCTTCACACAATCGATCCATCTTTTATTCGGCCTTCCTCTGCCCGTGTATCCCTCCACTTTCATATTCAACATTCGCTTTGTGACATGACTTTCATCCCTCCGCATCACATGTCCAAACCATGCTAATCTACTTCCTCTCACTTTTTCTACCACTGGCGCTACTTTCAGGCTTCCTCTTATGTACTCATTCCTTATCTTATCCATCCTTGTCACACCACACATCCCAATCCCAAATTGCGAATCCCATTAATATATAATAATATTAATCCCCATTCTAAGTCATATGTATCTTGCATCTGCCTTATATAGAATAGTATTATCAGTGTTGTGCTTGTAATAATGTGTTGCTTCTGCGCCTTGTATGTTTTGTGTGTAATACGAGTAGTTTTAGTATGTGGTGAACTCAGTAAAGATTGTAATTGTGAAAGACTCCCATAATCTCATACATTCACCCACGAGAGAACATTACCACACAGTATTTAGATAAGACGATGCATTAACGTTTTTTGATAACATTACTATAATGTTTATTATCAAATTATTCAAAATAGTAATGTAAACGAAATATCTAGTAATTTTTATGTACCATACAACGTTCTAGATTCAAGTGTAGGTAATTTTAATTTCGCTCCAGAATTATATCGATAGAAAGTTCAATATGATCACGGCCGATGTAATCTGGTCGAAATTTTATGAAATAAAATAGGCATGTATATACCTCAGTGTTTTCATGTTGATTCCCGAATTGTATGTTTATATAGATTAAGCAAAGCAGAACCATTGAAGGTTAATCGAATTTTCCTAGCTATACAAAAATTGACTAATAAAAATTAATTAGTCAACTTTTCACCTTTCAGCATCCAATTTGTATTAAATCCAGTTTAAATTGGATTGCATTGCAAAGTGTATTGATCAAGTTAATTAATAACATGATTACCTACTGGATGCTTCTGCAAATTTAGTGGCTGATATTTATAAGACAGACAAACCCCAATCGTAACTTCGGCCAGACCGTTACTTTGCAAGCTATTAAAATCGGTCTTAAGGGAAAGTTTTAATATGAAAAGTTAAGTGGAATGGCAGTCTAAATTGGTAGGTCACTTATCGCCGCAGTGGCGCCATTGCGTGAGGAGTGCTTCAAATTGTTTATTTCATATTTTTGCAACCAATATTTGGGAAGAACTTAGTTTATTTCAATAATAAAGTTGAGAGCGATTTGTCAAATCGCGAGTGAAATTTTATGAGAAACAGATATTGAGCGATCAAAGGAAAATCAAAAACTTGATGGATTGAGTCTGAATTCACTTAAAAATAAATAATTTAATTTAAATGTTTTAATGAGGATATATGTGGCGAGCTTATGAAATGCCTAATAATTTGTATCATTATAAAATATCACTTTTACGTCTGAGTCAGTGTTGTTTTTGACATTTTTACCACTTATGCAAGATTTTTTACCAAAATGGTCGAAGCACGAATCACGTTTTCAGATCATTTTACAACCTTAAGACACGTTTATTATTACAGTGTCATCTAGTATAAGTTTATACAAACATTTTCACAGGTGCCATTGGTAAAAATTTAAAAAGGAGCAGGTAAATGAGACCACTGTAATCGCCACAATGCATAAAATGTTTTCTCATATCCTGTCAATATTGATTATGGGAAAAACAAATATAATATAGATACAGACGAAGCTGTAGGCGGGATTATATTACAACAAGCTAAATATATTATGTAACTTTTCAATAGTTATTATTTCAATGTTATCAAAAAACGTTTAAAATCTATTAATTGGCTTATAATTTCTAGTTCGTCCGTGATATCGAAAAAACCTTATTGAAATATATTTTCTGAAAAACATTTTTCGTATTCTAACACCAAATTGTGTCAGTCATTTTTAGGAAACTAATTAAGTTACGATCAAATCCAACTTCGGCTTTCGAAACTGATTCCGAAACTTCGTACGTAATATATAGTTATATCCTCACACGTTTCAGTGTAAATTCAACTTTCTGAACTAAATTGAACTGTTACATACCACGGTTAAGTTACTCACGAACACGAATAAGCCTGCAGACTAATATAAGGCTTCTTTAACAGATTTCGCTACTCACGCTTCATAGGCAAACGAATTTGTGCTTTACGGATACGCTACGTTTCAGAGAAACCGAACTCATATTGTATAGGCGTAAGATTTATTTTCATTGAACATAAAAATGTCACGATACTGAACTATTTATGGAAATATTCATACAAAAGTTTGACATTGTGTTTTCGGATGTGTATTGATTGCCTTCTTGTCGAGGTTTTTAGGCTTGTATCGTACAAACGATATGACACCATTTCTGTTGCGATGAATTCGCACAAAATCTATTTCATTAGGTACCAAATTCTTTTGGAAAATTATTCGGGTTTCGCATTTAATAGACATTTAATAGACAGACAAGTTGAAGCTATCCTTTCAAACATACACAGAATCAATAAAAAATAGGTAATAGGATAATTATGGTAAACGACTTTACACGACATAAAAACAAACAAGTAAATTAATACATCCCAGATTCAGAAAAAATAAGCGTATTACGTTAACACACCCATTTTATCCTTGTCTATCCTCAATGGGAAAGCGGGTACGTTAAATGTATCGGCACACGGCTAAATAAGAGGTTCTCTAATGCAAACGGCCGGGAAGTCCCTTTCTGTAAGCGCCCCGCGATTTCAACATTACCGCCTAAAAACCTAAATTATGTTAATAAAATAAAATATATTTTGATCACGTTTTGATGCGTCCACAAATTTGACAGACACTCGCTGTAAACTTCGAGAGTTGGAAAGAGCCGCTGTTTGCATAATTCAAGCTAGAATTATACGCTTCTTGAATTTGCAGTCGAGCAATGAGCAACGTAATTTTATTACCAACTTAACGTCATACACGGTGCTCGTAGAGATTAATTTGAATGGTATTTTGTGTTATTTACCCTGTCTTGGATATTTATGTATTAATATATGCTAAGGAAAACTTGACTGCGAAATTTTTTATATTGTTTTTCTTGTTCTTTTTCTGGGTGACAGCGGGATAATATTGGCGAAGAACCCAGAAGATTTGTACTTACTATGAGCGACTAGATAAATAAAAGTATCACTAAACGCCTTATTCATCTGACCGTGCACTATGCGAGTTTTATCTGTTTCTCAAGGTCGAATCTGCATTTAAAGGGACAAGATTTCCGTCCATCCGTCCGTTGTAGTCCGTTGTAGTCCGTTGTAGTCTGTTGAAGCTGTGAAAGAAAAACCGGCACAAGTGTATTTTGTATATTTAGGGGAGAAAAATATTATACGCATTTGACACATTAAATTTAAACGTCTCCCCACACTATGGTTTTCATCCTGTATCGTCGACGCCGTCACAAATATAGAATATCACATACATATACACAGCCAGGCAGAAAATTTGTTTTGTACGTCATGCAACATGTCTGCTCTGTGCGGGAATTGAACCTGCGACCCGCCGCAGTAGCCGATTACTCAACCGCTGCGCCAAACGTAAAGTACTTTACATTAGAACTAAATATTAGTTTTGTAGTGGTACCCAAAAGTAAATCAATACTTAAACTCAATAGATCGTGCGATTAATAAACAGGCAGATTTCTTTTCAATTAAGTGTCAGATTTTTTTAATTTTCTTTAGTTATTAACTCAAATTGATAAAGCAAATACATTTGTTCAAACAAAAGAAAGCACAAATACAAAACAAAAGTTATCAACCTTTGATAATCACTCCGTAAAATTTAAATCACCCGGCACTTCAGTCATACGCGGCCAAAAGCATGTGTAGCCTTGGCAACAAATTTAATCTAATCCTAATTGTCTGACGTTGTAGGCACCATCGCTGAAGGCCCCTCGAAGCGGTCTAAACGTAGCCCTTAATTACTGGGGAACGGAAAAACAATTTTGAGCCACTCAGGAAAATGTCTGTAATTATTCTTATTATATTCTGATTAGCTTTTACCCCTTCATGTGAGTGAAGTGGTTATAAATTATAATGTCATTAAATGAGTAACATCATTCTACGTGTATAATTATAATACAAGCCTATTTATTTGTTGTATTCAAGTATTTAGGATCGCTTTTTCATGACTCATATGTACGTATCACATCACTAACATCAAATAAGAACAATAACTGTACTTTTGAGTTAATTTCTTAGTTAAATACATACACACACTATTACTGATATTATAAGACTAGCCCTAAATTCTTTGTTTGTTTCCGAAAAAAAAAATACTTGTAAAGAATGCGTTGCAAAATTTGCTGTTAGCGTGAAATTAGTATGCACCCGGTTGAACCATAATTTAGTGTTCCGGATACAACGCATTACCTATTTTCCATTTAATCTGTTATTACTAATTAATCATTATTTTAACTATTTAGAAATGGACACACGGATAGTTATAAACGGTTAGTTAGTGATAGTTAACTATAAAATTCATGATTTTATTTGCGTGCGAATGCGCTGACACCAAATTTTGGACTTTGACATATTCACTTGTAAATTTCGTCACATATATTTTATACTAGCTTTCTGCCCGCGGCTTCACCCGCGTGGATTGCGAGATTGGGTCTATAGATGGTTAAGGGTCATAGCTTTTGCCCACGGCTACATATGCGCGGAAGTCGGTTTATGGCACGAAGGTTTTATCGCGCTTCCCGTGGGACTATCTGTTTTTCCGAGATATAATATATCGCAAAACCTTGTTCAAGAATCACTCTATCTATTGATGAAAACCGCATGAAAATCTGTGCAGTAGTTTTTGAGCGAAGCCTTTATTGTGCAGCCCGTGGGATCTGGCGATATTTTCCGGGATAAAAGTACCCTATTATTTAATTCGGTATTTTATCTTTACATCTACAAAATTTCGAAGCAATCGGTTCAGTAGTTACGGCGTGAAAGCGGAACAAACAAACAAACAAACTCACTTTCCGATGTATAATATTAGTAGGGATGAAAACACTCACCTGCAGAGCTAATATTATATTAACATTACCAGATTGTCACCTTAATTCTACTTTTTTTATAGGCGATATCTACAGAACTTACGTTCAATAGAGCAGTGGGTGTCTATTCGTTCAAATTATGATGAGTGTGATGAGATTGTGTGTGTATGATTATATATTATTACTAGCGGACCCGACAGACTTCGTCCTGTGAAAAAGATTTGTACAGTGGCAGTTTTTTGTTCCTAATTATTTTATAGATAATGTCGCATAGCCAACCAAATCGCAAAAAAAGTCTAAATGACCTATTACATTTTGTTTTTGTTTTTGTTTTGATAGATATGATTGAATTTCAACTATATGTAGCGTTAATAAAGCGCAAATTGACTCTTTGATGTTAGGAACACACCTTCATTGCTTAGACAACAGTGAGTGCTTGCAATATGAACTTTATACAATAACAATAAAGCTCAATTCGACTGTACGTTTTAGTTAGAAAACGTTTGCATGGGAAAATAAAAGGGCTGTTTTTAGGGTATTTCCAATAATTATTCGAATTTTCCTCGTTGTAAAAACCCTCCTTGAACTTCAACGAACATTAACAAAAAAGAATTGGCCAAATTGGTCCAGGCGTTGTTGAGTTATGAGCTTACCAACACATTTTGCGATTCATTTTTATATATATAAGATTTGTATGTCTGTGTGTGTGTGCGTATGTATGGTCTTATTCAAACAATAAAATTTGGGCTGAGAACAGAATAATTTGAGTGTATTTGCACATTACGAGTGAATACTCATATAAATACTTAAAATTTATTAGAGATTATTAAAAATTATTAGATTTTAATCCATACGTTAATTTATATTATTATAATCGCACTTAATGCCTGAGGCATTTTCTGTTAGTTAACTTTTAGGTAGTGCCGAGTATTATGATTATGTATTGCGTATGTGCTCATTATATAAAATTACAACAGAAATTACTATTTTTACACAGACGCACATATAATGGATTATAAATACGCGTATTACTTCTTTATTACCGTGGATGATGTGAGAAGAGGAGATTGAAATTACACTATACCTCATTCTTGGACATTAGCAGGAGGAAAAAATATTCTATCACATTAAGGCATCATTCAACCTTTCGCGGAGAACAGACAGATAGATTAAATAAAATATATATATATTTATTTAAGAATATAGATAAGTTTCAGCGACAGTAATAAACAGTACCAAAAAAATGTAATACAGCGTTACGGATATATTTTCGGTTCGTACAGCATTTATTGTAAGAAACGACATGGATTTGAAAAAATAAACTTGACGTTGAAAGATTGCAAATCGTATTTTAACACAAGCATTCCTCCAACGATAACAGTTTAATCTAGCAAGCATCTCTCGCGTAAGTAATAAAATAACCCACTTCGCGTTTTGTGAATATAAAAAATATGATTCTATTTCCATTTTTCCAAAGGGCTGAAATCCTATTCGGCTTAATAATGTACCTTGCCCGCAGCTGGAAGTAATTTCATGTCCTCATGATTTTTATAAGAGTTCCCATCCTTGATTCGATAAAATAAATGCCTCTGTCTGCTTCCCGCAGCCATGTTTTCCCTTTATCCCTCATAAATCAAAGGTCCAGTACTTTTTGTCTTCAGGTAATTCGTATAAGCTGGAAATGGGGTTGGCTTCATTTTGTAATACCCTTTATTTAGTCACGTGGTGTGAGAACATCTTTTGTGTTTACGAGGACTTACGTATATTAGATGGTTGATTGCGTAAGATGCAAGTCAAATGAACGAAAATACTGTGTCGAATAAAAAAAATATTAACGTTTCACAACAAATTCAATTCAAAGAACTCAATAATTTACTGTAAACACAACGCAACGGAAGATACACTAAGAACAATCATATATATCGTAGTAGATTGCAGTTATGGCCACTTGTTGCAATCACTGCGAATCGCACACATGGTTTTTTTACCTGCTGTTTCATACCTGTCTTTCCTTACTGCATATATTAGAAACGTAATAAGTTCTAGAGCGTTTTAGTATTTACTGTTTACGCTTATTGCAAATTTAGTAAGAAAGAAAGTTCTACCTTATCTATAACTTTTCTTATCTTTTTCCTTTATTTATAATATTCATTTTTGGAATTGACGAAATAAAGGATTTGGAAAGTGTAAATGTATTTGAATATATAAATATCTTCGTCGTTACAATTTCATACAACTTTCAAAAGGTAAGTAATGTTTATTATGTATGTATAACTTTCAATAATCGACGACATTTGTAAGAGTTTCTTAAGAATCTTTGTAAAGACTTCGCTAAATAAATACAAGCAAATAAAGTTTGGAAGTTTTCGTGATTTCTCGGTGAAGTCGAAACAAGGCAAATATTTATAAACTGTACAAAATAACAAGAAAGGTTTCAATATAATTTATTTATAATTCAAT
This sequence comes from Scirpophaga incertulas, assembly GCA_036419045.1. NCBI lineage: Eukaryota > Metazoa > Arthropoda > Insecta > Lepidoptera > Crambidae > Scirpophaga > Scirpophaga incertulas. The sequence continues at coordinate 24,893,729 of CM071637.1, forward strand.
AATAAGTACTTTGAGGTCACAGATTCGTTTAGTTTTATTTGGTATTCTCATATTCCAACCTGATTCTTACTGATATTGTGAGTGCGAATATACTCTATCTGTGTGTGTCATGAAATATAAAGTCTATAAACGGCTATTTGTTAATGGAAAAAGAACTTTAACTTGTTGATATTAAAGTTCGTATGAAAATTGCAACATACTATAATATGTTGTTAGCTTATAAGCTAGATCTTATTTTTAGGCGTTTAAATATAAAAATAAATACAACATGTAAAGTTGTGAAAATTTCAGCCTAAAGCAGTTTGAAAAATAGGCGATGAAACTATTTGAGTGATCACTTTGACAAAAAAGGCCACGATACAGAACGTAATAATATATAGAAATATCTATGAAATCAAAAAAATATATATGCACTCCTTTCATACTAAAGTTGATTTTATTTATTAAACAAGAAAAAAAAAGTATTTGAAACATTCGCACACATCAAACTTACTAATACAATAAATTTGAAATGGAAAATTTATTTCGAGATTGTTTTATTTAACCGAAACTGCTCGATGAGATGAAATTGAAATTGATGAAATAAATATTTCTTACACTCACACCAACCAACCTAGCCCAAAGTAAACTCCGAAGCCTTGTATTATGTGATCTAGGGTACCGGATAGACAGACATATATAAATATATATTAACAACCATGCTAAAGTGCAAATACTCGCATTCATCACCCAAACATCTGCCCCCACCGGGATTCAAACCCGGGACCTCATAGATGGCGACACCTTGAAACCGGGGTACTAATAACTCTATTGAAAAGACTTCCTTATCAAGCGACTCCATACTATAATCGTCTGCTTGAAAGCAGAAATATAGCAGTGTTGGCTATTCGCATTACTGTGCTCCGTAGTGAAGAGTGAAGTGAAGTTACTAGGTATTATGACTTCAGGTCGCAACTTGGTAACGTACTCTGTTGTAAATCTAAATCGAAATAATATTTATTCAACATAGACCTTTACAGGCACTTATTGACGTCAACAAACAAAACAAAAAAAAAAGCTTAAATAAAAAAAAAAAACAAAAACCTTGTCCGTACGTACGAATAAGGAAAAAAAAAAAGGAAAAAATATATTGACTCTGTAACGTGTTATTTTTTACTATTGTTTTCAGCACAATATAATCATCAAAATACTTTTAATTTCATTATTAATTTACAACTTTCATTCTTGTTTACATATTCTATTAGGATTTTGTGACAGATACTTATTTTCTTTTGTTAACCTTTTTAAGTGAAAGTAAGAGTGAAGGGATCGGAACCTGTACAGCCTCAGCATAAATGCAATTTTTTTGTCTTAATTTATATTTCATAAATTTTACTTATAACAAGATGGTCATAGGGACAAAACATTTAGTTTCTGTATTCATTTAATCAGCATACAGATGGTGTTGAGTCTGTGATAGGAGTTTTAGTTGGGTTTGTAATTTAAAACTTAAATTTCAATATACAGATTTATGGTTGTAGGGATTTGATAGGGTGAAGCCATAGACTGTCATAGAAAACCTTAACATATTTTCATAACTAATATATACCTAATATTATCTATTAGGAGTTTACTTAAAACAAATTCTTTTGTTTTGGTTTATTAAAAGAAGTTTTCGTTTCTTTCTCCTTGTTGGACAATTCCGCCTTTTCTTCACTCTGTGATACTTCAATTCGGAACGGGACGGCTTGATCTATGGTGATCCCTCCGTGGCTTTTTATTAGCTATTTCGAGTCTTGGCTGTCATTTGACGTCGGCGAGGAGGACGCGAAAGATGGGTCCTTCGGCGTTCCTCTCCTGGCGGATGTGCCGATTTAGGCCGCCGTGGTGTAAAATTTAGTTTTTCTTTTTTAAATGTATTTTCTTTTTAATATTTTTTAATAACGGCTTAATGCCTTAATTGTTCCATCCTGCAATCCCAGATAATGGTGAGTTGTATTTTCTTCTTTTGTTAAACTTTAAAGATTTCCCCACATGTTCGTGGGATAGAAATTAAATCTTTTATACATTGTTGTAGGGTTCACGGTATACCTCGTAATCACCACAAATTAGGGCGTTTGGGCCGTTTCATCCCAACCTGACTTCATGCACCCAGCCATGCGGTGATGTAGGTTGTCGTACTTATCAACGGAAATCCCTGCCATCACCGATGGAATCTCAACGTATAAGGTGACATCTTACCATTCTTACTATATTACGTGTGTGAACCACCGTATTTTGGACGAATTAATTTTTCTTGTGTGATATTCACCTTGGGTGACGGATGGAGGATGGCTCAGCTCAAAAATAACTTTTAAATGTGTACGTGTAAAATAACTCGACACCTGTTCGGAAATTGGGAGAGCCTTCTCGAGAAGAACAGGCAAGAAACTCTGAAGGTCTATTTTTTATCTCCTCTTTTCAATGTTAACAATCACAATAATACAATACAAAAATACAACATAGTACAAGATACAATCACACCTAACACGACCACAGTCGTATGTATGTTTACATACACATATAAAATAATACAATATTATAAATAATGTTGTTACCAAACATGGCTCTATGAATAGTGTACCTATTCCCAAACAGTGTGATCATTAAGATAGTCACTTACTTTATAATAACCTTTACTCATGAGTGTCTTTTTGATATGGTTTTTAAATTTATATAAAGGCAAATCAATGACACCTTGCGGAAGTTTGTTAAACATAGATATACATTTCCCCAAGAACGAACAGCTAGTTTTATGGAGTCTGAACATTGGAACGGCAAGTTTATTTTTGTTTCTAGTATTCACATTATGTAGATCACAGTTTTTTATGAAATTAATAAAAGTTTCTATATACAAAAACTAAATTATCATATATATATTGACTAGCTGAAGTTAAAATATTAATTTCTTTGAACAATTCTTTTAGGGATTCTCTAGCCCGTAAACAGTAAATAGCACGAATCGCTCTTTTTTGTAAAAGGAAAATACTTTCAATGTTAGCCGCTGATCCCCATAGCAGCAGTCCATAGGACATAACACTATGAAAGTAGCTGAAATAAACAATTCTTGCCGTTTCAACATTAGTTAAAAGTCTAATCTTTTTTACTGCGTACGCCGCTGAACTAAGTTTGATTGCCAAAGTTTCAATATGTGGATCCCACTGTAGTCGTGAATCTAACGTAATGCCTAAGAATTTAGTATTATTTACCAAGTCAATGACATCACCATTCATATTTAAACTAGTATCAACTTGCCTTACATTGGGCAAAGAGAATTTGATACATTTTGTTTTCTTAGAATTTAAAGACAAATTATTAGTTGTGAACCAATACAGAACTCTCGAGAGAGCACTATTTACATCGTCATAACATTCCTTTTGTCTATCAACTTTGAATAGTAAAGAATACTTCTTTCATACATCTGCAAACAATACTGTCTCACACGATTCTGTAATGTAGTAAGGAAGGTCATTTATATATATTAGAAACAGTAGAGGACCCAATATTGATCCCTGTTGAAGTTGCCAATGGGTTTGAGCACTTTGTTTCTCACATACTTATAGAAACTACAAGTAGTCTCAGCAAAGTCTTAGCCCTCTTGGGGCAGAATGTTGAAAAGTGCAATAAGATTTTTAATTTTTGTCACATTGATGCTAATACTATTTTAAAAGCATTCCATCCATCATTCCAAGTATCAAAAAAACTGAAGACTTATATGGTATTTCGACTCATATACTTAAATCCACAGTACAGAAACTTGCTGCGCAACTCGCGTTCATATTCAATTTATGTGTTGATGGAGGTATTTTTCCTGGCCTTATGAAAAATAGCAAGTTAATTCCATTATTTAAATCGACAAATAAAAATTATCCAGCAAATTATCGACCGATTTCCATAGTACTGACCGATTGTAACCAACTGCAATCAGCCTCCTTGTTCGTCGATATTCTATACAAAGAGTTACATGTAACAATAGAAAAGAGTAAATTTCATTACTGAAACCTAATAATAACTGGGTGACTTTACACCGAAACCAAACTAAACTTTGAATAATAGTATCCAATTCAGATAAAGAAAAATCTTATTACCTACAAGCCTTACAACTGGCTTAAGCCACAAATACGAATAATGGCAATTTTTCAACAATGAAACCTACCATTTTCCCATTTCATCCTAACGCAGAAAACACAAATAGAAGTTTCTAGAGAAAGTAAATAATCGAGTCTGTATTTATTCTGCGCCTTTGTTGCCTTCCAAAGTAAATTTGGTACAGAATTATAAGGTTTTTGTTGAGCCCTCATTATGTCACGGATGTATGCGGGACTGTTTAATGCTGTGGCTAAATGCTAATTAAATGACTATACGTCAACCTAACATAAAGGATGAGTCAGCATTTAGATCAAGGGTTTAGGTATAGGTTTTATGTAATAAAGGGAACTACTTAATTATTTTAATTTGACTGAGTTACCACATACACACACAACACCCTCAATCACGCATACGCAGCCATAAACGCCGGAACGGGACCCTTGGCAACAGGCTTAAAAGCTTTTTAGAAGCGCTTGAGCTTGCGAGCGTATGCGCTTGAAAACGTCAAATACCAACAAACCGAATTATGACGATCACAAACCTATAAAAGTATTAAGTTAGTACAAAATAAAGATTTTTATATTAAAAAGGTACGTATAGACCTTATATTAAGTGAATAGTGCTTATATTAAGAGGTCTGATAAAACACTTATAATTAGAGATCGAATAATCGGATGCATATTTACCTAAAGTTAGTTTAAGACAAAGTATGGAAACGGCTTTTTATTGTTTTGTTAAATGAAAATCCCGGGATTGCGGGATTGGATAGACGGATGTTTATTTATTTACCTAATTTAGTTTTTGACAAAGTATGGAACTGTCTTTTTATTTTATTTCCATAAATAAAAATCCCGGAATTCCGGTACTGTAGAACATTTTGGCAATGCAAAACTAGTCGGTAATATGAGCTTAAAAACGACGTTACATGAAGGTTAGTTTCAGTTCCCCGTGTGATTTGTGAGTAGGTATATAGAGTTTTAGAGGAAGAAAAACTCTTCATGTAATAAATCGTACATTCATAAATCGCACGGGGAACTGAAACAAAACTTCATGTAAATACGTATGCATAGTTGTATAAATGAATCCGGAGTCTCGGTCTTTTGAAAATAAATACCACGTGCTAATTTAGTAATTTTCAAACAATATCACTACGTTAAATTTGCAGTCCCGTATTTTCCCGGGATTTTTATTTGACAAAATGTATTTTACAAAGCCGCTTCCATAATTTGTGAGCCAAATATTAACTTTAGGTAAATATGCATCCGATTATCCGATCTCTACTTATAATACAAATTTATAGATAAAACAATAAATTATTGCACGGAAAACTTTATTTTTAGTAATATAAAAGAATATATACTTTTTCAGCCATCATAAATTTTAGTTAATAAACGAACACAAACATGCTGGTGAGGCTTACATCTGGCTTCGATCACATACTATTTACCTGCTTTTGCAAAATCTGAACTTCACGTGGATTATGAGCATCCGAACCTTTAACGCCGCAACCATGTTGAGTCGATCGGACCGCTAGTTCTTTTCAATCATGGAGATATTGTAAGATAAGCAGTTCCATTGAGGAAATTTCAACGTAACCAATGAAAACTAATCCAACCCACATTGAAGACTTAGCAAATGGAAATCCATATCGCAAAGTTAGCATCATTGACCCATAAATAAATCAAAAAAAGTATAATAAAATGTATCACTGCATAGCACTATGATTCAGATTTTGAAGTCGATTTTTTTACATATAGTGTTCAATAGGTAGACTTATGAGTATAACATATTCATAATATAAGATAACATAAGCATTTATTGTTTTAACTGTGTACATAGGTTGTTACATATTTGGGTAGAACTAATAGTCTAGTATAGTAGCGAAACTGATGGTTGTTGAGGTTTCTAATGTAGTGTCTTAAATAAACAATTCTTTTTTCATCCCACCACTTCGGAAAGTGTAATTTTGCGCTTCGAAATCTGGCTGGAAAATTCTATTTTATTCGCTTGAGCGGCAAAGTAGATTTGAATTTAGAACATCACATATAATGAGTACTCAATATAATTGTAAATTCAAAACGTCATTAAACCTATTTAATGTAACCTCTATGGTGCCAAATTTATGATTAGAACTTTTTAAATTGTGAAAAAATTTAAATTTGGAACCTCCTTGGTTTCTTTGTTTTATTTGCGTGCTTCGCGCCATTCTAGTTTTTCACGTTTTATTGCTTAATATAATTTGTCATTATAAATTGTTTTCTTTTTCATTTTGTCATTTCCTCGGTGAGATGAAAAGTTACGTATTGCACTCGAGTGGAAAGATTTTTCACCTTGTGCTCGTTTGTTTCCCTCGCTGACGCTCAGGATTCTAATTTAGAATCCTTCGCTTGCTCGGTCATCCAAATCGAGCACGCGGTTAAAAAGGAACTTTCCACTCTTGTATAATAAATATGTAACTATTGTGTTTTCTTTGCAAATGATTACTGAATTCTATGATATAGATCAAAATAATGGAATACAGTGTAGTGCAAGTTAAAAAGGTCTACACATACAGGGACAGTATATCTCTTAACAATATTCCACAATAACCATTTTTATCTTTCACATTTCAAGAGAAATAATAGCTTAGTTAAGAAGCGATTGTAAGCATTACAACATTATTCCTGATCCAATTATGTGACAAGAATAGAGAAAGGGACGCTTGGGTGGTTTGGGCATGTGGAACAGATGGATGAAAGTAGACTGACCAAAATGATTTATGAAGCTGGAGTGAGTGGAGATACGGGACGAGGAAGACCTAGGCGAACATATTTCGAACAAATCGAAAGTGTCCTCAAAGAAGGCCAGGTCAGAAGTACCCGCAATCGTGGAGCATGTATGAGGAATGTTATGAAAATAGATGAAGCGAAAGAGATATGTAAAGACCGTAGCAAGTGGAAAGACGTAATCTCTGCCTACCCCCGTGGGAAAAAGGCGTGAGTGTATGTATGTGTTATGAACCTAAAATACATCATGCATTGATTATATTTTACTATGGCTCTGTACAGTATGTAATTTAAATAAATATTTTTGAAGATATCACACATTTAAAATGCAGAGACAGCGGTTGCGGCGGTACCGGCCGGGGAGCTGTGAAGACGTTCAGTAGTATATTTAGTATCAACATTGCACTCGTACGAAGCAGGGCGGGTCGCTAGTGTATAATAAATTTTAGATAACCATTGAGATGAAGCGAGAACAGAGCCAGTAACTGCAAGAGTAGATATTTGTATTTGTTGTCATATCACTTTCTTTTAATCTTCATATCATCATCAGCCTTTTCAAAGGATCTTCACAACTCTTGCTTACAGTATTTTCGGACCAGCTTCTATGATGCTGAACCAGTGCCGATAGTAAGGAATGTCAGAGCCTCGTCTAATGGATAGCAGGATACCTCGTGACCTTGCGTTGGGTCCCATTAACGCGAAAAATCTTATAATTACTTCAAAGTTTAAGATAAATTAATTTAGGATAACTAAACAAAATGTAATAAAAAAACAAATGCATAACGAACAATGAAGTTTGAGAGAACCGTTTTTCTCTAACGAATTTATCTCACGCACACTGCACACGTAACTCCGCCAAGAAACGGGATCGTATGACGCAAAGAGAACGTGAAAAAGCATATAACTTTACCTCTGTGGGATACATGTGTTAATATTATTAAATAAAAGACCAAGCTGGTCTTGTATTCTCCCATATTGAATATAAAGTAAAAAAAACAGACGATACAAAAATGTTGCTATGCTAACAAAAAAAAATATTTTATGTTGGTGTTGCCAACAACCTCTACGTGACTTCCAAAATTCTGGTCAAATGGAAATCGTTTCCGTTGCAGCCAAAGGATTGAAGATGTATTATATACGCAGTAAATTTTTTTGCAGCATGTTAATATTTTGCTGTCCCACGTGAATTCTGCAATAAAATCTTATATTTTTACAAAAAGATTTAGTTTCTTTATTATTTACCCATATTGATTTCGTAAAATATATAGGTGTTAAGAGTATGATTAATGTAAAAAAATCCTAGAAAACTTCTTCTGTCGCTCATCTCACTTGGAATTCTCTACCTGTGCAAATGTTTACTCCATCGTTTGACCGTCCGTCGTTTAGTTCCGTCAAAAGAAGCATGTAAAAGCATTTCTTGGAATGGCAGAGGGCAGGCACGAAGTGGGTGTCACAGCTCTAACTGTCATCTTAATTGGGCCTCTTTCGCCCTTTAACATCAGGCGAGGGGGTCATCTACCGGACCTTCAACGAAAACAAAAAATCAAGCTAACCTCAAAAATACCAAATACACGCCATCCATAATTAAAACCGAGATTATTTCTCTGAACCTTTATTTATGTACCTAAATATATTTATTGATATTAGCAGATCAGTTATGGTGATTTGTGGCGCAGGTTTTTAACTTCTCAACCCTGGTGAAGACGTTACGGTATAAAGTGTACATACAACATAAGATCTTTACAATGACAGCAAGAATTTAAAGTAAACCTGTAAAATATGTAAAACTTAAATAAATGTATATAATAACATAATTGGGCGTGATAGATACTTACCGATGTAAATAGAGTTTCCTGTTATAAACGCTCGCTATATGGTGTACGTATGTTTGCGAAAACGTTACCTTAAGTTCTTTTAAAAACTAGTTCGGAGTGGACCACCAATATTGAACTGAATATTGGAACTACAGGCGAGTAGGTTGCCTGTAGTTCTCATTTTCTTAATCCTGAACACGGCATCTACATCTGTCATCTACAGTTTCTTTCACATAATACTTCTAAGTGTATTAAATAAACAGTAAAATCATAGACGATTTTATTATTACAGTTTAGTTTAAAAATAGTCAAGCACGGTGATTCATTTTCACTTTCTCATGTCTTATTAAGTCTAATAGTCTAAGGTTATTTCTTCGTACTAATAAGTCAGACGATCAATTCTTAACTTTTCATCCCAGTATGTATATATACTAATGTGTAGTGTGTAGTGATAAAATTTAAAGAAGACAGTTAATAATAGTTCAACCTCTATTATTAACTGTCTTCTTTGATCCTAAAGCTGCTATTAATTTGTGGTCATCCCCATCGATTAATAGACACCAGTCACTCAGATAATTGGCATACGGCAATATATTTGCATAGATCGAATCAAATGTCGGTGACATCCAGACAGCTAAATCGCTTCAAATGGATATCACAGGCCACTTGTGTTGAGGTTGGGGCCAGTCTAACCTACATCTCAGTCCGATGCACAGAGCCCGTATTGATCTTGTACAATTAGGTTGTGAAGTGGTCGCCGTAGAGGTCTACAGAATCAGATACCTAGGTATTTAATACGAATATATGCATATTACACAATCGCGTGCAAAAGAGGTTAAATTAATATTTTTATTTGTATTGAACTAATATTTTCAAAGTCATTGTTGGGATGAACAACTATGTAAAAACTGTGTCAAATACTAACAATTCAGGTGCTTTGTTATTGTACAGGGACATAAACAGTATTTAACTAAATTAGGTGTGCGAATACTAAATTAAACTAAAGCTGTTAAATTTTAGTTATTACCCAAAAAGGTTTGCCTGTATGAGCTAAACAATTTGTATTGGTCTTCTTTTTTTCAATTTGACTATTATTCTCGTAATGATATTTTATTATAATTTATTACGACAGTATAAAAAGTTTGAAAGATATTTAAAAATGCTGACACATCTGTTATTAGATTTAATTTATTTTTAATTTTTGCGATCGGGTTATGCATGTATTGTGTTGTCTTTGTGTCAGAATAACTGGATTATATATCTATCATACACGGAATAGGTATAAGATGATAATTATGAGAATATATTATTCTTACGTGCTATGTTTATAAGCAAGCAGACTGTGCAGTGATTAAAAACTCTTAGAGTAAATGTGGTTTCTCTAAGATTCAAAACAAATCTGTAACCCATACAATACCACAGTATACATTGCCAAAATGTGGCATAAGATGTAAAGTTAAAGTAACTAGTAATTTCATTGCCAATACCAATACAATTTTTCTGTAGAAATAAGTAAGGTATCCAAGCAAATAAACCTGACATAGTATCTCTCCGATGCTATAACAAAAATATATGTAATAATAATATAAAAATATTTAAACCAATATTCCATTTAATTTTTGATGTGTCATATACATTTCGAACTCACGTTATCAACAAAACCTTCTCACATAATCTGTATATTCATTATATTTCTTTATTGAAATCCAAGTTGCGCCCGATTGTATCAAAACAGTTCACGGAAGCGAATAGCTACCTATATACGTGACTAAGTTGAAACCAAGTTTCGTGTAAATAACCGAATTGATTGTAAGCCTGACCGTGGATCGGCAAATTGTGTTTGGACTTAGCCACCGTAAAGGTCTAGCCAAACAAGTGTTAAGCTCCAATCAGAGCGCGAAAGTCCCGGAGATGTCGTGTTGACTGATTGTCAGATTTTGTTGTCGTACGCGTGTTGGGATATATAGTTAGATACATCACCGATCTACGAACTGATTTGAAAAATGGTAATAGCTAATTATTATCTATGAATATTTTAGGGGAAATTGTATATATATCAACGTAGTAGCCCTGTTGATGTTGTTTGCTAAATGTCAAATCATTTTTTTTTTCATTCTTAATTTTTAACGAGGCTTTGAACACTTTGGGTGAACATGTCAGCCTCATAGGAATAATCACATATTTACATAACTTTACACATACACAATTGTTATATACACAAATATTAGTTTGCCTCCTCAAAGGACAAGCAAACAAACATGTATAATTTTTTGGCTTAGCCAAACAATGGTTGCGTCAGCAAACAATTTATATTGCCATTAGCCAAATCCATTCCCATGAGGAGTCTTTCTCTTAGCTCAGAATTTCAGGCACATTCCAACAACATGTGATAAACATCATCGACCCTGGAACACAGCTGGTTATCGCACAAAGGTGAGGATTTCACTCCAACAAGATGATAAAACTTGTTTGTTGGAACATGCCCAGACCGTAATCGGAAAGCAGAAACTAAAAGCTTTCTATTAAGGTTGGATGAGACACTGTCAAACCAAGGATTCCATGTAGGTTTGTCCTGGATTGTACAATACCAAACTCTAACGCCTCTGACCAGGGTCTCTCCAAAATGATATTCCCATTTTTCCAAACATCTTTTCTTTATTATTTGAATAAATTCACTAGCCAAGGGTCCAGAATCCAGCACGATACCATCCAAGACAGCTTCCTTTGCAAGACCATCTGCAGCCTCAATACCAAGTAACCCGACGTGGCGACGTGGCGCAAAAGCGACGGGCATACCGCCCCGTCCCGACACATAACGAGAGAGATGCTGAAGGGCACTCCTTGAATCCGACAGAATGACAACAGGAGGGCTGTTTTGTAAATTACTTGCATACACTAATGCCTCTTTAATTGCTGTGAGTTCAGCTCTCATGATACATGTGTCCTTGTGCATCTTCCACTTAATAGAGATGTCATTCTGTGGATCAAAGAGAGCAGCACCAGCACCCTGAACTAATATCGAGCCATCAGCAAATCAAATTGTTACCGCGTTTTCACTACGCCTTTGGAGAACCCTAGGTGGACCATACGAATTACCCACTAAGTTCTTATCTTCTCTTCAATATTCTCACTAGCACAGTTTAGGTACACTCACACAATAGAAATGTAAAGGCGCCGGTCGCGTGTAGGTCGGTCTGTTATTGTCGCGTCAGTCCAGCCATCGCGTTGCAACACACACTACTACCTTCTAGCAAACGTGCGGGCAAGAAGTGCGAAATAGGTTTTAGCATAAACAAATAAATACATACACATTCGTATTAAAACGAGAAAACTACTATATTACTAGGAAGGTTATGGACATGAAAATGGATGGTCGTGTAGGGAGAGGAATACCGAATAAGAGATAAAGTGAAAGAGAATAATTTAATGTCAGAAGATATTGTTACACTGTATCCCGTGTGATGATGAAAAGCATGTTATAAAATTCTATTTACAGATACTAAAGTTCGATATCCCTAAGTTTCATGTGTAGCAAAGGAGGTAACCTCGCCGACGAACAGTTTTTATCATTATATATTAATATTGGCTTATATATATTTTTATACGCCTTGGCCTGTTGTTTTGTGCAGCATACATATATTTATAGTGTTCAAATTAATGTTTTTTTTTCTCAATTATTATCGTTGTTGTACTACATATCTATGTGTATTTTGCAGAAAATAATAAACGCTTTATCTATCTATCTACATAATACACAATGTTTCGTTTTGCATTACTAAAATGACACAAAATCATAATAATACATGATAATTTATATTTTCTTTGACTGCAACTTGATTTTGAGATAGTATAATTCGAACAGATGAATTTGCAAGTGGCGCCCTTTACATTGACATTTTTTTGATAATTATACGCGACCGAAGTTGCCAGTGTCATCACAGCTCATATACGTCCCCACCGAGGGGCTCGAGCCTACCCTAACTACGTTAGGGCGATTAGGCCTTAGTTACCCCGCTGGCACCGTGCGGGTTGGTTGACTACGTACACCTTTGAATCGCTTCGCAGATGTACGCAGGTTTCCTCACGATGTTTTCCTTCACCGTAGGAGCGTCGGATAAATGTACATATGAAATTCGGAACGAATAACACATTGGTACACGGTGGGGATTAGATCGCGGGCTTCCCGATTCTATGCGGCGCACAGACCAGTGTCGAGACCACAGCGCCACCGACGCTCTTGTTGCCAGTGTAAATTTTAACAAAAACATAATGTTGATTTACTGGAGAGCAAATGTTAGTTTGTTCTCCCGTAAAACCATTTTCCAAGCTTGAACGCATCGAGCCATATAGATTTATATCTGTCTGAAAGTAATTTCCGATCCTTTTTTATCATATAAGCATAGCACATATTCTGAGCCAATCATACTGTGTCTGGCCCAGTAATAGTCCGAATCTGAAGTCCGATATAGGCTATGAATGAGAAATCTATCTCGTCCATCTTTATTATGCATTTACCGAGTTATATATTTGTACTTGATACTGAGATTTCACACTTTGTATCACAAGTCCGCAGCATATTCTGTGGCTTCTGTACTGTCGCGTGTTCTTTATAGAGCTCTGTGTTTTGATAACATGTAAAGGTATAGTAAGATCGAAATGAAGATTTTTTTCTGAAGAACTTATTTAAACGGAATTTTTATAACTTTTAGTGAGACATTTTTAAAACACATTTATTTATTTTTTTCTTAAATAGTACTACATTCTTTAATATTATTCGCTATTAGCACAAGCGGAATTGGAAAAGGTTCGTCACGATAACGCTGATATCTCCTGGCACTTGGACAATAATCAGTGTGCCAATATTATTTATTATTATTATTGTAGCTTACATCACGTGTCTTTGAAGACACGGTCCTTTATAAGGCGTGCGCGGGGATACAGATCCAACGCGTAGAGGCCATTTAAGCGAAATTTAATGAAAGTGTGCGTGGAGTGTACCAACTGGGTTTAATCTCTATCTGCACCATGAAAAATGCAGCCAAAAACTATACCCAGTTAGATGCACAGAAACTATTGTCATTAGTGGTCAAAACGTTTGTGGCCTATTGCATTTCGATTTAGGTGGTAATGAAAACCGGGCTATGGAAGAGACTCCGGTCACCTGCCTTCTCAAAGCCTCCTAATTGATTTAAATATGGCAGGTGGTGACTCGCCGCTCACTAAATGGGCCCTCCAAAAAAAGCAGACCAATATTGGTGCGAAGAGAGCAACATTGGTGTGAACGGCTAAGGGTGTAGAGAGGTGTGTCTGCGACAGCGATCGAGACGCCGTCGGCGTTATGACATTATTACACTTCCACCCTTCGAGCATTTGCTCTTGCGACTCCACTCTGTCGGCTGGTTAAGGCTAGACAGAGGCGGGTGGCATACGCCCCCCTGAAGCACATCGGTACCCTCGGTGACGCAACTCACCGACAGTTCGCCACAAGCTGCCCTGAGGGAGACTGACTGCACTGATGGGGCATTTATGGCAGTCAAGGGGCATTAAATGCCCCACCAGCGGGCGATGGGGTCGTCACTTCCCTACGCCTATTATTATTATTATTATTATTTATTTAGTAAACGGAAGAACCTTTTCTTATCCAGATAACTCAAAAAGCGCTTTCAACATTTTTTTATCTATTAAGAATTTAATGAAATGAAATGATTAGAATGTAATGATCTTTTTTAAAATATAAGATCAGTTACTTTGCATAGAAAGTACCTTTATGACTAGCTGAGATCTTCACTCAGGCCCATGAGTGAAGATCGAAGGCTTTCTTCGTTCATAAACGTTAAACATTCTTCATTTAGTCTTCTGTATAATCTGGCGCAACGTGCGTATTTGGTCTCTGGTACTGTAGCCTTTGGGAATCCGGCTTGTTTGGAAAGTTGGAAGTAATCAAACCTGTTCGAGATGGATGGATCTATTTAATTATTGAACAATATATTATGAACAATATAGTCAATCAAAATAAATCCCCAAAGTCAAATCCCCTGGTATAGGCACCGTATCCACGCCCCCCACCATCGGCATTGCCTCTGATGCTGCCGAGCACTTAGTCTTTCAGGTTCAGAAATCATATTGGGGACATTGGGCCTTCCCTCATAGCGGTTGATGGGAAACGCCAGAGTATCATCTGATAATTAACACGGTTCACTGCAAGTAGGTAAGGTTGGCTTATTTCTCCTTAGGTGTGATGCTGAACCCACTTACACCTATCACGTTCATATGTCAAAACCTGTTGATATTATTTTATATAAAAAATATGTAGAGTTTACTGTTACTCCATTTTCAGTCACGAAGCCACCTTAGTATCAATAAACTTGTTTGCCAGATTTGTTATATTAAAAGAGAACTCTTTTGTGTGCAGCTTCGATACCCGCGTGCCTGAACCCAACGCCCATTGGACTGACGACGCGTTCAGCGAAAGAGCCCACTGGCTTGGCTCACCGACTTCGGCTCTACGCCTGCAAGATGTGCAGTCCCGCGATAGAGCTACGTACCGCTGTAGAGTCGACTTCCAAGTTTCGCCAACTAGAAATTATCGAGTTGCACTCGATGTTATTGGTGAGTTATATTGTATATTTCAAAATTTACTATATCATTACCCATTTGCTGAGGTGGATTGCTTTTCCCACGGTTTCGCCAATTAAGCTTACATTCTCTTTGTGACGTTCGAGATATATTCGTTAACGCACCTTGATATCTTTATTGAGCATAGTTATCCAGAGCCTGATAAACTCTATTGTCCTGTGGATTTCAAGACTATTCGAGCAGCAATAAGTGCAATAAATACTAATAAATATTCTGGGACTACCGTATACTTGGGTAATCAATAAAATACTCAGACAGAAAAGTCTTTAATAGAGCATATTTGAAAGCAATGTTCTTCCTCATCATGATCTTTATTTCAAACTCATATAAAGATGATGATGATGATGATGATGGCGCTGCTGAACTCATCTGTACTACTTTCATTCGGCTTTTATGCATCATCTCGGTGAATATTCATTGTACATATTTTGATTTCGAAATAAATGTCACCCATTAAATAGAACTTAATCTGATATGATTGTGTAAATGTTTTGTAATTGACTTCATTTTTCTTTGTAATATTTTTTTTATTACTGAACACTGTACACATTTATAGAAGGTTTAATTTTACCCGTTTTCGGTGAAATAGCGATAGGGTGTATGAAATACCATCAATATTTGTAAAAATAAAACAAAATTGCATATACAGGCGATATTATTGTTTAGAATTGTCTAATTACTATAATTTTACGTTGACAGTTGTCACATAGCGAAGAAATGGATCATAAAATATTAATGGCATCGGTGACTCTTCTTTCATCATCTATGTGTTGGTCGCCAAATGCCATTATTTTTAAGAATTTTGATTATTTAAGACATCATTTTATATATAAACAAATTTTTGAAAATCAATAATATTTCATGATCTATATCACCCTTCTACGGAATTGAAACTAGCTAGCTACATATATGTTAATCTGTGATTAAAACTGTCAAAATACAAGAATATAAAAGACACAGAAATCGCAAATAATGACAGACGATATTAAGTGTCATGTATCAATTGGCAGAAATTCGAAGTTATTCAATAAGTTCTTAGAAGAACTACAAGTATAGTGATGAAATTAGAAGTTAATACTCCTCTTTTTCTCATAGATGTCGTAAACATTAGTTAAGAGAGCTTATCGCCATTATACGAGTATATCTGCGAATTGCCCTCTTAGATCGCATCCTATTACTCTAGGAATTAATAAAATTAGCGATATAATTAATTACACACTTGAACACAGAATCTAATTAATAATCTAAATAATCGAATATACGCATAACTCTGCTACCATACAGGTCGGGATGCTCACAATACTAGCGCGACTTCTAAGATTTGATTGCAATTCAATTGTTGCCGAAACGTGGGTCTAATTTTATTAACCCATTAACCGCCAAAATGAAACCACGGGTGATATTCTTTCAAAATGTTTATTTAATTATTGGTTACAAAGCAACTAAATAGAAAAGCGTTAGATAATTTGAAAAAAGCAATTAGGGTTCCGTAGGAGGGGGTGTACTTTATTGGGTACAGCGGCGTGTTACAGGTGAAAATTTTCAAAACATTGCCTTTCTACACACAATGTTTTTAAACACTTCTTACATTGCCAACGAACTCATGCGTGACATAAAAAACAACGCAATGGTTTTTCAAGTTTTTTAGGGTAGTGTCCTATACCAACCATCTTGAGGCAAACCTGGAACTGCTGAGTATGAAATTCGAGCTTTTTGCTGGGTAGTTTGACGCAAGTAAAATTTTGAAATATTACGACGAAATAGTAGCTGATCCATATTATCATCATGGCTCATTACATGTAACCGCCACGCATTCGAAATAGCCATATCAGTCATGTAAGTAAATAAACACCACCATTTTTTTCCATGAATTGCTATCCTGTATAGAGCGATAGACTGGTCCAGCTCGTCCACTCCTTCCATGTTCCGATTATAAGTTTGAAATAGATTTGGTATGTTGACATCAGTCTTGCTTCGTTGTATAGGATCCCATCGTTTTACAGCTCCCAACGGTTCAATGGTATCGTAGTTTGTCGTTATAGTACAAACACTGTTATCTTTCCATCATATTGATAGTCATAGGAGGCACGATCTTCTTTTTTCATCTCTTTTGTGCTTTTCAAGGGACACTTTTTTGTTCGATTCTCACGTATAGTTCCAGTAGCTCGATATGCTTCTTTCTTGAGATCTATCATAAATTTATAATTGGTAAAGAAATGATCGAAAAACACTTGATGGTTTGCTGGATTAGTCCCCAATTTTCGAAGTAAGGATTTGACTACTCTTGATCCCAATGGTTCGCTAGACGCTTCAACGGATTTTCCGCTATAAAAATCAAAAGCATAGCAGTACCCCGAAGAACTTGCTGCCACCCAATTTTTGTAGCCAAACCTTACTGGCTTGCCTCTGATAAACTGCTTATCAGGATGGTGACCGAAATATTTTACTATCGATTCATCTATAGATATATTCTTATGCATCACACCCCACTGAAGGAACTTTTGCATCAAAATATTAGCTAACGGCCAAACTTTGAACATTTTGTCGTTTGTATTGCTGCTTCATCGTTGTTCACAAAATGTAGATTTCTTTTTATATCTCGGAATCTTTGGCGGGGCATTGTTCTTGATACTAATTCAAGGCCTACATCTTCATCATAAGACCAATATAAATCTTCCCTGGGCAGCTTATGATAGCCAGTAAGTATCAGTATCCCTAGAAACTTTTTTAAATCTATAAAATCCAGCTGAAAAGTATGCCTGTTATTTTGATTGGCGTATAGCATCGTATTTGTAATTATCAAAGAAATAATTTCATGATCAAATATTTTTTCAAATATTTCCACCGGTGTCAGGCTTCGGAATTGTTCTTTTACAAATCCCTCCCTATTTTGTATGTCAATTCTTTCTTGAGAAGTAAAAGAGTACAGCGGCGAACACTTTCGCCATATCGGCTGATCTGGCTCTGTACTACGCTTTCTCTTTACTTTTTTAGCCAATGGCTCATCGTCGCTACTATTATCACTATCTATATTATCTTCATTTCTAAATACCTCGATATTGCCAGGGACATCGCGCGGCATAGAAGCGGTGAGCATGTCCTCTTCAGCACCTTCTTCTTCATCTGTCACGACGCTGGGGTCTGGTGGTATTATAGCGAATTCATACTCCCCTTTGCTGTGACTATCTTCTAAAACGGCTTGAATTGCTTCTCCCAAACCAGAATAGTTCGTAGAAACGTTAAAACGTTTAGAACTCATGGTATCCAAAATCTGAAAATAACGTGAAATTATTATATGGAACTTGCCGGTGTACCCATACAGGTACAGCACGGTTTCAAGTAGCCTAACTTGGTGAATTTTGACCGTTAAACTAATATTTATCCTTTATTTTATAAATAAGGTCGTAAAATAAATAATAAAAGCACATTCATTGTAAATATAACACTTTTAGAATTAAAATAAAAAAAAATCAATGCACTTACCCCTGTCGATGTTTTCTGTGCCAAATTGAAATGACAGAAATAACAGATATTTTCTATCTACTCACGTAAACTGTCAACAATTTATAAAATAATAATAATAATGATAATGATAATTTTATTCTAACTCAAACAAAAAACACACATAATAGGAAACTTACACTTACTGAACAATATAAAAAAAAAATTAACAAAATAAAGAATTAACAAATTAAATTATTCAAAAAACAACACAATTACAAATTTTCCTATAAATTTAAGGTTGGTCGTGTTAGAATGGGAGGCCAGTTCAGCATGAGCCAGATCATAAGATAGATCTGGCACTGGTTTTCAACTGCCACCACAGATAGTAATGACGTAATATCTATATAATAGTTTGTTTACTGTCAATTAGAATGATAAAAAAGTGACGATTCTGAAAGATAATACAATAAAATGATATCGTTTCTTAGGTAAATAATTTCCCTTAGAAATAATCCCGTATTTCTTAGAATTTCAAGTAATATGATTTTTACCGTTTACTATAATTTTGACACATTCACCTATAGATTGTCTCTTGTACTTGTGAATATCTCGGAATACCTTACTATAAAAGCAATGTCCAGCGTAGTAAACGATAACGTCGCGCTCTCAAAATCCTAGTGGTGCAGCTGCAGGAACATATCACGTTTTCTCATATTCGACACATACTCGTACGCAAAATAGATATTAATGTAGAATTAGCAACGGTATTGTCGTATATTTACAGTTTCATTCGGTGTGTACCTCATTTGGATGTGTACGTAGGTGTGTATATCTAGGCGCGTGTTTGCGACCTTTATTTACAGTAAACGAACTCAACAAACAGGTGATCATTTAAATACGTTTCACTGTTCTCAAGTGTAAGTGATATAACTATTAATGAGAAGTTGATTTTATGTGTACAAGATATATTAGGTTGTAGGAAAAGTTCGTCGAAAAAAATTCCATGATTATTTTCTTTCCTGGAACAATCACGAAATCGCGAAATATACCGTAACATTCTAGAACTCTCTCGGTGCTTTCATACGAGGCCTATATACATATATTGCGCACAGTGCGTTTTTTCCGTAGTTATGGAGAATCAATCACTCCTCCAAGACTTGGCATTTTAGATTATCACGTATTCGAACATTTAAAACATTATTTAAGTTGAAAAAATTTCAATCTGAAAGCAGAAGTGACAAAAAATGTTTGATTCTAAACTTCCAGAGTTTTGGGCCAGAGGTATCAGCGACCTTACTAATAGATGGAGTACTGTCATTAGTTCTGAAGGCGATTATATTGTAATTTAAAACTAAACTTTAATAAAGAAAATTAATACAAAACATTTTTGTTCCTAATTTTTCCACGAACTTTTCCTACAACCTAATAGTATTTGGAAAAAGCATAATTTAAAGTTATGATTTTAAGGTACTATGAAATAAACTTTAAATATTTGAAATACTTTATTAGATAAAACACGACACTAATGATTAAAATTGTTTCATATACCGGTATTAAACAAACCCTCTCCGGCTCGCTAAGCCAAGAACTGCCGTCATTTTCAATTCGGCCCACTGTCTGTAAGTATTAAGTTAAGCCGCTAATTCCCGATCCCACCACTTAATGGCTACTGCTGAGCCTCGGCAGCGGTTTGAATAATTGACATTTGATTCTGATCGTAGTCATGTAATAAACTAATCCTGCCTTGTAACTATGGCCCTCTTACCATCGCTTTAATTTTGATAGTCCATTGATCTTAAATGTGTGTGTTGATTTTATAATTTTGATGTTAATTTTAGGTGTCCAATGCCAGTTTTTAATAACGGACTTTTCGATTGAATAATGACACTCGAGTCATAAGTAATATATGGAGTCATACTCCACCGTAAGGCCACCATATAATACCCATTAATACCAAACCCAGGACGTAAAATTCTTCAATAAAAACAAAATTACACTTACACCAATTAGTCCAGCCCAAAATAACTCTGTAAAGCTCGTGTTATGGCATCTAGGCTAAAAGATAGGCTAAAAGATAGGCATACATATATTATACATATATAAATAAACTTGATAGAAATATATTATAACCGACCAAGGTACAAATAATACTCGCATTCATCACGCAAACAACTGCTTCCACCGAGATTCGAACCCGGGACCTCAGAAATGGCGACACCTTGAAACCGGTATACCAACATCATCTAGTGTTCAAACTTCACCCTTAGAAATGGTAATAGGAAGAATAATAATTTTCATTTCAATTCAGTACAAAACATACATATTGGCAGGTTATATAAATAAGACTGAAATTTTTAACTTTCTAGCCACTATGAGAATGGATTATGAGAAAGCCTTAGATACCTTCAAAACATAGTGGGTGTCTGAAACACTGAAACCGGTGGGGTTTCATTCTCTTCAGAAATACCGCATAGACTGCGAGTATATCTGATAGTTGCAGTTACCATACGAAAATACCGCAAAATCAATATGTCTTCAGGACTAGGATAAAGTCTACTCGAGGCCTATACGTACAAGGTATGATACATGAAGATAATATCGCCCTTACTGTTCACAGTTGCTCTGGGGAGTTCAAGCTTTTAGACCGAAGAGGACTGGGCATTAGTGCCAAGAAAATATATTATCGTTTATCGAATAATGTCATTGACGCCATCACGGTTGTAGACGAGCTCAGTAGAGTACCATAACAAGTTTGTAAAATCAAAATAGAAGTTAATAATTTCAAGATTCCACGTAGCACCGACTCGTACTTTTACTCTACATTGGAACTTTTTGATAAACAAATCTTTATTGCATATATATACCTAGTAAGAAATAATAAAAGTATATACATAAGTTTCTTTAAGTCCATTATTATAGTAACACTATATGATTTGGTTACACATACATTATTTGGAAACGTTTGTAACTCTCTCTATAATTCGTGGAATGCAGAAATATCAATAGAATCTAATGAAAATATTTGTAAGGAAATATAAGATTTTGATTAATGTATGATTAGATTTGGATATAATAGAAAATTGAATGGACCTTAAATTTAATGGCGTCTAAAACAGCAAAATTTTTATTCGATATGCTGATGCTAGCAGTATATTTGTCAAAAAATATGAACATCTGACCATAAGTTGCATATATGAATAGAATGAATATTTGCATATTGGACTCAAAATAATGTAGTTATATTATTAATAAATAAAAAATATCTCACTCTCGCCACAAATGATCTGTAATAAACAACATGTATTAAATATACTATAACGACTGGGCTGTATGTTGTTTTGGTAGGGAATATAGCAGCTCTCGTATTGTGAGTTAATATAATTTATATACATTTCAAACATAACAGCAAATAAGACATCATAAAAAAAAGCCATTACTAAAGATAACAATTTAAAAGCGACCAACATATATATTCTGCGAACCAACTTATGTTAATTAAACTCCTGATTCTCCTTCCCACCACTTAAAAGTTACCGCTGAGCCTCTAGTAGCGGTTTCGATAATTGACACTCCCGTCCAAACTTAGTCATGTAATAAACGGCCCTCGTAATGTGATTCAAGATATTTTACTATAAATTAATAATTTTTAATATTTATCGTGACATCAACGGAAGACTCATGCTCTTGCTGAACACAAAAAGTGGCTGCTAATCCGTCACACTATATTCGATCAGGCAAATTATTACAGAGCTTTCTTGTGTCTAGGAAATTTTCCATACTAGCTTGAAGCTTAAAATTAATACCCGTATAATGGAAATAAGCTCTTCCTCAATTAACATGGGAGTTTGAAAACTAGTGAAGTATGGAAGAATAAATACATCTCTTTCCTTTACGGAAAATACACTCTATATACTTATAAGTGTGTATTTACTCCACTTGCTTACACAATAATGTATTGGATCAGTTAGAGGATCCAAACACTTCCGACATATTTTATACGTACCATTGTAGCTATTTTTAACATATTTTCATTGAGACTACATCCAGTATTTAGTGCCGGTATCTGGAAATCTTTTGCATAGTATTTTGCGATTATAACGAAAGGATTTCATAACACAAGTAAAAGTACTCCCTTTGTTGTTGAGATATAAAAGTAGGTTAATAGTAGAGGAAGTCTATTTTCTCAAATGATTAGTGAATAACATTAACGTCGTGCTTTTAGGCTTTTGAGTTTGAGGATAAAAAATAGCATAATTTGGACAAACTTTTACTTTAAGAACTTTCTTATTAATCGTTACCGTAGTTTTAATAATGATAAAGATGATCGTTATTTTAGTCCGGAATTTAATATTACGTTAAACATTGTTTGAAATATTATAATATTCAAGGTTGTCTCAAAATAAAATAATTATTAAAACCACCTTCCAATATTAAACCGGACAAATTGTGCTTATAGTCACTAATACCAGGCAAGTAATTTTCCATCTTAAGCGTCTTCAATTTTTGTATTCATTAGTTCACTGTTTATTTATAGCCTTTGGTGCCGTATTAATAAACTTTGCTATGCTTGCGCTTGTCTATTGTGTCACAGAGCCGTATAAGTCTCAAGTCGTCAGCGAAGTCTCGTCAACAAGAAATAATAGGATCGAACTCGATACCTACATCCTATAAATCCTATTAGTTACGCAGGCTTTGTCGATGTTAAATTTCAGTTGGTTTATATTCTTTCTAGTAGCTATGAATAGGAAAGAGATGTACTATTTCTTCGTTCTATTGGGTTTCTTTTACAATTTACTAATTTAAAATGTCATGAAATAATTATAATATTTTATACCACATTGCATTACATTCCAATATTCCAAAAGCAGTCAATAGCTGTGTGGATCAAAAAGATAGAAATTTAAACCTATATTTAATTATAGAACCTCAGGTAACATTCATCTGTATCATCTAAACGCTTGGCAGTCCACCACAGTGCGTTTTTCCAGGAATTTTCTGCCACCCACTACTAAACTGTGGAATGACCTTTTTGTCACCTGCAGTATTTCCGAGCCGATACGATATCAAAACCTTCAAAAAAAGAGCATATTCCCATTTAAAAGACCGGCAACGCATCTGTGACTCCTCTGCTGTTGCGGGTGTGTGGACAACGGTTATCGCTTACCATCAGTTGATCCGTTTGCTCGTTTGCTGCCCTATCCTATATAAAAAAAAGAAAAGAAAAAGGTTCCAGAGAAGAGAACTCATAACTGAACCCTGGGGCACACCTGTTGCCATCCTCTTTCTGTAGATGCTTATGTCGGTTCCCGGAAGTCGCTTGGTGTTCCCGGGGCTCCGTACATGCCTGAGGAAGGCCATCCCTGAGGTTTTTAGTGGGTAGGCCTCCCCGTTCTGGGGAGCAGAGCCCCACATAACCGCCGGCTCGCCACAGCCGGGGTATGCAATGTAATGCATTTTCCTTCTGGGAACAAAAAAAAAGGGGTTCTACTCAAAGCCGTAAGACATGGCAAAGGGTCTACGACACAAAAAAGTTTAGGAACCTTTGTACTCGGTGTAATTTTTGTCCTTCCTCAATGCATTCCTGTTATCTTCTCAAAACGTAGATGGCAAGTATAAAATATACATTTCACAATGGTCTACTGCTTCTACATTGATCTTCTGTCAATAAAGTTAAATAAAGAAAATGAAATCATTAATAAATGTAAACGAAGATCTGGTTAAAGTGTGAAAGTTACTTACAAATTCACTTGTTTAACTACATTTGTATATTATAACTTTATATGTTATAAACTGTATCAATGTCATTTTCATGATTTTTGGTCAAGTTATCCTTTTATTTACTACAGTAATATGAGAGAACACTATTCAGTCGCAAGGAAATATAATATAACCACTAAAACTGAGATATTACCTAACAATTTGATCATATACGAAATACTTAATAAGAAGCTTACTTAATTCCATATAAATATTAAGCTCATAGCCCTAAGCTAGCAGATCATAAATTATATCGTCGAACATAATTAATTGGGTCCCAGTTGGATACTTACGGACAAGCACCCGACTTAATTAGCAGTTAATACGTTTTTAGTATAAAGTAATTTGGAATTTTACCGTAGTATCTCATAAGTATAATTATTATGAGCTTCTTATTCTCTTCCATTCAATATTAATTCTGCATTAATTTGATTTGCCATCTCGTGATTGGATTAATAGGATTTCGTCACTGTTTCAGTAATTGCCTGGCTTGTATTCCACGGTACTAAATTTTGATGTCAAAAATGAATCTTATTTTCAAAAATTTATGGGCTTCTTATATTTATGTCTTCTTTGTTCACAAGATGACATAATATAATAATAAGTGTATTTATTTATATATATTATATATCAGGACTAGTAGGCTTGTCACTGAAAGTAGGAATTATTTTCTGCTTGATTAAATTAATAATTTTTGTATGCTGTAATATGCCATCTATGGAATATAATAGCTGTTAATAATTTTATTTAATTGATTTCGATTTGTAGTACTCTCAACACTTTGTAACCTTGTGCCGAGGATCTTGGTATATTTGATAAATAAATGGACCGATTAAATAGATACAGCCAATGAATCAATTCTTTTTTTCATTATAAGAACAGCTAATTCGATTAAAATTTCCTATGATTTAAAGATTTACAGACCAATTTCATAATTTGGAAGAGGTATCTAAATCATTGACTTAAATTTTACATATATTTTTTGTGATTTAATATTATGATGAGGATTTATATAAATAATGGCAAATAAGTAGGTATAACTTTTTTTATAGGTATAAAATTATATTTATTGATTAAATACCAAAGACAGAAATTAATTTAAATTCATAATGAGATGTGCTGTCCATATATTGTAATTAAACTAGTGAATCTCTATAAGTTACCGTGATACCTCGTCGGTTTAACAACGTATTATTAACTTTGACTTGAGACATGTCACTACTTTGTTACTGAATTCTAAGACTGACGCACAAAAGTAAACGGCTGGTTAGAAAGTTTAAATTACACGTTGACATAGATTACGAAATAATCCTTCTTATGGACTTAGTGAAATTATTATACAGACTTCTCGTAAACTCAGTTTGAGATGAGTTACAAAAGAACACCGTGTGCTTACTTTGCCGTATTAAAATAATATTTTCTTTGTTCTTCCATCAGGAACGCTCTCAAATATAACACCATTTTATTTCGCTTCAATTTTGAGGAATGTGATGATATAAATGAATTTGTAACGTTCGTCACATTGATGAATTAACAATAGATCTGTTAAATTGATACTTTATTTTTCATTTTGGTTATTATTACAGATCTTTCTGCTTAGTATACCGATTTCAAGGTGTCAGCATCTCTAAAATCCCGATTTAAATTCCGATGGAGGCAGTCGTTTGTATCATGAATGCGGACATTTGTACGTTATATATTTCTATCAAAAATATTTATATGTATATAATATATGTATTTCTATCCGTTAACATAGATCCCATAACACAAGCCTTACTGAGCTTACTTTGGGCTAGGCTAATTGGTGTAAGTGTGACAAATATTATAATAATATTTGTATTAAGATGTATTGTCGATTAATGTAGTCTATATACGATAATATTGATCCAGGAAATCACACCAAGAAAATTTAAAAACACGAATCTTTTACAAACACTATTATATTATATATTTAATAAATCAATAATAAGTATATTATTGTTTTCTACAGTTTCTCTTTTACTGTGCAGGCCATTCGGCTGTGGAACTCTCTCCAGTTTTTATTAGGCGTGCACAAACGGTACATTCTTTTTAAAAACCAAGTCAAGGAATACTATTTATCTCTTTAGCTTATACGATCGTTGCGCCTACTTATTATCAGCTATACAAGCTGATAATAAGTAGCGCAAGTGCGCAAGTACGTATTATATTTATCAATTTTAGATTTCATAGCGCGTTTCATCTTCATACATACATTTATTTATAAATAAAAATATCATAAATTATATCATTAACATAAAGTAATTCTGTATGATAATGCTTATTGGCTGTTCGATAATATTCTGTATAATAATATTTTACTTTAGGTTAGGTAAGTCAGTTAGCTCATTATTATTTGATTTTTAGTATAATGTTTTGTCAGTATATTTTTAAAAAAAATTATTTGTTAATATGTAAGTATCTTACACCCCGCCTTTCCAGTTCTTTTTTTTTTTTTTTTTTTTTTTTTTTTTTATAGGATAGGGCAGCAAACGAGCAAACGGATCACCTGATGGTAAGCGATAACCGTTGCCCATGGACACCCGCAATACCAGACGAGTCACAGATGCGTTGCCGCCCTTTTAAAAGGGAGTAAGGGAATAAGGGGAATAAGGGGAATAAGGGGGGTTGGGCCTCCGGTACCCTCACTCACTCGGCGAAACACAGCGCAAGCGCTATTTTACACCGGTTTTCTGTGAGGCCGTGGTATCACTCCGGTCGAGCCGGCCCAATTCGTGCCGAAGCATGGCTCTCCCACGGTAAAGCATGGCTCTCCCACGGTAAAAATACACGGTATCTTTATATCTCTCCGTCCGTAGGTTGTCTGGAAGAGATCGCTGATTGAGCGATAAGACCGCCAATTGTACAAGTAATTTTAATTTTGTATTTTGTTATTTTCTTCTCTCTGTTTTGTGGTGTATGTACAATAAAGTGTTATCTATCTATCTATCTATCTATATTATTTTAATGAAATAAATTTTTGAAGATAACTAAAATTTCGTGTTCATGATTACCTAAAATTTCACTGTTATCGCTTTCTGCCCATTGAATTAAATATGTCTGAACTTACCGCATGCGAGTTATTCGAAATGTATCAAAACAATCTGATCGTGTGTACTGAAAAGCAAAATTAGATAATTACTGCTCTACTAGCGAACCAGAAATACGCGTTTTCTGTAAATAAGATAAACAGTTCAATTGTTTTATTCAGAGCTATTAGTAAAGGTTCTAGCCACTGTTTTGCCAATTCTACCATTTTATGCCGACAGCAATAAGAACCATAATCAATTGCAATTCAGACTCGCTGTGAAATCCAAATAAAACTCTACCCATGAAACTAGGGTACATACATGTCAGGCAGATAAAGTATTAAAATACTTTTACGCGAAATCGTTAAGGCCCTTTGTCCCTTCAGTATTTACGACACGTTTAATAGCTATATAAATCAAAGCGTTTTTTCTATGGACATATAAAGGGCAACAGAAAGATTAAGTATCTGAGATAAAAACCAATTTGGTGAGATCAAAGAGCTGATCCTGTTTCCTGCCTCGTCCCGTAGGAAGTCACTGATGAACTGTCTATTAATTGCAAAATATCCTATCGACATCTAAAGGCTTTATCGGTAGGCTGATCTCGGCAAAATAGGTCGCAAGTTTAAACTCCCTTAATCTTGGCCGGTATCCGCTCTGGCCTTTTTTGTCTTTTATTAAAATAACTTGGCCCAAAACAGAGGGGTAACAAAAGCTATGAAAATCTTCGTCGTACGTACCGTCGGGCAATCTCGATAAAAAGTGGTATGGTCGTAAACTTGACCCGCCCTTATCCTCACGGAATCAACACGAAAACCTGAAGGAAAGTCGAAGCGACTCGGATGATTTACGTTCCGTCGCTGACAGTAAAAATGTGGGTTCGCTCGTGAATTAAAATTTTATTGCGAGTTTTGAGTCATCTTACCTCATAATCAAGTGTTGTATAATTAGATTAGATTACATCTTCGTTGATAGTTGGCTTCATACTCCGGTTATTAAGGTTACGGAGGTATATCGGAAATGTAATATTTCGCTTGTATTTGAAACCTTATAATTAGTAAAATTTTAGCGTCATAGAAATTATTTATTTTTGTGTTATTTTTTTACCCTAATGTGCAAGTTTTGGTTACAACTCAATCTTAAAATTAGGTTATATTAAATGAAAAAAAATCTCAAAAGTATTTGTTGTTATTTTCACCAGAATTTTGTAAAATATTGATTATAGCTGTGTCATAACTAACTTTTTTATTGTAAAGGTACGTCATTACTTAGATTAATGTCTATTGAGGTATGTGTGTAAAATTTCATAGTTTTATCTCATGGTTATTAAATAAATAAGGCAAATTTCTTTGATATCTCCATACAAAATTATTTCCTCGATACAAAAATATTACATTTCATACTTTTACTCCTAATGCTATTAGATTTCAAAAGGATGAAAGGGTTATCCGGTAGTACTCATATTGTCTTGTTAGTCCATTCTAGTAGATGTAATCGTATAAATTTAAATTTAAGACAATTATATATAAGTTAATTAATTATTATAATGTGATTTAAAATATTTATTACATCTATAAAAAGATAAAAAAATAACATTACATTTAGTGTAGTAATTCTATCTGACGTCGTGTGTCAGTTACATTACTACGTCAAAAGAGCTGAACCGATTTTGATAACATTTGAGGAAGGATACAGAATTATATTTCTACGAGGAAATTTCTCTTCCTGTTGGAAAATTTGATCAAAACAGTTGAACTGATTCTGATATAATCTGCTATGGGGATGGTTAGATTTGATCTAGTAAGATCCCGTCCCTAAGATACCGGCGGAAGTACAAGTGGAATTTTTTTTTAAGTCTGTTAAAGTTTAGTTACTGTTAAAAAGTTAAAGTTAAAAAGGAAATCATGGGCTAGAACAATAATTTTATACTATTCTGCAAATCGATAACGTTATTTTTAACTATTAACTCTTACAAAACAAAGGGCCACATAGTCGCGCTATAGTGAAGCAAGTCCCTTAACATTTAGTGGTCGCCACTCGAAAAAGGTAACAGTTAATTGTCTTCAATAACTTAACGTAATGTAACTCGATAGTTAATTGTCCACAACTTTTTCACAGGTCTTTTTAAAGTAACTTTGTCCAAACGGGTAGGCATAATAAGTTAATGGTTGTAGGTATACTTATTGAGTGAGAAAAAGTAGTATAAATTAGTGTTGTTTCATTTTATAAGCTTAGAAAAATGTTTGATTATATCAAAGAGATTCATGCACGGCTTGATGCATGCCTCATGCGTTATATCGGATTTTCCAAAATGAACGGCATACTTCGTCGCAGTAAAAATTATCTTATGTTTTTTCCAGGGTCTCCAATCATCCTTATACCAAATTACATCAATAAATGTGTGAAAATATGTGATATATTTGTTATTGTCAAGTTTTCTTACGTAATATATAATAATTTCTTATGACCTTCTCCAATTTCTAAGCTATTTAACTAACCTGTATAAACTTTTATTAAAATTGATTCACTAGTTTCTCAGCTTATTCGAAAGAAAAACTCATCTATTTTTTCCGTATTTATTTGTATTTAAATACGTTGCGGAGTTCAGATTAGTCAACAAAGTTTTTAACTTCTTTGAAAATTACTTTGAAAAAACTTTCTATGAAGTACTTTCTAGAAGTACTTCTATACAAATTATTATTATTTGTCATGATAGCTTGACAGACGGAGTGAGTTACATTCGCATTTATAATAATAGTAAAGATATAAGTGAGGAGCTTGTTTCCATTATTAGTAGCGTAAATCGGATTTAGTAAGTCACTTTACTACGTATTTCAATTTTACAGTAAAAATGTATAATCACACACGCGTTTAAAGAGTTAGTTTATAGAGCGCACCGAAAGAATGTAAGATTTTACTTTTTAGTTTAACAATTTATTCTGGAATAGTTTGTTAGTAGATTTTTTTTGAAATATTGTTTATCTTCCTTCACTTACTTGTACAGTTATCTAATGATAAAGATACTGCAAAGCTTAAATACGCAAACAAACTTACATGTGAACATACCAAAAAATGTTTGGAAACAGTCCGGACATTATCATGAGATGTATCTGACAAAGAAATTTGTCGTTCTGTAGTTTCGAAAAGGGACGAAATTCTCATTTCAGCGGGGCCGCACTTATGCGGACCGTACGAAACAATGAACGGACGCCAGCTGTTCATTACGGTAAGCGATAGCGTTGCGGCGAATGGATATGAAAGCTCCGCATGATTGCGGAGATCGTCTCCTGAATACTCATATCGCGGAACCTTTTGTCTCGAGTCAACCAAAACATTTTCATTTCCTCGACCAACTTCGATCACCTAGTTTGTTTATCTCCAATTGAAGTGTTCAAACCGTTTCCAATGTTCTATCCTCATAGTGAATCCATTTCTGATCCGAATAAATTTCCTTCCAGGAATCGGAATAAGCGTTGCTATTTTTTCATGAGCGCGTCGAAATTCGTGAGCCTTTTAAATTAAATACGGCCTATTTGCTTGCCAATCGAAGGCATCCGGCGTTCACCCATTCACATGTGCTAAATTGCTACGGTTGCTTCTGGAATATTTTTTATATCGATTGAAAAAGTGGTAAATAATATAATATCTGTATGTAATTTAAAACAGTGATGAATAATCAATAACATATAATATCAAATTGTAACAATCGTCTATAGTACATGTGGGTCCTGTGAGATTTTCAGTAAATCTGCAACCCTCATAAAACCCACAGTGTACGTTGCCAACATGTGACATAAGATGAAATATCATATAAGCCAGTAGTTTCATTGCCTATCTTATCCTTTATACCGCAATGCGAACACTCCTATTTTGCGGCTGAAATAGACAAAACGGAGGTACCAACCAAGCAGACGACACTGGTATAGAGTCTTCTTCTGATAAATTATTTTTAACTAGCTATGCCCATGACTTCGTCCGCGTGGAATAGTAATTTTAGGTAGCATTTTCTTTATAATAATTCAGTAGTTACGCGCGATGGTTTATTATTAGCGTATTTCATGTATAACTTTAGTGTTTCTATACTAATTTTTATAAATGATTTTATGGAATAGATAATAATGTTAACTTTTTTAATTAGGGATGACTGAGAGTGTTATAAACGTAAGAGTAGACAAATATAAACGGAAAGCTTTAAACTGCTAAACTATCGGGAGTTACACGTGTTATTGTGATTCAACCATAAAAGATAGACATATGCTGTCGTGGGATATTTTTCTATATAATTTTAAGGAGAACATTTCCGTCATACATGATTTCTGTGTAGATTTAACGATTAAGGTTGCACACGTGACGGAAACTTAAAAAATGGAGTAACTTCTTCCGTTTTTCCAATATTTCCCTTTACTGCTCTGCCCCTATTGATTGTGGCGTGATGAAAAGTATACTATAACTAGCTCAGGAGTATGAAAAATAATTTACCAAGTTTCGTTGAAATTTTACTGATTGCATTTTTGGTATCAGTATCGATCCTTAATCACCCCCTGATAGTTATTTTGGAAATATATTTCATGTACAGAATTGACCTCTGTACAGATTTATTATAAGTATAGATTATGTAACTTATTTCCTTTATTGTGCACTTCATAGATACATAATTACGATAAATTCTTTTAGTTGACTTTTACGACATCGTATTCAATTGATTTTATGTACTCTGACAGTATAACCTTGAACACAGTCTGAACAAAAGTAACAATGTAATAAAATATCAATCCTATTTTTGTAACACAGAGCTCCCGAGTAAGCCGGTGATCTTTGACGAATTTGGCAAGGAGATATCTGGGATTGCTGGTCCTTACAACGAAGGGGGAAATTTCAAACTTATTTGCTCCGTGAACGGGGGTAAGTATGTGTACTGTTTCCGTAACTTAGAACTTCTTATTACGTTGTGATAAAATACTTCAGAAAAGTTGTTAAGTTTTAATTTTCAATAGAATACATATTTGAATTCAAAAGTAATGTTTAAGGCATTACAGTTGATATTTATTACACATTGAAAATGTTCTGAATCTGCAGTAAGAAATCAATAATATCAATAAAACCGTTTTCGGCGTGCTGTATAGATTCCATCTCTAATGAGTGACAGTCGACAGACAGTCGTAAACGTATTGGACTATTTCTACTAAAAACGGCACACTTAGTCTTTTACTGCTAGTTTTAAGTCGACTAGTTTTTTGAAATGTCTTACGTACTATAAAGAGAAGGTCCAATCGAGCTACGAGAGAATTGCTACTGATCACGACAAGTGTCGACAAATATTTTTAATTTCGTAACAGAAAGACTTCATGTACCCTTTGTGTCTCAACATGTGTGGGAGTATCCTTGTGTACACAACAATTTGTTAGTATTGGCTCACACTCTTGACCGAAATGACTGGAGGGACTCGGAATAAATGATGAGTTCCGAAAGAAACGTGCTCTGTCAATCAAGCTGATGCGAGCGTGTATCGTTCCATTTGTTTTAGCTGCGGTTTGGCAAGAGAAACTGCCTATTCTCCTCCTGCAATTCAATTTACTTCCAAGATTAAGATCGCTTTGGCCCTAAATATTCCCACTCTTCTTTGTTTTGGACGATTATTTCATTTGATTTATGGACGGCTCTCGCGAGTTTTTGAATGCCGGATAAATTTGGTTATTGCCGAATGATTGCGGCTGTAACTTTCATTTGTTATTTCTTGTTTCTCGAAATATAATTTTCATGGACAAATAAACAGGACATCTTAATTATTAGTCATGGGTAGTTTGATTAAATAGTACAGAGTTTATATTTGACAACAGCTTGTTTTAATGATGGTCTGATGAAGGATTAAACCTAACAATTTTTAATCATCGTTATAATGCTGTTTAATGGATTATATTTTGTTCTTCCAACAGTTCATCGTTCGTAAAAGCTGAAGCAATTTTTTATTTTTCATCCGACGAAACCTGTACCAAGAGGCATATTGTCAAAATTTGTAAATATATTGACACAAAACTTAAAATAGTAATGATCATTTTTGCTAATAGCATATAGTGCACCAACTGCAGATGCTGTCTCCATCCATGGATGAGTGTGCTCCGACCCCAGTGTAAGTTAGTCAAACCGGCAAAACCTCTACCTTACTAGGCACAATTTACAGTGAGTAGGTAAGGTTGGTTTGGGTATAGTAAAATGCTACAGAGAACCTTAGTTCTTATAACATGTTCATAAGCCAGATTTCCTTCATAGCATTAGATTTTATTTGGTCAAAATATTTAACTAGATTTATTTGTTTGTGTCAACAGGTAACCCAACTCCAAGAATACAGTGGCTTCAAGGTGATTCCGTGTTAGCCACATTAGGTGCTGGAGATCTACAACCGCAGGGGTCAATAAGGACATTGACCCTGCAAATCAGGAATGCAAGTCGTTCCCTTCAATCGTCAGTATACACGTGTGCCGCTGACAACACTTTGCTGACATCACCATTGAAGACTACAGTTCGTGTAGATTTATATTGTAAGTACTTAATCAATAGCTATTTGATGATTTATGCTTAGTATATACTGAGTTTTATTTCTTTTAACAAAAATAATATAACGATTTATTTGTCGGGTATGATGATTACTTTGATTGATACTTTGTCGCTCATTATTTTGAAATTTTACAATATCATTAAGTTTTTTTTTTCTAGGTACTCGTATGTTAATCAAATAATATCTGAGATATCCTCAATTCTATTGAATTGTTTTAGATATTCAATTTTCAATAAACGTCACTCACTTATTCATCATTACTTCTTTTGATTGACATTTCATTCGGTGAATAATGTAGTAAAAAGAACGATTTCTTTCTCAGTAACAGATAATTTACGGTGCACGTTTTTGTTTGATATTGTTAATTTTATTTAGATAGCCAAATAAAATTACTTTAGCATACCTATTAATATATGCTGTCGTTCTTAATTTGTAATTTTATTCTAGAATACGGCATTCAAATATAAAGTGGCAAACAAATGAAAGTTTGTGATAACATAACACTTTTCTGGTTTTCCCTATTTATTGCCTTAGATTCTCAACATGATCCATTAAATGTGTATTAATATCGAATATTAATTAATGAATCAATCCCAGTAATATTCGAGATATGTGTAGATAGTCTATCGTCTGAAATGATAGTGATAATGTATACTGATAATATTTTATTCTCATAAAATATCTCATATAATTCTTTTATATAAATGTTATAGGATTGTATCTTATTTAAGATCTTTATCGGTATTTAAGGCTACTGCAATGATTTATCCTGCAGTATGTGATAAGAATTGTGACACTCAAACACATAAGCACTATTCACAGGGCCTCAGGTGATGATGTAGTTTTGAGGAGTATAGAGCCTGCAATAAAAATTAATGATAATGGATGTGTTAGGATCATATTGTAAGATTTATTAATACCAGATCTACAGCAAGGATAATATAGCACTACATTATGTATGAAGAATTACTTTCACATCTATATTTTTGTGTTAACAGTGAGGCCACTAACTGTAGAAATCTTATCAAGAGAGCAGCCACTATCGGTAGGAAGAAAGACTGAACTATGGTGTCGATCAACTGGGGCAAGGCCTCCCGCTACCGTCACGTGGTGGCTCGGAGGTAAACTCATGAAGTCGATGACCAAAAATAGGGTAAGTTCTAATAACTGTTATTTTCTTTGTATGTGTTCTTGTGATAAAATTAAACAAGGTATTCAGTGGAGATAACATTTTTATATTATATAAAAGTTATTAATAGTAACATACTGCTATACATGACGATAACTTATCATAAACGTATGTGGTATAAATCGATTTGCTGATCAAAGACCTATTCGTCTGTCATTAGCGTTCAATTACACTGGTCAGCCTGCACTCTGTGTGACGTGTTTCATATGTCGTCTTACTATCTGTCTGCAGGTGGTTCTATTCTATCTTTGTACTATCGTACTATCGGGGTCTCTCGCGCCTTACCACTTTTTAGAAATATTCGTGTGCAAGCGGCTCGCGCGACTACGCGATCCGTAGCTATCCCTGATTGGTTACGTATTTTACTACGACTTACTACGACCATTCATTATACCAAAAGCGATTTCAACCAAACGATTTTGAAATCTCTTTTGTAATACCCTTTCCATAGAGATATTTTTTTTAATATCGCTCGCTTATCGCTATCTCGCTTGCATGTTTCCGCGCGAGCACAATTGTTGAATGAACGGAAGGCGTGGCTTGTAGCCGTAGCATCGTGCAGTGTGCAAGCGACTAACGCTCTAGGACTGGTAAGGCGCCAGTGTCTCCGATAGTACCTCCACTCCGAAACATGTCTCTTCAATGCTAAATTTATATTGAGACCAATACGTTTCAATAATGTAACAAATGTTTTATTTTCCTTCAATGTGTCTACTTATTATTTGCGTCATAAGTATAAGGAGAAAATAATTCTTTCCAACAGTCAAAACAGTGACAATAACAGAATTTTGTTCCATGGTGACCAACATCCCTAATGGGGATGTTTGTTTGCGATGTGGAAGAGATTACAATGATGATAATAATAATTCCACTATTTTGATATTCTTCTTTTTTCTCTTGTCCTGTTCCAAAACTTTATTTGTGGTCGCCATGTCTGCTTCTTCCACTCTCCTCTATTACTTGCTATTTCGACACTCACTCCCTTCTTTAACATATCATCATTCACACATTCCATTCATCTTTTCTTCAATCCTCCTCTCCATACACGTCCATCCACTTTCATACCACTATTTCAACATTATAATAGATATATTACTATAAATATACACAAAATTTGAAAAGATTTGCATGTGATCAGTTCTCAAAGCATAATGTAAAAATACTTTAATTTACAATATTTCTTGTTACTTGCATCAATTGATAGCGGTAAGCTATCAATGGATGGGAATTTTCACATTTTATATACAGACTTGTTAACTCTGCCGTTATTAGATTTATGTTAGCATTATGTTATTGCCTTAACAGTAAACTGCTTAGACTTTCTCTCGACGTGTTCTGTTGAGCTATATTTACGGCTTTATTTGTTGAAACGTAATTTTGTGCCTCACATTTTCGGTTACGTTTCACCTTTCTTTTCAATAGAAATATATTGCCTATTATTTGCCAACAGTACACGAATACAAGACCGTGGACATTTCGAGATTAATTCAGTACATGAATCTTGGTACAGGGTTTCATGTTCTTTTATTTATCATACTTGTGTAATTATACTAATAACAATATTTCAAATCGTAACCATTGTTATATATGTTTAAATTAATATTATGACGAATATCCTTTTTTCTAATTCATATATTACCTAAATATATAAATTTAATAAATTAAAGCTTGTGTTTTAGGAGTTAGAAGATGGAAACGAGACGCAATCATTGCTACAATGGACGCCATTGAAAGAACACAATGGATTGGTCCTCACTTGTAGAGCGGAACACTTGAGGTTCAATCGATCGACTATAGAGAGCAGGCTACCGCTCAATATATATTGTAAGTAAATGTTAAATTTTATCGTTAATACGGGAACACTAACTAAAGATATAATATTCTTTATAACGGAACGTCGCCTCAGCAGAATATTAATAACACATATACTTTTATGTCCCATATTATTATTTATTCACTTAGTATCTTGAAAAAACTTTACTTATTGACCGCTCTGTTTTCACAATTATTCAATCAATTTCATTAAATAATTACTGAAAGCTTCCTCAATTGCTTTTAAAATGAATGGACAATTTATTCATTTGAAGTATTTTCCATGATTTGTAACTAATGAATTTCTATCTCATGGTTCCTCAAAGGAGTTTTAGCGATTTCTCGGACCCACAAACTTATTGAACTGATTAATATCGTAAATACAAATATTTTAATCAAATTGAGAACGAAATCCCAAATTCCGTCATATTGTAACCGTGAAGGAGAAATAAGTATTTCAATTAAGTTTCTTCAGAAAATTTGTTTCCGATGAAACCAGATATTATTTAAATGGCGAGTTGTTACTTATATTATTAGTATAAGACCGTTTAATAAATATAGGTAAGTAATTAATTAAGTAATTATTTACTTACTTTATTAAGCTTACATTTCAGATGTACCTGTAGCAACGATACATTTAGGAGCAAAAATGAATCCAAATGACATTGAACAAGGTGATGATGTGTATTTTGAATGTAGAGTTGACGCCAATCCACCAGCATATAAAGTTGTATGGGAGCATAATGTGAGTGAAGATATTACTAATAAATACACAAAACGTGTTTTAGTTACAATTGTAGTAAATGTAAATGCTTTATTAAAAAGAAATAGGCGAAAAGTAATACAAGATAAATAACAAAAAACAAACCGTTAAAATTTCGAAAATATTATAGAATGAGAACACGTTTATATTTGCTACCTGTTTAGAACCTTAATTAGATACTAAAATAAAACCAAAAGCTACAAACGAAGTGATATTGATTAGTATGAATGCCTGATAATATGAACCATATATCAGAAAATACGAAACAAGTGACGCACCACTAAAATACGCATAATATTATCAATGCCCAAACATTTTGTTGTCGTCGAATATTTTATAAGCTCTAATAGCCGATGTCATGGTTAAAGCTTTTCTGGCTGGATTGAATATTCGATATTTTTCGAAGATAAAACGTTCGATTTTGTGAATACGCGGTTCGAGGTTTCCGCAATATGTTTCAACAAATATCTGGTGTATTTTGATATAAATATGACTTTCTTTTTAGGGCGTTCTTCTACAACATAATGTGGCAAATGGTATAATTTTAACGGGCAACACGAATTTGGCAATGCGTAATGTAACGCGGCTTCAAGCTGGAAAATACACTTGCATTGCATCCAACGTGGAAGGAGATGGAAAATCTCCACCTATTCTAGTGCAAATTGTCTGTAAGTGTTTCTATTGAATCTCAAATATTAGTCGATAAGGAATCAAATTGTAAACTATAGTTGAAACTATTAGATGAATAATCCACAAAAACAAATATCCGTGGCAGCTACACGTTAATCATTTCAAATTATGTATATCTTATTGATATGTAAGACTTTTTTTTAAATAGCAAAGTTAAGTTAAAGTATATAACTTTGTAATAAGTGCGGTCTCAGTCAAATTATATAGATCCAGTAAGATTCCATTAACACATAAAAGTTGCCAACTTGTGCCATCATGTTCTTACTCATAGCACTCACTGATTTGACTGTATTCTCTCATTAAATCACAACTTTGATTGGTGTAATATTCTTGACATGTAAAATGCTGCATATGAAATAAAAACTAATATCACAACTGAAAACTGAACTATATATGAAATTATGAGTATTAAAAATATATAAAGGAAATGGTCGTAAAGAAATATACCCCGGAGAAGACAGTGGTTTTCTATTTCCAATCAATTAATGGGACCAAGGCACTTCCGTTCCGATTCCGCATAGTGAACCCCAATAGTCACTATTAAGGAGCTCTGCCGAATTGACTTTTAATTGGCTATCTGTCCAATGGCTGGTAAATTACTTAGTTACGATTACGTTAATGGTTTTGGGATAAACCTCTTAAATACTATTTTATCAAAATTGTCAGTCAATTAGTCAGTAATTTTAAACTATCATGACATTATTTAAGGCAAAATAATAGATTAACTCAAATCAGTAGATGCAAACTTAAAAGAACCGATTGTTAAACTAATTATTAAAATAACTATATAAAAAGCTTAAAAAACAAACTTAAAACTGTTCTCAGTATTAAAAATCTCAGTTCTCTCGAACCAACCCAGTTATTAATAGCAGTAATTACTCGCCGCGTTCTGAAGTCACTCGAGGAGAAACAATTAAAATGAAACCCTTTAATATGATGATATTTGAATTTGAGCGTACTGCTCCTCTTAATAAGGGTATTTTTCTAGATAAGCCTCTTTGCCGGAAGAAGGAAATAAAAATGATAGGAGCGGCTGCTCAAGAGCCTTCGAGCGTTGTGTGCGAGGTCGACGCGTTCCCCCCACCTGATACCTTTGAATGGACTCTTAACAACTCCGCCGGATCAACAAAAGTCGATCCTGTAAGTAAGAGCTTTATTTATCTGTGTAAGCAACAAGCAATCAACCTCTTTATTGAGCGCATAAGAATCTTCTAATTTCTCTTGCTTATATAAATTGAACCTTAACCCGGGATATTAAATTTTATTTGCGATTGTTACAAATATTTGATGCACTACTTTTGTCTTAGGTTCATTGATGTCGAAATAATAATTTCATTTTAAGTCACCAGTGTTCTTGTTAGAAAATTTTACAAAATTTGTTCTCAAAGTTATCTTAAGACAAATAATCTAATATTACATTACACTTTCTTCAGCGCAAATTTACGACACATTTATCGTCAATTTTATAATTCAATTCGATATTTGGACCCATCTGTTCTTAAGCT
Source organism: Scirpophaga incertulas (assembly GCA_036419045.1). Taxonomy (NCBI): domain Eukaryota; kingdom Metazoa; phylum Arthropoda; class Insecta; order Lepidoptera; family Crambidae; genus Scirpophaga; species Scirpophaga incertulas. The sequence continues at coordinate 24,933,811 of CM071637.1, forward strand.
TTTATGAGTCATTTACGATCCTTGGCTTTTACAAAGTGTGGCCGTTTCAGGAGCGGTTTACTGTGGAAGCCAATGAGGGTAGATCTGTGTTGACATATACTCCCGTAGCTGATGTGGACTACGGAACGCTATCTTGCAGAGCAACTAATTTGGCTGGACAGCAAATACATCCGTGTATTTACACCGTTATGCCAGCTACAAGACCAGATCCGCCGACGAATTGTACTGTGTACAACTTAACAGATGACTCGTTGGACCTTTTGTGTATAGCAGGTTGGTCGATCTAACGTTTTATTAGTTACAATAGATTTTTTTATAACTAAAATTGTTGGTTTATAATACATTCTTTTTCGAAAATTAATATACGTGCATTCTTTTTAAGTTGTAGAGAAATAAAAAAATTATGAAATTATAAGAATACCTTATTTAAATAAAATGACTTATCATCCGATCGTAATAAATTATTGTAAATTTACGAAAAGAATCCTGTTTATATGATAATAAGATTTATTTTTCTTAATGAGATTATTTGTCGAGTCATTACAAGATATCATTTTTCTATAATACCGAATTGTGTAAAATTAATCTAATATAAAATTAAATCATGATTCTAGTTCTATTAATCGATTGAATATTTATAAATATAAAAGGCCTCGGTACAAATTAAATTCAAAATGTTAAATAATTATTGCTTCTCGATAAGTATGATTTCTCGAAATCATAGATAACAGCCAAAACACTTCAGACCGTCGCGCGACCCGGTTGTAGCGTCGAGCGTACTATTTTCTTGACACTTAAATCGCGCGTACAAAATTACAGAACCAATTAATCATATAATTACTTGCAAGTTTGTTTGAAATTCACAATATTCATTCATTTCTGTAATCTAATTGTTCTTGGTAATTAGATTATGGAATTACCGGATTTTGGTTGGTTTCTTAATAGCTTCCTATTTAATGGGACAACCGAATCATGTACATCAGACCTAACGTCAAACTTTGCATTTGCGTAATGAAACCCATCTCTATTATTAGCGGCATAAGATACAAGGCCAAACAGAACAGCATACAGTGATGTTCTAGACGGAAAGAGCAAGATTGCAGAATAATGATTTAATTTTTTAAATATTACATGATGTATTGAAATACAGTATGCATTTTAGAAAGTAAATATATTTGTTTATATAAAAGTAAGCTATAGAGCACTTTCTATATTGAATACTAGCTTCCGCCTGCGGATTTGCCCGCTTGAAATTAGTTTTTGTCAATCCTAATCCCTTATGTCTAAGGTACTAAAATTCATGGTCTTATCTTCAATTCAACCCCTATTTCACCCCCACACTGGTGAAAATTTCAAAATGCTAGAACTAACGATTTTTTATTTCTTATGACGTGATATTTGACGAACTTGCATACTAACTTTCAACCCTTAGCTGGTCAAAATTTCAAAATGCTAGAACAAATGTTTAATGATTTCTTATCAAGTGCTTAAATATAAAGTTTCTTGGTTTTTTTTTAAATTAAGAAATCCCATACAAACTTTCAACCTCTATTTCATTCAACCCCTTCATCCCTTTTTTTCGAAATTCTGTCTGTCTCAGGGTCTAAAGATTGTCTGTACCAAATTTCATCAAAATCGGTTGCGAGGTTTAAGCGGGAAAGCGTAACAAACAGACAGACAGTCGGTTTGTGGTAATTAAAATGCTTGATAATATATATGTGCTCTAAGGTAAGGTAAATATCTATAATATGTACAATTTGATTCTTATAGTTATGTAGTTAGACGACTGCAGGTTCGGGCTATACACGTTGACCTCGAAACTACCTTTATTTTCTAAGTTATAACAGCTGATTTCAGTTCAAATGTTAACCCTAACATGTTGCTGACTGTATTTAACCCGGCGTGAATGAGGTGAGAAATTGTTACACCAGTTATAAGGTGGGTATGATATACCCAAAATTTTGATGTAAAATTTTACAAAATACAAATTCAGGCAATTAATTTCTTTTGCCATTAAAATCTAACAAAATTCCAACTTTGGACAATCAATATAACAATAGTGTCTTCTAATTATTATAAATAAAAAAGGAACTGAAAAGTCTTGTGAGATCATGTAATAGAGCACCAAAATTACACCTACAAATCAACACAATTCCATACCCCAGCCGCGGGTACGCATGTGTATTTGCCGCCGCCGCCGGTGCAACACTAAACTTGATACACCCCTCACCCCTTGCATCTTTACCTCCAGCTACTGAAACAACAGGACTTGCATGGCAACAGTAACATTAAAATATCTGCGTTTAGAAACTTTTCCGGTATGACATACCCAAACTCACTCACGCCGGGTTAATACTTGTGTTAATATTAAGTTAAATCTACACTCGAAGTTGAGGATAACATTTATTGCAGGCTACGAAGGTGGTCTACATTGTGTTTACGTGGCGGAGGTGTGGGGTAACGATGGCTTAGTCGTGAATTCAAGCAATTCCACGCCTTTGTGGAACCTGAGAAGGCTGGGGGCGAAGAGACAGTTGAAGCTAATTGTCTATGCGGCGAATGCAAGAGGCAGGTCGGAGCACGTCAGTTTCATAATAGAGACAGCGCCGCGACTATCGCCTAGGACAGGTAAGGATCGGTTGATAGTTACTGAATAAAGTCTATATATATAGATACATCGGCGCGGTCAGAAAATTAATTTCTCGATTCGCTTGTTTTTTTATCCTATATTGAAATAGGTTTTGAATTAACATATCCTAGCTAAATCTGAAATTAACAAGCTAATTTGAATGGTAATTTGATTCCTTAGAATTGATAATAAAGGAATTAAATTCTGCAGAAGCACACGAGGCTTGGGAAGTGAACTGGACGCTCGGCATCGTCATGGGCGCCGCCTTGACAGTGGCAGTGATTTTGTGTCTGGCTCTCATCGCCACAAGGATACATCATCGAACCAGAGACTATGAAGGTAAATTTTATGAATCTTAAGCAATTTTGTTTTAAATTTACGTCCTCAATCATAGTCAAAACATAGTCTCTACTCGTAGTTAGAATATAAGATTTAAGATAGCAACAATTAGTTTTTAGTAATCTGTGGAATTCATTATCTATTATGATTTTTTTAAATCGTCGTACTACGCTAAGATTTTTATTCTGTATCATGGTTGTAGTCACATATAATCTCAGATACACATACAGAAATCTAACCTGCGACTCAACTTATAGTGTCATCAGTTTTGTCATTAATTTTAAACTAGTATGATTGATCACAATCTAACTGCAAATTCACCATATATACTGTAAAGGGTTGAACTTTTATTTTTGCTATTCTTCATCAAGTTACTTTCTAAGTACATACTATATGTATGTATGTACTAAGTTCATACATACAGTAGCCGTTCACTAGCCAATGGTGCGAGAACGCTCCAGTGACATGGAACGACGTATGCAGGAATAGAAGTGGAAGCGCAGATATGAAACTTCGTTTGAAGAATATAAAACACTTTTAGTCCCCGCCATAGATTTGTTGGTTGTGTGTTAACTAACTTATTTTAATGAAAATGTTGTATAAGATTTATTTGTTCAAATAATTTAATAAAATAGTGAAAATATTTGTTTTGAGTAATTGTAAATACACATAAATATCATAATGATTATTTCTTAACACTTTTTTTAAAATCAAAATTATCTTTTTTAAAATATAACTAAAGAAAGCTCTTTTGAAACGTCCATTTTTTTTCTACTACCTAATCAGAACGTATTTTTAGCTGATAAGAAGAATGGGCGCAAGAAACTTATCAGCTTTATCAAAAGTAATAGGTAACAACATTTACAATAAATTGTGTCGTTACGGTACAACGTAGATATGTAACTTATATGTTACTTAGTAATTGTAAAGTAATATTTATTCAATTTTTGTAAAAATTATTAGCAGCATAAGATTTACATTTGAGTTGTTAATACGTGGATAATATTGTGGATTATTATATGATATTATGTGTTGATATTATACAAAAATTGTAGCTTATTATTTTTTAATAATACATTGTAACATTTTTCTAGATTAAATAAAATAAAATAAATTACTTTTTCCTCTCCCAACAAGCAGGAGTGCAAGACATCAAACAATATTATTTTATAACTTTCCTTTATACCTTTCCATGAGTTATTCATAAAAATAATGAATTATTTTTAATACAACACAAAGTATTGATAAGCATTTTTTTAAAGTTAAAAATTAAAATAAAATTCAATGTTAAATATGTCCGAAGTTAACAAACCGTCTCAGTTTTTCATTACGATTCCCCTTCACGAGCATGAATACCAAAAAGGCGCTCTTTACGTGTCCCTCCCAGATTTAATTAATGTTTTGTATTTGTGGTTTTGGATTTCATTTATTAATTACATATTTTTCCTAACATATATTCTCTAAATGAAACAGAGGCAATTATTTTTATTTGTGTAGTACCGAGGTGATTATTTTCATTTTAGTTAATGTTGTCCACTGTTCAACAGTCACACTCCCGGCGAGCAAAAATCAGAAAACGGTTCTACAGAAACGGAGCTCAACCTACGGCCCGGACGACAGAAACCCGGACTTAATACCTCTAAGTAAAGGTAAACATTATAGCGCACTTCAAATATTAACATTTCATTGGGTATTTAAAGAATCTGTTCGTGAGGAAGCGAATGGAATGCGAGTAGCGATGCATGAATGTGTAGACTTTTAATCACATATTTATCATACTTGTAAAAACTAAGCAAAGCTAAGTGAAAAACACAAGTCTCTTACAACAAAGTTTCACAATCTTACCGATTTGCCTTTTCACTGATTCAAGTACTCCTATGAAGAAAGGTTATTATACTGTATAGGATTACTTAATAATAATAATAATACGGAAGGTTTTATCGGGCCTTAATGGGCCCTGATGTAGATCTTCCCGCGTCGGTGAACTGGTTGCGCTTCGGTGACCTCTTTGGGGAAACTGAGGGTTTTGTCTGTGCAATTGCGGACGAAGTAATGATGACGAACAACTATAGAAAATATTCCTAAAGGACGGTACCGTCGACATATGTCGAGCATGCCGCCGTCCCGGAGAGTCACTTAGGCATATTATCTCTGGTTGTTCTCATCTTGCAAACGGTGAGTATTTGCATAGACACAACCTAGTAGCCAAGATCATCCATCAACAACTTGCCCTTCAATACGGCTTGTTGAGCATGAGACACCGACTATAAGTACGCACCAGCGCCAGTTCTTGAAAATGGCCGTGTGTTGCTCTATTGGGATCGCTCTATCATCACGGACAGGACTATTGCGTGCAATAAACCTGATAGCGGTCGACCGCTCCCAACGCCGTGCAATGCTCGTCGATATTACCATCCCTCATGACGAGAACCTCGTAAAAGCCGAGAAGGACAAAGCCAGTAAGTACCTTGACTTGGCATACGAGGTAACCGCCATGTGGGATGTTGATTCGACAATCATTGTTCCGATAGTTGTGTCTGCGAATGGCTTGATAGCAAAGAGTCTCGATCTACATCTTAAGAGGCTCTCGCTTGACGGATGATCAAGGTCGGATACAAAAAGCAGTGATTCTCGACACGGCACGTATTGTCCGGAGATTTCTCTGTCTGCAGCCCTAACCACCGTTTGTTTGGGCTTGCCTCGCTACCGGCGGCATACTAGGTTTAAGTTTTTATAGTATTTATATTTATTTTATATATCTATATGTAAAACTTAAATTTAAGATTATTAATTAAATATATGAAAAATAATAAATCATTTATTTCGGGCAAGCCCATAATTGTTAGTAACAATGATCTTAATGACTATGGTTAGTAAAATTTTGAATTTAACAATATCGACAATAATAATAATAATACATAAAATAATTAATAGCTTGGGCTTAATTTTAATAATAGTTACTAATAAAATAGTAAACTATAGTTTATATAGATATGATCTGAACTTAATTAAATTTATTAAGGAAAGGTTCAGACTTTTATTTGAGGCCAACTTCTAATTGACCATAAGACCAGCTTATAATTGTAAAAATAAAGGGAGAAGAAAATAGTATTTCCTGGTTTTCTAGTTGGACTTGTGAACCAATGTCGTAGCATGTTCGACGTGAAAAAAAATATATTTCAAGAATATTTTTTTTGATTTTACTAGAATGTTAGCTAAAATGAATTAATATCATTTTGTCAATAAAAATAAAATGATTCAGCAATTTTTCATTTGCTCTTAATTGGAAGGAAACATGTAAACGAAATAGAATTCATACTCTAATTGCTTAAAGTACTCGTAATCAATAATAGACTGTGGTTATTAATCGATTTATTGTTCAATAATTTAAAATATCTAGTTGCTTGATTGTAAATGCTGTACGTTTTTTCATTATCTTGTAGTGGTCGGTATTATTATATCATTTGAATATATCAGCATGATAGTCGATTTTTTGCTGCATATCAATAGTTGAGGTAGAATGTACATACATTGAGTTTCAACCTAGATTTTGTTGGATTAGACCTAGGTTTGGTATAAATTAATTTTGTTAAAATTGGCTGTAACCTGTTTCATACTTACTATTTAATCAATAAATAGATAACAAGGTATCATCGGCGTTGAATGTCAACAAGATTTTTTTTTAATAAGTGTATTTAATAATATGGAGCAGCATCAAAACTTGTCAGTTTATAAGAGACTAGTGAATCCGAGAGACTTCGTCCTGTCAAAAAGATTTGTAAAGTGGCAGTTTTTTGTTCCTACTTATTTTATAGGTAAAAGATATTCGCGTTTTTCTGTTGACATTTTTCCTGAATTTTCTTTGCTATAAACCTCACGGAGCCTGAGACCTTTCCAACGAATGCAAAACCATGGAAATCGGTTCATGCGTTCTCGAGTTATAGCGTCAGGATGGAAAACCCGACTTATTTTTATATAGTAGACAACGCCAGGTTTATGTTAAAACTAGCCGGTGCGCGTGATTGCGTCTGCATAGATGGTAGATTTTTTCCTACTATTTATCGTCATATTTTGGATATTTTAAATCTGTGCAGATAAAGTTGCGGGCACTAGCTTGTATCTTTATAAATTGCCTATGTGCTATTTTGATGTACAGACTATATTATTGTAAAGTTTTATTAAAATCCATTACGTACTTTTTACGTGAGAGAGTAACAAACATCCAAACATGCAAACATTCTCATTTATTATATTAATAAGATGAATATACGGAATATTCTTAAATCAAAGTGAGAAGACATAATAGTTATTTATGCAACTGTTGTATAATCAGGGGTATTAAAACACGAATGTGGGTTTATCACACGAGGCGCATCCGAGTAGTAATAAGTAGTATTAAGTAATAGTATCACATGAATGTTTTAATACCTAATTATAACAGTTGCATACAAGACTTTATCTACAATCATGATGTGAATCCTCTATAAAAGATGCTCATACCATAGGATGTTGTACAGTAAGAACTATATAAATTCAAGAAAAGTCTAATTGCGAAGCATGTAAAATAAACAAACCTTAATAAGTAAAAGAATTATTTATTGTAATAATTATTTACATTTTGGATCGTACAATTATTGAAATGCAATTGAACATTTGCACCTTGTTGAATGTTGGCAGATCCTGATGTACTTGAAATATTTATATTCACCACTTCATTATTTCTATTTTCTATAGAACTTAAAATTTAATTTGATACGTGGATTTAGTTAGACATAAAATCATTAATGTAGCCTTCAGCAACAGATGTGGATTTCCATCCGCCGTGCCGTTTTAAATGTCATTGCATGAGAATGTTCTTTCTTTGAAATTTATAATATCACACGTTTGGATGATATAATGATCATAATATCATTAAGTGTTTTAATGTTGCCAATAAGCTAATTATAATAGGTTCTTTTATAGAGGATTAATAGCATGATAGTAGATAAAATTATTTTAGTCGCGTTTAGTTCGATCCAATATTTGCTTAAGCAAGTCTTAAAGCACTCGATTCCACAAACCACAGCAAACTATGTCATGACGTGAAACAAGAATTTCAAGTTGCTGCTGTTTTATTACACGAGACCGATACTATACCGTAGCTTAATAACTTAGCTTATGAGCTTGTTAAGCTACCGGGCGCATTAAGAGCTTTAAGTTCAACAATGGCGTAGTAGTTTGAATGGAACTTTTGTTATACGTAATCTAATGGAGTCCGTGATGTCTTAGTTGTTGTCTTATTATTGTTATTTACTTACAATTTCCGACGCACTTCATCACTTATTTGATGCTTGTTTAGTTTTGATATAACGTACATTAGATTTTTTTAAATAAATTTATAAAATTATTATAAATACCACTAAATATAAACTATTTTACTTTTATGTAATAAATGAAAAGTAAATAGAAAAATTATCAAATAAGTAAAAAAAAAACTTAATTGTTTTCTATGAAACAAAGATTTTCTAAGGTAACATCAAAGAATTCAAAACAAACAGAACCAGCTAAGCAACGGCTTCCAATTCCAACTAAATTCAGTTTAACAATGATGAAGTTAGCCACTGCCAAGCCAAATAAGTGGTTGCACAAAAAGATTGCAGCAAAGCAACTTTGTTAGCAGCCGCGGCCAGTAGCTGGAGTAATTATTCACTGACACAAACCAGGGAAACAAGTTTTCGATCTAAACTTAACAAGTGTACGGGAGGCAAAATAAACGCAAGGCAACTAAGTTGTCCCGCTAATCCAGTAAGTAAAAGCTAAAAAGTTTATGGCACAAAATAAATATATACAGAACGCCGACTGTGTACGTCAGGAAATAGGCTTACTTATTCGGCAAGTACCATTCTAGATCTATTGAATGTTTTTTTTTTTTGGACGGACCTATGCTGAAGCCTCAGATGGCTATGTTCAACTTTGAGTGTGTTTGTGGAAGGAGCACGAACAGAAGGTTCGACGCCTAGCCGACTAACGACACCGGCGACCGTTCCGGAGTCGTTAGGGTTGAAACAAAGGGTGTCGACGCAACTTGAGCGCGTCATTTAATGGCTCGAGCACTCAAGATCGCCGTGTAGTGGAGGGTGAGAATCTACCCGGTACGTGATAGTACCGGGTATATGTTTGACGAATGTGTAGCCCGGGTCTTCGCGCTCGCCGACGAGCGCGGTGAGTGAGCGAGAGACGTGGGTGTGTGGCGTGAGGGACGACGCGGTTGGTGGCCGGCGGAAGGGATTCGTTTGCGAGATCTATTGAATGTTCGGACATTTGATAGCTGTTTATTACATACTTGATCTGGGTTGTTGAGCCAATCTTAACACTTCGTTCGTGTCAAGAATCACAAGAGCCAACATCTGTCTATTTTTAGGGTTCTGTACCTCCAAAGGTAAAATCGGAGTGTATGTATACACTACAAAGTACAATATATATAATCGTTAATAATCCTCATTGCGCAAGTCCGACTCGCGCTTGACCGGTTTTTTTGTGGTTGTAGCGATGGACGTAAGCGTTATTGAAGTAACGTAAATGAGTTACCTAAGGTAATTGAAAAAATGTCTGAACGGATCATCCGGTCTCTTTGCGTTGTATTACTGAAGATTAATTTTCTCTTTGTGCCATACTTAGACGCTTAAAGGTCAAGACAATATTTCATAATAAACTTTTATATCAAGTTGATTTATATTCATATTTTCATTAAAGTAACCTCTTCATTGTATTTTCTTTTCAGTAGAAGATTAAATCGTTGTAAACTGTAAAATTCATACCTAATAATACGAAACTTAGTAGATTGTATTTATTTTGTATAAGTAAATAATAGTTGCCGCTATTATCAAGCTTTTTATTAAATATTTATTGCGTCACGAATCAGTGGAACAGACCATTTATTGACCGCACAAAGAAATACAGTGTGTAATAACAATAACACAATTTCCGATTGAAAGACGATTTCTCGAGTAAACTCTTATAGCGTTTGCAGGCTTTGCTTTTATTGTGTTATTCATTCATTACATTGCCTCAGCCTCTTGGAGCCAAACATCTGACATTTTACGATGTCGTATATTACTTGTAATTAATTTTGGTGTTTGCTCTCTGGTATGTCGTCGTTAGTGTCTAACAATGGGCACTGTAGGTGTACTCAGCGAATGGAGGTCAAATTGTTCCCATTGTACTGCAATTTAGGACCGCAAAGGCTTATAGCATATTATCAAAGTCCTTTGAATGAATTGTGTACGACCCTAACCATAAGGAAAATTATATTTCCGCTTAGTAAGTTGTTTTGTTTAGTAATATTAAAGTTTAAAGTACACGTGACGATACCATTTGCCTCTCTATGGATATCTTGAGAATCATTTTAAGTAGATATACTGAACGCTGCAAGTAAATAGAGAATATCTGTTCAATGTTTAAAAGGTTTGTTTGTTACTAGACTATTAAATAGATTGTGTTTCTTATTATTTCGAGCTTTCAGCTGTTCTCATTATTTCTTGTATCGGTGCTTAATAACATGGTGGTGACACGAAACAAAACACAGTAGCATTGACTATATATGTTATAAATATTTTTGACGTGACAACGTCTATTAAATTGGTACGGCGTGGAGTCATTCTCGAAAACACCGTAACGGCCGAATCTGACGCCACACGGAGTCCATGAACGGCGTAACGGCCGATCTGACGCCACACGGCAACGTAATAAAAATATAAATGTTATACATTACTTTATTTTAAATAATTTCATTGCACCCAGAAAAAAATACCATGTAATAGACGTTGTCACGTTCAAATATCGGCAGTAGACGGAGTTCTACAGACAACCATTTTTTTTTTATTAAGACATCTAAAGTAAAGCTTTCATATATTAATTTTACATTAGTACATATTCAAAATTTATCACACTAATATCACTATTCACCCAATAACAATTGTCAATGCATGTGTACCAATACTATCTTTCACGGTGTCCAGGCGTAACGGATTGCGCGCCTGACCCGCCAATGTACGCGGCAGTGACCGCGTCCGCGCCAAAGATTTCGCCGAGCGTGCACAGCTTGCCTCGTACTCAATCGCCGAGCACGCCAGTATCGCCTCACGCTCAGTACACTGACTCACAGGTTAGCTAACTAACATTAATTCAATTACTAATACGTTCATGTATACACACTTTAACTTAATGGTAGTTGTGTCACATCACGCTAAACATATTGCACTTTGCTATTTACAAAGATATGGACCACCGCACAAAGCTTGCCACGTAATCGATTGCTGAGCACGTCAGTATCGCCTCATGCGCAGTACACTGACACACAGGTTAGCCAACATTCATTCAATTACTAGGTAACACAAGTTATGTACACTCTTAAATAAAACAGTATTTATGTAAAACAGTATGAGACTACGTCATGACATGCTTTGTTATTTACAATCATATTTTCGCACAACCGTATTTTTTAATGCTCTCTGACTCACAAGTTACCTTAACTCAATCACATACACATGCATATATAATTTAAACTTAATTGTAGTCGTGTTACATCATGGGCATGAGCAAATTGCACTTAGTTACTTACAAAGTATCAGACCAATGCATATAGATTACTTCGTACTCAATCGCCGAACACGCTGTACACTAAATTACGTATTTCTTCTCCTTCTCTTGTCCTGTTCCCAATTACAATTGGGGTCGGTGCAAGATTTCTTCCTCATCCACTCTCTTCTATCACTAGCTATTTCGAGACTAGCTCCCTTCTTCAACATATCATTCACACAGTCCTCTCCCTACAAGGCCGTTTTAGTACACCCATAATCGACATTGGTATTGTCGAATTGTACTAAATACCAAAACTACATATCTACTTATAAAATTATGGATGAAAGAACACACTTTGCTTTATATATGATGGCTTAGCGTGCTAGTTTCGTTTTATATTCAGTAAACTGACTCAAGAGTTATCTAACGAATATGATATTTGTCACACCAATTAGACTAGCACAAAGTAAGAATTATAAGCTGTAAAGTCACGGTACTAATACCGCTAGCTTTCTTACCCTTACCCTTCCTTCCATCTTACCCTTCACACTTCAATTCAACTATCAAAATACATAATTAAGTGTCACGACTACGGTTATATCAAACCACAAATGTTTATCTTATCTTATTGCGTATGGTAAAGTGGTAGATATAATCATCCTCGGTAAAAAAATAGCAAAATAATATAATTACACAGTCCAAAATAAGCTCTATAAAGCTTATGTTAAGGATTAATGTTGGGATCTGGCGTAACGAATAGACATACATATATAAACATTAATCTTAGATATATATAGTAACAGCCAAGACTAAAGCACAACACAAACATCTTACTATCTGCCCATGCACTTAAGAATTCTATTGTAGTAATTTCATCATACATTTAAGTCAGATTAGTATCAGAACATCAAATAATACTACAGTCATATATAGAAGGAGCATTATTCTAGATGCATGTAATTTGCAGTAGGTGCAAGTGATTCTAAACTTTTAAACGAGAAAAATATCGTTTAAAAAAAATCAGTTACGATATCTGATTCACTAATATACTTATTTCTTTGAAATAAGCTAATTACACACAATGCCACTGGTATGGCTACTCATACTAATGATTTTGTCTATAATAATGGCTTTTTTGTAAGTTTACTTTTTTATGAGCCGGTGAAAAAGATTTTCAGACATCCACAGCAGTGTGAGGTATAGTTGTATGGAACTCCACCATAGAGTTATATAGCCTACTAAACACATCTAAATGTGCGTAGAATCTTATAAGAATTGTTAATTGAATGAAGATTATATAATATTTCAGGTAGATTAGTTGAAAGTAGATAAAAAATCGGTTTTAAAATGATAAAAAAATTGTCATTGTATAAAAAATCCATACAAAAATATATTACATAATTAAGCCTGTCCTCATTAAAAAGATACATGCCGATTTAGAAATAGATGTAGCTGTTTATGCTATTTTTTAACTTATAGCAATTAAAATACAATATAAATTAAGTTATCCGTCTTAGATAATATTTTCTCCTCACTACTCGAACGAATTGAAAACTTTCAAGTATATCCTTAATTAAGTCTGCTCGGTTGAAGCGTAATAAGACAACATTGAAGAGTCTAGCCCCATCTACTCATACAGAGTCGTTAATAGAAACAAAGACGATTTCATTTAAATTTGATATCCTCAATTTTGATCCTTAGTTCCAAAATTGGATGTTCCAAATTATATTCATTAAGAGCAATTAAAAGATATTACAGTAAACGTAAGCCTATATGTAATTATAAGATTTTGAGCTATAAATATAACAGCTATTTACTTTCATATTAAAATTAAAGCAAATTAAATGACATGATATATATTATATTAAAAAATTCGAATTTCATTTCAATAATATTGTCGATAATATATGTTTATTTCAAGAATCTATCAGTTAAATTGTTTATATTCCATATGTCAGTAAGTTACATATTGCTAACGAAATGTTAAATGTTAGACTATGAATAAAACTAATTCGTTTTTAAGCGATTTATATTCGTCATTATGGTAACGTAAGGCAATATTTTCAATAAAGTTTTGCGGAATTGATTTGTAGCATTTAATTTCTCCTGATGATCAAGATTAGATAGTAATCTAACTAAGCATTTTGTTTACAGAGTGATTCTGGAAGAAGTATTGTCAACGGATCGACCAGGTCACATCGAGAAGTCGTCACGACAAGAACTCCTCTTTTAGCAGCGCATCAAGAGAGTTGCGTCTAAAATTATACTTTTAAGGTTAGCACTTTAAACGAAAATTTTGTAAATTCACTCTCAATTAGGAGTCCTTGTATTTCTTGGATACAGGGATAGTTCGACTGAATGTGAGGTACAGATTGAAATATTCTCTCCATTTTAATTGAATACGTATCATACGATATAATAACGAAATTTAAATTATATATATAAGACTAATGTTGTGTTATAATTTTTATTTGATTCGTTTTCATGTTGGTTTTCGAAAATGATTTTATTGAAATGTTTGTTGAAAATTTAATGAATCGTGAAAATTTGCGAATAGTGTATTTTAATTTGTATCTCATAAGGAGAAATGTGTATAATTACATTGTAAAATAACTCATTGCTTTCGAGGGTCGCGCTGAAAGCATTTAGTTGTAAAGGAAGCAGAAAGTAAGCGTTCTCTCTAGTAAATATTTAGATGAAATTGAAACAATGACTGATATACTTCAATTTGTAAATAATGATACTATTAGCAACAATAATTTTACAATTGTTCCGTTTAGTTAACCATTAGTTAGGAACTCTTTGAGAGATAAGCAAATTGTTAATATAAAAAAGGCTCTAAGCTGTTAATTTCTAATTGTCTAATATAAGAGATTACTGTGTATAAAACAATTAAATATAAATAATCTTATTTTCCAAATATATTTTTCTTTTGTATTCATCGCACAATTGGATATCATCAATAGATTATATTAAAAATATGTACATATTAAAATTACTAACTATATGTATAATTGTACATTAAATAAAGTTGTAATTGTAATGTAAGTATATCGTATGATTTTGAATTTATTGTTACAAAATTAATTAATAAATGAGCAACACCTCATATTATTTAATCACGCAAAAGATATGACAATAGCATACACGAATTTACTATTAGCGATGTATCAGCAAATAATATCACTGTCAATGTCCATTTATATGTATATTTACTCAACCGTTAAACAACAGCCCGGACATAAAGCAAATTCCGTTTATTTATTGAAGGTAATAATTTCTCAAATTCTAACGATACGCCATTGTATCGTTAACATAATAATTAATTAATTAATGACATCAACGTCAAACATTCTAATAAAGCAGCATGTCAATGATCCATCAAATATGTTTTCGTCGGCGCTCGGGCTCGGCAATAAATTGTTTGATTAACGGCCGATGACATTTATGATACAATGGCCGATATTTAATGGATCAGCGAAGAATTGGATTTGGCGGTATAAGGATTGACATTAATTTTTGTGAGCGAATGTACAGCAATTGTCAGTTATGATGTCTTAGAAAAGTTGGCTCATAAAATTGTCAGTTGTTAAACTGACGCACAACTTGGGCAATATTAATCCGAAACTAAGTCAAAATCGCTATTTATAGATTCACGCAACGTTATATTCCTATGCGTATTCATTATAATATTCTTATCTTGTTGCGAAACTTAATGGATGTCATCAGATGCATATAGTCTATTGTATATCTTTTAAACTTAACGAAGTTGCTCATTTAAAATAAATCTTTGCACTACGAACATGTAAAAGTAACATTAAGGAATGGACATCATTTTTATTACATGTGACTAAAATAAAATATTGAATTTGACTATCAATCGTTTTATTTGGCTACTTCATTGTTTGAAGTTCAGATTTTACATTAGGTCCAAATCACTATAGAAATATGTAATATGAAATTTTACACACTTTATCGAAAATGCACGTTATGGAAGTAAAAAAACGGGGAAATATGAATTAGACACAATATTGATTAATATGACTAATCAAGACATTACAAAATTTGATTTTAGGAGGTTAAAAACTGGTGTCAAAGCTTGTAGATACTGTACATTCTGCTTCAAGTTACATTTGCTTGAAACTGTATCTCAATATTCTATCCTATAATATAGTTTCCATCAAAATTTATGTAAACTTTGATACATTTTTTTTATTTTTTAACTAGATTTTATAACATATATATGTTGGAAGAATTTGAATTTATGACAAAATCTATCTATTTCATGACAAATTAATAATTAAATTCCAAATACCTTTTAGTGCATAGCGTAACAGCCAGTATAACTTACTTTCTCATGATATACGCAGTGATGATACTTATCAGCTGTCATGTCAAGATAATAAAAAGATGGAAAGGGTGATTAATTAATTTTAAGCCTATTCTAAAACTATTCGAAGTGTGAATTAATCAGGATACCATTATCTGAGGTATTTCAATATAAGCGACGGTGGCAGAGTGTTTTTGGCAGCGATCTTATCGGTTTTAACCGGCTCACTCGACCCTTTTTTTTTTGTTCCCCTGAGGAAAATGCATTAAATTGCATACCCCGGCTGCGGCGAGCCGGCGGTTATGTGGGGCTCTCCTCCCCAGAAGGGGGAGGCCTACCCATTAAAAACTCCCCGGGAACGCCAAGCGACATCTGGGATCCCCCAGCCTCCACTCCCGTGCGGATACAGGGGAGCCCTCCTTGGGGGAGCCTACACTACCTCCCCCGATCTCTTCCACCGATGACGCCTCCCGGTCACGGGAGGGGCGTGGTCCCTCCCGGGTCGCCGGCGGGCGCCAGGATGTTGCGCCCGCGGATACGGCGACCCGCGCGGCGCCGCAGCTGCGCTGCCGAACCCTGCGCCGCCTCCTTCGAGCGGGGTCAGCCATCTCTCGACCCCGCTCGGCGGCCTCCTTCTGGAGCATCACTGCTTCACAGAAGGAGGTTACAGCCCTCCAAGGGTCACTCGACCCTATCCTGTATAATTCACTTTTCTTTTTTATAAGGAAACCATCGTGAGGCAACCTGAGGTGAGTATACCTGCGAAGAAATTCAAAAGTGTCAAAATTGTCGACTAATTCGTAATATGCCGACGTGGTTAACTAAAGCCACTCTCCTCAGTGGGAATCGATCATCATCCTCTTGCCCATTTCCCATTATCTGGGGTCAGCGTAGTAGATCTATGTATATCTATCAGTGGGAATCGATATAAGGAATAATTTGAATAGCTGAAAGACCAACTATTATGGAGAATTTGAGAATTAATTCTGTTGAGAATTTTCTAATAAGTAATAACAGTTGCTGTATGTGAATTCGAGTGGTATTTAACTGTATATAAAATGATGAGTTGATATTTAAAATTTTTATATGGTGATGTTCACTATTTATTTATTTAATATTTTATTATAATATTAATTATATATTTTTCAATAATTTATTTAAGGTACACTATCAGTAAAACTTCACTATCTACAAATATTACGCTGGCATACAATTACCATTTATTCACTTTAAAAATGACTTATTAGAAATATTATTTTGCCTTCATATGTATTATATTGATTCACATCCAAACCACTTGTGGTTTACTGAGGGTTATCAATGAACACTAAAACAACAAATTGTAACTACCTTACTACAATATGTATTAGGCAAAACGCACTGAAAAACTCATAATTATATCTTTATCGACGATATATTAACAGAATTTTTCACCCAAGATGAAAATGATATATGTGTACGCTAGCGCGGCTATTCGAAAGAGGCGTGAACTGACAACGATGTTTTTAATCTTAAGAAAAATTTCTATAATAAATAACGGGGCACAAGGAGGCTGGATATCGTGGCATTGTGCTAAGTGATGCAGGTCCGGCGGCACAAAGCATCTGTCCCGCGTCTCTGCAGGGGAGAGGGAAGGGGCCCGAAGGACCATTTGTTACGTATTCAGTGTTCGGCCTGCAATTTATCTCCGGCATTGACTGGGCTAGGCGTCGATCAATTCTATTTCTATCGATGTATCAAACGCCGAAACGGATTAATCTAAATACTACCGACAGTTTTGGAGCTTGAGTTGATTTCCTTATTTTCAAAATTACAAACATCGATACTCTATATTTGATACTCAATATATCAGTATTGATTTGATCATGGAAGGTGCCTTTATGTATAGCATGTAGGGAAGCGTTTTACTCGTAGAACTGTGTTAAATTTCACTAGAAATCTTCTCAAGAAAATTTCAGGTGATGCTTACGTCATCACCTGTCAAAATCAAAATCTTTTTTTATTTCGCAATAACTTTTGCACATCACACGTGTTGCGCCATTGTTTCACATGTCTACAGTAGAAGACCTTGTACTGGAAAGAAATAGCAATGGCTATTTTTCTTCAAAGAATTTTTGTAAGATCGTCAATTAGAAGCTGACGTCAGTAAATAGTTCACAAGTCTATATTATATCTATAAGAGCTACAGTTTCATTGTATTATTTAATATATACAACATATTTGGTAACGTAACTATTAAGTCGTTAAAATTAACCTCAAGTTTTATTATTATTTAAGTAATCCTTAACAGTAAAATAACCTTTTTTCACAAGAGTATTTTTGACAATCTATTCAAATCTGTGAAAAGGCAAATAAGTATCATCGGCCATTTTAGCTGGCATTCTACGATTATACAGCCCCGTATAAAATTCTATTTTCTTTTATCAAAAATCAAATCTATCTAGGGAATAAAACTAGTTTTTCCATATACTCAATATCAAGGAGCTGCTTTAAAATGAAAACCAATCCATTTAAAACTACATGCTTTTAGGCAGATTGCCGCGTAATGGCTACGATGAAATAGTCACAATTGTGTGATATAGCAGTAATTTCGGCTTATAAATAGAAATATTTCTTTTTTTGTATTTAGATAGAAATGCTGATATTGTGTTATTACAAAATAAAGTAAGTTCTACATTAGAGTAGAGACGAAGTTCAAGGGATAATAATTTTATCGTCTCCGTTTTTACGTTATATAGAGACTATATTTCTATGTTCGAATGCATATACAAAGCTTTTTTTTATAAGGATTAAGAGATTGTATAGGTCTATCTTGTAATTTATTAACGAATATTTTTATCTTATCGGTACCAGATGTATATATAAAGCAAAATACTACACAAAATACTACAAAATACAAACAAACCAAATGGTACGTGGTTACAATGGGAAACAATGGCGCAATAAGAGTTGAGGTTGATAGTTAGCGTTTAAAATATATATTTATTACGGATTTATGTTAATTCTTATAATTTTTCAGTCTTATTTGGTACTGGACTGACTAACTTTGCGAAGTCGACGTGAAAAGAAAATCGGTTGACCTGTCTAATAATAAAGTTATTGTTGTGAAATGCTAGTTAATTTCCTGCGCCTTTGATTTTTGTCTATTGGCCAAATGAAGAGCTCTATCAAAGATATAAGTTACAATCAAAAGCTTACCAGTCTTGCTTTTATAGGTACTATTCTAAACATGATTATTATAATTATATAAAAACAATCATTCACTTTCTGTGTGATATGATAACAGATTAAAAGTTCAGTGCTCTTCCTTTTTCCCATGTAGGTTCGGTGAGCCAAGCAAGTACTTAAACTCAGATACGCCTGTAAGAAATGAAAACACGATACAAAATCTTACGCCAACCCGTCTGTTCAATAGAGTTTAAGTAAGACAGATTTTCTACGCCTAAAAAGAAACTCGGGCGCAGCAATGCGATGCTTAAGGGCTGACTCGAGACGATGATGACAACAATTCAGATTCAGCATCCTTAAACTTACACGTCATATATCTCAAGTGTTCTTTGTTATATATATACCTATCTATCCATTTTCTGCTTGGAGGATACATTTCTGATATTATTTTTTTTTATACTACAACGGTAGCAAAAAGGCTTACGGCCTGCCTGATAGTAAGCAGTCACCGTCGCCGTCGCCTATGGACGCTTGCAACACTAGGGGCATCACAAACGCTTTGCCGACCTTTTTGAAGAACCCCATACTGTAATCCCCCGGGAAAGCCTCAGCAGGGAGCTCGTTCCACAATCGGAGCGTGCGCGGAAGGAAATTACGTTGAAACCGCACTGTGCGTGACCATTTAGGCTCCAGCATGTGAGGATGAACACCCTGCCGATGGCGAGCGGTGCGATGGTAGAATGTGGCCGTGGGCATCATGTCGAACAATTCTTTGGAACACAACCCGTTGTATAAGCGATAGAAAACACACAAAGAGGCACAGTCTCTTCTCAGACTTAAGGGCTCAATACCGCATGTGAGTATGGGATCGTCAACGATACGCTCAGTGCGTCTTTGGACCGAATCAAAAGGATCAAGTTGGTATCGATGTGCGCCCGCCCACAGGTGACAGCAGTACTGCAGTACTCCATATGGGGCCTGACTTGCGATTTGTATAATAGCAGTAGTAGTAGCAGTGATATATTTTATTTCAAACGCACGAATGACAAAATAAAAAAATATTGCACTTCGAGTCTCGTAAGCATCAGGATTTTTTTTTCTCAGGAGAGAGACGCTGATAATCCTCACAAGGAGCACGGAACGTGCCCAGAATACCACCGCAAGTGATTATGTCGGACTCCACCGGCCAGAGTGGTCTGACCAGCGTGGCCTACCGACTGAACTCAGACTGTGCCTCAATTCCGTAAGGAACCATATAGGCAAATCGTGGGGGCGACCGCCCCTTCAGGAGACGAGGCGATGTAGCGCAGGCCAATAAAAGGGGCGCGGGCCTTATCATGAAGGAACCTAGTCATGGCAATGCTGAAGGCTGCAGATCTAAGAGATCGTGCGAGGCGGCGGGCATCGGCATATTTCATTTGCATTTTTATAAATTAAAATGCTATATCCTAAACTAGCCCGACAAAAACAATTTCTGCACTTCAGGCAATAGAACCCCAAATATTCCAATCACATACACATTTTAATTTCCATGATTGTTGATTTAATATAACATTTTTTATATTAGATCATGATATTGATAATAGATTTTCATTAGCTCAATGATCTTTACAAGTGATAGTATAGTGAAATTAATGCACTTTATTGATTGGACGTAATAGCATTGAACAATTCCATTCTTTCATGTTTTGCCATATTGTGTGCGTACAGCTTGTCCAGAACACTAGTGTAACTTGTAGCTAGGCAAAAACAAAAAATCATTAGTCCTTTTTAATTTTTCAAAATGAATATATTCTCTTACCAATTTCTTTTAAAATTGAATATATTTTTCTTTTATTATAATGATTGTAAGATAAAGCTGTTCTCTTATGCCATGTTTGTCTTGATCAACATCGTCTGTTTCATTACTTTATTTGCCATGATTTTCAAACAAAATTTATATATATTTCTTCACAGCTTAGATAGTATAACATTCATAATCGTATCCTTATTTTATAAGCAAATCCATCTCAGTAAATATTTAAAAGGAACTGTTACGATTTTTGCATCACTGGGTAAAGCATTTACGACAAACGACTCATCCATTAGTATGATGTTATTTATATTCACTATACTTGTGAAATTTGTGTCATTAGTTATATTTTTCATTGAATATCGTTCACTAGAGATGAACATTGTACTGACTATCATACATTTTTTTGGTTTTTCATCATGTTGTAACACATTCAACACAATAATGATTTTTGAATTACTATGGAAACAGATGACAGATTTGAAATACAATATTGTATCATATTTAAGAGAAAATAGTATTGGTAACGAACATATGAAAATGGGATTGATGAAAAAATATATACATGTTTACAAAAATATGTTGGATAATATGGAGTACACTGTCCATTTCGTTCAAACTCAGGTGAGTACGAACATAAATTAAGAACTTTTTAAATACTCGTATTTTAAATACGACTCATAAAGCAGTTCTATTTACAATATTTTTAATTCTCTATTTCAGATGACACTGAGTTTGATTAGCAATGGTTTGAAATTAATATTCCTGACACTAAATGTGCTACTAATAAAAGTATGTTCAATAATAGAAATATTTTTATTACTTTAGAGTATTTAGATAAAGATATAATAGAAATATTAATAATTTCCTAATTTGGGACACAAACAGTTACAATAATACATAAAACTAGACAAACTTGCAAAACATAAACCAATGAAGTGTCAACAAAAAAAAAATATTACATCACATAACACTATTTAACAATCTCAACTTAATTAAGATTATACATTTGAATCAGGTTTTTGAACTTAGACATACTTAAATTGAAATTAAGTATATCTACACTGAGTTTTTGTTATTATATAATTAGCATGCAGGATACAAAAATACATTTTTGTCATATTTGGTATTAGTGATGGGTACAGAAAAACATCCCTAAAACGAGCGCTAAATCGGGGACATTTTGCATGAACAAAAATACTTCGTCTTTTTGGTCTTTCAAGGGCTGAATAACAGAACTACTATATCGTAATAAGAGAAGCTAATGCCTTGGCGCAGAATAGTGATAATATCCTTCAGGGTAGCCACTAATGATGATGATGACAGAAAAATAATCATCTCGATGTATTCTTAGATCATACATACAGTTTATATTAAAAAAGACGATCTCAAACTCATGAATGATTCTTGCAGCTACTAACAACCAACTAACAAGAAATCTTATTTGTTAATAGGTTGCTAAATATCTCTAACTCAGCTAATGACAAAAATAAAAAATGTGCAGCTTATTTCAATTTTGAACATCTTTGTAAAATACAAATGACAAGCACAAATTCTTTTGAACAGGTATTTTCTCCAACAAAATAACTGTTTTAAATATTAAAGATTTGTTTCAGAACCAATCGTATATTCCAGCGGCAATTCCTGAAATTACAGCATTATTGATAGTGTCATGTGTACCGGGAGTTTTTACTGAACTGGTTATTAAGGAGTACAATGAAATTCAGAGGATATTAGCTCAAGAGCTTCCGCGTTACAGCGGTACATATTAAGCTTTTAACTTAACATAAAACTGAAAATATAATTTATATTTTTACACTTCATTTTACATTTAAGAGGAAAGATTTGATTGTTTGTTTGCATTGAATAGGTTCCGAAATTATATATACTTAAACTCTAATAATGTAACTCAATATGTGAAAAACTTCCAAAAGAAACTTTCTTATATCGCGTGCACTGCGAGAACTATTGATTATGGAAAAAAATAACAAAATAATGTACTACGTTTGTGGGAGAGAGTGTGTGTGTGTCTAAGAAATTATAACTTATATTATATATATATATATATATGTTCGAGTATATAGCTCGGTAACATATATGTATATTGAGGAAAATAAAATAAATTTGTGTTTAAACACTAATATTAAAATTCTGGTTGACCAGAGACCTGCTCAAAGCAGAATGGCGACCTAGTACGGTGTATCTTTATCGGCAATTGTAATTGAATTGAATAACTTGCAATCAAATCGTTTTGATACATTTGTTTGCTTGAACCCCATTTTTATACACTCAACATTTTTTAACTTCATCATCCGAATAATCTTGGTATAGCTTTTAGTTCAAACGAGCAATAGTAATATCCGATAAACATAATTCAATTTATCAAGTTCTTGATGAAGTCATCCATTTTGATTATTATCGTTACCGAACAATGAAAGTGTTACAAAATCCTTGATTAGAACGCAGAATTACGTTAATCAGATAACACTATCGATCGAATCAAGTATCGACTTTAAAAATTGTAGCTTAGGTGCTATTCTGATATTCTTCTTCCTTCTGAGGACAATTAGCGGATTCAGTCCGCGCAAGGGGTGGGGGCGTTGCATATCAGGCTACCTAATCCACAACAGTGATGGGATGACGCGTGCCAGGGCACATATCATAAGGTTATAGTTGTGTCGTGGTTCTTGGCTGGTACACAGCCTCTATAGAATGGGGAGCCTGAGAGAAAGTATAGCGACATAGTCGAACATTTTCTGACGTCATGCACGACGCTTACACACTTCGCTATTGCTTGATTTCTTGAAGATTCCGAAGAGAGGGAAGAATTGAAACACTTTCTATCACTCGGCCAGGCAGA
Source organism: Scirpophaga incertulas (assembly GCA_036419045.1). Lineage (NCBI taxonomy): Eukaryota > Metazoa > Arthropoda > Insecta > Lepidoptera > Crambidae > Scirpophaga > Scirpophaga incertulas. The sequence goes on from CM071637.1 coordinate 24,957,488, forward strand.
GTAGAATCAGGAACCTTCTTGTTGGTGTGTCGACTGCTTCGTTCCATAATACCTATCTGTTGAAATTCGTGTCGGGTATTGTTCAATTTATTTCCGCTTTGGTAAATGGCCCCCATCACCTGACTATACCATACAGAAAACTCCTGTTTCGCCCTGAGACGCTTTATTTTTATCTCTTAATGTCCACATTAAATTAAAATTTGATTTATTTTATCTATGTACCTATATTTTGCTGTTTACTGTTCTAGTTATCTTTCCTATAGGGTGATATATTCTAAATTATCCCAATTCTAGGTCTAATTTTATAACCCAGTTTTGACTATAGCTCTCACTAATTACCTATAGGTTTTAAGCCCCTCCTTTTTTGGGGCGGTAAACACTATATCAATGCCTTTTATTACAATTGGCTGTTCTCTAAACTTCGTACTAGATATAAGATATGTTGTTTCATTCGCATCTTAAAAATCATATATGTAGTTAATTTTATTTAGCTAGATGGTTGAACTTTATAAAAAAAAACCTTTATTAATTATTCAATTAGTATATTAATACAAAAAACATAGTTTAGTCAATAAGGATTAAAATAAAACACAATCAAAAACATATTATTCAGAAATTAAGCCTCCGCTCTATTTAATCGATCTATTTTATGCAATTTTATTTTTTTTATTTTGACATAGTATGTGAAACATATGCATAGTATTTTAAGCGCTAACCTTCTTATTCTATATAAAAGATTATTTATTTCTATTCCGAACAATATTTGTTTACTATTTCTAATCCTGAACAGTAACAGATTTATGTTATTTAAAATTATATCATTAATTCGATGAAGTTTTGGTGTTACAGATAAAAATTACCGCACTGCCATGTACGATGCCCTGCTCTATTTGGAACTACGTCCACCAAAGTACAGTATGTTATATATGTGTCCAATAGACCTAAGGCTTTCATTCAAGTTCATCACTGTTTGCCTAATGTATTTAATTTCGGTGATTCAGTTAAAAAGTGATTAATTTAGTGAAACTGTTAAAAGATATATTTAACTTGATATTTAATTAAACTTGGCATATTTGTAATAGTTGCTTAGGACACATTACGATAGCTATGTATATTACAATACGCAGGCGAACCGTTGACAATATCGTGATATATTAATAATACAATTTGTCTCTCATAATTTTTACTGACCTCCTACAGAGATGTCTTAATTATTTCATCTCGACGTGAACTTGTCGGTGGTACAGTGATATTGGCATCTAAACGTGATAGCCGTAGTAAGATCTCGATAAACTTTATAATAAGAAATAAATATAATTATATTTTAATTATTATAGTTTTTATTAAAACAACTTGTAAACTTTATGAATATAAGTATTTCTAAGATAACAAGTAGGAAATGATACTATGTTACGGTAATAAAAAATGATCATAAAATTTTTGTATTCTGTTCATTGTACACAATAAAAAATAAATTTCAATTATGTTAGATAGATAAGTCTTCCAAATTTTAAAATTCTGTGGTATATTCAGGAAATTTTTAAACTGTAGTTTCTTTCTCGTCTGAAAATCTTGACCTTAAACTAGCTCTTATGCTGCTTGCAATAGAGGTGGTAATCGCAATGCAAGCTCGTCGTGTCGATGACTACTACAATACTACTAAATTTATATTTAAAATTTAAGATATCTAATTTTCTCAGAGGCTCAAATGAGATGACAGATAGGATAGTGACTTTACTCCACTCTCCTACCTGCTCTATCCCTGCCGGCCCAAAAGATGCTTTTTCACGCCTCTTTTGAAGGAACCCATGTTGTAGGAAACACATATGCAGGCAGAGAATTCCAAGTGCGGGAAGTACGGCAGAAGAAGGAATCTTGGAATTTCTTAGTGCGGTGTGGAATGGGGGTCGTAGTCTTACACTTACTTGTGTTTCTATAAAGGAAAGGAGAGGGAAGGATAAGGCTAAAGACTTCTTCAGAGCATTCCCCATGAAACATCCGATAGAAGGCGCTAAGAGAGGCGACATCACGACGAATTTCTAGAGGCTCGAGGGTGTTGGTTGCCTCTACATCGCCGATTATGCGGATTGCGCGCCGCCGCAATCTGTCCAGAGCTTCGAGAAGGTATTGAGCGGAGCCATCCCATAGGTGCGAGTAATATTCCACGCAGGACCTGACCTGAGTTTTATAAAGCAGGCAGAGTTGGTCCGGGGTAAAATACCGTCGCACCTTGCTTAGGACACCGAGTTTCCTTGAGGCAGTGGTTATGACGGACTCGATGTAGTCTCTGGTATTCAAATCGCAGCGAATGTTCATACCAAGGAAGGTGATGTTGCTCTGGGCGGGAAGAGTAGCGCCCTAAAGACAGGGGAGGCGGAGGAAAGGTGACTTTTTAGCCGAGAACGCGCACACCTGAGTTTTCTTAGTATTGAACTCAACGAGATTGCTGGAGCCCCATTCGGAAATGAGATCCAACATCCTGTTGAGTTCAGTAATAAGATTCTGCCTATTCCTGCTAGTATTGTCTCGAGTGGCCCCCGAGCTTCTATAATATCCTCCGTGCACTGTACTATCGTCTGCATAGCAATGTATACTACCCAAGGAGAGCATGTCATTGATATGCAGAAGAAACAATGTCGGAGTTAAACGGAGCCCTGCGGAACACCAGCGTTGACTGTCACGAACCGCGAAGTGCAGTTATCGACGACAACGCCAATTCTTCGCTCGTGGAGGAAGCTAGCAGTCCACGTACAGAGCTCCGCGGGCAATCCGTATGCCGAAAGCTTGAAAAGGAGAGCCTTGTGCCATACTCTATCGAAAGCTTTAGCAATGTCGAGGCTAATAGCCACAGATTCACCGCGCTTGTCTATAGATTCTGAGCAAAAGGATCAGATCTGTGCAAAAGGAACGTTAGAAGGTCACCTGTAGACCGATTAGGACGAAACCCATAATGACGATCATTAATTAGCGAGTGATATTCTAAGTGTCGAATCAGCTGGGCATTCAGTATACTCCCCATGACTTTGCACAGAATGGAGGTGATGGCTATAGGGCGATAGTTAGCCGGATCGGAACGGTCTCCCTTTTTGGGGACCGGCTGCAGATTGGCTTCTTTCCAAGATTTCGGCACACAACCAGTAGAAAATGACAGGCGGTATAAACGCGTCAGGACTGGAGTCATTCCCCTGCACACTTCTTGAGTACGATCGCTGGAACGCCATCTGGACCACTCGCTTTCGCAGTATCGATCGACTGAAGCTCCGCTCGCACATCACGCTGTCTTATGCGAATCCCGGGCATGGAAACGCCACAATGGGGGAGTATCGGAGATTGTGCACCACAGTCGTCGACATAAGAATGAGCCGTGAACATTTTCGCCAGAAGGTCAGCTTTCTCCTGCGGCTGATGAGCGAGAGAACCATCGTCGTGTCTCAGCGGTGGCAGCGAGGGTTGGCTTGGCATTAAGAATGGCTACCCGTAGTGTGCGCTAGCAGTTCCTGACCAACCTGGGCAACGCGCTGAGCATCCGCTCTAATGGAAGCCCTCTTGCAAGACTTGGTAGCATTATTGTAGGCTGCTTTCAGTAGGTTAGTGTTGGGATCCCCGGTTGCTCGACCGCTGATCCAAGCACGGAATGCAAGCTGTTTGTTTTCAACAGTGGACGCACACTCGCGTTTGAACCGAGGTTTCGTCTGCCTCTGCTGACGAGGTTGGAATACGGAATATAGTATTCCATTCCTAGCAGGATCTCGTCAGCAACAGAGGAAGCGCAGGAGTTCGGATCTATCCTTCCCAATCCTTCTGACGCATAATGTCATAAACGGCGTGCTGCAACCATAAGTGACGGTCTAGATACCTGAGGTGCTGTGACGGATAGCCTGAAGCACTACCTGATATCCGTCGGGGCGATTTGTCGACAGAAGGTCCAACAAAGAGGGCGCTTGACCGATAGTGTCTGTTACCCTGATAGGCTGGGTAACCAATTGTGTCAGGTCATGCGTGAGAGCGAATGCATGGGCAATCCTCCCAGCGTGGTCAGTTTTTGAGGAACTTAACCATTACTAGTGGTGAGCATTAAAGTCCTCCAAAAACACCAGCTCGGCGGGAGGAAATCGCTCCTGCGCGTCATCTGCCACCCGACTCAGATATTCAAACGTCGAGTTGTCTCCTGATCACCACTATGGGAACGGTAAACGCAGACATAGACACGGCAATGAGTACCCAAATCGACGTGTACCGCGAGGAGGGAAAAGGATGGGTCCTCCAAACAGCGCAGGTGGCGACAGCAAACATTCGCCCGAACGAACAAGCAAACGCTAGCCTTCGCCCTGAAGGACTCCTCCAGAGTGTAGTCGGGATATTTTAGGTAGCTTGTATCGGCCGGGCAGATAATTTGCGTTTCTGTTAAAAACACCATTGCAGGGCGGCCTGTCTCAATGTGGTGGTGGACAGCCGTGAGATTGGAATGGACCCCGCGGATGTTAGCAAGCCCCACCTCAAATGATGGTGTTTTGGTGGGGTTGTTCGCCGATGCGTAAAATACATTTTTGTTTTGCGCTGTCATGTTGCAAAGAGGGAGGCGTGAAATTGAGGTGTCGTTGTCGGGATTCGTCTAGTTGAAGTGAGTAGGCCTGTTTCACCAGCTAATTTGCGCAGATCCTCCGCACGCAGGGGTCCTCCCCTGAACAAAGTACCCGCCTCAAAGTGGCCGCCGGGACCCCTTTTTTTTTGTTCACCTGAGGAAAATGCATTAAATTGCATACCCCGGCTGTGGCGAGCCGGCGGTTATGTGGGGCTCTCCTCCCCAGAAGGGGGAGGCCTACCCACTAAAAACCTCAGGGATGGCCTTCCTCAGGCATGCAGGGAGCCCCCGGGAACATCAAGCTACTTCCGGGAACCCCCAGCCTCCACACCCCTGCCTAGAGGGGAGCCCTCCTCGGGGGAGGCTACACTACCTCCCCCGGTCTCCTCCACCGTCAACGCCCCCCGGCCACGGAAGGGGCGTGGCCCCTCCCGGGTCACCGTATCCGCGGGCGCGATTTTCTTGCGCTCGCCGGCGAATTGCGCCGGTGCCGCAGCTGTGCTACCGGGCCCGGCGCCGCCTCCTTCTGGAGCATCACTGCTTCACAGAAGGAGGCCACAGCCCTCCAACCTCCCTCGTCCGCCAGCATTGCCGCAATCAATGCCGGCGGAGACAGATCTCGCCCGATCTCTGTGACCAAGACTCGGCGCTCGGAGGCCCATACGGGGCACTCCGCCAGCGTGTGCTGGGCCGAGTCGAGGTCGATAGGTGTCGCCATCTGTGTTGTCCCGAGTTCGAATCCCGGTGGAAGCCGACATTTGTGTGATGAATGCGAGCATTTGTACCTTAGTTATGGTTGTTGTCCATCTGTTACCCTAGATCTCATAACACAAGTCTTACAGAGCTTACTTTGGCCTAGGCTAATTGGTGTAAATGTTAAAAATATTTACTGTCGCTTATATGGCGCGTCGTTATAAGACACGGTCCTTTATAAGGCTAAGGATACACAGAAACTGAGAACCGGCCCATGGTGACTCGTAAAAAAAGCAGACCAATATTGGTGCGAAGGGAGCAACATGATGAATGGCTGAGAGTGTAGAGAGGTTTGCGACAACGATCAAGACGCCGTCACGATATGTTATGACATTATTACACTTCCATTCCCTTCGAACATCTGCTATTGTGACTCCAGTCTCTCCAGCCGGCTAAGACAAAACAGAGACAGGTCCAGCTCCCCTGAAGCACATCGGTACCCTCAGTGACGCACTCACCGATAGCTCGTCACAAGCTGCCCTGAGGGAGACTGACTGATGAGGCATTTCTGGCAGTTATAGTTCATTAATTTCCTCATCACCGGGCGATGGGGTTGTCACTTGCCTACGCAGTTATTATTTGTTTTTACTATTCATTATATTGCAAGTACACCTCCTTACCAACAAATGCAGCTGTGTTTTATTAATTTGACTAATCCTAGCTTGGTTGAATAAGGCCTCGCTAGCGTATTTGACGCTAGGTTGGTACTTCTTCGTGACGTGTAATATGATTTGTGATAGCCGTGTATAATTTTTATCTCAACGCTCCATCTTGAGTAAACTACTCATCGTACACTCAAGTGTACGTGGCGCTTCCAGTTCTCGGATTCAGAAGTTTGTGTGAAACATTGTTAATAGCCAATAAGGACCCGGTAAGTCTGTGACAATATAGCCCGAAGCGTGCCGATATTGGTAGTATCTGACAACTGTTATAGCAACATCTGTTGTGGGTTGCGCAGTGACGTTTTGACGGCTTTCTGTGCCAGAAAATAAGTGTTATAATGAAATAAATATTATATCGCTAATTCAACCGTTTACGAAGAAAATATATTTATATTATTAACTTTTAGAGACGGACTTAATTGGAGCCACCTCCGATTTCGTGTACCAAAAGTGACAAAAAAGATAGATAATTAATAATCGTATACACATTACTACAAAGTAATAACGCCCAGTTATACTTGTGATTATAAAGTAATCTGTAGTTCTTAAAAACATAAATAATTTCTATTGTATTTCTTTATTTCAAAATAATATGTAAAATTAAATCTCTCTCATTATAGAATTATGTAATTGTTAATTTCAATATTACAACATTATTGAGAACAATTGTTACATTGTACCTCGTGGCAAAGAAAGATTACCTACTTGTAAGTTAAATTTTCGATTGCAATTCTTTACATTTCTATTAAGTGTCACTTTGCTATATAAATATGTTTTTATCACACATGCAATGTAAAGGCGAATTCCAAGTTAGTAACATAAAAAGGTTATTTATAATTAATAATTTTTATAAGGGATAACATTCCTATTAAAACGATATGAGTACAAATAATATTTTTGTAAATCTATTATCCAATAATCGTACTATTATTTTTACAGATGATGAGGGACTTTCATAATTTCTAATTTAATCTTGATACTTAGTCTCTGTTTGTAATAAAGTTGTGATTTTTCTTGACACATTCCATAAACGTTTGATCATCCATATATTTTTAGTTACCGGTCTCGTAAATATTACTGCTTTATCAAAATACCCGCCTATCTTATATTATGTTTGCTTAGTATCGGAAGTTTGCGAATTTTCTCTTGCTGGAGTATCATGTTGATTACTCTGCTGCTTAGTTTATACATTAGTATAGTTTGTTTTTTTTTCGTTCATACATCCAACTTTATAACTTTTTTATTATGACAGTATACAAGCTAAATATTTAGCAATATTGTTTTTATTTGTTGTAAAGTAACTAATGTTAGGTTAATACCTAATGACATTGTATCATTTATGTATATTTGCTTTCTTGATTATTAAATAAATAATATATCCATCCATACCTTTTGGTACTTTTATAGCTACTACAAACCTATTACGAGAGCTAAGTACGAACGTAACAAGCCGAATATTTCTATGCCTTACCTTGCAATAATGACGGTTACAGCGAAATTCATACGATAATAAAGGATAGCATCCCTTTTAAAATGATATAAGTACAATTACTATTTTTGTGAGTCCTTAAGGATTTTCATAATTTCTAATTTAATCTTTATTTTTAGTCTCTGTTTGCTATAAAGTTGCTATCATTATTTTAAGGTGGGTTTATAGATTCTATAACAGCAACAGGAACTTAAAAATAACTCCTCCAGTGAAATTAACTTTTTTTTGTCAAGGGGAAATGCTCCTTATGCACCATGACACCGCGCTCGCTAGGCCAAGCGTGGGGCCCGGCCGTGTGTGGGGCTCTCCGGTCTGAGAAGACCGGCATACCCACTAAAACCCCCCGTTGTCCTCCAAGTTCATATCGAGGCTCGTGGAGGGGTGAGCTTTCGCGATTCTACCGCCACACGCCCAAGGGCTAGCTCGACCTAGTTGGTCGAGCCAACGCCAAGGGAGCATTAAGGTGACTTCTCATGCGCTCATCTGTAAGCCCTCCCGTCTGGATGTTATCACTATGTCCACGATCATCTCCCACTTAAGTCAATACACGACCCGTAGCCGCCTGAGCTATCCCAGGGTGTTTGAAAGTAATCAGTTGTCCAGTTCTTGTATCACCTTGATCGAGGACAAGATGAGGTTTTTAGTGGGTAAGCCTCCCCCTTCTGGGGTGGAGAGCCCCACATAACCACCAGCTCTCCGCAGCCGGGGTATGCAATTCAAAGCATTTTCCTCAGCGGAACAAAAAAAAAAGTACACCCCGCAATCACTGTGGAGAGTTCTACACACACCTGTAGAATAAATATCGGCAAGCATGGCATGCAACAGCATTAAAAAATGGCAATGAAGTGATAAATGAATCACTATTATCGGAATATCTCGATAGAAAATAAAATATACAAAATCTCTTCAACATCACAAATTAAATAATCTCCTTCTTATTTTAAGAAAACAATTCTATTTCCAATATAATTTCTCCATGTTTCAAAATTAAATAAACAAAATTAAATTCTGTATCATGATCAGATAATAAGTAATTAATTTTTGAACATGTTTCTTCTCAAATATTATTATGATATTTTTTCTAATTATATACGCCTTATTTTCCCGCAATATTTTTAAGGATAAACATTTATCAAGGATTCGGAGTGTAATTTCGTCGAATAAAATAGACGGCCATCATAGATAAGGAAACGATTTAAAAAGTAATAATGTCTTAAAAAATTAATGTTCATTTCTTATTGTTTGAGATTCTTCATCATTTACAAGTAGGTATATAATATTTTAATATAAATGATGTTTAAGCCTAAAATTGTTTCGGGCTTTTATTTTCTATACACAAAGTAACACTTCAGATTTTATAAGTTGATTTTGAAATAGTTCTTAGTCACTCGTAACAGCGGCGATTTTCGTAGTCATCATCATTAATAGCTCCTATAAGCTCATAGAAGACATTACCTTATTCAGAGCGCTTATTTTATCTGAAGACAATGAAACTTCAATATATAAAATAAATTGTAATATTTGTAAATTGCAACTCGAATACTCATAATCATAACCAGTGACTAGCCCAAAATTACTAATGTAATACAAATTTAATACAACCTCGTCTCAGTCTTGAATAAGTGTCAATTGTAAAAAATTTATTCACATCAGATAACATGTCCCTGTTACCTTTCACGAGATTATGTACGAGTAATCAAAGTGTACAGACACAATTTGCTCCCGTCATTAAACGAATTCAGATGGAGCCACTTCGTTTAATGTCACAGGCGTAGCTCGAGAGTTCGCGAGTTTTTACCATATTTCCTTATTAAAATTCCTGTACTCATTCCCTCTCTCTATTTGGAGCCATTACGTTGAGTTCTTAAATTTAATTCTCGAAATGTTTACTGTGAAATAATTTTATTACCGCAGACGGCAGCATTAGGTGATTAAAATGACTAATGTACAAAAGGTGGGGAATGCTTCGGCGCGCAACTTGAGGCGAACGAACATTCGAGAATTTCCAGCAAAAATATGTAGGCAGCTAAGTAAAATGTTTACTTCAACGCTTCTTGAGGTGCTTAATCAAGACTATTTACATAAATGGAAACCGTAAGTAAAATACAATGCTGAATTGAAAAGAAAAAGCTATAAATATTTAAGACAGTTCTTTTGACGCATCTATATACATACTCGTATGTATAAGAGTAATTAAGTCTGTGAAGTTTTCTAGTAAAACTTGATTTTATTCGACTACAGTACAAGTATATAGAGAATTAACGTTATGAATTTTATTTGCGTTTCTCTTAACTAGTACTAAGCTCATTGCCTTTCCTGCGGTGTCTTCATCTTATGCATTGGATTTCTAGTCTTTCCCGCAGTAATAGCAATTAGAGTAGTCAGCTCTTTTGACGCATACCCATATGTATGTATTAAGTCTGTGATATTTTTTTCTAGTAAATACTTGATTTTATTCGAATACAGTACGAGTATATAGAGAATTAATATTATAAATTTTATTTGCGTTTCTCTTAACCAGTATTAAGATTATTGCCTCTTCTGTGGTGTATTCATTTTATGCATTGGATTTCTATTCTTTCCATTAAAAATGCTACATATACGATTCTACGCGGACGATGTCGTGGGCACAGCTAGCGCATTAATAAAATTCGAAAAACAATAAATAAATAAAACACGTTGGTACATAGCAGGATCGACCTCGGGCCAACTATACGGAACTACGCATAGTATTCGTAGAGCCATGTTTAGTAACAACAGTTTTTTAATATGTATTTAATTCTTGCTTGTGTTTCTCGAGAAAGCTCTCCGAAATTCCGAACAGGTGTAGAGACATTTTTTAACCTTACTCGTATGCACGTACTTTTTATTATCCTAACCTATCTGTTTTGATATACATAAATGCATGTACAAGTCTATGTTCAATATATTGAATAAATATTATTTTGAATTGATTTACATTTTGATTTTGGGTGGGTTATTATGGCAGAGTTCTGAACCTCTTAGTGGAGCTGGTTCCATTTCGTCGTCACGCTTGATTTATTGTCATACTTTTACTTTACATTACATACAGATTGCACATTTAATTCAAAGCCGATAAGGTCCCAAGCCTTTTGTCGGACCAAAGGCATTGTTTAGTTGGTAGGCTAGACTTCTGCTAGAGTTAAACATAACCATCCGCCGTAGACCGGTAGCGGGTGGCATCCGGTGCAAAGTGGTAAGGTGGCCTCCAGAACGGGTGGAGGTGCATAAAGCTAGCATCCAGTCTTCACCGAATTGTCTGCCCATCAACTGGGAGGCTTATGCATGGCACTCGAGGACCTATCCGCCCCAGCGACCGTCAATCATGCGAGCAAATTGTCCTGTCCAATGCAACTTAAGGTTCGCGATTCTGCGGTAAACCATATTGAATTGAAATTTATTCTTTGTATTAGACTATTCAATGTAATAAATCGCTCTATTAAATCGCGTTCCAGAGGTTATCCTATAGGAATTGGTACACTACAATAATGAACTCTAATAACTAACGCTTATCACAAAGCTAATATAAGATTACGACGCTAATGAATTCAATCATTCCTCTTTGATATCGGACGATATTAGTTATACTTAATGTAATAAGTTACAATGGATCAGCATTAATCTAACATAAAAGATCGAGTATTAAATATTCCAGTTTCCATTAATGTTCCAATTGATTTATGTACTCACATTTATAACAGTGAATTACGCAGACGCAGACTTTGTCATGAAAGGAAATAATATGGTATTCTGTGGAAGTAAAAACATCAAAGAGATAAGTCCATTAACCATTTACTTTCATTTACATCTGTAAGTAATCTCGTCAAGGCAGGATAATATTGTGAGGTATTTCAGACAATGCCGTGTTTTATCTCAGCAAGAGATGGTTATATTTAACAATGTGTACGATCGACGACAAATATTTATTATGAAAATATAGCATTGTCTCGTTATCGGCAATCTATTTGAAAAGTGCGGGGTCCAATAACGCCAAGTATCGATGGGATTTCAATTTTTATAATACATAAGTATGCAAAATTTGTCCACGTGCCTACGCTTAAGGGAATCATTGTAAGGAAAAAACTCAAGAGCATATGAACTCGTCACAGCTATACCGAACCAACGTTGATGACTAAGGTCCCTATTCTAAAATTAAATTTAAGCTCAAATCACCGCTTCAGTACAATTAGAAAGGGATGGTGCTATTTAACCCACACAGCCCCATTCCTTTCTAACTGTACTTAAGAAGAGGTGTGAGTTTGTGTTATGAATGCAATCCTATATATCGCCACGTCTCAGGTCGCTTACAAGGCTGCTTTTTAACAGGCTTCCTCTACCGGCTGTGTAATTAGTCAAATGCGATGGACTGAACCTAAAAATTAGAATTGCATTCGCGCCTTTTATGGAGCTTTAAAAGATAATTAGGATATATTATTATAAGGTGAAACTAGTGTTACGAGGTACAAAGTGTAGGTACAGATAAAATAGTTTTTATTCGATATCTGCACCTCGTACCACTAGTCCGCATATATAGGAGCTACGAATAATTCAGGTTATAGACTTAACGTTTGTAGAAATTTGCTCAGGATCATAAGCCAATTCACATATACATACGACCTACCTATTACTTATCTGGTACAGGTTATATCTAGAAATTTAGGCTTAATATATCCGTATCTTATTGCCGAGATATTTAAATTGAGTCGTAAATATTTTTACTTTTTGGAGAACCTATATAAATAGATTAGTTTTTCAGTTAATAACATTTTAATGTCTCCTGATCACTGATATATCAACTCGTTACGTACACATTATCAACAAAACTTTGATCCCAAAATTCACAACATGAGCCGCAATATAAACTGACCCTATCTCAACTTATATTTCACTCGTGATTTATGTTTATATCAGTGACTCGCAAGTGACGTCACATGATGTGCTGTCGGAGAAATTTTCATTAATTTCCCTTGAGTCATGTGTGCCGAGTAAGTTAAGCTCGCCATCAGGTAACGTCAGCTTGTTTATGTACTTAATGACTTGAAAAATTTAATGAAACGTCAACTGAAATTAAATTATTAACGAGCCTTAAGGCGTTGCGAGCTCAAGGTTTGGGGGGTGACATAAAAGTTTGCAATTACATGTTTCTTAAGATTAAACTCCTTATTAATATAAGTTCAGGAGTTTTATTAAAACTTTGATAATTCATAGACTTCTAAATTATTATAAGAGTAAAAATTATAGCTCTATAAAAATACAGAGCATAATTGAGAATAAAAGTTTTTGACGATTACATAAAACTGGCGTTGCGAATTTGTATTAGCGAAAGTTAGCACTAACCGTCAGATGGGCCTCTTGTTTGTCAGGCACTAATTTTGTTTATTCGACTTGACAAGTCTATAGATCTAAATAGATCTATAGACTATAAAGCCTTTGTACTAGACTCCACTCAACTTTACGATTGAGATTCTCAGTTACTTGAAATTCTACCTTATGATGATGTCGTCAACTGCTTCATCCATATTCTCTATCTAGATCTAACCGAATCGTCCTTTTGCCGCTATGTTATATACTGATATAGCAGAGGGGCTGTCTCTGTATAAGTAGCACAACTATAAGACATAGCAGGTGAAGTCACTACCCGAGAATAATCCGAACTGAAACACAATAATCAAAAATGTTAATCGTTACACATAAACCGTTTCACTGTTGCTGTTGGCGACATTTATAAAATTTTACTGGAGATAAGTATTTATTTAAACATTTTACAATACAGCATGTAATTTTAAAAGTAACGTTTTATATGAGTAAGTGTGCGAATACTTACTCATATTATTATTACATTAACTATTGTTACCTACCTATTTACATACATATATTATCTTACAGAGTTTTGAAGCAGTCTTCTTTGATTCTGACAGAAGAACTACGTCATGTTTGCCGTAAACAAACTATCAGGACTCAAGGAGGCCGCTTCCACAACATTATCCTACTCCTTATTTACCAGAGTAGCAGTGGAGTCGTCGCCAACAGTAGCAGTCCACTCAAGAATAACTTTAGTGTTATTTAGGTCAATTATAGGATGTACGTTGGTTCAGACATTCTTTTTTTATAGCTCCAGGCTCAATTTTAGTCATAAATTTCCACACTTCACCTAGTTAAAAAGTTGCGTGATTTGTAATCGTCCGACTTCAAATCCCCAAGGAAGCGGGACAACACTTAAATATAGCGTTGGGATTTCACTAAAAGAAAAGGGAGTGCAAAGTCCGCGAAAGGATAAAAAAAGGTTAACTTTCTAAACAAGAAAAACATATTCATGTACACACTGAAGTCTTAGTAACCTAGCCATCAGTAATATGTTCACAATCAATCATAACTTTAGATACGGAGGCAATTTTTCAAATCATTGAACCCGCTATCCAATCGCACTCATAGGAACATAAATAACGGCATAGGTTTTTCCCAGCGCAAAATAATTTATAACTGGGACGGCCAACAAAATGTTTGTAATGCGATAAAATTGGTCAAAAACAATCGGATATACATACACAAACGATTGGTGGAAAAATATTTGTTTGAAACTTCGGCATTGGTTTGTTTGTGTTGAATTGTTATTATTGTGATTTGCTTCGTGAACGTAATTTGCACTGAGGTCTCAGCACTGGTATACAAATCAGATGATTCGAAGTGCCCAAGGTTCATTCAGAGATCAAAGTATGAATGTTTTTCGTTTTTTGAATTTCATACATAATTATTTAACACTCCTACGGTGAATGAAAACATCATGAGGTCACCTACATTCACCTGCAAAGAAATTATAACATGTATGTTGTCCACCAACTAAGACGCAGTGGGCCAGCGTGATCAACTAGACTTATATAGTTAGGGTAGGCTCGTGCCACGCAGTGGGGATCTATATGGGCAGTGAAGATGATTCTGGCAACCAAGTATTGCAACTGCAATGTATTAGGAGGTTTGGGTTAAGTCTTCTCGGTCTAGTCTGAGTCCAACATAATCTCCGCGGCACTAGTTAGCGAGCGGGTTTGTGAGGATTCTCTGATTATTCCTTCAAGATCTAGACAAAATACCCTCTAACCTGATTTCCGAACTGACTAATCGGTGTGGAGGTTCTTGGGGCATTTCTTGGGGCGTTTAGCAGTGGACGTCTCTCGGCTGAATAATGGTTACTATAATGTATGTGGTTTACTTAAAACGTTTAATCATAACCTTTTAACGTTTTAGATTTACGTATTTAGAAAATCATTCTTAAAAAATGTAATATTTCAAATGACCCATTCTACTAATGCCACTTCCATTGCCAGTCTGAATAACTAAACGAATTTATATTGTAGCGTACTTAATTCGATTCTGTAAATGCTTTGATAATGTCTGGTTTTGGCATCGCCCGTACTTTGGATATTTATGCTAAATTATTCTTCCTTATTGCAAGGCCCCTGATGAAGTTGCTGTCATTATTAGGAATGGCACAATCTATCACTCTTTAATGCTGGGATCTATGTTCCAAAGCTTCACAAATGGTGAGACGTAGGAAAGTTGACAAGGTGATCTTTGATGTTGGAATTTTATAGGATCCGCGGTGACATTGCAAAAATAAATCTTATGCGAATAATAAAAAAACATTGTTTACTTTGCATAACTTTAGAAATTGTCTTGTCATTTTAGTCTAGTATAATAATAATAATTATAATAAGTTTTTTAATAATACGTGATATGTACATACATTACTTAAGTACGGATAGTACACGAGATGAAATTTGATGGCTAAAGGTGTAGTCTTATACTATCGCTAGTGACGCTGCAAACATAATATAGTATGCTATATGCATACTTAATTCATCACCGTGTTACGTACGTGGCATCTCCATAGGATTAAATCCGCAGAGGTTATTCAAGCGACTCAAATAGTGCTCTTCACTATGGATTTTGCGACGATGGTTATAGAGACCATAGGAGTGCGGTCATATAATTCGAAAAACTTTAATCAATGGCCCTTGCACTAGATAGATCCTTTTTTTGATTTTTTTTTGTTCCCCTGAGGAAAATGTATTAAATTGCACACCCCGGCTGTGGCGAGCCGGCGGTTATGTGAGGCTCTCCTCCCCAGAAGGGGGAGGCCTACCCACTAAAAACCTCAGGGATGGCCTTCCTCAGGCATGTAGGGAGCCCCCGGGAACACCAAGCGACTTCCGGGAACCCCCAATCCTCGCTCTCCTGCCTATACAGGGGGCCCTCCCCGGGGGAGGCTACACTACCTCCCCCAATCTCTTCACCGACGACGCCCCCCGGCCACGGAAGGCGCGCGGTCCATCCCGGATCGCCTATTCCGTGGTCGCGACTTCCTCACGCCGCCGGCGACCCGCAGCGGCACCGCAGCTGTGCTACCAAGCCCGGCGCTTCGAGCCCCTTCGAGCGGGATCGGCCATCTCCCGACCCCGCACGGCGGCCTCCTTCTGGAGCATCACTGCTTCACACACGCTCCCGAGACTCCCGCTTAGGCACTTCGTGCGCGGGTTGCAGGGCGCTCCCCCATTGCTCCCCCGGTCGACACGCCGCGACGCATACGTCGCCGCGTACATGTCGGCCAGGATGTCGAATGGGGGGGAGCTTCCCAGAACCGTCGCCGCCTCGTACGAGATAGTACGGTAGCCTCGTACGATCCGTATCGCCATTATCAACTGCAGGCTCCGTAGCAGAGCTCTATAACGGGGGGACCTCGCGCACACTCTTGCGACCACACGGGAGCCCCATACATGGCCACGAATCGCACGACGCCCTCGTACAGGCGGCGAATGCACTAGATAGATCCTATGTAAGGTGACTCGTGGATTGATAGCTATTTAGCGCAAAACCTCTCAATTGTCTTACAGTATTTATATCTTACATAGAGATTCTGTAGACGACGGACTTTTGCAAATAGATCTTAATTAAAATTAATAAGGTAGAAGTTTATATAGTATCAAACTGGAAAACTGAGCAAGTTTGATCTTTGTCCTCCTTAAAAGCAAATATTTCCATAGTGACCCATAGTGACCCGTAGTGACCCAAGAAGGGCTGCATTTCTTGCTGATTGCTACAGTCAAATACAACTACCAGACTACACTACCAACTCGATTGCATTTGATATTTTATCATGGAAATTGAATATCTAAATCAGCTGTAGTAAAAACGAAATACTTGTGGATTAACCATTCCAAACCAAACATCATCAGATACTTTAATCAAGATAATCAACGTGCTAAATCCGTGCGAATCCTTATAGGGACTAACTTAATCATTGTAATTAAAAAAAACACATACTTCACAATGAATTATAAATATATACGAGTGCCTATATATGTCTAAAATTATAAATTTTTAATGGATTGGAGTTTTTAAGTAATATCAGATAATTGCTTGTGTCCAGCATTGTGCGTAGCTTCAAGTTTTAATAGAGTTATTAAATATGACAGAGTATTGATATTACGATTTTCAACTCTAGAAGTACCTATCATCATACTCGTATGACTTATTTTGTCAAAGCCAAAGTCAGAGTCGGAGCCAGTTTCGGAGTCAGATTTTATGGGCTCTTCCTTCATTCACAATTCAATTCAATTTAGTTTCATAATTTTTAACCTGCATTATATAGCTTATGTCTTCTATGTAGATTATTAAAATTTGAAGCCATGTAGTCATATATATACATGCATAGTTTAGTTGCTTCTGTCGTCGTTGATTCGGCAGGCGCACGCCTCTGGAGACAGCTGGCGTACTTCCTTGTCACAACTATTCATGCACGGATAAGTCTAATCCCGGTCGATGATGGATTAATCCACTGAACAAATCCATACGTGAAAAGGTTTTATTAAGACATTAATAAAGAAGTTTCCACCAATGAATGGAATAAAATGTGCCAATTAGTTCAACTGTTTCATGTTTGCAATTCCGTGATAATCAAGTTTAACATAAAATGAAAAAAAAGTGACTAATTTTGTGGATAGACTTTTATGATAACATTAATGATCATAATTATTTTTGTATCCAGGTTGTGTTATTTTTTGTCTTTGTGCACATCTCATTACAACACTTTATTCAACAGAACATCAGTAAAGCTTGCTCTGCTGAAAACAAATTTGATATTAACACGGTGCTATACAAATTATAGTCTTATATTTTAATATGATGTTTCCTATAAATAAATTCAGTTGGCGCGGTACTATCGGTCGGTAATTCGGGTTCATTATCTGTGTGAAGCCGCCGGCGCCGGTCGGTAATAACTAATGTGAAGACGGGTTTCATATTTTAACGGCATGAACTGACACGTCACTTTTTTCACTTCGACCGTCATGTATGCACCTGCGGAATAGATTGAATCCATTGACATTGCGTCCTATATATATTATGTTGTTGGTGAACGACTATTATCTTATTATAGTGACTACTAGCGACCCGCCCTGGCTAATGCTCTGGCTAAATTCCCTGATTAAATTTAAATTGAATATTGCCTAATCATTTTTTTAGCGGTTCGTTTATTTAATTTATTTTATTTTTTTTCTCTTATTTTATTTTTCTCTCATTTAGGTACCTACCTATGTTTAATAATAAAACGTAAAACGTAAATTTTTATTACTGTGAATGCCGTGTTAACCTATAATTGGCATATATGTAGGATTAAAGCCTTTAATGTATTGTTTTTATTGTTGTTTTTATGTATATGCTGTTGGTTATCCTTATCAATAAATAAATAAATAAATAAATAAATAAATAAATGCAATACTAAATACACAACAGGAAAACTGTGAACGTACGCGTCCGAACGCTGCTAAATTCAAAGTGCTATAGTGAGAACCGCAATTTATTTTTTCCTGAGGAGAGAGAGGCTGAGAACCCTCACAAGGAGCACGAACCGCGCCCAGGATACCATCGCGACGGCAAGTGTCATAATGATTATGTTGGACTCCACATAGCCAGAGCGGTCTGACCTGGCTCCTTATGCACCATGACGCCGCGCTGGCAAAACGCGGCCGTGTGTAGGGCTCTCCGGTCCGAGGGACCGGCCTACTCACTAAAGCCCCCCGGTGTTCTCTAGGCCCATGTGGGGCAGGATCCGCTTCGCGACTCCACTGGCATGCTGACCACGTGACCTACCAACTAAACTCAGCCGTAGCCTTGGCCATATAGGCCCTACGGTTTGAATAGGAGAAGAGAACCGCATTCCTCAGGAGAAGAGGCTGAGAATCCTCATAGATACCGTCACAACGGCAAGTGCTACGGTGATTATGTTGGACTCTTGACACGACAGACCTACCGTCTAAACTCAGCCTAAGCCTTTAGTCCTAATGACCCTACTGACTTGGAGTGAAGAGAGCCGCACCTCAGGAGAGGCACGGTTAGCGCTGCCCTATGAGGAGGGCATATGCGCTAGAAGAGGCACGCTATACCAAAGTGGCTCCGGCCTATATTGATAGGAACTTACTACAGAACTACAGAAGGCTGCTGAATAAGGGGTGACAAGGGACGCGACGGCTTAGACGCCGCTTTCAGGTCAAGAAGGTCCTGCGTTAATTGGTTATGGGGGTCGCTAAGGACATGTCGTGGTCTGCGTATCCTCTGCCGATTTTGATTGTAAGAGAACGCAGCCTCCGACGCGCTATTTGTAGGCACGCTCCTGCCGCTACGTCCCGCAATTTTTAAATCTGTAATATCTTTGAAAATATTAATTTAATTCATATGCTGTAAAGGACCATATAGATCTATATTAAATCAACAATGTATTTAAGTATTTGATTGTATAATTGCTTCGAAAATTATCTATTACTAGCGACCCGCCCCGGCTTCGCACGGGTGCAGTGAAAAAATGGTTATGGTGGGTTATCCCTAAGAGATAGACATATACCATCGCGGACTTTTTTGTGGATTTTTGTAAGTTGTACAATACTGTAGTACATTATTTTGGTCTATCTCGTAGGGTTCAGCCAGCGTTTGCAATATAAGCGCAAAAAAACGTGCTTATTTACGACATCACATTAGAAACCTTTAAATTTATCAGTGTTTCTCTACTATATTATGCATTTATTATACATACAAACCTTCTTAAGAATCACTCTATCTATTAAAAAAAAACCGCGTCAAAATCCGTTACGTAGTTTTAAAGATCTAAGCATACATACGGACATACAGCGAAAGCGACTTTGTTTTATACTATGTATTGATGATATGCCGTAACAAGTAAATGACAAAAAATGATATTCTGGGATATCTATAAGAAATATGTACAATACTTACTACATTATTTTGATTAATCTCGTAGGGTTCAGCCTGCGTTTGCAATGTAAGCGGAAAAATGTAATTATTTAAGACATCACATTAGAAACCTCTACAATAACAGTAATTCTCCACTATTTAATATGCATATGTTGTGTTTATACATATAAACCATTCTCTTCTATCACTGTATCTATTAAAAAAAAACCGCATCAAAATTCATTGCGTAGTTTTAAAGATTTAAGCATACATAGTGCTATAGGGACAGAGAAAGCGACTTTGTTTTATACTATGTAGTGCTTATTACTCATCTATTGGCGTTTTTATTTTGTAAATTCCGCCGTCGTGCTCGGAGACGGGTACTTCCCATTAGGGGGCCTGAATGATGCCCCTCCGACATATATAGCCTAGCCTGAAGTAAGCACTATAATGATTGTGTTATGGGATCTAGGATAACGGGTAGACATACATATATTATACATACATAAATATGTTTGATAGAAATATATATTTACAACCGTGACTAAGGTACAAATGCTCGTATTCATCACAGAAACATCGGCCCACACCGGGACTCAAACCCGGTGCCTCAGAGATCTCGGATCCGGTGTACCAACCACTTGGCTACGGAGGTCGTCAATATAATAGTGTAATTTCAGGCATTTTAACAACGTGAATTTCTTCAATAATTTAATTTTTAACAATCATGAATTTAGCAATATTTTCGGAATCGAATAAACCAAAATCATTTTGGATATATATATATATATATACATTAGGCAAATTTACCACATTGTGAAATGTTATTGGGCGATCCGAGATAACGTCAAAACATGGTATATAATAATATATATTCGCTTAATCTAAAGAATACCAAAACATCACAAATACCTAATTTTTAATAGTTCTTATTTCATTTGGCTTGTGTTTGGCTCGTATACAAAAGTCAGATACCATTTTTTTAATTATTTAGTTTCGTACACATTCGCACAAAAACAATTAGCTTCCAGGAGCTAATAAAGGCGGAATGTCGATTAGTGTGACTTAGCACACTCATTGCCTTTGAAGTCAGAAACAGAGTAAATATTGTTTCAAGAGTCATATTCGGGTCGAGTAAATGAAGCTGTGAAAACTGTCTCCTCACACCAATGTACTGGGGATGTTCATACAATACGCAATAATGTTTTATTGCTTTCCACAATAAGACTTATTGATCTTTCTGCTTTACCACCAACTTATCTTTCGACCGCGATTCAGTTTCAGACTTAAATAAAATCGTCATTCGGACTACATTCAACAAACACTATGATATATTAATTCATAATTCTCTTGCCCATTTCCCATTATCTGGGGTCGGCGCAGTAGATCTTTTTCTTCCATTCCTCTCTATCAGCCGACATTTCCATGCTTACTCCTTTCATTCTTATATCATTCTTCACACAATCGATCCATCTTTTATTCGGCCTTCCTCTGCCCGTGTATCTCTCTACTTTCATATTGAACATTCGTTTTGTGACATGACTTTCATCCCTCCGCATGACATGTCCAAACCATGCTAATATTAATAATACTATCATTTATTTGGTGTACTGTCAAAATCATTACATTGTGAATATTAATTTAATTCGATATTTATGTAATTAAATTAACTTAATGTTTAACTTAATATTTTTTTCTCTTGCCCAGTTCACAGCTTCATTTGGGGTAGGCGCAACATGTCTCTTCTACTCTCCTCTGTCACTTGCCATTTCGACATTCCCTTCTTCAACATATCAACATTTATGCAGTCCATCCATCGTTCCTTCGGTCTTCCTGTCTCAACCCGGCTATAAAATTTCATATCCACAACGTTTCTAGAATAGAATAGACTTTATTGGCACAACATAAGCATAAAACACAACATAAGTTTCTAGTAACATGATTAGATTATTCTCTCTTCTTAATACGTGACCACACCAGGAAATTCTCCTTTTTCTAAATTTCCAACAATAGGGGCTACTTTCAGACCATCAATCCTTTAACTTAATCCATTATTATAAAATAAGCAAAGTGTTCACTGACATGAGCAACATGCTATGAACATATAATATTCATGATAAGGTTCATTTCAATAAGCCGCCCCCAAGTAACTTCTTTATTTAAATGCTATAAAAACATTTAGCTTACTTAAATAGCGAGTAACCAACTGAAGTGTGACTGAACCAACTGAAGGGAAGTGGCTTTGTCGGTTGCATTCAAATTATACATAATTATTTTCCAGCAGCTATTTCGATTTTAACCTAAACAGTGTTTCATTTAAAATAATATTTGTTGCTAGTTAATTTATATTAAAATACTCGTCTTAAAGATTCATTAATAATTTTTTTCTTTATATTTTGAGAAGTATGCCTTAAACGTTATATTTCTACAATTATACAATGACCGCGATACACTCTTCTCGAGAACCTCTCTCTACAAAATTGTTGATATGTTTGTAAGTTCTATGTTCCATTAGTCATCTAGACAGTTTATAGTCTTGTTTTGTAAACCGCATTATTATACAACTGACAAGCTTAGCATATTAAAGTATAAATTGCCATATAAAACATTGAGAATGCTATATTTGGCTCTCGCAGACTCGGTGGTCAGCTATGGACTCAGTAGCTATGGACAAACTTACCACACTTACTTGACGGATATTTACAACTTGCAATTAAGGATATTAAAAGGATATTTCCTTGGCCCACATCGTACACCATTGTTCCAAAACACATCAAACAAAAATTCAAACATAATTACGACGAGATTTTTAAATACTGTAACGTTATGAATATGTATAAAAAGATTAAATTCCTCAGTATTCGATACCGTTCTACCTCAACGGGCTTCCGGGAAAGCTGCAAGTACTATACAGGAACAGTGCAAAAAAAATCAAATATAAGTAAGCGGTATTACCTCCAAACTTAATATGAGTACTTGGAAATATCATGCAAATTTGTAAGCGCGCTCGCATGGTTAGATAAACCCTTAGAGGTTTTTGACCATGGCTAACATTGTATTAAAAATGTAAATGTGTATTTTGGTTAATAATAAATAATAATAATAATAAATAGGGATTACTATTATTCAGCGGCTCGCGATTATTTTTTTTTAATAATTATTATTTAAGTAATACGTGGGTAGCGTTGTGGGCTACAATTTTACCAAATTGTATGTTATTTCTTTTTATTTAGTCACATTTTATAGCTGTTTGCTGTTGTTTATGAATAAATAAAAAAAAAGAAATTTCCGTGTTCAAAGATATTAGTGCTGACTCGTTACCATTTCAACACGTACTGCTAAAGTGTATTACGCCTTAAAATGTTTCCATAACGTAAAAAAGCACTTCATTTCTTAGCGGCGTGTTATCCATTACCATAAATTATAATTTACCGAGTCTCTTGAGATTTCAGGTACGTACGGCCAATGTCTAAAAATGTTGACTAGTTTTCACACTATTCGTGACAAGTTTTGGCACTTAATATAATATAGGCTTAAAATCATTCACATTTTCCTCAGTTCCTATTGTACAATGAACTGAAAAACATCTTCATCACAAAGACAAAATATACGTGCATGTAAAAAGAAATTGATTTGTTGATTATACCGAATAAATGGTACATAGAAGATACAAGTATCTTACACAAAAAAAAATAACGTTAAATTATATCAAGATATAATTTAACGTTATTTTTTTTTTTGTGTAGATTACGTTTACTTTTTCTCATATTATAAGGCTATATTGATCCGTATTATAGCCAATATCGAGCAGACTGATAGCTGCAGACCACACTTTCACAAATACTTACCCTACCATGTATGTACATATTAGAAATGTGCAAGTTTGTACGCAAGTATAAATGTTTTTATGAAACGCGCGGAGATGTTCCATCAAAATATTCATTGCGAACGAAATGTAAAAATAAATTAGTATTACCAAGTATCCGCCTCAAAATCAATAATTCGAATACTTATAATTTTTCCATTAAATTATATAATAAACTACCTGACATATTGACTTCTGAGGAAAATGATGACATATTTACAAATAAATTGAAACAATTATTAATTATGAAATGCTATTACGATATAAATGAATTCTTTGGTGATAATTTTGATGATAATTTTAAATAAAATATTCATTCTAATTTTAATTTAATAAAACTACTTGACATTCAAATATTTAATCAATTACGCTATTAGGCTTTAGTTATTAGGAAAGTGTTACTTTTAATTAGGTATTAAGAAAGCCGGGGGCGAGCGTAGCGATGGACGTCCCAATCTTAATATGGACATCCAAAGCACAGGGTGCAGGGTGCTCCAGGGCAACCTCAATCACTGCCGCGCGGCGCAGGATCTTTTGATCCAAGCGGACGCGGAGGGTGAGGTTGCCCTGGCGGTCGTTGCAGAGCCCTACTCTGTCCCGAACCACCCAAGGTGGTTTGGGGACGACCAGGGCTTGGTCGCCATTTATTGGGCGGCCGACCGACCGCACTGCACCCTGCTCGCTACGGGGCCGGGTTACGTGGCCGTGGAATGGGGGTCCACGGCCACGATAGGCTGCTACATCTCTCTGAACTGCGGCCTCGCCGCATTCGAGGCATTTCTGGACGGGGTAGCGAACTGCGTTCGTTGTTGCGCTCCCCGTTCAGTCTTCGTCCTGGGTGATTTCAACGCCCACTCGCGAGAGTGGGGCGACACCCGGGACGACGTAAGAGGGGAGACACTCCTGGAGTGGGCAGCGGGACTGGACCTCCGGCTTTTAAACCGGGGGTCGGTC
This sequence comes from Scirpophaga incertulas, assembly GCA_036419045.1. Lineage (NCBI taxonomy): Eukaryota > Metazoa > Arthropoda > Insecta > Lepidoptera > Crambidae > Scirpophaga > Scirpophaga incertulas. The sequence continues at coordinate 24,982,051 of CM071637.1, forward strand.
AGCACCTGCGTGCGGTGGCAGGGGGAGTCGATCGTCGACCTGTCATGGGCGACTCCCTCTGCGCACCGCATGGTGTCAGATTGGAGGGTGGCGGCGGAGGTGGTTACACTCTCCGACCACCGGCACATCGTGTTCGACGTGTTGGTGGCCCACCGCCGCCCTTCCCGCACTCTCCAGGAGGACAGCCGTCCGCGACGTTGGTCCATCAAGCGGCTGGACCGGGATGCGGCCCTAGCCGCTGCCCACGTCGCGGACTGGGCGGAGGAGGCACGGATTTCGCCCGACCTCGATGTGCATGCGCGGGCCGCCTGGCTCCGGGACACGACGACGTCGATCTGCGACGTCTCCATGCCTCGAGTCAGGCCGCCTCGACGGCGCTCTGCGTACTGGTGGAACGAGGAGATCGCGCGGCTACGGGTCGTTGTAGTAGCCGCGTGCCGCCTGTACCTCAGAGCCCGCCGAAGACGGCAAGCCTCAGTCGACGAAGTCCTGAGCGCCAGAAGCGCGTACGGAGCCGCGGCCAAGGCGCTAGGCGTTGCCATCGCCGACGCCAAGGCACGGTCCTGGCGCGAGCTGCTGGGGGGACTGGAGAGGGACCCATGGGGGCGCCTGTACCGGATGGTACTGGGCAAGCTCCGACCGTGGGTCCCTCCGCTGACGGAGACCCTGGACCCTCTCGTCGTGGGAAGAGCGGTGGATACGCTCTTCCCGAGGGTCCGGGACAGTCCCCCCGCCGCCCCGTCGCCCGGCCCTTGGTCGGACGACCTCCGGGTGACGGAGAGCGAGCTCGCCGGGGCCGTTTCGCGTCTCTCTGCGCGCAACACTGCCCCGGGACCGGATGGGATCCCGGGAAAGGTGCTAGCGCTGGCGCTCAGGGCGTTCGGGAGCACGGTGAGGCAGCTCTTCACGAGCTGTCTTCGCGAGGGCGTGTTCCCCGTCGACTGGAAATCGGCCAGGCTGGTGCTACTCAGGAAGGAGGGAAGGACCGGCGACGTTCCGTCTTCGTTCCGTCCCATCTGCTTGCTGAACGAGGCGGGGAAACTCTTCGAGAGGGTTATCTCCGCCCGTATCAGCGAGCACCTGTCGCGCGCAGGTCTTGACCTATCGGACTGCCAATTTGGATTCCGGCGGGGGCGATCAACGCTGGACCCTGTCCAGCGTGTTCGTTCCCTGTCGGAGCCCGCAGTCCGATCGGGGGGGGGGGGGGGTGGCGGCGTTGGCGGTGTCTTTAGACATCGTCAACGGCCTTCGGCACTCTCCTCTGGCAGGCCATTAGGGAGGCACTCGTACTGCCACGAGCTGCCTCCCTACCTGCGGGCCGTGGTCGGGGACTAATTGCGCGACAGGACGATCAGCGTGATGGGACGGGACGGGATGGAAACGTCGAGGAGGGTCGAATGCGGCGTTCCGCAGGGGTCGGTGTTGGGACCCTGCTATGGAACCTCGCATAACACGCGGTCCTTCGCACCAGCCTTCCTCGCGGCGTGACGCCTCGCCGCGTGACGAGAGTGTCGTCTGCTACGCTGACGACACTCTCGTCGTGACGACAGGGGCCGACTTCGAGCCGGTGCTCAAGCTTGCCGAGCTTGGGGTGGCATGTGTCGTGCGGGCGATCCGCCAGCTGGGTTTACAAATAGCGCCTCACAAAACCGAGGCGCTATGGTTCCACGGCCTTCCGAGGCGCCGGGAACCAGCTGCAGGATTCGGGTGGGTGACGGGGTGGTCCCGGTGGGGCCGTACATCAAGTACCTGGGCCTCACCCTGGACCGCCGCTGGAGCTTCGAGGAGCATTTCGTGCGGTTGGTCCCCCGAGCCAAAAGGGTGGCGGGCGCATTGCATCGCTTGCTGCCCAATCTCAGAGGACCGAGGGATGGAGTTCGCCGCCTGTACGAAGGCGTCGTGCGATCCGTGGCCATGTATGGGGCTCCCGTGTGGTCGCAAGACTGCGCGAGGTCCCCCCGCTGCAGAGCTCTGCTACGGAGCCTGCAGCGGATAATGGCCATACGGATCGTACGAGGCTACCGTACAATCTCGTACGAGGCGGCGACGGTGCTGGGACGCTCCCCCCCATTCGACATCCTGGCCGACATGTACGCGGCGACGTATGCGTCGCGGCGTGTCGACCGGGGGAGCGATGGGGGGAGCGCCCTGGAACCCGCGCACGAAGTGCCTAAGCGGGAGTGGCACCGACGGATTGTGGCGTCCTGGCGTGCGCAGCTCGAATTACGGATCTGCGCGCGCCAGCGGGCCGTCGGTGCCGTACTCCCGCACCTCGAAGCTTGGCTCCAAGGGAAGGAGGAGGTCACCTACCGATTGACTCAGATACTCACCGGGCACGGCTGCTTCGGTGAGCATCTGTGTCGAATAGGACGGGAGGGATCGACACATTGTCACCACTGCGCATCCGACCTTGACTCGGCCCAGCACACGCTGGCGGAGTGCCCCGCGTGGGCCTCCGAGCGCCGAGTCTTGGTCGCAGAGATTGGGCGAGATCTGTCTTCGCCGGCGTTGATTGCGGCAATGCTGGCGGACGAGGGAGGTTGGAGGGCTGTGGCCTCCTTCCGTGAAGCAGTGATGCTCCAGAAGGAGGCCGCCGAGCGGGGTCGGCAGATGGCCGGTCGCCGGCGGGCGCGAGGAAGTCGCGACTGCTACGGCGACCGGGATGGACCACGCCCCTTCCGTGGCCGGGGGGCGTCGTCGGTGGAAGGGACCGGGGGAGGTGGTAGCCTCCCCCGAGGAGGGCTCCCCTCTAGAGAGGGGAGCGGAGGCTGGGGGTTCCGGAAGTGGCTTTTGTGTTCCCGGGGGCTCCCTACATGCCTGAGGAAGGCCATCCCTGAGGTTTTTTAGTGGGTAGGCCTCCCCCTTCTGGGGAGGAGAGCCCCACAGAACCGCCGGCTCGCCACAGCCGGGGTATGCAATTTAATGCATTTTCCTCAGGGAAACAAAAAAAAAAAAAGGTATTAAGAAAGTACTTCCTCTCTTCTAATTGTTGCGTGCCCGACAGGGTCCATAATGATCTGTTTTTTTTTGACCAAATAACATTTTGTTGTAACATTGTGGTTATGCAATAAAATGAATTGAGTTGAATTGATTTTTATTATATTGTATGTTCCTATGGAATACAATAAAGATTTGAGTATTAAATATATAATCAACCCTACTTAATTTGACTTTTCTCATAACATGACGTCATCGCGACACTTTTCCCCCTCTCCAGACTACTTTGTTTGACACATCGTGATCGACAAATCAGACCGAAGTAGTTGATCAAGTAACGATGATGAAGGCAGTTCCGTCACTTGTGTGATGACACATCCACTGCTAGTTATATCATATTTACTAAACCAATTGCTAGTAAAAGCCTTAAGCTTAATAAATATTACATATACAGAAATAATTTAAATCAAGTATTCCAAAAATGTATTAAAATTGACTACACACAACTTTTTCATTCAGTCGGATCGTGTAAATGACATTTCAAGAAAGGTTTACCAAGCAATAAAGGAACCAAAATAAGGGTATAAACTTCTACGAAATTCTCAATAATGTTTCTAGAAAATAGTCGATTGTTCCTTTCTCTTTAACAAAAATAATTTGGTTAACTGATAAATGAACGCAGCTAAATATAACTGATTCAAAACGATTATTAACCCTTAAGAAGGAATATGGAGTCTCGTGCGTTACCTTTCAAATTAGTGTTTGTGGCTTTATTTTTGAAATGCGAAACTCATTATGGAGCTATTTTGGAGATGTATGTTTAATTTGTTTGCAATTTATTTTCTTTATGATCCCAAATACATATAATGATTCAAGGAATTTGATACTTTATTTTCCAGCCGTTATTTCTTTCGAGTTATTTTCGGTGTTCGTGTATTAACTTAAAATGTTTGTACTGAATTAGGAAAATTTATATTCACATTCGGTTGTCAGTAATCCGGGATATATCCGACACTGTAGCAAAGTTAATTTCAATCCGTTTGGATTTCTGGAGAAGCGTTGGAGTGTTAGCATATTTTGGTAAATGAATCTAGAAATTCAAAATAGCATTGAATATTTTAGATTATATTACTTACTTGTTAGATTACATAATACATTTGTAATTTGCCTTTGTTTTCTTGCTAGACTGAAGTTTGAATGAAATGAGTCTGGAAACATATAATTAACATTAATTATATGTCTCCCTGTATAGTATTTATATCCAGACGGCCATAAAAATTATATTAAATAAATTTCAAATCAAAATAAAATAAATCTTTATACAACATAGACCTTTACAGGCACTTATTGATGTCAAAACAAACAAATAAAAAAAAGCTTAAAAAAAACAAAAACATTGTCCGTACGCACGAATAAGGAAAAAAAATAATATTAACTCTACACCTGTTCCGAATTTGGGACAGCCTTCTCGAGAAGAACAGGAAGAAACTCTGAAGGTCTATTTTTTATCTCCTCTTTTCACTGTTAATAATTATAATAATATAATATGATAATACAATATAGTATAAGATACAATCATACCTAATACGATTACAGTCGTATGTATGTTTACATACACATATAAAAATAACACAATATTATAAATAATGTTGTTACCAAACATGGCTCTATCAATAGTGTCCCTATTCCCAAATAGTGTGATCATTTAGATAGTCACTTACTTTATCATAACCTTTACTCATGAGTATGTTTTTGATATGGATTTTAAATTTATATAAAGGCAAATCAATGACACTTTGCGGAAGCTTGTTAAACATAGATATACTCGTACCTTTCCCCAAGAACGAACAGCTATAAATGGAGTCTGAACATTGGAACGGCAAGTTTATTTTTGAATTTTGAATCTGTCATTTTACTATAAATTTTTTAATTTTCACGTCGTCCTGTTGTGAAATATATATGTGATATTAAAATAGAGTGAGCTCATAAAGAGAACCGAGTCGCTGTGATTGCATTAGAGAAAGAGCAGGTAAAATGCAGTGTTAGAATTGACAAATTAATTAATTTGGATAATTTTAATTAAATTCCATACATTACAAAAGTAATCATAATTATTATTATTGACAATTCATTAATCACTAATCATTAATTAATTAACTTTAATTTCTAAATTTCTATTCTTATTTTCTTTTCTTTATTTTTTATTTGCTTAGTTATTGGAACAGGCTGAACATTTTTGATTTTGAATATTTCTGAATATTATTTTTGAATATTATATTATATATCGCTTATATACAAAACAATTACTTTTCCATGCTTCTTGCTGAGATTTAGCAGCTGGTTATTTTAACGGATGAAGTGGTCAAAATAAATCAACTGAAACGTGAACATTCTATCTCTGAGACAGTCCCAGCGACTATTCATTTTACTCTATCGCTCCACAGCCTTTGAAGATTCACATCTTCAAAGGTCATTGTATTCATAGACAGAATTTTTTTTTACAAAAATATTAGTCACTACTTTTGCTTACCGCTAATATAAATACATATTTATTTATAACGTTACGAATATATTAATGCAAAATCTTTACCTGAATCGAATTTACTAACAAATTCAGTAAAAGCTTCGAATTTGGTAAACGTGTCATTGATTTGATTGAGTAGTTATTTATATATATACTGTATTAAGAGTACATCGTTAGCTTGGAAATATTATAGAAGTAGCTTTTGTAAATTCAGCAGTATATTTTTCGATTTGTTGTATATAGATCAAAAACTCATACTAAATACATGACGTGCCGTCACGATATAGTAAAGTCGTCTGATTTCTAAAAGTACCGAAACAACATTACTAATAACTTTGTTGAAATTACTAATGTATTTGTATTATATATATATATGAATATTATTTAGTTGCTATATTATTTTGTTCGAATTATGTAAAAAAATTTTAGCTCAATTTTATTGCTTTTTTATTAAATTTTTATATATATAAAATGAAACATTTATTTTAATACAATAATTAAGTTGCAAACATCAGATTTAACGACACAAGGCAATTAATAATAATTTATGTAATTCGACAAATATAGTGTTGTAAATGCGTTTTCAGATTCGTTATTCAACACTCGTTATTCAACGGAAGAGCATTCATTCCTTGATGTATAGAGGACAGAGTAATAGAATTGGAACGGGTGGGAATAATTAGGTCATTACTTGATGTGTTTAGCAACGACAGATACTACAGAACGAAGTCTATCAAATAAGATTTCCTTGTTAGAGCCACAGTGATGTTTAGCGTCCAGTGTTATATTTAAAAGACAGCTCTTAGATTTAAAAGACAGCTCTTAGCACCGCGCCCTCTTCTGAGGAGCGGTGCTTTCAATTCAAGCTGCAGGGTCATTAGGAACATTGGCTTAGGCTGAGTTTGGTCGGTAGGTTGCATCAGACGAGCCGCCTCGATCGGTCTGAAGTCCGACATAACCACTTGGTTGAGTTGGTAGCCATTAGGCTCAGCCTCTCCTCTCCTGAGGGAAAAAAGAAAGACAGCCTTACACTTGCAATACAGTCATTATCAAATATTACTTTAGTTAACTTGTCAAAGATTATTCAAAACAAATCCATTCAGTCCACGTTTGAAATAATAGAGCATTCGCTTAGTGCGAAAACTAAACCTGTTTATCTACAATATTAGTTTATCTTTTATCAAGTTTAACACGTTTTTTGAGACAGTTCCACGTACCATGTTTAATCTATTGATATAAATAATACATAAGCCGCGCAACTTCCGACTCATCACAGATTAATTATCTGTACAAGTATAGTAGAGAAACTCGAATTTCTAGTTAGTTTGACAAGTTTTAAAACTCGCAATGCGGCGGTCACGAGATTCCTGAATATCTTTATCAGTAATCGAGATGGAAATTCACAGTTTACTTTCCGTCGATGGGACTCCACTACCAATGGGAATTCCCCTCATTAGTTATCCAACTTTCCTTTGATATTCAGATGTGGCGGCGCCAGAAACGCAAAGATTTGTAATCCCGAATTCTGTCTGAAATGACTCCTGGCAATTAAGGATGTTCGTGGATAACTATAAGCCGTGAGTACGCCGACGTGTTTCGCTGTTTATATATTTATGTTAGAATTTAAATTCCCTTGCAACCGTATTTATGAGTTAAGGAAAACATTAAGACTGCTTACTGTTATTAGCTGACGTAGTTAAGTCTAAGTGGATTCGGGTGCAAGTCGTTTTAGCAAGATGATAATTAATTGGTGAAGGCTTGTAGCTTTCTTTATGTATATCCCTACTAAAATTATAAATGCGAAAGATTGAATGGATGGATATTTTTTACTATTTCACGAAAAATCTTCTGTATGGATTTCATAAAAACTTTACATTAATATATACAGCAGAATAACACATGCTACAATTAATAAGATACTAGCGTAGCGACTTCGTCTACCCAGATGATAGATTTTTACTTGACACTTATTGTTATACTAGCTTTTGCCCGCGACTTCGTTCGCGTGGACTTCAGGTTCGTCCCGTCTAGTCTAGTAATAAGTAAGAAATACGGTAACTAAGCACTGCAGAGCCCTAATCATAGGCCTATAGGTAGCTACTGCAGTATGCTCCTATAAACTACGTAGGATTCAGTCAGCGTTTGCAATGTAAGCGCAAAAAATGTGTTTTTTTTACGACCTCACATTAGAAACCTCAAAAAGTGTAGCCCATGTGTTATTCTGATGTATAAGCTATATTGTGGTAAAGTTTCATTCAAATCCATTCAGTAGTTTTTACGTGAAAGAGTAACAAACATCCATACATCCATACTTACAAACTTTCGCCTTTATAATAGTAGTAGGATTTTAGACAAATTACACAGTATCTTTATTAATTGTAGCCTAGGTGTTATTTTGAGTCATAAGTTATAAAGTTGAAAGTTAAACTGTTTAGTAGGTTTTATATGTAAAAGTCTCTGTCTTTGCCGATAATTTCCCTGTCCATTCCTGCTAATTCCTTTAAGTCGTTAGCTAATCGTCTATTCGGTCTCCCTACTCTTCTTTTGCCGATTGGCCCTTCCCACACAGTAGCATTGATTGTCCACCTGTTGTCTTTGTATATCGATATGTGGCCTGTCCACTGCCATTTCAATTTCAGAGCTTGAGCGAAGGCGTCTGTCACCTTTGTTTTCTGTCTGATTGCTTTGCTCCGGATTTTTTGTATTTTTCTAATGTTTAGGATACTTCTCTCCATAGCTCTTTGTGTTGTTGCTATCCTTTGTTTTGCTTTTATCGTGTATATCCACGTTTGGCAGCCATACAGTAGAGAAGGCAGTATACAGGTGTCTAATACAGATTTCTTATCGCTATATATAGGTTTACCGCGTAGTCTTCTTTTAGAATTTATTTGAGTGACCAAAATTTCTTCCAGGTTATATTTGTTCTTCTTTTGATTTCGTCTTCATTACGCGTTTTTGTAAATGACATTTGGAGGAGGGCTTCACCCGAGGAGTTGTCCATAACCAATAGCAAAATTAACTTTTACTAACATTTACACAAGCAAAACACTAATAACTAATATCTAAAAATTTCAATTACTAACATTAGAATTGTAAAAATAAGGTTATTATTATTGTAGCTTACATCACGCGTCTTTATAAGACACGGACCTTTATAAGGTGTGCACGGGGATACAGATCCAACGCGTATATAGAGGCCATTTAATCGAAATTTAATGAAAGTGTGCGTGGAGTGTACCAACTGGGTCCAATCTCTATCTGCATCATGAAAATTGCAGCCAAAGACTACACCGAGTTAGATGCACAGAAACTATTGTCATTAGTGGTCAAAAAGCCTGTGGACTATTGCATTTCAATTTCGGTGGTAATGAGAACCGGTCTATGGAAGAGACTCCGGTCACCTGGCTTCTCAAAGCGTCCTAATTGATTTTAAATATGGCAGGTAGTGACTCGTCACTCACTAAATGGACCCCCCAAAAAGCAGACCAATATTAGTGCGAAGAGAGCAACATTGGTGTGAACGGCTAAGGGTGTAGAGAGGTATGTCTACGATAGAGACGCCGTCGGCGTTATGACATTATTACACTCCTACCCTTCGAGCATCTGCTCTTGCGACTCCAGTCTGTCCGGCTGGTTAAAGCAAGATAGAGGCGGGTAGCATACGCCCCCTGAAGCACATCGGTACCCTCGGTGACGCAACTCACCGACAGCTCGCCACAAGCTGCCCTGAGGGAGACTGACTGCACTGATGGGGCATTTATGGCAGTCAAGGGGCATTAAATGCCCCACCAGCGGGCGATGGGGTCGTCACTTCCCTACGCAAAATTATTTATTATTATTATTTATTATTATGTGTAAAAAACATCCACCCATACTTACAAATTTTCGCGTTTATAATATTAGTTGGGATTGTGTAAATTGTCTAAAATATATTCGAAGAAGAGAAGAGAGAAGAAATATAAAGACGAAGATATTCAGTATAGAAACTCTGCTCCTTTTTGAATATAGTTTTTTTAAAGTTGGTCATTATCTTTAACCTTGTTCATTTGTGTGTAAAGCAAAATAAACATTTAATAAAAAAAATTGGTTGTTTGTAGAACTCCGTCTACTGCCGATATTTGAACGTGACAACGTCTATTACATGGTAATTTTTTCTGGTGCAATGAAATTATTTAAAATAAAGTAATGTATAACATTAATATTTTTATTTAATAGTTTGTTAAATTTTCTGCTTCTGAAGTTATACATAAATTAATTATTATGAGTAATGTGCGTGGCTCCGTGTGGCGTCAGATTCGGCCGTTACGGTGTTTTCGAGAATGACTCCACGCCGTACCAATTTAATAGACGTTGTCACGTCAAAAATGATATCAAATAAACAAAATTAATTTGAATAATCCAAATGTTAATTCAAAATCTTAAGGACAAAATGAATTAATAATTAATAGCAATATGTCAAATGACTTATTTAACAATTTTATCTATGAACACTAACAATATTTAATACACAAAATTAATTCGAATTTTCCGAATATTAATTCAAAATGTTAACTTACAGGATAAATTATTTAAAATAAAGTAATGTATAACATTTATATTTTTATTACGTTGCCGTGTGGCGTCAGATCGCCGTTACGCCGTTCGTGGACTCCGTGTGGCGTCAGATTCGGCCGTTACGGTGTTTTCGAGAATGACTCCACGCCGTACCAATTTAATAGACGTTGTCACGTCAAAATGTACACATTACTGACAGTTAAGGTAATCAAGGGTTGGAACAATATACCCACTCCAATGAGACTAATTGCCTCTAAATCTACATTTGAAAAACAATTTAAATTATTTCTTTTGGAAAAGCAACGTGTGGGTATACCAAATGGTTATTCGGTGGCGGATTTTATTGTCTAATTCTCGACCGTTTTTTCAACCGTGTGTGGGGCGTGTTGATCTGATGATTGGGGTATTCTATATTATATTATTCATAGTATTTATTTGATACACATCATCACTTGTTCACTTGGTTACTCAACAATTGGGTAGACGACAATTTTTTAAATGCTATATATAATAAGAGTACTCTTTTAACTGAGAAATATTGTAGAACCAACAGTACACCTGCACCTATTACTTTTGAAGATACATCGACATGTTTGCGGCGCTGTCGCGGGTCGCTCAAAAACGCTCCATACTAAAAACACTCCAATTGTGACGTCACAACTATGTAAACTCGCCTAATTTATATGAGCGTATAAACAAATTTTAAAATAACTTTGTTATTTGTACGTTTATAGGTATACTTTCTATATAAAAAATGTTACATTTAATGTGAGAATGCTAGAAATGTATTCGTTTCATTAGAATTACGTAAATAATAATTGCCCATTTTTTAGAAATCTAAAAACAATATAAATTAATAATTAAACTGAAATTTCGATGTTGACATACTTTCATTAGATATAAATTGCTCATATCAGATAATTATAGTATAAAAACGGCAATAACGTCTACCCTATTCAGCTGTTGTTCATGGTTTCTTCCACAGTTAATATTGCTGTGGTTGATATAGTATTATATATTATCTTTTTATTTTACTTTTTCATTTAGTTTTCTTCCTGTCCTCATCCTCTGGGCTGTAGCAGAATACCAGTGCTTTGCTTTTGAAGCAAAATCAGTCGCTGAGCTATCGCCTCTTTGCAGCATGCATGTATTGTATCATTATTTTGTTATAAGTATGTAGTAATATGAACTGAGGCGAGTTGGTTGCTGGTTCTACATATTTAACTCGTCAGAAGTTAGCAACCCATCCTTTCCTCGTTAAACTATGTTAGCTATTTAGTTTGATTTATTTCATTTTATGTCTGTTTTTGTGTGTTGTAAAATGATGCAAATAAAGTTTAAAATTATTAAATTCATTCATTCATAATCGACGAAGTGTTTTCTGTTTTTAATTTTTCCAGTTACACAAACATACATGAAATAAGTTTTTAATGCAACCGTTTCAATTATTCGTGCGTGTCAATCAAGCGAAACGACAGAATGGGTTTCAAATACAAGCCTTCTGGGGTTCAGGTCACGCAACGTAAAACACATCGTGACAAATATCCGTTGGTTGGCAACACCTAAAAGCATATTGAAAAAGATAGCTATAACTACACAAACAATTATTATAAATAACATTTTAATTAAATAAAGAATTTGCATAAAAATTCTATTTTATCATATTAATATCAGATCTATTATTCATTTATAAATAAATATAATATTGACAATAAGTTCGCTTCCTATTACACTGAAACTTTGCGACATATAAAATTGATGAAGCGTGATATTTTGTTACACTTATTCCTTACATTTTAGGGGGAACATAGGTGTGTATATGTTAACAAACAAAACATGAAATAATAAAAAAAAACTATTTTATGAAAGTAAATATATTATTTGATATTTTATAGTAATTTATTTAATGTAGTTAAAGTAGTGCTATTGAAGTTTCATTATAATTATGCAAGATGCTTAGTCCGATCTATAGGGTACCCACCCTGCCCAAACAAATTTCTCAGCCCCGGTTGGAAGTTGAATTTATAAAGTGGCGAGACATACTAAATGTTGTTCTAAAAAGAATGCTTTTTGGGTGCTTATTCTTTATGATGCTTTTTGTTTTCTTTAAAATACGCGAACACATACGATGTGATGACAGTTGAACTACAAAGTAAATAAGATTTCTCGAACTAACCAACTCGCATAATTAAAACAGAACATCACTTAAGGTGAGTTCGTTTTATTATATAATTATATCAAAATAGATTCAGTTGTTTTTATGGGATTTCTATGTAGAAAAAAAAATTCATTAAATCGAGCGTTATTCCAACTTTCATTGAAATAGATTCAATATTTTCAGAACTAACTCAATACAAACAATTAATTATTTTTTTCTACTTTATAATATTAGTATAGATATATAATATGTGTAGTAATTTAGGTAAATTATAAGGAAAAAATTCTATTAGTTCTAGTGGAGCTGAGTGTAATAGGTATAGGTTACACATGAATCAGGGACAAATTGTCAATTGGAAAAGGGTCCCCTTCCATAGTCAGTTTGACGCATTTCCCTTAATAGTTTTGCATATTGCACCTAATTTAAAAAAAAATCCAAAATATGTACTAATAAAAAAATAATACACCATAGCAATTTGGAAAAGCAATTGGGCCCCGTGAATTTTTCACCTCACAAGGAGCCATTATCAAAATTTACGCAGTTATTACGGGCGTCGCTCGTAAACGTGTCGTGGCCGCAGCCGCGTTACGTGACCACGCCGTCCCTCAGGGCGCACTGCAATGTAGGGATGTATATAACTACGTTAATATCGAATTTTTGCCAGAGGCAGTAGCAAAGTCACAGGGATAGGTAAGAGCAGCTAACTTTTACTATTACCAGCTTTCAAATTTAAAGTCACCAGCACGTCAGTATAAACAGTTGAACTACGAAAACAGCTTCTAAAGCATATGGAATAGAAGCGATCTCAACGTCAATATTTGAAGAATGATAACTTTGGAGGCCACATATTCGTGAGTCTTACAAGAACAACATTCAAGGTCAGTAACATACCACATTTAATATTTCTAGTAAAAAAGCCACTTCTACTACGAGCAACATAAGAGCCGTCTCAAGGTCAGCATGTATAGACTGACGCGTTAATGTTTGCCTAAAAGCTGAATGTACTTAATTAGTGTCGGTGTATAAAAACCACATGCACCATTTACCGAAAGCAATTGAATATCGCTTCCAAATCATGCAAATATTTCGATGATACATACCACTATGTGCATGGTGATACATTAAGAACGACGTATTATCACTTTGTTTTCGATGATGTCCCAGGAGTCGACTAGCTTAATTTTTTGTAAATGATATCTCTGAGAAGTATCTGAACAGTAGCAATAGACATGCCGCGTATTAGACTGACATATACAAAATTATTGGCAAACTGTAGCTGTTTACATAGCTCTCCTTAATTTTACAAGATGTGTACGTCTCCCATTATTGCAAAATCTGCAGCATGCAAGCGCTTATGTAGCTAGGAATAAGATAAGGTGTTATGTCATAGAAAATAGAGGCAGTCTCAAGTTCAGCATGTATAGTCTGACTTGCAGCCGTGTATGCAGCTATCTCTATAACAGAAATGGAATTATTCAAGCTAGATAATTATACAAAACCAACAACATCTTACATTTTGAAACATTAGAGCTATAACATATAAGTTTTTATTTGATATATTTATCGAAACAGCAGTGGTGGCCGACAGAATCGACGTTTTTAAGAACGACGTTACATCCCTATTCCAGATCCATTTTGTCGCCTCACTCGATCAACACGAGTGAGGTCACGCATGTCCGTCTATGAATCAAACATTCACACAACAGTCCGACTCGCACTCGAAATAGTGAGATGCTGTTTGCGAACCCTATTGTTGTTTTACTCTTTTCACTGGTGAGTATTTTGGAAATAGCAAATATTTGGCATTGACACCGAACTAGTTGATGGTTTGCGACTTTTATCTGAGAGTATAAAATTCGTAACGTATTCCAAGTATAATACGAGTATGTGACTTTTTTTATTTACTTTATGAAGACTAAGAAATAATAGAATAGTAGCTACTAACATGGTTACTGATATCAAGTTATGGAATGTGTATCTTACAATCAATATCATAGTTATTAAAGAAGTTCTTCTTTACATATCAATATCAATTTGATTTTGAGGACTCAGTCCAGTTTGCAACAGATTAACAATCATTTAAATAAAATAGTGTGCCAAAAAATCAAATTATTTAGGATTGGAAATTTGAGGCAAACAACACAAAAATCAGTTGGTCATAAGAAGTATAGTGTACATTATCAATTTCTTACATAAGAAGTAAAATTAAGCTACCCTGTAGTTTTATTTCCACATCAGTCATAATTCCCCCGATAAACAACCTAACGCTTAGCCGTAGTCCTTTAGAAGCGAACGTAGCAATATTCATTTTGATAGTAGCAAAACGAATACTACTACGGTCACATGGAAATGACTACGGTGATGCTACACAACCAGGTAGAAAGCTTGTTATTTTTTGACGATAAAAACGGAAGCGAGAAAATCAGTAACGTTGGTTTAAGAAGCTATTATGGGGTGGACATTACAAGACGTTGTCTACAGCAATTCGCTCTACACTGTACCGTAGCTCTGATTCTCAACTGACTAAGATGTACTGTAGGTCTTGAGAAGAGAGTTTGTTCGTAGCAGTTACTACGATTTCTACGAATCCGTTACATGTTAGTTGTTATATTATATTTCCAGAAGTTGTTATATTTCCAGAATAAGGGTTTCCAAAATATTTCACAACTAAACTATTCTAATTTTCTTTAAAGGTTTTGCTGAAGTTCATTAGTTGCCCATGTATGATATTATGTAAGATTTGAAATGAGATTGACAATCATGATGAAAATTACTCGTAGGTAATTACTTGTGTCTACCAACGCTAAGTTTAAGCTCCTAATACTTTTCTCATTATACAGTCAATAATAAAAGGTCTCAAGTTTAATGCAAGTTAGTGTCATTTGCTGCCGTGTACGTAAATATCGCCAACGATATTCTCAGTTAGACTGTCCATAATAGTGTCTCCCCACATTCAGTTTTAGTAAGAACTCGCGAAACCAGAGCATCGCGGCAATCTGTCATTGAGACTCCTCAGCATCTCAAAAACGCGACAAGAATGCCACTTGGAAAATAAAACAAGAGATTTTTATTTCGCGAAGTAATCCACACAGGGGCCCTTCGTCACGTAGAAGGTGTCTTAGTACGTGCCAGTTCGCACTTAGACTCCGCTAACTGAGCCGTGTTACACGTTACACGTAGTACGTATAAGCGTAGTACAGAAAGATAGAACGTAGAAATATACAGACAACCTGTTACGCTTAGTGCGTGTGTAGTATGCACTGCTGAATATATGAGTAAACCTGAAAAATAAATAATAAATACTAGTAAGAAATATATAAAACTTAAATAAACTTATATAATAACATAACGTGATAGATACTTACAGATGTATATAGAATTCTGTTATATAATAAAACGCTGGCTGTTTGGTTTGCACATGTGTGCGGTAGCGTTATATTGAGTTCGTTTGGGAACCGGTTGGGGAGTTGACCGCCAATATTTAACACTACCGCACGCATACGACTTCGGAACGAAGCGCTTCAAAAAATACTGCCTGTAGTTTCTCATTCTCTTAATCCTGGACACGGCACCTACTGTCATCTACGGTATGGATTGTAATAATAAATTAATTAATAATATATGCTGTTTGACCACTTGCCACGACGGATGCCTGGAGCTAGTACAATCAGCTGCCGCTACTGCTGCCAGTACGATTAACTAATATTGCTTGCCTGCTTACTGCTACTGGTTGCCTGTTGCCCGCTTGTACTGCTGCACATCTGCAATCTTATTGCCTACTTGATACCCGCCTTCTACTTTTACTTAGCTCTTGAATAATGCTTTATTTTATCTATTATTTCTGTACTTATTTTTTTCGATAAATATTAATAAATTAATTATAATATATGCTGTTTGACCACTTGCCACGACGAATGCCTGCAGCTAGTACAATCAGCTGCCGCTACTGCTGCCAGTACGATTAACTGATATTGCTTGCCTGCTTACTGCTACTGGTTGCCTGTTGCCCGCTTGTACTGCTGCACATCTGCAATCGTATTATTGCCTACTTGATACCCGCCTTTTACTTTTACTTAGCTCTTGAATAATACTTTATTTTATCTATTATTTCTGTACTTATTTTTTTTCGATAAATATAATAAAAATATACAAATATATGATAAAATTAAGATATACATAGTTGATCAGTCAGAAACATATAGAAATCAGTTGAATCAGAAAGGGCTAGCTTCTACCACCCTGGACCGTACGTACGTACGTATTAGCATACTTCTCATATATTATTATGTTTCTTCGTATATACGGGTAGCTTTCAAGTTTTTTCCTTCACTATACGTATACTTGAGAAATTCTGATAATATATTATGAGGATGAACTCTAGACTTCATTAGAAGGACAGCGCCGAAACCACCATCGTCCCTCCTAAAGATATGCTAACTTCCAAACCTGTTTTCGGTAATGTATTCATAATTTTTTTCCCTTTCATTTGTTTAGAAAAAAACTCTTTCAATTTCGTAAATTGTAATACAAACAATGTCTAAAACTTTCCTACCGACTGATTATTAAAACTCTTCTGTTCTAAACTTATTGTTTTTTTTTTCTCTTTATCTGTAAAAAGCGTCCAGTTCAATGTTCACTTTGAAATTGTTCTCTCACGGCAAACAAAAGAAAGCTTGTTATCTCCATTCGCAAATTGGAAAGCTCCCGAAACATAAATTTCATGGGATTTGGTGATGCAATTATTTTAAGGGTCGTAAATACCGCCCTATAGAACTGAGAAATAATGAATTGCTTCAAATTGATTACTCGTTGGTCAAAACGTTTCCATTTTTAATGATATTATTACAGACGATCAAAGCTGTTAAAATTTAACTAAACTATAAACTACGGTCGTATATAGTACATGATATTATTTCTTATGTATTATACAAAATTAAAATCGAAAATAGTCAAAAGGTCTTGATAGAACTTAGGCCAGTTAACCCTATTTAAAAACAAAGAAGATCAAGCTTAATTTAAGCTACTTAATGTACAATAAGAATAAAAAAATTTAACTCTGACTTGTTCGAGAATTTAGACAAGAAACACACGCCAGAAACTAAAAAAAACAGCTTTTTACCATTTTTTTATTGTTCGTTACCTGCAATTTTGATTTACGTGACTACCGATATCATATCCATATATACACATATATCAATTGTAAAAAAATGGTATATTCAGCTAATGATATTATTCTAAAATGTGGTAAAAATGTGGTAATCTAGTACTGATGCTTTTTTTTTTCACTTTGACAAATTGTCTAGGATTCTGTACTAATTTGAAATGCAACAAGGCAAATTCTTTAAAGAGAACTTGTTTCATTTCCATTTGTTTTAAACCAGCGATGTCTGCATCAGGTCCTTGCAACTATCACATATTAGTATTTTGTCCAGGATTCTAAATAGATTTCGTGAAGGTATTATATTTCTATCTCAAACCGTTCAGATTTCTCAATATTATTTATTTTATAATTTATTTTTCACCAGTTGCTCAGAATTTTGAATAGCTTTTGTTACATGAACATATTTCTAAAAGAAACCATTCAAATGAACCAGTGTAAAACATTTTACAAATTCATATGACGTCGAAAATGAGAAATCATATGCATGTCAAAAAAATTTATAACTGGAGTACATTAATGTAGATTCGTGTAGAATATTGTCGAAAACATAGAATTTTAATGTATTGTGTGTCGTTTTGTAATTTAATAGAACTTATTTTATTTAATGCATGATCATTGTCTAAGTTGTTATTAAACATGACAGAATATTAAAGTAAATATGTATTAAAAAAAATAGCAGTAAAATTATCGACTCGAGCGAGTTTTGAACCCACGTTCATTACAATCCGATAGACACCATAAGCAATTAGGTCATTGCGTTCTTATCCAACCTGATTGGAAATATCATCTGCAATGTTCATGTTTTTAAGCTAAAGTAGACTCTGTTAATAATAGAGTATAAAAATCAACTAAGAATTCTTTACAGATTTCTTAAACTTTAGAATATTTGGTAATTTGAATTTTCCTTAAGAGTGTTGTATAAGTGTATATAAATTTAAAGTTAACAAATTGCTTTCACAAATTCATAATAATAAATGTTATTGCCTTAATCTGCACAGAAATATGTTCACCGCATCATTTTACTCAAAATTTCGCTTGGAAGCATGTGGGAAATTTCTCTTCAACCAGCCCATCTTTGAAGGCACTCGTTGCGGTTAGGACCTGTCAGTGGCAGCCCATTTTGCATTTCCTGCCGCCTGCAACCACATATGCTACACGGATCTAAGAAAATTCACAGGCATCTTTCATATTTGTTTTAGAAAAATATGAATACTTAACAATATGCTTATATTGTTATCGTTTGTTGTATTTCAAAGATAAACTTTTTTTTTTTTTTTATTTAATCATAGAATCTACAGCTCGTTAGGATTATAAATTACCACTTACAACAGACTTAAAGCCAGTTACAGATTCTCACTTTGTACGTGTGACTGTTATGTCGTGAGGTAGGTCTAGATTAACAGTCAAATTTACATTAAAAACTAAACAAAAAGACATATTCAAACAAAAAAGAATTCAAAATCAAAAAAGAAATGAGGAAGTTAGGGTACGCATTTATGTGTATGTGTGTGTGTATGTGTGTGTAGTGTATTTGTGTGCACGCAATGCATGCAAGAGAATGTGCTTGCTAAACATTTAACTAGTCTTTTTTATAGATATATAAATTTTTTATTTGATCCATTAAATATGAAAGTTGTTTAAATCTGTCAAATGATTATGTATTAAAAAGGCATTCAATCAGTATACGCCGTAGCACTTGTGATAGTATCACGACACTGATATTCCGTGGAAACCTTTCACAATCCTTGTACAAGCCTTTAGAGGCGCCGGATGAATAGACTTCACAACATCGAATACACAATAACATACATCCTTTTAACACTTATTTATACTTTCCTTCGTCATTCGAGATTAGATAGAACACTTGTAGTAGCACGAACCGTGTTGCCATTCAAACACTATATTTGAGATACTGTAGAATGAAAAAAAAATATATATATATATATTTACAATGGCCATACTGACGCCGCCATCTTCATTCGCGTTCTAGTGTTTAGATGTTCAAAACATCAAAACACAAATAACATTAAAATAGTGTTTCTATTTAGTATTGAAGTGTATTTACTAACTAATACATACTTAATAACTAATGAAAACGCTTACCTTTGATGACATTCAAGTGACTTCATTTCAATTGTTATGGCTATTTAATTCAACATTTGTATCTGTTGTGCGATTGTTTGCTTTGCTGTATTGTTGTGGAGGCTGACTTATTCAATTACCTTTTGATGTACAGTACGTGCTCCACCGCAGTTGAAATACGTTTTCGCGTCTGTTTATTCAGTCGTTTATCAAATCAAAATAATCAACATTTAATATTCTACGTACATATGCACAAGGAAAAGAGAAATGACTCTGAATCTATTCGGAGATCGGGAGCGCCTTCGACAAAAATAGTCTAAAAATCTATTAATTTGATTAAAACAGTTTGCCGGCAAAGTAAAATATTTGATGATCTGTTTCGATAAATAAGCTGACAGTTCAAGCAGTAACAGCCTCTTATAGTAGCTCCTCTGTAAAAGCACAGCGGATTTCTATATACAGTCCACTATTATACTACGTTATATTATTTAAGGTCCCTTGGTCCCTAACAATGGACATTGTCGTGAAAAGTAAGATGTATCGTCACGTTCAGAAATAGCCGATATGCTGGACCAAAAGAATTAGATAGAGATTAGATAGTAGACTGGCCTTCTGCTAGAGTCTAACATAATTACTCGTAGTAGATTGCGGGTGGTATCCGGTGAGCGGTCGTCCGCTCACCAAAGAGTGGACGGCTTTAGTTATGAGAATGCACTGTCTCCTCCCGCGGGGAAAAATAAAAAGTCTATACCCAGTTATCACTGTCAAAACAAAACAACAATATTATTTATGGACTTAATAGTAAATGACTACCGCCACATATAGACAGATGCGTTGCTGACGTTTTACATGGGAATACGCTCTATTTTGAAGGTTTCCATATCAAATCGGTTCGGAAATACAGCAGGTTTTAGTATTTATGTTTAGTATATAGTGCCAGGCAGAAAGTTCTTGGAGAAACGTAATAAAAAATAAAAATCTAACTTAATATATTAATGTTAATTATAATTTTAATCAGAAACCTGACCCATGCAATATTTTCATACATAAATTTATGCAATCAAGAAAATAAAGTCATAGTAGACTTATGTTAATCGTACACACTAGCAAAATATTATTCTAGTTGATTGAACTTGTAAATGCATTCTTCGGTGGTTTTTAACCAATCGAAAAGCTTGCTACTATATGTCTGAGAGCGAAGTGCAACAGCGTAAAAAATTACGAGTATAATACATTATTTCTGGCGTAATTTCATAAATTATTATTTTCTACTGGAACTATAAAAATTAGATATACAATTATATCTAACTTTATATATATCAAAATTTTATTATATATATATATATATATATATATATATAGGTATATATATATATATATATATATATATAATTGTATATCAAAATTTTATGGTATATCCAAAATATTATAGAAATTTTAAACAAAAAAAGGTATCTGATTTTCCCATAAGAATGAGTTTTATGGTCGCGTTTCTTAAAGTCTCTCCACACCCAATTTCATAAAAAGCAGTAATATAGTTTTTTGGTTAGTTTAGTTTAAGTGTAAATTTATTACATTAACATCAATTTAAGTATATTATTATGAGTGTTCGTAGTTATAGATATATAAAATGCTAAAATTTAAAATACTAACCTATGTACTATAAGTATCATAATATCATCATAAATAAATTGGATATTTTATACAGAAATACAGTTGCATATATTATAGAAACGCTGTCATGGCGGGGGATCAATTTTACCCATTACGTGAGTCTGATGGATCTCAAGTGAAATGATCTGTTTGCACCTTGGAAATTCACTTTACATTTGACGCTTAGACATTGATTCCTCTATTTCTGTGAGATCAATTGTTCTTGCTATAGCTGTTACAGTATTCATTGTGAGGTTTAAAATGAACCTTAAGATGTAAATGATAAAATACACATTATAATGTGTTAAAAAATACTATTTCTTTCAACTTAGCTACATTATACAATCTAATCTATATTATTAATTTTAACGATATACTAATGTCATTGACGCTGCTGTTTGTCTTTAGCATAAATTAATCAATTTGACTATAGTGAAAAACTTACAACGACAGTGGCATCACTCCCACTCTAGTCTGCAATTTGAACACTGTCCATGTAACAGCGCTTGGTAATTCACTGACTTGTAATATCACCTAAACCTTACTTGGCACAGATCTATTATTCTTTGGATGGTACACTACTATTCTCTACCACGCTCATTGTAGGACAATAAGTGGTCATCTATATTCATCATCTTCACCATGTTCATTCGGGATCGGAGTAATATGACTTTTCTTCCTTTTCTCTCTATCATAATCGTATAGACAGAAAGAAAAACATTTTGGCCAAATAATAAATAGACATTAAAAAAATACACTGTATAAAATGGTGCAAGATCAAAAAAGGTACAAACCTCAGATATCTGATCTGTGGTAGCTGTGTAGTTGTTTTCTATCTGTGTGGGATGTGGACTTATGACGGAAAATATATTATCCAATTTGCAAATAACACAAACAAACAATACTAAACATGAAAAACATATCAAGTTGAGAAATAAAACCTTATTTATTCGAAAACAAAATTATGATTCGTGTAAGTGCGAAACGGTTCTTTAAGCTCAATAAAAACAAAATAAGAAAGATTAATTGACGTGAAATTAAAACAGTCAGACTTTAATCTAAAGTCCGTGTTTAATGCCAGTGAAAATCTCAACTTCTCAACAAATTAGACGAGTTTGCTTCTTGGCTTATTAATGACGGAATTTATTTTCAATAAATAAATGCGTAGCAACGGTCGGCTTGTAAATTTGGGGTACACTTTTATATAAATAAGCTATTGTGAATTATTATAATTGTATACGGATTGATACGAGTATTATGAAGTATATTGACAATAATAGTTAGTCGTTTGTTGTGAGCTGCAGTTAAATTTTACTTTGTCATCGTGACTTAGTACATTAGAACTGACCTCTTTATCTTGATCTCAACTTATAGTGAGTGATGATAAGATCAATGGCGAATGCGTGCTTCGTCTGGACTCAATTTAAAAACAGACGAGTATTCCACTGACTTATCAATAGAAATTAAATATCAATGCAATATACAAACAAAAAAATGATACCATTTATTCTTTCTAGCACTGCATATTAAGATATGCAGTGGTAGAAAGAAAGAAAGAAACAAAGTTTAAGCACTTTGTTATTAAATCAAACATGCAGTCTTACCTTGATCGCTCAAAGCAGAAATACAACTGCACCGCAAGCGTGATGGCACTATATATTTTGTTTCGTCTATTTAATTTGTTATGCTTCGAAAATCATTAGATAATTATACCTTTCAACATTTCTATTACGTATTTACAAAGATAATGCCGTCATGTTGATGTAATTCATTAAAGAAATGCATAATGCAACGAATTTTCTATACAAGTTTGTTTCAAGAACTGTTGTCAGACACCTGTCGCGCTATTAATAATTAAAACCATAAAACAATGTAGATTTACAACTGAATAAAACAGAATCGAAATCACAATCCGCTTTCGTGCGACCCAACATATTTGCGTCGTAAGATCGTAGGAGAGATACGAAAATCGGGTCCCTATCGGTATTTCCATAAGCGTTGTTCACAACAACACACCCGAGTAATGTTGGATCAAGCAGCTGAAATCTCTGCCTGGGATACCATATCTTGGAGGTTCCTACGTGAGCCGATTTACATAATAGCGCCACGAGTTGGCCTTCTTCTATGTAAATGTTGAGTTTTTGGGTTCCTGCGTAAGAATCTGAGAATCACTACGTATGCGTCAAGTTTAGTTAGCTTAAGTTTGGCTATGATGATGAATTTGTAGCTACTTACAATACACGTTTTGCGTCAAAAGCTTATATATGTTATGGGCCAAGTGATTAATATGGGCAGTAATCATAATATTCGGGCAGTATGAATAATGCCCATCCATATCGGGCACATTGCCCGGGCATTATGAATATTGCTACATGATGATCGGGCAATGTGATTAATAGGTAAATTTTACGTGGTGCGCTGCGATGCCGGCCGGAAACCGAGACCAAAACGTCAGAGACCGAAACATATTCTATTCTGTGTTGTTCTGTTCTATTCTTCACTATTCTATTCTGTTCTGTTTTGTTGTGTTCGATTCTGTTCAGGTCTGTTCCATTCTATTCTATTCGATTCTATTTCATTCCATTCTGCTCTGCTCTACTCTATTCTGCTCTATTTATTCTGTTCTATTCCATTCCATTCCAATCCATTCCAATCCATTCCAATCCATTCCAATCCATTCCAATCCATTCCAATCCATTCCAATCCATTCCAATCCATTCCATTCCATTCCATTCCATTCCATTCCAATCCATTCCATTCCATTCCATTCTATTCTATTCCATTCCATTCTATTCTATTCCATTCTAGTCTACCCTATTCTATTTTATTCTATTCCATTCTATTCCATTCTATTCCATTCTATTCCATTCTGTTCCATTCTATTCCATTCTTTTCCATTCTATTCCATTCTATTCCATTCTATTCCATTCTATTCCATTCTATTCCATTCTATTCCATTCTATTCCATTCTATTCCATTCTATTCCATTCTATTCCATTCTATTCCATTCTATTCCATTCTATTCCATTCTATTCTATTCTATTCCATTCTATTCCATTCTATTCCATTCTATTCCATTCTATTCCATTCTATTCCATTCTATTCCATTCTATTCCATTCTATTCCATTCCATTCTATTCCAATCTATTCTATTCCATTCTATTCCATTCCATTCTATTCCAATCTATTCTATTCCATTCTGTTCTGCACTGCTCTGCTCTATTCTATTCTATTCTATTCGATTACTGAGTTAAAATTTTAAAGTTAATTTCAAGTGTAATGACCACAGCTGTGACATAAACTAGATTTCGTTAGTTTTTTAAATTTTAAATTGTTACGTTTTCTAGCGCCGGAAACTATTATATATTTTTTTGTAGCCCTTTCTAAAGTGATCGAAGTAAAACCGAAGTCTGATTATTTAAAATTTTGAAAAAACACTAAACTATAAAACATGTTTTTATTATAACTCTACCGATAATTGATTTCATTACTTGTGATTAAACATGCATGACCCTGCCCAATAAGCACTGGGCATTATTCATAATGCCCGAGCAATGTGATAAATTGATTGGTTATAATCGCATTGCCCGCTCTTACTGGGCATTATTCATATTTACCGGGCATTATGAATAGTGCCCGATTAATCACTTAGCCCATAACATATATACTCATACAAATTTTCTAAATGATGCATATTCCTAAAATCTCCACAGTCTAAGAAGCCGGCATAACTTCTCTGCCAAAACAATGACATTTTGACAGATAAGCCATGCGGATGACACCTGTCAAAACGGACTGAGATTGTCAAAACTTTAATATTTTTTTAAGAGAGGCTGAGAATCCTCACTAAAGAGCACGAAATGTACCCAGGATACCACCGCAACGGCAAGTGTCACGGAAGTTATGTTGGACTTCGCGTGGCCAGAGCGGTCTGACCCTGTGACCTACTAAACTCAACCTTACCCTTGGCCATAAGGGCCCTACGGCTCGAACAGAACTTTGATAATGGAATATAGAAATATGAAAAAATATTTGATTTTAGTTGTGGTTCAATCCACGTCTTCAACGTGCCGAGGTGACGCTGTTACTATTCGTCGTCTCAATCGATAACTTTAACTGCATTCATCACCCTTTACTTTGTGAAGCCATAATTAATATAAATAACAACATGAAATTACAATTCAGAGAGAGTTCTTTTAAAAATTGCAAAGTGTTGTCGTATATTTTCAAAGATAACATGCGTTCTAAAACATTATATAGGTACCGAGATATTTCTAGAATATCTTTGCTATACTTAATTTTTAATAATAATACTTAGTGATATAAATATTGCAGTTGTACAGTTTCGTCTTAAGAGTATATTTCTTTTTATTAAATAATTTTATTTAATTTACTTCTTTCTAAGGTAAAAAATATCAAACAACCTACCTTTCAATGTGATTCAATAATTAATAAACGTAGTATTTCACTAGAGATTACCTTAAATATGTAATGAGATTTTTCTTCGATACGTGCATGTAAAGGAGATGTCCTCTTATTACAAGGAGGTTGGTTTTTTTGTGATCAGCGTTAACTAACAAACACCAAACTACATTAAATTGAAAGCCGAAAAAATATGAAGTATGAAACAAATAAAAGAAATATTTTTACCACCCCCAATTATTTTTAAATAAATAAAACATGTTTATAAGAAATATTTCATTATGGCAACACCTTAATGATATTTTTATTAATCTGTGACTACCGGTATCTTACTCTATGTTTGATATTTTCCGTTGAGTTGAATCATAGAATACATTTAATTTATGATTTTACTCGGTCTGATCATAATCATAAAATCAAAACTATGACATTGACAGCAGGTGCCTGACTTGTCAGTTGATTTTTTATTAATATTTTTTTCTGGCTCTAAATAACATACATTAAGTAACATAGCAGTCCCTATATTTTGTTAGTTAAAAACTTCTCAAAATTAGAAATATTCGGTTCATTAAAGCAATTATGTATGTATTTAGATTTTTAAAAGGCTTGTTCATATTTTTTTTAAGAAATGTGTAATTATTGCATTAAATATATTTCATTTTTTATTATGCTAGAATACGAATTATTAAAAATCGGGGGTCTTGAAAATAACATGACTTACGGCGATTACTTTCTTTTAGAGCCTTCTATCCAAATATATCAAATTTACCCGAGTTAGTTATTATAAACCAATATGGGACATCTCCTTTCACAGATCTATTCAGCTATTTCAAAAATACTTCATGACGTCGAAGAATGTATTGAGGTTTCCGTCTCTTGACAGATCTATGGGTGTGAACACGAAAAATACATTGTAAGACGTCAAACGTTTATCCAAATCCTTTACAGTTCTGAAATTTTGTAATCACTCGTTAAGGGAGCTACAGAAGTACGTTTAGATCGTAGCAAGTGGAAAATTCTGAAAGTGAATTTTCCCTACTCCCATGTACGTACTATGTACGAATGAAAATAGTAATACTATATGTTAGTTCCATTTTTCCTTATTTAGTCTTAACTTCGTTTTTATTTAAACATGTTAAAATTGATTGAAGTTCATTGCAATTTATTCTAAAGATTTGTTGAAAAAAAAATCTTGTTGATCACATTGTCAAGAAATTATCTTTATAGACTATATATATGTATACGTGTATATAATTAGATATATATATGTACACGTATAGATGCTGCCATCAGTGGACGCCATAAAAAACATCCAATTCGATTTGTCACTGCAATACAGCATGCGTGCGCTCTCGTCAATATTATATGAAATAAATTCTTATTAAGGCAAAATCGTCACTAAAAACAAAGATAACCATAGTGTTTAACGTTGGAGTTAGTGATTGTTCAAGGGGGTGTCTTAAGGGGGGGAAAACCTAACAGGTGTCGGTATGGTGAGTGCTAATGCGATTATTTTCTAATTTCTATCATTAATTAATTGTTTCCAATTTGTTAATGATTTGAAAATATATAACATTGTATTACTAAAACTCACACGAAAACTATTTCTTTTAGTTATAATTTATATGTTGTTTTTATATATAGTTGTATCTGTATAATTGATAAGAATCAAGATCGGACCAAGCCATAGATTACAATTCACACTTGTCCAGTGTTCCGTACGATCCGTAAGCGTTACTGTAAAGGCTATCGGGGTGATTGATATGAAACGGATCTGTCCCGATATGATTTATGGGACGGTATAAGAAGGCAAGTGCATAATAGCCACCATTTCTGAACCTTTTCGCTGGGGTCTATTGAAAAATAATATTTACTGACTACGCATTTGCTTTTTTAATGATGTTTATGGAGATAAGAATAGAGTTTTTGTATTCAGATGGGTTGAATCAACATTTGAACGTCTCAATTAATTATTTTTAAATAAGAGTACCAAATCCACGATTCAAGACGTATGGTCTTCGAACAATTTCTGTTGCGTTTTCCCGAACGCCCGTAATTTGGTTATATTATTTAACTATATAATAATATTGCTTACTTACGGTCCGTAGTTCTGGCTTGGCTTGAACGTGTGTTTTGTGTGTACTAATGTGCCCTACCGTATGTGGTTATAAATATATATCATAAACTACAATACTTGTAGTGTAAAAAATAGGAGAACGCGTGGCCGACCACTTTTCCAAATGTAAATGTAAATGATCAATTATTAATTCGCCGTAAATATAACTCAATAAAAAAATGCCGTGAAAAAATCCGAAGTCACAGTCAAGTACCGAAAAAAATGTCAAAATCTTTTTTTTTATTACTTTTTTAAATTTCCTTTTCCGCGGTCCGAAACTCATAAGTCCTAAACAATCCCCCACCCCGAGATGAGCAACCCTCATCTCGCTAGTCTACCGGTAGACGGGACAGGGCTGCCACCGCACGGCGCATCACAGAGTCGCCGATCGAGACCTCTGCGAACCGAGGTACACCGTCAGAGCCTGGATAAAGCTTCAAAATGCGTCCTCTACGCCAACGTAGAGGAGAAAGATTTGAATCCTTAATCAGGACAAGATCCCCTACCCGTGCAGGAGCCGTTTTATCTGTCCATTTCAGCCGCTGCTGCAACATGTGCAAATACTCCGAATAAAACCGTTTATTAAAATTTTGTGACATCTGTTGCAGCATTTGAAAGCGAGAAAGTCGACTCAGTGGTACATTCCAAAGGGATACTCAGGGAGAGCTGCAAGGGGCTGGCCGATGAGGAAATGACCCGGTGTCAAAACCTCCATATCGTTGGGATCCGAAGAGAGTGGGCATAAAGGCCGTGAATTTAAAGTTGCTTCCACTCTGTAAAAGACCGTAGTAAGTTCCTCGAACGTAAGAACCGTTTCCCCAATAACACGTCTCAAATGTGTCTTAGCCACCTTCACGACAGCCTCAAAGATGCCTCCCCAATGAGGACATCCAGGAGGATCAAACTTCCACGTAATGCCCTGAGTAGCCATTGCTTGTCCCAAGTCCGTACTATGTTTCGTTAAAAAATCATGGACCTCCTTAAGATACCTGTCAGCACCCTGATAATTTGTGCCGCAGTCCGACCGTACCAAACTCGGTAACCCCCTCCGTGAAACAAAACGTCCGAACGCCGCGATAAACGCTTCCGTACTAAGCGAAGATACTATTTCTAAATGTACTGCCTTCGTTGACAGACAAACAAATACACATAAATAAACTTTGTAAGTCTTAGAGGTCCGCAAGTGAGAAGCCCTGACAATAAAAGGACCAGCGAAATCCGTACCGACACCGTGAAAAGGTCTGGTGACACTAACCCGATCGCTAGGTAGGTCACCCATCATAGGCTGCATGGTGTTAGCCTTTAACCGATAGCAAGGTATACACTTAAATATAACCGATCGGACGCACCGTCGCGCCGATAGTATCCAAAATTCCCGCTGAAGAATAGCAAGCAGTGCCGTACAACCTGCATGCGAGTTAGTAATGTGCCGATCACTTACTATCAACTGCGTCAAGGGTCCGTCCTTGGGCAGCAAAAGGGGATGCCTAGCCGAATACGGCAGCACGAAGTAATCCCTCGCCATCAATGAATAAGTTAAGTTTCTGTACGGCACCCTTTAACCGACCCGTCGTCCGTAACGATTTAAGCTCGTCAGAAAACCGTTCCGATTGTACCCGTCGTACCCAAAACATGAGAGCAGCACGCCGTTCGCCTGCCGTCAGAAACAAAGATGTATTTCTTACAACCGGTTTGCGAGTATTCGTTATAAACCGACGCATCCATCCCGTAACGGCCAGTAATTTATTAAGAGAGCTAAACCGCAGTAAAAGAGGGTTTGTGACGATTTCTTTCTCCACAGCCATGACACGCACACAGGGCAACGGATCCGATCCGATTAAAACGTAGGGGGCCATGACGACTCCGGTGCCGTCAACCAAGCAGGTCCCCACCAAAGGTTATGACTCACCAACGAGGAGGCATAACAGCCGCGAGAGGCCACGTCGGCGGGGTTCAACTCGCCGGGTACGTGCCGCCAATTCAGATTCACTGACGAGTTTTGAATCTGCGAAACCCGATTCGCAACAAATGTTTCCAGCCTATGTACCGAGGTCTGGAGCCACGCCAAAACAATTTGGCTGTCAGTCCACGCATAAACGTTGCCTATGTTAATGTGCTTCCCGAGTGTATCACAAACATGATTCAATAACCGAGTAAGTAACGCAGCTCCCGAGAGCTCCAATTTGGGTATGGTTTGGCGGTTGCGTATAGGAGCCACCTTGCTCTTCACCGTGATTAGATGTAACGCTACTGAACCATCTGGCTGTATCGTCCGAAGATATACGACTGCCGCGAAACCCGATTCCGAGGCGTCACAGAAACCGTGAAGTGACGCATGATACTTCCCCGGTGGAAGTATTTTACGAGGTATAACAACCCTTCCGATAGTGGGTAACTGATCAATAAATGCGAGCCAGTCCGTTAAGAGTTCAGTAGGTAGGGTCTCATCCCACTTAAGCTCAGCCAACCATAACCGTTGTAGAAAACATTTAGCCCAAAATATTATAGGAGCGATCCACCCGTTAGGATCATAGATACGAGCAACCGTAGACAGGACTAGCCGCTTACTCCATATCTTTTCCGTTATTGTTAAAACCCGAAAGGAAAAGATGTCAGGAACCGGTAAATACTGAACACCTAAAACCGATGTTGAACGAGGAGAGTCCGGATTCTCAAATAACAATGGATCTTGAACGTGATCCGCTGGTAGTCCTTCTAAGAGACGTGGACTGTTCGAAATCCATTTCCGTAGTTCATAGCCAGCCGTTGCCAATAACGCTATGAGCTCGTTACGTAAAATTAAAGCCTCCTGTTCCGAAGATCCACCCGTGATAACGTCATCGACAAAAATTTCCGACTCTAAGACGTCCGCCGCACGAGGGAATCGAACGCGTTCCCGTTGAGCGAGTTCCAACAAGCACCGCATAGCCATCCAGGGGCTAGATTTCAAACCGTATCAGAAACCGTATCATATGCTGGGCCCATAATCATATATCCGTAGTGCGATGGTATAGCAACCAAGCCATTATTATTTAAATTTATAGTGCGTCCGGTGCACAATAATTGACCAAGCACATCAGTACCAAGCAACAAATCAATTTTTCCAATATTTAAAAATTTTCTGTCAGCCAAAGACAGGTGAGAAGCCGAGTTCAAAATTTCCGAAGGTAATTCCCCTGTGGATGTTCTCCTAAAATATCATGCAACACTAGTGCTGTAACTGTAATAACAGGTTGAGAGACCGATTCTCCAACAATGTTTAAAGGTACATTGACCATAAACATGTGACACGAGCACATCACCTATGCCACCAACCGAAATATTATTATTAAATATGTATAGGCCTAACCGTCTCGCCAAATTAACTGTTATCATGCAACCTTGCGAACCCGTGTCCGCTAGAGCCCGTGCTCTAACATAAAAACCGTTAATATCACAAATCCTTACCGCAACGGTAGGCAATAAAATAGTATTTAAAAAGGTTGCATTTGGCGAGGCGGCGGCGACTACCTATTCTTGAACGTCACTATGAAATGAAGCATTCACCCGATTTAAAAACCTGGGCTGCCGACAGCGCCAGAGGGTTATATGTAGGGGGTCTCGAGCGCCCCAATGGTGCCCGAGTCAGGTGCCAACTGGCATCCGGTGTCCGGTAACCAACCGGATGACCGAAAGATGGCGGCGTGTTCCTCAATCGCGGCCGTTCCGCGAGTGATGGTGAGAAACCCCTCGCTCTCGCTGCATACGAAGCCGCAGACGCATACTGTTTCCGCAGTGACGTCACGAGATTCGTCCGCTTGAATATGCCCTATGCCCGCTGCATAGGGTGCTTGTACCATAGGCCCGGTGCCTCCCCCACCCGTATGTGGAGATGCCTGTGAAGTAGGCCTAAAGCCACCCCCACCCGTATATGGAGGTGTCGCGCGCACGTCCACCCGTCGAGGCGACGCTCGTCCAGAATGAGGAGGTGAAGTCCGTACTTGTCCGCTTTTGACCCCCTCCTGAAGGAGAACCAATCCGTGCCGCTGCAGGCCTAACTCCACCATTCCTATTCAGGCATAACATCCCGTGATGTTTGCCGTTACAATGAATACATGGCCGTGCCACTGCACAACTATTAACAAGATGATCCCCTAAACAAAAATAACAAAACTTGTGATTTTGCACAAAACACCTCCGCTGTTGAGGGGAACAATTTTATAAATGTTGGCATTTAGATATAAAATGGCCTATGATGCCACAAAAGGTGCAACCAACCCGCTTGGATTGCAACCTATTATTAATAGTATGGTCCGATGTAGCCATACCTACCCTAGTCCCCCGAGTGGGTGGCCTAATCCTACCCTGACTGAATACAGGTCTTCCCTGACTGGACACAGGCCTCCCAGATGGCCCTGAGGTAGCCGTTGCAGGAGGTGAGCCTACATTGTCAACAATCCGTGCTTCTTCCTCCAAGAAGGTCAAAAGGTCAATAAATTTAGGCAACGGGCTTGCCTCATCTCCGCTTCCATATTTTTGTTCAAATCTTAATTTTAAATCAGAGGGTAACTTATTCAATACAATATGGAGCAACAAGAATGACCACTCCGTTACTGGTAAATTTAATTTCTCCAAACAATTATAGGCCACCTTTAATGGATTTAAAAAATCATCCCTTATAAACATGATATTCCTTAAATAAGGCAAATTTAATATCTTTGCCACATGGGCATCCGCAATTAACCTAATATTTTGATATCTGCCCATCAATAGCGCCCTTGCAGTCTCATAATTGTTATCTGTTATGGTTAAATGTGAAATAACCTGGTGAGCGTCTCCCGATAGACAACTCAACAGATAACTTAATTTTTGTGAGAGTGATATATCCATCCGACAATGTACCAAAGAATCAAAAATGTTAATAAAATGACATCCAAGTTTCATACCCACCAGAATACTTGGGCAAATTTAAATCCGGCAATCTAGTATAAATTGAGGCATTACTACTTGACTGACCCTTAACCGTGGGACTACTGGCCAGATCCAGTGTCCTTACCGCCTGAATAATGCTGTCATAATATTCTAAGCATTGCTTGTAGTCTGCCTGAGCTTGAATCAACCTTGCCTGCAAAGTTTCATTGTCTGGATTCATGTCAGCCCTATCATAACACATTTGTAAAGCTTGATCCAGATCCGCCATGTATCTGTTCGCATTTGAAGCCCGCTCTTTCAAGGCCTCAACCCTGTCTGGTCTACTCACCAGAGAAAATGCGCTTACCAACCATTGCAAAATGCGACGAATTTCGTTGTAACCGTCCGACATTTTAATAATTAAAGTAAATACAAAACAAAGAATTTACAAAATAACAGGTCCGTAACCGAAAAGAAAACCACGCTCTGCTACCAAAAAATGTTGCGTTTTCCCGAACGCCCGTAATTTGGTTATATTATTTAACTATATAATAATATTGCTTACTTACCGGTCCGTAGTTCTGGCTTGGCTTGAACGTGTGTTTTGTGTGTACTAATGTGCCCTACCGTATGTGGTTATAAATATATATCATAACTACAATACTTGTAGTGTAAAAAATAGGAGAACGCGTGGCCGACCACTTTTCCAAATGTAAATGTAAATGATCAATTATTAATTCGCCGTAAATATAAACTCAATAAAAATGCCGTGAAAAAATCCGAAGTGACAGTCAAGTACCGAAAAACGTAATGTCAAAATCTTTTTTTTATTTACTTTTTTTAAATTTCCTTTTCCGCGGTCCGAAACTCATAAGTCCTAAACAATTCTATTTACTATATCCACAGACATAAATAAAATATTTTTTACACTCACACTAATTAGTCTAGCACAATTAGTAAGAACTGTAAGTCTTGTGTCACGGGATTTAGGGTAACGGTTAGACATACATATAAGAGCTAGGCTAAACAGTGTAAAAATAAAATAAAAAATACACTTTTTCAATTAGTTAATATATAACTATCAACTAAAAACAATCTTATTCATGTACTATACTGTATATACAAATGTTTACATTGTTATATGTCAATTGGTGGAGTCTGCGTAATATATTACTCGTTAGCATGCACGACCTCACGATTTGCCTATATGGTTCTTAAAACTTAAGCACACGCCGAGTTTAGTTGGTAGGTCACGTGGTCAGACCGCTCTGGCCGTGTGGAGTCCAACATAACCTCCGCGACACTTTTGTGATGGATTCTCAGCCTTCCTCTCCGAGTTAAAAAAAAGCATGCACAAGATGTGCGATTCGCTTTACGAGCTCCTATTGTTGGCTTATCATCCCGCGAACCTGTTCTTACGAGTGGAAAACTCGATGCCCACAGCAACCGGCTGCCAGTATGTGGTAGCCTACACAAAGTTGTAAACAATAAGCTTTAACTGCAGACGTACACCTTTCTGATCTTCACGCTTTATTTACATTCAAAAGTTGTTTTGTCTGTCGTAAAAACCCCTTTTATGAAATACCACGGCATATATCCAAAATATCCCGTAACTAAAATATCAACAATTTACATAAAAACATATTAAAGGACGCAATATAACAACTATACTTATATATATATATATATATGTAAATTGTTGATTCGTACTATTAAAACGATATCCAAGCAGGGAAAATCTTCTCAATATTGGGCTTTGTAAACATCGCTTAAAGGAAACATTTCCTTATTTCAAGAAATATTTAAAAAAACTAATTACAGAATATTCAATTTCATTTACATGAAACGGAATCGATTCCCGGCTCTTTTATAAGACTTTCGTAAAATCTTTGTAGTAATTTCATGTATCAAAGTTTAAGGAATCATTTAGGACAAATTCGCAATGATATATGTAATACTAGCTGACCCGACAGACGTTATCCTGTCCCACGTCTTAAATGTCAAAAAACAATATTTAAATGATAGTATAGTGAATCTAAATCATCCTCAAACCCCCTGGAATACACACAAAAAATTTCATCACAATCGGTCCAGCCGTTTAGGCCGAGTTCAATGACTAACACACGTACAGAAGATTTATATATGTATATAAAGATGTGGAAAACATAATTTGTCCAAATTTCCATAGATTACAATTACTACAATTATAATGTTAATAGAATTTCACTTAAAGTAAGTTCATTTAATTGCCACAAAAAAAGGTTTGATAGAAGCAGATAGCAAAGAATTTGCTAAAATAATAGAATATCTATCCATTGCTAAATGTCTGAACTGTCTTAATTACTAAAATTAGAAACACTCAAATATACCCAATAATAGTAAGTGGTTAAAACTTGCCAAATAGTTTGCAGTCACCCTTCCAGATAAAAGATTGCACGTCAAAATGCCAAACTTGTCCTGGAACCGATTAAGACCGGTGACCGAGGAGAACTGGCTTATCCGTTTTGTTCACTTCTATTTATGTAATGGATTGTTCATCTGGTGTATTTAACTTGCACTTGGTTTGTGTCGCTTTTTAAATTTTTTATCAGGTACTTTGATTTTGATTATTAATTAATAAACAATATATTTTTGACGTTATATATTCAGAATGTTTGTTCTCGTAAACCGATTTCACACTCGTTTCCTCGTACATTTTATGGGAAAATCGTAATAGTATTCAACACTTATTAAAAATATTCAAATGAATTTTTTTTTGTGTACTGTGAAGGATTAGTCAAATGACAACATTTGGATTTGATTCTAATAACGTTAGATTATTAAATGTTTTAAGTATAGTTATATACAATATAAAAATAATAATAATTATAAAAACTATAGATTAATTCCTTTGACGTGAAACGTCTTTAAAATCGCGCCGGAACACACGGGTACCAGGTTTGAAAAAGTGGCCGTAACGAAAAGGTCTATATCATCGTACCTTAATAATTAAAAAACTATTAGTCTTAGAAACAAAAATTGTGTGAATATTTCACTTATTAGTCAGCTCGCTGTTGTGAATTAATTTTTTTTATTGAAAATACTTAAAACACCGTCAATCTTGTTTTATTTCAAATTTAACTTTAAAAACGATTCCCTAACATAGACGTTTCACGTTAAAACCAACGGCCGTGTGCCCCGGACAGCCCCACCCGATTTTCTTAGTGGATACACATACCTTGGTGAAAGTGAATAATCTGATTTTGTTCAAAATTTGTTGAGACTATTTAACCTATCTTCTAATTTGATGACTTGTAACGTGTTTTTTTTACTATTGTTTTCAGCACAATTTAATCATCAAAATACTTTTAATTTCATTATTAATTTACAATTTTAATTCTTGTTTACATATTCTATTAGGATTTTGTGACAGATACTTATTTTCTTTTGTTAACCTTTTTAAGTGAAAGTAAGAGTGAAGGGATCGGAACCTGTACAGCCTCAGCATAAGTGCAATTTTTTTTTGTCTTAATATATTTCATAAATTTTACTTATAACAAGATGGACATAGGGACAAAACATTTAGTTTCTGTATTCATTTAATTAGCATACAGATGGTGTTGAGTCTGTGATAGGAGTTTTAGTTGATTTGTAATTTAAAACTTAAATTTCAATATACAGATCTATGGTTGTAGAGATTTGATAGGGTGAAGCCATAGACTGTAATATTTTCATAACTAATATATACCTAATATTATCTATTAGGAGTTTACTTAAAACATTTTTTTTTTTTGGTTTATTAAAATAAGTTTTCATTTCTTTCTCCTTGTTGGGCAATTCCGCCTTTTCACTCTGTGATACTTCCAATTCGGAACGTGACGGCTTGATCTATGGTGATCCCTCCGTGGCTATTTATTAGCTATTTCGAGTCTTGGCTGTCATTTGACGTCGGCGAGGAGGACGCGAAAGATGGGTCTTTCGGCGTTCCTCTCCTGGCGGATGTGCCGATTTAGGCCGCCGTGATATAAAATTTAGTTTTTCTTTTTAAATGTATTTTCTTTTTATATTTTTTTAATAACGGCTTAATGCCTTAATTAATTTCATCAAGCAATCCCAGATAATGGTGAGTTGTATTTCTTCTTTTGGTTCAACTTTAAAGATTTCCCCACATGTTCGTGGGATAGATATTCATATTTTATACATTGTTGTAGGGTTCACGGTATACCTCGAACCATCTCAAATATAGGGCGTTTGGGCCGTTTCATCCCAACGCGACTTCATGCACCCAGCCATGCGGTGATGTAGATTGTCTTACTTATCAGCGGAAATCCCTGCCATCACCGATGGAATCCCAACGTATAAGGTGACCTCTTACAATTTATACCGTTTTGCGTGTGTGAACCACCGTATTTTGGAGGAATTAATTTTTCTTTTGATGACATTCACCTTGGGTGACGAATGGAGGATGGCTCAGCTCAACTGAACTTTTAAATGTGTAACGTGTGCAACATACCGTGCCCATTGATTTGTGGACGATTGTAATATATAAATTTTTTTTTTTTTATTTTTGTACAAAAATGTTTAATCTAAATGTAATTATAAACTTACATACATATATAAATTTCTTGGTTAATTTTATCACCTAACCATTTGAAGGTCTGTTTGTATTTATGTGGAGGCGCCCATATCATTAATCCTAAATATCTACATATATCACCAGGTCGGTTCGATTCCGATAAGGATTATACCCACACCCTGATCTTAGCCGGCAAATTTATTTTTTTTCTTAACTATCATAAATAGAACGCTACAATTGGCGTACCCAACGTTAGGCCTGGAAGACTTCAAATGGTGGTGATTTAACTTTTGTTGTAATACATATCTTAATACTTTTACTTAAAAATATACATCTAGAACAGATGTAATCATATGTAATGTGTAATAATAATATTGTGTCTTAATTTCAAGCTTACCTAATTTAATCTAAATCACATATAATTGTGTATTCTTAAGTGTTGTCTAGCTTACCTAATTTAATCTAAATCACATATTTGTGTATTCTTAAGCGTTGTCTAGCTAACTTAATTTAATCTTAATCACATACTTGTGTATCCTTAAGCGTGGACTAGCTTACTTAATTTAAACACATTTTCTGTGTAATATTATGTGTCATCTAGCTTACTTAATTTTAATCACCTTTATTGTTTAAACTTAAACTTTAATTTTTTATAATTAACTTACTTTGTATTAAAACACAACTGTTATATTTTAATGTTTAACTATTTCATTGCATATTGTTAATCATGGACTTTATCACTGCAGGATGTTCTGTTGAGTATCTCTTGAAAGATGAATTGTTACACGAACTCAGTATCAGACATTTACCAGCTGAACCATCTTCCTCAACGGACGACCTAAGGAAGTTCCTCAGACACACAGTGAAATTAGCCCGACGGGGAAGCCTCAAATTCATTGACCAGTTTGGTGTTTGTGACCAGTCTAAGGAGGTGACAATATGTACTCCGAAGGTTTCAGACATTGAAAGGGATATCCCGGATGTTAGTTGTACTGAATCTCGTCTGTTGGAAAGGTTAGTCTCGTAGTAATTATCTGTTGTGTAGGGTGTCAAGGGTAGTCGACCCTAATCCAAATATAGTGGTACTCAAGTCTACTTTGATTTCAATATTGATGTGTCTCGAAGGTGAATCCCTGTCAAATTATGAAACTTAATTTCTTTTAAATAAATATCTTTGACTGAGAACTCAGTCATGTTCTCAGGTTTATTAAATGTCAACTTCATCTCAAATATTAACCTGCTTGGTAACTAATTTTGAATTAATTATTACACTGACATATGTAATTAAAGTGTAATGCTAAATTTGCATCTATGTAATGCACTTCTATTAAAATAAAAAGGTTTGTTGCAACAAATGTATTTATTGATCTTTATTCATCTGAATGAATATAAACTGGTTTACACATTATTAACTATATGTATGGTGTGTTACCATTATAAACTTCCTCTAGTAGGAAATCTTCTAATATGGAATTATGCATATTTTTGCTTAATTTTCATTAATAATAACTACCAACTGTACACATTATTATCTGTATTTGTTGTGAGTATTATTTAATTCAACACATAGTTGTTGACTTTGTTGCATTTATGAAATGCACTTCTTTAAAATAAATGGTTTGTTGTAACAAATGTATTTATTGATCTTTATTCATCTGAATGAATATAAACTGGTTTGCACATTATTAACAATATGTATGGTGTGTGACAATGATAAACTTCCACAAGCAGGGAATTTTCCAATATGTAATTATGCATATTTTTGCCAAATTTTTATTAATAATAACTAACAACGGTACACATTAGTATCTGTATTTGTTGTGAGTATTAATTAATTGAATACATAATTGTTGACTTTAACTTCCTGACACACTTAGTGAAGAGGCGCTGATGTCAGTGACCTTTATTATTCTTTTACAAGCTGATGGATTGTAGCTTGTATATGATATCTTATGCTTTGATTTATTACTCAATTTTTATATTGCATAGAGTAATATATAAATATATGAAATGACTTGTTGATTTGGGATTTCATCTCTCTTTGTTTTCTTACGCATGGGGTGCCTAAGTATATTTATGTTGATAATGGCCCTCAATTTGTTTCTAAAGAATTTAAGGAATTAATAATTAAATATAAAGTTCCACACTTATTTTATAATCCAGTTTATCATCCCCAGACTAACCAGACGGAGCGTGTGAACCGTGAAATTGTTAGATCTCTTGCATCATATGTGCGTTCTGATCATAGAAATTGGGATAAGAACGTAGCTGAGGTGCAATGTGCTCTCAATACTGTAATCCATGATGGTACTAAATTCACCCCTTTCTTTTTGTCACATGGTAGGGAGATGATCCTGGATGGTTCACTTTATAATTTGGATTATCCTGTAGATTCTGAAAAAATTATGGTAGACAACACTTATAAATTTTCTGATTCTCTTAAAGACTTAAATACAATATTTAATAAGGTAAGGGTCAATCTTAAAAATTCACATATAAAAAATTCTCATTATTATAATTTGCGAAGGCGTCATGTCGAACTTCAAGTAGGGCAAATAGTTTTTAAAAGATGCTTTCCTCTTTCTAATGCAGCCAAACACTTCTCTGCTAAGCTAGCCCCCAAGTTCGAAAAATGTGTCATCACAGAGAAACATTCTCCTGTGGTTTTCACCCTGAAAACAGTAGAAGGTAAACCCTTAGGCCGCTGGCACATAAAAGATATAGTCAGACCAGGCGAATGTCCTACTGACTTACTAATTTAAAATAATTTCTTTAAAGTGTGTTATCAAAATGTATTTCCTTTCATGACTCTTTGAGCAATCCTTAATAATATTTATTTAGATTAATCTTAATATTTATACACTTTGAAAATGAAAAACACATTAACTATTACTATGTTAAGTGTCTTGGGTAGATACTCCAAGCACTTTAAATACTTACTTTTAATTAACATAAGCCTGTATTGTTCAATGAATACTTTCATATGAGTTGAAGCCAATAAGTCTGTATTTATCTGCAGCATAAACATTTTTGTTTAGGCAACAACTTTAAAAGTTGAATAGTACATGTAGCTACCTTTAAGTGTTAGGTCTTTCTTTTCTTACTTTCCTAACACTAATCTATTTGTTCATAAATACTTAATACACCTATGTTTCTACACATTGAGTGTATTCAGCCTTGTATTAATTAATAATACTTTCCTTTGAGTTGAAGCCATTTAAGTCTGTAATTATTTTGCAGCACTGAGCATTCTTGTTCATTTTGTCTAGGCGACAACTTAAATAAGTTAAGTGTTAGTTTTTTTAATTTTCTAACACTAATCTATTTCTTCATAAATACTTGATACACCTATGTTTCTACACATTGAGTGTATTCAGCCTTGTATTAATTAATTAATACTTTCCTTTGAGTTGAAGCCATTTAAGTCTGTAATTATTTTGCAGCACTGAGCGTTCTTGTTCATTTTGTCTAGGCGACAACTTATAAAAATTAATAATACATGTAGCTGCCTTGATGGGTTAGACCATTCTTTTAGATTTTTCTTGATAATAATATACTTATTAGTTTGTACTTAAATTACATACTAGAAATCTTATTCTTACATATCTGAAAATTTAATATGTAGTTGACCTACATTAATTGTCCTACTTTGCAAGACAAACCAATATTGAATTTGCTTTACTTGTAATGATGTTCTATTATAGTATAAACCTAGTGGATGATGAAGTATTTTTGAAATTAGGAAGTTTAAGATAAGTTATTTTGACATGATAGTATTTACACATTGGATGTACTAGTGTGTATTATGAGTTCATTGACATTGAGTGACTTCCTAGTTTGCTTTTTGAGTTCTTTTGTTAAATAGCAGGAGGGATGTTATAGAAGTAACTATCATCGGTACAGTCAGCCACAAAAATACTCTTTACACTTCGTATTTTTTACGAATTATTTTATTTAAAAATTTTCAATTTTT
This sequence comes from Scirpophaga incertulas, assembly GCA_036419045.1. NCBI lineage: Eukaryota > Metazoa > Arthropoda > Insecta > Lepidoptera > Crambidae > Scirpophaga > Scirpophaga incertulas. The sequence goes on from CM071637.1 coordinate 25,023,076, forward strand.
AAATAAAATAATTCTTTTCCCACCTGGAACGGTACTGTAACGTGTTATTTTTTACTATTGTTTTCAGCACAATTTAATCATCAAAATACTTTTAATTTCATTATTAATTTACAATTTTAATTCTTGTTTACATATTCTATTAGGATTTTGTGACAGATACTTATTTTCTTTTGTTAACCTTTTTAAGTGAAAGTAAGAGTGAAGGGATCGGAACCTGTACAGCCTCAGCATAAGTGCAATTCTTTTTTTTGTCTTAATAAATATTTCATAAATTTTACTTATAACAAGATGGACATAGGGACAAAACATTTAGTTTCTGTATTCATTTAATTAGCATACATATGGTGTTGAGTCTGTGATAGGGAGTTTTAGTTGGATTTGTAATTTAAAACTTAAATTTCAATATACAGATCTATGGTTGTAGAGATTTGATAGGGTAAAGCCATAGACTGTAATATTTTCATAACTAATATATACCTAATATTATCTATTAGGAGTTTACTTAAAACAATTTTTTTTGTTTTGGTTCATTAAAATAAGTTTTCATTTCTTTCTCCTTGTTGGGCAATTCCGCCTTTTCACTCTGTGATACTTCCAATTCGGAACGTGACGGCTTGATCTATGGTGATCCCTCCGTGGCTATTTATTAGCTATTTCGAGTCTTGGCTGTCATTTGACGTCGGCGAGGAGGACGCGAAAGATGGGTCTTTCGGCGTTCCTCTCCTGGCGGATGTGCCGATTTAGGCCGCCGTGATATAAAATTTAGTTCTTCTTTTTTAAATGTATTTTCTTTTTAATATTTTTTAATAACGGCTTAATGCCTTAATTAATTTCATCAAGCAATCCCAGATAATGGTGAGTTGTATTTTCTTCTTTTGGTTCAACTTTAAAGATTTCCCCACATGTTCGTGGGATAGATATTTCATATTTTATACATTGTTGTAGGGTTCACGGTATACCTCGGAACCATCTCAAATATAGGGCGTTTGGGCCGTTTCATCCCAACGTGACTTTATGCACCCAGCCATGCGGTGATGTAGATTGTCTTACTTATCAGCGGAAATCCCTGCCATCACCGCTGGAATCCCAACGTATAAGGTGACCTCTTACAATTTATACCGTTTTGCGTGTGTGAACCACCGTATTTTGGAGGAATTAATTTTTCTTTTGATGACATTCACCTTGGGTGACGAATGGAGGATGGCTCAGCTCAACTGAACTTTTAAATGTGTAACGTGTGCAACATACCGTGCCCATTGATTTGCGGACGATTGTATATATCTAAATTTTCTTTTTTATTTTTGTACAAAAATGTTTAATCTAAATGTAATTATAAACTTACATACATATATAAATTTCTTGGTTTAATTTTATCACCTCACCATTTGAAGGTCTGTTTGTATTTATGTGGAGGCGCCCATATCATTAATCCTAAATATCTACATATATCACCAGGTCGGTTCGATTCCGATAAGGATTATACCCACACCCTGATCTAAGCCGGCAAATTTATTTCTTTTTCTTAAACTATCATAAATAGAACGCTACAGACTCTGTAAGAATAAAGGGAGATAATACATGATCCTTGTTGTTTTCTTGCTGGTTCATTCACAATACATGATCTCTCACCGTAGATGTGTATCTTTTACGTACAAAATGATTATAAGATCCTATTTGTTGTACCTGGGCTGACTTCAATGGTCGAGCGCCTCGGGCGATCTAGATTCGAACGCATCACCGCGTCATTTGGTTAAGATGGTTTCCATGAAGATTCTCACTGTCCTCACCAGAGGAAAAAAACGATCCTATTTGAAAAATATTTTTTTGTTTCTGATCTAGGGACATTTGGATTGATTTTAGTGTATAACATTAGGATTTATGTAGAGTTTGCAAACGTAGTTAAAAAAACTCAGTAAGTCTTACAAATAGGATCCGTTAAGATAGATTATTATATGTTACGAGTACCAGTAACTTTCGATTACGAAGTGTTTCAATATTTTTCCATATTCTACTGTCATTTCTACTGAACAATTTTTATTTTAACTATGTGTGCAATAAATATTTATGTCTTAAGTAAGTATATTACCTAGTTAAGTTCTATGTGCCCTACGTGTGCCCTTTGAATATAACGATGTGTACAGTGTTTCATAATATGTTTGATTCAGGTTTTAAGCTGTTATTATGTTTGTTAATTCCCACTAATCTTCGTTGTGTCTATACAATAATAATGTGTAATTTACTTTGTAACTTGTTTGCTGGCGACAGTTTTTTATCATCATTATTCTGTTTAAGGGCTAATTAACGAAAGTTTCTAAAGCTACGTTCATGATTTTTAACATTTATCATCTTACGAAAACAATATCCTTTTTATGTCTACCTACATAATTATGATTTTCTTTGCATATTTACTACAGAATTTACTTGTTAAGCTTCTTGATAATTAATAAGTTAAATTAAACGTATCGTCCTTGGTATAGATATTTGTTTCTTGGAATAGAGATGTCTTAAGCGTTTCCTTGTAATTAGGTAGTGGAATCAAGTAGGCGGGGCAGCAAATAATAAAACGATCCAGGCCAGGGATTGATTTAATAATTTTATAATTTACATCGAACTTTAATTAAAGGTATAAATCGCTCAATGGTTTTCAGTATTTTCTCAGTTGTAAAAAGTATAATAATATTAGCGATAGCGCTAACTTAAGTTCTATAATTTAAGAAATTTTCTTTATTCTTTTAAAGAACATTGAAGTAATAAAAAATCGAACAAAATAATTTGAAATAACTTATTGTTTGTATTATTAATGATTACTTAATGATAATGTTTTACTAATGAGTCGTTATAGAGAGAATTTCGAGGAAGTATAAAAAAATTGTTTACATTGTTTTTGTTATGATGTCTCATGTTATTTGTTTTAATTTTAAGCAATTCAATTTAAACTTTTATTACCTAAAGTAACATATAATTTTTACATAACTCTTACACTAAAAGGTTCTTCTAGATAAATGTCTAACCTTTTACTATGACAATTGCGTCATTTAAACAATAGCATGACAAAACGATTATAAAACTACAGACGAAAAATGAAGGATTCTACGAGGCAAACGGTTCGTCGGAGTTGTGTATTTGTTCCGTTAGCGCGTTCACCCCAACGTTCCGTTAGTCCCATCATGCCGACAAAATGGCGAGAAGAAATGGCAAGGCAGTGCAACAGTGGATATGGTAAAGTTGTTCTGTCCCTTTGAATTCAAATCATTTTATATGTTTCAATTTTCAGTATATTTATTAAAGCTTAATTTATTGAGACGACTGGATACCCACAAAGTGACTCCAAACGAGCAGTCAAGAGTCATCGTTCAAGCAGACCACAGGCCTGCGATTTTAGCATTATCGTCACAATATTATGTAAGTATATAAAATACTTGCAAAATTGCTACTTTATATATTGTTTAAGTTACAATCTGCAACCCAGTAACCGAATTTATAACGCCAAAACATAAAAAGACCATTCATGAAAAATCTTTGGTTCTTGCGAAATTAGAAATCGTTACTTCAACTAGAATTGCTGAGGATTTACCTTAATCGGTGACGGAGCTATTTTTAAACCCAATAGATTCATTTGCATTCATTTAATCAGAGTGACGACCAGCTTAAGTTTTATTTATTGTACTTTCGCTAAAGTTATGTATATAATACGTGTATATAGCTTATGTCTGTTTCTTCCCTCCAAATTCATTGTCTCCGAATAGAGATCTTAAACAGTAGAATGCAATTAACACACTATCTAATCAGTCTGATAAATGTGAAGATAATTGTCAGAGTCACGTTACAAAAGCCGTAAAACTCTGGGGCTATTACTTAGTTTATGCCCCACAAAAATAAGCGTTCGTTTCGTGGAACCTCAGGAATAAAAGTTCTAATGACCTCTTACCCCATAATAAAAGTTGGCTACAGTTTCTTCGGAAACCACATTTCAAAAAAGCTTGGCGTTAAACTTTGAATTAATATTGCGAAACTCTTTAGTGTTGAGTGTTATCGAAAATTACGAAGGAGATCGCTTTCGTTATCTATGTAAGATTAGAAAGTTAGTTGACTTGTATATTATATTCAATTATTTATTTATTTAATGATAAGTAACAAAATCAGGTCACAGTCAATTAAAAACAAAAATAATCTATACCGAACCTTAGAAGCTAGGTTGAAACCCAATATATGTACATTCTACGAATTACCTATATTAACTTGCAGCAAATATACAACTGTCAAGTTGATATGTTGGAATAACAAATTTCAATTAAGGAATAAAAAAGGATAAACTAAACAAAACATAGATAACAATAAAAAGAAGAAACATACATACAATATTTACAATTAAACTATTAGACAATATATTCTTAAAACTATTAAAACTACAATAAAAAATATCGCAATCAATTCCTGTGTCTGCGCAACCCCTGAGCAACCCCCGAGCTCATTATATAAGAAAGAAAGAAATGTTTTTTATTTGGCGCCAATTTAACATATTAAAGCTAAAGTACAGGTACAATGTAATACAATAAATAAAGTCGCTTGGTGTTCCCGGGGGCTCCCTACATGCCTGAGGAAGGCCATCCCTGAGGTTTTTAGTGGGTAGACCTCCCCCTTCTGGGGAGGAGAGCCCCACATAACCGCCGGCTCGCCACAGCCCGGGTATGCAACTTAATGCATTTTCCTCAGGGGAACAAAAAAAAGCCACAGATAACTGACGCTAATTTTCAGTGGAGCCACCAGGACAGAGTATGATCCCCCCTTTTACAAATCGTGGTTGCCATAACCATTCGATCCGAGCCACAACATGCCATACACAATACCTAATCGTCATTTTTAATGCAGTCAATATATGACCGCTATTATGCATAGGTTGCTGCAGGAATCTTGACACCAATCAGTTCTATACACTAGCTTTCTTTCTGATATTCACTAATTTTTCTTTCAGCATTGCTTATTAAGGTAAACTTAATAATAGTTTAACATCAAATTGGGTAAAAGTACATATAATTCGTTTCTCTATTCTTGTGATTACATTCACTAGCATTTCGGACCATCAAACTTATCCAGGAGCTCATGTGGTATAAAATACAGTATATAATATGATCCGAAAATTCTATATGAGACGAATTGTTTAAAAAGAAGACTTTTCATTGTAATCTGTATACCTCCAACGACAAATATGTTTTTATACCTGTTAATTTAATTACATTTAAATCACCATTTCTTTCTTTGTAATTGACATATACTTTAAAAATAAATCTTAAACTTAAATAGAAAAGAATGAAATACTGGCTCCGTAATTAAGTCTGACAAATAATAAAAAAAGACTAAAAGGTGCATTAAGCTTGAATTCCAAGACGCTGCAAATAAAAAAGAAATGAATTCTGTTTCAATTTACTAGAAAATTCTAAGGTAATGTATATTTAGTTGTTGATTCTTTTAAGATGTTTCATTTAATGAATATTATTTATGGCACAAAAATATATATTTACGCTCAGCTAGGCGTGTGATTATTAAATAGTTATAGTGAACACGCGAAACTCAGTATTTTTCTGTCTTTATCCCACTTCTATTATATATAATCCAATCACATAATGTAAAGTCGGACTTAACAAATTAAAAATTAAATAATTATTTATTTAATATTTAAAGTAAACTATAAGTAAATTAAATAAAACACAAATGTCAAAGCTTAAAAGCCTTAAAAACTTGAATCAAATTAAACATTAACTATTATAAAATATATAATCATGGTTTTGTGGGGTTGAGCTTGCGTATTCCTAAAATATATTTAACTGCGAGTTATGTAAGGGCGAGATACGCAGATGTGTGGTGTGTAGGGCGGCGAGGTTGTTAATCAAATCAAATCAAATCAAATCAAAATAATCTTTATTCAACATAGACCTTTACAGGCACTTATTGACGTCAACAGACAAAACAAAAAAACAAGGCTTAAAAAAAAACAAAAACCTTGTCCGTACGTACGAATAAGGAAAAAAAATAAAAAAAATTGACTCGACACCTGTTCGGAAATTGGGAGAGCCTTCTCGAGAAGAACAGGCAAGAAACTCTGAAGGTCTATTTTTTATCTCCTCTTTACAATGTTAATAATTACAATAATATAATATAAAAATACAATATAGTATAAGATACAATCATACCTAATACGATTACAGTCGTATGTATGTTTACATACAAAAATAATACAATATTATAAATAATGTTACCAAACATGGCTCTATGAATAGTGTCCCTATTCCCAAATACTGTGATCATTTAGGTAGTCACTTACTTTATAATAACCTTCACTCCTGAGTGTCTTTTTGATATGGATTTTAAATTTATATAAAGGCAAATCAATGACACTTTGCGGAAGTTTGTTAAACATAGATATACATTTCCCCAAGAACGAACAGCTAGTTTTATGGAGTCTGAACATTGGAACGGCAAGTATATTTTTAGCCTGTGCCTATCCCCATAACGAGTCAGCATGCTATCTCTCATCTTATTCATTCTATGCCCAGCGGATGTAACGTAGCAACAGTTATATTAAACATATTAGTGTCAAACACAGATCTTTTATTTGCAATAACAATTATTTTATTATAATCAGCATAATCTTAACATTGGCCCTTCAAAAATGGACTCCAAAGCTAGACAAGCAATTCTACGAGAATTAACAATTATCAACCGTGAGTACAAAACTCTACACCCCATCACATTACAAATTATCTGCACGATTTCATGACAGTCCAAACAATCGCTTTCACAAATTGTCAACAATATTTTGGATGATAATAGATGATACATACATACATACCCTCACGCCTTTTTCCCATGGGGGTAGGCAGAGATTACGTCTTTCCACTTGCTACGGTCTTTACATATCTCTTTCGCTTCATCTACTTTCATAACATTCCTCATACATGCTCGACGATAGCGGGTACTTCTAACCTGGCCTTTTTTGAGGACACTTTCGATTTGTTCGAAATATGTTCGCCTAGGTCTTCCTCGTCCCGTATCTCCACTCACTCCAGCTTCATAAATCATTTTGGTCAGTTTACTTTCATCCATCCGTTCCACATGCCCAAACCACCCAAGCATCCATTTCTCTATTCTTGTCACGATATCCTCTTTCAAACCACATTTCTTTCTAATCACTTCATTATACAATCTGTCACTCAGTTTTACTCCTGCCATACTCCGCAAAGCTCTCATTTCTACTGCATTTATTCTGCTCATTATTTTTATACTAAGGCCATTTATGATAAAATAGTAGCTAAAACGAATATTAACAACAAACATGTTAATACTACATGCCATGGTGTAAACTAAATAGCAGGCTTGTTGTTGTTTGTTGGTTCACTTGCAATTTTCTAAAAGTGAATACTATACTATCACCGAGAATACTATGCCAGCAAGTTCTTGAATCTGCACCAGCCACAGAAAACCTCCTAGTTAAATAGTCCTCATGGAATCGTTTACTCTTGATTGTTGCTTACATATTAAGAATTGCAGAACTGAATACAAAGCTCGTTGAGTATATAATTTGTTTTATTATCTAAAGGGCAACCCTTACCAAATAAGATTAGATTGTTATCAATAAGTTCAGTTTATAGATCAAAACAGTATCTGAAGAATAGGAGGCAAGCTGCAAAATTCAATACTGACTATCAACGCGAAACACCAAATATTACTGCCTAAAGATCGCCATGTTTCATTGTTGATCGCTATGTCCTATCATAATACGTATTGTCATGTTGGGTTGCGATCTCTATAAGCGATTATCAAGCGAAAATTCTGGATTATTAATGGGAAAGCTCTAATACGAGCAGTTATGCGACAGTGTATTAGATGTTTTAAAGCCAATTCTAATAATTTAGAACCTATAATAGGAGCGCTTCTATCGTCACTTGTCAAACCAAGCCCCACAGTTTCGATTTCGGGGATTGATATTTGCAGCCCCTAAATATAAGATACAGCATGACTATTTATACTTTGCCTTGTATTTATGTATTGCTGGAATTAAACCGTACGTAACAGTTATATGTACGAGTACCAAAGCTGTTTACTTAGAATTAGTAAGAGATTTATGAACCGCTGCTTTTATAGCTTCAACGATATTTCCAAACGATTTTTTGCACGTTGATTCATATTACAGAACTTCATTGTGACAAGGCTACAATTTTGTAGGTTGTAGGAATTTGCTCACTGAATTCCATGAATTATTAGCGTACGACCAAAGCATTTCTGAAATTAACAAAGCATTTCTTCAGAACCCGATTTAATTCGTGTTTATACTACCAAATAATCCACATTTTAGAGGACTATGAGAAAGATCAATAATGACAGTGAAATATCCCTTGCGACGTCTGGTTGCTAATTGCCTGTTATTATTTGAGGAAATGTATACAGGCTTATGTTCAATTGAAGCTTGTATCAATTCTCTTCCCATTACTCCTCTCAGTGAAGATTCAAATTATTTTTCTGTGCTCACTCCTGCTTACTTCTTCACCGGTGATAGTTTATTATTACCGGCAGAAAGCAGTCTGACTGGTATTAAAGATAATAGACTGTCTAGGTGGTAACATATTTCCCGGAAGTCGCTTAGCATTCCCGGGGGCTCCCTACACGCCTGAGGAAGGCCATCGCTAAGGTTTTTAGTGGGTAGGCCTCCCCCTTCTGGGGAGGAGAGCCCCACATAATCGCCGGCTCTCCGCAGCCGGGGTATGAAATTCAATGTATAAGCATCACGCACGACTCTGGAACAGATGGTCAAGGGACTATTTAAGTATCTTACAGAATAAAACAAAACGGAGGCAAGTGACTGAAAACAAAGCTAAATGATTTAGTTCTGTTAAAAGACGATAATGCTCTTATTTGGCCACTAGCGCATGTTAGTAAGTTGCATGCGGGTCCCGACGGGACACGTAGTGACAGTTCAAATGTCAAATAGCGATAAATTTAAGAGTTCCGTAGTCAAGTTATGTAAGTTGACTATAACCTACAGATATCGTTGGTGTGTAACATTTACTTTTTTATTATACTTATAAAAGTTGTATTTACTTACGAGGCTCGTCCATCGCATGTAACGTAGCAACAGTTATATTAAAAACATTAGTGTCAAACACACATCTTTTATTTGCAATAATAATTATTTTATTATTATCAGCACAATCTTAACATTTATTACTTATCTTATTTATTCTAATTTACACCTAACATGTAAGGAAAAATAATATCTGTTGAAAACCATCCCATTAATCACTTTACATTATAGCGAACGTCGGATGACGATGGATAGACAAGATTCTCATTCTGTGAGAAATATTCAAGAATCTGTTTCGATATTAAATTGTACAAGCAAAGTTCTGGCATCTAATCTCATTACGATATTATAAGCCAGGCGGTTGATACCAATTTAGAAAATCAATACATCTTTGTAGCATTAAGCTTATGTTCCTATATACAAGGAAAACTTAGCTGTACAATAGTCGTTCGCCAATATTCTGGTAATTAATTAGCGAACGTGCAATCTGAAAATACACGAAACATAAGACATTCGCATTTGCATTTCAGATGAAGCCGCAATGTCGATTTGGTCGCTGGAATCGTCCAAAAATACCGTCTACGGGCTGGAATAACACACGAAATAATGTAGGTATTACAAGCCGAGCAACGGGCGCTGCATATTCATGAGCTCATGTTGTGACGAAGCATAAATTTTGCGGAGTGTTAAGCCGACAGACGTTGGATGTATCGTGAATGTGTAAAAGCGCCGTTTTACGCGGCTAAGATGTTTCAGAGAGTTAAGAAATAGTGCAGCTTATACATTTATTGTAATCGTAGTGGGCTATGGCTCAGTCGTCAGTTTACATGGTGATAAGTGAAGAAGTCGATCATTGAGAGATGCATATGATACATCACATGAGAAAAGATCAACTATCATTTAAACAACTATAGCTAACAATACAAGTGTTGTCAATATTCATATATATCATCTACGCCTTTCAGTTACATTGACAACTTTCTAAATTGTCAAAATCTTTTCAAGATTTTTCTGCTCACCGTTCCGGGAATTTTACTAAAGTAATTTAAACCGTAAACTTAATGTCTATTATTCGGCTATTCGGGATATTGTGTTTTACCTAATGCATATAAAACCTGAAGCTTTATGTTATGTACGAAGCCATGTCAATTACCTTCTTTGCTTCGCAGTTCTTAAATAAACTCGAAAAACATCTCTTTCCTTACACATGTAACTCTGATTTTTCTTGAATTTTATAGCCATTAATATGAAATATTTTCATTAATAACAATCTAATAACATAATTGATACAAAAGAGGAAAGAACCTTAAAATCTGTAAAAAACGATGAAAGGAGGGTATAATTAAAAAACAACAAAGACTTTTATAAGAACTTTCCATTTTATAGCAGCCCACAAAAGCATAGCCACCAGTTACAGTATTATATTCAGCCAATGAGTGTCATCTATCAATTTTATTAACTACTTCCCAATGCTACTTGGCCTGCAATGTTTCTGAACTAACATTATGTCATGCTTCCATACGGACATAAGTAAATACTCAATGAGAAAGCTTTTGGCAGGTATTTTTTTTTCAGTTTCAATCACCGTACGGTATCTATATTAGATCTTGTAGCCGCAGTCATTAACTGCCCTTTTGCTTCAATACTCAAGTACTCATCAACGACCAAATCCACTGAACCATCAATATACATAGTTGCAACATGAAGCTTCAGCAGAAACTTTCACTGTAGTCCCTGGCTCTTGTTGACTTTGTCCACAGTGAAAATAGTAAAAAACTAAATGAAAATCGTCTTTATTTAACACTAGCTTTTGCCCGCGACTTCGTCCGCGTGGAATAGTGACTTCCGGCAGATTTTTGGTTAACCAACAACATATTTATATTTATATTTGAATAAAGATTAATATTATTATGTTGATACAACTTAAACAAATTATTTCGACCAAATTTGGTACCATAAAAACGGTCATTGTGACTAAACCTTAAAAGATAGACATATGCCGTCGCGGACTTTTTTTTAGATCATGTATAGAGGAATAATTCTTTCATACATATTTTTTGTGTATCTTGAACCGTTTTCGCAGCGCACGCAAAGAAAGCCTTCAAAAATGAATAATTTTCCCGTTTTTTACACATTTACCGCTCTGTCTTTGCTCCTATTGGTCATAGCGTAATGTTATTTAGCCTATAGCCTTCCTCGATAAATGGACTATCCAACAAAAAAAGAATTATTCAAATCGCACCAGTAGTTTCGGAGATTAGCGCGTTCAAACAAACAAACAAACAAACTCTTCAGCTTTATATATTAGTATAGATTAGTATAGATAGATAGGTCTTTTTTTGGGAGGTGAAATGCATTATGCACCTTGACACCGCGCTGGATAGGCGCGGCCGTGTATGCGGCTCTCCGGTCTGAGAGGACCGACCTACCCACTAAAACCCCCAGTGTTCTCTAGGCCCATGCGGGGCACATGGGGGGGTGCGCTTTCACGATTCTACCGCCATGTGCTCCGGGGCCGGCTCGACCTAGAACTGATCGAGCCAACTCCAAGGGAAGGGCTGTCCGAGAACACTTGGACAGTCCCTTAGATTAAGAGGTATCAAGGTAACAGCCGCGCGGTAGGGTCATTAGGCGAGCACCGCGCTTGCGTGTGCTCGCTTCTCCTACCTATCCGTCTACGGCGCCCTCCCCGCTGCCTCCTTCTGTGATTTAACATAGGTCTATTGATATCAAACAAATATAACATTTAAGCTCACTAAAAGCTTAAGAGCTACATAACCTTGTACATGGATATTTAGTAGGAAAATAAAAATAAAAACTATCCGGAATTTGGGAGAGCCTTACACAGAAAGACAGACCAGAAAATCTGAAGATCCAATTTTTTTTCTCCTCATTTCAATATTTACACAATAAGCATATCAAATATACATATGTCAGGGACAAACAATTATTTATTTACATTATTAATATAGAATAAAAATTCAATCCAAGCATTTTCATTTTGGTAACTCTTTATTCATTAGAGTATGTTTAACTAGTTCTTAATTTTTTTTAAAAGGCAATGTGTGCTGCGGAATGTCACACGATTTGCTGCAATGAACGAACCTCTAGTTTGTTGTAGCCTGAACGTTGGATGACGAAACTATGGATCAAAGTCCACTTATAAGTTATAGACTTTAAGAATCGTTTACATATATATACATAGATAAACTCACACCTCATTGCCAAAGGGGTAGTCAGAAATCACAGTTTGCCACTTGCTACAATCCAAACATACTTTGCCAGCTTCCTTAACTTTCATAAATAAGTTAAGGGTACTCTAGGCGATTACGAGTACATATCAAATGCGATAAATATATTGATAGATTGCGATATCGAATACCGGTGCCCCATTTTTTTTTTTTTGTTTCCCTGAGGAAAATGCATTAAATTGCATACCCCGGCTGTGGCGAGCCGGCGGTTATGTGGGGCTCTCCTCCCCAGAAGGGGGAGGCCTACCCACTAAAAACCTCAAGGATCGCCTTCCTCAGGCATGTAGGGAGCCCCCGGGAACATCAAGCTTCTTCCGGGAACCCCCAGCCTCCGCTCCCCCGTCGACACAGGGAAGCCCTCCTCGGGGGAGGCTTACTACCTCCCCCGGTCTCCTCTACCGACGACGCCCCCCGGTCACGGAAGGGGCGTGGTCCATCCCGGGTCGCCGTAGCGGTCGCGACTTCCTCGCGCCCGCCGGCGACCCGCGGCGGCGCCGCAGCTGTGCTACTGAGCCCGGCGCCGCTTCCTTCGAGCGGGATAGGCCATCTCCCGACCCCGCTCGGCAGCCTCCTTCTGGAGCATCACTGCTTCACAGAAGGAGGCCACAGCCCTCCAGCCTCCCTCGTCCGCCAGCATTGCCGCAATCAATGCCGGCGGAGACAGATCTCGCCCGATCTCTGCGACCAAGACTCGGCGCTCGGAGGCCCACGCGGGGCACTCCGCCAGCGTGTGCTGGGCCGAGTCAAGGTCGGATGCGCAGTGGTGGCAATGTGTCGATCCCTCCCGTCCTATTCGACACAGATACTCACCGAAGCAGCCGTGCCCGGTGAGTATCTGAGTCAATCGGTAGGTACCGGTGCCCCATACCATAGTGATCTTATCCATCGTGAATTATTTTGTTACCTGTATTAAATTGTAAATTAAGGGAATCGATGCGTTCCCTCGGAGTGCTGCTCGTCGATACCAAACCTCGACGCAAAATGTAAATTAATGAACTTGATTAATTGCCGCGCTATCGGTGCGCCAAGTTCTCCTGTGTAATTCATCATAATTACATGATAAAATCTTATTTCGAGTTGCGTAGCAACGATCTCAATAGTTTCCGTTGTGTCGCAGATGGATCGCATTGTTTATCGAACCCTCCAGAGTTTTAGAGAGCTGCTATATTCAACAAATGAACTTTGTTTAACATCAACATGCAATGTCAAACTAAATAGTAAATATTATCATTCAAAGTAAATAAATTAATTCATTTACACATAAATATATAAAACTCACAACACGCCATATGCATATTTATACTATGTTGTATTATTGATATCCGATATAGTCTCAAACGATTTGTTCATATACATGAGCAAACCACGTATTCTGCTGTACAGCTGAGGATTAAAATGAGGCATTAAAATGCAGAAATGATGTATATCTGAATAGAAGATTCTGGTATGAATACATATGACATAAAAGTACAAAAAAGTAAAAAGTAAAGTAAACCAATACATAAACTAGGTTAATCCAATCTTAATTTTCCGCAATGACGATTAAAATATAAGCGAATTATTCGCTACTAAATAGTAAGCAATCATCACAATCTATGGACGCTTTGAACCACAAGAATCACTCATACATCAACGATCTATACACTCCACGCAGCCAGCTTCGGAACTTTGACTACCATACAATAAAAAAAATATGTGCATATGTCAAACGCTTAGTAGTATAGAATCCCAAACTAATCACATTTAAAATGGCGCTGTGGGTTTGGCTCTGATGTTCAAATGGAGTCAGAGTCGAAACCTAGCATACATATGGTTCGATTACCGAATTTAATTTATTAATGCATATGACGATTCTACGGTAAAATATGAAAAATACTCATAAGTCACCAAACTCGCTCTAGACGAGGATGGTAAAGGCTTCCAACATCCTAGCTTAGGTATGGAATGCTCGGTTTTCTTCAGTAACGGTAAAATTCTGATAAGTTAAGGACTGAGTTTTCTAAACTGTAATCAGTAACACCGCTTGGGCTAACAGGAGCTATGTTGCTGTCAGTTTAGTTGTAATATTCTTAACAATAAGAGCTTGAATCGGGTAACATCATTATGAACCATTGAAACTATAAATTCATTATATGCACGCGCTTAAAATGTAAATTGCGATGTCGAGTGGTACAATAAAGAAATTATGGCATCAGTACGATATTATTATTTCTCATCCGAATGACGCTAAAATAGATCAAAGTCCAAAACATGAGGGCCGCATCTCCAAATTTTAGGAATCGTTATAATAGCGGTCGCTGTAGCGAATATATAATATGTAGGAGATATTCTAGATCCCAGGATTCGTCCTTAATAATACCCGTGCAGTGTACTATCGTCTTCAGAGCAATTTATACCAGTAATTCTAAAAATCTCATTCTTTAATATGCAGAAGACACGAAGTGGGTGACAAGACAGAACCCTGTGGTATATTTCGACCCCTGTGGTATATTACGTCCCCTGCGTAATTAACGAATACTTTCAAGTATTTTCTATCAAAGCGATAAAGGAATGAAAAAAGTATATTGCTTATCAAAAGACATTTTGATAGCTAGCTAGCACTAAGAGGAACAACGAGAATACTATTTGCGGATTTGACGGATTTGCGAAAGAGACTTACAAATTTAGACCTGTAATATATTCTACATCATATTAATATACTAAATGACTGTTTGAAATACTATATTCCAGTAAATATAAAAATGAATGATTGTCGCCGACAGTTTTAATCAAAACATAAACAATACAAAAAAAGATGCACGTTCTGGTCGCGCCAGTTCTGGGCTGACACTTCCGTGAATAGGTATCTACTGTACACGTAAGGCCATGGTACGGTAGACAATAATTATACTCTAAGATATATATATTAATTACTTTTTTTGTGAATTGAACGGTACCATAACAAAAAAATAGAAATGCAATTATAAAAAACATATGCAAGAATTCATATTAAGATGTAAAAGTTCTAGAGAATTTATATTCCATTATTAAGTATGTATGTATGAATTATAGAATGCTTGATATATTTAGGTTAGAATAAATTAATATGTACATACCTATATATTTATTTGTATAGGTTTTAATTTTATCCAATATATGTATCTGGCGTAAAATCATTATTTGAACAGTGTTGTTACTATGAATTTACATTCGTTTGCAAACGACATCGGCAGAGGAAATTTTTGTATGAAAACGTGAACAGCGCCCCTAGCGGAAAACAATTGTACTATTCTTTCATGTTATACTGACATGAGTTCTGTAGTTTACTATACGTCAAACATCTATCGAAAATGCCAGTAAACTGGCAAAGCCATTGTCTGTCACAAAAAAAAGTATTTGATATTTAAATTTAATACCTAGTGAGAATTATCGGAAATCTCACGAAATGCACAATTTCCCGTCACTCCACTACAATCAAGCAATGTAGTTCAGCATGAGAGATGCATTATGAGAAATCTAGGTACAGACGACAGTCGGATGAGCGACCAACAAACAGTATCGCGGATTCAAACGAAACAAAGGAACTAGTGTTCACTTACCAGCTCCCACTTCGCTTTTAGCTGATTGTCTTTTGCTTGCAACTTGTGATCAATCGTAGCCATACATTTTTCATTGTGAAGTAATTAGGCTAAAATCCTATCTATGTAATGGGATAAAGAACCTTTATCTTATTTAGAAACAAAGCAAAAGATCAAAGACTGTATCCGTGATGTAGAAATAACGTTTACAATTGGAGTACAGAGAATAGGTGACTTATTATAAAAATTAAGTATGTAGATAAATCATAAAATTTTAAAAATCCCAAATTTGAGTTATAACAGTTTTCAAAGTGGTTTGAGTTTTACTGAGGGTATAAAAGAACATCCAATGACATTCACTATTTGCTTACTAGTAAAATTATTCTCAAGTTCATTAGCTTCATCCTTATAAATTTAAAGTATTTCTTTATTTATAACAGATCAACAAAGTAGTTGAAAAATCGAATAATACAAATTGTAAAAGACATCGTAACCTTTTTTGTTGTAAAAATAGTGTATTAATTAATGAGTAGTTACAGCGAGAATTTGTAAAGAAGTGTAAAAGGCACCAATTTTATCAGATATGTTTTCATCGCGTAAGTTGAAATGATTTTAATTTTAATTAATACAAATCATCATTAAAGATCTTGGTTATTACTGTATTGGTGTGTCATAGCTGTTAGAAGAAGTGGGAAGAAATCATTCTGGATCAAGATGGTTCAACCTAGCCTGCCTATACTTAAATTCAGCCTTAAAGACTGGTTCCTAATTATGACTACACTAGAGGGTGCAGCGTAGACCATAACAGCTTCTCTACAAGATGTCTACAGAAGAGCAACGACGGGAGGTGTCCGTGATTCTGCGTTCTCATACTAAGTGGATATTCTTTTCTATACCTATATGATTTTATTTTTTATTTTATCAAATAATGTCTATGTATGTCTTGTATAAAGCTAAACTGAGCCTAGAGCTTTATGGAATATCCGATAACACTTTCAAGATAAACTCGTAAATCTGAAACCAATCAATAAGAACAAAAGCAACACACGGTCAATGAATCGTATCACAGAACACAACGGCATTAGCTTTGCTGGTTTTCTAAACAGTTTATTTACGTCACGTTGCCTCGCTTACAGCGCTCAGCGCTTTAATAGGGTGTAATGGCACACGCGTGGTTCGCTCAGCGTGGTCTGCACAACGATGCGGCTGCCTACACTTCGAGATTGAATTTCCCCGTTGTTTTCTACGACAGAATGAGCGATGCCTCCATTACGCACGTTTGTCTTCTCATAATGTATGTTCCGCACATATTTATTGCTTTTCCGTTACCTCCAAAGTTGATTACGCGTTGATGATTTATTTGCACCGATTGAAAACGTGGCAGACGGTTGCTTGCGAAACGTATAGGCTGTCAAGGTTTACGCGTGAGGCTCTTAACTTTGTTTCGTGTTTCCCTTTTGGGGAAAGTTTATTTTTTACGATCTTTATTATGAACGAGTTTCGGTAGAAGCGAATTTTAGCTTCGTAACTATCGTACATGTGGTAGTTATCTATTTAAACTATATATTAACATTAAATAAAACAGTTAATAAGTAAGTAATATAATAGTGTTAACAATGTATGATTTGTTACACATACGTCAAAAACCATCACAAATTATTTATTGATTGTTCATGAATTATTATTTAATCGTTTCATGTCTATCAAGGTGTTTGATAATGAAATAAAGGTGACATTAACAATTAATTTGGTTTGATCTGTAAACCAAACTTCATGTTTTGGTTATTAAATTCATATTAATCTATACCCCTCGGCTAAATCTGACCCCGCGGCTCGGGAAAACTGCGGGGTTATGTCGGACTCTCCGCGCGCTTGGGGGCCGAGTGCCAGCCAAGTGCGCGGCCTACCGACTAAACACCTAACAATGCCCCTCACTGACGCCTTGCCGCGAGAGCTTCGATCGTCGGCGGGTCCTCCCCCCCATCAGATGAGGGGGGGACACGCCAAGAGGAGCTGCATCGCGGCGTGACAAGGTCATGGGAACTCGTGAGAATACTTCCACGACCTCGTCGGCGTCGGCCCGCATTGTGTGGGCCCCTCTCTCCTCCTCGCTAAAGACCCCCTCTTTACCGTCGATCCCCCGGGGCATCCGGGGCATCGTCGACTGACGGCGACCTTTGTATAGCAGGGAACGGCCTTCACGGGCCGGGGCCCCGCTGGTCGCCGACAGGAGGAATGAGGCGAGCAAATGCGTGCCTCCTTCGCCCCGTGCGCTTACAGCGGCATGCCTGTGCGCGAGGGTCAGCTTCTCTGGTGCGCTCCGCCGCCTCCTTCTGCGTCATGACGTCGACGCAGAAGGAGTTCACCACCGCCCACGTGTTCTCTCCCTCCAGCATGGCACACACCACGTCCTCGCCCATGACGGCGACCAGCTCAGCGCGCCGCGCGGAAACAGCCGGGCACACCGTGAGCGTATGCTGCGCGGTGTCCTCACTGGCGCCACAGTGGTGGCACTCAGGGGTCGGCTCACGTCCGATGCGGTGCAGGTAGCGGCCAAAACAACCATGGCCGCTTAGCACCTGCACCAAGTGGTACGTGAGCGACCCGTGACGCCGGTTCGCCCATGTGGTGAGGAATGGGTACATCGCCTCGACGTTTCGGAACAGAGTGTTCGAAATGGAAGCGGTACCCATCAGCTCCCGGAGCTTCTCGAACCACAGGCGAACCACTTCCACTGTGGCATCCTCATGCGCGGAGGACCTCTCCCGCGGCGCTAAGCGCTGGTTACCGTCTTTCGCTTTAGCGCCTCCGCACGGACGCGGTTGGCGGCAGCGAGGATGTGGGCGGTGAACTCTCACGGCGGAGTTCCCGCAATCAGGCATGCCGCCGTATGGGACACCGTGCAGTAGCCCCGTACGTCCCTCATGGCAACAGCTCGCTGGGCCCTGTGCAGGGTCGCCACGGCCCGCGGGCCGCGGGCGTCGGCCCAGACGGGAGCCCCGTATGAGGCCATGCTCTGCACGATGCCGGCGTACAGGCGGCGGCAGCTCGCGCTCAGACCACCCACGTTAGGCAGGAGGCGGCAGACGGGGCTCGAGCCGTCGAAAGTGCTCCTCGAACCCCCATCTCCCGTCAATGAGCAGCCCCAGATACTTGATGGGGGACTGCAAATCGACTGACACCCCGTTAACCGAGATCGCCGTCCTGGCCGGGGGGCGTCGCCGAGGCCGCTGAAACATCAGGGCCTCGGTCTTGGACAGGGCCACTCGGAGGCCGAGTGACCCTATCCGGCGTGCGACTAGCGTCGTGTAGGTTGACGCTAGCCGCACGGCCTCCGCCGTGTCCCTCCCGCGTGCCGTGACCAGCGTGTCGTCCGCATAGCAGAATACGCGAACGCGCGGCGGGAGAGACAGGCAGAGCACATAATTGAACCCGAGGTTCCACAGGAGGGGCCCCAAGACGGACCTCTTTCGAACCCCGCGCTCCATACGACGGCAGCGGCTCGCTCGCCCAGGTAGTTTTCTACCAGGCGAGCTAAATACCGGGGGACGCGGTGAAACCGTAGCGCCTCCACAACAGCCCCGGATGGGAGGCTGTTGAAGGCGTTGGAGATGTCAAGTGACACCGCCAACACCTGTTCGCCGCTGTATATTAATCTATACCTGGATTAGCTGGATCTTGTTTCTTTATTTAAAAAATTGTTTCAACGTTATTTCTTAATTCAACAATTTGTTTTATTGCAATATAGACATGATGTTCTTGTGAATTTGAAGAACAAAGCTTCGAATGTAGATCAAAGTTTGCAATAAAATTACAGCAGTTATTCAGAGAGAATAAAATTTACATAAATTTAATACATTGTCAAAGAAATCGTTATTAGAATTATTTATTTATTTATTTATTAATACACTTTATTGTACATGTAGTAAATCGTATTGTTATTAAGAATTATATTATTATCTAAGACAATGTTTAATTTTATATATAAGCTTTATATATAATAGATAGATACCTAAAAATGTTTGTCAACTTTTTTAAAACATTTTCTTTTTGTATTTAAATGGTTTATTTAAAAAAATACAGCAAGACATAGACACAATCAAAGGAAAAGATATCAGTTGTTACTTCTAAGCCTAAAGTCTCCGATCAGTGACTCCGCCTACATGTTGCATAAAGTTAATGTTAATTGCAGGAAATTTTAAAATAATAACAAAAATAAATACTATATACACACACACAACACACACCCTCACACACACACACATATATATATATATGTATATATATATATTGCTCTATACTGATATATATATAATATATATATATATATATATATATATATCAGTATTGAGCAATAAAATACTTACATTTCCATTTAACTTACAATTGGTTAGATAGACTTTTTAAGTACGCAATAGCCTACACCTAGTTTTGACAAAACCAATACATTTTACCCGCGGACGCATACCTTCCTGTCTTTCGCGCGCTGTTTACATGCAAAAGTTGCTTTGTCTATCGTACGCCTTCTATAAAAAATACCACGAGAAATATTAATATATTCCCACAACCAAAAATGATTACAACAAATAAATTAAAGCTGCATAGTTTAAATAGCTGCAGACGTAGCTGCTCCACCTTCCAGCTTCTCAATGCTGCTGTTTTTAATATTAAACGATCTATGGTCCCACTGGAGTCATTCATTCAGCTACCCACTGCACCAGGCCACGTAAATGGCGACTCCATTTGCATTTTCAAAGCTAGTCCCGTCGCTTAAGAATTTTATAAAGAGCAGTATAACAGCTATTAATGTAAGTTTGACGAAGTCTACGTTTTCTTTGCATTGATGCAATTACAATAGTTTTAATTCATACATTAGTTATACATAAAAATAACATTCATATGAATAAGCAGAAAGATAGGACATTCTTCATTATAACATGGTAGGGTTGCTAATTAAATATAAAACACATACATACATACATACACTCACGCCTTTTTCCCATGGGAGTAGGCAGAGATTACGTCTTTCCACTTGCTACGGTCTTTACATATCTCTTTCGCTTCATCTACTTCATAACATTCCTCATACATGCTCGAAGATTGCTAGTACTTCTGACATGGCCTTTTTTGAGGACACTTTCGATTTGTTCGAAATATGTTCGCCTAGGTCTTCCTCGTCCTGTATCTCCACTCACTCACTTATACACTGAAAGAAATAATGTTACCAACCAAGAAGCAAATAACTCTCGAACATTATTTTTTGAATTTAAAGATATTTATCTTGTTCCAAAATAGCTTACTTAAAGCGATATACACTTCATTGTCGTTAGAAGAATTCCATATTCTTGGTAACCAAGATAGAATATCTCAAATCAAATAAAAATATTATTTCATTTAAATTCCACATCTTGATTCAAAATAGAGCTGTCTCTTCAATTTAGTTTGATACTTTCTTAGCTGCGAGCACTTAAGTCAAGATATAATTCTTCTAACAAAGAATTAGCTTATTTCAGTCAACAATTCGTTTAAATATTTAACGAAAAATTCAGATATTTTGAAATAAATAATATATTATTTAACGGAAAATAGAAATACTTTGAACTAATTATAAGTTGAATATTAAATAAAGAATTTTTTATTTTTAATCGAAACATAATATTATCCGAAACGAAATAGAATATGGCTTCGAATAAGAATGAAATAATTATTCTATGAAGAATTTATATAGATCATCATCACAGTTCATATATATATATAGTACCTACGTCCCCACCGACGTGTGATGAGACGACGGTGTACGAGCCTGCCCTAAGATATTTTTTTTACGAGGGGAAATGCGTGAGATCGCAGCGTACCCTACCGCTGGCTAGACGGTGGGCGTGTGTGGGGGCTCTCCCTGCAAGAACTGCAAGAAGTGCTGGGCCTACCCACTAAAACCCCCCGGTGCTCCCCTGGCCCTTTTGGGTGTGTGTAGTAGGGTCCACATTGCGATAAGTATTAGATACATATATTAGGGCGATTAGGCCTTAGGGACGGGCCACACTAAAAAGACGTAAGACGTGGACGCGTCGGTGCAGCAACACAATAATGGACCATATAGTACGCACAATAGCGTCGGTTTTGATGTTAAGGAGAATTGCGCCCGCGTCCCTACAGGCGATGTCGCGTGGAGGCGCGGACACAACAACAAAACCGATGCTATACTGCGTACTAGGTATTGTAGGTATATGGTTTATTATGTTACTGCACCGACGCGTCCTCGTCTTACGTCTTTTCTGTGTGGCCCGTCCCTAAGGTGGGCCCCTATGCCCTACTGGACCATTCTGGGTGGCACGGCCCACCCCAGAATGGTCCAGTGCCCACCCCAGGATGTTGGGCTAACGACTGCATAGAGCGTAGACTGCTTTGTCGCATTGACCATGATAATATATCAGGATACCCTAGATATGATGGATGCTCCCTTATGAATTCGTAGATATACTAGCTTCAGCCCGTGACTTCGTCCGCGTGTATAGATTGCGGGATTAGATCTATAGAGGGATAAGGGATATAGCTTTTGCCCGCGGCCACGTCCGCGGGGAAGTTGGTCTATCGCGCGAAGTCTTTATCGCGCATCCCGGTGAGAGTCTCCGTTTTTCCGAGATAAAGAAGAAAGTGTTTTTTACGTTTAATTTATTTTCCGACTAAAAAACGAAGCTTACCAAACCCTTTCATTTGATACCCATATTATAGGGGTGCATTAAAAATAATTGGTCCGCCATCTTGGGAAAGTCCGCTATATTGGATTAAGAGCGACGTCATATTATTTTTTGAGGTGTTCTTTGCAAGCCTTTCTTTCAAATAAAAGATTTGATACCCATATTGTAGGGGTGCATTAAAAATAATTGATCCGCCATCTTGGTAATGCCGCCATGTTGGATTTAGAATGACGTCACACACATAACCATGCATTGTCATCCGACTTACACGTGCATGCAAAATTTCAGCTCAATCGGAGATCGGGAAGTGGATCAAATTTAACTTGCAAGATTTGATTACAGACAGACAGACAGACAGACAGACAGACAGACAGACAGACCGACAGACAGACAGACAGACAGACAGACAACGGGACAGGTGAAGCTAAATAAAAGCTTGTAAAAAGAAACAAACATCAACAGATATCGCCTGTATCCGCATTAATTCCCTTTGCCTTTCCAATGTTGGAGAATTAACGTTATAACAAAAAACAAAAATAACAAAATATATATATATCTTGAGACAAGCATGAAATCCATCGCTAATTCTTGATTTTGAAACAGAGACTGTTTTGAGACAACAATATTAATCAAAAACATTCTTGTGCCAAATAAGAAATGACTCATGATTTTTCTAACAAGATTTAGCAATCTTGATCGAACTTATAATAAATACTTAAAGTTTTTGGTCTTTATAAGTGTTGCCAACACTAATTATAATAATTATTTAGTAGTAAATACCAATACTTTAAGGATATCGCAATAGGTACTTAGAATCAAGTTGCAAATCCTTACAATATTTTGTTGTTTCTTTCACCTAGGTAAATGTTTATGTTTTACGTATAGACATTAACTGTAATAGATAGCGTAATTCTAAAACTGATATTGAAAGAAATACTTTGGGTAATTGATTCGCACAGAAGAAAAACATTACACTTAAATAAAATTAAATAATGCCGAAGATGGCAAGGCAAACCATAATCTATCTATATTGCTTGACCCTGCCAGAATAGTTTTCTTCATAATTTCTTAATAGGTGATCATTAAAATCTGCTTATAGCTAAACCAATCTTGAATTATAAATGATGTAACATACATGACATTGTTTTATATACATAAAAAACGAAGTCGATTTCAGTGATCAGGCCTTAGTAAACCACACTGGCCCAGTGCGGGGATTGGTTTACTATACACCTTTGAATTTATTCGCAGTGTAAGCAGGTTGCATCACAATGTTTTCCTTCACCGTATGAGCTTCAGAAAAAAATACATATGAAATTCGAAAAACACATTGGTACATGGCAGGATCGCCCCCGATCCCTTCGAATCTTCCGGTGACCAGTGCCGAGACCTTAGCACCACCGACGCTATAATATTAATAAAATACAAGCTTGCATACTTTGTATACTAATCACAAAAAATCTGAAAGCGGTTAGTGTGAGTCTGTAATATTCGAACCCGAATAAGTGAATCCTCAGTTTCCAAATTAAATTAAATTTTTCTGTACATACTGGCTACCCACCCCAGCTGATATTACTGATGCTAAATATTGGGCCCAATTCTGCATGATTCTCTAAACTTAAAACTAAATTTGACAGCAGTCTGTCCTTGTCATGTTCAGTAGAGAATGAAAGAGAGAGACAAATCTTAAATTTAGTTTTAAGTTTAGAGAATTATGCCAGAATCGGGCCCACTACTATACTGATACAATATACAATTATCGTGATCTATCTCGTAGGGTTCAATCAGCGTTTGCAATGTAAGCGCAAAAACATGTATTTACAACATCACATTAAAAACCTTTCAAATTATCAGCGTTCTCTTCTATATTATGCATGTATCAAATGAAAGCGCTTCGACTGTAGATTGCATGTTGTTTGGCATGCAAAAACGTCCGGCGCACCTCGGACATGCCGCCCCAAGATCGACTCGTATGTGTAGATATTGGGGCGACATGAATGATCCTTCGTCCCACACCGCTGGGCAGCGGGTTAGGCGTCCCCCAGAGGCGACGCACACCGGTGTGCCCTTGCCGGTGTGGAACATACGGCATGCGGCGAGAGGGGTCGTCACCTCTTACGCAGCGCCACAACCGGCGGGTCGAGGAGAGCAGAGTGCCGTATAGGCACGTGGAATGTACGTGGGGGGTTGAAATATATGATATGAATGAACTGATCGATGTAATAATGTGAGACGTCTGGATACTTTGTGTGTGACTGAGACTAAGCGTAAGGGGAGTCACACAGAAGAGCTTCGCGTTGGCATAATGGCCTTGTGGTCTGGTGTCCAGCAGGACGAATATGCCAGCGCAGGAGTGGGTGTGGTACTCTCCTCCCGCTTGGGCTCTGGTATGAAAGATTATGGTTTGGTAGGCCCGAGACTCCTCTGGGTCCGTATAAAGTTAGGGATTACGAGAGTTTTTCTGTTGGCAGGACCTGTTGACCTGGAGGAATTTTGGGATGCCATGAGAGATACTCTGGATTTGGCTGAAGCGAACGAAAGAGTGATTGTGTGTGGTGATTTGAACGGATGGGAAGGGACCAAACGAGACAAATATCAGTCTCATTCTTGGTCCGTATGGAGATAAGAGAGTGAATGATGCTGGTAAGCTTATTCTGGATGTTTGTACGGAATGAAATCTTCTTGTGTCTAACACATTATTCCAGCACACACATTATTCACACGTATACCTGGAGACTGAATGATCAAAAAAGTGTAATTGATTTGATTTTAATAGATAATAGACTCCGAAACACGTTAGTGGATACAAGAGCCTACACAGGTCCCACTATTGAAACGGACCACTACCTGGTTGTAAGCCGGTTTGTGGGCCTTTTCAAGAAGTGGAGACACTGGCGAGTGCGTACCACTTTCGGAGATCTTGAAAGGATAAAGACTGAAAAGCAGAATGATGAGAGTATTAGGAGTAAGTACGTAGGTCTGGTCTGCGAAAGGCTCGCAAATGTGAACCTTGCTGACTTAGACGTAGATGATTGCTGGAACGTTTTGGAAGAAAGTATGGTGGATAGTGCAAAAAATGTATGTGGATGCGCAAAGAGGAGCAAAACAATGAAAGGCGATGCCTGGTGGGATGCAGAGGTTGAAACCTCTGTAGCATAAAAGAGTAAAGCATGGTTGGACGTTGTCTCTTTGCACTTAAATGAAAGTATGAAAGAAAAGAAGAAAGAAATATACCGCCAATGCAAGAATGAAACTAAGGCTTTAGTGAAAGAGAAGCGTGTTAGTATGATTTTGAAAGAAGAAGAGAGGCTGACGAGGGACTTCGAGGCCAATTCCAAACTCTTTTGGAGGGAGGTAAAGAGGACTCGGGGTGCTTCGTCAGATCTTTTTCCGATCGCCAACTTATACTTGACAGCCTGTAGACGGAATCACTGTTTTATTTTATTCTTATGAACATATAATATATAGTCATATGAACTTTGCCTAAGCGATTAGATAATAATCTTAAATACGTGGAACAATAATAATGTGCTACTTGTTATTTAATAAATACCTATTAAGCATTTTTGAAATTTAGACGAATGCAATTTGGGCATCGAGAGCACACAAGACTGATCCTATCGATATCTTATATCACTACATAAGGTTCATTTTTCTACAATCCGTGAGACGAAATGTAGTCGATATACGAAACTGATAGCTTTTATCAAATAGGTCTCTACTCATTGTCTCGGTTGTCGAACTGTAAATCAATGTATAGTGAAATCTAAAATACGATCAATCAAGCTCAATTGCTATCAAATTCAAACTAAGGGTTCAGTCCTAATATTCAATTGGTTATGCTCATTTTAGAACGTTCATAAATTTAATTATTTAAATACATATAAATAAAAATAAATAGAATTATTTAGTTGTCTATATAATCTCTACTTAATAATACATAATATACAAATAAAACACATATTTTAGAATATCGTATGCGATTTTTTCTTTATTAAATTGCATAGTTTCTAACTCGTTTTAGTACTTTTTCGCGTTTGATTAGCGGCAACACTGACTAAACGACGGTTGCTTGTGATTTGCTGTGGGTGCTTTGCTTGTTTGTTGTTTGAAGTCCATTAGTTCGTATCGTACGTCCAGTCGAATCCAATGGAGATGGAGAATCAAAGCAAGTTAATGAACATTCTTAATAGCAGGGGTGTGAGTGAAGACATCAAAGAAAATTTTAAAAGTAAGTGCCCTCTAAAATACCTAATTGTGATTGCCGGACAGCATAACGTCGGCTAAAAGAGTTGAACGCTAACTCCATTTTTATTGATATGGGTATCGTTAGAGAGAGAAAATAATAATATTTCGTTTCGTAAACTTGCTAAATACATCTAACTTAAAAAAACATTCAAAATCCTGTGCAATAATCTGATAATTTTAACATTAACATCTAAACTCGCACATGAAGCTCGCATGTACCTACTAGTAAAAACGGACTCCGCCATTTTGTGCATGTGCGTGCGTCTGCGTCGAAGCCGGTGCAAAGTGTTTGCGATTTTAAATTTAGGTAGGTAATAGTTGAAACTTCCTTCTGTGTTGATTTTCTCACATGGTGAGTACATAGTAGGTAACAATATATTTTATCATAGGTTACTCTGAAACTATGAATAGTTAGGTATTTAGAAATTTCCAGTAGTATTGTGCTTATTTCTAGACGAAGTTACTATTTTATTGCGCTTGGAGATAATTATCAAATAGTTTTATAGAGACAGCACGTTTTATTTCTCTTTTGTGTCCTGAAAATTTGTTAGAATGGATTTGGCAGTTCAACTCATTTAGCCGACGATATTCTTTCTGTAATTTTTTTTAGGTAAAAAAGTGGGTAAAAAGTTTTTTGTGTTGCTGTTCATTACAGCATGTGACCCGTGAACTTGCAAAAGCGGATCTTGTGTGGAATAGGCACTTTTAAAAGATAACCTCTAAAGCCGGCCATAGACGGACTGCTTGGAGCGGTTGGTGCCAACAGCTTCATGCGGTTGCTGTTGGGAGATGTGCTCTGTATTTATTTACTCGTGAATTGTTTTAGATAAGTTATACTCGCACTTGAAAATAATTCTTTTTTTTGTATACTTACCAATAAACAGGTATAATATAATAATATACTATGTTTTATTTTTATACTAAAAGCTTTAAATTTACTCTAAGCTAAAAATAATGCAAATGTTTAGAATTAATCTGCGATTGTTTGGATTTAGGAACAAATTTCTAACCCTTTCGCTTTCTTTTTTAGGAGGACTTAATCCTGTGTGTCTGAATACACAATATATTGTGCCTGAATGTATTAGTCCTACTATTTTATTAAAATAATTTATATCTTCCATCAATATTTTTTATTCTTTCTTCATGAGCAGAATATTTTAAATCTAGAATGTAATTATTTTATATTGAGATGGCTTAGTTATTAGGCGAAAGAGTAAACAGCATTAAAATCAAGAAAATTTATTTCTCTCGAAAAATACTAAGACGATGAAAAAAGAGAGGATACATCAAATTTTGCAATATTAATATGTACCTACCTATTATAAATATAAATCAATATTTATATTGTAAATTTTAATGTTTCTCTCTTTTTTTCCATCGCCTTTCTTTTTTTCGAGAGAAATAAATTTTCATGTTTTTAATGCTGTAAACTCTTCGCCTAATAACTAAGCCGTCTCAATATAAAATAAATTCGTTCTTGATTTAAAATATTCAGCTCATGAAGAAAGAATCAGAAATATTGATAGAAGATATA
The DNA here is from genome assembly GCA_036419045.1 of Scirpophaga incertulas. Taxonomy (NCBI): domain Eukaryota; kingdom Metazoa; phylum Arthropoda; class Insecta; order Lepidoptera; family Crambidae; genus Scirpophaga; species Scirpophaga incertulas. The sequence goes on from CM071637.1 coordinate 25,051,440, forward strand.
AATTATTTTAATGAAAAAAGTTTCGCTCTTGGGTTAAAATATTAGGTTTTTAAAAAAAAAATTGACAATATTGAATAAAGAAATAAATTTCTTTATTCAATATTGTCAAATTCTTTTTTAAAAAGCCAATATTTTAATCCAAGAGCGAAACTTTTTTCATTAAAATAATTTCGCTCTTGGGTTAAAATATATGGGTTTTAAAAAAAGAATTTGATAATATTGAATAAAGAAATTTATTTTTTTATTCAATATTGTCAAATTCTTTTTTAAAAAGCAAATATTATAACCCAAGAGCGAAACTTTTTTGATTAAAATAATTTCGCTCTTGGGTTGAAATACTTCGTTTTTAAAAAAAGAATTTGACAATATTGAATAAAGAAGTAAATTTTAATTTACTTCTTAAATCAATATTGTCAAATTCTTTTTTAAAAAGCAAATATTATAACCCAAGAGCGAAACTGTTTTAATTAAAATAATTTATATCTTCCATCAATATTTTTAATTCTTTCTTCATGAGCTAAATATTTTAAACCAAGAATGAAATTATTTTACATTGAGATGGCTTAGTTATCAGGCGAAGAGATCATCAGCATCATTTTTTCATCAATAGTTTCAAGAACGTTCTAGTTCTTGAAACAATACTTTGTGAGCATTGATATAAGAAATGAAGTTACTCTTTTCAACAGTTTATGTCAGTATTGATCGAAGACATTAGTTGCTTAGTCTAAAAATTAAACTTCGAGACATTTTAATTCTTGTTGTAAGTAATTTCTATTTTCCTTATATGGAAAAGCGAAAACCATTTGGCCCAAGTAAACTTACTTGGTGTAAACAATTATTTTTTTCCGTGTAAAACACGACTATACAATTATACAATTTATATGACCATTAATACACATTTATAGATTAATGGATATAATCGTAAACAGCAAATTACATTATAAACATTAAGTGACTTGACGTAGTCTTTAACTATTTTATTATCGTAAAACTCTAAAATAAGGTGTGTCTAAAACGTAATGTGGTGATAATAATTCCAAAATGAAAATTTCATAAGATGAATATAAAGCGGCATGGTGCATAATTTAAACAAAACACGACAAAATAAATCAAGCGACTATAAATAAATTGCAAACATATCGATTGTTCATTAAATGTATTTTTTGTAACTTTTACCAAATAAAATTAGATCTGGTTTAAGATATAACATCGAAAATACGTTTCAAGGTGAAATCTACATATTTGTAGCTACTTCTGTTCTACAACAAATATGGACAACTATAAAATTTAAGAAGTAACACGATATATGAATAGAATGGATTTGCTCCAAAAACTATTAAATTTGTTAATGAAGAAATCTGATACGATTTCAGTCAAATCATAAATATTTTTAAAAGAAAATGTTTTCACAAAAGTCTTTGTATACAAAAAATATTAATTATAAAACGTCTATTTAAATTTAATAACATGGATGTTTACGCCAAAAACCTGTTTCGCACTTGTTGTCCTCACGCGCATCCTTAGTAGATATTAGTTAATATTTATAGAATAATCTCAATAAATGGCTTGATACAAACAATACTTTTTGCAACAAAGCGAGTGGATTTAGCAAAAAAAACAATTAATAAACAATTTTTGTTTTTATATGACTTTATTAAAACCCAATTCCTGTGAAATTGGTAAATCGTTCCGAGACTGTAGGATATTTTGTAATAAGAGTTAGGCATTTAATAACGTGGATCATAACATTACACTTATAAATCTATAAGAAACTTATTAAAAGTAATAAAATGGTATACGTTTGATAAGTGATCACTTATTCCCAGTGTATGGTATATGCTGTAATAGCTATGTGAAATTGTTTAAATAAAACAAATTAATTCCTGGTAAGTATTCAAATGATTGTAGCCGTTATAATCAACAATGACTTAAGTAATCGTTACATGGCCCGCCCCCACATAAATGTACATAACTCAAAATGACGGAATACTTAACTATAATTAAGTTACAATTTATTTCCTTATAATTCCATCCTATTACCCTCATTAAATCAAATCTCATAGCTCACTAGGATCAAATTCAATTGTACCGACTATATACATACCGACAACAACCGACAAGGGCCCCTATAACGTCGGAGGACAGCCATCGATGAGGTTTTTAGTGGGTAGGTCTCCCCCTTCTAGAGAAGGAGAGCCCCACATAACCACCGGCTCTCTGCAGCCGGAGTATGCAATTCAATGCATTTTTCTCATCGGGACAAAAAGAAAAAAAAGAATGCAGGTAAAGTTTTGGTTCTGTTAGATATGATGAATACTTTACATTAATAATATTACAGATAATTGTATTAAACAGATGTAGCAGACAATAATTATATATATATTCATTGTGTTAACGGGCCGAGATTGCTGCATTATTTTAGTCTATGAACGCCATATGCCGATTATAGTTTCTGACCACTTTATCAGTTATGAGTTTGTTGCGATTTCGTATATGGATGGTTGATGACCCGGGGAAAATATATGTTTCCTTTTGGAAAATCCGATATAACGTGGGCGAAGCCGAAAAGACAGTAGATAATATGATGCAGCATCTCCTTGAGATTTTGTATGAAAATATTTCAATTTTAATTAATTCACTTAAATTTAATTACAATCATATAATTGTATTCATGTGATAAAAACCAAAATGGCTAACACCCAGACAATTGTATGCCTGACTATGTTATGGCGATTTGTTCTTGTTTTTTGAAATTCTATAGACGAAATAAGCTCATAAAACGAACATGGTAAGTTCAACTACGGTCTCGCAAATCTTGCTACAAGTAGCTAATATAGCACTGGTCTTCAAGAAGACCAGTGCTATATCACAACGCTATATCACAACGCCACCAACGCTAATTGCATTATTATCAATAATTAACAAATTACTAAAAACCCACATACGCTTAAACAAATATAATTTGAAGTTAAAATTATTCTAATACAGCTCTGTGGATTGAGAATAAATTTCTACCTGCAAAGGTTTATAATACCCCGCCGAGAGTGATACAACATCCGGAAGTATATTAAATATGACCCCAAACTCACCCCGGGCATTATTCAAGGATCCCTTACGAGTCCCTTCATCCCTTGCTTGACGGATTCCCGATTTTCTGGACTCAGGCTGTGTAAAAACGGAAATTTTAATCATATCGCCATCTGACAGTTTTAATCCGTTCTAAATTACATACTGGGTAACAAAGTGTATGAAAATCGTTATTTTTATCCAACTAATATTATAAACGCGAAAGTTTGTAAGCGTGGATGGCTGTTTGTCACTTTTTCACGTAAAAACAACTGAATGGATTTTAACCCGGCGTGAATTAGGTGAGAAATTGTTACACCAGCTATGAGGTGGGTATGATTTTGATACTATGATTGTGTAATTAGAATTAATGCTTAAGATATATTAATAATAGTAACTATTCAACAAGATGAGTAAATAAAATATCAACATTAAAAATCAACATGAAAAATACAAATTCAGGCAATTAATTTCTTTTGCCATTAAAATCTAACAAAATTCCAACTTTGGTAAATCAATATAACAATAGTGTCTTCTAATTATTATAAATAAAAAAGGAACTGAAAAGTCTTGTGATATCATGTAATAGAGCACCAAAATTACACCTACAAATCAACACAATTCCATACCCCAGCCGCGGGTACGCATGTGTATTTGCCGTCGCCGCCGGTGCAACACTAAACTCGATACTGTACCTCACCCCTTGCATCTTTACCTCCAGCTACTGAAACACCAGGACTTGCATGGCAACAGTAACATTAAAATATCTGCGTTTAGAAACTTTTCGGGTATGACATACCCAACCTCACTCACGCCGAGTTAATAAAACTTTACAATAATATATTTGTATATCAAAATAAGACACAGAGTACAATTTGTAAAGATATTGCGTGACTTATCTAAAATATAACGATAAGTATCCTGCATAGATTTATCTAAAAATTTAAATATATTAAATCCTAAATCATTTAAAAAGTTGAAAAAGACATGTTATTAATCGTTTTGACTTTTATTAACTACCATGACACTTTGATATAATATAATAATTAGTTGCTATTTCTATTCATGCTTAGTAGAACGAACCGATTTGCTGATAAGTATTTTAAGTTGATAAGAACTTCCCGGCAACTTGCTGTTTACTAGACACACAGCGGACAGTAAAGTCACTGCGTATTGTAACGATAGGTATTCACGGGTATTGATACTTCAGATACCTGGTTGAGCAATAATGTATTTTCTTGCTTACCAATACAAATAAATAACAATAATAAAAAACAAGAAATATGATAGTAAAAAACAAGAAATAGCTAACATTTTAATTCTGTCAAATTTACGGAAATCAAAATAATAATGCATTTAAAGTCAATGCATTTTTTTGCCACTCAGATGACGCTCGCAACACCAGCGCGGTTTCAGCGTTTTGTTTGCACTTTAATTGCTCCTGTGTGCGCGTATGTAATTATAGCACTTTCCAGCCCTTTCCCATTCTTCCACAATTTTTAATTTACTAATAAGAAGGATAACAAAAGAATAAGATGTCATCAGTAAAGCATAATAATATCAACTGGAATTTCTGTCGGCACTGACATACGGTTACCGCCTAAATAAGCAAGGAGTAGACAGAACGTAGCTTAGTTCGCTCTTGAGGGGGCAAACGCATCAGTTAGAACCGATAACGCCTCTAACCTGTCTGCTGAACCAAAGGCAGTGCTTAGTTGGTAGGCTGGTTTTCTGCTAGAGTCCAATATAACCACCCCACGTATATTGGTTGCAGCTGGTATCCGATGAGCGGTCATCCGCTCTCCAGAGGAAATTCTACTAAAATTACCCTGCCCGTTTCCCCGAAGGGATAAAAATGATTTGTAATGGCCTATTTGTTAATGGGCGCACGACTGCAGTAACATCTCTCGATGACTTGGTAATTATGACCTCTTGTCAGATAATCTTCTTCTTGTTTAATTATATAATTGATAAACTACATAAAGATACGATATTAAGTATGTATTTAGATGCTTAAGAGGATCTTAATCTTTATTTCACTCTTATTTTTGAGATTGTTTTTAATTATTTTTCTTGAATTGCATACAATGTATTTTTTATCACATTCGACTACAGCAGTATGTTGTCTCTTGTGTTGTTAAATATCTTGGAGAACCGAACTTTGCAACACAATGTACATATGTCATAGTAAATAGAAGACAAAGGAACCATTTTTAATTTTTGACGAAAATACGAAATAGATTAAAATTCGATTATGTACTATTTTAGCACAAAATAAGTGAATTGGTGTGATTGGAATCACAGATTAGTATATTGGAATACACTATAATCAAAGAGTATAATAATAAAGACTATAATTCTTTTTTTTTTATTTATTTAAAGCATTGGCCATAGGCCATCAGCTTAATCACGTAACAAGTATATTATAATATTAATATAAGTAAATAATATGTCAAAAATAACTAACACTAAGAACTCAAATTTAACAAACATAAATTGAAAATAACAAATTACCTTACTTTTGGAATACACTATAAAATGGCACCACAGATTGAATATTCGAAACGACTCTGGACGCAAACACAATCATGTATATGATGGTCCTAACGCCACTACTACCACCAAAATATTACATTTTTATAGTACTATCATATACTTTTATCATGTGTTTAAGTTACGTACGTCTAATTTAAGTTATGTATAGTGTTAATAATGTACATTTATCAATTAATATATAATTGTGTATTATTTATTGTTTCCCGTACGTCACAAATGGTAAGGCCCTGCCAGAATATCAGCGCTTTGCGGCATCATATATGGCGCAAAGCACATGCTGAGGTAGGAACCTTTTGGCTTGGCACATGTCTGCATTTTATTTTAAACTATTTATTGTATTTTATTATTTGTAATGTTGTATGTCTGTGCGAGTCAATAAATGTTTTTTCTTTCTTTTCTTTCTTTCTTTCTTTTCTCCCAAACTCGTAAATGGTACGGCCTCAGTCACTGATCGCTAGCCACCATAACTCACATATACACAAAAATAATAATGACGTTGAAGAAGCGAATATGTTGTACTATATTTTCGGCCTAATAATTCATTTTGTACATTATTTTCTCGTATAGATATATACCTGTGATCGTATAGTTATATATAAATATATAGTAATAGGAAGGATAATATGCATTTTTCATAATACCACTAATTCTTGTATGTTAAGACTAAAATTACTGTGAGATACATCAAATTCAAAAACATTACAATCTTTTATTAGTACAAATACAGCGATAAAATTCAACATGCCAATGTATTTATTTAAAATTAAACCATTTTTATCATTTCAGTAATCCTTAATATTCAACATATTCTTTATTTGATTTGATTCTTTATTTGACTGTATCTTTATTTGATACCCTTATATTTGTTAAGATTGTATTTGACGTTGTAGCGTTGTACTTAAACTATATTAAAATAATAGCTTCTTACTTATTGATAAATACATTTAAATAAAAGTAAACTTAAATTATAATATACTAATTAATACCTAAACAATTTCAAAATTATAATATTATTCTACGGAACATCAAGTACGCGTGGCCGCAAGGATACGCGGTGTTTTGCGCTCACGCATTCCTAAAAATCTATCGGAGTATTAGGCAAACGGACAAACTGGTTCTCGTGTTACCGACGCTCAGCGCGCAGTCGCGTACTAAACTATCACCTGACGACGGTGGCATATTAATTTAAAACATATAATTATATTAAATTCAATATTCACAAATTCTTTTCAATCACAGTTATAAATTCCCGCTGGGGTAAGTTTTACATGTTTATTGGAAGTGTTTATTGTAAGGTGTTTCTATGCTACGTATTAGCTTCATTTAACGCTTGCCTTTTCGTTCCTTTTACTGTGACACTGTGACCTTTGAGCTATGCGTGGTGACTGGCCGCGAATAATCTACTAACACCGTGCTATCTGTATTCCAGGAATTTAATTCTACAATTTAATTCTAAACAAGATTTGATAACATTAAAAGAAAAGTTCGCCAGCGCTGGTTGGAGGGAAAATCGACCTGAACTACAGCGGCCTACCATCTATCACCGCGACATCAGGCCAGTGTCACTCTCTTAAAATTCCGGACTTACAGTCGGGACGTGAGGCGGCCATTTGAATATTTTGGGCTAAATAAATTTAGTACCACCTACTTCGTGGTCTTGATTTGAACCCTACCTACCTACCTGCGGAGGGCTGGTTTCTACTAACCTAGTGCCGCAACGTCAATATCTGTAAGTAAAGGTCTTGCCTTTACAATTGTTGGTTATAACATTTGAGAAATTATTATGATATACCTATAAATTTATCTTACCATATGACTTTCACAGAAATCCGAATGATATGTACGCTTAATATGGAGTTTAAAAAAATATACCCTATTAAAGAATTACATTAGTATTATGATTATAACATACGAAGAAATAGAATATATTAGCACAACCCGTGAATAAAATACGATAGATAATTGGAGTTTCATTTCAAATCCCTTCAGGGGCTGAAGCACTGAAGGATTAGTCGATCTTCGAGCTCTCACATTACGGGCAATGGAAGCTAATCTTAATATACGTCACAATAAAATGGCGCTTCGCTTTGTTCAAACAATACTCAAAGGATAGCATTTTCAAAGTGACATTATAATTCTAATTAACAATATATTTGCTTAATTATTATTTTGTTTTTTTTATAACACAAGTTTCAGTAATAAGTTACTGAACAGTTACTTCCTAGTAAAATATCGTAGTATAGATAACAGACTCCACATAAAATCATGTATAACTACCACGATAATTTTTTTTCAATAACTCATTTTGCTCAAATCACCTACCATCGCACTACTACAGAATGCTTCATTAGCCTGCAACAAATTGTTTCGCCATAACAAACAATTTCTCTAATGTAAAGCGCGCCACGCAAATTTTCCAGTGCAAACGAACAAAATTGAATTCGCTGGCAACACCGAGAGTTGTGGGACGAGCAGTTTCCCGCCGAGGCGGGGGAATCGTGAAAACTCACACGTGAATTTTGTATTCAAGCGAAAGTTTAAAACTAAAAACTAAATTTGGCGATTTTGTACGCGCTTAAATCTCTCGGTGTCAGTGGTGTGTGCGAGAATTTGAAATCATGTATTGTAACTAATCTATTTAATGTGATTTATCGTTCGCAAGCTATCGCAGTTGTATTTTATCGCAGTAGTCATATTTTGGCTAAGGATATTGTAATTAAATAGCGATGAAACTTGATTAATGTTTATTAGGTATCTATATAACTACATACATATTCATATGTTTTCGTTATATCTACAGCGTTACTTATCTGTAATGTCACCCAAAAAGTATAACGTAGATTCAACAAATTTTACTGTAACGAAATTCGGAACTATATGGTGTGATTTTAACGATGGCTTATATTTAACACGTAAAGAGTGCTTCATATATCCTGTCCGTGTCTCGCCTCTAAAGCGGTAAGGAAAAAGTTAAGCTTCTCTGTCGTGCAGGAGGTATAATTTCTATTTGGTTTAGTGTAAGAAAGTGATAACTATACAGCTAACTAATTAAACCTAACCACGTAGCGGCAGATTTAGGTGGATAAACTCATGTGAATAATAATTGAGACGAAAAACCGTACTTTGTGTTATTTGGCGCCATTAAAAAGGATTTTAGCCTTCTTTTTTTTTTTTTGTTCCCCTGAGGAAAATGCATTAAATTGCATACCCCGGCTGTGGCGAGCCGGCGGTTATGTGGGGCTCTCCTCCCCGGAAGGAGGAGGCCTACCCACTAAAAACCTCAGGGATGGCCTTCCTCAGGCATGTAGGGAGCACTTCCGGGAACCCCCAGCCTCCGCTCCCCTGCCTAGAGGGGAGCCCTCCTCGGGGTAGGCTACTACCTGCCCCGGTCTCCTCCACCGACGACGCCCCCCGGCCACGGAAGGGGCGTGGTCCATCCCGGGTCGCCGTAGCAGTCGCGACTTCCTCGTGCCCGCCGGCAACCCGCGGCGGCGCCGCAGCTGTGCTACCGAACCCGGCGCCGAGGATTTTAGCCTCCTACGAGCGGTGAGGTTTAATAAGCTTCAAACCGCCACAATCTTTGATTTAATACAAGGTTCAAAACGCCTCGAAACGCAATAATGAAAAGGCCGGTTCAATTTGTCCCACTGGAAACGTGTTAAAAAATTCTAGTTACTGTCTATATAATATTGTTTGCTTGTTGCTATCATTACTTCCCGTACACACCACATTGGATTACCAAACGTAAGTAACAAACCGTGTTTATAATTGCCTATTGTATTATAAATCAAAGAGAACAGCCAAATCGAATCACAGGCAGATGAGCCGTAAAACTGAAAAAGGCGACGCAGAGAATCATTAATGAATCCAAGCACCTTTTATTGGAGCCAATCTTAAATTAAGCTGCTGCGTGACAGGTGTTGAATATTTAAAACAGTGGGGATATAAAAGCCGTCTGCTCAATTTAATGCCGTATTCGAACGATCAGCATCGATTCCTCGTGGACTTTAGTTGGCCATTACTCTGCCAGTACCGAATCAGACATCGGATTATCGAGTAATTCTCAAGATGTAGTGCAGTTTTGTTTTTGGACTCCATCGCCGACTTCATAAACAAAACTGCAATTTATCTTAATTGGGTTAAAAAAAGCTGCCTAGTACTTTTCATAATTGAGGATATCTATACAAGACATATCCTGAGCGGGACCCTAAAAAGTTATGTTAAGATAATTAAGCCTTAGTTGTCCATTCTGGCCCAGTGTGTATTGATTAGCTTCACAAAAACCTTCGTGTCACTTTGCAGGCGTATACAGGTTGCCTCACAATGTTTCTGTTCGCCGTAGGAGCGTCAGATAAAATAATGTTACATCGAAAATATCCAAGTAGATGTTGGTCCGGAACCATTGTCCAGTGATTCGACTCTCGTTTGATCTCATTCTCCTATATTACCAACACTGCTGCTGCTAATAAAAATATCTAACACGAACATGATTTTGTTTTCAACCCCACCACATGGTAAAGCGTTTAAATAATCTCACGCTTCCTTTTCCACTGTCTTTTGCTATCCTTAGCTCCTAGCAGTGCTGATATGTGCTCCACGTTGCTTTATACACTGTACCGTCTAAATTAATTTACAAAAATAATCAATTGTATTCTTCTGTCGGGCCTGCTATTTTCAGTTTGGCTATACAATCGATTTTATTGATTTGCTAAATTCTAAATTTAATGTATGCTACCTTGATGACGGAACTATCGGAGGAGACTTTTCAACTGTACTTGCAGATTTCCATACCCTTATTGAAAATTTTAAAAGCATTGGCCTTGATTTAAATTATTCAAAATGTGAAATATTTGTTACATATATAATATTATACAATATATACATACATACAAATATCTAGGTCATCCCCTACGAACAAGTCGAGGGTCTAATTTATATTTGCCTCATAAATTTCTTCAGTCTTCTTTCGTCCATTACGTGTCTACTATCTAAACCGTAGCTTCAATAGAATTAAAATGTTACTTCTATTTAATTGCATACAAGAAAATTAATAATGATACAACATATAAAAATTATGTGAACATGTATTGTTGAAAAAACTAGCAAAGTTCGTGAAAATAGAAAAAAATGTTTTTGAAAATTATTACACCTTAATCTAATTTTATTAATATTTACGTGCAAGTAATTTGATATTATTTATTTTGATTTGACACTATTACATAGAACTTTCTTTTAACTTATTAGCATTTTATTTATTTAGTTTTGTTTTAATTTAATTCATTTATATTAATATACTCGATGACGGAAGTCTACATACTTATATGTAGCAGTTTATAATATTTTATTTGTAAATAATATTTTTACTAGCAAATTATATTAGAAATTAAAATAGGAAAAAAATAATAGTCTCCCCTTTTCTATTCCTATTTGACTATAACAACTTAATAAGCTAGAACTTGTACATTCACTTCATGTAAATGCAATGCAATAAATAAACTTACAAAAAAAATTGTAACGCTGTAACATTGAATGTAAAATATATATTTATACTTTCTTTCAATTCTTTTTATAGCATTTCGCTAGAAATACAGAAATAGGATAAGTAACATGATAAGAAAGAAAAATAAAGCCACCTGTAAACTTATTTCATTCCTATTTTTATATGAGAAAGGGATCATCTAGGAAATATTCAGATGATTTATTTATTTTTGATATGCTATAAGCTTTGTACACATGATATGTGTGTCATGCAATTTCCGAACATGTGTTGAGTTTTTTTTTCTTTTCGTACCTATTCGCGTAGAAGGTTTTGTAACTCTTAAGCTCTTTATGTTCCTAAATGTTATATATGTTTGACGTCAATAAGTGTCTATTAAGTCCTGTGTTCTATAAATATTATTTTGTTCTTATAGCATATGGGTAATATTAGGTTTTGTTGGTGATAGATTTGTTAACGAAAACACAATTATGTAGCATTTATATATTATACACAAAAACTATCGAGTATTAACCAACACCTATGTCATAAACTTCAAACGTTAATTATTCTAATACCATCAACTTAAATGTCAAAATTAAAAAGAATACAGAAAACAAATTGAGTACAGAAAATGTATACGCTAAGTAAATAACAACACGATTTATAGTCAAACAATATTTTGTTAGTAGTACAAAACGGATGTTAATTAATATCTGTATCAAAACTACAACGGCAACGTGCGCAAACAATTATCATTAATCATAATTAACATACAGTTTCAAAATATACACTAGCGTTTAATTAACAGAACACATACCCCTTAACCTAGATTCTAGCCTAAAAGCAGGTGCTGGGTCAGATGTGGTTATAAACACAAGAGCTTGACACTATAATTTAATTAGAGAAAAGCAATTTTCTCTTAATAGCCAAAATGCGCAATTCAGCGAGAAACACGATTTAGTTCGCTCATTCGATTAGTATTTAGTGTTATGTTAAATAAGTACATATTTTATTAGTTTGAGTACAATAAGCTCAACAGAATCTTTGGCTATATAACTTTTATTGTTGAGAGCACTGATATTGTTCAATTCTCGTGTTTATATTGAGGATAGTGGAATAATCCGCTGACTGATTGCGGCAGAAAATCTATCATATATTCTACAAGTATATATATAAATATATATATATACTCCTCTGGTGTTGCCATGGGTGTCCTGGGTGTCCATGGGCAACGGTTATCGCTTACTATCAAGTGATCCGTTTGCTCGTTTGCTGCCCTATCCTATAAAAAAACAAGTGATATTGAGTACAGCGAAACTCATCAGATATTTTTATTTATTTGGATTTAATTCGTTCTTCTGGGATTATTTCCTAATTCTTGATACTCTAATAAAACAAAAGAATTAATAAAGAAACGCCATTGCTGGTTTACTTACCGTTTCTATAAAGAACAATATTTGCTGTCTTAGAATATAAAACTAATGATGTAGGTAGCTTTTTGTCGTTCAAAGGTGATTTTTTTTTTTGTAAACTAAATTAAAAAACGTAATAAACTTAATAATAAATACTAAGCTTAATGTTTAAACTAATTGAATAAATTTATATAAACAAAGTTACGGCAGTTTTTGTAGAGACGTATATAAGCTGCGAAGAATACGGTTTCAAATTTCCGCTCCTACAGAAAATGTTATAAGAAGTAAAGGTTAATTAATTAATATTTGCCCGACGATTCCGAGATGTCCGATAAACGATAGCAGCTGTAGCGGACTAGGTACAAAAAAAAATCATTTTTTTTTTATATTTGTAATAATTTCATAAAACAACCTACACATCTATACATCGGAACCATGAATTGTGTTAGTGACAAGTAAATGAACGTTCTGATCTTGCTTGCTGACGTAAAAAGCATCCAATTTGACGAAGCAATTTTTCCAATATCCCACCAGCGTCTCAACAAAATGACGATATTAATAGACATTTCTTATACGTTAACATGATCAACATGTTTTTCTTTATTTTATCCTGCGAACAGGTGCCTGTCGCGCACATGATGGTCGTTCGTTATTCATGTACAGTGGATGCCATATTAATTTATACTTCTTTATAAAATTCACCATTATTATGAGTGACAAAAGAGAATCCCAAATGCTAATCAGTGTAAATTGATATGGCGCTTTCTGTACGTACCACGGATAAATTGAGTTGATTTGAAAATGTCGATCCAACTCAGGTGTTCTAGCTCATATTAACTTTATATACGACCTTTGAAGCTAATAAAAGTGTTTTAGCGGGGATGTAATAATAATTTATTTAGCTATTACTGTATTTTGTTTGAGTGATGTCTCATCATGTTCAAAATAAGATAAACTGTCTGCGGTGAAATGAATGAGAAAGCAGTTCTTAAGGGAAAATGATGCACAGTAACTTGATGAATTGTAGTGATCCTTACCACACATATTTCAGGTCGTGCCGGGCATCTTCGGCAGGTTTGCTGAAAATCTCAAAAACTTATGATTTACACTTGAGCACTAAATAGGATAAACCTAGTACAATATATCTGGTTCTAGTACAATTCTCATCAATAGTTATTACTTTTATATTAGTTCACCATATAACTCCAAGATATTTGACTTAAGTTAACTATGCTATCTCAGTGTCGTAAAGCATGGGATTTGGGCGTATTTGAGCGATGTTAAGACATGTTCTGTTGTATCATTGTTTCTCTTTCTGTTACTGTATCAGACTGGGTATTTTACTCTGCCCTTTGCTAGGCAAGATAATGATTATGCTATCAGTAAAACTTACTGTATTTGTGATTCTACGTTCAGTTGTTTTATCAACAGAACTGTAGAATTAGGTCTTTTATTTTTAGTAAATTCATTACTACCCAATAAGTAATCATCTGATACATATAGAAGATAACATCTCTAGGTAATTATATGACCATAATATTAATGGAATTATAAAAATATTCATAATATCACCCTAATAATGATATGTACCACCCAAATTATCGAAATTACTCTGCGCCAGTTTACTTCTATTAGCACATATACAGATACGATATCTATGATATCGATTGATCACAAATTAAACTGGAAGTCACATATAGAAAATTTATCATTAAAAATAAGCAAAGCCTCATATGCATTATACAAATTAGCACCAGTTCTTAACATAGACGGGTTGATCACTGCTTATTATGGGACAGTGGAATCAGTGTTAAGATTCGGTATTATCTTCTGGGGCAATTCGGTAGATAAAGATATGATCTTTAAAATCCAAAAACGAGCAATACGATCAATGTTTGGTTTAAAAAGTACTGATAGCTGTAAGGATTATTTTAAAGAGTACAGACTGTTAATTGCCATCTTTATACATATTTGAGGTAGCTGTGTTTGTGAAAGCAAATCCAGAGTTGTATGAAATCGAATTATTTAATAGTAATCGAATTAGAGAATTAAAAGGACAAAGCTTTGTGTATGTAATTCTAATACGGCACTTATGCGTAACAGTATTTTTGGTATGGGTCCAACTATATACAATAAGCTGCCAATGGACATAAAAGAACTTGACTTTTTGTTTAAGATAAGACTTAAAAATTCTTAATTGATAAGTGTTATTATACTGTACGTGACTATGTCTTTGATAAAGATTTAGATTTATAATTTCATTAATTGACTAGGTTATATAATTATTATTTTAAAAATAGGACTTCTAATTGTGACCCTATATGTAGTTTACGAATTATTGACATTTACATCAAAATTTATTCATATATGCAAATTTGTTAACTTTACCTACTTAATTATATTACAATTCATAATTTTATTAGTCAATATTAATTGAAACATTGATTATCTTTATTTAAAAATGTAATTGGTATTATTGATTGACTTATTAGTAATGTAATTGAATTTGTTAATTGAATTAAAATTGAATTTTGTATGCCCTACCAGGCCAAACATGTAAGAACTATGTAAAACCTGACACCTGCATCTATATGTATGTATACTCATGTTTGACAAAATAAATAAATTATGAAATTATGAAATTATGCTATCAAAGCCCACACTCGTAAATGATAAACAAACCGAATTAGACCGTAAATTAAGCACAATTCGTTCGGTCATTGAACGTTAGTATCAATTTCACAAGCTTTTATTTAACTTGTTTGTATGTTCGGGTCAAATCTTACAGCTCAATTTTAAGGCACTTGCCCTCAACCGGTTGAGCTGAAACTGTATGCACGTTTAGTTTGGATGACAATGTATGATTATCTGTGTGACGTCATTCTAAATTCAACATGGCGGCGTACCCAAGATGGCGGACCAATTATTTTTAATGCACTCCTACAATATGGGTATCAAATAACAGGGCTTGCCAAGGTTCTTCGGCACCCTCCCTGGCAGGCCATTAGGGAGGCGCTCGTATACCACGAGCTGCCTCCCTACCTGCGGGCCGTGGTCGAGGACTATCTGCGCGACAGGACGATCGGCGTGATGGGACGGGACGGGATGGAAACGTCGAGGAGGGTCGAATGCGACGTTCCGCAGGGGTCGGTGTTGGGACCCCTGCTGTGGAACCTCGCATATGACGCGGTCCTTCGCACCAGCCTTCATCGCGGCGTGAGTGTTGTCTGCTACGCTGACGACACTCTGGTCGTGACGACTGGGGCCGACTTCGGCCAGTGCTCAGGCTTGCCGAGCTTGGGGTGGCATGTGTCGTGCGGGCGATCCGCCGGCTGGGTTTAGAAATAGCGCCTCACAAAACCGAGGCGCTAATGGTTCCACGCCCTTCCGAAGCGCCGGGAACCACCCAGCTGCCGGATCCAG
Organism: Scirpophaga incertulas; assembly: GCA_036419045.1. NCBI lineage: Eukaryota > Metazoa > Arthropoda > Insecta > Lepidoptera > Crambidae > Scirpophaga > Scirpophaga incertulas. Next base: position 25,067,376 of record CM071637.1, read on the forward strand.
GTGGGTGACGCGGTGGTCTTGGTGGGGCCGTATATCAAGTACCTGGGCCTCACCCTGGACCGCCGCTGGAGCTTCGAGTAGCATTTCGTGCGGTTGGTTCCCCGAGCCAAAAGGGTGGCGGGCGCAATGCATCGCCTGCTGCCCATCTCGGGGGACCGAGGGATCTCTGTATCTATTTAATACAGGGAAAAAAAACAGCCCTTGCTGAGTTTCTTGCCGGTTCTTCTCAGTACAAGGTCTCCCGCCGTAGATTTGCGAACCGATGGCGTAGCTTTTCGACATTCACAAGTGCTTGTAACAGCCCAGACTGAATAAATGATTTTGAATTTGAATTTGAATTTGGAATTCGCCGCCTGTACGAGGGCGTTGTGCGGTCCGTGGCCATGTATGGGGCTCCCGTGTGGTCGCAAGACTGCGCGAGATCCCCCCGCTGCAGACCTCTGCTACGGAGCCTGCAGCGGATAATGGCCATACGGATCGTACGAGGCTACCGTACAATCTCGTACGAGGCGGCGACGGTTCTGGGACGCTCCCCCCATTCGACATCCTGGCCGACATGTACGCGGCGACGTATGCGTCGCGGCGTGTCGACCGGGGGAGCGATGGGGGAAGCGCCCTGGAACCCGCGCACGAATTGCCTAAGCGGGAGTGGCACCGACGGATTGTGGCGGCCTGGCGTGCGCAGCTCGAATTACGGATCTGCGCGCGCCAGCGGGCCGTCGGTGCCGTACTCCCGCACCTCGAAGCTTGGCTCCACGGGAAGGAGGAGGTCACCTACCGATTGACTCAGATATTCACCGGGCACGGCTGCTTCGGTGAGTATCTGTGTCGAATAGGATGGGAGGGATCGACACATTGCCACCACTGCGCATCCGACCTTGACTCGGCCCAGCACACGCTGGCGTAGTGCCCCGCGTGGGCCTCCGAGCGCCGAGTCTTGGTCGCAGAGATCGGGCGAGAACTGTCTGACCACGCCCCTTCCGTGGCCGGGGGCGTCGTCGGTGGAGGGGACCGGGGGAGGTGGTAGCCTCCCCCGAGGAGGGCTCCCCTCTAGAGAGGGGAGTGGAGGCTGGGGATTCCCGGAAGTGGCCTTTGTGTTCCCGGGGGCTCCCTACATGCCTGAGGAAGGCCATCCCTGAGGTTTTTAATGGGTAGGCCTCCCCCTTCTGGGGAGGAGAGCCCCACATAACCGCCGGCTCGCCACAGCCGGGGTATGCAATTTAATGCATTTTCCTCAGGGAAAAAAAAAAAAAAGGGCTTGCCAAGGTTAACTAGAAAAATAATGTAACGTCACTCTTAATCCAATATGGCGGAACACCCAAAATGGCGAATATTTTTTGTGGTTGTGTTAGTTATGATGATAGCTCGCGACAGATTGTTACAACTACAACAATAGGAATTCGTAAAATCGAGGATACTATTTGCTACGCAATACAATGCTCTTTAGAGTACAGTACTTCCAAACGTTCAAAAATAGCAGAATTAATGGAGTTGAATATTATAAAAAAATTGTCAAACGCTAACAATAGTGTTACTTATTTATCTAGATTTTATACAAATTTGAGAAATGCGGCATTATTTCGAAAAGAAAATACTTACCGCCGACTTATTATCCTTTTTACAAGCTTTTATTTACTTTCACCTGTCCCGTTGTCTGTCGTTCTGTAATCAAATCTTGCAACTTAAATTTGATCCACTTCCCGGTTTCCGATTGAGCTGAAATTTGGTATACACGTTTAGTTCGGATGACAATGCATGATTGACTATGTGACGTCCTTCTAAATCCAACATGGCGGCGTATCCAATATGCCGGACCAATTATTTTTAATGCACTCCTACAATATGGGTATCAAATAAAAGGGCTTGCCAAGAATAACTAGAAAAAAATAATGTGACGTCATTCTAAATCCAATATGGCGGCGTATCCAATATGGCGGACCAATTATTTTTAATGCACTCCTACAATATGGGTATCAATTAAAAGGGATTGCCAAGAATAACTAGAAAAAAATAATGTTACGTCACTCTTAATCCAATACGGCGGAACACCAAAAATGGCGGATAATTTTCTTTTATTCGTTCCTACAATATGGGTATCAAATGAAAGGGCTTGTTCTCAGCAAGCCTGTAGAGGCACTAAAAAGTTAAAAATAAAATTAAGGAAAAAAACCTTTTTAAAAACAAGCTTTTTATTGGTAAAATTACTTACAATTTTTGGATAAGTTTCCGAAAAAGTAAGTGCTAAAAACATCATATGTTTCAGAAGTAACTGAAAAGCAAACCATCACCGCATAGATGATGGCGTAAGCATCATCTGAGAGATGTTAAGGTTACGCTTGAAATAAATTTCTAGTATAGTATAATTTACATTTCTGTATCTAGAACTCTCCCATATCTGCAATTCTTAAAAGCGTCTTGCATCGTCATATCAATTCTATGAGGTATTTCGTATCAGATGTATATTGTATGATTTTGAAAGGGGACGATTCAAATATATCGATCCAATTACATTGACTTAAATACTACACGGTTAGTAAATACTCATTGAATAAATAACTTAAAGTACCAAATAAATAGGTAAATTTTATTTAAAATATGTTTAAAAGAAGGTGTAGATGTGAAAAATATTATGCCAATAATGGGTTATGGAAATCAATATATTCATTCAAACGTCCACGGTTCGTTTTATTTCAGAGAATAATTAAAATCCTTCCCTGCCTCACCAACGCAATGTGTGCCAGGAAACGGAATAGCGAAGCGCATCGCGACAGCTTTTGGAAAAATGCGCAGAGAAGAAATTTTAATACAATCCTATATTTGGTTCGCATCCTTCATCTCGACTGCGTTATTAGAGATACGCTTGCTGCACTGCATACCAACTTGATTCAGATGCTAGCACAGGAGCAAAAGTTAATATGTTTCACAGATTGCGCCTGCGTACAATTTTTACAAATGATAATATGATTAAAAATGATGTAATGTTAATATGATAATAAAATTAAAAGCCACGTCTTCAACATGCCGTGTCGACTCCATTGTGCAAAAATAAAATAGTTACTTCTTTCGCAATTTACTTTGTTTAGCAAAAGCAGATTTTCTTAATTTGCTATTTCTTTCATTCGTTACAGTGCAATATTTTGTACATATGTGAAAAATATATTTATGAATAAAATATAATTGAAAAATCTGATTTTCAATGTTTTTTGACGTGGTCATTCTCCGGGTCATCGCGTCATTTCTTGTTTTTACTTGTTCTTGTTAAAATTTTTTATTATTTCACAACTTAAGCAAAGTAGGTGATTTGCGATGACGAGCAACGAGACGAGCGGTTCAACTGAGTTCAAGCCTTCCCCATTCATCATTTATTATACAGATGTTCGAAACTTATAGAATGATCGATGAATTAACAGTTGAATCTCAACTTTCGCCATCTTTTGCCGAATCGAGAAATTAACGAAGACGAATGAAGCAACCATCTTACGGTGCAAATTATGATAAATTGGTGTACAGACTTAAGTTTGTTTTCTGATAATATATAATAAATATTTTTAGAATTTAAATAAAACATGACCATCCTGGTCTTGTGTAGAACAGATGAATGAACAGATGTATCATATGTTGATGATTGATACATATATATGATGATAAATTCACAATATTCTAGTAAGATAGGTCTTTTGTTGTACGGGGGTTTGTATATTAATAAATTCACTATTTGATTTTTCTCGTTATCTGTACACGACGCACACTTATTCTTCGGGGTTGGAGGCACGTCGGCACACTTCAAATGCTGGGGTTGGTGAAGGATTCGAACGGTGCGTTGCGGCCCGGTGGTGGTTGCAGGAAGAAATGAGAAGCCAGTTTTCTTTGTTCGGTCGGCCAGCAGGGTCTTCAGGAGCTTTCTGTTCGGTGATGGGCAGTCGTCCGCTTCAGTAGGAGGTCCCCGTCGTAATCCGTATCGACCCGGGGGAGTCCCGCAATTTATTCCAGAGAAAATCCCTACCAAAAAATGGGATTTTCGAGACCCCCCTGGCGAGGTCTTACCGTACAGAAAGCACCTGTCGAACCCCATTTTGCCCTTTATTTTACTATTATTCTTACAATAAATTCTTATTATTACTTTGTTCCCTTATTTTCACCCCTTTCATACATAGGTAATCTGCAGGGGCATATTTTTCTCTTTATTCTGCCGTTTCAAGTACAACTATATGTTATATAGTCCTCGAGATATACTCGATAATACGTCGGAGAGGGTGAATTTTCATCCCTATTTTTGGCTTAATTTACCCCCTACAAATTACCTATAAGCTTTAAGTCCTTCCCCTTTGGGGCAAACATTCGGAGTGTATATCCGATACTATATCTTAACTCGCTACCACTGAGAATGCTCTGTGATATACATATATATGCACTTTAATCGGCGTGCGATAGGACATTAATTCGACATTTCCATACATTTTGTGATTTCTCAGTGGCCGCTCGTTTACAATTTTATAAATTATTGTGCCCTATTTACTTGTAATATTGTTCATTTAATGCGTTTACATATAGTATGCCCTAATTCAATAACAATTACCTTATATCTCTCATACTTTTTCCACAAAACTCATATGTTTACATTCTTACGCTACTGTCCTTATCTAAGGAATTTCAGGAAGTATTATTCAATATATATACCTATATTACTTACTATATGTAGTCTTATCACTAAGGGAACCTATTCTATGTTTATTTATTCATTTCCTAAGCTACGTTTATCTTTATTTCTTATCTACGCTTAGTACTATTCTTAACTATCTTATATATGTAATACATTTCTATCAATTAATTATATTCTACGTAATTATTTATTTATTTAAACTATTCTATCCCGAACATTATCAACGGAAAGCGTGTCTGATTTAAAAGAAAGAACCTGCTGCATTTGACGTAGCGAGTTCTAGACAAATTATGAGAGACTTCTAGTAAGGACGATGTAACAACAACATTGTATTAGCTTTCCTAAAAAAAAGAAATAAATACAAATAATTGTAGAAGTCGTTATCATATTTAAAATATTCCCCCACGATTTCAGAACACCCAGGAGGGTATCGCAGTATCTTTAATTAAAAATAATTAAGAGGTTATTCAATTTGTAACGTTCTGTGTGAATAATATTTTGAAAGGTTATTTAAACTAATATACCAAAATATACTCGAAACATCATAATGAAGATTTTTCAACGCCCACTTGAAATGTCCCAAACGCCCACTTCATATGCGTTGTATATAAAAAGTCAATAATCACGGCATTGACATTAGATTGTGAGCTTATGACAAATTGGTTTGTTACGTTATTGAAGTTTCTATTCCATTGGGTTTTGTCTGAGATTTCAGCTTATATTTCTGTTTTACTTTCATTGGAACTTTTCTAAGCTTATGTTATGTCGGATGTCGCAATCTTCCGAAGGGGGACTTCATGATATTGTTGAAGCTTATGATAGATCAAGACTCACTTAATATTGCTGAAATAAAAAGTTTTGATCTAGTCGAGATATTTCTATGTTAGAATGTTAAAAAGAGAGCAAGTTTTTGTTATTGTAAGGGCAGAATAAATTCTGAACATAAAGTTCTTTTACACAATTACCGACATTGTCGATGATTTAAAGAAATCTATAACATAATTTGAAAATTACCTATTTTTACTAAAACAAAACGTGAATACGAAACATTTTACTATATTTTATATTAAGAAAAATAGTGAATAAAAATGTAGTAGAGATTTAAGTAAATAAAGGTCTTCTCTATATCTTATACAGTTGAAATACGTGTTAAGTTATTGAAATACATCTAAATGATTCACATACGAATACTTATTTGGTATATTAATTTGGACATTTCATTGCCAAACTGTGCACAATTACGATTCTGACGCTGGAGTCAGCAACATAGCGCAAAGAATTGCGAACTTAACTGGCAATGGATAGGATACATTTTTCGCTGAACTCACTGCCGCTGGAGCAGAAAAGTCCTCCAGTAGCTGCATAGGCCGGACGCCGCCTCCTACAAGATTACATTTTATCTCATATCAGTTCTGTTTATTTTATTTAAAAAATTGATTGCCCACGACTTTACACTTTAATCGGTATACAAATTCTTTTCACATAAGTATTTTTAAAATTGTCGCACATGATATCTATTAAGACACATACGCGGTGTGAGCTATCTGTTGTATTCTCACACTGCGAGAAATGAACTATTCTTCGCAATAACTTAAATCTATTGTGAGATATAACAGTTCACGGTAATTGCTAGAGAGTATTTCGTTCTTCGTCCTATATTTCACAAAGTCTTAACTTCGATTCCAGTGACTTCGGAGACTTTATAAGAGCAAATGCATTCTCCATATTACAAAAAAGTGCAGAAGATCGAGTTAAAACCAATGGTGCCAACCAACCAATTTACATTACCAAAAAAAAAGAGAAAAGAAACAGAAAATAAAACAATTTATTTATTATAATACGAATTTTGAAATGCAGCAATCGTCTGAAGTTGCCAACACACGTTTCTATAACGATATTGCCAGTTTGGCAGTGGGGTTATCGAGTAAGTTTGCGTCTCCAACATACATTAAAAACAACAAATTTACAACATATTTTTTTCAGAATTTAAAAGTGTAAAATTTTATATTTTTGTTATTCTTTGTTCTTTGTGCTTATGTATTTTGTTCCCTTGTATTATGTTCTCTTACGCTTAAATTTATTTTGATGTCCATAAGTCCCTGGAAAATTCTATCTTGAATAAAGATTATTTTGATTTTTATTTTCGATTTGGTTGTTATGGAGATTCTATATGCAGCTGCGAGTGTCTCTCGATTGAAACGATTAGATGTCACTGACTCATATAGATATCAACTTTTAAAATATTACGCTGCGATCGAGGCAAATTTATGACCATTTTCATAATACGCATGTAAAAAATCAATTCATGCTGACTGTACCTACACGGATAAAAAAAATAATTACTTCAATAGTTGATAAATTAGTTTTATTGGTTCAATATCACATGTCAGTGAAAGATAAAATAATGGATTATAACCAAAGTATAAACATATATGTATAAAAAGAAACCAACATAAAATTTGATGACACATTTAGCGCAGCGGTCAAGTGATCAGCTGCTAAGCAACGGCTCGCGGGTTCGATCAGATTTTTGTACGAACTACACAAATTTGATCCAGTGTGGGTGATTCTAAGTTTGTAATTACATCCACGACACAGGATAAAAATACAAGTGAGGACGACGTTTAAAAATTTAAAAAATGCGAAAGTTTTAATAAGATTGACCTTATCGCCCTCGTTATATTGTCAAATATACATTGCACAAAGGTCATATCAGACGATAAGCGTAGCCTAAGGGAGTAATAGCAATATTCCTTCATGCATCTCGAGCTTGTTTACCTGTTGAGTGAAACAACATTTCGGGAACAGCTCCATTCAGCGGCTGTTTGCGCTGTTCAACTGAGTTTGGTGCACTTAAGTAAGCAAACATGTTGAAACAGCAAAACCGTTCGCTTAACTTGCCTTGTTAGTTTTATATAATGCGAAAATGTCCCTGTTCTTTTTATCCGAATACGGCGAAGGGAAATAGAGGTTGCAATTTTGATCGGATATATATATATATCTTCTTGAGAAGACTCTACCCAATTATGTACACATCTGAAGGTTTATTATTTTTAATTCTGTCTTTACAAACTTGACTACAATATTATTATAATGTAAAAAAAAGTAGTACAATTATTGTAGTATTTAGTCTTAAATACACATGTTTACATTTAAAAAAGCAAATAAATGTAATTTTCAAATAGATAAAATCTAAAATTCTCACAATGTCTGGGTCCCAAAAAGCCCGCGTCGGAACTTATGACTTCCTTCAATATTCCCCTAGCTCGTCTAAGAGCCTTCATTCTCGTCTCAAAACACCTAAGCGTGAACAATTTGAAATCGCGCCTCCAACCTAAACTGTAACTGGTACAGTGGACTTTTCAATTTTGCCGAGTGCTGAATTTGTACTGAAGCATTGTTTTCTTTTCATTTTGAAACGAGCATTCGCTTGTGGATTGCACTAAAAAACATAGCTCTTAGCTTCAGAAAGCATTTCCTATTATAATGATTCCTTCTTGTTCTTAAATATCGATCGAATTGGTCTCATGGCGCAGGTTCTTATCACGTTGGGTTGATATTTGATCTACAGACAACAAAACTAATGCATAATAATTCCACGCAGAAGAGTACATAGAATCAGCTTAAGTTTAAAATGCTCACGAATACAAATAATAATTATTAACTAGCTTGTTCCCGCGACTTCACCTGCACAGGATTAGTTTTACGGGTAGCTTATTGTTTACTATTTATTAATATTGTTACGCCGGTGGCTTAGTAAAACTTCAAAAATGATTTTCTGTGACTTAGAAACGTTTTCAGCAGGCTGAAACGTCGTTTCAGGCCGTTTCAGAAGTAGCTCTTTCACATACTAAAAAATCTAAATTACACCCAAATTACAGTAGTTTTCAGGCACCTGAAACATGTTTTCAGTACGTTTCAGGCTACCCTCTATCCAACGCCGCAATAACCTGAAAACCCGTTTTCAGGCGTTTTCAGGACCCCTTATGAGCCATTAAGCCTACTTCAGGACATAAATTTAAAAGGACATAAATTTCAATAGGAGTGAAAGAGATAGCAATAGTAGAAAGAGACAGATATAGTTGGAACATTCGAGAAGTATTCGAATGAGAAAACATCATTAGAAAGAGATAGACAAACTCAGAATATTCGAGAAAGATAGTACGGGAATATTCGAGTATTGTGTGACAAGGATAGCACAAGGAAGAGACAGTTATACTCGAAATGTCTCGAACGCGCGACGTCTTTCCTACGCGCTTATGTATTGGACTACACATTCGAGTGTGTCCGCGAATGTTCTGGCAAGAGTGGCAAGTGCCTTAGGGGACTATATAAGGCTGTGTCCGGCCGCCGGGAGGGAGTATTGTTTTGCGATACAGTGCGAAAACATCTAAGAAGTGATATTGGAGAACTAAGAAGCGACTTTCAGTGCTTTCAGTGAAGTGATTAGTGACTGTTAGTGTGCTAATTAATAAAAGTTCAGTGTTTTGGTAGACCGCCGTTTGATTTACTGACCCCAGCTCGTAACAATATTCAGTAGATTTACTTGATGGAGTAACGTCCATCCTTCCTTACAAATTTTAGTATTTATTATATTAGTAGGGATTGTAATTATTATTACTGCTCCTGGAGCGTATATGTTTCAAGTAAATACACCATCTGTGAAGTCGAACTCCCTCAGGGCAGCTTATGGCGAACTGTCGTGAGATGAGACACCAAGCGGCGTGTACCACTGGCCTCTTTCTTGCCTTAGCAAGCCGCTTAAGGCAAGTGCTCGAACTGCTATAACTAACTAGTAAGCTATAAACAAACCCAGGAGTCGCTGGCCCTGAAGAAAAAGCTTGAAGACTCGTCACAGTTCTCACCTTCCTCAAAGTAATCTTCAAGATGAAGCTGTAAAATTGTCTGAAACTAACGAAATTAACGACCTACATAGTCGACTGGTAGTACATCGGTTTCAAGGTGTCGCCATCATTGAGGTCCCGGGTTCGAATCCCGGTGCGGGGCAGATGTTTGTGTGATGAATGCCAGCATTTGTACCTTAGTCGTGGTTGTTAAAATACGGTTCTATCAACAATATTTATATATGTATAGTCATCACAGCTCATATACGTCCCCACCGAGGGGCTCGAGTCTACCCTAACTACGTTAGGGCGATTAGGCCTTAGTCAACCACGCTGGCCCAGTGCGGGTTGGTTGACTACGTACACCTTTGAATCGCTTCGCAGATGTACGTAGGTTTCCTCGCGATGTTTTCTGATGTTTGCTGATAAATGTACAAATGAAATTCGGAACAACAAACACATTGGTACACGGTGGGGATTAGATCGCGGGCCTCCCGATTCTATGGGGCGCACAAACCAGTGCCAAGACCACTATATATGTATAGTATATGTATGCCTATCCGTTACCCAAGATCCCATAACACAAACCGTATAGAACATACTTTGGGCTAGAGTAATTAATGGAAGTGTAAGAAATATTAAAATCTCTTAAAATACGTGATCGAATCAGACATGATGAACTCTGTAGATGACTCAGATTATAATATTGTTGTGCAGATACGGTGACCCGGGAGGGACCACGCCCCTCCCGTGGCCGGGGGGGGGGGGCGTCCCCTGCATTGGCAGGGGAGCGGACGCTGCGGTTTCCTGGAAGTCGATTATCGTTCGCGGGGGCTCCTACATGCCTGAGGAAAGCCACCCAAAATGTTATTACCGGATAGTGTGCCTTGGGCACTCGGGATGAGATTCGTTCAGTGTCATTGCCCTCAGGGCAACGACGTACATCAACCGCAACCAAGTGGCACGGTGAAGCGGCTTGACCGGAATAACCTACCAAATAAACTCAACTTGGTCCTATTGACCCTAATGGTTTGCCTTTGGAATATCATTTATACATTAAAATTAACCCTTTTATATGAAAAATAAACGTCAAATCTCTATACTGTGTCTATTTCTTTAATTTTATATACACACACACGTACACGACCCTTGCTTTCATCTCCATGTGATCCACATAGTTTTAATCGATCTATATCTCCGTGTTTTTTTCCTCATCAACTATTTCTAATATTTCTTTTATTATTGTCCTTTCTATCGATTCATCTTCAGCAGCACATATAAATTAGTCATATAGCAAAGTACAAGATTGACAAACCTATTGATTGGAATACCTAACGATAACTTAAGCTTACACAATTCTAGCTCTACACAATTGAAGCTGCTAACTCTGTGCAACTTTCTGCTAGATTTATCCCGTAGCCAAATTGCTTAAGTTCATATGTTAGGAAACATTCTCAAGTACCTAAATATATTTTTTACGAACGAATAACGAATACCATATATATATAATTCATTATTCACAACTAAGTATAAAAATAGATAATATTATTACAGTTATAAAGAATGTTGACATGTTTGCTATGTAACAACTGGACGATATTTTTGTCGAGCTAGGAGCAAGTATTGGCGACGTTCGTTCGACAACGTTCACAGCGCGTTTCATTGCTTATGAAATCTAGAATTCAAGCAGTAATGAGTATATAACATAACTTTTATTTAAAGTTAGTAGCGTAACCACAATTCCGATCGATTGCATATTAATAGCCGGTATAGAATTAATTTTAAAAAATATATAGTTACAAATTATACAAAAATCATTTCAACAACCTTTTGATTTTTTTTTGATTGAAGTTCAAAAATAAGTTGCTTCTTACAAAATTAATTTATTCATAGAAATATTTATAAAAATAATTTTAATAAGTTGCTAAGATTTTGTGTAACATTGTCTAACTGACGCACGCATGAGAATTTGCTATGTTCTATTTTATTTCAACCAGATTTTACCAGAAAACGTTAAATTTTCATGTTCATTTAAATTTATAAAATAAAATAGTCTTCGCGAAGCTGTAACGATTTTCATGTTAGCTGATACAATTTTAGTTTGTAAGATATCTACAGTAACCCTGAAATGGATACTGCCGTTTAGTTCGCCCGAAGAAAAGATTATCTCTGATTATGCAAACACCCTGAATGGCGCTTTGGCTTACAGGTTTAAGTTTAATTGAAAAATCGCTTCTGCTTGTGAAATTTGCCAAGATATTTGCATATTTGGTTTGTAATTATTATCAACATCAAACTCACCGACGTGAATAAAATATTGCATGAAAAACATTTTTATGATCATAAGAAACGGGTATTTACCATATAAAGAGTAAATCTTAAAATTGTGAGTTATGTACATTGACATACTATTATAAGATATATAGTTTTATAAGATGTAGAGTTTATCATAATCTTTTATTCACTATTACTACTAAATTAGACGAAATATAGGTAAGTTCGGATTAACCATAATGTTCCACAAATCTGAAGTAGAATTTTGTCGACGAATATAATCTAGTAACTATTATAATCTTTATTTCACTGTGGTGAGATCAAATTCAAATTTATAAGAAAAAGTTGATTTATTCAGTTCAGTATATTAAAATAATCTCATACACTGTACAATGCTTCTACGTAATTAATACTGTCAAAATGAAACGACATAATAGTAAAAAAGAATAAAAGACTAATTGCCACAAAAAAAAATATCGCCACATTTTGTGTATTACCCCAAACATCAAGCAAATACCTAAGTCTCGAGCTGTCTCTTAGGAGAAAGCAAGATTGCCTCCGATTATGCGAACGATGCAAGAAAGGCACAGCCAAGTGGAGTGTACAATTTGAATGAGTGCGTCTTGCGCTGTTTGCTAGGCGCTCAACGTACGCACACTCCATTTTCAGTTTATATGAAACGGCTCCGGTGCAGCAAAAGCCTTTGGAAACATTTCTACAGACGTTTTTTTCTGTTGGTCCCGAGCGTCGGATTGAATAACAAAGTTGCTCTTTGATTGGCCTTTCGAAGCTCTATTTATGTCTTGGTTTACTTTTTCCTTCTAATTACCTACAGCGCAGATGGAGCTCTAGATAGATAATAAGAAAATGAAGATGCAACATCAAAAGATAAAGAAACTGTTTCATTAGATACTCCTCTATTAAAATAATGTTTATTTCTGTTGAGCATAATTTATTAAATTTGATACTAATCAAATCTAATGATACAAAAGGGATATTTTTTTATGAATGCTGGAGAAGCATTTGGCCTCCATGTTACTTGATGGAAAGTGAAGATGAGGCCGAGGATGGAACATACTTCTCTCTCCCAGTTTGTATTAGGCGTGCACAAACGGTACATTCTTTTAAAAACCAAGTCAAGGAATACTATTTATCTCTTTAGCTTATACGATCGTTGCGCTACTTATTATCAGCTTGTATTACGTATTATATTTATCAATTTTAGATTTTATAGCGCGTTTCATCTTCATACAAACATTTATTTATAAATAATAATTATATCATTAACATAAAGTAATTCTGTATGTTAATGCTTATTGGCTGTGCGATAATATTCTGTATAATAATATTTTACTTTAGGTTAGGTAAGTCAGATATTTGATTTTAAGTATAATGTTTTGTCAGTATATTTTTAAAAAATTATTTGTTAATATGTAAGTATCTTACACCCAGTCTTTCCAGTTCTTTATATCTCTCCGTCCGTAGGTTGTCTGGAAGAGATCGCTATTTGAGCGATAAGACCGCCAATTGTACAAGTAATTTTAAGTGTATTTTGTTATTTTCTTCTCTTTGTTTTGTGGTGTATGTACAATAAAGTGTTATCTATCTATCTATCTACTTATCCAGTAGGTGCCCATTCACTCTTTTCTTGAATTGGATTTATCTCTCTTCTTGGATTGGATATATTGGGAAAACTGGCAATTTCAAATATGTATATATTACAATAGCATTCCATTTGTGCTATACTGATACTAAACACACTACAGAAAAACTGTAAACGTTGTACCGTTTTAAACCCGTAGACAGCCGGGGTGGGTCACTATGGGTGGTTATACATATAAACCTTCCTCTTTGATCACTATATCTTTTGAAAACCGCATCAAAGTCCGTTGCGTAGTTTCAAAGAGTTAAGCATACATAGGGATATAGGGAAAGAGAAAGCGACTTTGTTTTATACTATGCACTAATTTTCCAATACGAAAAAAAAAATCGCATGGTATTATTTTATATACCTGATTCTATCCTATATTTCTCCATGGGGCTCAAATTATCGTCGTATTATTTCATTAAAATCAACTTATTAGTTTTTGCATGAAAGAGTAACAAATATCAATCCATACTCACAAACTTTCGTATTTATTTATGTCTGTGGGATAATAATTAATATATTAGTATACGAGTAAGTAAGCATACATATTTTTTTCTACGCTCGTAAAGTAAGCATTATTTAGGATCATCTATCCATCATAACGATTACGAATCCTCAGTTTCAATATACTCTTTGTATATCCAATTCTATTCCAATATACATTTAAAATTCAAAATAATATTTCTTGTTTATTAAATAAAGGATACTATTCGTATACAACTATTATATAAATGGATTTTAGTAAATACATATTTTTTTAAATTCGCCGCGTCTACTCAGCGTAATCGATATAATAAAAAAGTTAAGGTAACAAAATGTAATTGAAAATAATACTGTTACGAATGCGTTTGGGTTTCATATGCGTGATTTAAAAGCAGGAAAACAATTAACAGTGTTAACAGAAGCAACCGGACGTGCTAACGAGATACTGGTTCGGGTATCCGCTAAACACACACCGCGCTCACTCAATCAGGGAACGAATTCCGGACATGGGATTTGTATGAAGCGAACAGCAACAACAAAAATTACGTTTTAATCAATCTTGCACTTACCAGTTGTTTGATATTGTCACTATAGTGAAGTAAAAGATGAAATCCTTCGCTGACTTATTATATCAAAACATTTCTGAATTTATAATCTACACAACTCTAACTTTCTATGAGGTTTCTCTTTAGTCAGTTTTTGAGTGAAAGATGAAAGTGAGCATCGGTAGGTGTTCCTTAATAGTTATATTAAGCAGCATCTTATTTTATTAAAAGGGTAATAAATTTAATAAATTATTTCAATAAAACCACATGAGTAAAATAACGATCGCACTATTGACAAACGAGCATTACTCAAACGTATATTAGTCAAAACAAGTAGGTTCAGCAGCCAACAAAACAAACAAACAAAACCACCGCTATTAAGAGCGATTCAAGAACCGTCTCTAGATCAATATGTAAAATTTAACACGTTGCTGTGTCTAAATATTATGCCATTCGTTTTTTTATTTAGTAAACGAGAAGAAACTTGCCCATAAGTCTCTCAATGTGAAGTTTTTTTCATTTAAGAATCTTACAATTGTAAATGATTTTAATGTATATATTGAAAGCGTGCTTTATCTGACCTCCTTCAATGAGGTTAATTCCTCCTTCAATGAAGAGCTGGTATCTCAAGCACTAGGACACAAGGCGGATAAAACTTATCATTGCAATATACTTTAGGGCAAATTAAACTAATTTCTTGGTATTTTAAAATTCAGACTTTTTAGATTAGCGTAGCGGCGCATCGTAACAGCGTAGTATAGAAGTGTAGCAGCGTCGTAGCGTGGCTCCGTAGCACAGCGGCGTAGCGGCAGGTTGAATACTGGTACCGAAGCCAGCAGCTACAGATTTTCCGAATGATTGTTACGATCCCTTGTATTATATTACATTTACTTATCATATTAAAGAGTTACCACATGCAAAGCTATACATAAATCCTCCGCTTGGGTAACTCCATCTCAACTATTTGATCCGTAAAACAACAAAGCTCGGATTGCTGTGATCTGGTTTAAAGGGTGACATATGGTAATGAAATTACTATGATTATTTATTGTGTCATAAGTACTATAGGCAACTAAAACCATCTAGTGGGCAATCTGCATTTGTTATGTTGTCAATATACAGCTTAAAAATAGCCAAAATGAACTAAGAAAATGAATTAATATTTTTTTTTATTTAACTACCCAGCTTAAACACAGATTCTTTAAAATGAATGTTAATTTATAGAAGGAACTGTTCTGATTGATTCCTCTAGATATTTTTCATATCAAATTAAGGGAGCTTCTGTATGTATGACCGGGTATAACAGATCTGAACATTAAAACTTATACAAACCAAAATAATGCTTAAAATTTGATTAAAGAGCGTATTCACTCAATCAAAGAATTAGCTAATCTCTGTCAGTACAATAAGGATAGATACTAAGCCTTTTTAGATAAACATAATATAAGTACAAACATTCAAAATCCAACATTGAATAGTCGGGACCATGACAGGAAATGAACCCAATCATATATCCTCCATCAGTCAAATACCAATCTATCAAACTATATAATAATAATAAAAATAAAGTGTTCATTGAATAATACAATTTTTGTTATAACGAAAACCTTGTAATGGAAATGTGGATCAAGTTATTTGCCTTGAGGCTAGTTTCCAATCGACAATGTTGTAATAATACTGAGAGACTAAGAAGTAGCTTTTTGTTTTTTTTTTTTGCTTGTTATTTTCAGTACATTGCCGTTCATTGTGAACGAACTGTTTGAATTGCTTCCTTGATGTTCTGTATTGTTAATGAAACCATTGTAAAAATTAACAATTTGATTCATTCTACACTAATAATAGGTGGTTTGATGACATTAGAACATCAGAATTGCAGACTGGCTCTTGCAAGTTACATGTATAGCACATGTAACTTGCAACAATCAAGATCTTTCTCCACGAAATAGTAGCTTTTCTCGTTGTTTAACTGTTTAATTTGATGTGCTGATAGTTGTTCATTTATATGACTCTCCTATGGTAAGAGAAAATGTCTTAAAGCTGCAAACTGCTGCAAAGATACTCAAAGGCTTACATTACGGTTTATTATACCATTCTGTTATAACTTATTTTGAATAAGTGCCCTAGGATGGGACTCCAGCGGTGATGCTCCAGAAGGAGGCCGCCGAGCGAGATCGGGAGATGGCCGATCCCGCTCGAAGAAGGCGGCCTCGGGCCAGATAGCCTGGCCTGAGGCGCCGCCACGGGTCGCTGGCGGGCGCGACGCAGTTCGTGCCCGTGGAGGCGACCCGGGAGGGACCTCACCCCCGGATGGCCGGGGGGTGACGTCGTAGGAGGTTGGAGGGGAGGAGGCGGCAAGATCACTCCTCCCCGAGAAGGGCTCCCCTAATGCACCCAGGGGTGCAAAGGCCAGGGGTCCTCAGATGCGATACTTGATCCTGAGGGCCCCCTACAACGCCAGAGGATGGCCATCGCTGAGGTTTTTAGTGGGTAGGCCTCCCCCTTCTGGGGAGGAGACCCCCACATCACCACCGGCTCTCCGCAGCCGGGGTATGCAATTCAATGCATTTTCCTCAGCGGAACAAAAAAAAAAGGATGGGACTTAGAAAGTAACAGTAACATTATTACATATATATATATATGTAATAATGTTACTGTTACTTTCCAAGTCCCATCCTTTTTTTATATATATATATATATATATATATATTACGAGCTTATACCTGATAATCAACTAAGAGTTTATCGTTATTAAACTTTTATCTGTTGATGGATTGGGGTAATTTATATATTTCACTAATTACGCGTATTATATAAGTTATTTGTTTTAATAAAAACTTGAATTAAATAAACTATTAAACCCAATTTATCTAAATTACGGTGTCGTCGCAATGCAGCGTATATGCAGTGGTGTGCATTCTGAATTTGAAATGAAAGAAAGTTCAAATGTAGAATGCCTGTGAACATGATATGACTACGATACATATCGCTGTGTGGTATATGTTCTGATGGTGGTGAATGCGTGAGAATGTAAAAGTAAAAAGTCTTGCTCACTGTTATGTTATTTATTAAATTCACCACACACACACAAAATACAGAAGGAACAATCAATACGAGCACAACACTAACAGTACTATTTTAAATAAGAGATAAGCAAGATATATATTACATTGAATAAGCATTAACAATTCGTAAGCGAAGCAATAGCACAAACGAAACCAACGTAGGTACGTGCGCGCAATGTCATGTCTAACTCGACTGTATTTTTTGCTTGTCATCGCCCGGCGCGACCAGTTGCGCGGCCGCAGCCGGTCAATACCTAAGAGCCGTCTCACAAATAACGGGCTTAAACGAATCAGGCTGGCTAGATAAATATTAGTTATTTAGATATATATTATTTCACTGTAGATATAATAATATTGTAGATGTGAGTTATTGATAAGTGTAAATAATTATATTATATATATTTTGTTAATATTTATTTTAGCTTATATATAAATACGTATATATTATTTATATATATATATATATATATGTGATATAATATAATTATAAATATATTATAAACTGTAGGTCAAGATGCCTACAGCTGCTTAAGTCATGACACCGTGTAACTCAAAATGGTGAATATTTCAGAAAGTAAAAAATATACTAATTTTGTAACATGCTAGGAATGTGATTTTTTGCTACAATAATATTGTTACACCGGAAACAGCATTCGGGAGCTGTCTGCGGGCCCGGAACTAGTGTCCGGTGGTTGGACGCTCGTTTGACCGTCGCCTTCTGCTTTGCCGACGCTACAACTAGAATGGAATGATTCTTGCTCAATATAATTGTGACTTCCGTTTTGGCTTTTCCCACCGCGTGGGAGTGCAAATCATGGTGTGCTTTTCATTTTTGATTCATTCGCTGCTCTGACTTCCACCAGTACTAATCAAATTGCCTCGCTGCCAAGTTACCAAAGTTAAGTAAAAGTAACTGTGTTATAAGTTGATTTCGTCGTGAATTTATTGGGTTTGTGATTAACAATTCTTTGTGAGGTTACTGTAGTTTTGTTATAATAATTACTTTTTTTATGATTATAAGTGTTGATTATGTTTAAAACTACGTTAAGTGCTCAATAAACGTGTCCGTGTATTTTTTTTTATTGTTTTACTTATATATAACTGTGTCTCTAATTACTTCACGTTTCAATATAATTGAATATTTCATTTTCATTATATGTTACAAAAGTTGATTTTTACATTGTATATTTTTTGTCGTGCCTGAAAATAACTTTAAGAAACTCTGAGCTTACCCAGTGTGAAGACTGCAGAAGGATTTCTACCCACCAGCGCACTTTACGGCGCGGTACTGCAGCTGGCTCCCTGCTGCCTTTCTGATATCAGCCTTTTACTCTGCTCAGAATTTTCTTTGTTATTAGTTATGTTACATTTTATTTATAAGTCTTGATTGCGCCGTTTTTCGTATTTCTCGTAACCCTATTTTAATTTTACATCTTTCTGCCTTTTAATCCGAGTCTTTCACAATCTATGTGATAAAACTGCAAGTTGTGCTACGAGTACAAATGTGAATAATTATCAAGTACAAATATCAAATAAGTTCATATTTAAACAAGTGCAATAATAATATAATCGAAATGCCTACAAAATAATAGGCTTAATTTGTTGATAGTGTGTGTATTGGTAACTGTTATCTTTCAAGTATGGAAAGCTTAATTTGTATGTGTGAAAGACACACACACACACAACACAGAATCATTAAATGTAACATTTAAATATCTAACACACAAAAATATTATAAGTGAAAAAGTCTATCTACAATTCTCTCTGTAAAAAATCTATCTAAAAATCTATTTACAATATTTTCTGTCATAATTTTATTTTTTATTCATTATTATTGTTTTACTCTTAAGTCTCAGATGTTTCATGTCATGTCTATCTCACCGTTCATGAGTTTACATATGCTACTTCTGTTACCGAACCACTGACTTTTGTAACACAGGCTTGACTAGGTCAAGCATAGCATAAAAGTCAAAGGACTAAATCACTGTAATAAGTTATAAGCCATTTATATTTTAATGTAACTTTGGGGCTTGAATAAATACATTATTAATAAAAAAAATTGCCTAGCCCAAAGTAAGCTGTGAAGGCTTGTGGAGAGGGGATGTGTTATGGGATATAGGGTAACGGATAGACATACATATATTATACATATATACATTTATTTGATAGAAATATATATTAACAACGATAACTAAGGTACAAATACTCGCATTCATCACATAAACAACTGTCTCTACCGGGATTCGAACCCGGGTCCTTAGAGATGGCGACACCTTGAAACCGATGTACTAAACACTCAACTACGAAGATCAATATCAAACAGTCAATGGTATTATATATTTTAGGTGTAAGTGCAGTTTATGTACAGAATATTTTATAAAATAAAATATATTTGTAGAAAACGACTCCAGTTTTAACAATGATTCATTAGTTGTATTGTAATTTATGTAATCAAAGTATAATGTGGATTTCCTTCAAATTTCTATTTATAAAGGCGAGAATATGAGACGAAACTAATTTTCAACAGTGTAGCTGAACAGAATTTTGAAAATAATGATCTATAATAATTAAAATACATATTTTTTAGCCGACAGTAGCAGCAAATACAGTGAATTCGATTGATATTCCGTATATTTAGTTGAACATGGTTTCCATTGCTGTTCGCGTCCAAACTTTCAAACAACTCGTAATGTCTAAATAGCAATGTAACCTTTCAGATAATCGGGCCGCTGTGCCGTTGTATTATGTTTGCTCTGGGGAATGAGAGTTTGGGTATACGTTTTATAGGACGCAACGTGATTTGATTTGAATAAAAGGTATCGGGACCGCCGCCGCTCGGTATGGTAATGCGCGTAGATATACTCTCTTATGTATACGCTGTGTTAATAGGCCCCGAAATGTATTGTTGGAATGTGCCATGTGTTTCTTTTGAGGAACAAAGTGGAGGCGCGTATAATGCATGCTCTCGGTCGCGTTGAGTTTGGCGTTCCTTTGTTTGATGGACTTCCGATTCTTTTAGATTTTGCTTGATATTTTGTTGCCAGTAAAGTTTGAACATTAATTTCATCATAAACACGGACCTCTGAAACATAATTGGCGCGGACAAAATATGTTCTGTTATATTGGTGTGCTCATATTAGTTGATACATATTAGTGAGAACAGGAAGTTGATGGTACTCTACTCGTATAAACTTTCTGTTCGAATTGCTCGATAACTGTCGATGACGTCATTTAAACTAGTTGCAATTGCGCTCAAGAGCAATTATTGAAGAACCTTTTGCATGCAAATACCGTTCCCATATACTGACAACTAATTGCAACTGCATTGACCGCTCATAGTAGTAAAGTGCCAAGGTGATATTTTGTTTAATGGCATACCCCAGGGCTTGCAATTTATATATAAGTCTAGCACAAACCCTTTAAATTTGACAGAGATAACGGCAAAAAAACATTAAAAAAGCAGTGACGTTAATCTTTAAATGTCAATATTGGAAATAATTGTTACTATATTGATTAATTTACTAATTTTCTAATTCATGTGAAAATTGAAAATTACTTATATTCATAGCAGGTATCTTATTTATGAGTTAGTTGGTAAATCACTTTCGCAATAAAAACAATAAATAAACCACATCATCTCTGGTAAAAATAAAAAGATATTAATTAAATATCTAACGTTGAAGAGGAGATAAATCGCTCATATCATATCACTTGATTTTAAATTCTCGGACACACAACATGAAAAGAGAATATCAATTATTCGCCAGCAAACAGACGCTCAATCCGCTTGCCAATTATTTTTCGTCAAAACACCTTCGATGATTTTTATGTGTACACAATTTCGAGCCTTTTATATTCTTGTATGATGTAACGTTGAAAGATGAGCGATTTCTATTAAACTGTTTGATGAAATGTTTATAAATGAAACAAGACTGCCTCTTTTAGATAAAAAATAAATTTGATTTACATTCAACGTTTAGATCAACAAAAAAGAAATGATATTCCACGTACAGCTTACAAATTTCTCATTTAACTGGTTGATTAAAGTGTAGTGGTTACATAACTTGATACGGGATTTTCTCTCGTAAAACCAAAAGTATTTTAAAATTCAGATATCACTTGTTAATTTACGATGTTAAGGCGCTGTTTGTTATCATTGACTAATGAATCTATTAAAAAACAATAAGTTTTCGCAGCACATATCAAGTCGTAATCAAGGAAATTTTCCGTGAGAATTTTTCAGAGGGAATATCAAATTAAAACTGAGGAAAGAAATGAGGTAAAAACGCGCAGCACAGGTGCGTACCCCATTTATATTCTTTCAGAAGCTGAAATTGGGTATTATAATGTCTCGTTTCACAGCATGACAGAGAATTTGCACTTCATAAGCGTTAAATTGGTCATTAGACCTTCGTCGTCAAATAAGCGGAGCAATAAACTGTGAAATATTTATTATAACGCCCTGAGGACTGTAGCACCTTAGAGAATAATTCATCTTAGTGCTACGGGGGTGTTAGGCGAAATGTGAGCGAGAACTCTCTTAATCACATTTTTATTGCCAGCATTACTGCTTAAGAGCTCCTATGCTGTTGGAAGAGATATTCGTCCGCATAGCACACCTCAAACAATAGAAATATTAAATCATCAATCAGCGTGTTTGTCATTGAACTTCGAGAATATTAGAAGTTAATTAATTAAATTTACATATATATTTCAAGGGTTTTCGGTTTGGATACCTCCGTCTTAGTTTTTTTGTTGTAGTAAAATTGCAGTTTCCGTATTACTGTCTTCTTTTAAGCAGCATTAAAGTAAGCAGTGAAATTCCTTGGTACCGTCGATTTAGATTTGACAAAGGCTGAAACACTTTGTTCTTGTGGTATGTACAAATTTGTGCAAATGTCACAGGAGTCATAAGTAATATAATACTGTACCCTATTATCATTAGATAGGAAGTCTTCTTGTTATATACTTATATAGTATACAAAGAATATAATTAACAATAGAAGCGCGGAACATTCTGACACCTCTAGAAGCGCGGATAGGTCAATATTGTCAATTTTGTGTTTGCTACCGTAATGTGAAGATATATAAGCAATTTATACCAGAAAATTGTAGCTGTTGGTTTTCCAAACATAATAACAAATAATAAATAAAATAAAATAAAACTTGTAATTATGATATAATGTTTTTATTATATATGACACATACATTTGGTGTATTTTGGCTTGAAATTAAAATCACAAATAATTCAAGCCGTAAGGCCCGGTAAACCAGACACAATAAAAAATCTATTGTGCCTGTCTTTTGAAATTTATCCAGACGTTACGAGAAGTTAAAATTAAATGAAATTATAAAAATGGCAATACAATTATATTCGTCCAGGTACTTCGTTTGGTATATTTATATGAATATTAGACGTTTTCCTACTATTTGCATATGGCTTAGCTAGTTTTTCTCCTAACTGTAAGATAAACTTAATTCTGCTGATGTTTTTTCGAGTAAGGTTACAATACAATATCCAAGAATCAATGGCTGCTAAGTCTAGCAAATTATAAAAAGTGTGAACTGACCAACGCCCAGGTGGGGCTTAGACAGAGTATTTGCGAGCCATTTGATCCACAACATCTAGTACCCCATATTTTTTTGAACTATTGTAAATGCTACTACATCTGGTTTCTTTTTTGTATCAGTTTCTATTTGAACATCTGGGTGCATAGTGCTCAAGAGAAGAATATTTTTTTTTTCCTTTCCATAATAATAAACTGTGTAGATCTGCATCGGCATTTGGAAGGGAAAAATTGTTCATCATCCTTGTTATGTAGAGTCCTGGCATATAACAACTTTGAGCATTTGAAATGAAATTATACCACACTTCAGATATCAATCCAAAGCTGTCAGTCTTTGTGTTCTTGTAGATATCACGCCGAATGTCAAAACATTCATAATCTCCCGAAATCTATTCCAAAACATGGTGACTTTTAAAAAATCATTACCCCATTTTCCTGACCATTGTGCATTTAGATCTAAAAATTTTGCTGCGATTCCGAAGCCGCCCCCTCTCCCCCCCTTTCGAACGAATCGTTCATGGGCATGTATGCCCATCAACGATTGTTTATCTTAAAAAAAGATAAACTTAAACTCTAACATCCAGACTGGGTCAAAACTGACCCAACCGCGCTTAGAGGTAAATGATTGATGAATTAGATTTTAAAAAATGTTTATTATATTTATGCGGTTGAAATCTCTAATAAATGGTAATCATCATATTTCATGAAAAGTCATAAAAATAATTAAAAACGATTGTACGCGCGATACTATATTAACTAGAGCAGGAAGAACATCGAAATGGGTCAAATTTGGGACGCCCGCGCTTCTAGTGTTAACTTGGTGAAATGTTCTAGAGTGAGGATCACGTTCAATTTGGTAAAGGTCCCCGGAAACTGAAAACAGCATTGATTCTTCAATACTATACCCGAAGGCTGTCGACGCCATTCTGTATAACCATTATATTAGCCCAGTCGGGTTAGCATTTAACCCTGCAAAAATTCCCAGGCGCATTTTTATTGTTGGAATCTTTGGGGGGGGTCAGTGGGAGTCTAAATTCAAAATGGCGACCAAATTCCAACGGAGCATCAGCCGCCATTTTGAATTTAAGCCAAAACGGTTTTTGCTTAATAACTTCGCCATTTTCAACTTTTCGACAAAAGTTTAAAGAGCAAAGTTGTTGCAAATTTAATTATATACAATTTATTTCTGGCAAATTTTTTCGTATAAACGATATTTTTAAAGTTAAGCGGTAAAATAGTGAAAAACTATTAACATCGAATTATCTCATTAAATATTAACTTTTGGACAAAAATGTTCTGCAACAAAGTTGTAGAGAATTGAATTTCCAAGAAATTTGGTCCTTACAACTTTTTCCGTAAAATCGATATTTAAGGTGCTACGCTTGCGGTAAAGGCAAAGAGACCCGTAAAAATGTTATTTTAATGTTGCCCACCTGCCGATGACGTCAGCGTCTAGGGTACGCGGTTCGCTTTTGTCCCGCTTTTTACGGGTCTCTTTGCCTTTACCGCAAGCGTAGCACCTTAAATATCGATTTTACGGAAAAAGTTGTAAGGACCAAATTTCTTGGAAATTCAATTCTCTACAACTTTGTTGCAGAACATTTTTGTCCAAAAGTTAATATTCAATGAGATAATTCGATGTTAATAGTTTTTCACTATTTTACCGCTTAACTTTAAAAATATCGTTTATACGAAAAAAATTGCCAGAAATAAATTGTAGATAATTAAATTTGCAACAACTTTGCTCTTTAAACTTTTGTCAAAAATTGAAAATGGCGAAGTTATTAAGCAAAAACCGTTTTGGCTTAAATTCAAAATGGCGGCTGACGCTCCGTTGGAATTTGGTCGCCATTTTGAATTTAGACTCCCACTGACCCCCCCCAAAGATTCCAACAATAAAAATGCGCCTGGGAATTTTTGCAGGGTTCGGCCCTTTTTTTGTCTAACCCGACTGGGCTAATATGGGTTATTATATAGATACAATCGATGACGTCGACGAAGCCGCTCAATTAGTGGCGAACATTGTTTGAATTCATAGTACTGCTTATTTTGAAATGCCATGTTGGAATTGTAACAATACAGCAATGCTAAAATTTGTGCCGGACGACTTACGCGCCACTGAATCGTTAGCAACTAATCTCGGCGACAATAACAATGTCCACGCATTAGATGTTTCGTTAAATCCTGCTACAGATTCGTTAGAGTTTAAGCTGACGTAGCTGAGCTTTGCCAAACAAACTTACCAGAACTTTATGTACTTTCATACATAACGAAAGTGTATGACCTCTAAGTACATAGGTACTTGGAGGTCAGTCATCAGCAGGATCGTAGGACTTCTGCTATATATAGAGTAAAAGCTTATTTATGCTTTTATCTTACTGCAAATTAGAGCAAGTTTGATACTGCCATCATTATATATTAAACTCTAATTGGTGACACAAGCAAATTCGCTCACCTCCGAAAATAAATGCAACTAAAACCGGTATCTTTCCCGCGCCTGGACCTTGTTTTGATCACCTATCTCTAGCGCTTACCGTAACGGATAATCATCTCAAGAAAACATTTTGCACTTTCTTATGGAGTGATTCAATAACTGACCTTCTCCAAATGGTTGCGCAGTGATGACCTTTAGCACTATTTATTGGTCATCGGTTAGAAAATTTAAAATATTATAAATATAATTTCTTAGAGGTTAGAAATATTATAAATTTCTTGCATAATAATTTAGCGATCAACTGCATACCAGAAGGCGCCTAATCCTCCTTGGACCTTTTCCATAGATGGTTTAGTTTTCTGCTAAGTTCTACGTATGATTGGCCCCTACAACCTGTATATTACCAACACCTGACAAGCTTAAATTAACCTCGCGAAGTAGTAGGTTTTACTACTGCCTTTACACCAGTGCTTACACCAGTCACGACTGATTTGAATTACTTTAGTGAGTGAACGCGTTTGCTACGTTCCACAGCCCTCATTCATCGAGCTGCGGCTACATCTAAAAGTTGCTTAATTTACGAAAAAAAAATCATCTTGCCGTGTTTCTCTTGTTAACCATCCAATAACATGTAGCACTATAATATAATAATAATAATAAATAAAGGCGTAGGAAAGTGACGACCCCATAAATGCCCCATCAGTGCAGTCAGTCTCCCTCAGGGCAGCTTGTGGCGAGCTGTCGGTGAGTTGCGTCACCGAGGATACCGATGTGCTTCAGGGGGGCGTATGCCACCCGCCTCTGCCTTGCCCTAAACCAGCCGGACAGAGTGGAGTCGCAAGAGCAAATGCTCGAAGGGTGGAAGTGTAATAATGTCATAACGCCGACGGCGTCTCGATCGCTGTCGCAGACACACCTCTCTACACCCTTGGCCGTTCACACCAATGTTGCTCTCTTCGCACCAATATTGGTCTGCTTTTTTGGAGGGCCCACTTAGTGAGCGGCGAGTCACCACCTGCCATATTTAAATCAATTAGGAGGCTTTGAGAAGGCAGGTGACTGGAGTCTCTTCCATAGCCCGGTTTTCATTACCACCTAAATCGAAATGCAATAGGCCACAAACGTTTTGACCACTAATGACAATAGTTTCTGTGCATCTAACTAGGTATAGTCTTTGGCTGCATTTTTCATGGTGCAGATAGAGATTAGACCCAGTTGGTACACTCCACGCACACTTTCATTAAATTGCGCCTTAAATGGCCTCTACGCGTTGGATCTGTATCCCCGCGCAAGCCTTATAAAGGACCCTGTCTTATAAAGATACATGATTTAAGCTACATAATAATAATAATATTTTTATTGTTTCACTTACAAAGGGTTTACAAAATTAAAATAGCACTGGTTTGTACGAATAGGCTTCAAGGTGTCGCCATTTTCGAGGTTTCTGTTTAGTCCCGATGGAAGCAAATGTTTGTGTGATGAATGCGAACATTTTTGCCTTAGTCATGGCTGTTAAGCCATATTTTAATCATTCATAGTTATATATATCTAATATATGTATGTCTATCCGTTACCCTAAATCCCATAACACCAGCCTTACAGAGGTTACTTTGGGCTATGCTGATGGTGTGTTTGAGATATATTGAAATGCCTTTCTACACCTCGGGTGACTAAATATATATTATATTTCAAGATATAAATTAATGTCTCCCACCATACATTCCAGTGGGATTGATTACAATGGGACATTATATTTATTACTCGTACGCCACAAGCTATAATTACTTACTGCTTTGGTCCGTTTTTTATTACGAATACAGCGTTAATGGTCAGATATTTTCTCTCACAAATATAGAAGGTTTGATTGTATTTATGAATAGCTCAGTACATTCGATTAATACCGTGTGGATGGAGAGATTCATAAATCGCACTGTGTTGACTACATACTTTGCGTAATGCAATCACGGTTATTCGGTTCTTTTGATCACCGCACTCTATTTAATATCACAAAAATGAGATAATTTCGCGACTTCGTTCGGGTGGACTTCAGGTTCGTCCCGTCTAGTCTAGTAATAAGTAAGAAATACGGTAACTAAGCACTTTTTAAGTTGTACAATACTGTAGTAAATTGTTTTGATCTATCTTGTAGGATTCAGTCAGCGTTTGCAATGTAAGCGCAAAAAAGTGTTTTTTTTTACGACTTCACATTAGAAACCTCAAAAATTGTAGCCTATGTATTATTCTGATGTATAAGCTATATTGTGGTAAAGTTTCATTCAAATCCATTCAGTAGTTTTTATGTGAAAGAGTAACAAACATCCATACATCCATACTTACAAACTTTCGCCTTTATAATAGTAGTAGGATATATATATATATGTGTTTAGAAAACATACGACATTGGATACGTAGTGTTCCTTTACATTGTGCTTAAAAGAAGTAATGGATTGACAATCTTGGATACTGGCTGGCAGCTCTGACTAGCAGCATTCCACAATCTAGCAGCACGGACGGTAATGGAGCGGGAGTAAAATTTGGAGTACGAAAGAGGTAAATTTAAAAGATGATATGACACACAGGCATGGTATATCAATTTGAGGGATATTGCTCGCGTATGCTGTTCAGTTATATCCATTACGAAATAAAGTAACAGACAAAACTCGCAGTCACAGACATGTGGTCAACTAATGATATCCAAAGTGGACTCAAAATTGCAAGGATCGAGTGCAACACTCCCACTGCGATTGCAGAATTAGACTACTACAGCCCTTCTGAATCGCTGTCATTCTTGTTGCAATGAAGGCGACACAGTACTCAATCGAGCCACCCGCACGCTGCCACTGGGATTGCAGAATTAAACTACTTTAGCTCTTCTGAATCGCTGTCGTTCTTATTGCATTGCAGGCGACGCAGTACTTATTCGAGCCTCCCGCACGCTCCCACTGGAATTGCAGAATTAAACTATTTTAGCTCTTCTGAATCGCTGTCGTTCTTGTTGCAATGCAAGCGACGCAGTACTTATTCGAGCCTCCCGCACACTCCCACTGGGATTGCAGAATTTGACTACTATAGCCCTTCCGAATCATTGTCGTTGTTGTTGCAATGCAGGCGATGCACGCTCCCACTGGGATAGGAGAATTGACTACTATAGCCCTTTCGAATCGATGTCTTTCTTGTTGCAACGCAGGCGATGCAGTACTAATTCGAGCCTCCCACACTCTCACTGGAATAACACAATTAAACTGCTCTTCCTGTCGTCGTTATTTTTGCCTTCTCATTACCAATGTTGTTGATATTTCACTAAAATAATAACACTAAAATAATTGATTCGCTACTCAATGCATTTAATGTGACGACCTCCATAGTTGCGTGGTAAGTACACCGGTTTCCAGGTCGCGATCTTTGAGGTCCCAGGTTCGAATCCGGTGGGGGCAGATGTTTGTGTGATGAATGTGAGCATTTGTACCTTAGTCATAGTTGTTAATATATATTTCTATCAACAATATTTATATATGTATAATATATGTTTGTCTATCCGTTACCCTAGATCCCATAGTACAAGCCTTACAGAGCTTAGATTGGGCTAAGCTAAATGGTGTGAGTGTAAGAAATATATATTCATTTATTACTTATTAAAATCTAAATAATCTTAAGGCCTATTATTAAGATGGACTGCCTCTCTTTGTGTGCATTAAATTTATTACTGCAAACAAACTTTACAGTCATTCCATATTTCAATAGATTAATCCTATTTACGGTCGCAGTTATTACGGCAATAATTATTTAAATTTTGCCGGGAAAAAATATGCTGACCGCCACAACAGCGCATTATCTTCTGAACTCGCACATAGATTATAAAATTACACGATCACGTCAAAAAAATCACTGCCGCCATTATAATTTACGTAAACGTTATAAAAAAGTAGGAACGGTATTTTTTTTATTTCGCACGGAGCTTAATGTTCGCTGTGCCTCTTTTGAAATTCGAAGAAATAAACTGGGGAGCGTGACGTCATTTCCGCAGACAGGACCCGGCGTGAGTCGTACCGGAAATGGGATCGCCTCGCTTCTATCGGCGGCTAATCGCGATAGGACACGGTCTGGAAATAAGATTCGTGTCTCACAGATTTTCCCTCACAAAGTTGAGGATGATAGTGAGACAAATCCGAAAGGAGTTTATCGGTGTAAATTCGACTGATTATGGCGAGTGCTTTCTGCTATACATTATTGTGTAAGGATAGACTAAAAGTAAGTGTGATATTATGATAAGTTCAAGCGAATTTTTCACATCACACTTGCTTTTATAATAAACTAGCTTCCGCCCGCGGCTTCGCCCGCGTGAAATTAGTTTTTGTCAATTCTGCTCCCTTATGTCTAAGGTACCAAGATTCATGGTCTTATCTTCAATTCAACCCCTATTTCACCCCCACACTGGTAAAAATTTCAAAATGCTAGAACAAACGATATTTTGTTTCTTATGACGTGATATTTGACGAACTTGCATACTAACTTTCAACCCTTATTTCACCCCCTAGACGCTGGACGAAATTTCATAAATGGTATAACAAATGTTTCATGATTTCTTATCAAGTACTTAAATATAAAGTTTCATGGTTTTATCTTTTAAAGTTAAGAAATCCCATACAAACTTTCAACCTCTATTTCAACCCCCTCATCCCTTTTTTGGAAATAAAAAGTAGCCTATGTTTTGTCTCAGGGTCTAAATATTGTCTGTACCAAATTTCATCAAAATCGGTTGCGAGGATTAAGCGGGAAAGCGTAACAGACAGACAGACAGAGTTACTTTCGCATTTATAATATTAGTTGGGATACATTATCACGACTTAAACATTATTAAAAACCGTACGTTTCGGCATCCACAGGAAGACTGGAGAATATGGGAATCAACGTCTGAAAGGTGATACTGACCACTTTAATGCTTGTCTTTACTTTAGGGAAAAGTCCTATGATTGCATTTTATACAATTTATAATGTACTAGCTTTTGCCCGCGACTTCGTTCGCGTGGACTTCAGGTTCGTCCCGTTTAGTCTAGTAATAAGTAAGAAATACGGTAACTAAGCACTGCAGAGCCCTAATCATAGGCCTATAGGTAGCTACTGCAGTATGCTCCTATAAACTACGTAGGATTCAGTCAGCGTTTGCAATGTAAGCGCAAAAAATGTGTTTTTTTTACGACCTCACATTAGTAACCTCAAAAATTGTAGCCTATGTGTTATTCTGATGTATAAGCTATAGTGTGGTAAAGTTTCATTCAAATCCATTCAGTAGTTTTTACGTGAAAGAGTAACAAACATCCATACATCCATACTTACAAACTTTCGCCTTTATAATAGTAGTAGGATGTGTATATAAAGAGTAATATTTTTCATAAGCCAAAAATATATGTATCGATGACACTTTAATTTTGGAAGTACCATGTTCGAACGTACTACCTATGTACTAGTATGGTTTTTGAATTTTATATGTACATTTATTCGATGCTCATACGATAAATGAAAGACATTTTAAAAGAAAGTCCTATTCCATTCCAATAAAAACCAATTCCCAAGAATTTTTCGTACATGTTTCGTACTGTAACAGTAGCACCATTTAGGATACTGGAATTGGAATGAACTAAAATTTGTTCGGTCTTAGTTGCCTAAGCTTTGATTGAAAGATCCGCATTGATATCGAAATAGGATTAAAATGCCGTTGGAATTGTACTAAACTATATTTCAAGATTTGTAGACCCTGAATAAAATTCTGCCCGAGACTTAAATCGTGTGTTTTTTTTACATTTAATCATAATAATATTTCATATTAACCATAAGCCGTACTAATCCGAAGATTCGGTTATCTAACGCCTCCATAAAAGGTATTATCATGTATTAAATTGGCGTAAGTATTAACTCGCATAATGTGTCATCTCAAAGCGTTAAGCTTGTTACAAATTCACAGAATATTTCAATACCGAGAGAGTTAAAGTTTGAGAATCCTATAAATGTTGAATTTAGAAAATATAATAAATGCTTGTTAAACGAGATATGTATTTTACTGCGTCTATTATAGTTAAGAACTGAAAGTCTGAAGAAAGTTATTATTATTAGTTTTTACTTAATGACGTTATAAGATATATATTTTATAATGAGTTAGTATAAAGGGGGTGGCACTGGCAATTGAAAGTGAATGTTGAAATACTGTCATTTGCATAAACCCTTTAATTACTTCTGTTATAAATATTATTACTATAAATAGAACTAGATATTGACTAATGAATAGATGCGAGCTGTCATCTATCAAAGATGGTGGAATTAACAACTGATATCTCAATAACAACATAATATTCTTCATTTTTTTCCCTGCTATTTTCAACTACATAAATCTAACAAACAACTTATAATACGTTTAAAATATTATATCAAATTGTTGAGCAAAGTTTTTGAGGTTTAAATGATTTAATAAAGCATTATATAAGAGTCTAAAAAACAAAGTTTTAAAGTCTATTGTTGAAAAATTGAGAGAAAAGAGACTTTTATGATATGATCACGGAAATGAAAGCGTAGGAGGAAGGCCGATGAAAAGATGGAAGAAGAAAGTGCGTGTCGTAATAGCGAATGATAGAGGAAAGCGGAAAAGGAAGACAAGAAGATCAAATAAATTAAGGAAGAAAAAAGAAGGCATTATAAAAAAAAACAACGAAAAACCTAGTTCTCAAGACACGAGTTACCTTAATACGAGGTTATGGTTACCAATGATGTACGAATAATGTACGAAATTTGTGACTCTGGCGTTTCAGGTGTCCATAAGCGGCGATGTAATCTGGATGGATGGAAAGCCATCAGGTAATTTATGTGCACATTCGCTTCATAAAAAATACCTTTATTATTTTTAGTAATCTGCATATGATTGTGGAAACTTTATGTACAAAGGCAAACACTTCTCATAAGGCAGAAGTGCTTATATTTCAGGGCTTCACTATTTCACACCAGTATTAATTATTAATTACTGTATGGCATTCATACAAATATTTTGGATACTCATTTAACACTTAACCATGCCTTAGTTCAGAAATTATTACATTGAACTTACTATGCAACATTACAGTCCTAATCTGTCATTGAATTGACATAAACCATTTCATCTAATCAGATTTAATATGACAAATATTCACTCTACATTGTACGAAGCTCTACAATCACATCTGACTCTATCCAGTTTGTATTATTCCGTATTACCGATGGAAATACAAGCTGATTAATCTAAAGCTCTGAATACAAAGAGATAAACAGAGGTATAATGATCGGCTATCGCTAAGCTCATGTCTCATTCATTTGAATCGCAAAGTTCATCAGCATTCTGTTGGCATATTAGCGAGGATATTTGTTGACCAACTATAGCGTAATTATTTGGACAAATTCTTGCCATTGTTTCCGGAAATTATCTATGCGTTATTTTAATCATAGATCATAGGGGATTAGACATGCAGATCGTCATTTCCAGACTTTTTTTTTGGCGGGGGAAATGCGACCCTATGCACCATGACACTGTGCTGGCAAGGCGCGGCCGTGTGTGGGGCTCTCCGGTCATAGAGGACTGGCCTACCCACGAAAACCCCCCGAGTTCTCCAGGCCCATACGGGGCACATGGCGGGGTGCGCTTTCGCGATTCGACCGCCATGTGTCCCGGGGCCGGCTCGACCAATAGCTGGTCGAGCCACTACCAAAGTCATTTCCAGACTTGAAAAAAAATCTTTAGTTGCTATTTCTGTAGTATGTAAATAGTAGATATTATGCGAATACAGGACAATAGGTTCAGAAAAGAAATAAGCACATATTAAGTTTTATAATCCATATAAATCAAATAATACGTTTCTATATGCATAATTACCTGTGTTTGAGTGAGTGAAAGAAGATTAGTGTATGTGCGTGGACTATTTTCTTAAAAGCAATTTGTATTATCAAATGGTTTATTTTAAATATACTTGTTATATATTGTAAATATAGAAGTCAGAATACCATCTAGGAAAAAAATGACATGCCAAATTTTTAATGACTGAACGAATGATGGATCTGTTAATGTGCACACCCATAGTTATTTATTAATTTATTTTAATCTTTATTGCACAATATACATATAAACCAAATACAAAGGCGGATTTAATGCAATAAGGCATTCTCTATCAGTCAACCGTGTAGCTAGTTACAAAGAACTGTGATTGGCGCAAACAATTATCAAAACTATAACTATCTAATACTTAATACAGACAGAAATACATACATATATTTATAAAATTATAGTACAATATAAAAATTTATAATAATTGACAATAAGGTATTTAAGTGATTTCAGATAGTGCTAACGAACCACTCTCTTAAATATCGAGGGCTGCTACTTAAGTATCCGGAATCTGGGATTTCAACATTTTTAAACGCAATATATGACCTCCATGGTAAAATTCGTTTTTTTTTTGAAATACTGGCCGCTATTTTTTTTCCTTATGTACGCTAGTGTTTTGTTTCTGATGGGTTTAAAATGTTATATCGCTGAAATGATGGAACTCACACGTGAAAATATTCGGGCTATGATTTATTACGAATTTCGACGTGGTTTAACGCAACAACAGTGCTTAGATCAATTAACTTCAACTTTTGGTGTTGAAGCTCCATCAAAAACCACTGTGTATCACTGATTTAGTGAGTTCAATCGTGGACGGAGTAAGCTCACGGACGAAGTTAAGGAAGGTCGCCCGAAATCAGTCGTTGTACCACAAAACATTGAAGCTGTACGAAAACTAATTATGCAAGACCGTCATGTTACGTATCGCGAGATAAAGACTACTCAGATAGAGGCTTTGTTCGCGGTGGATACCGCACAACTTAACTCAGCATCAAAAAGAAACTCGAGTCGAATGGTGCAAGAATATGTTAAAAAATTTAACGGAGGTGACTCAAAATCTGTTTATAACATCTACACAGGTGATGAATCTTGAATCTATGCGTACGATCCCGAAACTAAGCAACAATCTACAGTTTGGGTGTTTCAAAATGAGCCGAACCCTAAGAAAGTGACTCATGCAAAAAGCACTTTAAAGCAAATGGTGGCCTGCTTTTTTGGTATTAATGGTCATGTGGCTCCAATACCACTGGAGAATCGTAAAACGGCCGATTCGGAGTGGTATACGACCATTTGTTTGCCGGAAGTATTTGAAGAACTACGTAAAAATAACAAGCAACGCAGAATCATTCTACGAGTACACCACGACAATACCAGCTGTCACACATCACGCGAAACAAATACATTTTTGGAGGGTCAAAAAATAGAATTGATGGGTCATCCACCGTATAGCCCAGACTTGGCACCTAATGATTTCTATTTATTGCCAAATGTAAAGAATAAATTACGTGGTCAACGATTTGTGAAGATGCAGTCGACGCGTTCAAACAGCACGTTTCAGAGATACCGCAATCAGAGTGGAAAAAATGCTATAAAAATTTCAACGTATGCAAAAGTGTCAACGTATGCAATCGATCATCGCGGAGAATACTTTGAAAAACAGTAAGCTCATATTTAGCCATATACGTTTGTTTCATTTTTCTATTCCGGATACATAAGTAGCAGCCCTCGATATGTAGTTACTTTTAGACGTCCCGATGTGGCTGGTTAAATCATTCCATAGATAAATCGCAGTAATAATAAATGAGTGACACAATACACGGAGAATATATGGCGTTATAAAAACATCCCTGCGACATATGAATTAACAATTTATGAATCACAATGACAGACTTATTGCAATAGAGACTGGCTTGTTGACTTTCTGGTTAATAAACACCTCGTGACCGCAACGTGTAATGTACAGCGAAATGTCGCTCTTGTCAACAGAGCAGTCTAAACAGATTATTACGGCGAGCCAACAATGTCACTGACATTTTGAATGTAGGAATATACTCCCTTTAATAGTTTTATACCGTTACTAGCTGTGCCCACGACTTCGTCCGCGTGGAATCGTAAGTTTAGGTAGCATTTTTAATTATTCTTCAAATTGGTGTTTCTATACCGATTTCTATGATTCTTTTTTATGGAATAGTTGTTAATGTTAACTTTTAGGTAGATAAATATATTTAGAAAGCTTCGAACTGCTAAGCTATCGGTAGATACACGTGTTAATGGGAGTCAACCATAAAAGACATATATATGCTATCGTAGGATATTTAGGATATAATTTTAAGAAGAACATTTTTATCATACACGATTTCTGTGTAGCTTTAACTAATAAGATTCCACACGCGACGGAAGCTTAAAAAATGGAGTAAATTCTCCGGTATTCCCAACATTTCCCTTCTCTACTCTGATACTATTCATTGTAGCGTGATGAAAAGTATACTATAACCAGCTCAGGTGATTAAAAAAATATTGCACCAAGTTTCATTAAAATCCGTCGAGTAGTTTTTGTTACTATAATGTATTTTTGGCATCAGTATCGATCCCTCATCACCCCCTGAGAGTTATTTTGGAAATATATTTCATGTACAGAATTGACCTCTCTACAGATTTATTATAAGTATAGATATTATAGTATAGATTATCTACGTATTTTTTTTTTGTCTTATATTAATTTGTATTATTTTTTTTTAGTAATCATTTTATAATATCGTTATAGTTAATCTTAAAGTTAAGTTAAGGTAATATTAAAGTCGCTGCGGGTCGCCGGCGGGCGCGAGGAAGTCGCGACTGCTACGGCGACCCGGGATGGGCCACGCCCCTTCCGTGGCCGGGGGGCGTCGTCGGTGGAGGAGACCGGGGGAGGTAGTAGCCTCCCCCGAGGAGGGCTCCCCTCTAGGCAGGGGATGCCTGAGGAAGGCCATCCCTGAGGTTTTTAGTGGTTAGGCCTCCCCCTTCTGGGGAGGAGAGCCCCACATAACCGCCGGCTCGTCACAGCCGGGGTATGCAATTTAATGCATTTTCCTCAGGGGAACAAAAAAAAAGGTAATATTAAAGTGGCGCTGTGGTCTTGGCACTGGTTTGTGCGCCGCATAGAATCGGGAGGCCCGCGATGTAATCCCCACCGTGTACCAATGTGTTTTTCGTTCCGGATTAAATATGTACATTTATCCGACGCTCCTACGGTGAAGGAAACATCGGGAGGAAACCTGCGCACATCTGCGAAGCGATTCAAAGGTGTACGTAGTCAACCAACCCGCACTGGGCCAGCGTAGTTGACTAAGGCCTAATCGCCCTAACGTAGTTAGGGTAGGCTCGAGCCCCTCGGTGGGGACGTATATGAGCTGTGATGGCAATTTCTCGTATTTCATTCAATATACCATGTTCTAAGTATCCTACACAAATCACCCAATTATCAAACGTTAAATTAACTTTGTTAAAAAATGTGGTATGGTTGAAAATACTTGTCTGTATAAAAGTGCTACTGCGAAAGTAATCTATGTATTCAAGACAAGCAAAAATGCGGTCAGGTCTCTGTGGTGAGATATGCGTAAATCTTTGGCCCTGATAGCATCGTTGTGTTCCGGCTAGAAAATGTACGAAAACACAGCGTACAAGATTTACAGAGCAAATGCAGTAACTTTTTATTTCTTTTCACCAAAAATACTACCATATAAATTTTAAATTTAATTTGCATTAAATATGAGTTGAAAGAATAACTTAGTGTCACGCCTTGTAAACATACTTAAGATTCACGAAAAAAAAATCGGCGTAGAAAATCTATATGAATATAAATAAATATGTCTACACTAATATTATAAAGAGGAAAGATTTGTATTTTTGTATGTAACGAATAAACTCAAAAAGTACTGGACCGATTTTAATAATCCTTTTTTCATTAAAAAGCTACATTATCACTGAGAAACATACACTATATTTAGTATTAGATTACTATAGAAATCTTTAGAAATTCTTATTAAAATCAACCGAAGGTGTAAAAAAATTAGCTATAAAATGTCTTTTATCGCATACGCTGCGAAGACTATTAATGATGGAACAAAAAAATGTTTGACAATATTATAGAAAATATAAATATCTACAAAAAACTTTACGAAATCATATGTCTAACTATTGTAGTTACGTTACTATAACTACTTTTTTACATTTAATTATCTATAAAATAAATAGGAACAAAAATCTGCCACTTTACAAATCTTTTTGACAGGACGAAGTCTGTCGGGTCCGCTAGTACTGAATAATTACAATAATATAATGTACTTTTAATTATTGTTTGTTTTGTAATAGTTTGCATTGATGTAATATCGATAAATTATTTATTCTAATTACAATTTGGAGAAAAATATTACATAAATGTACTGCGTATTGTCTCTTATTTGATAAAGCACTTCTCATGATTTTATAATAATTATGTAATATTAATAAATAATAATAATAAGTCTCTTAATTCTGTAATATACTAGCGAGCAAAAGTATGGAATCACTTAGTTGGAATCGATTCCGCGCGATTTTGAGTACTAAGTAACTACTGTACTATAATAAAAACTTTTACATAAAAAAGCTTGTCGCGAGATTTACTTACTTATAGAATACTTTTAACGACAAGGATTATATGTAAAAGATTCGCAAAGTTCTTTATAGCGCATTTTATAAAAGCTTGTATTAAAAAAAATCATTTTACTTTTAATTAATTTTCCGACTAAAAATCAAGCTTAGCAAACCCTTTCATTTGATACCCATACTGCAGGGGTGCATTATAAATAATTGATCCGCCATCTTGGGAAAGTCCGCCATATTGAAATAAGAGTGATGTCACATTATTTATCGAGGTGTTCTTTGCAAGCCCTTTTATTTGATACCCATATTGTAGGGGGCATTAAAAATAATTGATCCGCCATTTTGGATTTACAATGACGTCACACACATAACTTTGCATTGTCATCAGACTTACACGTGCATGCGAAATTTGAGCTCAATCGGAGACCGTCAAATTAAGATTCCAAGATTTTCTTACATAGTTACAAGTGAAGCTTATATAAAAGCTTGTAAAAATGGTACCATTTGAAAGGTTCAACTGTTAACTTTAAATTTATTCCTAATTCATTTAAATCACATCAGTATTTCGGAAAAACAAATATATATATATATATATATATATATATATATATATATATATATACTAGCTTTCCGCCCGCGGCTTCGCCCGCGTTATATTCGAATTTCCCACAGGAAGGATATGTTTTAACAATACTGCCATACAACCTTTCACCCCCTCCTTTCAACCTTTTACAACCCTTTTCTGCTTTAAAAGGTAGCCTCTGTCCTTTCTCAGCCTCTAGACTATCTGTGTACCAAATTTCATTTAAATCGGTTCAGTAGTTTTAACAATATTTCCATACAACCAATAATCCCTCCTTTCAACCTTTTACAACCCTTTACAACCTTTTTTGCATGAAAAAGTAGCCTATGTCCTTTCTCAGGCTCCAGACTATCTGTGTACCAAATTTCATTTAAATCGGTTCAGTAGTTTTAACAATATTTCCATACAACCAATAATCCCTCCTTTCAACCTTTTACAACCTTTTACAACCATTTTTGCATGAAAAAGTAGCCTATGTCCTTTCTCAGGCTCCAGACTATCTGTGTACCAAATTTCATTTAAATCGGTTCAGTAGTTTTGGTGTGAAAGCGGAACAGACAGACAGACAGACAGAGTTACTTTCGCATTTATAATATTAGTATGTATGTATGTATAGTATGGCACAAAACAATGAGCTTTTCCACAAATACTATTTTCACAGTACTTTTGATTAAAATTTCACCGTCTTCAATTTTCACAGATGACACTCTAGTTTTATTTATTTGAGTTCATTAAAATGACAATAACTTTTTTTTTAATGAACCGATTTTGATGAAACAAAGTTTAGATATTATTCTGAGTTAAAACAAAGCAAATAGTGAAAGTTTCAAGCAAATCGGTTCAGTACTTTCGGAGATAAACGTGAACATACATACAGACAGACAAAAAATTCCAAAAATTTTTTTTTGCTTTCTAATAATCTATTTAAGTGCCCCTCTATCCATTTCAGTCAAAAATACTAAATGTACAGACAAAATATTTTTACTGTCTTATTATATGTATAGATATAATAAATACAGATGGGTCAACTTGGTAAATAAAGGCTAGTTAATACGATATAAACAAAAGTGTTAATATAGATTAATTCAAAAGGAGTATCTCCTTTGTATGGCACAACGTCCTTTTAACGTTATCTCCGAAAATCCTATATAAGTATTAAGGCCTAAAATAATATTAACGTGTTAAATGTATTAGAGACAATATTATTGTAGGATCGAATGAAAATCCTCGTAATTTATGCGACAGTAAACGTAAGAGTTTTTTGAACTTTCTATAATAATAAATTAGGATAAATATTACTAGAAATGCAATTAGTTAAAACTCTTAATGCTGATTAAAACAAAAGAAAACAATTTCATTGATGCTGGAATTTAATATTATAACTAGTAATGGAAATAACGGCTGTTATGTAATACGAATAACACTGTTGTGTTATTTTCCTATAACTGTTATTGTAAACTGTTGTCTGTTATCCTGTTATATTGCTATTTTGATAAATGTTGTTGACTACTATTGTTATTGTTATTATAGCTAGCTTAGTTATTCTTAACAATGAACTGTCCTTCATACTTTTTCAGGCTTGGGACTGTCAGAATATTAGGCAGTAATTTAAATAACTTAAAACTATTTAATCAACATAATATTCTGGTGTATTTAAAAGTTCATTGATCTTTACATAATTTGTTATTTACAAGCAATATTTGCAATATTCTTCCAATTCCATTTATTAA
Organism: Scirpophaga incertulas; assembly: GCA_036419045.1. Classification (NCBI taxonomy): domain Eukaryota; kingdom Metazoa; phylum Arthropoda; class Insecta; order Lepidoptera; family Crambidae; genus Scirpophaga; species Scirpophaga incertulas. The sequence goes on from CM071637.1 coordinate 25,107,723, forward strand.
CATATCTACTCTAATTATTTATTAGTTACTGCAAAAGTACACGCCACTAATTATTGCAACGAATAGGTAATTTAATTTGCTTACGCGATCACACAACGGCAAATCCAAACACCACACTAATTATTGCAACGAACATACGACTGCAAATAAGGCGTAACTTAAAAAATGACAACAGTTTAGGCACCAGCAAGCCAGCAACAGTTTACCTAATTGTTATTTCTAATCACACTGTAAATCAAAATGAGTCTGATTGTCATACGCGCGAAGGTTCAAAATTGTGAATTTGGTATTAGTAAAATAAGAATAATAAGAAATAAACAAATAGGAACTTTATTTCCTTGTGAGAAAGGTTACAATTATAAGAATAAGCAGCCAGGAAACAGAGCGAGCGCCTACGCCTACACAACGGCTTCAAGTGGCAACAACAACAATGCGACTAGGCGATTCTTTTGTCAACAGCAACAGCAGGATAACAATATAAGCCGTTGTTAAATAATGTGTTATTCGTTACGGGAACATAATTCATTGTGTTATCTGTTATTGAAATAACGACTATTACTAATTATAACTTAGTTCTACGAAAAAATGTTGAAATGACAATTAATTGACTTATTTACATTATACAGACATTAACAGTGTATTAAAAAAAACGCTGGAGCTCAATAGGACGAAGCAGTAGTTCACGCCGGGGTGACTGCTACTGTATAAGTCGCAAGTCCATCCCCACATTGGGTACTTCTGTCATTATTGAGTGGGAGCACCTGGGTATCAGCTTGGGCCCCTAGCCTAGGTTTAAAAGCGCACTGTGAGACTGCTGTGAGACTAGCGGACGGATTGAGCCTATAAGTCTTAGAATAGACTTTGTCTGCTTATTTGGGGTCTCTATAATGGGTTATGTTCCGAGGAATTTTTCAATATGATGCCCGAGGCCACTTTCTACTATAGCACCGTTCGCCATCGACAGGAAGTTCATGCTCAGACACTGAAACTTAAATGGTCTGATAGTAATTTACATGTATAATTATTATTATTGTTATTTTATTATCCTCATTTATTAAATATTATAACGTAATAAATAATGTTTATTTTAAAAAATCTCATTATTATATCAAGATATATAAAATGTCTTCTACAATAAAATAAAAATATTTTTTTTTATTTTATTTTTTATTTTTATTGTATAAAGTATTGAAATTAAGTGTATTGTTAAATGGTTTTCTGTAGGTATATATTAGGATAGTTACTAGATAAGAAATTATTATTGTTAGATAAGTAAGTGCTGCGCAACTCACGTTAATATTAAGTCACGGAATAGTATTATAAGATAATATGACGCTGTACGTGCAGTACGTAGTAGATCCAAACGAGGACAGTTTAAAAAAGGCACGGACTACGAGTCCGTGGAGTAGACATATATAAAAAAAAATGTGTTCTACCAATGTAGAACACATTTCAATCAATCAATTGATTGCTTTTAATTATTTATAAATATTCATTTTATTTTATCAATACATAGTATAAAACAAAGTCGCTTTCGCTGTATGTCCGTATGTATGCTTAGATCTTTAAAACTACGCAACGGATTTTGACGCGGTTTTTTTTAATAGATAGAGTGATTCTTAAGGAAGGTTTGTATGTATAATAAATGCATAATATAGTAGAGAAACACTGATAAATTTAAAGGTTTCTAATGTGATGTCGTAAATAAGCACGTTTTTTTGCGCTTATATTGCAAACGCTGGCTGAACCCTACGAGATAGACCAAAATAATGTACTACAGTATTGTACAACTTACAAAAATCCACAAAAAAGTCCGCGATGGTATATGTCTATCTCTTAGGGATAACCCACCATAACCATTTTTTCACTGCACCCGTGCGAAGCCGGGGCGGGTCGCTAGTAATTAATATATTAATTATCGATTAATTACTATCATTTATTTCATTAGTAGATACATACACGTTTAAACACCGAATCACAAAACTGTGTTGAACAGAATACAATTATTAAATGTAATTCTTACCAAATAATTTACGTTTAAATGATACGAATATATTAATGTATCAATATGACAAATAAATTGCAATTACATTCGTTATATATTCGAATGATCAAATGGACAGCTTAAGCCTTAATTAATTGAATAATATAGCTCGTATATATTAGATAACCACCCGCACTCGCACTGGGCCAGCGTGGTTGACTAAGGCCTAATCGTCCTAACGTAGTTAGGATAGGCTCGAGCCTATCGGTGGGGACGTATATGAGCTGTGATGATGATGATATTAGATATTTGCTCGTAGATATTATCACTTGCAAGGAGATCAAGCTTAGGTCGACTATGAATTGTAGCCTCATCTAGTGTAAGGAAGCGTAAATGATGGTAGATTTTCACAATTTCTCATAATCTAATTATCAGGCATCACCGTGAAGGTATCTGTACTAAATTGAGATGAGAATGTACGAGGTCGGCATGGAGATTGTCATGCGACCAACGGGCCTTCAGCGAATCAAGATGGAAATAGGTCAAGCGATATCATATCGGTATTGTTTGGATAATCCTGAAACCGACAAACCATGACAAAATTGCAAACAACTATTGAATAGATTTTAGCCTCTATGCTGTTAGAATTAGGGTTTTGGAATTTGTTGTAAAGTAATATACTAGCTAAGAAAAGAAATATTAATTTCAACAAATATTACCACAATATAACGATACTGTTATTATAGATTCGCAAAGAATAAGTGGGCGCACGCAATGGCACCAATTTCTTGACGGACGTGTGTTTCTGACATAACTCACACATGAGAGCAAAAATAATCAGTCAGTGTCTTATTCACACTTTATTCTGCAATATCGTCATCTTGTCATCCACTGTTATCACTCTTGCACTGTTAGCGTCCAGTCTTTCTTACGATTTTTATTAATATGAATCTTATTTCAGTACACATACGCTTCAACTGTCGTTAGTCCTGTGAGAAATGTACCCTGTCACTGCACATATCATTCACAATTCTTCGGCTTGTGTCAGTGACCCTGACTCTTGTGCATAATAAGTGCATATTAATAAAGAACAAAATATCTGTATTCTGCTGATCTTCAATAACTGATACATTGTAAGAAATATTAAAAAATTATCAAAGCAACTGATACAAATTTCTATTCAACCGATTTCGCATGAAATACAGGAAATTTACAATTTGGTAAATAAAATTAAAGTTCGATTTTTAATTCGAGTCAGTAAAATGACATTTCCGGTGTCATGTGTCACAAATCATATTATTTAATATGGTATGTATTACATATTTACAATAAAAAAAACGCTTTGATACCTAATAAAATAAAGCATGACTAAATGTCTAAATCTATTGATTGCCGAACATCACTATTGTAGTGGGTGGTAGTGGGTCACCCTTTTTTGTATCAGTGACAGTTGCACTTGTCATTTTACTGACTCGAATCAAAAATCGTAGTTAAGTATTTATGTTTTCTAAAAATTTTCTCTAAGAAAGGTCATATTGACGATCGATTACGTCACGTTAAGTCCGTGTTGACAATTTATTTGCTATCAGTGTTTGTCATACAAATACGCTGTCCTCTAAATCGAATTTTGAAAAAATTCTATTATATGAGTATGTTTGTATCTGTAGATGTATTTAATTTGTCAAAACGCATATTTAAATTGGAATTGTTAAGAATATTACTTGATGATTCAAGCACTAACATCTAATCATATGATTATAATTAATACTAATTAGTTAAATGTTGTTTATTTATATTTTTATATATTTAACTTAATTTGTTTTATATTTTTGTTTTATTTTATATTAAACATAAAAATAAAACAAATTGATTGCTGTTCATAGTGTATGTATATATATGTATGTGTGTGAGTATGTGTGAGTGTGTGTGTGCTGTGTGGTGCCGAGGTGAAATGCAGCGCACTATTTTTGTTTTTTTTTAATTTGTGGATAACGTTGTTGGTACTATAACTATACTATAATGTATGCTTGGATATAGTAAACTAAATCAAACTTTATATATTGTAACTGTTCGTTATCTCTCAATAAATAAATAAATTACAATGAAGTGTCAATTGATAGAAAAAATATGAATGAGTATAATATATATTGATTCGCAATTGGAGTTTGTACTTATTTCCGCCCGCCAGTGCTTTTTTTGCTCGGCAACCAGAGCACGCAACACTACGGCGAACTCTTCAAACCTGATTATAGCATTTAATTTTTGTCCAACACATTTTTGCCCTTGGTCACGTACATGTCACATCGTAAAACGCCAGTATCGCGTCTAATGCGCCTATACGCGTCCGCTGACCGATCTGTTGAAACATAGTTGATGGCAGTAAGTAGGCTAAATTGGTGTTCTAAACTTAACCGACTTACTATCGAAGTATTGTCATTAAATAGCACCTTAATTACTTGTAATAAGTATGAGTATTGAAGTGACCCTCTTTCAATTGACACAGTCATTGAATGTAACGTCCCCCTATATTACATGTGGGTGGTACAAAATAGTGTGTGTGCATAACACTCCAATCCTTTAAATATACATTGAGATAGTTACTTCAAAAGATTATAATCGTCAATTTCAGAGACTTCTATAATTGATTTTGAAACCTCTACTCTTTAACATACAACAGTAATTTCAATGTTGGTCATTAAACCATCGGATAGTTTTCACATAAACGAGTGATTATTGTATACTCACGACCATGGCGTACTGGTTTTAGTCAACTATGAACTGAAGTAACCAATGTCGTCGCCATTCATAGGGCGGCGGGGTCAACCGTAAAACTCTGTTTTCAGCTACAAGGATTATCGTGCGTAATCTACATTAAATTTTGAGTGGCACCGTTCTGTTTGATGTCATGATTTGGCCGCGTCGTCTAAAGTTGAGCGAATTCTTGGCTTTACGTAGGCAGTTTAATGGGTTTTTTTTTCTAGAATTTAGAGACAAAGTAAGCGTGTAATGAACGAACCGTAAACTATACAGCGGGGTATATGTTTTGGGATCCAGCTAAAATCTCTTGAATGAAATGATTTAGTAGTTCTAAATGTATATTCTTCTGTTAGAAAGCACTATACTTTGTTTGAGTTTCGCTTAGTGCCTAATGGACAACTTATTTAATAGTTTAAGGTCATGTGGTATTTCTTATGCTTTAGGTCAGGATGTGTAGTAAAAGAGTAGTAAGTCGTGTTTCATACATTACCATCACACGTTGCCTCGCTGAGTACTTCCAGGACCCCAGAGAAAATTTCGTATATGCATGAGAATGCCTCCTCGCGTTCCTTTCACACGTTATTGTTACTTTAAAATAAAGATAATAAATAAAAAATGTGTTTCTTTTTATATTTGGTTACTAAATTGATGTTATTTTTGATTTATCTGCATATATGACAGTGAAAGGAACCATGAGGAATCATTTTTATGCCTTGACAGAATTTACTCCACAATTCCCGTTAATACAATTATCTACGAGGCTCTTCGAGACTTCCCGAATGGTTTTGTCAGGCGAATTGTCTCTTATAACATATTAAAGTCCTGATTTTGCTTGTACTAAGCGAAACCAAGACAGTCTTACTCAAAAGAAGCTTTGATCAATATGATATAAAAAAATAACATATAAAATATCTGCCTACTTCAAAGTCTAAATGTCGTAACTCACATTATTTAATAAAAATGAAATTATATAAGGAAATGTGTTGTTTATTTAACGATGTTAAAAATAAATGAAATAAAGTTAATAGCAGCACTCTACATATGCTTTGGCAGTATGAAAATAAATGTACATAACTCACACTAAAAGTTTCTAGAATTGTCCACTTACATAAACAAAATTTGAAATATTCCTACATTTGAAAATGGAATGGTTTAGCTGTAGAATACAAATTGCTTCATATGACTGTCAATTGTTTTTACATTGTGGCGTCAAATCCAAAATTGCTTCATTTCAACAATATGGATTTAAGAATTTACGTTGCATGAATTTTTCAATTTCATGTCTAATTTAAAAGTTCAGCAAATTTTCGGTTAGCTTCAATATGCTTTTTCAAAGAAATAATGAAAGACATTTATTATAGACCACACAACGATACTAACCACAACAACAAAACAACACAATACATAATAATAACATATATTGGTGCGTAGGGAAGTGACGACCCCATCGCCCGCTGGTTGGGCTTTTAGTGCAGTTAAGAAACTGCGATAAAGGTCTCATCAGTGCAGTCAACTTATAAATCGTCCGGCATACAGTTCTGCTCTGGCAAAGTATGACGCTTTCTGTTTCCAAAAATAAAGAACAAATTACGTAATCAATTATTTTTATTACGTATAAAAAGTGTATTGACGTAAAATAACAATATTTTCATAAACAATAAATTCGTTTTATTTTAAACTAGCGACCCGCCCCGGCTTCGCACGGGTGCAGTGAAAAAATGGTTATGGTGGGTTATCCCTAAGAGATAGACATATACCATCGCGGACTTTTTTGTGGATTTTTGTAAGTTGTACAATACTGTAGTACATTATTTTGGTCTATCTCGTAGGGTTCAGCCAGCGTTTGCAATATAAGCGCAAAAAAACGTGCTTATTTACGACATCACATTAGAAACCTTTAAATTTATCAGTGTTTCTCTACTATATTATGCATTTATTATACATACAAACCTTCCTTAAGAATCACTCTATCTATTAAAAAAAACCGCGTCAAAATCCGTTGCGTAGTTTTAAAGATCTAAGCATACATACGGACATACAGCGAAAGCGACTTTGTTTTATACTGTGTATTGATTAATAGATTCTTTTTATTTCGGTACTCATAAACGTTAATCAAATCAAATCAAAAATCAACTTAATTCAAATATGACTTATAGAAAGCTCTTTTGAATCGTCCAATTTTTTTTTCCTACGGGCGTATTTTTTAGCTTTATCAAAAGTAATAACAACATTTACAATAAATTATGTCGTTATCATACAATGTACATATATGTTTACAATTTATAAGGAAAAACAAATATTTACACTTTAGAATGCATCCTCAAATCAACACCAAGCATTGGCATCATTTAAATAATCATTGACTTTGTAATAGCCCTTACTCATTAGTGTCTTTTTAACATGTATCTTGAACTTATGAAGAGGCAATTCAGCTACACTATGTGGAATCTTGTTATAAAAATGTATACATTTGCCCATAAACGAGCCTCTAGTTTTTTGTAGCCTGTACGTTGGAACGGCAAGTTTATTTTATTTCTTGTGTTAAAATTATGCATTTGAGTATGAAATGTGTTATAATTTTTGTACACATAAATCAACTTTTCATAAATATACTGACCCGCCAAAGTATTATATTAATCTCTTTAAATAAATCTCTAAGAGAAATATTTGTGATAGAGAAATAAACCATCAGACCAAAACACACATAAATAAAAAAAAAAAATGGTTGCCTGTAAAGTCGGTTTTACGGGCGAAGATTTTACGTGACAACGTCTTTTTCTCGGTAGAATATTTATTGATATGAATATAATTGAATTGCACAATAGGAACAAGGAATTGAATGAAAATAAGAATTGCACAAATTTAACTATAGAAATATATTTTGTTTACTAAAACATTGTACATGTAAACTTAAACTTAACTATAATTCCTATTTGAGTGATTTTGTTGAGTTGTTTTTCTTAATATTTGTAATTTTAAAGAATCAATTCGAAAATCAAAACATTTATTCAGATTGAAGGTTCAAATTTTTGCTTAAATAAATTTGAAATTAATGAAAATTTGTAAAATAATAATTAATTAATTAATTAATTTTAAACTAATAATTTACTTAACACTATCAACATTTATCAATAGTATGACATAACCTATAAACTCAGTTTCTCAACTTTTGTGTCAATCTAACAATTAATCAATCAATCATAGTTTACGATAATGAAATATCAGTGTACAATTATTTACCTTTATTGTTGTAGTTGTTGTAAATGACGAATCTAAGCACTCCACATATTCACTACAGACACAGCTGACGATACTTTAACCACACGTGTGAACTTGTATTATAACGCTTTCTTGTTTTTCCAACGCCAAGAACGTTCGAGAAAGACAAAGACAGAGACACAAGCATGCACGATTCAATGCGCCTAATTCTCTAGTGCTGCGCGCGCGGCAGACCGATCATAGTTGAGTGGGAGAGAGACGCAAGGCATTCGGCGGGCCTCTCTCTCGTTCGGTGACTCATCGTAACGTTACCGAGCGTTACACTTTTTCATAAGTGACTCCCAGCCGCAACCTAATTTAAGACGTTGTCACGTCAACAACTGCATGGAACCAACCAATTAATAAATAGAATGAAATACGCGATTGTATTGAAGTACCTATTTTTGACTATAACGACAACATTTTTGACCATAATCAAAAAAGAGATTGTCAGTGTAGTTTAGTAAAAGTGTGTACGATTGAGCTGATATTCTAAATATTCTGTATTGAGTTGATTGTTGGCTCTTGGTGGAACTTATTATACATGTTGAATAAAACTCTTGTACTGTTCCACTAATTTTAATTATTGTCGACCTGACCGGTTTCGCTTTACAGCATTTTCAAAGGTGTTCGTGTAAACACGAAGAGAGTCGAGAGTCGTGTAAACACGAACACCTTTGAAAATGCTGTAAAGCGAAACCGGTCAGGTCGACAATAATTAAAATTAGTGGAACAGTACAAGAGTTTTATTCAACATGATATTCTAAAAATGCCATTGCAATAAAGCGGAAAGTATTTCCTCCCTATTGCCTCATTAACAATTCCTGAAGGATGCATAGATCGTGTGTCACGCTGCCGGGGAGTACCCGCGATAATCCGCTTAACGGCGGTATGGAATTCACGACCAAGCCGATATCAGCTCGTTGAAAGTTTTGTATTATCCTTCCGCACTTATCAATCTTTTCGGACCCAAGAGGAGTCTACAGAACCCAATGACTGAACCGTGAGTATATTTATCTAATAATTATTCAAATTAAATAATGACCTTTTAGAGAGATTGTACCATTGTCCATTTCGATACTTCCGTATAAAGAATATTATTTATACAACTCAAATTACACTTTATCTTGTTTACCTGAGACACACTTGTACCAACTTACAAAAAAAGTTCTACCGAACTGCCGACACACTCGGCCGGGCAGCGATCGGGAAATTATGAGACATGTTCTCAGCCCATCTACCGCAGTGCGCAATGATGATGTGTACCTAAGCCTGGTAACTTATAATACGCCTTTTTAAGAGGCTTAAAGTCACTCAAAGGGCAATAGAGAGGGCTATGCGCGGACTTTCTGCGTTGTCTTATCAAAAATTATGAAATACACAAAAGGTCGGATTTCATTTCGGTCGGAAGTCATGAAGCTTCTGTGACAGTGGGCAGGGCACATTCTTCGCAGGATTGAAGGATGAAGAGGTGGAAAAGTCCTCGAATGGCAGGTATGCCGGACACCGTAGCATTGGTGGGCCTTCCACAAGGTGAGCAGACGATTTGATGTAGATAGCAGGAAGACGCTGGCCGGACTGGTCTATTGGCTGAAATGATGACGATATGGAACTTGGCACCGGACTGTCCACCTAATTGTAATTAGTTAAAGGAGAATTGTAGAATTAGTTTCTGTGACTTTAACCTGTTATATAACAACGCTTGTATTTAATATGGAACAAAAATGACATTCATACATATAATCATGCCTTTTCTCCTCATAAAAATAAGTGAAGATTCCCTAATTTTTATTGATTCAATGAATAAAGAGTGCGCCTTATGCCAGGCCATTAAATATCTCTTCTTCCCCTTATAAATCATTAATTGAATTTATATAAAATGTTGGTTTAATATACTACCTCACCTACCACATTTTGTAAGTGAAGTGAAACAGGTTGTTAGGAAAAAATTGTACATATTTAAACAACGTGTTATCGTAGTTTGATAATGTCAAATCAAATTGTTACCGCGTTTTCAGTACGCCTTTGGAGAACCCTTTTTTTTGTTCCCCCTGAGGAAAATGCATTAAGTTGCATACCACGGCTGTGGCGAGTCGGCGGTTATGTGGGGCTTACCCACTAAAAACCTTAGTGATGGCCTTCCTCGGGCATGTAGGGAGCCCCCGGGAACACCAAGCTACTTCCGGGAACCCCCAGCCTCCGCACCCCGCCGATACAGGGGAGCCCTGCTCGGGAGAGGCTACAATACCTCCCCCGATCTCCACCACCGCCCCCCGGCCATGGAAAGGGCGTGGTCCCTCCTGGGTCACCGTATCCGTGGGCGAGCCCGGCGCCGTCTCCTTCAAGCGCGATCGGCCATCTCCCGACCCAGCTCGGCGGCCTCCTTCTGGAGCATCGCTGCTTCACAGAAGGAGGCCACAGCCCTTCAACCTCAGAGACAGATCTCGCCCGATCTCTGCGACCAAGACTCGGCGCTCGGAGGCCCACGCGAGGCACTCCGCCAGCGTATGCTGGGTCGAGTGAGGTCGGATGCGCAGTGGTGGCAATGTGTCGATTCCTCCCGTCCTATTCGACACAGATACTCACCGAAGCAGCCGTACCCGGTATCTGAGTCAATTGGTAGGTGACCTCCTCCTTCCCGTGGAACGCCTTTGGAGAACCCTAGGTCGATCATAGGAAGGTAGCGTGCGCGGCTGGCTACCGCGCACGCCGTTGAAGTGCCTCTCTACCTGGGGGATTGTCCTAGTGGTCTCGGACAATTCCCCCCTTGGCGATGGCTCGTCTAACTAAAAAGGTTGAGCTAGCTAGCTCGTGGGCGTGTGGCGGTAGAATTGTGAAAGCGCAGTGGGCTCAGAGGACACCGGGGGCTTTTAGTGGGTAGGTCGGTCTCTCAGACCGGAGAACCCCACACACGGCCGCGCCTTGCCAGCGCGGTGTCACGGTGCATAACAAGCACTTCCTCCCGAAGAAAAAAAAAAGGTCAACCATAGGAATAACCCACTCAGTTCTTCTCTTCTCTTTAATATTCTCACTGACACAGTTTATCCCAACTAATATTATAAATGCGAAAGTGTGTTTGTTTGTTTGTTTGTTTGTTTGTTACCTCTTCACGCTTAAACTACTGGACCGATTTCAAAAATTCTTTCACCTTTGGAAAGCTACATTCTCCCCGAGTAACATAGGCTACTTTTTATCCCGGAAAAATCGACAGATCCCACGGGATGCGCAATAAAGGCTTCGCTCAAAAACTACTGCACAGATTTTTATGCGGTTTTCATCAATAGATAGAGTGATTCTTGAGGAGTTTTGCGGCATTTTTTATCTCGGAAAAACGGATAGTCCCACGGGAAGCGCGATAAAATCTTCGCACCATAAACCGACTTCCGCGTATATGTAGCCGTGGGCAAAAGCTATGACCCTTAACTCTCTATACACCCAATCCCGAAATCCACGCGGGCGAAGCCGCGGGCAGAAAGCTAGTATATTATATGACGCGGGTCGCATATAGGTCGGTTAGTTATTGTCGCGTCAGTCCAGCCACCACGTTGCAACAAACTAACTATCATCTACTCGTACTAGCGAGCGAGTGCGAGGGCAACAAGCGCGAAACAGGTTTTTGGCGTAAACAAACGGAAATAGATACTAGTAATTTAAACAATATTTTTATCAGGCATACGCGTATTTCATTTTTTGAAAGAATTTTATTTATCACATTTTTACAAATATAAATTATAATCATTATTATAACGGCTTACAAGTTTTGAAATTTAAGTGTAAATAAATAACTATTATTTAATAGAATAGCAAGAACTTGATTGAAGATTTTATTTAACTAACATTTTCTTGCAAATAACAAATGTATTTGATTAGATTATCAAGACTGTCACATACTAGATACCCAAGCTTAAATAACTTTTGACACACATAAAAAACAAATATTTCTTCTATCGCCAATGATTTATTGTACATGTATTAACAGCATTATATATTTCTTCACGTATTGTTCACCCTATTCCATTTCGTAATACAATTGTATTTTAACTACCCGATGCCCACGACTTCGTCTGCGCAGAAGTAATATTTCGAGTTGCTTATATTAGCGTGGCGTATATTTTATAAAATATAGCCTGTGTTATTCTGATGTGTAGTTTTTACATAAAAGTGTAACAATACTTACAAACTTTCGCATTTATACTATTAGTAGGGACAAGACTTTATAAGATTTCATTTTGAGTCATTCCAGTCAAATATCTAAAAGAATCTGAATTTTAACTACACATAATCCTACTTTTATCCTCCTTTTGCCATATCTTGAAGCGAAACGAAAAATTTTAAGTAGCTTCAGAAAAAAGTTAAGCTCAACTGATGTCTTAAGCCTTAGCCTGCAGTCTTGGTCGATAAACGGATTATCACCTCTAATACCCAGCAAAACGTTTAATTAGTCTCAACGCCATTGCTTCGTAATTTATGAAGAGAGTTTTGCGAAATTCATGACAGCGCACCACTCATTTTGTGCGAGTACAGATATTTTTAATGAATATTTAAGATACAACGGGCAGATCTCAGATTTAATTAGCAATAGCGAGATAATTTATAAAACACTGACGAGGAAAACAAAAAGCTTTTTTAACTGGCATCTACGTTACACAAGATCAGAGGAATAATAAATAAAATAATAAATAAATATGTTAAAACATTAATTCATTGTAATGTAAATATGCAATTCTACTTCACATGCTTGAGGTTATACCATGATAATAGATTGCGGATTTGACTACTGTCTCTTTTTGTTTGTGACATTATCCAATAGATGGCAGCACAGTGAGCCACGTGGCGGAACACAGTCGCACATTTGATTTTAAAAGGTGTATTAATTAGAGATGACTTGGTCCACAAGCACGTAAGTAGCAACCACACACCAACACCTGCACTGAGAAAAAATCCTGCTAAATTAACAACAAAAAGTTAATCCGGGAGAGCCGTTCATAGTGAATTGTTACCATAACAAATTTTTTATTGTCAAATGAAATCGACAATTAGGTAGATTCAGCAACAATATTATGTTGCTAAAAAAACAATTGTGACCTTGTGTCATATCACAACCCATATTAGTTACATCAACAATTTAGCTTTGTCACCATAAATATTCCCGTTTTGCCATGATTAAGAACGGACATGAAGCAGGTTGGGTGAATCGTTGGGGTTACCTACGAAATATCGAATTCCGTTTGGAATCATTTGATCGAATATCAAAATATTATCAGTATATTTCGATATTTCGTAGGTAACCCCAACGATTCACTCAACCTGCTTCATGTCCGTTCTTAAATCTATGCACTAGTTGTAAATTGTCTTGCTTTTAAATTCACATTAAATAGTAGAGCACAAGTATTTAGTGTTCACAACCGTGATTAAAGTATATTCCGCCATTGTGCTATACCGACACAACACACGCCCGCTCGGACGAACATTCACGAAAGACATGGACGAGCTGAGCCGAGTCCTGCGTATATAAAAAGTACTTAGTGCCGGCGCCCGAGTGAAGTGAAACAACTACTCGGAAGTTGTTACAATACACTAATTTATTTGCTAAGCGAATAATCTTAAATTTTGTTAGTTTTGAATATTGTTCATCCAGCATCGTAATAAATAAACATGACAACAACTTTAAGTAAGTAAGTAAGTTCTTTATTGTATATGGAATTAAGGTTTCTTAAACAGATCTTAATATCTAACAAAACGTTTCACTTAATCCTACTTTTTCAAGTGTATATACAAAAAAAAAAAATAACTTCAGCTTTGTTACAGATTATTTTGTCATACTCTAAACACTAAAGTTAATATTCGAACAACAGGCGCGGTTGCTGTCTTAACAACGTTAATAAACATTGTTACTTTGATTCAGATTTCCGAAGTCGCAGGAATAATAACTCTAACAATAAAAAAATTGCAGAGGGCACTATGAGACCTTTGTTATTGTGTGTCAAGTGTTTTGTTGCCGTTACTGTAATTATGTAACAAAGCTTTTATGGACTCTTTGTGAGCCATTTTTTTTCTCAGTGTGTGTAGTTAGCCTAACTTGTTTATTAAGTGCATAAGCGCACATGTAATACTATTCGGTCCACTCTGGAAACCGAACCCACATCAGAGCGCACGCACTCTCCTGAGGCTGCGCTATGCACCGCCCCGTTCTGGAGGGCGGGAGCGTTAGTTCAAGCCGATAGGGTTCCAGGCCTTCCGCCCGACCAAAGGCTGTAGGTAGTCCTGTATTGAGTTGATTGTTGGCTCTTGGTGGAACTTATTATACATCTTGAATAAAACTCTTGTACTGTTCCAAAAAGTAGTGGAACAGTACAAGAGTTTTATTCAAGCTGTAGGTAGTGTTTAGTTGGCAGGCTGGCCTTCTGCTAGAGTCCAACATAACCATCCGCCGTGGACCGGTTGCGGGTGGTATCCGGTGCGAGGTCGTCCAAGCACCAGGGGGTTGTCATAGCGACCACTGTGGTGGCGCGCCCCCTATAAGGATTCACTACCATCCCCCGTGGGGGAAAAAAAAAAGATATGACTTGGTTGGGATCAGTATTCAGTCAGTCGGGAGGAGTACAAGTCATGAGAGTCACGCTAGTATTCCATTGCTTTAAATAATTAAGTCGTTATTTCTAGAAGTTGTTGATATTGTTGACAACAAATATTTCTTACACTTACGCCAATTAACCTAGACCAAAGTAAGCTCTGTAAGGCTTGTATTATGAGATCTAGGGTAACGGACAGACATACATATATTATACACATATAAATAAATTTGGTAGAAATATATTATAACAGCCATGACTAAGGTAAAAATGTTGCATACACCACGCAATGCCCCCACCGGGACTCGAACTCGGGAACTAAGATGTGACCACACCTTGAAACCGGTATACCAACCACTCAACTACGAAGGCCGTCATAATAAGTCGAGGTCGTAAGGAGAATCATATTAATTAATATGTAAATAATTAATACACTCATCAAGATTATTCTGTACGAAAGGTTGGACCGCTGTATATTTGAACACTCCCAGAACGCCGATTTATTAAGTCCCAATGTAATTGGAGGCGAGCATATTTCCACTATACGAAAATAAGTTCTACACAGATCTGTTATATGTCGGACTGCCGTACCGAGGGATACATTGGTACTAGCTGGAGCCCGTGTGTATTTCGAGTATCTTATATTAGCGTGACGTAATACTGTTATAATACTGGCTTGTTTTATAAGTTCTTTTTATGTAATCAAAATTTTATTGACATGACATTTAACTTACTTCAAATTAAATATTTATTCAGTAAACACGTATTTTTTCCAAAATTCTAACAAAACGTTATCAGCACGAAATTTTATATACGTTTAAAAGTTTTTTATTGCTGTGAATATATTTTTGAAGAAATAGTTATAGTTGTAGGTATAATTTTTAATAAATATGTCGAATTCCGAGAGAGGAGATACATAGGGTACGTCTGGTTCAAATATTACTTATAGACCAAACTCGTTGTCATCACTTCCATCCTTTTTACTTCGGGATAAAGAAGGTTATCCTATTTGGAAATTTAAAATGCGGAATTACCTAATCCATGAAGATTTGTGGGAAACCATTGAGGGCTATCCAGATAGTGACACGACGCCCACACTAATAAAGGTAAGGAACGACAGAAAAGCTCTTTCAAAAATTTGCTTGACCCTAGATGGGTCTGCTATTATTCATGCACGGAATGCAAAGTCGGCATCTGAGGCCTGAATATTACTGCAAATACACTGGCTATAATATATAAAGACATACTTTAATATATCATAGCCAGTGTATTATATTTATGTATTAGCTATATTATTGGAAAATTTCATCAAAATACATTCAGTAGCTTTTAGGTGACAGAGTAACAAACGTCCGTCTATAGAAACCTTCGTATTAACAACATTTGTTTATTCATTGAAAAATAACAAACCGTTAGAATATTTAAAGTACTAGCGGACCCAACAGACTTCGTCCTGTCAAAAAGATTTGCGTAAAGCGGCAGTTTTTTGTTCCTACTTATTTTATAGATAATTAAATGTAAAAAAGTAGTTATAGTAGCGTAACTACAATAGTTAGACATATGGTCTCGAAAAGTTTTTTGTAGATATTGATATATTCTATAAAATTGCCGAACATTTTTGACGTGACAACGCCTATTAAATTGGTACGGCGTGGAGTCATTCTCGAAAACACCGTAACGGCCGAATCTGACGCCACACGGAGTCCACGCCTACTTTACCCCCACCCCTAGAGCGCCCGAAGGCATACTTGGAAACGGCGTAACGGCCGATCTGACGCCACACGGCAACGTAATAAAAATATAAATGTTATACATTACTTTATTGACGTGACAACGTCTATTAAATTGGTACGGCGTGGAGTCATTCTCGAAAACACCGTAACGGCCGAATCTGACGCCACACGGAGTCCACGCTTAATTTTATTGTAACTATAAACTTCTGTATGAAGATGAATGAATGTATGTTCATATGTATGTGCAATCATATGCTTATTGTATTTAGTGTGCAAGTGCACATTACTCATAATAATTAATTTATGTATAACTTCAGAAGCAGAAAATTTAAACAAACTATTAATTTAAATAATTTCATTGCACCCAGAAAAAAATACCATGTAATAGACGTTGTCACGTTCAAATATCGGCAGTAGACGGAGTTCTACAGACAACCAATTTTTTTTATCCTATCATTAATACTCTTCGCAGCGTATGCGATGAAAGACATTTTATTACACCTTCGGTTGGTTTTAATAAGAATTTCTAAAGATTTCTATAGTAATATAGTACTACATATAGCCTATGTTACTCCGTGATAATGTAGCTTTTTAATGAAAAAAGAATTATTATAATCGGTCCAGTACTTTTTTGAGTTTATTCGTATAGTTATTTACATACAAAAATACAAATCTTTCCTCTTTATAATATTAGTGTAAATAATTTAGTTTACTATATCTATGCACACAGCAAACACATACTTACTCACATACATATATATACATACACCATAAACAGGTAATTTGTTTTATTGTTTATGTTTAAAATATACAAATTTAGTTAAATATATAAACATAAAAAAAAACAACATTTGACTAATTAGTATTAATTATTTAAATTATCGTGCATCTTAACAATTCCAATTTAAATGTGCGTTCTGACAAATTAAATACATCTACAGTTAGAAACATAGAACTATGTATAATTTTTCAAAATGCGATTTAGAGGACAGCGCAGTCCAGCGTTTGTACAGCAAACACTGATAGCAAATAAATATTAATAGGGATAAATTACTATCTGAAAATATATTTATTATTTGTAAAGAAAATCTCATTTTTATACTACACTAGCTTCCGCCCGCGGCTTCGCCCGCGTGAAATTAGTTTTTGTCAATCCTGGTCCCTTATGTCTAAGAGACTCTTACAGGGGCCAGCCTCACGTTATGTACAAAAATATTTTGTTGTTTTGTTTCTTATGACGTGTATTTGACGAACTTGCATACTAACATTCAACCCTTATTCCACCCCTTAGCTGGACGAAATTTCAAAAATGCTAGAACAAATGTTTAATAATTTCTTATCAAGTGCTTAAATATAAAGTTTTAGGGTTTTATCTTTTAAAATTAAGAAATACAAACAACAAACTTTCAACCTCTAATTCAACCCCATCATCCCTTTTTTTCGAAATAAGAAGTAGCCTATGTTCTGTCTCAGGGTCTAAATATTGTCTGTACTATATTTCATCAAAATCGTTTTCGAGGTTTAAGCAGGAAAGCGTAACAGACAGACAGACAGAGTTACTTTCGCATTTACATTATTAGCTGGGAACTGCTTGTAGGTCAGTTCCTTAACATATTACAAAAAGATGTTAAATCGCCCAGAGTTTTTGTAAATCTGTACAGGAACGCGTTGTAAGAATGGATATCGGGGAATCACATCACATATAGTTAGGCACAAGTAGTGCCACTATCTACAACATCATGGAGCTGATAGCTGCACAACAAATTCATAGAATGCTTGAATCTCTCTTCATGTCAAAATTTTATGATTCTAAGTCACCGCGAAGAAAATGGTTTAGATCGATTTAAAATTATCGATCGCCTAACCAATGTCAAATAAATCAGCATAAAAAAATATTAAAGACCAAATCTTATAATTACGTTCAACTAAAAGTTTTATTTTTCGCTGTTACAAAAGATTTCAGACTTGCATGCTAAGAAAAAGGGTTTTGACTGACAAAGTGATTCTATAACGATTCCCTGAAAAACGCAAGAAATTGCCATTTCCAGATTTTGGATAACAGTTGCATTTATGTTAGCGTAGAGCAACGAGTCGACAATTAAACTTATTTTAATAAGCCAAAATTCAGTTTAAAATTTTGTGTAGGTACATATCGCTGGGTCGTAGTTATCAATGTTCTCTATTGTACTAGCATACATACTTGTACCTACTAAATACGCAATGGCGAAAATTAAACTAAAAAATGCTCGCAGTTACATGCGCTATGATTTCATACATTATTCATGGAGCACGTGGATTACGCCGGCTTAGAATCAACAACATGTTTTGTGTTTTAAACCTCCAAATGTTTTGGGACTGGATTTGTTAAAGCGTGGCATTTTAATTCCTGCTACAACATATGTAAGCTACAATTCTCAGGAAGTAATCAGTGTACAGTGAACATTACATTAGATTTTCTTTTATTACAAATTGGTAAAGTTCCATTTTGTTTACTAACAATTTGGCAACCTTTTGATCTTTGGTTTGCTTTTCTAGCACCATTGTTGCTGCAGTGGATTAGTACTGCAGTGTACGTTGCCATCTTTTGACTTAAAATATCTAAAACCATTGACAGTACTTCTAAAATAAGTATTCTTCTTCGTATTTGCTTCGTTCTTGAGATCAGTAACATGACAAGATGACTTTCTTTTTATCTTACATGTATTTTGAAGGAAAAGGAATTTGCAACGCAATCGCAACTAACGACAAATACTCCTGACTAAATCATTCGTAGTTATTTTCTTCGTCTACCACTTTGAAGAATAGTAAAATCGGAATGCTTCCCAGAGATTCTATGTGATTCGAATTCATACTAGTGCTCTTGAATTCTAAAATAAGCAGTTCCATTATAAAGTTACGCAAAGACATTAAGACAGTTGAATATTAAGCTTAACCCTTTACTCTTAATAGACCATTTTAGAGGAAAGTTTGTACAAACACGAAAACGCTTCTCTTGGCGAATTTAACAATATTAAATATAATTACGCTACTGAAATGATAATGCTGTAATCTAAACAGATTTTTAACACACAAGTTGTGAAATGCTAAGGCGTCCGAAAATAAAATGGAACGTAGCATTTATAAATATTAAATAGCATTTATAATAGTTAAATTATTTTTATATGAAGATTAACTCTGAGTTGGGTTGTAGCAGAACACCACTCCTTTGCTTACATCCTAGTGAGTAATTCCAATCACTGAGCTACGGCCATTTTACACTACTGCAGTGCACACAATGTAACACTTTTTTTTCACTGATTTTAAGTACTATTAAAGACACTTTTTTTTATTCATATTGATTAAATTCACATTTACAATTGTATCTTGCATTGGTTATGTTTTCGTCGAATTGTTACTTTGACATTGACAGTTCTATAGTGTGGGCCGCTTATCATGATCCTAACACCATTATCTATGGGCAAATTAGGCAACCAAATCTAGCCAAGCGTCGTCTACAAAGATAGGTTCTTTATTAATAATACTGAAACATCACTCCAGAATTCATAGATTAAAAACAGTGTCGTAGATTAATAACTGCCCACAGATTATATACCGGATACTAATTAACAACAAACTATTTG
Source organism: Scirpophaga incertulas (assembly GCA_036419045.1). NCBI lineage: Eukaryota > Metazoa > Arthropoda > Insecta > Lepidoptera > Crambidae > Scirpophaga > Scirpophaga incertulas. The sequence goes on from CM071637.1 coordinate 25,127,647, forward strand.
CACTGCCGGTTACAAAAATATAATTTAGGATTAAACTTAAATTTAGGAAGATCAATTCTTCCTTTCCTTTATTTGTGGCGGATCGACATAGTTTCCACACCATCCTAGTTCCATTTAATAACAAACATCACATACTATACATCGTCTATATAGTCTTTGCCTGATCGGTGGTAAGCAATCTGTAATGGTATACTAATCTGTGACTTGGAGATCTGAAATCTGGGAATTGGGAATCGATCTATTGTAAAAATCTCACGCATATTTCGGTATATAACTACGTATATAAGTTACTGAAAGTGGTGTCAGGATCACAATTTCAGGAGTATTTTATTTCCCATAAAATTATCCATATCTCTTGGAACCAACATAATTTAACCTAGTTGCCACCGGCACTTAGGAAAAATAATAAACTAAAATATTTACATATTGAAAGCCCGATAAAAAGGTCAGTGATAGTTGCATTTATCTCTTTAATCTCTTTAATTTCAATTTGTTCCCAATAGTAATGATTTTCACAAATAATTATTGATATTTGTTGTGAGCGGGTAGGCTTAACCACCCATACCAAATCATGCTGAAATTAGTTGTTCAGTTGCTAATCTCATGTATTTGAGGTAATTGGTGTTTGTATTTAATCATAATAATATAAATAATGTAAATTCTTGCTCTTTTAAAATGTAAATGTACCATAATTTGATGAATGTTCAATAGATCATGTTTGATATTTTTTTCTTTGTAACCTAGTTGTCAGATTTAATTGTATGAAGAACAATAATGTATATGGGTTCCTTCTGAACCGCATAGACCACCCACAGTGAGTCCATGACTATGATAATGTAGCATTTTTATGATATGTAACAGGGCAAAAAGGTACCGGGAGGTATTTATACCTGAAAGGCCCGGCCCTACAAACTTATGTAAGAAAAACATACCTATATAAATTACAATATCCTTGAAGAAAATTATATAAACCAGAAGAAGAATAATTGCAATTTATTAAAAGAAGAGTTAAAATCGAGTGTCTGGACCCAGTCTCAAGGAAGGTATTCAGTACTAACCACCGGGGATGGGAATCTAGCTTAAGAATTCATGTTTTAGATTTTAGAATTACCATTTAATTATAATTTTATTTCAAGACCCTGATCAACCATTGTTGCTAAATATCCTTGCCGAGATTGATCAAACAGCACCAGAACCAACCTGCCCTTGTGATTAATAATTCAAATTTGTTATTTTAAGTACATAATAAAGAGTACACTTATTTCTAATTGAGTATTATTTTATTTTTATTTAATTGTTAAAAAACTTAAATATAAATTGTCAATAAACTTAAAACTTAAATTAATAAATCAGTAACTTTGTTATTTTGTATTATTTGTGTTTCCTTTATAAATCTAGTTGGTGAGTAAGAGTATTATTACATTACAACAACTGTTAGTTTGTACTGGTTTATTGTTTAAAGGAAATTTAATTTTAGTGTCTATGTGTGTGTGTGTGATGAAGACGTTTTTTTTTACATAAAGATTTTATATATCTACTTTTAAATTTTTTTCAATCAACCAGATTATGACCGACATTTCCTTTAATGTAAACTACAATATCATAAAGGTTACGACTTAAGACGATATTTAGGTAGTCAGCTGGAGTAAGCATCATATACAAATTTATAAATAGGAAACGAAACAAAATTTTGTATTATCTAAATGTATAAAACATTTATTCAACATTTTTAACTAAAATAAATATCATAATATACAATAAAATTGAACAGATATTAAAGATTAACTATAGAGACCCAAAATCTGACAGATATATTGAAGATACAATTTACAACTCCGAACAGAATCATGCAAATATCTGTCAGGGATTTAATAATATACGACCTTCATATTTACTTCAAGTGCCGATACAAGGGCTACGCTCACGACACAAAGCGATTACGAGTACGCCATATGCCGCGTTAGTTGGCCAATATGCGAAAATAAAACCCCTCACATTATACCAAAAGGGATCCAATAACCGCCTGGAAACATCTGCGTAAAAAGGAATTGATTATATCTCCAGCGTTTACGAAACTTCAGAGGATTTTGGCAAAGATTAGGAGTAGGTGAAATGTGCATTGTCATCACGGTTACTGAATGACTTAGGATTGTGGGAGTTCGATAATGGTAGATTACACTTCAAATTTACGTTGATATTACAATTAGGTTAGTACTTTTACGTGCTTATATTTGTAACTAGCGGACCCGACAGACTTCGTCCTGTCAAAAAGATTTGTAAAGTGGTAGTTTTTTGTTAATACTTATTTTATAGTCAGTCAAAGTCAAAATCAAAATATTTATTTCAAATAGGCAATGAGTGCTCTTTTGAATAGTCCATTTTTTTTTCCTACTACCCATTCGGACTTCTGTTAGTCAGGGTAAAAACTTCTCCTGTACAGAACCGTCACCCTGGTGGTAGGGCGTTGTGAATCCTACTACTATTATAAAGGCGAAAGTTTGTAAGTATGGATGTATGGATGTTTGTTACTCTTTCACGTAAAAACTACTGAATGGATTTGAATGAAACTTTACGACAATATAGCTTATTTATCAGAATAACACATAGGCTACAATTTTTGAGGTTTCTAATGTGAGGTCGTAAAAAAACACATTTTTTGCGCTTATATTGTAAACGCTGACTGAATCCTACAAAATAGATCAAAACAACTTACTTATTACTAGACTAGACGGGACGAACCTGAAGTCCACGCGAACGAAGTCTCGGGCAAAAGCTAGTAAAAAATAATCAAATAAAACATATATAAGCATTTAAAAAAGTAAACAATCGCTTTATTGTTAATCATGTGAATAAAAAAAAAAATCAGTTTACTATCGCATAGCCAACCAAATTGCAAAAAAGGTCCAAATGAACTATTACATTTTCAACTTTATATAGCGTTAGTAAAGCGCAAATTGACTCTTTGATGTTAGGAACACACCTACATTGCTTAGATAACAGTAAGTGCTTATGCTAGGTAGTGTAGCCTCCCCCGAGGAGGGCTCCCCTCTATGCAGGGGAGCGGAGACTGGGGGTTCCCGGAAGTAGCTTGATGTTCCCGAGGGCTCCCTACATGCCTAAGGAAGGCCATCCCTGAGGTTTTTTGTGGGTAGGCCTCCCCCTTCTGGAGAGGAGAGCCCCACATAACCGCCGGCTCGCCACAGCCGGGGTATGCAATTTAAAGCATTTTCCTCAGGGGAACAAAAAAAAAAGTGCTTATGCTGCACAGCTGCTGCAGTGCTTGCTAGAAAACGTTTGTATGGGATGATTTTAGGGCATTTCCGGTAATTCTTCGAAATTTTCGTAATAATCATCCTTGAACTTCAACGAACATTTTAAAAAAGAATTGGCCAAATTGGTCCAGGCGTTGTTGAGTTATGCGCTTACCAACACATTTTGCGATACATTTTTATATATAAGATTATATTTCCTGTTACTTCTTTATACTTTTTAACATACATGACTGCCAGTTCACAGCAGTTGATTAGTCCATCATACGTGTTACGCATCCTGCAGCAGTTTATTTACAGTAAAATTCACTGAGTCAGTTTCACTAAAATTATGAACGGTCAAGATATTAGGAATATTTTTTTTAAACAGGATAGGTTTGCAAACCTGACATCTGATAGTTTGTGGCCCAACACAGGTTGTAGACTTGGAACAAACCGGGAACGATTCAGTGTCATATCTTTAACCTTCAAACTGGAACTTTAAAAATTAAGTAAAGCATCAAAACCTCTGATCCAACTACAGAGTTTATCTTTGATAGCAATTGTTGCCATGTGTCATTAGTTAAGTTCAATATAAATGTCAAAGATATAAGAGAGCTTTACCAGAACTCCTTAACTAGGAAATTGGTTATGCTATCTCTAGTTCTCTGAACAAAGTAATGCTATATGAATAGTTTTCTCAAGGTGATACAACTGTGATAGAAGCCTGTAATAATGTACCTAGCGAAATATATATACCTTATAACCAACTAATGCTCGCAAAACAATTTCTACTCCCATACGGGATTTAAGCTCAGCAAGAGATCTACCCAGCGAGTGAGCGAGATTAAATTGGGAATATTTTATTTGAATATGAAAACATTGAATCAAAACTATAAATCCCTAAAGCCTGCACTGTATTCGATATAAAAATATTATAATTTAGATATGTATAATTGTTGAGCACAAAAATAAAAAATGCAATACTGAAGAGTGCACCATTTGCAAACCAGCCTCCATTTTACCCCGATCCCAGTAGCACCATGATTTATATTGAAAACAACGCATTAATAATTCACACAAGTGTTATATTTATTAAAAATTTACAGCAGACCCGGAGTACAAACAATTTAACGACACACTAATTACATTCAACGCAAACGCACGTGCCTACGCTTACGCTGAATATTAAAGTCAAAATAAATGTCAGCCCTTAAAAATTCGCTTTGAATCATGTAATAGCTTTATTGGAAGTGTCATTCACAGTCATGAACATAAATTAATCACCTTCGACTTAATTCACTCAGTTCACTTAATTCACTCATACATTCATTGTAGTGATTATTATAATGGGAATCGGATGATCGATTCTTCTTGAGGTCAGATAGCATACTACTGAATTGAACTAAAGCTTCTGTGCCCGCCTGAAGAGCTGCTATACTTTTTATTACGTTTGTGATCATAACATTATTATACCGTTTTTGAGTTTCGATAATTAAGGTTAGACGGAGAGTTCCTTTGCTAGAAGTAGAAGAGTTAAGAAGAAGGTTGCTTCGACTTTGGTATTATCTCTACTTCCCTTATAGATGTGGTTGGCTGCAACAAAGAGCTACACTACTTCGACTTATTTAGATCTTTATCTACTATCATGCTATTAAGCCTCTATAAACGAACCTATAACAATTAGCTTATTGCCAACATTAAAACACTCAATAATATTATGATCATTATACCATCCAAATCGTGATATTATGAATTTCAAAGAAAGAACATTCTCATGCAATGACATTTTCACCACCAGATCGCAAAAATAGACTAATTCGTAATTTCGGATTCTCGTCTTATCGTGTTATTTCCCGCTATTTTTTCACTCGAATATTGAAAGTCTTTTATGGAGGATTGATTGTAGATAAAGTCTTGTATGCAACTGTTATAATAAGGTATTAAAACACTCGTATGACACTATTATCACACTCGGCTACGCTTCGTGTGATAAACCCACATTCGTGTTTTAAGACCCCTGATTATACAACAATTGCATAAATAACTATTAATACTGCAGTGTAATTTATAAAAAAATTGTTTGGATTGAATTACATATGGCAAATGTGTGGCATATTATAACATTCTTTTAATGATAGTCATATTAATATTAACATTATATCTTGAAGTAGGCATTTATTAACTGGTATATTTATTTATTTACCAACATAGATATCATCATAGTATCATCATACTACATAGTATAAAACAAAGCTATCCGCCGTCTGTCTGTCCCTATGTATGCTTAGATCTTTAAAACTACGCAACGGATTTTGATGCGATTTTTTTAATAGATAGAGCGATTTTTAAATAAGAAAGTTTATATGTATGATACATGCAGAATATAGTAGAGAAACACTGATAAATTTAGAGGTTTCTTATGTAATGTCGTAAATAAGCACGTTTTTTTGCGCTTATATTACAAAAACGGCTGAACCCTACGAGATAGACCAAAATAATGTATTGTCCACTTTAAAAAGTTCAACAAAAAATGCGTGATGTTATATGTCTATCTCTTAGGGATAACCCACCATAACCATTTTTTCATTGCACCCGTGCGAAGCCGGGGCGGGTCCCTAATTACATCTAAAGATCAATACGTGACTCGACGCCTATGTGACTCAATAGTCATCTCTCTATAACAGTTCATATAGTGGCGGGGGAGGCCAGGGTTGTAACAAGATGGAGGCTGTCGCCTCCTTCTGCGAGAGCGTCATCTCGCAGAAGGAGGCCGCGGAGAGGGAGCGGGAGGAGGACGTCGAGTCCGCTCCCCTCCGCCGCAGACGGATTGGTAGGCGAAGGCGGGCACACGCAAGCGCGGTGTTGCCTGTCTAGTAACCCTACCGTGAGGCTGCGTGCGCCGTGGTGAAGTCTTTCTGTCTGGGAGACTGTCCAGGGGTTCTCGGACAGTCCCTCCTTTGGCGGTGGCTTGACCAACTCTTGGTCGAGCCGGTCCGGGACAAATCGCGAGATCGCACCCCGCCATTAGCCCCGTATGGGCCCAGAGAACTCGGGGGGGTTTTAATGGGTAGGCCGGTCCTCTTGACCGGAGAGCTCCACACGCGGCCGCGTCTTGCCAGCGCGGTGTCATGGTGCACAAGGTCGCATTTAAATTAAATCGCCCTTAAAAAAAAAGGGTTGTAACAAGATCGCAGCCTGTCATCATCATAACTTCCATGAGACGCACTGCGTGATCTACGTATATGTCCGTTCCGTATGTATTCATTTCATTTTAGCGTAGTGGTCGAATAATCGGCTTCTACGCAACGGGTCGCGGATTCGATTCCCGCACAGGACAGATATTTTGTGTGACCTACAAAAATTTGTTCCGCTCTGTTTGGGTGTTTGTGCATGTGAGTTTTCTATGTTTGCGACTGCAACCACGACGCAGGATAAAAATCCTAGTGTGGGGCTACGAAAAAAAAAATAATAATAATTGTCAATCGATAGCACAGACCAATTACAAGCACAGGCACGATGAAGTAGCGTCAATAATTCATCAGCGCCTAGCTCACAAATACTCATTCCTACCTAAGTTGACAACTTATCATAAATATGGCCTTAATTCCGTATTAGAAAATCATCACTATAAATTTTATTTTGGCCGGACTATAATTACTGATAAGACCATACACTATAACAGACCCGACATCACTGTGCACGACAAAATATTTAAAAAAGTTTACCCCATTGATATTGCCATCTCCAACAGGCACTACCTGCAATCTACCATAGCTGAAAAATTAAGTATGTATCAGGATTTAGCCATCGAAATAAAAACACAGTGGAAGGTTGAAGCCGTAGTTCTGTCTTCAACCGGAGTTATTCCAAAGTCACTTAAACAAAGCCTTGATACAATAGATGTACCCGCCCATAGACTTACCTTGATTCAAAAAGCCGTTATTCTCAATACATGCCGTATTATATGCAAGTTTCTAAGTTCGTCAACACTCACCTCGACTTATACCACTTGATCTCTTATACGCTTGACTTTGGCCTGCATATCTAGTGTAAACCCTCTAAAAGAGGGGAGAAACATAAACGAATAATTAAAATTAAAAAAAAAACAAAAAATAGTATACAACCTTTTCAGTATCTGCGTTAACATTTATAAGGACCAACAATCTAAACAGAGTACCTATGTTTTTGAATAAACAGTTCTGATTCTAAATGTCAAAGTAGATGATACTGTTTAACTGGCCAAGTGGTTTTCGGGACACAGGTCAAAATTTTGGATATGTTGTTCTCCTGGTCGAGCTGAGCCAAAAATGTAATGGTCACAAAAAAAGATAACGACTCATTTTCCCGCTAGCGGGCTCTGAAGTCTGAATTAGAAAATCGTGGCTTTCGGCAGAATCAGCTGATTTTTGAATATGTTGTTCTCCTTGACAAGCTGATTCAGAATATATAACTGTTAAAAACTTGACGACGTATTTTCCCGCTAGAGGGCTATGAAGTTTCAGTAAAAAAATCTGATTTCCTAGTTTTAAAAAAAATCTAATGGAGAGAGAATTACCCACACCTTATAATTAGCTGCACAATATATCATATTTTAAATGATTACAGCCAAGAGAATTACACTTAACCCATTCTTTTGCCTCCAAACACACACGCCAGCAGAATATAACATATCCAAAACATCCAACATATCCAAAACTTTGACCTGGGTCCCGATAACCACTTGGCCATTTATATACACTTTATTGCACATAAATTTACAGTACGAATCATAATAATAAAATGTAGTTCACAAAGGTGGACTTATTTCTAATAGAAATTTCTTCCAGCCAACCTGTAAGTGTGTATCTAATATTAATAGTTAGAACCTCAAAGCAAGAGACAGAGTTATACATAATTTAAATGAGCAATAGAATAATAACTTGTGAAATTTTACCTAGAATATTTTTAACTAACTTACATAGGTACAATAAATAAATACTACATAAATTGCTTACTGTATATACATAAATATATACATGCATATTTATACCTACATACATACATATAAATACTATATATACACATATACATAATACATACATACTTAATTAATAATATAACAGATATATAGAATGATGGTGAGAATGTGTTACTTATGACGATTTTATAGCTGTACAACTTGACGACTGTAAGCTCTGCTTAAGTCTGCGTTTAAATGTGTTAGCAGATGGGCTCTGTTGTACTGCAGAGGGCAGATGATTCCACATTTGGGCAGCTCGAAAGGTAAATGACTGTAGAAGGAAGTTGGTATTGCATTTGGGTAGGTCAAGATTGTCGGAATAGCATGGACGAAGAGAACGAGATGAGAGAGGCAGCATTTGAAACCGCGATCGAAGGTATTGTGGGGAGCAAGGGTCTTTTAAGATTTTATAAAGCGCTGACAGAACATGCATATTACGACGCTCACGGATTGGTGGCCACTTCAGCTCAGTGCGAAAGTGAGAAATATGGTCGTATTTGCGAAGTAAGTATATGAATCTGATCGCTAGGTTTTGAAGCCGCTCAAGCTTATCAAGATGTTCTTCATTTAAGTCGAGGAAACACACATCAGCATAGTCTAATATAGGTAGTAAAAGAGATTGCGCAAGCATAATTCTAGTGGAAAATGGTAAAAAGTATTGGAGTCACTTAAGGGAGTGGACTGCAAAGTGCATACGTTTACTGATTTCATTAATTAGTGGCCTCCAAGACAAGTTGCAATCCATTATAAGTCCCAAGTTTTTAACTGTGTCCGTAGAGATTGATGCTAACTCCATTATACTTAATTGGTGGCACAGTTTCTGAATTTAATTTGAGTTTTAATTAAACAGTATTATGTACTTTAGAACTGACGACTTATTGTAACTAATCGCGGTGCTATCAAAATAAGACTTAATCATGTCAAGTTTATCGCGCGCTGATATTGGACTGACTTTATGAGACGACCCCGCTTTTTACACAAACGACTATGGCCATTACGGCACAAAACCTCACCAGCATTATGTTGGTAACTTTAATTATGTTTGTGACTGCACCCACGACACAGGATAAAAATCTAGTGTTGGGCGACGATTAAAAAAAAATTGTTGATATATAGCTTAAAACCTTTTTAGTATCTGCGTTAACATTTATAAGGACCAACAATCTAAACAGAGTACCTATGCTTTTGAATGAACAGTTCTAATTCTAAATTTCAAATTTAGAACTGCCAACATATTGTAACTAATCGCGATGCTACCGAAATAAGACATAATCATGTCAGGTTTATCGCGCGCTGATATTGGACTGACTTTATGAGACGGCCCCGCTTTTTACACAAACGACTATGGTCATTACGGCACAAAACCTCACCAGCATTATGTTGGTAACTTCAAATTCTATGTTTGTGACTGCACCCACGACACAGGATAAAAATCTAGTGTGGGGCGACGATTTGAAAAAAAATAGTAGATATATAGCTTAAAACCTTTTTAGTATCTGCGTTAACATTTATAAGGACCAACAATCTAAACAGAGTACCTATGCTTTTGAATGAACAGTTCTAATTCTAAAGGACATTGTTCAATTTTGGCCTAAGAACCGATGTGAATATAAATTATACTATAATTTTTATTTATTTTTATATTATTTGAAACATATTTTAGTATTCCACGGACACTTCAAATAAATAAATTCCAAATAAAAAGTTGGGTCACAATTATTGATGCCGTATAAAATGCTTTCCGTCAGCCAGTGCTGCCAGTTTCGGAAGTTTTCGCGATTTCGGTAAATACGGATCGAATTGAAAACCTCTTTCTTTTTGAAGTCGGTTATTAAAATTAGTTGATAACGCTTTATTCATTTAAATACCTAAATTGACTAGCTAGAAAAAAACTAGTATTATATATTTTTTAAGCGAAATTGCGAATTTCTAGCTTGGCATTCAAGTATTATAGTTTTCGTAATTGGCAGCACTGGTGTACTTCATACCTTATCTGTGTCCGTTTCATTTAATTTTTGATTGCTTTGCGCTATAGTTTCTTTTGTGATTTTCTATGCGTTTCATGGTTTTATTCTAACAACTTTGGCTTGATTATGGACTCCGATTACATTACGTAGGTACTTGGTAGACTCGGATGTGTGTAAAGGACTGGATTTTGTAAAATGATAATTGTCAAAGAGTTATCTTAAACTTGACTAGGTACTATCTCTTTTCCTAGTATCTAGTGAGTAGTCCTTTCCTAGTTCTAGAAGAGAACATATATAGCTGTGCATAGTATTGTTAATATTACTTTGATATTACGACTCTGATATTTCACGCAAGGTTGGTTATTTTTTTATTTATAACCTCAAAATATTGACTTTTTTCGTAATTATTTTAGTTTCCTGAAGTGTCCGTTCGTGAAAACTTATTTCATAGGATTCTATATAATTTTAAGAGTTTATATAAGTCACTTTCGATTCGAACGGTTCTTAGCAGAACATGTATGGAGCCGGAACAATGTCCTTTCAAATTTAGAACTGCAAACATATTGTAACTAATCGCGATGCTACCGAAATAAGACATAATCATGTCAGGTTTATCGCGCGCTGATATTGGACTGACTTTATGAGACGGCCCCGCTTTTTACACAAACGACTATGGCCATTACGGCACAAAACATCACCAGCATTATGTTGGTAACAAACTGCAAATAACAGTCGTTTTCTTCCTCGCTGGGACTCTCTGAAATAAACAATATTGTAAGTGGACTGGTTGAGCGAATGTTCGTAGTGGATATCTAAAAGTAAATGAGAATCTCCATTTTAAACAAATATTCAAACATCGTCCGTAATCATAAGCTAAAATTATAAGCGCGAAAGTTGTATGGGTTGAAGTTTGTCATTTCACGTAATAACAACCGAATGGATTGCAATGAATAAGTCTAAATAAAACATAGGCTACAATCTATAAAAATAACTAGCGACCCGCCCCGGCTTCGCTCGGGTGCAATGCTTATGTAACTATACCTACTACAAAATGTCATTATACACAAAAGTGCTTATTTACGACATCACATTAGAAACGTCTAAATTTGTCAGTGTTTCGCTACTATATTATGCATTTATTATACATATAAACCTTTCTTAAGAGAGTTGGGTAGACATAAATCCAAATATAATAATATAATTTTAAATATATAGCAAAATAATATATAACAAAATATATATATAGGAACAACTACAACAGACAGTAATAATAATAATTTAGTATATAGTTAAAATGTAAAGATCTAGCCACAATAGAGATGCTAACTGTACTTGTTTAAATTAACTAATAGCAATAGGATAAGGGTTCAAGGGAAAACAAGATTAACCATAAAACATCTGTATATATATATATATATATATATATATATATACTAGCGGACCCGACAGACTTCGTCCTGTCAAAAAGATTTGTACAGTGGCAGTTTTTTTATTCAGTTCTAATTATTTTATAGATAATGTCGCATAGCCAACCTAATCGCAAAAAAAAGTCTAAATGACCTATTACATTTTGTGGCTATTCAATTTTGGAACGTGACATTAAATCCTCCAACGATATATATATATATATAGTAAATAATATTAATTTGTAATATATATATATTATTTAATAAATTTTTAATATAAATATTATATAAATTATTGTGTAAAATAAATTCTAATGTAAACAAATGTAATAATTCTATAATTATATTAATACTAGTATTTAACTTATAATAAACCATACATATTTAACATTGTTAGTCTTAAAGCTATTCATTAATAATAGTTGTAATGGTATATTATGGTAGAATATAGATGGGGCTATGACTGTGGGGAACGGGACCATCTATTCCCACAACACGGAGAAAAGACACCTTGTCCCACCGAGAATTGATATGTTACTTGTAAATAAATAATAAATAAGGACATAAAAAAATACTAACACAAACAACGAGTACGGACCAAAGAGTCCGCAGAAAATCAGACAAACATTATAAGAAAAAAACCATGCTTAAAATAACTACCTATCTGTTTAAAAAAAAACCGCAACAAAATCCTTGCATAGTTTTAAAGATCTAAGCATACATAGGGACAGACAGACGGCAGATAGCGACTTTGTTTTATACTATGTAATGATACTAATTCTAAAATAAACTTCCCCGCCATATCCGTATGTCTCTCTACTTATTTAATTAGTCAAGTTATTTATTCCAGTATCTATAATAAGGAATAGAGCAAAGAAGATTTCGCTATGCAATATTTCTGTTTATAATATACTATAGGTATATTAAATATACGCTGCCAATAATAAAAAAATATACATTTATATAAATTTATAAAATAAATCAATATAAGTCTGTACGTTACTCTAGTTCCTGTGACGTATGCTTTTTATTACAAGCTTTTATTTTTTTGTATCTTTTCGATTCTGCTGATGTGAACTGCATAAAAGGGATTCCAGATTACGGAGGCATATTCTAAAATACTTCTCACATAGGCCAGAAATACTAATTTGAAACTCGATTCTCTCTTGATACTACTACATGTACGCATAACGAACCCTAAACTACGCGATGCTCGATTAACAATACTGTCTACGTGATAAATATCATGTTCATCTTTGAATCCAGTAATACGCCTAAATCTCTCACTTTGGCAACTCTTTCTAACCTGCAGCCGTTAATGTTATAGGGATACACAATTGGTGCCTTTCTTCTGGTGAAGCTAATACACTGGCATTTATTGAGGCTGACTGTAATGTTATTAACTACAGTCGGGTCAATTTAATAGGCCACATTTGACATTTGTTCATAGTGAGGTGACCTGCTTAAACACTCCGATTATGGTGAAAAAATCGATATTTACTTCAAACATATGTGAATCGAATACAGTTATTATGGAAAAGTACTTTTTTTATAAGATCCCTATCTTATAAAAAAAGTACTTTTCCACAATAACTGTAATAGGCAAACGAGCAAATGGATTACTTGATGGTAAGTGATTATCGCTGCCCGCAACAACAGATGTGTTGCCGGCCTTTTAAATGGGAATACGCTCTTTTTTATAGGTACTGTATTAATATATTTTACGAGTTTAATTGCCTTAAATTTTTTTAATATCAATTATTTCTCTGTTTATTAAGTTATTATTGTTTTTTATTATGAAACAAAAGAATAACATGTTTTATTTTAATAAAAAATTGTCTATTAATTCATGGTGAATAATCCCTTCACAAATAATCATTGCATTCATTCGATTTTTTGAGGGACATCACTTACGTATAGACTTCACCAAACGCAACATTGTAACAACGGCCATTTGTGCATTTCCAAACTAAAAAAATATTGAATATTTTATGTCCGCCATTACAAGGTTAGTTGAGGAATTTTAATGAAATGTCAAATGTGGCCTATTAAATTGACCCGACTGTAAATAATAATTATATAAGTGGTCAAGGTCTTGTTGAAGTAATCTACAGTCCTCTTCAGACCGCACAGAGGTAAATACTTTTTTGTCATCCGCATACAGCAGATGTTTGGAAAAGTGGGTATGTGCGTCTAAATCAAATATGTAAGCGTTCCAGAAGAGAGGCCCAAGATGTGACCCTTGGGGGATTCCTGAAGGAACAGTGATGTAGTCAGACCTGTAGCCACCCAAAATAACAGATTGCGAACGATTACTGAGGTAGGATTTCACCCACCTCAGCAAGTCGCCATGGATACCGAGACTTTTAAGTTTTGATAAAAGGATCACGTGATCCACACGGTCGAAAGCTTTTTCGAAGTCCATGTAGATCACGTCAACCTGCCCACCTTTTTCCATGTTATTTAAGACAAACTGACTGAAACAAGCGAGATTAGATGTTGTTGAGCGACCTCTTAAAAAACCATGCTGTGTATTAGGAATATTGCGAGTAATAACTGAATACATACTATTATGAACTAGCTTCTCGAAAACCTTAGCAAGCGTGTTTAAATTAGATATTGGGCGGTAGTTTTCTATTTTGTTTTTTGAACCTTTTTTATGTATGGGAATAATATTAGCTTTTTTCCACAACAGTGGGAACTTACCTTCTTCTAAGGAACGTTTAAACAATAAAGTGATTGGTGATGCGAGAACATCCGCGCAACGAGACAGGAAAACAGGTGATTTTAAAATTTTTTTTACTGATTCCAAGTTAATATCAATTTGGGACAGAGAGTCATTACAAACTCCACTCAACACATGATGCATGTTTGTAGACGACACTCTTGGCGCGGAAAAAGCTTTTTGAAAGTAGTTGCTAAAAGCCAAACATATCTGTTCACCATCATCGAAAGACTCCGAGTCTAAGGTGAAGTTTTGCGGATAGTTTGAGCCTCCCCTTTTGGACTTCACATATCTCCAGAAATGCTTCGGTGAATTTTTAATAAGTGTTTCTGTGCGATTAGTGAAAGTAGTGAAACATTGTTTCTGGATGCGGAGTTGTCTTTTCCTCAATAGAGAGAATTCATCATAATCTCTAGGGTTATGAAAAGCTTTCCATTTTCGATGCATTTTATTTTTTTCGCGAATGATATGACTGCTTCCACTGGGATACGAACCCGGGACCTCAGACGAAACCGATCTACTAACTACTCGGCTACGGAGCTCGTCAACGTAGTAATCAAATTTATCGCTTTGAATAGGTTTTAAGAGTAATTTCAAAGCGGGAGCAGGTTTTTAATATATCGTTTTAATATATTTTTAATACATAGCTGCTGTGAATATGACGTCGCTGTTATACCTTGTTTCGTCATTTTGTCCTTATGTTTCTTTTTTCTTATCTTCTACCAGTTCTCCTTTAACATATTTTGTGTCTTTTTTACAAGCTTTTATTTAGTTTCACCTGTCCCGTTGTCTGTCGTTCTGTAATCAAATCTTGTAACTTAAATTTTATCCACTTCCCGGTTTCCGCTTGAGCTGAAATTTAGTATACACGTTTAGATCGGATGACAATGCATGATTAACTGTATGACGTCATTCTAAATCCAACATGGCGGCGTATCCAATATGGCGGACCAATTATTTTTAATGCACTCCTACAATATGGGTATCAAATAAAAGGGCTTGCCAAGAATAACTAGAAAAAAATTAAAGAAAAAAAAACCTAGCTTTTATTATTAGTTTATAAAATGAACTAAATAGTTAAAAATAAAACACGCTTTATTTATAAATGGGGACTATGATAAAGAGGGGGGACGAGATTGAATAATTATGTATGGTGAAAAGTTTTAGTGTTAAAATTAAATAAATTTGTACAATATTTTGTACAATAAATTTGGAATTATTTTGTCCTAGACGAAGACGCTTATTTGTCGTTAAAGGTTACAATCAAGTTACAAAGTGTTATATTTCTTTTTAGAGTTAATTTATTTTTAACTTTTTAGTTCATTTTATTTTTTTTATTGACAAACATGCTAACCACCTACATGATAATAAGTGGTCATAATCGCCTATTGTGTATGAGTTAGGTTTTTGTGTAATCTGAAACACCCTTAAAAGTACAGCCAGCAGTAAAGAACGAATACCTTCTACGGACCCTAGTACAAAATCTCCCATAGCCTATCAATATTAGTTATATTCTCTCTTATAAAATTGAGTCAAATAAAGTAGTGCTTCGAATCAACTTAAGTATAAAAAAGGGATTTCTCGCGTATCAGTTACTGCTGCAATATACCCGTAGGCCTCGGCACGCACGCCGCATATTTCCTTTTCGCGTAAAAATATTAACAGCCATGAAAAAATATTAACAGAATGAAACGTGCGGGATGTTAAGCAAATAGAACGAGTGGTAATCGCGTGCGTGCAACTATAAGACGATATTCAAAACGTGTTATAGCATATTTTCATAAATATTTCGTATATAATTGTATGAGTATATAAGAAATACAAATAATTTTAGTTACTAGATTCAGTAAAAGTTATAAGCTTATTTTTTTTGAATGTTTATAATTTATCTATCGGAGAATAAAAGTGACTTGAATTTAGAAATTGAATGTTAATAGTATAGAGATTCAATCATTACATAGACTAGTTACAAATAGCGGGAGTACGTTCCGCATAATCTTATAGCGCTTATAGTACTCTGAGCGCAAATGGCTGCTCCAAATGAGAAACGAGTATTGCACTAAAATCGATAAATGTCAAATGGACTTTTGAAAAGCTAGTTGTCGCGTTTACGATGTTGACAACGATGCTGACGTTAATTATCATACAAAATGTATTAAGTATATATATAAATATATATATATACATATATATACATATATATATATATATATATATATATATATATATATAATATATATATATATATATAATATATATATATATATATATATTGTACGGTGTACACTTGAGTATGATTGTGATGGGGTTGAGTTTGGTCGGTGTGCAGAGAAAGATCACCATAAGTTTAACAGACGTATATTGTCGAATAATAATAATAATAAAAGTTATAAAAGTAAAGAGTAAAGTTAATTGGCTAATGCTTCCTCTGTGGCTGTTAATCGCACACTACACTTACTTATTACACAAAAGAATATTAATAAAGTTAAGCATTACAACTCAAGGTTGCAAACGCAGCTAAAATTATATGACACAGTAAAATATTGCTTAGCATGTAAGCAAGATGATATATTAATATTCTTAATATATATAAAGCCTTATATCTTAATGGTTAAGCCGGCAACAAAGTAATTTTCATGCATTGACATTATTTTTAAGAAAAGAAGTAAGGAGGAAAGTTATATTTTTAACACTGTTATTACATTTAAAATTGAAACATTTTTAAATAGCAAAAAACAGTTTTTACCTACTACATCTAATTTCTTTCATTAAGACAGAGTAGTCTTTGACGTTTGTACAAGTGTCACAGTACGGATTATTCCTTCTTCCTATTAAAATTAAAAAAAAATAATGGAATACGCCCATCTCTAATTCTCATACATATAACGAGTTCTCGTCGTTTTAATTATATATTATTTATAGAATTATATCTTGAATGGCAGAGAATTTTACTTCTGCATTATTTTCCTTATCTGTCACATTTAACAAAAGATAACTAAAATGAAATTTAAAATTAACACAGAATAGTATGACAGAATTACAATTCGAAGCGTTATCGCTTTAAAGGCAAATCGAACCTTACGAAATCACCTTAAGAGCGCTGTCATATGCGCTGATATAGTCGCAAATCGGAACGCATCCTTGACTATAACTATTAACTAAATAATAGGCGGTTAGATAGATTAAACATATGCATCTATTTGTTTCTTCATACTTATTGCCAGATACTGTTAAAGTGCTCACGGTGATTTCAATTTCCTTTGAGAGAGCTGGGATCGATATCATCGCTGTACCCTGTGGCTAAGGACACAGAGAGAACTATGTCTAACAGCTAGCATCTGTGGTCTGAAACAATTTGATACAGACATAATAATTTTTTGACAAAACCACGCGATTGTACCGGCAATGACGTCATCAATTACGTCAGATTGGATGCTGTTGACGGACTCACGGTGATTTGAAATTACTTTTAGTGGGCTGAGATCAATATCATCGCCACTTGGACCGCGTTTCAAGATGATAATAGCCTTACTGCCATCGCCTATATTGTTCATGGTCATAGAAACACTGGTCAGACAATAAAACAGACGATTTTAATTAGACCAACGAATTTCGCGAAAGAATGGCTCCCATAACGCGCGGGCACCGTAATCTCAGTAATGGCTGTTACGAAGATTAATAGAAAGGACGGACAGATCATTGGATCCTATTTAGTACTCCCTGGGTACAAGGCGTCGTTTGTAGCGGAGTTAACAGTTGTTCACGATTATGGTACGTCGTACAATCGACATTGTATTTTATTATTACAAAGGTAACTAATAAACTTGTGATCTGCCTAGTGCTAACCGAGATCAATTACTTTTTTTTTTATTCCATACGGTGGCAGACGAGCAAACTGAGCCGCTGCCTACCTGGAGAGAAATACTCTTTTTAAGCCTCGTTTGAAGTTAGATATATCGTAGCGCTCAGGAAACATCGCAGCTGGGAGCTCACTCCAGAGTTTGCATGTACGCGGAAGGAATGAACGCTGAAACCGAACTGTACTAGACAAGATCGGTTCCAGGTGATATGGATGAACTCTACTGCGGTGGCGGGTGGTGCGATGGTAAAAAAACTTATCATATAAGCTAACACTATGAATTAAAAATATACTAAAATGATATATTAAAAACCTGCTCCCGCTTTGAAATTAGATGCATTTAATTACTACATTGACGAGCTCCGTAGCCGAGCGGTTAGTACATCGGTTTCGTCCGAGGTCCCGGGTTGGAATTCCGGTGGGAGCAGTTGTTTGTGTGATGAATGCGAGCATTTGTACCTTAGTCATGGTTGTTAAAATATATATTTCTATCAAAACATTTTTATATACATATATAAATGTCTATTCGTTACCCTATATCCTATAACACAAGCCTTACAGAACTTACTACCAGTCCATGTTGGCAGAGGACACGCAGACCGCGACATGTCTTAAGCGACCCCCCTAATCAATTAACGCAGGACCTTCTAGACCTGCAAGCGGCGGCGTCTGAGCCGTCGCCTCCTTTGTCTCCCCTTATTCGGCAGCCTTCTGCTTTGCCACGAGTAGGTTCCCAGTCAATACAGGCCGGTCCCACTTTGGAGAACCGCGCCTCTTCTAGTGCTTATGCCCTCTCCATGGGGCAGCGCTAACCGTACCTCTCCTGAGGTGCGGCCCCCTTCCATATAAGCCAGTAGGGACCAAGGCTCAGGCTGAGTTTAGTCGGTAGGTCTGTTGGGTCGAGCCGCCTCGATTCACCAGGAGTCCGACATAATCAACGCATCCCTGCTTGCCTGTTGCGTTGGTATCCATGAGGATTCTCAGCCTCCTCTCCTGAGGGAAAAAAAATAAAAAAAGTCGGTTTTACGGGCGAAGATTTTACGTGACAACGTCTTTTTCTCGGTAGAATATTTATTGATATGAATATAATTAAATTGCACAATAGGAACAAGGAATTGAATGAAAATAAGAATTGCACAAATTTTAACTATAGAAATATATTTTGTTTACTAAAACATTGTACATGTAACCTTAAACTTAACTAATTCCTAAATTTTGAAATTAATTAAAATTTGTAATTGTAAATGATGAAGTTGAAAATTAAAACATTTACTTAAATTAGATGTTAAAATTCTTGCTCAACACAGTTTAAATCAATGTTTTCTTATATCTGCCACTTTTTCTTAATATTTGTAATTTTAAAGAATCAATTCGAAAATCAAAACATTTATTCAGATTGAAGGTTCAAATTTTTGCTAAATAAATTTGAAATTAATGAAAATTTGTAAAATAATAATTAATTAATTAATTAATTTTAAACTAATAATTTACTTAACACTATCAACATTTATCAATAGTATGACATAACCTATAAACTCAGTTTCTCAACTTTTGTGTCAATCTAACAATTAATCAATCAATCATAGTTTACGATAATGAAATATCAGTGTACAATTATTTACCTTTATTGTTGTAGTTGTTGTAAATGACGAATCTAAGCACTCCACATTTTCACTACAGACACAGCTGACGATACTTTAACCACACACGTGTGAACTTGTATTATGACGCTTTCTTGTTTTTCCAACGCCAAGAACGTTCGAGAAAGACAAAGACAGAGACACAAGCATGCGCCGATTCAATGCGCCTAATTCTCTAGTGCTGCGCGCGCGCAGACCGATCATAGTTGAGTGGGAGAGAGACGCAAGGCATTCGGCGGGCCTCTCTCTCGTTCGGTGACTCATCGTAACGTTACCGAGCGTTACACTTTTTCATAAGTGACTCCCAGCCGCAACCTAATTAAACGACGTTGTCACGTCAAAAAAGAACTTACTTTGGGCTAGGCTAATGAAAGGGTTATATATATTTTTAATTCTTTATATAATGGGTTATGGTTAAGGTAAGATCTGTGTAAAGAATACAATAAAAATATGCCAAAAATTAAGTCAATTACATTTGCGTAAATTACTTTTTAGATAGATATGTTCTTATTTACCTAGCTTTATTGTTTAACTACATACGAGTAGTATATGAAATATAATCAACTCATAAAAAGAAATATTAAAAATAAATATGTTTGATTTTTTTTACTACCTTTATATACTAAGTATAACTAGTTTTTCATGCCTCAGCAATACAAAGAAAACGTTATTTTCAAATAATCACTTCTTGCAACGATTCATTCCTGGTTCTGACAGAATAATCAGCGCCACAGCTTGCTACGGCCATATTATGTTTTCTTTTTTTAAATTATATATCAACAAACAGATTATTGAGAGGTTTAGAAAACCCATTAAAAATACAATGTACATTATCAATTTGTGACGTAAGGTTCACCGCTATATTTAAACCCTTTATAGTAATGGAATGCGATTACTATTCAAGGGCAGAAATAGGTAAAGTAAAGCTGGTATTGAATATCTCACAGTATTGACTCAAGTAATATACTAATCCAGGTCCCATACAAAGTAAAATTATTATTTTTATACACATATGTGTAAATAATTAAATCCACTGCACAAGGATACTGCAACCCATTTCTCCCGTCACAATATACGTTTTAAAGTAAGTTGCCGGGTAACGTTTAGATATTCCTAGCTTTTGCATATTAATAAGAGACAACTTGAGCTCTTTTTATTAAAACTGTCTTTTGAAGTTAATAGACATCTCATGGCAGAGGTATTTTATTGCAACATTTGCAAAACAACATGGAAATCTATACTTCTATACTAATATTATAAAGAGGAAAGATTTGTTTGTTTGTTTGTTTGTAATGAATAGGCTCCGAAACTACTGGACCGATTTCAAAAATTCTTTCACCTTTGGAAAGCTACATTATCCCCGAGTAACATAGGCCACTTTTTATCCCGAAAAAAATCGACAGATCCCACTGGATGCGCAACAAAACCTTCGCGCTATAAACCGACTTCCGCGCATATGTAGCCGTGGGCAAAAGCTATGACCCTTAACCCTCTATAGACCCAATCCCGAAATCCACGCAGGCGAAGCCGCGGGCCGAATGCTAGTAGTTTATAAAAGAGTCTTATAAAATTGGCAAAACCTAATAGTTTTGTCATTATATATGCATGAAATATGTGATATGTGCAATAACAGAATTAGCACCAAGTATTCTCAACTCGTCGAAAGACAACGAGTCCTCGATTTCAATCTGGATCCGAATACGGAATCTCCACTATAACTAAAATGAACTAAAAAAAAATGGCAACCCATCCATCCAGCAAAAAATGAAATTGTACTCAAAAAATACGTACTGTATGGCTATTAGAATATTTAACAAAATACCTGATAGAATCAAGAGACTTAATTATAATACGTTTAAAGTTAATCTCCATAAGCTTCTGATGGATAAAATGTATTACAACATTGATGAATTTCTTAATGACAAATTGAAATAGGTACCTAAACCACATGATGTATAAAAAAAACCTATGACCTTGCATGAAGAATTTATATTGACATCGTTATTGACATGAATCAATGTTACTGTGACTCAATTTTTTTTTCTTACTATGTACAAATGAATAGAATAGAAAATGTAATTTTAAGAAATTTAATATGTATAATGAAGTATTAGATAAATATAATGTAAGAAAAAATAACAAAATTTCAAATACTTGCACATCGGAAAATCGATAGAATATGTCGGGGCAAACTATGTAACAACCAACTAACCATATTCTGGCAAATAAACGACTTATCTTATCTTATCAATAAGTTTATTTTTAAATTTCTTCTTTTGATTTTTATCTATGTTTTGTATTCTTTATCCTTGATATTTAGAAATATTTGGGTTTTATTATTACAACATAACAACTTGACAGTTGTATTTTTGCTGCACGTTACAAATTTTCACATTACAGAAGTTCGCTACAGATTAATTGTGTTTTAATTAGCCTGTGTTTCTACTTATTAATTCTAACTATAATATTATAAATCGGAAAGTGACTTTGTTTGTTTGTTCCGCTTTCACGCCGTAACACGTTTGAAAATTTGCAGACGTAATGATAAAATTCCGGATTAAATAATAGGATACTTTTCATCCTGGAAAAAATTGATGTTCCCGAGGAAAAACAAAAATATTGTTTGCTTGATGGATGGATTGTAGATGGCGCTGTGTGTCGTTTAAAACAAGGTAAAATATTGCAAACGAATATAAACATGTAAATTTGGAAGTTAAATGAAACGATAATGAATCCCCGAAAGTGTGGAATTCCCGAGGGATGACGCACAATTTGTTTTATCGTCTAAACTGTTTTTTTTACATCTCCACGCGGGCGGAAAGCTAGTAAATAATAAAAAAAAAACTATAAATAAAATATCTTACGTGCAGAAAACTCAATATTTATGCACTGCACGTTTGCATTGCACGTTTTTTTTCCCAGATTTAGTTTCTCAGTTCACAATACTCTTTGATTTCCCTGTTTCTCGGGTAATAGATAGGACACACTAATAGTTTCTGTAAATTGTCACTTTAAGAAACTTATTACTAAATTACTTAGTTATGATTGTATATCTATATTTCTTTAAGATATATATTTTTTTTTTTTTTTTTTTTTTTTATTGCTTAAGTTGACAAACAAGCAGGCTGCCCACCTGATGGTAAGTGGTAACAGTCGCCTATAGTACATGTGGTTCCCACGAGATTCGCAGCAAATCTGCAAACCTCATAAGAACCACAGTGTACGTTGCCAACTTGTGACATAAGATGTAAAGTCACAGTACCCAGTAATTTCACTGCCTATCTTACCCTTCACGCCGGAACACAGCAAAGCGAACCCTGCTGTTTGGCGGCGGAAATAGGTAAGACGGAGGTACCCATGCAGACGACCCTGGTACAGAGTCTACCTCCTAGAATATAAGAAGGCTTTAATGTGTAAGTGTAAGAAATATTTATTTATTATTATTTATCAAGCTGTTTATATTGGTAAGTACTCGTTCTCCCATATATATATATATATATATATATATATATATATATATATATATATATATATATATATATAATAAAATATTAACTATATACATTACATATACATCAAAATAAAATTATTATTTAAAATTACAATATAACGTTACAATATAAAGTTATAAATTTTAAAAGAACATAATTATAACAAACCATAATAAGTGAAAAACAAATAATATCTCAATTTGTAAGTTAACATGGGCATTTTAATGGGACAATTTTTTTCTAGTTTTAAAGGTGTAAAATAATTAAATTAAATAGATAGAGTGGTCAACTTATTCTCAGTTGTTTTAAAAATATTCAATTGCAGTAGGTTCGTGTGATTATCTATTATTATAAAATAATACAATTTTAAGAGAATTATTAAAAACCACACACAAAAATGTTTATATAATTAAACAACAATTGCACAACTTTCATATGCAAATAAATATGTATTTTAATATACTAATTTTGATCCAGTGAAGGTTGGCTGAAATGTTATGTGGAGTTAAGTTCATCTTTGTGCATATTATGTTCTTGTTTAAAAGCTTATACTCGTAAACAATAAATAAAGATAACCCAATTTTAGATCCTAATTTTGCTTTTATTTTACATAGTTCCTCTATCCCCTACAATACCAGATATACGACTAATAAAGCCTTCTCCCTTGAAATAGGATTTTAAGCAAAGAGTCGCTTTCATCTCATCACTGACATAACGCCCTTGCGCTGTAAGCTTTCAGCCCTTTGAGATGCATTATACACAGGGTTCATTATTTCACTGAACAATTTGTACGGACCAAGTTTTGTTCAAAAACATTGCTTTTGGAGTCATAGAAAATACTTACTTTAAGAGTGATAAGTTAAATACTTTATTAACATCTATTCAAAATAAATGATGTGTCACATATCACCGTTGAGCTTTGTTATCAGAACTTCGCAAAGTTATGTTTACCGAAGCTGGTATGTATAAATTAAAAAACACTATTAGCAAAGAAATTAAGTGAAGTCCCTGTAACTATATACAAATAGGTGGTAGTCATCGGATATTTTAAATGAGATACGACGAGACAATGTCCATGGGTCTCTGCCAGATGTTATACTTTCAAATAACAAGCTTTATTAAATAGTGCTTTAATACGTAGTGTTAGGTATTCGATTCAAAAATAGCAACCAAAATTCTTGAATTTTAGCTGCAGATTCTGATAATTTTCTCCATTGTAACGTCAATATATTACAAGAGAATGGAAAGAATTATCTAATTCTTGCAAATATGACTTTAGTTCTAAACTTACGAATAAAATATTGTCACATAATTAACATTTGTGCTGACATTTGTAAATTTCATTTGTTTTCCTACTTATTAATATTTTTCTTAGATATGCATCGAGTAATACAGTATGACACATTCGATTTTACTATGAAAAGTACATAGTCTAAAAACCTACATAAGTTTGCCATGGGGGAATCTGAACTGAGGTGACGAGAAGAGAACCTATTAATGAAACAGTATTAGTTATATATTTGTGTGTATATATTATATAACATAACATTTAAATGTAAATTAAGCGGACGACCTTGGTACAAACTCTCTGAGTACGATTCGTAGGCGGCGGAATTTGCTGAGAAATCATCTTTACTAGAATTTTCCAACTTAACCACATATGACATATGTAGCTTTATGCCTATATATAGCCTTTATGTCACGTAACTGAAAAAGTTCAAAGTGCGAAATCCTTTATTTCGGCTTTCTGTATTGAAAATTACTTTATAAACTCCTTAGCTAACATTTTAAAAAACGAAATGATTTTTGTTTGTCTATTTTCATTTATATAATAAATTGTTATATAATATATGTAAAGATGTTCGTGGTGTGAGGCATATATTGATATATATTCAGATGTTATGGCTATATGAATATAATGTATAATCCTTATTTGCTGAATGAAGAATGTAGCTAAATACGTTGTTCTTGTAGCTATGGATAAAAAATTGGTTGTCTATGCATAGACTTGACAAAGGTAAATGACATGATTCCCTATGGCAGTATAATCGCGAAAGTGGATCTGCCATGTGCCCTGTATAGGCATAGAGAACACAGGGGGGTTTTAGTGGGTAGGCCGGTCCTCTCAAACCAGAGAGCCCTGCACACGGCCGCGCCTTGCCAGCGCGGAGTCATGGTTCCCTTCGCAAAAAAAAATGGTTGCCTAGAGCACGTAAGGAATGCTGATAGCATAGCAATACCAAAGTATCGCAACTCATCGTCAACTAACCACAATCTGAACAAACGGCTAAAGTGATTTTTATTTAAGACTAGCGGACCCGACAGACTTCGTCCTGTCAAAAAGATTTGTACAGTGGCAGTTTTTTGTTCCTAATTATTTTATAGATAATGTCGCATAGCCAACCAAATCGTAAAAAAGCCTAAATGACCTATAACATTTTGTGGCTATTCAATTTTGGAACGTGACATTAAATCCTCCAACGATGTATTCTGTGCTCCAACGCACGCACGCACACTGTTTTGATAGATATGATTGAATTTCAACTATATGTAGCGTTAATAAAGCGCAAATTGACTCTTTGATGTAGGAACACACCTTCATTGCTTAGACAACAGTGAGTGCTTGCAATATGAACTTTATACAATAACAATAAAGCTCAATTTGACTGTACGTTTTAATTAGAAAACGTTTGCATGGGAAAATAAAAGGGCTGTTTTTAGGGTATTTCCGATAATTATTCGAATTTTCCTCATTGTAAAAACCCTCCTTGAACTTCAACGAACATTAACAAAAAAGAATTGGCCAAATTGGTCCAGGCGTTGTTGAGTTATGAGCTTACCAACACATTTTGCGATTCATTTTTATATACAGGGCGTCCCACGGCCATGCCACACGGAGGGAAAGTATATTAAATATTGAACGTAGGATATTTTACTAAAAGAAGACATCATTTTATTTTTAATAATAAGTAGAACTGCATTTACAGATTTTTTTAAAATCGCCTTCTTCGACCGGAAATCGAACCCGCCAAATGTGATCGAAAAATTACTTGTATTTTATAATAACGTTTGAAAGGGCTACTCACTTATCAGTTCTACTTATTATTAAAAATAAAACGATGTCTTCTTTTAGTAAAATATCCTACGTTCAATATTTAATATACTTTCCCTCCGTGTGGCATGGCCGTGGGACGCCCTGTATAAGAAGATTCCCTTTAACTGCCAAGAAGATAAATACAAACTGATCAAAGTCCAACGTTTTTTTTAATAAGGGGTGTTTTCTATTTACGATTCTAAAAGCTTAATTACCAACAATGAACGCGAAAACATAAGCACCACACACACACACTTAAACATAAACAAATGAAAAATTTCCTCCACGCAATATACCCCACATCCCTCTTCATTCTCCATTGCAGCCCGTATGAAAACAATATTTATGAAAAATGATCAAAAATGAGCGAATAAAAGCAATATGTGGTGCGTTATTACGAAAACCCTTCCCCGCAGCGATGAGTTGCTGAATCGCTGCCAAACTTTTTTATGGAAAAACTTTCTTATTGATTTTTTTCCGGCGCTAAAATTGTTTGAGCTGGCTGAAAATGCGGCTCACTTCTGGTTGCGTCGTATGATTAACATTAATCACGTTGGATCCCTCGTGTTATATTGTTATGTTGGATGGAATCTGATGAAGACAGTTACTATGTAGCAGTATATAAAAGATTAGTATTGTGGTCTATATAATAAAAGCTCGAAACGCCAACTTAGTAAATGAGTTAGACTTTACTAGAAGAACTCCATTAGATGCATTTTAATTGAAGCTTAGGATTGTTGAGTCAGAAGCAATATACGGCTTCAACGGGATCAGAGCAACAAATTGATCAAATATTTTTTGATACCACTTAGCTAAAAACAATTGTTATATGCGGAGCAGCATTTCAAGAAATTGAAAAAAAATATAAGCAAGCATACTCAAAGTAGCTTGCTAGTAGTCTTTTCCTGGGAGAGAACGACCAAAGAAAAAATGGATTGACTGTGTGAATATTGATATTTTGAAATAGGGAGTTATTGTCGAAATAGCGAGTGATAAAGGAGTGTGGAAGAAGAAGACAAGTTGGGCCGACTCCAAATAAAATTGGGATCAGGGCGAGAGAAAAAAGATATACAAGCATTAAATGATAGAAAATCGAAATTAAATTTTAACTGTTCTGCAACTGTTCAGGAGTTCTTGTGAACTGAGGCATCTTATATACTTCTATTTTACCTGTAATTGTTCGAACAACAACAGGCTAATTTTCCTACAATAATTATATTAAGCAATATCACCACGACACTTAAACTCAAAATAGTCTAAATCACTCCCAACTATAACATAATCTGGTGCTGAACACCCAGCTTCGTTTCTATTAGCGGTGATTGTTACGAGCAAATACGGTTGGTTTATCTTTCGTAAGATGGAATGGATGGAAAATTTCGCTAAATGATCTTTTATTTTCCTACAATGTTTAGTGTTTGGCTCATTTTAATCCCCAACAGTCGTCAAGATGTAGGTGTTAATTAGGTTTAATTATAATAGTCGTTTAACATTGAAGTCATTTTCCAAATTGACGACTCTGTATCTATTTAATACAGGGAAAAAAAACAGCCCTTGCTGAGTTTCTTGCCGGTTCTTCTCAGTACAAGGTCTCCCGCCGTAGATTTGCGAACCGATGGCGTAGCTTTTCGACATTCACAAGTGCTTGTAACAGCCCAGACTCAATAAATGATTTTGAATTTGAATTTGAATTAACAGTAGTCATATTATTTTCATTGGTAGTAGTTAAAGACTGTCTTCCATGAAATTTGAGATTCTAAGAAATTCGTATTTTCATAAATTCTGCGAATCGTCGTCGTCATAGTGCTTCCTCCCAAAAATATTTTGAAGACGAGCGGCACAACCGGTGAAAGAACAAAATCTAAAATGTTGAAAAGATATTCAAACAATCTAAATTCAAGTCAGTCCTATGTAACTCCAAATGAGCAAGCTCGGTTATCTCCAATGACATGAGTATAATGCTACGTACTACGAATATACATTCAATTACTTGTACGTCGAGTGTCAAAGGCTTTTAGTTCATCGTTTAATCCAGCACTAAGCGGTCCACTCGCGTCGCCTTTGAAAATGTCTTACAATATAAAAAAAATGTAAGCGCTATATATATTTTCCCTCATCAAAATGTAAAGTGTGACTACTTAAAATTCAATTTTGTTGGGACCTTTGAAAGCATTTGCTCTTTGATAGTGTGACAAAGGAGAGGTTTTATTTTTTAACCTTAACTACATTGACATGCAAGGCAGATGTGCAGTGTGTAGGTAGTGTAAATTTTTTTTATTACTTTTTTAATAACTTTGTTACGTAGCACACTCAATGGAAATATTACTGCTAAGCTCAGTACAGGTATACTATTAGTTTCTTTTCTATTTTCGTAATGGTTCGGGAGCCGGTAACACCGCGTCATAGCGAATCAAAAAAATATTTATTTATATAAATAGTACATAAGTATACGAATAAATGAAGCTCGGTATGCGTGTATTCCAATTGCCGAAACAAAAAAAAATTATTAAAAATATGAAAAAATGTTTTAGCGTCATCGCGGATATTTTTTTTTATGTATTCGATAGTAAATTTTATTGGCTTTTAGAAAAAAATCACGCAAAACACTTTTTTCTGCCGGAAGGGTCTGGCATACCTATAAATTAAATTATAAGCTAAAATTTCTAGGGCGAAAATTTCTACAGCATACCGGAAATTATGTTTTTATTTATTTTATTTATTTTTATGTAATTTTAAAAAATATCTCGATGAGAGTATGCGCGCTATTAATATCCGCGACGACGGTAAAACATTTTTTCATTTTTAAAATATTTTTTTTTACCTAATTTAGTTACCGGCTTCCCGCCTATAATGTTTGATTAGGGTAGGTTAGATAATTTTAAGTTAAAAATACAAGACTTTTTTTTTATATTCACGAAGATAGCTGTGAGCAATCAAAGTGGGCATTTTCGTGCGAATTTCTTTAAAACTGCGGACAGCGTTTGATCGCCCGGTGACATCACGAGGCCCCTCAGTGCGGCGGGACGGCCAGTCTATGGGCATTACTCAGCTAGTTTCGACGCTGCTGATCATCACAGATCTGTCGCAGTCGCAGTTTTGTTATGAGAAAATTAATCAAAAATACCTGGATCTTATAATTCCAATGTTTAAAATCCTGTAATAAGAAAGAAATAGATGACCGCAATACGTAGACATAGTCATGTCATAGTATATATTTCAATACCTATATATGTATAGTAACTGCGTCCATGAATGAGATTGCCTTTAAAACACTGACAATGCGCATGATTGAGATATTTTTTTTATACCTGTTTCCTGGTCATATAATAACTTATACAAAGCAACTTATTTCTTCGTTTGGCCGACAAGTATAAGATGTTCGTGTCATTAATTTTTTTTAATTACTTTGCGTTACCGTACTCTGTCACTTGTTTTGTTAATAGGGTATTACAGTCTAATTCAAAAAGTGTTTTAATTTAATCTGTTATTGATAAAATACCACAAAAAAATATAAATACATTTTTTTATTCCAATTATTTCATAAAAACGTGTTTTAATTTTACAATTCAAATTTGGGCGCGAAAACGCCAATTCTCAGGCCGCCATGTCTGTGACGTCACGGGCATTGTAAACATTACGCTTCGCTGAAAGAAATAAACATATTTTCGAAATAAATAATGAGTTCTAGTGGCTATAGTCCTTATCATTGGTGTCTTGTGTCTGAATGTAAGAATACAAGTGTTAAAACACCGGAAAAGTTATGGATACAAGTGCCAACAGATTTAAAAATGAGAAATACGTGGTTGAAATTAGCACGAAGAGATCCAAAGTCATTGTCCACAAAAACGAAATACTATTTTTGTGAGGATCATTTCGATGTAAGTATGCAGTTTAATAGCTCATATAAACATGTGAAAATAAATTCTTGTCATTACAAAACTAATATTTTATAGGTTATATTTTTCTGAAAGGAAATTTTAGGTTATAATACCTATGATCGCAAAATAAAGCATAATCGTAAAGTTTTGTTGTTATTAAAGGAAAGTTTGTAGTAGGTATATTAATACTTCCGCGGGTCGCCGGCGGGCGCGAGTAAGTCGCGACTGCTACGGCGACCCGGGATGTACCACGCCCCTTCCGTGGCCGGGGGGCGTCGTCGGTGGAGGAGACCGGGGGAGGTAGTAAGCCTCCCCCGAGGAGGGCTCCCCTGTGTCGACGGGGGAGCGGAGGCTGGGGGTTCCCGGAAGAAGCTTTCTGTTCCCAGGGGCTCCCTACATGCCTGAGGAAGGCCATCCCTGAGGTTTTTAGTGGGTAGGCCTCCCCCTTCTGGGGAGGAGAGCCCCACATAACCCCGGCTCGCCACAGCCGGGGTATGCAATTTAATGCATTTTCCTCAGGGAAACAAAAAAAAAAAAAAAAAAAAAAAAAAAAAAAAAAAAAAAAAAAAAAAAAAAAAAAAAAAAAAAAAAAAAAAAAAAGGTATATTAATACTTACATAGATGTTTTGACATTTCTTAATTCCGCAGAACAGAAGTCGGGATTGCAAGCGAAGAATTTCGCCACCATCAATGTATTTATTCGTGGAAGATTAGTACTTTCTGCTTTTACAAAGCCGTCTTCCATGGTCAATATATATAGTATAGGTGCAGAATATCAAGAAACGTGATAGTAATAACTGAGAAACTTCGTTAATCTAATAAATTACATAGTAGACATGTACAACAAAAACCGAGGTTGTTTATTTACAAGTCCAGTGACGTCACAGCGAATGCAAACATGGCGTACAGCGTTTTTGACATTCGAAGCACAGGTAAAAAAACTTGTATTTTCAAATTGAAATATTTAATTTATTTTGCAGTTTTATGAATAGAAATTAATATTTTTCGTTTGTTTTTTCATAAATGAACTATAAAAACATAAATTTAGATTTTATTTTTCATAGTGCGTAATACCCTATTGTTTGTAAAAATCACATTAGCTCTCAAATCGCATTTACCGACATTAATACAACCTTCATGCAGTATACAGAACAAAACCAATTAAAAATGTAACTGAAATCCATGCATATGAATATGAAATTATTGCGGTACAAATGCTAAAAGAATTTTAAACACGCGAATCATTTCTAATAAACACAACCATTAACGACCAACTTTTAGTGGCAAATAAAAATTTAATTTAATTCGATAAAAGTCGTGGATAAGCATCGGTATTTCCCGAGGCTTAGCTGCTATATAACAATACAAATCTATAAAAAGTCGTACGATGCAGTTGTATCGTACGAGCTTCACAGTTGTAAAAGTACGATACAGTTGTATCGTGCAATCATTTGATCAATCAAATCAGTTGTAGTTACATCTGATGGTAAGTGATCAAATTATTATTACTCAATAGAGGCAATTGGGAAGTTGACCATTTTATTTTTGTTCTACATGTAT
The DNA here is from genome assembly GCA_036419045.1 of Scirpophaga incertulas. Lineage (NCBI taxonomy): Eukaryota > Metazoa > Arthropoda > Insecta > Lepidoptera > Crambidae > Scirpophaga > Scirpophaga incertulas. The sequence continues at coordinate 25,159,517 of CM071637.1, forward strand.
TATGTGTAAACTATTTGTTGAGGAATATTGTAGAGTAAAGAATATTGTTAAATTGTAACAATGTTTATTTGTTTCGAAAATAATAAAAAAGAAAGCTTAATTATACTTAATTTTGCTCTACAGATACTTATTGAAGTCCCAACAAATTATAGAACAGCTGAATCGTAGTCTACATATGTATGTACATATATACCCCTTTAAAGTAGGTAGTATATGTGTATTTATTGATTACACTAATTATAAGTAATTTGACCTCCGTAGTCGAGTGGTTAGTGTACCAGTTTAAAGGTGTTGCTATCTCTGAAATCTCGGGTTCGAATCCCGGTGGGGGCAATGTTTGCGTGATGAATGCGAGCATTTGTGCCTTAGTTATGGTTGATATTATAAATTTCTATCCAATTTATATACAGTGTGTTAGGGATCGGACTTCCGATACTTTACCAACGTGTTGTATGTTAAGTTTTATCGACAAAAACTTATACAAATGGGGTTCCCTCACCCCTATGAATGAGAGCTGTTTTAAAATTTTATTTCTCGTATTTTAAGGAGTTTATTAAATCTTGCTGTTTTACGATTTTATTTGGTCTACATACACAAAAGTGGCCTTATTTCAAAGTTAATGAGCTGTGCTAGCATTTAACAATAAATTTGTTAAGAAATTCTTTACAATAATAAACAAAATCCTTTGATTTAGACGGAAAATTGGGTAAAATTATCTATATTTTTTTTAGTTATCGGGCTCTACCTACAATTCCGGGCCCTTGACATATCATTTTTTTGGTTTTAATTTATTGGCAATGAGTTGAGCTTGTAAATAAAGCCTAAAATAAGTACCGCTAAAACAGTTTTTGTCGATAAAACTTAACATACAACACGTTGGTAAAGTATCAGAAGTCCGATCCCCAACACACTGTATTTATGTATCCATCCTATCCACTAGAAACGCAAGCGTATCATCCCGAAGTTTAGCTTCATCGCGCCCTGACGAGACCATTGAAAGTCTTGCGGACAACTACCACGTTTACGGTATGGCAACAAGTCGCCGACACAGAACAACCAGATATTTTCGGTCATCCTCCGACCCAAAATGGGTTCCCTGAGCGACAGCCACACGGCTTTTTAAAGAAGGTGGAATCGAATATTTGTTCTGGAATGAGGTGAATAAAAAATGTGGAACAACTTGGCATCCACATAATGCAACTTTGATTGTTTTGAAACAATAATTCTGTAGTGTTAAATTACTTTGTAACTGTGAATTTTCTATATTTCTGGTAATTTTTTATAGGATATCTCATAACAAAGATAGAGGTAATTGGTCAAAAGATACTCTTGTAAATTTTTGGATACGATTATCATTCCTACAGTTTGACGTCTTGAATGACGATATGCTTTTAACTCGGATCATACAACTTTAAGAGCCACTTCAGACACTCCGGCTGCGAGCAACTCTGTAAAGGCACCCCTTAATTAATTTCGTCAAAGACGTTAATACTCCATAAAAATCTTCCGAACGACCGACAAAATTACTATATCAAATTACGCGCCACTTGTTGACTACGTTCATAAAGCGAGGTGTCGGGACGAGGGTCGGGCTTGGACAGCTGACGTGACCACAGGGGCAATAACATCTAGTAGCCCTTGAGTTAGGACTTTTAATATCGGGACCCATAGATGTCGACTTAAGACGCGACCACACTGACACGGCGGGATAATGACAATTCGGGACAGACGTATTTGCTATTCGGAACACGTGTGATAAGAACATATTCGATGTAGCTGCAAATAGTAATTTGACAGTTGCTTAAGTTGATCGTTGCTTAAGCACAGCTGTATCTCTAAAACAAAATGATGAGGGTTGTATAAATAATTACAATACATACATACTTGAAATTAATCTTTAGACGCCATTTTTAGGTCTAGTGGAGCTATCTGTCTAAAATACATTTTTAAGTTGGATCTCATTTTTTATGTAACTAGCGGACCCGACAGACTTCGTCCTGCCAAAAAGATTTGTAGTAGCAGTTTTTTGTTCCTACTTATTTTATAGTCAGGGCAAAAAATTCTCCTGTACAGAACCGTCACCCGGTAGGGTGTGGTGAATAAAAAATAATTAATTGCAAAAAAGGTCCAAATGAACTATTACATTTTGTGACTATTCAATTTTGGAGCGTGACATTAAATTCTCCAACGATGTATTCTGTGCTCCAACGCACACACGCACGTGTTTTGATAGATAAGATTGAATTTCAACTTTATATAGCGTTAGTAAAGCTTAAATTTACTCTTTGATATAAGGATTTGATATAAGGACATCTACATTGCTTAAATAACAGTGACTGCTTGCAATATGAACTTTATACAATAACAATAAAGCTCAAATTGACTGTACGTTTTAGTTAGAAAACTTTTGTATGGCAAAAAAGGGCTGTTATTAAGGTTTTTCCGATAATTATCCAAAATTTCCCTTCCTTGAAACCAACCTTGAACTTCAACGAACATTAAAAAAAAGAATTGGCCAAATTGGTCCAGGCGTTGTTGAGTTATACGTTTACCAACACATTTTGCTATTAATTTTTATATAAAAATAGCTTTCTGCCCGCGGCTTCGCATGCGTGGATTTCGGGATTGGATCTATAGAGGGTTAAGGGTCATAGCTTTTGCCCACGGCTACATATGCGCGGAAGTCGGCGCTGCGGCGAAGTTTATGGCGCGAATGTTTTATCGCGCTTTCCGTGGACTAAACGTTTGACTATCCGTTTTTCCGAGATGAAAAACACCATAAAGCCTTGCTCAAGAATCACTCTATCTATTGATGAAAACCGCATGAAAATCTGTGCAGTAGTTTTTGAGCGAAGCCTTTATTGCGCATCCCGTGGGATCTGTCGATTTTTCCGGAATAAAAAGTAGCCTATGTTATTCGGGATAATGTAGCTTTTTAAAGGTGAAAAGGTGAATTTTTGAAATCGGTCCAGTAGTCTTGAACAAACAAACAAACAAACAAATCTTTCCTCTTTATAATATTATTATATTATAGTATATATTAATCAGGAACAGGCAGGAGCTTGTGAACGTATCTGTCATATCTGTAAGCCGAATAGTTTTCATTTGAGAGAATAAAGAGTAAGTGAGTATGTTAAATAACTTATAGCACAAATATATAGTTACTTTTATGATCAGTTATAATTATCAAAAATTTGTGGTGATGAACGACGACAAGATATCATCTGATTGAAGCTATTTTATTTATATCTCAGTATCATCTCAGGGAGTTCGTCTTTATACTTCTATACAATATTTGTATGTAAAGTTTAAATATATGAATATTTTTTTCATACTCGTGTAACCTAAACAATCATTGTTTCTTGCATTTTTTTTTTTTTTTTTTTTTTTTATACTACAACGGTAGCAAAAAGGCTTACGGCCTGCCTGATGGTAAGCAGTCACCGTCGCCTATGGACGCTTGCAACACTAGGGGCATCACAAACGCTTTGCCGACCTTTTTAAAAACCTATTTACTCCCTTTTTGAAGAACCCCATACTGTAATCCCCCGGGAAAGCCTCAGCAGGAAGCTCGTTCCACAATCGGAGCGTCCGCGGAAGGAAATTACGTTGAAACCGCACTGTGCGTGACCATTTAGGCTCCAGCATGTGAGGATGAACACCCTGCCGATGGCGAGCGGTGCGATGGTAGAATGTGGCCGTGGGCATCATGTCGAACAATTCTTTGGAACACAACCCGTTGTATAAGCGATAGAAAACACACAAAGAGGCACAGTCTCTTCTCAGACTTAAGGGCTCAATACCGCATGTGAGTATGGGATCGTCAACGATACGCTCAGCGCGTCTTTGGACCGAATCAAAAGGATCAAGTTGGTATCGAGGTGCTCCCGCCCACAGGTGACAGCAGTACTCCATATGGGGCCTGACTTGCGATTTGTATAATAGCAGTCGTTGCCTCGGAAGGAAGTACCGCTTAGCTCTGTTAAGCACACCTAGTTTTTTAGAAGCCAACTTGACCTTGTCATCTAAGTGACTTCGGAATTGAACGTCACTGGAGATGTTGACACCGAGGATCCCAATACTCTTCGAGATGTTCAAGGTTGTGTTCTGGAATTGTGGGGCTACAGTGAATGGGGCTTTTTTAGCGGTGAACGCACAAACTTGCGTCTTAGAGGGGTTAAATCGGACTAAATTGTCCCGCCCCCAGTCGGAGACTCTGGTTAGTGTACTCTCGATTTCAGACACAAGTTGTTCAACGTTTCCTCCACAATGGAACGAGGGGTATTTGCACGGCCCGTGTAAACAGCATCTCCAGTGCTGTCGTCCGCATAGCAATGGATGCCGCCAAGCGACAGCATATCATTGATATGCAGCAGAAACAGTGTTGGAGATAGCACAGAGCCTTGTGGGACGCCAGCATTTATTATCCGAGTTTCAGAGCAGCTGCCGTCAACTACGGCTCTAATGCTCCTCCCGGCTAAAAAGCTAGCAATCCATTTGCATAGCCCCTCGGGGAGTCCGTAAGATGGCAACTTCGATAGAAGACCCCGGTGCCAGACCCGATCGAACGCCTTCGCTATATCCAGGCTAACTGCCAATGCCTCACCTCGAGTCTCAATGGCAGATGCCCAACGGTGGGTGAGATACACTAGAAGATCACCAGTCGAGCGACCGTGGCGAAAGCCGTATTGGCGGTCGCTGATCAAATCGTGTTCTTCTAGGTATCTAAGGAGCTTAGTGTTGATCACACGCTCCATCACCTTTGAGAGAAGGGAGGTTATAGCAATAGGCCTGTAATTCGATGGGTCTGATCTATCGCCCTTTTTGGGCACCGGGTGTACATTTGCCGTCTTCCATGAAGACGGAACCTGCCCTAAATGGTAGGAAAGCATGAAAAGTCGCGTTAGTACAGGACACAACTCTGGAGCGCACTGTTTTAACACCACTGCCGGTATACCGTCTGGCCCACTCGATTTCTGAATGTCGAGAGAAAGTAGCTCCCGCCGGACTTCCTTTTGTGTTATCCGGATTTCCGGCATGGAGTAACCACACCGCGGGATGGTAGGTGGCGTGGCGTTCCCATCGTCGATCATAGTCGAGTTTGAGGCAAAGAGTTTACCCAAGATATCGGCTTTCTCTTTAGCACTATGGGCCAAGTTGTTACTGGCATTTCGGAGTGGTGGTAAGGACGACCGACAAAAGTTTCCTTCGGCAGCTTTGGCCAGCGACCAGAAAGCACGACTACCCGAAGGGTAGCTTGCTAGCCGCTCGCCAATTCTACCGACGAAGTCGAATTTTGCTCTGGCAATAATCTTCTTACTGGCTCTCGAGGCCGCATTGTACTTACGTTTCACATCAGTTGCATTGGGGTCATGTGTTCTACGAGCCGTAGTCCAAGCCTCGTAAGCAGATTGCTTAAGAAACAAAGCATCCTTACAAGACCGATTAAACCACGGTCGTTTTTTTGCCCCCGCAGTTACTAGTGCGTTAGGAATAAAATACTCCATACCCACCAGGATCGTCTCAGAGACAGCGGCTGCGCAGATGTCAGGATCATCTGATGTGAAGCATAGTTGCCTCCACGGGTACGATGCATAGAATTCTCGCAATCCATCCCAATCTGCTGACCTGTATTGCCACATACGACGCAAACAAGATGGCCTAGGTGGATCTGACCGCGCGCATGCGACTTTGGTCCGGACGAGATAGTGGTCGGAAGAGCCGAGAGGTGCATCCACTGAGACAGAATATCCTTCCGGACGTGTGGTCAGCAGAAGATCCAGCAAAGAGCTTGTGTGGTTCCCAATGTCTGGTATTCTTGTAGGAGAATTGACCAGTTGCGAGAAACCATAGGCCAGAGAAAATTCGTGAGCACACCTTCCTGCGTAGTCAGTGGACCGAGAACTGAGCCATTCTAGATGATGGGCATTAAAGTCCCCTAAAATCACCAACTCTGCGGAGGGGTATTGCTCAACCACTTTTTCAGTCGTCAATGTCAGGTGCTCGAATAATCGAGTTGTGTCCGCATCACCGCTGTGGGACCTATATAGGCACGCATAAACGCGGGTGTGGCCGCCGCAGTCCACACGTACCCACAATATGGATAGGTCCCTGTCTTCTAAATGAAATAGGCGGCGGCAGCAGATATCCTCCCGGGCATACATACATACGCCGGCACGTCTACGAAATGAGTGCTCAAGTACGTAGCCGGGATACATAAGGTATGACGTATCGGCCGGGGGAGATATCTGTGTCTCCGTTAAAAATAAAAGGGTCGGCTGCGCTGTCTCAAGATATTGGTGAACAGCGTTGAGGTTTGCGTGAATACCCCTAATGTTACAAAAGTCCACCTGCGTGGAAAGGGGTGCCGCTGTGAGTGTTTGCCCTTTTTTATTTTTAAAATTCATTTTAAAGGTTTCGTGTAGGTGTGGAGGTTTCGCTGTGCCGAAAGCTAAAGGGACAAATATGTGTAGCCAAATCAGGCGATGACCAACGCGGGTGTTGCGGTTTGTCGATGCAGCGTACGGAAGGGCCCCCGGTCCCCCCTGTGGCAACAGCCGGGTTCCACTCCGGTCTCCTTCTCCGGCACGACTGCAACCACAGGAATTTTTCGCAGGCTGGCAGTTCAGCCTCCCAAGGCGGAGATTAAGTAGTCCCTGGGTTCGGGAACTCTACTAACCTGCGGGCGGCCAGCGGTTAGCCGTTTCACCAGGTCTCCCTGACCGCTGCATCCACACTCCGCGCCCGCACCGGTCAAAGCCCGTCCAGTATGCAACACTGGTCCCCCCGCTGTCGACACAGCGAATCCTCAGGAGCTCTGGATACCTTACTCACCGCAGGAACACAACACTACATAAGAGTAGTGTTATTTAGCTGCGATCTTCTGTAAGGCGGAGGTACTTCCCCAGTCGGGCTGCTCCAAGTTTTGAGCGGAATGACTCCCGCTGCGCCCTACCTCTCTTAAAAATTTATTCAACGTTCACATAATCTAAATTGGATACATAGCTACATACAGAACGTTGATACAATAGTTAATAAGTTAAATTTTAGCTCCAGAATGTTTAAGGAAATGTTTCCTTAAGAACAAATTAAACTAAAAAAATCAGTACATATAATGTAAGCCTTCTCGTTTTTAGGGTCCTTAATAGGAACATTAATTTCGTTGACGCGGATAGTTATGTTATAGTTAGCTACGGTAGTTGAAGCTTAGTTTCGCAAGTCTCGAGTAATACTGTATTCGTGTTAAATTAAATGTTCATATGACCAGGAACCAGAAATTATACTGTGCATAAGCTGTTTATGCATTGTGCGAGCATAAAAAGACATATATTCGAATAATTAGATATTAATCGATTATGTGATTTAACATAAACAATTTTTCCAGTTTTTATAGTGACGGGATAAATTTGTGTGCGGAGAATAAATTAAAATTCATTATTTAACTACATATATCTCAGAATTATATTAATTTGTCTCATTCCATAGAAACTGATAGTACATACATTAATTATATTAAAAAATAACATCAATTGAATTTTCATCATATAACCTAACGCCGTATCGCGTTTGAATGAAAGATTTTTGAAATTCTTTTTTCTATTAGACCCAAATCACTATATCAAGCAAGTTTTATACTATCGCGAAACTTTGGACTAAGTTGGTATCGAATAGTTTAAAAGGTATTGTAGACGTGAAGGCGTATGACACGGAAGGTGTAGTATGTTTTATCTATCATCGTACAATACACCAGGAGCCTCAAAAAGTCGCTAGGTCTTTGACTCACCGAAAATGACGATTTTCACGAGACTCGTCCTGTGAACGGTATAGTGCACTGGACCTAAAAGTGTTATTCGGAATTTCCCATATTCAGAGATGTTTTAGTGCTCTGGTATGGGATATTCCGATGTTGACCCCAGGTTTGGCGCTACTACGCAACGGGTCGCGGGTTCGAGTCGCACACGGGATAGATGTTTTATATAACCTACAAAAACTTGTTTCACTCTATATGTGCATGTGAGATTCTATATTGTACTCATGACACAGGATAGGAATCTTAGTGTGGGGCGACGATTAAAGAAAAACTAAAACGCGTCCCTAATATTTTACTGTTGCACTTCACTGCCAGAATAAATAAGTTCACTGTCACATGAAAATTTACCTGAGTTATACTGGTACTTGCTCCAGCATGGAACAGCCCTTATCTTGTAATTTGACAAGGCTCGCATTATGATCGCGACAGTCGGCGTGTTATGAATACTGCTGATATTGCAGCCGCCGCTTGATTTTTATTGGCGTTGATCGCGTTACGCCATTCGAATAAGCGTACTTCAGTTGACGAAGTTATACGCTTTCACGCTGAAGCGTAATTTTAATGTATTCAATACAATTTGTTCTGATAGTTCAACAGTCGTAATGTTATTGCTTGTTATATGAAAGACGTGTTTTTATTTTTAACTAGCTGATGCCTCGGAGTTAGTCTGCACAGATGGTAGATTTTTTCTACTTACTTAACACTTATTGCCATATTTAATTCTTTCGCTTTTATCTTGTCTATTTTTGACGTGACAACGTCTATTAAATTGGTACGGCGTGGAGTCATTCTCGAAAACACCGTAACGGCCGAATCTGACGCCACACGGAGTCCACGCCTACTTTACCCCCACCCCTAGAGCGCCCGAAGGCATACTCGGAAACGGCGTAACGGCCGATCTGACGCCACACGGCAACGTAATAAAAATATAAATGTTATACATTACTTTATTTTAAATAATTTCATTGCACCCAGAAAAAATTACCATGTAATAGACGTTGTCACGTTCAAATATCGGCAGTAGACGGAGTTCTACAGACAACCAATTTTTTTCTCAGGAGAGGTAGGCTGAGAATCCGTCACAAGGGGCACGAACCGTACCCAGGATACCCTACGGCTTGAATGGAGGAAGGAGAGGGTACGGTCAGCGCTGCCCTCCGAGGAGGACATATGCGCGAAAGAAGGCGCGGTACACCAAAGTGACTCCGGCCTATATAAATTGATGAGGCTTATTCGTACATTTGCAGCAAGCTGCGAAGAATGGACTTCACAAAAAGTCTGAACCTTGCTTAACAACGTGGCGATATTACCAATCTATTTTGTAGCCGCTATTATTTGTGATCCATTTTTTAATTTAATACCTATTTGAACAGTGAGTATACATTTTTTTATATCACAGTCGTGCTATAATTTTGATGTATTTTATAGCTATCATATTATTTCTCTATCAAAGTGTTATTGTATAAAAATAATTCAGAATTTAATTACAAAGCGAAACGGATTCTTTGTTTATGTTATCAACTGATAAAATAATACAATATTGTTCTAGATCAGTGGTTCCCAAATTTTTTGTGTCGTAGACCTTTTGTCATGTTTTACGATTTTGGGTAGACCCCTACTTACTTTTGGGTAGACCCCCTACTTACTTTCCTTTACTTCATAAGTATTTATATAAGTAATGTATATATACGAGTATGTCTTTATATTAGAAGATAGTATATTGCTAATAAATAAGTACTATCATTGTTTTGTTGAGATCCAATATCGTGGACCCCCATTTTCATTTCATGAATCCCCAATTTTTTTTTCGCTAACCTATACCCCTTGCAAGTTATCATAGACCCCTAGGGGTCGATATCTACCACTTTGGGAATATATCAAGTGATATATCAAGTGACAAAACATTTTTTATAATAATACCAAAACAGGAAGTGATCCTATTACCTGCTCTTTTTTTTTTTTGTTCCCCTGAGGAAAATGCATTAAATTGCATACCCCGGCTGTGGTGAGCCGGCGGTTATGTGGGGCTCTCCTCCCCAGAAGGGGGAGGCCTACCCACTAAAAACCTCAGGGATGGCCTTCCTCAGGCATGAAGGGAGCCCCCGGGAACTTACCAATTACATATTACCATTACATACACTATAATACTTATGATATTTAATTATATATTATAAAATATTATATAAAACGATAATATTGACGACCTTCGCAGTTGAGTTATTAGTATATCGGTCTCAAGGTGTCACCATCTCTGAGGTTCCGGGTTCGAATACCGGTTAGGGCAAATTTGCGTGATGAATGCGAGCATGTGTGCCTTAGTCATGAATGTTATTATATGTTTCTATTAAAAATATTTACATATATATAATATTTGTATGTCTATTTGTTACCATAGATCCCATAACATAAGCCTTATAGAGCTGACTTTGGGCTAAGCTAATCGTTGTAAGTGTAACAAATATGTATTATTATTATTGTGACTTATATCACGTGGTTTTATAAAATACGGTCCTTTATAACCCTCCCAATGCAACAAAGACACTCCCGCAACGAAACAGTTAATAAAATTGGTATTCAAATACTTAGTCAGAGATTCAAGTTGTATAAGTATTTATTATTTATTTTTGTAAATAACACAACATAATATTCATTTTGGAAACTATGACAACGATTTACAATTTATTCATAATACCAAACAAACTAATATAATAATTATTATTCCATTTATCAACAAAGCAAAGCTAAGGCTATGCAAATATCACTAATAGAACGGTGAGGTATCACGAATAATTAGATTTTCATTTGCATCACAACTACTCTTTGGTTTTCAGACGGAAGCCAGCGGTGACATCCTGGGACTGCGGGACAGCCGCTCGGGTAATGCGATTATGTTGTCTTGGATATTGCTTGTCAAAGGTTTAACCAGCCCTACTTCAACGCTGCGATTTAGTGGAGCCACAAAAATTGAAGGCGTAATTGAAAAATGCATTTGTTTTATTAAAAAATTTAATTCATTTTTATGGAGAATCATTTTAAAGTTTGTGATAGGACTTCTATGCTCATCTGGCTAGCTACCAGCTTTTCACATAAGTTTGGTGTAGCTGCTTCAGCCACATGGTGTGAGTCCCAAACACTCAAAATCACCCTGAACTTATGAAGAGGCATTCAGCTACACTATGTGGAATCTTGTTTTAAACGTTTATACATTTGCCCATAAACAAACCTCTAGTCTTTTGTAGCCTGTACGATGGAACGGCAAGTTTATTTTTATTTCTTGTGTTTAAATTATGCATTTGAAAATTAGTATGAAATGTGTTACAGTTTTTATACACATAAATCAAATTGTCATAAATATACTGGCCCGCTAAAGTCATTATATTCATCTCTTTAAATAAATCTCTAAGAGAATCCTTTGCTCGTAAATTATAAATAGCGCGGACTGCTTTTTTGAAGAACAAAAATATTTTCTATACTAGCAGCCAGCCCCATAATAGTAAACCATAGGACATAACACTGTGAAAATAACTGAAGTAAATTAATCTTGCCGTTTCAACATCTGTAAGTTGTCTTATTTTTTTTACAGCATATGCTATACTATGTTGGACACCTTCCGCAAGAAGAATTCCAGTTGGAAAGAGTGCTGACTATTCAGGGAACGAATATTCAGCACCATTTCCTAACAACTAATATCGTCATAATTAATATCTACTAACAAACTGATGACATATTTTATATGCTTAGTTTGTAACGTGTAATGTATTTACGGGCCTATGATATTCGATAATAAATTATTATTGTTTTAAATGCCTTTGTTGTGTTCCAATAATAGTGATGAGAATGATAACTCCTAAGTTGTTCAGGTCCGTAAGTGTAGTTCAATTCAGTTAAGTCTTATAGTCACTTATCATTGTAAAGTAAATACCATGAATATTCCCGTTGTATTTTAATAAAAACATAGAGTACGAAGTGCGGGCTTAGAACATAAGTTTGTTTCACCGCTCCAATTCTTCCGGATATTTCATAAGAGCCGATAATTTAGATTTGAAGTATTCTATTAAAAAAAGAAGATGTGAAACGTTGAAAGAATTCCTATTTCAACTGGTTAGGAGAGTTTACACATTTTTTCATTGTCTAAGACGACGATGAAAGAGACGAAGAAATACAATTATAATTGTAGACGTTTACGGAAAGTCTTTAAACATCTATAACTAGCAAAAGGCAATTGTAATTCTTTCTAATTACACGCATATTTTATAATGGTTTCAGTATCAGTATACTATACATAGGTTTAAAAATTTAATATTAAAATCTAATATCAATAATCTCCGTAAACTTTGAATCTTACTTCAAAGTTAATAAGACTTTTAAGTATATCAGCGAGTTTATCAAGATTTATTATAAAAATTTCATAATTATGGCACTAGTAAGTCTTTTACTAGATGTTGCCATAAACTTACCCTGTCATTTGAAAAACGTCGCTTAAACGATGATAATAATTAGTAAATAGGAAAAACAGAAAACGCTTATTTCTTGGCCACACAACAAACCACAAAATACTGCATTGTAACTAAAATATGCGTTACGCCTATGTAATGAAATTTATGTGTTGCTGCCATAGAATGAAATAATAATTATTTCGAAAATTAATAATTATGAATGATTAAATGAATTTTATTCATAACTATTTATAGTTCAGTTTTGTATTTACAACAATTTGCTTTTTTCCTTCGGTAGAGGAGAGACTGAGGCTCTCATAGCTACCACCGTAACGAAGTGTCACGGTGGGTATGTCAGACTCCAGACCGATCAAGGCGGCTCGACTGATGTGACCTACTGACGAAACTCAGCTTAAAGCCAATGGTCCTAATGGCCCTGAGGCTTGAAGTGAAAGCGACCACTCCTCAGGTGTAGGTAATGAGTATGTAGCGACTGCATAGCTGCATATACACCCCCTTTTGGCCTTCTTTCCCATCACCAAAACACGGGCAAAAGTACTAGATCATGCAAGCAATGCAAGTAAGAACACAAGTAGTATCTACAATAAATAGTATATGTATTATTTTTAAATTCATGTGTAAAACTATGTGTTCTTAACATTTTAGTCAAGATGTTGTCGATGGTGGAACAGCCAATTTAACCTGACATAGCTTAAATTATTCGACATTTTATTTTAATAAATGCCGTCATCATGTTCTATAAGTAGCTTCCAATACTGGTTCGATAAATTGGCACATCACCTTTACCAACAGTGAAGCGTCCAAACTAATCGATCATTTATCTTCGCCTCCGAGGAACCATTTGTCTATATTCTAAACTATCATTTGTTTTTCTCGAGCGATCTATCAAACATGACAAGTTACAACAGGAACCTGCCAATCTTTTAACCTGTCAAAATGATGTCATAATAGCCGCGATCCCAACCACTTGTTACTATTCCATGGTTAAGTAAAAATATAGATGTTTAAGTTTTTATGTAGTTTTGGGTGTTATATATTTTTACTCAAGTTTTATCTTAATGTCATTGTTGATCTCGTCAACTCTTTTGTCAATAGGTTTTGGTTTTCCATATAAAGTCTTATTAATATCTCTAACGACCTTTATTCATAAATAGTGGTGTATGTTTTATTTTTGGTTCGACTACATTTCTTATTACCGACGCTGAAATCTCAGGGTTATCTGCTGTCTGTTTGCTATTTTTCGACCCTTTTGGTTCAGTACTACTGAGCTCTATAAGGAGTGGCAGGTCTTGTCGGTGCGCAGATTGTTTATTCTTTTTACGTACTCTATTGTAGCAGGTGTTATTTTGCGGAAGTCCATTGTATTACAAAGGATATTGTTTTTTGCTGATTCCGCGCAGTTCATGATGACTTGTCCAACAAGCAGACAAGGTCGACACGTGTTTCGTCTCTCAGCGAGACATCTTCAGGATTTGTTGCCCGCTCGATGACTCACCGCTGGTGAGTGAAACAATATCCTTTGTAATATTCTTTTTACTATTATAAAAAAACATGAAATCACTAAATATAATCCCAATCTGCGCACCGAGAAGAGACGTCATGATATTGTGTGTTCAGGTAACTTTTGCAACACGTCGTTCGCTCATAGATTTTTTGTTTTTCTGGGATCACACATTTATAATTTATGTAACAAAGTTAATAACATTTATAGCCTCAATAAATATCACTGTAAAAAGGCTACTACATCTTGGCTATTGGGCTTAAACTATGATGAGACTGAAGACATTCTATCTGTGCCCAAGTAGTGGTGGGATCCTTTGCACTTAACTAGTTAAGTGTAAAGGGTTTTTGTTGTTGTTTGGCCGCGGATAATATACCTACTACAAGTAATATACCTAGGTTTATTATTAATATTATTGTGAAACGCACCTTCGTTTAAATGTTCCCGTATGTGTATCATCGAATACGAGCTTGACAACACACACACACGTACCCACACACTTTCTCCTCCACACACTAAATGCATGCTCTACTCTCTAAATTCGTAGCATGTACAATAATAGATCTCTTTGTAATATTTTTGTCATCACGAATTGTATTTATTGTGATCTGAAGGTGGAGACCTGGTGTCCTTTGATACAGGGCAACCTAGTTAAGGCACCAGCCTCACTAACAAGCCATGTTTAAATTATAGTGGAATATTAATTGTAAGAGGAAATAAAGATTTATTATTATTCTTATTATTATTTCAATTAACCGTAGAACTATAACATATTCACGATTCGATTTTCTTGAGTTCAGTCTTGGTCCTGACATCCGTTCATCAGTAAGCTTTACGTTGGAAATTCCAGTTCACAACACTAACTTCATCATTAAATTCTCACTGCAATTCCTCTATTGAATTATATACCCTACTGCATTCAGGCGTCTACAAGTATATATATACTCGTATAATGAAATATTTAAGAGATTCTCAATAGTGCTCACTAACTGTGAGTACTATTTGAAATGGCGTAGCTTTTCGACATTCACAAGTGCTTGTAACAGCCCAGACTGAATAAATGATTTTGAATTTGAATTTGAATTTGAATCACTTTTAAAAATCTTATTCTCAAGCTCAACCACTCGATTGAATAGTAGAATGCCTTATTGCATCACGTTCGCCCTTTGTACCTTATTTATATTGTGCGATAAAAATTGTAATTTTGCAAGACCCTATTATGTGTCTCCTAAAAGTTAAACCAATGAAAACCACGTCAATGTGAAGATACACGAACTTAACGTACATTTTAAACATTCCTTTAATCCGCATATTTAATGGCTACACATCAACGGAGTTAGCTCGCTCACTTCCCGCTACCCAACTAATATATGAGCGCTGTCGCGAAGCAAATCTTCTCGGAATTTGTTTAGGGCAGGGACCCTGTTTGAACTTGGCGTCGTTACGTCATAACATTTGCCTAATTACGCTCTGTGGAACAAGTTCTGGAATAAACATGTTTGGCACGCTCGTAAAAAGGTTTTGACGGCTCGTGTGGTGCAATCCCGTAAATGTTTAATTCTGCAAATGTAAACTCCTTGTGAAGTTTGTTGGTTTTTCGGAATGTATGGGTCGGATACACTAAATTTAATTCTTAGTATGTTAGTAGACATTCGTCTCAGTGTAATGTGTTGACACCATATTTACGGTTAAATTAAAACAGGAAGTATTATTTACTAAATTAATCAAAAAGAACTTCAGTTTCTTTGTCTATGCAAACGTTCATCATCAAATGAGCAAATGGAACAATCACATATCCGTATGCAATTACCGCCGCCCATAGACACTCACAACACCAGGGCAGTTTAGTGCATTACCGACCTTATAAATACACTCTTTTTTAAGGTTCGGTGAGGAAATATCGCAGGTGATGATTCGCACCTCATATTGGTAGTGAGAAGGAAATAATTCCTACAAAAGCACTATTGTACTGCCAACTGTCTATGTGATGAGAGTGAAGGAGTGAATATTTTGTCGCGTGGAATGATGACGGAAAGTGGCAATTTCTTGCAATCTCTGTAATATTAAGCGGCAGAGGATGCAAAACAGGACTACATCTCTATGCAATTCCAAGTAATCAAATCGATTCGTCATATTTTGTCAGTTAACGCTCCGAGTCACTCTCTGCTGAATACGGTCTAGAGGTAAAAGTTGGTACTGAGGTACGCCTGCCCAAAGATGACAATAGTACTCCATATGTGGTCGAATCTGCGGCTTATAAGTTACATACGATGGGCGGATGTGAAACATCACTTCAATTTGTTGAGCACACTAGCTTCTTTGAGGCTAAATTAGCCTTATCGTCTAAATGATCATGGAACTGTACTTCGATCAATATCCCAACACCAAGAATTCCAATACAGGCTAAGGCTTCGTATTAAGAAGTGCTCTTAATACGACAGTTTTTTGTAGTTAACTTGCAAACTTGTGTCTCATTTAAGTCAATTCAGTATTCAATATAACATATAAAGATGACAGAGCTACTTGTACGCGTGAATAGGATGTAGGTAACTGTTATTCGAATAAGGGTACGGACCCTCACCAATACGCCTTTGTCAGCACATCCGCCAAATTGCAACATGTAAGACAGTAAGCATTGGCCAAATGTGCAACATAAACATAATATTAGTATATAAGGAATTGTCAATTAGAATAAGCCGATTATTGTAGAACTTTCATTAGAACTGTTACTCCATTTAAATAAAATAAATTATTTTTAAACATCCATTCGCTGTCGTTTACTTAATTAATGCTACGTGGGGACTACATCACAAGACTCAAAAACACTGCGGATATCTAGAAGTTTCTAAAAAAAGTCTTTTAAGCTAGAGTTTTATATAAAGAAATATGTTATACTATAGGTTTAAACAAGCATTACAAAATTTTAAATAATAAAATTAATCACACTAGCGATAAAAAATATTTAAAGAGTCCTTTATACTTCTTTAGAAGTTTTCTCTGAAGCGGCTCATTAGTAAGACGACGACTTTCACAATCTGTATTTTTCTTTCATTAATTTATAGCTAGTGCCGCGACTTTGTCTGTGCAGGATTAGAATTTCGACAAACTTATATTAGCGTGGTCTATATCTTTCTAAATTGTAACCTTTTTTTTTGTTTCTCTGAGGAAAATGCAATAAATTGCATACCCCGACTGTGGCGAGCCGGCGGTTATGTGGGGTTCTCCTCCCCAGAAGAGGGAGGCCTACCCACTAAAATACCTCAGGGAGGCCTTCCTCAGGCATGCAGGGAGCCTCAGGGAACACCAAGCGACTTCCGGGAACCCCATCCTCCGCTCCCCTGCCGAAACAGAGGAACCCTCCTCAGGGAGGCTACAATAGCCCCCCCCCCCCCGATCTCCTCCACCGACGACGCCCACCGCCCTAATAGCCTATGTGTTATTTTGATGTATAAGCTATATTAATGTAAAATTTCATTAAAATACTGTAGAAGATATGAAAAAAAATATGTCTACGGAGGGTATAAAAGTGAGTGCAAACGATTGACCCGGGCATTGCTGTCCGTCATTTTTACGTGTAGTCGCTAACGAAAAACAGATGGCGCTACGTGTGTTATGTAGCGTTCGAGCCTTCGAGAGCAGCCGAATTTATCCGAGCGCTCTCGAGCTCAGAGGCTTCGTGGCGACTGCCAGTCTCATTTACTTAGTCGACGAGTGAACACATGATTTCAAATTACCCTCTATAGTCTTCTATTAAATATTAGTTTTGTAAAAAGTTACGTCATTCTCTTAATAATAGCGTGGATCTTGTTATAATACATTAAGTAGGAGTTTTTAAAGTAAAAGACTACTTAACAAAAATCAATCCTTACTCACAAACTTTCACGTTTGATATTAGTAGGATATCAATATTTTTTAAATGATAATATAGCACCTTTAATATGTTTGACCCTAAAGTAATTAATTTAAGCGCCATCGCTAATGTTAGGTTAATTTATTGTTTTAGAACAACAAACACGTTTACATTAACAGTAAGAGACGGTTCCTAATACCGAGATGCAAATTCCCACGCGCCAAATAATGTTAATACTGCTAACATAACAGTAAACCAGCGTTGTTACTTCATCAGCGTAAAGCAATTATTAGCTATGTTATGTTTTGTCGTAGAACTGTGCTCTGAGAAATGTGTCGCGTTCTGAGTGCTTAGTCAATATCTGTAAAATTTCCGTTTGTTTCTACTGTATAAGTATTTTTATGTAAGAAAGGATTTAATAGTGCAACTCTTAAACGTATCCCCTAGTAGCAATTTAAGTTGGTTAATAGTTGGGCCTCCGTCCACTTTTGAGTTGGCCAACGGTGTGGTTTGTCACCCCTCTAGGCAGGGGAGCGGAGGCTGGGGGTTCCCGGAAGTGGCTTGATGTTCCCGGGGGCTCCCTACATGCCTGAGGAAGGTCATCCCTGAGGTTTTTAGTGGGTAGGCCTCCCCCTTCTGGGGAGGAGAGCCCCACATAACCGCCGGCTCGCCACAGCCGGGGTATGCAATTTCATGCATTTTCCTCAGGGGAACAAAAAATAATAAAAATAAAAAAGGTCCGGTAGTAGAGCCAACTGTTGCCTGGCCCGTTGTTACTAATTTGTAGGAAATATTACGTTGGTATGTTGGGGCAACAGTGGCGCGGTTGGGACAATGTTGGGGTTTTGTTGGCAGTACCAATCACCAAACACAACCTCCCAACAAAATCCCAATAGTTGGCATTGACACCCCAACGATAATTGCTACTAGGTTCGGTATCAAATTGTATTTTAAAATTGGTCAAAAATTATTTTTGCGTAATTAACGATAATATATAAGAGAAGATAGCAGTGGTGTTGTTGAGCCGGAACGCTCCGGAACGTCGTTCCGGTACTTCCTTTTTAGACCGGAACGCGTCCCGGAACTAAAGATGATTTCTGATAACGAAAACTGGCTGATGTATTGAAAAAAAAAAACCGGAATGAACCGGCTTGATTTTCCGAACCGTGATCCGGAGTCTGGAACGTTTTTTTCTGCTGAATCGGATCTCTAACCAAACCGAAACAAATACGTGAATCGGTTTTTGAACTGGTGCAACGGGAATAAAACTTTATTTATAATAAACATTAGAAGAAAAAATATAAATTTAAAAAATGTAAAGATTTCATACATATATTTTAATGCAAGCGGCCCACAGTAAATGACCTACATTTGGAACATATCTCGTATATACAAAAAATGGGTATCGCTGACCATGGCTCCCCTCGTCATAAATGGGACATGAGATCTTAAAAAAATGTCGCAGCCAGGATTATCATCGCATTAGCACAACACCACTGGAAGATAAATGTAAACAATGTTCATCCACACGCACTGAAGAATTAGTGGTCACGCACAGTGCGGTTGGAATGGAATTTCCTCGGACCCTGTTTGAAATTTTAAAAGAATTCATTTTTTATTTGAACTAACCTTTATTATTACACACTCCGCGAATGCCTGAATCTAACTGACTGTCGCCGTGACCGAATAATAACCAACTCAACTAAAATGCTTACTTATATAAAGAACTGAGAAATGATGAGTTGTATAATGCACCCACTAACTTTAGTAGCACGATGCGATTGTGGAATGATTGGCCTGCCGAAGTTTTCCTTGGCGAGCACAATATGGGGTTCTTTAAGAGGGGTAAGGTATAGGTTTAGGTTTTTAAAAAGCCGGCAACGTGCTTGTGAAGGCCATAGGCTAGGCTGACTGCTTACCACGAGGCGGGTTGTAACTCTTGTCCTGCGTGGGTTTGCCGTCCGCCGGGGAACGCCCCCCAGATATGGGGGGTACCGGCTTCGGCCGGCGCGGGCCAAAATGCGGCGTGTTTGTGACTTTATATTAGATTTAAAAACGCAAAGAAATAAGAGTCTAAAATGGAGTAGCATTGTCTGATGGAAAGCGAAGATGTAGAAAAAAGCCTAAGATGAAATCAACAAAGTTAAATAATGCTTTTTCACTCTTGCCTTGAAAATCCCCAAATTATACTTGATCAGAAATACGAACGTAAGGAGATCACTTCATAGATTGACAGTTCGTATTTTGGTCACGACCCGTTTGGTTCGAATAGGCGAAATGTCAACCACATTTGGATGAAAACCCTCACCACGTCGTGTCGTGCGATGGTGAAATAGTAAAGGAGGAATTACGTTATGCAAATTCTGAAGAGACGCCGAAATGCAACCTGTGGAACACAGAATACCATATGACTTAGCTCAATCAATTTACGTGTGTTGGATATTATAATTGTAATAGATCTGTGAAATGTGTTTTTTTTTTCAAGTTTTTACTACTTTTATTAGTAATAAATTGAATTATTACATTTTGGTAGAAACCGGCTTTTTTAGTAGATAGAGAAGCATATATTTTGTAAGAATTTATGAACTTGCAGAATTTATAATCAGCATTTAAATAGAATCATACTATCTATAAATATTTTTACGTTGTTAAGAAACATGAAAGAGGGGCTAACCTTTAATTATGAATTTTTATAGTTCTAAGTATTTCTTCAATTCATTCCTTCAGTTCTTAAGAGGCAGTGTTGAGTCTGTTGGTAGAATTTAGTGTTTAGTTTATCTGTGGATACAGTAGATTACATTTGCATTATTAGCTTATATTGGTGACAAATGTGACAATTCATCTGTGGTTTCCAGTTTAATTAATCAGAATCTAGCAAATTAATAAATATTTTTCTACTATCTTCTATCACTAATAACGATTCTGGGTATGGAATTAGTAAATGGATGATTGGACATACTTATGATTTATATATTTATGATGACAACACATGACATGTTTTATTTTATCATTTTGCAAAGAGGAAATGAAAAATTTGGCCTTCAGAGTTTCTTAGCTATACTTATCGAGATGGCTCTCTCAATTTACGAACAGGTTGTTACATTGCCTTTGTAGGTATTCCGGTACAAAGTTATGTAGCTCGTAACCTCTCTGTGTCCTTAAATGTTATATATAATAAAAAATATAGCATTTAAGGATACAATTATCTTTAATCGACATAAGCCTTTATAGGCACTCCTATAAAGGATTATGTCGAATTGAGTTATAAATATAAATAAATAAATAAATATATATATATATATATATATATATATATATATATATATATTATATATATATATTGAGATAGATAGATATAAAAAATTATCAATCAGGTAGCTATCTATCTACCTACCTGTAAACCTCATAAATAACCAAATATGGATGAGAAAATAAAAAACGTGTGTGGTGCAGAAGTAGTGACTTTATTATGTTCAATTATGTTTAGATTTTTCAAATGACTTCAAATCTCACAAAT
The DNA here is from genome assembly GCA_036419045.1 of Scirpophaga incertulas. Taxonomy (NCBI): domain Eukaryota; kingdom Metazoa; phylum Arthropoda; class Insecta; order Lepidoptera; family Crambidae; genus Scirpophaga; species Scirpophaga incertulas. The sequence continues at coordinate 25,180,652 of CM071637.1, forward strand.
CCCAAAGTAAAAATAATACTGAAAACCTGAAATATACACTTCAACTGTTCACGCTCAGAGCAATGACCATACAACGAATAGAATTTAGTTCAAATACAATTTCTCGGTTTTATAATGCAGCGTATCTATTTTCCGAGACGTCGATTTTCGTTCGAGCAAGACAATGTAAGTTCGTGAATAAAACATGAAACTGAATACATATTGCATATCCATACTATATGTACTGGGTTCGTTGATATGTCTCGTGAACCTTCGTCGATAGCGCTTCAAGTGTTATAAATGAATATACATAATCTTTGCTGCACTTTAATTAACTCAACTTTCAATTAACAAACTCTTAATTTCTGCGGGCGTAATATAACATTATTCTGGGGGTTGACGATTGAATTAGTTTTATTTACCTTCATATAAAATTGGGTTTAATAAGTCAAATTCAAATTGAGAATTCTATGTTTGGTCTATTTTCCTATTTTAAAACAAACAAAAAAGTGTCAGACAAACTACAAACGCCATTGGATTTGCATTTATCAGTATATTAAAATAAAATCTAGAAAGTTTCCTTTGACGAATGTCAATCCTTTTGACAAAATTGCATAGCTTTCACGTTGATGCCTGGCATAACTGGCGTGTGAAGACTTTAGGTAGTGTATTTTGTGGTAGATATTTGAAGATATATAATATGATATTTTTGAAGTTATTATCGAACAAAATATAGTAATATTAGTAACAGAATTGTGCAATTTAACATAATCGCCAAGGGTACGATTATTAAGGAGAACTTTTACCGTAGCATATGATTTAATAAATATCAGCGTTTGTGTTTCATCAAGAGTGTTTAAAGTCTCCGCAAAGATATGCATTTCGTATTGCTTACAATTCTAAAATCACGGCTCCAACAAGGGTCCTTGAAATAGCGGAGAGTCTATGGACTTTTTTACGTTCACTAAAAGTTATATCGAGGAACGTGCTCGAGGAACTGTTTGCTATGGTGCTTTCATTATCTTTGACCCCCAAACTGCAATTTTATAATACTTCATCTGTATTACCTGGAACCGATATACGAGTAGTCTAGCATATTTCGATTTTAGCGTTCATTTCTTTCCCATATATGTATATTCTGTAATGACCTTCCAATTGCGATGATTCCTGGTTGAGTTCAACTTTAAACGAATATAACAAAATCATTTCTCCCGGTAGGTAGTACATACAGTAAACAGGTGACTGCCAGTGTTGGTTACCAGTTACCATTAGCTTGGCTCGTCTGTCATCAACAGCTCTAAAAAACCTTTCCCTTTATTGCAGTAAGTGGAAAATATAGATCAGATTCAAAGATCCCGACACTGACATTTTAGTCGGAAAATAACAAATGAATCTTTAATTCTACTGGTCTGCAGATAGCGGGGTTAACTGTTCCTTCTTGACTCTGCAGTGGAGGGACAGATTATCTTCAGTTACTAGCGAGAAGCCTGTCCAGGATACCCCTCTCAATCAAGTACTACTGCAGTACTCCCTTCGACATATCTAGGTCTACAAACGAAGGTCTGTCTTAAAATCTTGGTCGCCATTTAGTTTATGGCTGGAAGGCAAACAACCATGCGAGTAGTGAGAGAGCGCGATGCGTGTTTGACTGCCATCTGAACAATCTTTTGTAGTAAGGGTAAATATAAATGAAGGTAGTGACGTAAATTATTTGCTAACGACCAATACGTTAATGTTTAGTTTTAATGTTAAGCTCACCACTACGGAAAATAAATGTAGATAATACTTGAAATAAAACAAAAACGTAGCATTTAATGTAGTAAAATGGGCCATGCCTTCCCTATAATGGGTGTTGATAAGCAACCACAAAAACGCATAAACCGAAGCCGCAGGTAATAAAATATGTTTTGTAGACCAAATACCTCACATGTTGTAATGTGAAAACTTTCCCCATATAAGAGCCGTAACAGCGAGGACTAAAGCTATAGGTTATCAAATTGAAACTTATCTAATTTAGTGTTAAATAACTATCCTTGACTGTCTGTTAAATTGTTGGTTTACATAGTTTCGTGTTTTCCCTGAATGAAGTACCGTATTATTTTATTTGTTCAATTTGTTAAGCAAATAAATTGTTAAGAAATATAGCACGCAATTAATAATGCAACCATAATTGGGTAGATCACATTTTTTTTTTCTATACATAATTGGCACCAACTCGGGCCTCATTTAAACGGAAGGTCCGTAAACATTTCTCGGATATTATGGCACAAGCTTGATCTTGCAAGGATGTTGTAAAGGAATTGGCAGATATTAACTAATTAATATTTACATAGTTTATATATTGTTATTTATTTATATAACTATATATTTATACTTGTATATATATATGTTACTACATAGTTTATTAAATATATATATGTATATTATTGTATTATATATTAGTTTATAATAATATGTATCCTGCAGCATTTTATTCATATAGATACCTTCATATTTAAGTATAGACCTTTCAAAATCTCGTTGCACCTACACCACATCTCCACACCACCCAAAGGCTGGCTGGTAGAGAATACCTTAGGTATTAAGTCCGCCTATGTAGATTTTTTTGCGTAAAGTTTAATAAATAAATAAATAAATAGTAGTCAAATCCGCAATCATGGTGTAACCTCAAGCATGAGAAGTAGAAGTGCATATTTACATTACAATGACTGCGTATAATAATTAAGGTTTTAACACAGTATATATACGTACGTTTTTGCATAAAGTTTAATAAATAAATAAATAAAATAATAACAGTTCTCCTTTAGATGAGAAATATTGTAGAAGTTACGACGTATATGCAATTATCACTTTTGAAGATACAGCGCCATGCTTACGGCGCTGTCGCGGATCGCTCAAAAACGCTGCATACAAAGTACACGCTATCGTGACGTCATATTTTACTAAAGTCGCCTAATTTGTATGAGCGTATAAACAACACTGTCAATACCTTTGTTATTTTTATTATTATAGATATACTTTCTGTATTAAATAATGTTACATTTTGTAGAAATCCAAAAGATATTAATACAAAATTAAAGTGAAATTTCTATATTGACTACCCTTCATGAAATGGAAATTGCTCAACTTTGAGAATTATATAATAAAAATAGGCATATACAGTTGTAGTCTCCTATCTATCTTATTATACTGTTATGAGTAGAGATCGGATAATCGGATGCATATTTACTTAAAGTTAATTTTTGGCTCACAAATTACGGAAGCGGCTTTTTAAAATACATTTTGTTAAATAAAAATCCCGGGAAAATACGGGACTGCAAATTTAACGTAGTGATATTGTTTGAAAATTACTAAATTAGCACGTGGTTTTTATTTTCAAAAGACCGAGACTCCGGGTTCATTTATACAACTATGCATACGTATTTACATGAAGTTTAGTTTCAGTTCCCCGTGCGATTTATGAATGTACGATTTATTACATGAAGAGTGTTATACGAAAGTAGTGAGCTAGTTTGACTAAAACAATAATCAATTAAATAATTGAACAATAAAACAGAAATGGTGAAAAATTTTATTTAACAAAACAATAAAAAGCCGTTTCCATACTTTTCTTAAACTAACTTTAGGTAAATATGCATCCGATTATCCGATCTCTAGTTATGAATCAAATTAAACAATAGGCTAATCGTCATTATATGTTACGTTGTAACATATTGATTTGTCGCCAAATATTTTAATTATAATAAATAATATAATGAAACTATAGCTTTTTATATATAATTTGAACTTCTTTATACCTGAAAAGGAAGTTACGTTAAAACTATTTACCCGAGAAGAGTTATTAATTGACGACTAAGTAAAAATACAGGGAGAAAATACGTACTGTGACTAATTAAATTTATAAATTAAAATCAAATGTTATAAGTACATTATAAGTTGTTGTAACATGCTATAAGTACACAGTATCCATTCAAAGACAAACCATAGTTTGTGCTTGAATGACAATTTTTGAAACGTTTGTTAATAGATCTTTCATATAATTATGCCACTTGTACCTCACATGGTTACCTATTCGCCAGCACGGAACTTTACGTTTTATCCCTACGTTACAATATTTTATAACTTCCAACATCTCCATCCTACCTCAAATCTTTGTTCTCTTTTCGATCCCATCCATCATATCGTACTGTACGTTCTAATATTAATCTGCCTCTTGATATGTCACTCCGAAGTACCAATTTGCATTCAAACTCTTTTTCAGTTTATGTTTTCCGGCAACTCGTCTCGGAACTCGTCCGGGAACTCTCCCGTTCTGGAGAGTATTAGAAGAGCGCGAATGCTGGAGTCCTTTAAGAATCAAATCCGTGTTTACTTCGTCAATTGTCCTGTCCAATTACTGCACTCATCCTCTAATTAAATCTCCTTTTAGTATTTCCCAGGTCCAAGCTTGCGTGAGAGAGAGAAGAGATTGCTGTTCAGCAATAAGGCCGCCTCTTGTGCATTTGCTATTTGTTGCATTATTTGTCTATGCTCTTGTTTTTGGTGTGCAATAAAGAGTTATGTTATGATACGTTATGTTATTAAAATAGATACGTACAAACTAATAGAAACAACAACTAAAACTAAAGTAAATATAAAAAAGGTCCCTGCGGCATTGTACCTAAGATGCTGGTAGCGGTTGCTCGTTGAATCATGCGGAGAAGTTTCTTAAGTTGTATCCAATGTTTTGACACATTTCTTAATATACCAACAATATTGTTCGTCTTTATTTTCTTTTGTACATAACATTTTTTATTACATAATTGAACAAATGGAACCATTTGACAGGTTTGATCCATTAAAATTGCACGAAATATTATCGATTAGTAAATGTAAAAACATCATCAATACATAGTATAAAACAAAGTCGCTTTCGCTGTATGTCCGTATATGTATGCTTAGATCTTTAAAACTACGCAACGGTTTTGACGCGGTTTTTTTTAATAGACAGAGTGATTCTTAAGGAAGGTTTGTATGTATAATAAATGCATAATATAGTAGAGAAACACTGATAAATTTAAAGGTTTCTAATGTGATGTCGTAATAAGCACGTTTTTTTGCGTTTATATTGCAAACGCTGGCTGAACCCTACGAGATAGACCAAAATAATGTACTACAGTATTGTACAACTTACAAAAATCCACAAAAAAGTCCGCGATGGTATATGTCTATCTCTTAGGGATAACCCACCATAACCATTTTTTCACTGCCCCCGTGCGAAGCCGGGGCGGGTCGCTAGTTAAAATATAAAAAAAAGATTAAAAAATAGAATAAATATTTTTTGTGTGGTTTAATTATTCACAGAGTTTTCGTTTTATTTGAATGATTAATGTAACTGACTAACGGTTCTTATTTCTTTTTCAATTAAGCGAAATCTGATTCTAATTTAGAATAACGAGTAATTATTTTATTTTGTTAGTTTATCTTTATAATTTGGCTGATTTTTAATTACGTTTTCTTTCCACATGAATAGTGGTATCGGAAAATGGACTCAATCACAATCAAAAGGGGTGGGAGAGGACCGGGGGGTCATAGTAGATACATTAGTATAATTGTGGTGCTCCCCCACTAGTAAGATTAAATATACCCCCTCGACAAAAAAAAAAATGCGTCGGTGATACTAGTTAATCTGTCAGTCGGAATACTTATCATTGAGGTGTCACAATCTCAACATAAAGAGCTACAACATTTGGAAAGTTGCATCATTTGCATATATTTTAGTTTGACTTTAACAAAACAAAAATTGTAAGTTGTTACCAATTTGTCCTGAAACGATGAGTTTTATTTTTATTTATTTCACAACTAGCGACCCGCCCCGGCTTCGTACGGGTGCTACGCTGATATTGAATTCACTAGACTACTGTGCACGTTGTATATAATACATTATAGTTTAAAAAACACGCTTGTATTCAAATATATCAATATTTCTCCACAATTAATAATGTATATTGTTTAATATTATCTGTCTTGCTATTACCTAGCTGTGCTCTGTATAATCTATGGCTCTCTTCCGTCCGTGCCTCGAAACGCATCAGTTACGCTCCGTATATTTTAATTAGAATAATTAGTTTTATTGCTTAAAAACTAAGTATAAGTTGTTTGTCTTTTGTATAAACCTTTTCTGCAATACAAGAATAAAAATAAAGAAGTTTTTTCAATTATACAGTCCACTATTCGAAACATATATGTTATCATACATATAAACCTTCCTCTTTAATCACTCTATCTATTAAAAAAAAAACACATCAAAATCCGTTGCGTACTTACCTGATTTAAGCATACATAGGGATATAGGGACAGAAAAAGCGACTTTATTTTATACTATGTAGTTAAATAAATAAAGTACTTAATAACTCTACTAAGACTTGCAACAAGGTATTATCTATCTATCATGTCATTAATGTAAGTAAGCAATGAAACGAACAAATACTCGGTTAGTGATAGATAAGATCAGAAATGAAGTGATTTGTACATAAAAAAAAAATAACTAACACTATTTAAAGGACATTTGAAGTAATAATGAACGGTTACATTTTCCGCACATTTTTAGGGTTCCGTAGCCAAATGGCAAAAAACGGAACCCTTATAGATTCGTCATGTCTGTCTGTCCGTCTGTCCGTCCGTGTGTCACAGCCATATTTTTCCGAAACTATAAGAGCTATACTGTTGAAACTTGGTTGGTAGATGTATTCTATGAACCTAATTAAGATTTTGATGCAAAAATAAAAAAAATAATAATAAATATTGGAGGCTCCCGATATTTAGAACTGAAAGTCAAAATTTTTTTTTCATCATACACATACGTGGAGTATCTATGGATAGGTCTTCAAAAATGATATCGAGGGTTCTATAATATTTTTTTTTTCTAAACCGAATATTTTGCGTGACAGACGCTTCCATAGTGGAAAAAAACTTGTAAAATAAGAAAATGAAAAATCTAAAAAAACATATGATGTACTATAAAAACTACAATCGAAAATTGTTTTGAACGAGATCTAGTAAGTAGTATTTTTTTAATAGCTCGTAAATCGTAAACCGCTTCCTTTAATTTCATAAATCAATAGTACGGAACCCTTTGTGCGTGAGTCCGACACGCACTTGGCCAGTTTTTTATTCAATATTTTTTTAATAGGTTTCATAATCACTTCCGCATGTCAATAATTTACAAGTCAGTTCATATTAGTACGAGTGAATGATTACTTTGAAATAGGTAAAGTGATTTTTTTTCATACGCTACCTAATATTGGACATGTACATCTTTAGTCATCTGTTACACATAAAATATTAAAATATAGGATACCTCTATAGGTATTTGGTTGAGATAAATATAGTTTATTCCTACAGGTACACGCAAACAGAAGTTTGTTACATAAACATGGCGCTGACAAAGAATTCGAGTCAAGCCCTTTGGGAAATCAGAGAGTGTCACTGACCCATCGACAGTTACCATATTACTTATAAAATCGAATACATATATTATTATATACACATGGACAGATATAATCATGGCTGCTTTCCCCAATCTGAGGGGTAGAAGCTTAATGAACACTCACACTGAAAATTTTTATTACGAGGAAACCGCACGACTCATTTTCCATACAAATGTAGTCCCCTATTTCCCCCCGGAATCATACACTTACATACACTAAACGCATTTTTTTTCTCATTGTATTGAAGTGTGGGGTGGGGCCTGTAAGTCTCATATGATAAACTTAGAAAGAGCACAGAGAGCATTACTGAAAGTAATGACTTTTAAAATAATTAGATATCCTACTAGGAGTCTTTACGAAGAGTGTAAAGTTGCTGTCAGGCAACTATATATACTCAATGTAATAAGCAATAGTCGTGGTGGTTCTCTACTCGGCACCGTCACTGTAATGGGTAAAAGAAGGAGTAGAAATATTTGTGTGGTTCCCCTTGTACGGACTGCTTTCGCTAGGCATCAAAAGAAATGGCTCTCTTCTTTTCTCTATAATAAAATAAATCTATACTAATATATAAAGCTGAAGAGTTTGTTTGTTTGTTTGTTTGAACGCGCTAATCTCCGAAACTACTGGTGCGATTTGAATAATTCTTTTTTTGTTGGATAGTCCATTTCGAGGAAGGCTATAGCTAAATAACATTACGCTATGACCAATAGGAGCAAAGACAGAGCGGTAAATGTGTAAAAAACGGGGAAAATTATTCATTTTTTGAAGGCTTTCTTTGCGTGCGCTGCGAAAACGGTTCAAGATACACAAAAAATATGTATGAAAGAATTATTCCTCTATACATGATCTAAAAAAAAGTCCGCGACGGCATATGTCTATCTTTTAAGGTTTAGTCACAATGACCGTTTTTATGGTACCAAATTTGGATATGTCGCGTTGTCAAGATCGGGTAACAGCTGAGGTGCGCAAAATAACTATTCCACGCGGACGAAGTCGCGGGCACAGCTAGTAATAAAATAAAAATATGTTCATTATCACGTTATGAAGTAAAATCGAAGCTTAAATGCTACCTACTAGCGCTTAACTATGATGAGACTGAACGCCTTTTGATTGGTTAGGTGTACACTCAATCACACACACATACTCAGGCACACACACACACGCACACACACCCTCACACACACACACACACACCCACGCATGCACACATGCACTAGTTTATATTATTTTGTTATGATGGTGTTTATCTGTGTCTTTATAGAGGAGGACACTGCCTACCGAAATACAGACAATTAGTCTAGCTCGGTGGTCAGGGAATCCTTATGTATTGTTACAAATAAATGTATATTGCAAATAAACTTATTTATTATTATTATTATATATTATTATTTCTACAAATCTATGGCTTTCATATTGTCAGGTTTTGTCTTTTAAACCTATTAAACAATCAGATTTGTCGGCAGATATCCAGTAAATAAACTTCACGTCACAATTTGACTGTTTCTCGTTTTAACCTAGGTTGGTTAAAACGAGAAACAGTCAAATTGTGATGTCGATATATTTTTTGACACATTGGTTTCATATACGAGTATATAAACGAAAACTAAGTAAATCACTACATTACTAAAACAAAGTCGCTGTCCGCCGTCTGTCTGTCCCTTGTATGCTTATGGCCGTTTTCACCAACTTTGTCTTAGCTTAGGCGACTCCTAAGAGACATGCTGTCTCACTCTTTTCAGTTAATACAAAAAGTGACAGCCTTTAAAACTACGCAATGGATTTTGATGCGGTTTTTTTAATAGATAGAGTGATGCTTAAGAAAGTTTTATATGTATAATACATGCATAATATAGTAGAGAAACACTGATAAATGTAGAGGTTTCTAATGTGTTGTCGTAAATAAGCACTTTTTTTTCGCGTTTGTATTGCAAAAACGCTTGCTGAACCCTACGAGATAGACCAAAATAATGTAGTACAGTATTGTCCACTTTAAAAAGTTCAACATTCATTCATTCCTCACTCTATTCTTTCTTGTCACTCCACACATCCAAAGGTTTCATTTCTATCGATTTAAAATTAAGATTCTACAGACAAGAACGCCAGAATTAAATAACTATTTTGTGAATCATAACATTATTTCAGTTCATATCTGTTTAATGGGCTTTAGTCTACCTTATGCTAGATCGATAGGTCTTAGTTTATCACGCTGGCCCATATCGAAGTATTTCATTGCTTGTCTTTCACGGTAGCAACAGATAAACGTACATATAGAATGTGAAAAACACATTGGTACGTGGTAGATGCAGACCAGGACCAGAAGACCAGTACCGAGATCACAGCATCACCAACGCTCTTACGAAAATTATAAAATGAACTAAAAAGTTAAAAATAAAATGAACTAAAAAGTTAAAAATTTAATACAACACAACATTTTCCTCAAGCTATCACAATGTAACACGCTTTTATTTATAAATGAGGACTATGATAAAGAGGGGGACGAGATTGAATAATTATGTATGGTGAAAAGTTTTAGTGTTAATAATTTATTTTTAACTTTTTAGTTCATTTTATAAACAAATAATAAAAGCTTGTTCTTAAAAAGGTTTTTTTTTTCTTTAATTTTATTTTTAACTTTTTAGTACCTCTACAGGCTTACTGAGAACAAGCCCTTTCATTTGATACCCATATTGTAGGAACGAATAAAAGAAAAATATCCGCCATTTTTGGTGTTCCGCCGTATTGGATTAAGAGTGACGTAACATGATTTTTTTCTAGTTATTCTTGGCAAGCCCTTTTATTTGATACCCATATTGTAGGAGTGCATTAAAAATAATTGGTCCGCCATATTGGATACGCCGACATGTTGGATTTAGAATGACGTCACATTATTTTTCTAGTTATTCTTGGCAACCCTTTTATTTGATACCCATATTGTAGGAGTGCATTAAAAATAATTGGTCCGCCATATTGGATACGCCGCCATGTTGCATTTAGAATGACGTCACACAGTTAATCATGCATTGTCATCCGAACTAAACGTGTATACTAAATTTCAGCTCAATCGGAAACCGGGAAGTGGATCAAATTTAAGTTGCAAGATTTGATTACAGACAGACAACGGAACAGGTGAAAGTAAATAAAAGCTTGTAATGATGTACTTTTTTATTAAGGAACAGCAAACATTGCAAACAGCAAAATTTTGTAGCCCACAAGGCATTTCACGTATAAGTTAATTGACAATTATAAAAACAAACAGTCAAATAATAGTAACAATTAATATGTCAGTTGTGTAACAAAGCGGCACACAACACAAGACTATATGCTATCTAAATGACTAAAATAATACATAAAACTAAGAACAATTCTTAGCTTTCTAAAACTATTAATATTATCACAAAATAAATTTAAATTGTTAATTTAAATAAATCGTTATTATAGTGCATTCAACGGAGTGGCACGTATAAGTACGTGACTTATCAATACATAGTATAAAACAAAGTCGCTTTCGCTGTATGTCCGTATGTATGCTTAGATCTTTAAAACTACGCAACGGATTTTGACGCGGTTTTTTTTTAGATAGATAGAGTGATTCTTAAGGAAGGTTTGTATGTATAATAAATGTATAATATAGTAGAGAAACACTGAATAAATTTAAAGGTTTCTAATGTGATGTCGTAAATAAGCACGTTTTTTTGCGCTTATATTGCAAACGCTGGCTGAACCCTACGAGATAGACCAAAATAATGTACTACAGTATTGTACAACTTACAAAAATCCACAAAAGAGTCCGCGATGGTATATGTCTATCTCTTAGGGATAACCCACCATATCCATTTTTTCACTGCACCCGTGCGAAGCCGGGGCGGGTCGCTAGTAAAGTATATAAAATTATTTGAATTTTCAATAGTTATTTAACTACAACACAACAATGAATAAGATGTTAATTGCGCGAGTTATTTGAAACTAATTTGAAAAACCTTTCAAAGATGTTTCCTTTGATAGGATTTTTACTCCTCAAATAACGTGGACGAAAACATCAATCAATGTTGTTACTTCGTATAGTATGTGAAGTTTTTGTTGTTACTTGCGTTGATAAAGTAAATCCAAATTAGCACATAATTCACTGGTACACTATTTAGTTTAATTAATTACAGGAGTGAATTATTATAATATTATTACTTTGAATAAGACAAAAAATATAGATGCAAAAAGTTAATTCTAGAACTAGTCGCCGTCATATTTTTATACATAAGCAAGCTTTCGCTACTTTAAGAGGTGATAAAATAGAAACTAAAACAGCTTCCCCCAAAGCTCCCAGCTGACAAGTTTACAGTTATTCTGGAGCAGGGCTTACGTAAGTTTTAATGAAAGTAACACCCTTAACTTTGTTGTTAAAATTTTGCCACCATTTTGTGTAGTTGGCATTAAGTAAATGTTTGTCCTGAGTGTACAGAATACTGTTGGCTTCGGAAATTGGCAATTTAGCCGCTCGATTCAGTGACCGAACTAGTTGGTAGTGGTTATGATTATATTAAACTTTGAATATAATTAAAAAAGGATTTTTGTTCGATATACTATGCCATAATTTATTGCAACTATAGTTTATTATTAAGATGTTTCAAGGGGCTGTTTGAAAATGTAATATTTTCATGCGGTATTGAGCCCTTAAGTCTGAGAAGAGACTGTGCCTTTTTGTGTGTTTTCTATCGCTTATACAACGGGTTGTGTTCCAAAGAATTGTTCGACATGATGCCCACGGCCACATTCTACTATCGCACTGCTCACCATCGGCAGGGTGTTCATCCTCACATGCTGGAGCCTAAATGGTCACGCACAGTGCAGTTTTAACGTTTTCCTTCCGCGCACGCTCCGATTGTGGAACGAGCTCCCTGCTGAGGCTTTCCCGGGGGATTACAGTATGGGGTTCTTTCAAAAAGGGAGTAAATAGGTTTTTTAAAAAGGTCGGCAAAGCGTTTGTGATGCCCCTGGTGTTGCAAGCGTCCATAGGCGACGGTGACTGCTTACCATCAGGCAGGCCGTAAGCTTTTTTGCTACCGTTGTAGTACAAAAAAAAATTAGATCATGGAAATCAATATAATGTCAAAAACCTTTTACATAATTTAAAATACATAAGCGGTTCCAAATCAATCAATCAATCAATCAATCATTTATTAGCTATAAATAGGGTTACATTAGGGTCTTAAACATATGTATAAGTATGTATGTATATAAGTTCTAACCTATTTAGCTGATGAACAATATCAGCATGCAAATGTACAATTTTATTTTATTACAGCATTAGTAAATTTTAACACTTATTTGGCACAACAATAAACAATATATTAATACAATGTCAATAATAATGTAATCTAATAATTTAATCTATTGTAATTTTAATTTTTTTATTTATGTCCAAGGAATTCGTCAACTGAATAAAACAATTTGTCCATAAGCCATTTGCGTAAATGTGTCACAAACATAGTAAATGGTAATTGCTTCAAATGTTCAGGTATCTTATTATAGACCTTTATACATATTACGTAGCTATTTTTTAGGAAACGTTTAGTTCTTGGAAACATATCAAGTACAAGTCTGTTTGGATTTCTTAAATTTCTGCTTGTTACATTATTTAATTTTGTGAATAGGCCTTTATTTTGTTTCACAAATTTGCTGATCTCTAGGATATAAAGACACGGCAGCGGTAGTATATTAAGAGATTTGAAGTAAGGTCCACATGATACATTTGGTGCTATGTGAAGTATAGCCCTGATACATCTTTTTTGTGCCGTGAATACACTATGAATATCCGTGCCAGAACCCCAAATTATAAGACCATATCTGAGTACTGATTCGGCGTATGCGAAGTATGCAGTAATTGCTGTATTCTTATTTGCTACCTTTGTCAATTTATAATCAATTTATAATCAAGCACGAGACGGATACCTTGTTGGAAAGGGTTAAATTATTAAATGCCTACTTCTTCTTTTTATGATTAGTTGACGAATATTTAGACTGTCTATCTAATGGTAAGTAATTACAGTCAGTTCAAATGGAAGCTGTGACAAATAAGTACTGGTATTAAATTTGACTCTTTTACTCCTTGTATTTTTGTTTCCTCTTGGCCGGCTGCCTAAGTTAGACTTAAAGAGTATATAGAACAGAAATGAGACAAAAATGTTTTAAGAATATATGTGTGAGAGAAATTGTAGGTCCTTTGGGGCCCCCCTGAGATTGGGGGCCCTGGGCGCGGGGCCTATGTACTCTTATGGTAAATACGGTATTGGATCCAGTCTCAGTTTAACTGCGGCACAGTCTTCGACTAATGTAGTAACGTTAATGTGTTTGTGAACTTTATAAAAAAAGCAATAAATATAATTATATTAATTTATAAAGATAATTTAAGTCTTATAGAGCTTATTTATTTATTATTTAGATACGCATGGACGTGATACGTTTGGTGTTCTTCCATAACGGATAAAATAATAGTTTATTGAATATTTCGTATGGAATAACATCATTCAGATTTCCGAATCTGAATTACTGATCAGAAAAGTGAACATCTGCGGCTAACTTACCTCCCATCACTTACGTCGGTTATAAATTACCCACCTCACACATATTTTTTTTACCAACCAAAATTCTTAAACCTTTTATATGTATAATATTAATAATATTGGTTTATTTAATACGACCAATTCAGATTACGAACTTTTTTAGTTATGTTTTGAGCCTACACTCAAATATATTTATAATTCATCTCACATCTAAAGTAAGTAGTTATAGTTATGATTTAATCTATGATGATGGAAGCTCAGTTTTATTTTTAATTTTATTAACTACTAGCTTTCTGCCCGCGGCTTCGCCCGCGTGGATTTCGGGATTGGTTCTATAGAGGGTTAAGGGTCATAGCTTTTGCCCACGGCTACATATGCGCGGAAGTCGGTTTATGGCGCGAAGGTTTTAATCGCGCTTCCCGTGGGACTATCCGTTTTATCGAGCTGAAAAAAATTCCGCAAAACCTTGCTCAAGAATCACTCTATCTATTTATGAAAACCGCATGAAAATCTGTGCAGTAGTTTTTGAGCGAAGCCTTTATTGCGCATCCCGTGGGATCTGTCGATTTTTCCGGGATAAGAAGTACTCTATTATTTAATCCGGTCTTTTAACTTTACGTCTGCAAAATTTCAAAGCAATCGGTTCAGTAGTTACGGCGTGAAAGCGGAACAAACAAACAAACAAACAAACAAATTCACTTTCTGATTTATAATATTAGTTAGGATTACACTGTTAGTAGCCCGCCCGTGTTAATTTAGATCCCACGGGAACAGATAAAAGGTGTCCTATGTCCTTTCTCGTTCCGCAGACTATGTGTATGCAAATATTAAATATTATTAAATAATTATATTGTTATTTCTTGCCCGTGGCTCCGCCCGTCGTTGCTCCGTCCGCGTTAATTTCGATCCCACGAGAACAGTAGCTACTTTCTTCCGGGATAAAATGTGATATCCTTCCCCGTACCACAGACTATGTGTATGCAAATTTTCGTGATGATCGGTGCAGTAGTTTAAGCGTGAAGAGGTAACAAACAAACAAACAAACAAACAAATAAACAAACAAACAAACAAACACACTTTCGCATTTATAATATTAGTTGGGATTACACCATATAATGGTTAAGCCGGCTACAAAATAATTTACATGTATTGTCGTTTTTTGAAACGAAAGAACAAAGAAGGAACCTTTAATTCTAGCACTCTTACTACACTTAAAACTAAAACATAAACATTTATGAAAAGCAAAAAGCAGTTCTTGCCTATATCCTTCATTAACTTTACTCTGTCTCTTTCGTTGCGGGCACACTCCATTAAAATGTGAAATAAATCTTCTTTGAGTTTCGTACGAGTGTCACAATACGGTTGAAATTTGAAATTTTATTTATCTGTAAATAAATAAATAAATAATAAATAAATAAATACTTGTTACACTTACACCAATTAGCCTAGCCCAAACTAAGCTCTATAAGGCTTGTGCTATGGGATCTAGGGTAACGGATAGACATACATATATTATACATATATAAATATTTTTATTGAAATATATATCAACAACCATGACTAAGGTACAAATGCTCGCATTCATCACACAAACATCTGCCCCCACCGGGATTCGAACCCGGGACCTCAGAGATGGCGACACCTTGAAACCGGTGTATTATCCACTCGACTATGGAGGTCGTCAAAATCTGTATATGTATGTTACGCCAATTTCTTTTTGATTTTTCCTCAGATATATGTATAGGCAACTAGCTTTCTGCCCGCGGCTTCGCCTGCGTGGATTTCGGGATTGGGACTATAGAGGGTTAAGGGTCATAGCTTTTGCCCACGGCTACATATGCGCGGAAGTCGGTTTATGGCGCGAAGGTTTTATTGCGCTTCCCGTGGGACTATTCATTTTTCCGAGATAAAAAATGCCGCAGAACCTTCCTCAAGAATCACTCTTACTATTGATAAAACCCGTATGAAAATCTGTGCAGTAGTTTTTGAGCGAAGCCTTTATTGCACATCCTGTGGGATCTGTCGATTTTTCCGGGATAAAAAGTAGCCTATTATTTAATTCGGACTTTTATCTTTACGTCAGCAAAATTTCAAAGCAATCGGTTCAGTAGTTACGGCGTGAAAGCGGAACAAACAAACAAACTCACTTTCCGATTTATTTAGTAAAGATGTCGTCAACCAGTGCAGCTTGCCCTGTATAATGGTAATTGAGCTGACGCAGTTTTTTGGTTGTACTCGTAATTTGTAAAGCTAATTATCTGGACTGTATCACTTATGTGCATTTAAAAGACAATAGATTTATTTCTTTCCTTTTTTTAAATCATATTCGGCAATTTATAGATTCCCTACAGTTTAGTTATGAATAGTTGATAATTACGACTATGGTAACTGTATTATTAAATGACAATATTCTTTTTAGCGAAAAAAGGAGATTTAAAATTTTTTTATTTGATTCTGTTTGTCATTTGAAATTTGAGCACATTTTACAATTGGCGGGAAAGGGTTTTTAAAAAGTATAAATATTTGTTTTAAAGCAGCACACGAAACCCATTTTTAAAATAAATGCATGAAAATAAAATCTTCTTAAAATGGTAGCGTCGATATTTTTTCAATACTTTTTTCAAATAATATTTTCTTTCACAGTAGAAAAAATAAAGATTGTGTTACCGTTCGGCACCATAGACACGCCACGACTTGTATCTAAATAAACTGTTTTCACATATAACATAAAAGGCTTTTCACCTTCATTGCATTTGATGGTAAATGATGAAAACACCAAAGGTGGAAGTGAATTTCACCAGTAGATTGATTATGTCTATATATACTTTATTGCCATAATCATTCATTGACATAAGTTACATAATGTGGCACATAAACCCGGACTTATCTCTATTAGATATTTCTTCCAGCGAACCTGCCAGCCAATGCTACTTGTAGTGAGAGATGTAATTACTAATAGAAAAACCACAACATTGAACTTTTTCACAGCAAAAGTAGACAAGCAGGTGCTAGGCTAATACCATCCATCACAAATAATGCTGAAATATATTTAAAAGTAGACAATATTATCAAATACTAGCTGACTCGTGCCCACTTCGTTGGGCATAAGATTAATGATCCCCGAAGCGAGCACGAACGCGAACCGAATTAAGTCCGAAGTCATCGCGCGCCGACCTCTGCCCGTTTTTTCTCCGATTCACCTTTCAAAACGGACAACTTAAAAGCCTTTTGTAAGACGGTTAACCCAACGGGTTAAAACTTTAAACTTTAGACAAAAGTATTTGCCATAGACAGCATTCTGTTCTTGGCTCCTGCCGCCCGGGACCTGCAGGCCAGTACCTCCCCGGCCGCGCTAGCCGAGCTCTGCTCCTGCCGCCCGGACCTGCAGGCCAGTACCTCCCCGGCCGCGCTGCCCGAGCTCTGCTCCTGCCGCCCGGGACCTGCAGGCCAGTACCTCCCCGGCCGCGCTGGCCGAGCTCTGCTCCTGCCGCCCGGGACCTGCAGGCCACTTGCGCGAACTTTGACTATAGGGAGTAACTTAGCAAGAGTTTTTGTTATGCGATGAAGTTTTAATGAAATTAATTGTTTTGTTGTAATTCTTGTACAATAAATATATTATTTAAGTATCTCATGCTCATTACAAATTAATTTTTCGGTTTTTTATATAACCTATGACGCTCAGCAATAATGTGGCTTTCTATTGGTGAAAGAATTTTTAAAATGGGTTCAGTAGATCCCAAGATTACCTCTTACAATTTAACAAATATACAAACACACAAACTTTACTTCTTTGTAATATAGTATAGATAAAATCGCTGAACGACAACTGACATACGAATATTGATTTTTAAAAATAACAAAAAAAGCAGCAGCACTCTTCATAAAACAGGCAATTTCAAGAAAATCGTCTAATATCACTCCGCCCTTTGCACGAATAAAAAAGTATGCAAATGACATGTTCGCAGCGTACACCCAAAACCCTTTCTTGAGCCGCTCTCGAGCCCAGTACATTGAAAGACAAGATTGTTTTCCATAGTTTTAAAGCGTATATGTTAATACATTTTGCGGAATAGACGGAGATTTGTATCTTTGTATATTGTTTGCAATTTATATTTGTTATTACTTACCATAATGTCTATATCTTCTTGTATATTATATATATTTAGTTGTATTATGTTCTGAATTAGTTCTTATCGCATTTTTAGGAAAGATTTGTTGATTATGATATTGTATATGTTAATGTATCTATATACATAACAAGCTTATCGTTTGTCATTTTATTGTTTTTGGAAGATGATTAATATTCGTACTTTTTTTTCCTCAGGAGAGGATGGCTGAGAATCCATCACAAGGACCACGAAACGTGCCCAGGATACCCTCGCAACGGCAAGTGTCACGAAGGTTATGTCGGAATCCACGCGGTCAGAGCGGTCTGACCATGTGACCTACTGACTAAAAATTCAGCCTGTGCCTAAGTTCTAAGAACCATATAGGCAAATAGCTTCGATCATATATTTCTGTAGATACACAGTTACCGTCTAAAAAGTGGCACCGGCGAAACAAGGCACAAACAGTAAATGTGCCTTGTTTCGCTCTCATTCATTCGGTGGCCGCGCGCGATTGATAACGTCAGCGATGCCGAAATGCGTAGTTTATAATTGTAAAAATGACACACGTAAAGTGCAAAAGAAGGATGGAATGTCATACTTCCAATAAGTATATCTTTATCTTAATTTATTAGCGCATTTTTTATTCATATTATGTATTACTAAAATATCAATTTAAAACGCTTGCGTACCATGCCACGATGCGTAACGCATCGCATCTATCTCTTTCTGTCTCGAGTGGCTCACTCATAGGAAAAAATAGCACAGAGCTAATGTTTCAGAAAAAGGTCAGTGGAATGATGGAGTCGCCTATACCATTTTTTTGTGATTTTCTTTCTTTTTTTTTAGTTTTCCGCTTTCTTTGTTTGTAAGGCTCGGCAAAACAAAGGTTGAGAAACCCTGTCTTAATAAAGTCTGTACTTTTCTTAGCACCTAATTCTACATACTTCTTGGTTTATGTTTAAAATTTAAAAGTTTCCGTACTGTTAAGATAAGTGTAAAAAAAAAACTAAGCATCTCCACTGCTGTCTATGTTCAAGTAGGATGCGATAAGACGCGAGCACAATATTCGGAGTCAAATGGAACGTAGGAGCATTATTATATGAAATGAATTTGTGCTTAATTGCAACGGACTAAGGGCTTATTATCCAATATATTTGTTTTCAAATATATGTTGTTCATTTCTGATTTCACGGCATCATTATATCATCGAAACCAGAAGATAATATGTAACGACCTTAACAAGGATTTATTTTCATACTTCATTACGTTACTTAAGATTTAAATTGGCTTAAATTATATGACACTTTAGAACTTTTTTCAAAATTGGTACTATAATATACATCTATTCTTCTATGTATAGACTCGGGGTCGATATTTTGTTTGATTTTCTATGGAATTGTGTATCTACAGAAATATATGATCGAGGCAAATAGTGAGAATATTTGTACAAAAGACATTTCACGTAGGCAACTTTTCTTTATACAATCTATCCGTTGTTAATATTAATCGTCTGACTGTATTTGATAAATTATTAGGGAATATTAAAAAAGATCTCTTTGTTTCTTTATTTTAGACAGCTTTAGTTGTGCTGCTGCGTCTTTGGTCTAGTTTGTGATAAGTTAAACTGCTAATCATATAGGTCAAGCTGAGAAAAAAGACGTGTTCAATTTTCGTAAGCTTCTCACTTCTATTAATTATAGAAAAAAACAAACAGTGAAATCAAAGATTTTATGGTTTTGCTTATTCTTTCTAGAAAATACGCATTAGAGACTATTTTGAAATTTGAGAAATATTCTCACAGCATTCTGTCATATTGAATAGCTCAGAAAATGTTATATTAATACCAGGTAAGGTTAAATCCTTTTTTTTTTTTTGAGGGGGGACAATGCGACCTTGTGCACCACGACACCGCGCTGGCAAGACGCGGCCGTGTGTGGGGCTCTCCGGTCAAGAGGACCGGCCTACCCACTAAAACCCCCCCCCGAGTCCTTTGGACCCATACGGGGCACATGGCGGGGTGTGCTCTCGCCTTTCGACCGACATGTGTCCCGAGTTGGTCAAGTTACCGCCAAAGGAGGGACTGTCCGAGAACCCCTGGACAGTCCACCCGACAGAGATTCACCACGGCGTGCGCGCTTAGCCGGATGCGCACGCAGCCTCACGAGGTAAGGTTAAATCCTATGATTCGTTAATATGGTTAACTAGCAATACTACTTTTATCCATATCAAAAAGACACTCATGAGTAAAGGTTATTATAAAGTAAGTAACTATCTAAATGGTCACAGTATTTGGGAATAGGGACAATATTCATAGAGCCATGTTTGGTAACAACATTATTTATAATATTGTATTATTTTTATATGTGTATGTAAACATACATACGACTGTAATCGTATTAGGTATGATTGTATCTTATACTATATTGTATTTTTATATTATAATTATTAACATTGTAAAGAGGAGATAAAAAAATAGACCTTCAGAGTTTCTTGCCTGTTCTTCTCGAGAAGGCTCTCCCAATTTCCGAACAGGTGTCGAGTCAAATTTTTTATTTTTTTCTTTTTTTTCCTTTTTCGTACGTACGGACAAGGTTTTTGTTTTTTTTTTTTAAGCTTTGTTTTGTCTGTTGACGCCAATAAGTGCCTGTAAAGGTCTATGTTGAATAAATATTATTTTGATTTGATTGATTTGATTTGAATACCTGCAGTGTAATTTATATCTTTAACGGATTATGACAGGACTTGTAACTAACAGAAACTCAATGTAGGGAATAAGCCCCAACGGTTATTTAAAACGTGTCTCTTAATAACTAAATTGAATATCATATATATTTATATGAGTATTTGTATATGTACTAGTAAATAGTATAATTTACACTTCTGTTTGGGTCAAATATATATATGATTTTCTTATTAACATTGCGTTCGGTAACTGATAGAGAATGCCCTGTTGCATTATGTCCACTATTTCTACCTATTCATTGAAAAGAGTCAAATAAATAATATTCGTTAGTTATATTAACAAATCAAGACTTTTGAGATCAATACAATATTTATAGCTTTCCGGCAGATATTATGTAAGACAACAGTTAAGGAAAACAATAGCGAAGGAAAGAACTTTTGTATAACCTCTCCACCCAGAACCCACACAAAGGCTTATCCGCATGAATTTTCTCTCGTATTATTTTTATTTTTTTACGTAAGCATTTTTATATTTTCTATAAATGAATTATATGTACAAATCAAAACAAATAAATCTACAAACAGTATGAAAACACATTCCGTGCTTCTGAGATCATTGCCAAAATATACTTAGACAGACTCGACAACAGTATTAGATTTATAATCTATTTGTTTTTAATATACTGATTGAAAATAGTTTGAAAGCTTGCAGAATTTATTTCTTGTTGAGATAAGTGGTGAAAATTCATAATAAGGAAATTGAGTGCACACGTGGACTCAGGTGTTATGTTAAACCTAACTCTGCAATAAATTTGGTACATCTACTGACTTATATGGCTGACTCAACGCCAATATAAAACGATCCAGTCTGGTGACGTGTGAATTTAATGTGATGTGATGCGATGAGATAATCTTTTTCTAACACACACATAAAGGCAAATACAGTGCAGAATACTATGTGTGCATTTAATATTAGAAGTCTCTTCATTTTCCCTCGGGAAAGAAGAGGCTGAGCCACCTTATGATGACCACGAAAATCCCCAGAAGCCCCATCCAAATGCCAAGTGAAATTATATAGCACTAGATGCTGACCGAAACGGGTCGACGGTCTTAGGGATCTAATGTATTATGTAACTCAGTAACCAGTCGCGATCGAGTCGCAACATTTCATTGCTCGTTTTCTACCTCTCATGCAAAATAAGTTGTTAACAAGCAGACGATGGTTTGTGTGCAAATGTCAAGTCAAACGATAGTGACACGATAGCGACGCGATAGATTGGTTGATGAGTTAGGTAAAGGGAGAGAGTAAAGTGCGCACGCGCTCTTCAATAGATATTGGCTTATTTATTTACTTCGTGCCAACTTGCGTCTCGCTTTGTCATGTACATACGCGTTCAGATAACAAACTTTATACACTTCACAATTGTAGAGAGATATCTGGCCAGCGCAAAAGACAGTAGGGACGATATACGTTCTAAGAGAGAAGCCATGGTAGAACGAGTGAACCTAGCCCTGAATCGTGTGTCCCAATGGGGCGACGACAATTTGGTAGGGTTCAATGCAGCCAAAACGCAGGCGTGTCTGTTCTCCGCCAAACGGAGCCCATTTGACCTGGCTCCTACTTTCCGGGGTGCATCTGTACCTGTAACCGCCAGCCTAGAGCTCCTCGGCATGGAGTTGAGTTCTGACCTCAATTTTGGCGCCTCTTTCGAGTCTAAGGCACTAACTGCGGCCAAAAAGCTGGGCATCCTCAACAAGGTTAAGCGATATTTCACACCGGGACAGCTCTTAACACTTTACAAAGCACAAGTCCGATCGTGTATGAAATATTGCAGTCACCTGTGGGATGGCTCAGCCAAATACCAACTCGCCGCATTAGGTTCGGTGGAGCGTAGAGCCAAAAGGTTAATTGACGACAAGAGGCTGGTAGCTCAACTACAACCCCTAGCTCATCGGCGGAAGGTTGCCAGTCTGGCGGTATTCTACAGATTGCACTTGGGTGAGTGTGCTCATGAGCTGCATGAGCTCATTCCCCCATCTCCCTTTTACCATCGGACATCCAGACGTACGGCAGGATTGGTATCCTGCCGTACGTCTGGATGTCCGATGGTGGTCCCTTACTTGGTGGATATTCCACATATCCGTACGCAGCGCTTCTCCAAATCCTTTATTATGCGCACCGCAAAAGAGTGAATTCCTGCCGGCGTCTGTATTTCCGAGCTCATACTTTTTATTTTATTTATTTATTTATTTATTTATTTTTTGGGAAACATACAATTATTATAAATTACAGAAAAATACAACAGATACATTCAAACATAAATCAGTAAAGTTTCCACAGTTATTTAAAATGACATATTAAATAATTAAAGCAATAAGTATAACAATAATTAAGAAAAACATTTAAAATTAAATAGTTACAATATAAAATAAAAGTCAAAAGAATAGAATTAATATGTCAAATACAAATAAATTGGTCAAAGTGTAGTCAATAAAGATAAAATGTCAAACTAATAAACTACCTAATTACAATTTAGTCAAACAAAAAAATTAAAGGAAAAAAAAAAGTACAATGGGATATCAAATGTCAATATGAAAATGTCAAATAAATTAAATTAAAATTAAGATATATAAACCAATCCAAATCAATTTTACATACAAATAGATTAAGAAAATGTCAAACTAATTAATTCATTCAATTTTTGCTGTATTCAATTGCCTTACCAGTTTTTTATAACAATGTAGTGAATAATTAAAAATGTCTATAGAATTAAATTCATCGTTATATTTCTTACAGGATCTGCAAATAAAGTTGTTGCTAGCATATTTCGTCTTGTAGAATGGAATATTAAAAGTATTAGTGCAACGTGAACTTGTCCGAGGGCATCTGAAACCTATATTACTAACCAAAAATGATGAATCAATATGATTATTCAAAATTTTGTGCAAGAAAATTTGATCTCTCTCACTGCGACGGCCTGATAGTGATTGCATATATGGAAGTAATTCGCCAGATCTAGCAGATCTGAATGTGAGATGTTTTTCAAATTTTTTGTTTATCCTTTCTATCATTTCGATATAAACATTATATTGTGGGTTCCAGACAGTTGACGCATATTCTAAGATAGATCTGACATAGGAGTTATAAAGCAAAGACAGGGTGAAACACTGCTTAAAGTCTCTGCCTATCCTCATAACGAATCCCAGCATTCGATACGCTCTAGCAGTTATAGTTTCTATATGCGTGTTAAATACCAATTTTGTATCTAAATAAACACCCAGATCCCTAACCTGTTCAACTTTTTTAAGAGGTACATTATTTAGATTGTAAGTATATTCAATAGGTTTTGTTTTACGGCTAAACGAAATAAAATTACACTTATTAGGGTTAAGAGTCAAATGATTACTATCACAATAACAACAAAGTTCATCCAGTTCATTCTGTAGCTGCTCGCAGTCATGTCGTGATTTAATATTTTTAAATATTTTCATATCGTCAGCATAAATAAGAATGTCAGAATTTTTAAATATTGATACAATGTCATTAATAAATAAATTAAATAGAAGGGGACCGAGATGTGAGCCTTGAGGTACCCCAGAAGATATGGGAACAAACGTGGAACAGAAACCTTTGATAGTAACTGCTTGACTTCGTTGCTTTAAGTATGACTCAAGCCAACGCAAAAGATCTCCATGAATACCGATATCATCAATTTTGCGTATAAGAATAGAATGTGGAATTTTATCAAATGCCTTAGTATAGTCGGTATACACCGTGTCAACCTGATAACCTTGGTCCATTGCTGTTGCAACACGATGGGTGAATTCACAGAGATTAGTTTCAGTGGATTTCTTGTTGATGAAACCATGCTGTTGTTCATTAATAACTGGACGCAGAAGAGGAAAAATGATGTCATAAATAATTTTTTCAAAAAGCTTTGGTATCGTACTTATTTTAGATATTGGCCTGTAATTTTGGATATTGTGTCTATCGCCAGATTTATAAATGGGTACGACATGACATTGTTTCCAGATCTCGGGCATCTTGCCTGTTACCAGTGATATATTAAATAAAATAGATAATGGGAGAGCTAGAGTTTCGTAACATTTTTTAAGAAAAATAGGTGGGATTCCGTCGGGCCCATTACCTTTAGATATGTCAAGAGACTTCAAGTATCTTGCTACCAATTCTTCGGGGACTTCTATAGAACTAATAATTGTAGGTGGGCTCGTCGCAGATTGTAGTTCTCCATCAGGTGAGTCTACAACAGGGGGTTCAAAAACTGATTTGAAATACTCGTTAAATAAATTGCAGATTTGTCTACCATCACTTGATACAGTTTCGTTATAAAACATTGAATCGGGTAAACTGCAAGAAGTTTTTTTAGATTTAACAAATGTCCAAAAATATTTACTGTTAATTTTTATTTTACTTTCAGCATTCATAATGAATTTGTCGTAACACTCTCTTTGTACCCGCTTCTGTCTATCCCGCAAAAGAGAAAAAGTGTCATAGTCACTCTGCCGATGGTAAATTTTCCATTTTTTATGGAATTTTAGTTTCTCCTTAATAATTTTAACAAGAGCTGGTGTAAACCAAGGAGGGTGACGATCTTCACATTTAAACTTTCTTAAAGGAACGTGTTCTGAGATAATTGCATTTATTATCTCATAAAACTTTGCCACCGCTGTATCAATGTTTATACACTTATGTAAAACCTGCCAATCAAAAGCACTAATTTTGCTGTTTATGGTGTCAAAGTCAGCCTTAGAGAACAAACGCACAGTGCGTGACATAGGGCGAAGAACGCGGGATGACAGAGACTGCACATTAACAATTAAGGCGGGGTGGTGGTGATCCTCTGTAACCAGAGGATCACTGCAACGTGAAACCACACAGTCCCTATCGCAAATTATAAGATCCAAAACTCTCTTATTATCATTATATACATCATTATACTGCTTTAAATCAGTAAAATTTAAAAAACCTTCTAGAGCTTGAATTGTTGTGTCATGGCTGCTCAACTTATTGCCTAAACAAACTTCGTGTCCATTGCGCGACCATTGTGCTGATGGTATATTGAAGTCACCTAAAACTAAGCACAAGTCATCTGAGTTATTAATACAAAAGTCAGACACATTTTCAAAAAAAGTGCATAAGCCTTCGTAATGTAAATTACAGCGTGGAAAATAGCCACAAAAAACATGAAGCCGCTCATGCTTACCAGGTGAACATTTTAATTCAATGGAAACCTCTATTACCTCGGCAGCAGCATTAGGCATAGGCATAATCCCATAAGAGCTCACCGATAGTTCTCTACGTACTGCAATAAGTACACCTCCACCAAGCTGGTCTCCACGGGAAACATAATCACGATCACACCGATACACATTATAGCGAGAATCAAATAGCTCTAAGTCAAAAATACCTGGCATGAGCCATGTTTCAGTCAGACAGATAATATCGTACTCAACCGACATCATATTTCGGAAAAAACTATTAGTCTTTGTTCGTAAGCCGCGAACATTTTGGTAGTACAGATTTATGCTTTTATTGTTAGCCATTCTTATTGTTAAAAAAAGTATAGCACATTGATGGGTGAACCATATAACATTTGAAATATAAAGCCAGCAGCGTAAGCACCAATATAGCAACTATAAGCAAAAAAAAAAAAAAAAAGTTAGTAGTAACAAAATATGAAAGACGTTGACATAAAAATATAAGGCGTTGATACTCGGACAAGTTCACATCCCCAAAGATAATTAATATGCAGAAGACAAGCGATCAGCAAAGTAATGTCTGGAATCAAATATATAACTAATATATAAATGGAAATTGTTTGTTATCACGTTAAACTACTGGACCGATTTCAAACAATTCTTTCACCTTTGAAAGCTACATTCTCCCCGAGTAACATAGGCTACTTTTTATCCCGGAAAAATCAACAGATCCCACGGGATGCG
This sequence comes from Scirpophaga incertulas, assembly GCA_036419045.1. Taxonomy (NCBI): domain Eukaryota; kingdom Metazoa; phylum Arthropoda; class Insecta; order Lepidoptera; family Crambidae; genus Scirpophaga; species Scirpophaga incertulas. The sequence continues at coordinate 25,207,409 of CM071637.1, forward strand.
CAATAAAGGCTTCGCTCAAAAATACTGCACAGATTTTTATGCGGTTTTCATCAATAGATAGAGTGATTCTTGAGGAGTTTTGCGGCATTTTTTACTCGGAAAAACGGATAGTCCCACGGAAGCGCGATAAAATCTTCGACCATAACCGACTTCCGCGTATATGTAGCCGTGGGCAAAAGCTATGACCCTTAACCCTCTATACACCCAATCCCGAAATCCACGCGGAAGCCGCGGGCAGAAAGCTAGTTACAAATAAAAGACAACCTATTGATTTTGTTTAAATCAGAGTCCTTCAATATGTTTATCACTGGTGAAGTATCAGAGTGTCGCACCTTTATCACACAATTTTTCACCCATACATATTTATATAATTTCTCTCTGCATGCATTTTTAGCTCGCTGTAATAGAGCCTTGTTTTCGCTTGTCAGGTGATCATTAAAATGAATGGATGAGTCTGATCCAGAAATTTTAATATCAGAGCTTTTAAGTCTGAGTTTTTTTGTAGTCGACAAAAAGTCATCCTTTTTCCACCGGGCCAAAAAACGGACGACAATTGGTTTTATTTTTTTGTTCTCAGTGGCCTTTGGTGCTACACGAGTAACAAAATCAATATCATTAGTGGGGTCGAGAGAAAACTTGGCAATATCGGCGATATCTTTTAAGATTTTCATCAAATTTTCACCCTTTCTTTCTGGTATCCCGAAGATCTCGACATTGGAACGCCTGGCCCATTGCTCCCGCTTATGATTGTCAGAGTCCATTCTGGCAATAGATTCCTTAATAATAGAAACATCGGAAGTTATACTGCCAACCGACTTAAAATCCTTCTCAAGATCATCAACTCTCTTTTTCAAAACATCATGCTGGTTGCTAATGAATTTTAATGATTCCTTAATGCTAACCATTTCCTCTCTAATTGGTTTAAGTTCGCGTGCAATTGCTTCTGAAATGGCTGCACGTAACTCGGACCTCATCACCTCCATTTCAGTGACTATACAGCTTTTAACGATCTCGCCAATAGACGGTGTTGCAACAAGATTATCTTTTTTATCTACCTGTTTAGATGGTGGGGGTGAGTCTGAGCAAGATCCACCCCGACGACAATTTACGTTATCATTGTCTGACAGTACAGGACGAGACGTGCATTGAGAAACTCTAACAGGTGTGTTGTCATTCTTAGCCAATCGAGGTTGATTCACAGTACAATCAGGACAAATCCATGCTTTCTTGAACTCGGTGCTAAGTGCCTTCTTTTTGTCCGTAGGGTAAAGACAGGCAACATGAAAGTTCTTGTTGCATGTAGTACATATAAGTGCACCAACTGCACCTTCACTGGTAGATTTACAACACGCAAATTTCATTTTGTATCACGTATCAGGCACCGAACTAGTATAAAATTTTCAAAATATCTGAACGCATCCAAATAAACTAAACTGAGCGGCTCAATGCTGTCTGGTCCATATACCTTAAAACCAATCTGTGCAAAACATTGACACTTTTGACAGCCGGTGTTAAGAGCCAATCAGCTGCTAAGTCAGCACCTTGAATAACTGTATTTACGTATTTACTTAATTAATGATCCAAGATTTTGGTGTTTTCTGTGATATTTAAATATAACGGTCAGCAAAAAATCTCACCTTGATGGCAAATTTGTGCAGGAAATACAAGCGTGAAGTGATTGTGTGCTTCCAAGCATAGGTTATATTCAAGCAGCGACTTTGTCTTGATGTATCTTCTAATTTGTATGATGCAGAAGCTTACTTAACCAGGTATTTAAAATTAATATTTACTGCAAGACGCACTGAGTGACTACTACGACCAATACCGGAACCGGATATGATATACAACCCGGAATATTTAAGAAACGAGTGCACAGGCATTATCTGGGCAAACTCGCTCCATCGTAGGCCTCGTCTATGCCCTCGGGTTAGCCTGAGACCAAGAGTAAGCCCATAAAATGTAAAAAAAAAAATCTACAACATAAAAAAACTAAATACACTAAAACACGACATCCCGTCAGCCGTATATCCAAGCTAATGAGAATTGCTAGACGACAATTGTTCCGTTTCGACAGACAAACAGACAATCTGAGACACAATTAGGTAAGATAATCGGGCCCAATAAACACCCCGACTTCAAACCGCCTTCCTCAATTTACGAAATATAATGTCCATGTAATATTACATCGTTGTGTCGCAATATTCCAACTACACATTAACCCCAGGGGTACGTAATGGGCAAGACAATAGCGATAGGGGTGCCTTAGATTAGGTTGTAGTAATTATATTAGATATATAACTTTGATTGCGATTATTTAAGAATTACAATCAAAACATACATTTATAGTAACGAATATTGTTATTAAATTTAATTCTAATAATTTCGTTTAATAGTCATTTTAAAGAAGGGAACGAATCTTTTAAAGATATAGATTTATTTTGTGGTCATATGAATGGTTTTAAAAAGTCTGTTCTCAATGAACTGCAGGGTTTTTAATCTCTTTATAATGTTATGTGTTATTTTAATTGTTTAAGTAGTGTATAGTTTTATTTTATTTTATTTATTTTGTTTTAATTTTCTGTTCCACTTTGTAACACTATTGAAGTTTACTTTATTTTTATTTTTTTTTACTGTTAGTATTATACAGGGGTTCGTGACTGTGTTTTTGTAATCATTAATATTAATTAACACGTGGATAGCGTTGTGGGTTACAATATTGCTAACTTTTATGGAATGTTTTGTGTTTATTTATATTTTGTAGCTGTTGCTGTTCCTTAATAAATTAAAAAAAAGGGAGTGAGTGTCGAAATTACAAGTGATAGAGGAGAGTGGAAGAGGAACACGTGTTACGCCGGCCCCTAATAAAATTGGGAACTGTGCAAGAGAAACAAGTTTTCTAACTTCCCTCTTAATATGGCGAAATACAACTGAAACTTTACACGCATAACTGACAAAGGAAAGTCAGTCTTCTTTATGCGTTTTAGAATCTATATTGTGATATTTAAGCAAATACAGTTTAATTATTACATAAACAAGTTGTCGGCGACATCTTACGTGTAACGGAACGCGGCGATGGAAGAATACTCGTATGTCAGTGCCAACGGTTACAACATTCAAAGGAGATGTCCCATATTGGTTTATAGTAACTAACTCGGGTAAATTTGATATATTTGGATAGAAGGCTCTAAAAGAAAGTAATCGCCGTAAGTCATGTTATTTTCAAGACCCCCGATTTTTAATAATTCGTATTTTAGTATAATAAAAAATGAAATATCTTTAATGCAATAATTACACATTGCTTAAAAAAAATTATCAACAAGCCTGTTAAAAATCTAAATACATACATAATTGCTTTAATGAACCGAATGTTTCTAATTTTGAGAAGTTTTTAACTAACAAAATATAGGGACTGCTATGTTACTTAATGTATGTTATCTAGAGCCAGAAAAAAATATTAATAAAAAATCAACTGACAAGTCAGACACCTGCTGTCAATGTCATAGTTTTGATTTTATGATTATGATCAGACCAGCAATAGTATATTAATCTGTGACATAGAGTAAGATACCGGTAGGCACAGATTAATAAAAAACATCATTAAGGTGTTGCCATACGAAATATTTCGTATGGCAACTGGGGGTGGTAAAAATATTTCTTTTATTTGTTTCATACTTCATATTTTTTCGGCTTTCAATTGAATGTAGTTTGGTGTTTGTTAGTTAACGCTGATCACAAAAAACCAACCTCCTTGTAATAAGAGGACATCTCCTTTCGCACATTCATGCACACTTGTAACTTTGCGACTAGTATAAAATAAACGCTCTTCAAAAATATCGCAATTTATTTAAAAAATCAACTACTACAGCATCATTCGTAACACTAGTAAAATAGTTGCTAACTCTCTTAAGCAAATATATAATTAATTCCATAACCTTGTTTCCAAATTGAGTATTTTATCGTTGATGACTTAAATAAACAGTGTTGGCTATAAAAGTATAGGGTATTAAATGAGTGGGCTTGGATCGCGTAAGAGGCCTCTTAATCAACTGTCGGATCCTAATGAAACATACCGGGCCAGACTAATTACGAGCCGAACCATATCCTTTGCTGGAGGTTGATAGAGTATTAACTGCTAAAAAACCAGACATTTATCCTTTGGCTAGAGCTCGGTAACCATAACTACGTCTCGATCGAAACTAGACTAATGCTTCGATACTTCATTGAATCATGTTTCGATATTTCAGTTTTGCCTGGACGGATGAATATGAGGATTTGGGACTTAACGAGCAATTATCCAGCTTTATAATTAATGTCAGTGGCAAGAGATATTTTTGAAGTAATTGTAAGGTTTTACATTGATAACGGGAGCTGGGTTTTTTTGTGTATGGCTTGTCTTGAAAAAGATCCCCGATTGACATAGTATAGAGAATGTATCTCAAATAAGTACTATGTGTATTGTGCTTTTGTCGCGAATAAACACAAAACTTCTGAAGTAATATTCAAAGTGCATATATGTTAGATATTAAATATATACTAAGCACTTTTCTAAGATCTGAAAACAGAATACATTCCGACTTAACTGACTTCAAACATTATAGAAAAGAAATGCTAACTAGGTGTAGACATAATATGGCTCAATATATTGCTGCATACTTTCTCGTTTACAAGGGAAAATTATTTGTTTAATTACACATTACAAAATTTTGATATACATACATATATACTATTTTTCAACACTGACATTTCGTGTGGTATATGTGTGTAATCTATATCAATATTATAATGAGAAAAATATGTAAAAAAGTGTTTGGATGTAGAACTTAATACCTGATTCTACAGATCGGGTTTTAATGATATTTGGTATTTGGAAAATACCATATAATGATTTAGCTCCGAAAAATATGTTTTTCTATGGGGAAATCTGATAAAACGCTAGCGTGTTTAAAGGTGTAAGTTATATAGTAATTTATGGCAATTTTTAATGTTTTTGACCAATAAAGGTTTTTGAAACCTCCTATCAAGGAGTTCTTCTTGGACTAACCTAAGAGCCTTAATTTTGAAAAATAAATAGATATTGCATTCCGCAACGCCATCTCATTTCAACAGCAAAATTCACATATATTAAAAAGGTATGAATTTGAAAGGTATCAGTATACATATAAAATTATTCCATGAATATGAAACAAATTATATTTTAAGAACATTATTACATTATAAAGGGAAGTATATATTCATGACCGCGATTCCAGTTTCACCTGTGGAGCTTAGTCATAAAACGCACCCGAATCTTACATTAGGCGTATTATTAAACTTGTAGCGGAACGTAAAGTACATAGCACACTATGAGAACGTTCAACCGCTATGTAGGAAACAGTCTTAAGGTGATCTATCATTTTTATGAGTTGCCCATAAAGACCCTAAGCCCGCAAGCCGAGTGTATGTAACAGCCTCTAAGAGCATTCTACCGGAAAATTCAGTAAAGTTTACGTTGTAATAACCCACTATATTCGGTAACGTATTGTTGTCGGAATAGAAAATGCTGTGTTTTAGACAGCTGCTGAATGACGAAATATTTAGGGGAAATGGAAATTTCCTTGTAGACCTTCGCACAACATTTCTAGGTCAGTGTTATAAATGACGCTTATTTTTAACTTTAATAGGCATGGCATACTCCGGCCAAGCGAACGGCCATATAAACCACTAATATTCAACACTCAATTTTTTATGTAACATGTTGACAAATAAGCAGACTAACCAATTGACGGATAATGGTTGCAGTCGCCTATAGTAGATGCGGCTTCTGTGCGATTTGCAATATATGTACCGGATGTATGTATGTATGTCAGGGATGGTCTTCCTCAGGCATGTAGGGAGCCCCCGTGAACTACCAAGCTACTTCCGGGAACCCCCAGCCTCCGCTCCCCCGTCGATACAGGGGAGCCCTCCTCGGGGGTGGCTACACTACCTCCCCCGGTCTTCTCCACCGACGACGCCCCCCGGCCACGGAAGGGGCGTGGTCCATCCCGGGTCGCCGTAGCGGTCGCGACCTCCTCGCGCCCGCCGGCGACCCGCGGCGGCGCCGCAGCTGTGCTATCGAGCCCGGCGCCGCCTTCTTCGAGCGGGATCGGCCATCTCTCGACCCCGCTCGGCAGCCTCGGCGCTCGGAGGCCCACGCGGGGCACTCCGCCAGCGTGTGCTGGGCCGAATCGAGGTCGGATGCGCAGTGGTGACAATGTGTCGATCCCTCCCGTCCTATTCGACACAGATACTCACCGAAGCAGCCGTGCCCGGTGAGTATCTGAGTCAATCGGTAGGTGACCTCCTACTTCCCGTGGAGCCAAGCTTCGAGGTGCGGGAGTACGGCATCGACGGCCCGCTGGCAAGGTTCTTAACGCCTACGTAGGATATTTGTAAATATTTATTTAGTTGACGAGGGCCTTTAGCCACTTCAATAAAATAAGCTGTAGAAAAAATCTTAATTAGGTAATCGATATCTATCAAATTTTAATTGCACAGATTACGCAACATGATCAAATACCTTAAAAATATAAATAGTGATTTCGTACAAAACTACACACAACATCTTCAGCATTTCTATTAACCAATTCAATTCGCATCTAGTTACGATTCACTTGTTGTTTACTAAAACCACATCAATGTTTGTAGAATTTGTAGGTAACTAAGCTAAAATACATTTAAGATTCCTTCCAACGTATATTAGGCAGTAACGGGAATACAGCGAAGTTACCCTTCCGATATCGTATATCGTATCTGAGACACATGTAGAATTCACCTGATAAATTTTGAACTGGAATATCTGTTGCTTACGATTATAATATACCTAATATGGTATATACGTCAAAGATCAAAGCTCGTAATGTGAAATTTACAAACAGTTATGCGAAGATATCACAGAGTAATAAATGTAGAACTTGCTGTTATGTGTCTTTTAGGCCTTAATATAAAATTTTGAATTGGCTCTCATTATTCCATGAAAGAATTTGTTCCTTGCGCAGTTTTATTGGTCTGTTATTAAATGTATGTATCAAAACTCAAGTAATACATTTCAATGGGTAAACTTATAACTAAGTCTGCTTTTTAGTGTGAAGAGTTCGTGACAAAGCAAACTTTACCAATAAATGTTAGTTTCTCTTCTTTAGCGAAAGTTTTCCAAGTGATATTGGTTGTCAGATGGGATTAGACATGTGAGAAACTTTGAAAACTCTAAGTGAAAGAAATGAATAGTCTCCTTTTTGATTTTCTCACTAACTTTATTGAAAATGTATATTAGAACTGTGCTTACAACGCGATTTATTAGAGGTAAATTGTAGTTTGAGGTCAGATTAAGCATGGCACCATCTACAATTAAGAGTTCAATCTGCGGTTATTTTTCTCCGGACTTAACTTTGGACTCGCCACAGCTGTGTGGCACACGATTATTTATTAGAATATTTATGGAAAAGTTTGTCGCCAGCTTTTCTAATGGAAAATTTCTATGCTGTACTTACTGTACTAGTAATGACAAAGAATGCTTTTTTTTATTAATTCCATTAGCATGCTAATATTCATATTATAGCATGCTACATGATATTGCTATACGATTTGCTAAAATCTTTTTTTTTTATATTTGCGATTTGATTTTTGGTTTTGATTTGGGAAATGTTGTATTTTCATTAAAAATTGCATTGCTGCGATTTCGTTTTCTATTTCGAAGTTCTCACTTATTCCTATTAATTCAGCGATTTTATGATCTGTCCACATGTCGAATCGAATTAACTTGCACGGGATTGCATTAGAATTAGCACGCAGTACGCACGACCGATATTTAACTCCACGGTGTGAACTAGCATGGTCACGTATTTTTGTCCAACTATCAAATTGAATTCAAAAGCATTCCAAATTCCAATTTCACTACAAAAACAATATAATATATTCAATTGCCTCACGAAATTGATATAATACTAGTCATAATTTAAGATATATAAATTTTACATGTTCTTCAAAAGGCGAATAAAGGTTTTTAAAGAGTCGACAACATCCCTGACATAAGGTTTACCGCAAGGTCAATATTTAAAGTTAAACGCTGATGTATTTACATAATCGGTTACTGCACAAATAAAAATAAAACACTGCAGATACAATGATATTTCTTCAAAGAAATTATTAATGTCTTTAAAAGAAATTCAATAACTTGTTTAGAAAGTAATCCGAGCTGGCCTCGATTTTTAAACTTTAAGCCAATTCATTCATAGCGTTCTCAATTATTTCACTTCAATCGAAAACTATATCTGATCTTTTTAGAAATGTCATAACCGATTTCTATTAGGCGTTTTTCACGATAGGACACCCCTTTATGCAGAGATATGGAGGCAAACGAAACAACACAACATATTCTCATGGAGTGCAAAAGCATGGTCGAAGAACTGGAAAAACTTTTCCACTCCGCAGTATCCCGACTGAAAGCATGCAGAAGCCCCGAGAGGATTCTGGCATTCTAGGAAGATCTGAGATGTTTGGAGTAAGAGAGAAGTGCTAACTGTCCTAACCTGTGCTGGTTACACAGGCCGTACACTGACCCAATTGTGAGGCTAAGTGCGGATAAAAGCCCAGCCAGTTTGACGTGTCTGTCTGCGTCTGTGTGTGCGACTGTCTCATCGTAGCTTTTAAATAGATGAACGGATCTTGTTTCTGTTATTTGTAAGGTGAATTAGTCAGGAGTGTTTTTATTCACTATGACAAATATTGAAAACCAAGATGGCCACCAGCACATATCACATAAATTTTAATGTTCACAATCAATATAGAACAAGTAACACTATTCTCCTTAAAAGTCATTAACCTGGTGAAGTGAAGATGAAGTTAATTCTGAAAAGTTTATTCTGCGCTGCAGTAGGAAAATTAGTAGACAGAATTCCGAGTGGAATCTGTTACCTCGATAAAAGTGTAATAATAGAATGGTCTATTAGGTCAACAGGCAATTAATTTTATAGGTATTTTGTCTATATTACCACAAGCCATAATAGACATTAAAAACAGCTCAGCACTCAGGCGTTGTTGGTAATCCATCCACCATAAACAGCTCTCACCGAAATGAAAATTGCTGAGCAAGTTATGAACGTCCTAAGTCTGAACTGACTGCTTTATCTTTTGTTTACGAGCTTCGAACTTTATATACGGTAGTTCGGTGGATTTAAGTTGTGTTTACGTTTATTTCCACTTCCTGAAAGATGGAGTTATTATTTTTAGACTGACAGCTTGGTATGCTAATGAATATTGTAGTATTGGAGTTAATACAGCAAATCGATTGTTTGGAATCACATTGTAATAGGATCACATTTTTATATACCATCTTGGTTTGGATTAACTGAAATAGTATTTATCTTACCTGATAAGTGATGATAAAGCCAAAACTTCACTTGTCGAATGTGGTATTTCCGAACCGATGCGATATTCAAACCTTCCAGGGTGCTTATATATTTTGTATTGTACACAAAAAACTTACACAAATTATGTAAGATAAAATGATGCTCAAAATCGAGCTTATCTCTTTAAGAGGTCTCTTATACAGTCAATCCTAGAAACAGTTTGAATTTATATTGGCAGGAAGATGGTGTTATGTATACCATCTTCCTGCCAATCTTCTATCCCAATGGTTTTCATTCTTGCGAGCAATTTACAAGTGCAATTTACAGAGCCATTTACCCTGCACACTTATGGTTTGCGATTCTTTGGACTATGTCACCCGGTCACCCTGGTTCCTCTGCTTATTTTATAATTATTGACTAGATCATGTAATAGAACATACCCCTCTCCATTGCCCTTTGTTAGACTTTAACCTTCCATGTAAGATTCATTATAAGTGGCTAGGTTTTAGTTTCATAACTTATCAATGTCAACACGCACGAATCAAAGTCTTCCGTCTTAAAGCACTGCGGTAGATGGGCTGAGATCTGAGAATATGTCAAGTAATTTTCCAAACACTGCTTAGCCAACTCACATCCGTTGATCAACCTCTTTCTGGAATTAGCTGGACAATTTATCCCAGATAAACATACTTGTCACCAACTCTCAGAGCAATTAACTTCGGTCACCACAGAGCGGTGAAGCGGAGTTCTATATTTTATTTCCGCAACTGTTGGAGAAAAAGAGAGGGAGAACCTGTGCGAATACCGTCTGTGTGATGTGAATATTTTGGTGCGCATCATAAAATGACTTTTAAAAAAATATGTTGAAATATATTGACCTTCATTTCCTAAAGCGGGATAATCAAGTACACGATAACTAGAGGGGTGTTAACAAGTTTTCCATCTAAGCCATGCTATGCCATTGGACTCCGACATGTTCCCATAGTGTTAAACTACTCGTATCTTTTTTTTTTTTTTTTTGTTCCCCTGAGGAAAATGCATTAAATTGCATACCCCGGCTGTGGCGAGCCGGGGTTATGTGGGGCTCTCCTCCCCAGAAGGGGGAGGCCTACCCACTAAAAACCTCAGGGATGGCCTTCCTCAGGCTTGTAGGGAGCCCCCGGGAACACAAAGGCCACTTCCGGGAACCCCCAGCCTCCGCTCCCCTCTCTAGAGGGGAGCCCTCCTCGGGGGAAGCTACCACCTCCCCCGGTCCCCTCCACCGACGACGCCCCCCGGCCACGAAAGGGGCGTGGTCCATCCCGGGTCGCCGTAGCGGTCGCGACTTCCTCGCGCCCGCCGGCGACCCGCGGCGCGCGCCGCAGCTGTGCTACCGAGCCCGGCGCCGCCTCCTTCGAGCGGGATCGGCCATCTCCCGACCCCGCTCGGCGGCCTCCTTCTGCAGCATTACTGCTTCACAGAAGGAGGCCACAGCCCTCCAACCTCCCTCGTCCGCCAGCATTGCCGCAATCAATGCCGGCGGAGACAGATCTCGCCCGATCTCTGCGACCAAGACTCGGCGCTCGGAGGCCCACGCGGGGCACTCCGCCAGCGTGTGCTGGGCCGAGTCGAGGTCGGATGCGCAGTGGTGACAATGTGTCGATCCCTCCCGTCCTATTCGACACAGATACTCACCGAAGCAGCCGTGCCCGTGAGTATCTGAGTCAATCGGTAGGTGACCTCCTCCTTCCCGTTGAGCCAAGCTTCGAGGTGCGGGAGTACGGCACCGACGGCCCGCTGGCGCGCGCAGATCCGTAATTCGAGCTGCGCACGCCAGGCCGCCACAATCCGTCGGTGCCACTCCCGCTTAGGCACTTCGTGCGCGGGTTCCAGGGCGCTCCCCCCCATCGCCCCCCCGGCCGACACGCCGCGACGCATACGTCGCCGCGTACATGTCGGCCAGGATGTCGAATGGGGGGGAGCGTCCCAGAACTGTCGCCGCCTCGTACGAGATTGTACGGTAGCCTCGTACGATCCGTATGGCCATTATCCGCTGCAGGCTCCGTAGCAGAGCTCTGCAGCGGGGGGACCTCGCGCAGTCTTGCGACCACACGGGAGCCCCATACATGGCCACGGATCGCACGACGCCCTCGTACAGGCGGCGGACTCCATCCCTCGGTCCCCGAGATTGGGCAGCAGGCGATGCAATGCGCCCGCCACCCTTTTGGCTCGGGGGACCAACCGCACGAAATGCTCCTCGAAGCTCCAGCGGCGGTCCAGGGTGAGGCCCAGGTACTTTATGTACGGCCCCACCGGGACCACCGCGTCACCCACCCGGATCCGGCAACTGGGTGGTTCCCGGCGCCTCGGAAGGCCGTGGAACCATAGCGCCTCGGTTTTGTGAGGCGCTATTTGTAAACCCAGCTGGCGGATCGCCCGCACGACACATGCCACCCCAAGCTCGGCAAGCCTGAGCACCGGCTCGAAGTCGGCCCCAGTCGTCACGACGAGAGTGTCGTCAGCGTAGCAGACGACACTCACGCCGCGAGGAAGGCTGGTGCGAAGGACCGCGTCGTATGCGAGGTTCCATAGCAGGGGTCCCAACACCGACCCCTGCGGAACGCCGCATTCGACCCTCCTCGACGTTTCCATCCCGTCCCGTCCCATCACGCCGATCGTCCTGTCGCGCAGATAGTCCCCGACCACTGCCCGCAGGTAGGGAGGCAGCTCGTGGTATACGAGCGCCTCCCTAATGGCCTGCCAGGGGAGGGTGCCGAAGGCGTTGACGATGTCTAACGACACCGCCAACGCCACCCCCCCGATCGGACTGCGGACTCCGACAGGGAACGAACACGCTGGATGGCGTCCAGCGTTGATCGCCCCCGCCGGAATCCAAATTGGCAGTCCGATAGGTCGGGACCCGCGCGCGACAGGTGCTCGCTGATACGAGCGGAGATAACCCTCTCAAAGAGTTTCCCCGCCTCGTTCAGCAAGCAGATCGGACGGAACGAAGATGGAACGTCGCCGGTCCTTCCTTCCTTCCTGAGGAGCACCAACCTGGCCGACTTCCAGTCAACGGGAAACACGCCCTCGCGGAGACAGCTCGTGAAGAGCTGTCTCACCGTGCTCCCTAACGCCCTGAGCGCCAGCGCTAGCACCTTTCCCGGGAAAACTACTCGTATCTGGCTTAGCATCCCTCCGGAACCTTTCCACCCCATCTGAGAACTGTTTCGATATCGCAGATAATTCAGGTTGCTTATCTATGTCAAATGGCTGAGAGATATTTAAATTTAACGAACATTATTTTAAGTTTTATGATGATATGAAACAAATACAAAACGTGAAACAAATATATTCGCAAAACAAATATATTACGCCTCGTGTATTAGTCAATAATTAAAAAAAAAACAAACTTATTTGCTTCTTTATTTGTTGTTCTTATCCTCAATGCAGTTTTGCAGCACAACTGCAGTATAGCAGAAGATCTGTAAATAAACGTGCCGTTGAAACTTGAGCACTATATTCTATGAGCTGATGTTAACTGCAAGATATGGGCTCCTAGGGAGTACTCCGATAATCTTAAGCAAAACGTAAATGTATTACAATGTTCATATATATATAGTTTGAGTAATATTTTGAATACACCAAGAACACTGATTCCATGAATTTTATTTCAAGTTGAAAAGGACTTCACCTAAATTATTATAAGACCTCGTATCAATAACATATATGTTTGTATGTTAATGATGACTTAAAGAACTCAAGTTGAAGCTTGCTTTAAGTATTTAGAAATATATCTAACTATATTTTGACAACAATTACGATTTCGCGTCAATAGATTACCAAAGTTAGCACAAGAAATTTATCTTTATTATATTATCAAATAGTTCCACTCAACAAGTATTTTATTTATTCACTAGCTGTGTCCACGACTTCGTCCGCGTGGAATCGCAATTTTAGGTGGCATTTTTAGAGTGTTATAAACGTAAGAAGAGACAAATATAATCAGAAAGATTCGAACTGCTAAGCTATCAGGAGTTACACGTGTTGTTGTGAGTCAGCTATAAAATATAGACATATCCTGTCCACAAATATTTTTTTATACAATTTTAAGAAGAACATTTTCGTCCTACATTATTTATTTGTAGCTTTAACCATTAAAGGAGCACACGCTGTGGAAGCTTAAAAAATTGAGTTATTTCTCCCGTTGTCCTAACATTTCCCTTCACTGCTCTGCTCCTATTGATTTTAGCGTGAATAAAAGTATACTATAACCTACCTATAGCTAAGGAGTATGAGAAATATTTTTATGAAGTTTCGTTAAAATCTGTCAAGTAGTTTCTGTTTCTATAACGGTTTTATACAGACAGACAAACAGACAGACAGAAAAAAATACAGTTGAAAGCTTTATGATCTAATTTTCGCCTTTTTAAATATATTGCGTTCACTTGGCTTTGCCAGTTATAATTAAGACTTTCTTTCTCTTGCCCTGTTGCCAATTTTATTAGGGGTCGGCGCAACATGTATTTCTCTTCCACTCTCCTCATCCCTCGCCATTTAGATACTCTTAAATAGTTATAAGACTAATGATTGTAAAGCAGAATATAAACCTGTTTAAATCAACACAATATTTGACAATAAACTTCAGGTGAAAGAACAAAAAAGAAAATAATACGAGGTACGTAATGGATATATAACACGGTACAAGCTTTTTTATATATATATATATATATGTCTACTCCACGGACTCGTAGTCCGTGCCTTTTTTAAACTGTCCTCGTTTGGATCTGCTACGTACTGTACGTACGGCGTCATATTATCTTATAATACTATTTCCGTGACTTAACATTAACGTGAGTTGCGCAGCACTTACTTATCTAATAACTATCCTAATTTATACCTACATACAACCATTTAACAATACACTTAATTTCAATACTTTATACAATAAAATTAATTAATCTAATAATAATAAGCTATCCTAACATAATTAAATTAACCCTGCAATGGTGTACGGTACAAGCTTAAACCTTTTTATTTTGTCCAAAGACAAGCTGAGCGAAGCTTCGATGATCCTAATCTTTCAAGCAGTATTGAGCCATTAAGTCTGGGGAGAGACGTTGTCTCTTTATTTCTGTTTTACCGCTTGTACAACGGCACAAGCAAAATGATGCCAACTGCAAAATTATATTATAGCACTGCTCGTCATCGATGTGTTCATCATCTAGGCTCCAGTTTAAGTGCACACGCACAGCAGATAGATAGATAGATAGATAAAATTTAATCACGAAACATCTTCATCACACACAAATAAAGAAACACAAAGAAAGTAAAATAACATTTTCTTGAAACAAAAAACCCAATACAAACCAAGAGCTGTGCTGTAGAAGTGTAAAAGGGTCGTAGCTCAGTGATTGGAATTGCTCACAAAAGGATGTGGAGCAAAGCACTGGTAGTACGATTTCAGAGGCATTTCTTCCCGCGCACGCTTTGATTGTGGACTCACTGCTGAGGTTTTCTCCAGGGTTCTTTAAGGATTGTTGCAGGACTGTTTATCGTCAAACAGGTCGTAAGTCTTTATACCGACGTGGTATAAAAAAACAAAGATATTTAACACACAACAAGTAAAATAAACAGCTTTATTTCAAACCTATCAATTCCATGATATATAAAAATAAATGGTTCGCTTTTATTTGTTAACAGAAATACTTTATATTATATTAATAAAAAAACTTAGAAGCGTAGCTAGAACTTAGCATAGAAGTTAAGAATTTCGTATTTTTCCAAACATCTATACATTTTGGTCGTAATAAATATGAAATATCTTTATATCTGACGAAATACGAAAGTAATAAGTAAAGCAATATTATTTGTTGGCGAGGTCTAGAGCTAAAATATTTTTAACTTTGCTAATAAATGTCTGCAGAAATAGTTTTATAGGATCTATAAAGGCAATGTATCCATTATTGCAGTACAATTCGGTTCGTACATATTTTTCTCTATTATATTGAATAACATTTCTAATAATTACGTTTTATTTGATAGCTACAACAGAAAATAAAAACTTTTGCGTGTCTAAAACATTTGGGCCTACGGCAATATATTAAAACGCGAAGGAAATTCAAATCGTTTCAGTGATTTAGAATCGTCAAACTCAAAAATATATCCCTAAGATGGCGTTAATTATTTCATTTACTGTGAGCTATTCCGAGAATTTATTAGTTTCTTTACTGATAAACGTCATAACTGTTATATAAATAACAATACTTCGTACCAAGGGGAACGACCTCGTACTGTCGCTATAATTAACAGCATATATATAGTTGTTGACTTTAATGCGATAGTAGAGCTTACAGTGATTATAACTAGTCAGGACTTAAGTATCCATCCAAGCCGTAGGGTCGTTAAGACCAAGGTTAAGACTAAGTTTAGTCTGTAGGTCACGTGGTCAGACCGCTTGAAGAAAAAAAAAACTTAAATACTGTTCTGTATAATATCTAATTTCATATTAATTAAATAATGTTTAATTTGAAAGCGTTTATTATGTCAAAAATATGATTGATTGCCGCTATTTCATATAAGAATATAGATTGGGTTGTTAAAGAAAATATGAAGACAGAAGACAGTGATTCTCTAGGAAAAACTAACTTTGGATATAGTAATACTTCCATTGTCGAAGTAGATTTTTTTCTGTCACGAACATGGAGGTTTCATTGTATCTATCAATATAACCAAACACAAATAAATAAATAAATAAGAATAGAAAAAAAATGAAACCATAACAAACAAACATATAACCCAGTATACAAACATTCTATTAATTATTAAGTGGATGGAGAGTTTAAAAAAAAATATTTGTGTTTTCAGTTTTGTTTCCTGATTCGCTTTAACGTCCATATGGATTTATTAATATTAATAAAAAACATATTTGACAACCGATTGGCGAGAAAAAACAAAGATGAACAATATGAATGTCATACAAGTAAAACAGATTTCAAATTCAATTGTATAATGTTATTTTTTAATTGTTGTGTCTTGATACGCAGACGATAACTTTAGAAATATCTCCTTAACTAATGATAAAACTATCACGACTGAAGCAATGGCTGAGTTTGTCTTAGCAACATATCTTAACGATCAGAGCCTTATAGAAAATAGAAACATATTTTAGTGTTTCTTCTAGAAGTTCTATAAATAAAAGTATGTGTTCATTTGTAGCTTATAGTCCGGATTA
Source organism: Scirpophaga incertulas (assembly GCA_036419045.1). Taxonomy (NCBI): domain Eukaryota; kingdom Metazoa; phylum Arthropoda; class Insecta; order Lepidoptera; family Crambidae; genus Scirpophaga; species Scirpophaga incertulas. The sequence goes on from CM071637.1 coordinate 25,223,987, forward strand.
GGTATAGAGGTTTTAAGCTTTGAATCTTTGAATTTTATATCGAATGTACGTTACTGTTTTATATTATAGAGGGTTAAACGAACAAACGGATCACTTCATAGTAGGCAACTGCCACCGCTCATAGACAATCATTCAAATGAGCAGCCAGCGTTTTCAATGGAATTACGCTCTCTTCTTTTGTTCTTTTCCATCGATGTTGTAGGACTCTAATGACCAACGCCCAGGTTAAGCTTAGCCGCTTTGTTATTCTTGAAATAACTTTTTTTTATGGTTTCAATATGGCATCGGTTCGGAAATATCGCAGGTAACAATTCATTGTGCTAGTGAACTGATTCGTCGACGCAGAAGGAGACGGCGGAGCGGTTCAGGAAGGCGGATCCCGAGACATGGCCGTAGGCGCGCAGGGCGGAGGAGGCGCGAGTTCGCTCGCCTCCTTCCTCCTGCCGGTGAACAGCAGGGACCAGGCCCGGGAAGGCTGGTTCCTGCTACTCAAAGGTCGCCGTCAGTCGACGATCCTCTGGATGCCCCGGGGGATCGACGGCACCCCCACCACAACGGGAGGGTGAGAGGGGCTCGCCGCTGGCGAGCCAATGACTCCGACGAGGTCGTGGAAGTGTACGTAAGTGTTCCCATGACCTTAACCTCATCGGTGTGTCTTCCTCCTCATCTGATGAGGGGGAGGATGCGTCGACGATTGATGCGCCCCTGCTAAGGCGTCCCAGAGGGGCATTGTCTGGTTTTTAGTCGGTAGGCCGCGCGCTTGGCTTCCACTCGGCTCCCAAGCGCGCGGAGAGTCCGACATAACCCCACGGTGTTCCCGAGCCGCGGGGCATGCGTAACGCATTTTCCAGACATGAAAAAAAAAAGTTACAATTCATTCCTCAATTAAGTAGTGCGAGTCACAAAGTTCATTAAAAGTTGTTGATATGATTTTAATAATTACATTACATTCTTATTATGTATTTGCATTATCAGTTGTATCGGAGGTTGGATTCAGACTATGTATCTGAAGCCGGCTTCCAACTGACGACTCTGTAATGATACAGGGTGAAAAAAAAATTGCCCTTGCTGGTTTTCTTGCTGATTCTTTCCAGTACAAGATCTCCCGCCCGCAAAAGTGATTGTAAAATCCTATTTGAAGAAAAAAATTTTGATTTGATTTGAATTGAACGCTTTTTTGTACTGCCTGTACACACTTCCGATTGCCTGTACGTATATTTATATATACAGTTAATTTACTTACATGCCTTCAAAACCTTGTTTCATGCATAACCTATGCTACTACCTGTACTCTCAAGTATGTTGTATATCCGACACGTGCGCAGAATAAAATCCCCCTGATGCATTTAATGGTAGACATCAAGATGCAAGACAGTTGGTAGATCGCATTGCTTTTGATGCGATTTCCAGCAATAAAAAGGGTGGCATTGTAATCCGAACTTTGTAGGATATTATTCCAATAGTAACACATTAGACGTTACATTTTGACTTTATAATGGTTATAATAAAGGCTATTTCTATAGAGAAAGTGTGAAGCCGTCAATGTCTTGTTGATCGTAAATAATTTGCAGCTCTTAAAAGTTGAAACGTTTTTTTTTTTGTTCCGCTGAGGAAAATGCATTGAATTGCATACCCCGGCTGCGGAGAGCCGGTGGTTATGTGGGGCTCTCCTCCTCTAATTTGTCCTCTTTCGAGACACCAGTAGCACTACGGGGGCCATACTTCCAGTGCCTCGACCCTCGCCGAGGTCCAACCGACGAGGAGCCGCCCAGCCGTCAGTTTTCTGACCGCACTGAGCAGGCGGATGCGGCCGACGCGTATCTCCCCGACTTTCACATTCTCCGGAGAGCACGCGCCAGCAGCAACTATGGCAGCCGCCACGTCTGTACGTGTGATAGACTCATCGAGATCCATCACACGCACGTTGACCATTTTACACTGGCGCGAGATCTTTGCGCCCGTGTCCGCCAGTGCTTCCCTCATTCGCTCCGCCAGAGCGTCAGCTTTGGCGGAGCTCTCTGGGCCGGGCACCTCGAGCAGGAGGGCCCCGGTCACGGCCCTCCTGGTGCGCACGCCGCCGGTGATTCCCAGGTCCGCCAATTTTATTTTTGATTTGGTGGACTCCATCACTGCGACGTACGTCGTGTCGACGCCCGGGGGCACCGTCACAACTACCGCCGCACAGGCAGGTGGTTTGGGCACCTTCCGGGGGTAAACGTTGTAACTAGTATTTTAGTAAAGTATAGGTGATTCTTAGCTTATACATTCTATAAACCACGTCCTAGAGCGGAATCGAGTGTAGACAGTGCCCTAAGAGCAAACTACACATGTATCTCGTCGAAAACTTGACGTACTTGTAGAGAGCGCTGAAAGTGATAAAGTTTTTTTAAGTTTTCTAGTTGAGAAACATAAAAATATATCGCTGTGAAATTTGAAACACGCTGAGAAATAAATAATGCCAAGATACGTTTTTATGTAATTATTGGTAAAACTTTTTTAGGTAATAAAATCTGGCCACGTTGACCAAGTTTGGCCAGGAAAAGTTAAAAACAACAGTTCATTGATTTAATTATTTTAAAATGTATTTTTTTTTTATATAAATCTACTAAGATATGAGAAGTACCTACAGTCGATGATGATTCATGAAAAGTTATATAAGAGAAGTTATAAAGGGGAAAGATTTTTCCCCGATCTAATGTATATGGCAATTTTATTAATTTAATCCTACACTGTGAAGGATTTTTATGTTAATACTCTTAATAAATACATAGAATTTAAATATAAGCAAATACCCAATAATTTTCTTCTATTCTTCTCGAAAGAATAGAAGCAGGATACTGCTAAATGTTACCTTAAGCTAAGGTTATTTATTAAGCGCTGTACTTTAAAGTTAGCGGCGTAATATTGAGACCTCCTACAAAATACAAATTATATGGTAACCAGAGCTGTGAAAAATATATTCAAGAGCGCCGTATGCCTAGAGAATGCTTTACGGTTGCGAAGCAAATTGAGTTTCTACCGTTACTTGTACACCAATCTCAAATTGTTAAATATGGAATGGATGTTCAATCTTTAGGCTTACAGTGTCTTTTTATATTTTATTTAGAAAAACATAAAGAATAAATCTTTTATATAACATTTACACATATACTCGTAAATCACTAGCTGTATTGCGCAGAGTAGTGACTTTGCGAAGCATTTTTTAATATTAAGGCTAATTACATTAGAATAACTCTAATATTTTATCTCTTGTCGTAAAAGTAAACTTATATTTACCCCCTATTCCCTATTGCTATTTTATCCTTGAAGGTATAATTTTAACAAACTTTTATTGATATTTATATCTAATCACAAGTTAAAAGTATCAAAAATAAAAGTTTGAATAAAGTTTAAGATAAATAACAATTAAACTTTTTTTAAATTTTCTCTTTTTTTTTATCTTAAATTTTCTAAATAATATTTGAACATTTTAACGAAGTTTACAAAAGGAATTATAATGGAGTATTTTCGGATGCATCTGTAGAATGAATTCGTTCCCGCCATTTTGGGTGGCTATAAAAGGTAACGATTTCACCCTCTAGCGACGATGTAGATTATTATTTTAGTAACGTTAGTCCTCAAAATTTCGGGAACGAGTTTGTCCTGGTGCTAACGTAAGCTGCGAAACTGCTGTTGTAACAATTAAGTATTTATTTCCTTCAAATTGTTAGCTTCTGTCTTCATAAAAACTATCTGTTATTTATCGTTATTAACTCATAAGCTCCTATATTTAATAACATGTTCTTTTGTATTTCTGCTGTTTTATTTATATTATGAATTTTTTGAAAGAGCAAACCCCCATAATTCCCACCCTATCTTTTCTGTGAAGTCTGTGCATTCCAATCGAATGGTAGATTATTAAAATACCGTGGTAGTTTCTAATTAAATATCTCAAATAAAATACTTATCTAAAATAGAAGTATTATTTAGTAGTATCAGTATAAATATACCTTAGAGTATGTTTCGAAAGTATGGGAACCAATTTATATATCTTGAAATGGAATCAATTCACAAAAGATTTGTTCGTCACTTACAATACAAATGTCGCAGATATTGTCATGATTACTTCCAACGATGGAAACCTTTCCAACACTTGCCACTTAGAAGAGAAATATCTGTTGTGGCGTTACTATATATATCATTTCTGGTACTCATATTTCAGACCTGTGATGCAAATATAGTATCGATTCTTACTAATATTATAAATGCGAAAGTACCTCTGCCTGTCTGTCGCTTTTACGCAAAAAATAATATTTCGATATAAATGGTTATTATTCTTATTACTTAAATGATAACAATGCTTAGGTTTTTAATTTTTAATTTTAATGACTCAATAGTCACGTTGTTTAATATTTGGACAATATTAAATAACATTAGAGAATTACAGATTTTATAGATATAATGTTAACTTGATTAAACTTGCAAAGGAAGTTGGGTTTAGATTATTTATTAGGCTAGCTTCAAATTCACAACTCTCTAAAAATCCAGGGAGAAATGGTCCTGATTCTTTCCAATACTAGGTATTTTACCGTAGACTTGTGAACTAATGGCGTAGTATCTATGACGTGTGAAAATGATTATAAAAATTTGTTATTTGAAGTTGAATTAGTGAATTAGTTAATTACAGAAGAATTAGTCTAATTCTTTAAAGTTGCGTTAGTCAATTACAGTAGGTTAAAAGGTTTCTGTAGGAACAGAATCCTTTTAACACTAATTCATCTGTCATTTAACCTCTTTACTTTATTACACAATTTATTAAACTACTATTTAAATAATGTGTTTTAAGAGAAAATGAAAGATAATGACATTTTGTAATAGTGATAGTGTCGTGGTGTAGTTAAAAGTATAAGATGTATCCAAAACGAACTAATCAGGATTAATCTACTGCATTCCTAGACGTTTGCCGAAGCTGGAAGCAATTAAAACTTGCTCCCATTTATCTCGCGTGTGTCAGTATGTTTTTGCTTAATCGGGTGTTCAATACAAGTTTTAATTGCCGTGCGGGTGAGCAAATTTATATATTGCGGGCTCCACTCCACCCCGAGATAGTAATTGATTTACGATTCACACAAACTGTTGTATGCCAGCTTCGTTGTTTATGCTCCGAGATTGCGCTTGCTTGAGATTAGTTTCGATGTTTGATTTTTTCTTTTCTTTTCTTGCTAGATATTGTTCTGAGTAGTCTCATCTTAGCAGTACAATGGGTAATGACGATAACCAAATACAAATAAAGGAATAATCATTACAGCTAATGTACTTTCCTACTGAGGAGCTCGAGCCTATCCCAACAATGTTAGGGTATAGTCAACCAAATTTTATCCCCCCGTCGCAAGATCCAATCGAGGCTCCATGTTTGAGTAATATACACACGTATTACGTACACTTTACAGGAGAGCTCGGCTTGGCAATCGCAATTTAAGTGCGGCGTTGGACTGCGATGACCTATCGCTGCCAGTAATTGTAAAAAAGACGTTAGTTGGTGAGAGAAAATGGAAGGTATTCGCCTCCTGCGAGAATAGAATATCGCTGCCAGTAATTGTAAAAAAGATGTTGGCTGGTGAGAGAGAATGGAAGGTATTCGCCTCCTGCGAGAATAGAATATCGCAGACCCACCAGCAAAGTTGAACTCCAATTAATTCCCCGTAATTTTCCGAATAGATTCATCGAAACTGTATAGCAATTTACTGAGCAATCATTTCTAAACATATTTAAAATGATAATAGTTTTGTATCAAAGAATTATGAACTAACATAATAATAGCACTAGGATTGACTTAAGAAAAAAAGTAAACAGTGTTTTTCTTATTTAAACGTATATCTATGAAACTTTTTCGTTAAATGAACAATTATAAAAATGTAATGTGTGTAATTATAATAATGGAACCTCCTTAAAAATAGAGATAATTGGAGTGGAACCAATTTTAAATAAATACATAATAAAAGAATGAAATATAATGCTCCTTAATAATGTTTGTAGCATTAGGCACGTGTACATTATAAATAAAAATTATATCTGGTTAATCTTTGACGAATTTTATTGTTTATTGTATCACTATACTAAAATAAGCTAGTAAGTATTAAAGTATGAAAATATTTGTGTTTTATCTCCTACACAGAATCGAGTAGGTATAAAAATGATATGAAATACAAGGTGTCTCCCAGAGGGTCAATTGTATTAGAACGGTGATAGACGATTACGAGAGATTGAAAGGAAATAACTTAGCTATTTCTGCTGCGAGCTGCAGCTGCAGAATGCAGTGCGTGTTGAAATGCAATGTCGAAGGCCTCATATTCATTCTGATGAACTTTGATGTACTTGCTCAGAACTAGTTCTACCACTATTTTAGCGCAAGTTTTCATCCGTTTATTATCGTTATTTAGAAATGTTTACAAATATGATAGCAGAACAAGAAAATCTTTAATCCCTTCTGAATATGAATCTGAATCTTATAATGCATGTTACAAATTTTGATTCTAACGACTGAAACTTTTATGTCACACATAAAAACCATTTCTGTACAGTACTTTCGCAGGCTAAATCTAAAAAAACGATTTCTTTTTAACTCCCGCTTTGACTCCGCCACATGAATGTACAACTGGATAGTCGCTGTCACGTCCGAGCCTAACGAACCATACTGCCAACGTCCGACTTCGATACTGTGTATTTTTTATGACTGAAACAGACTGAAACATGTATTACACTTTTACATATAGACCGTATTACTTGTTTAATATGTCACTATGTTTTGTTCAAATATTTATTACCACTCACAAAACCATATCTCATATTTCATTTCATATTTCAGCCAAAACACTTCCACTACTGGACATAAAACTCTGTTGATGTTTAGAACGCTGGATCCTGAGCTGTTAGCGTTCAATACCTTCCTGGGATCTTCAAGCTGTCTATCCATTTTGACGGAGACCTCTTGATACAGCATTATGCAGCATATGCTTGCTATTGAAGGACTTTACCGTCTCAATGGTCGTTAGTCCAACGTACAATGGGTCTTACTCAATGTCACTGCGGAATTAATCATTTCTCTTACTTGCGCACAGACAAATCCAAACATAGCCCTTCCAATTATCCTCGCAGTGACTTTGGACCTATTTGTAAAGTTAATCTTCAATGGCCAGGTTTCGGTACCATACGTCATCAATATGGAAACATGCACGAATCAAAAACATTAGTCTTGAAGCACTGCAGAAGATAGGCTGAGAATATGCCTCCTAATATCCCGAACGCTGCCCAGCCAAGTAGAATTCAATCATTGATCTCTTTTTAGAAGTTGTAGTATTTTTCTCAAGTTAACATACTCGTCAACAACTTACAGTATAGAGTTCTTTACAAGAGTGGATGTTACATGGGGATTCGACATAATTTTCGTCTAGTCCATGTTTATTTTAAGACCGACTTATTGGGAATCTCTATTAAGGTCTTCTTGGGTTTAAGTCTTCTATTGTCTCAGCTATGATGACGATATTATCACCAAAAATTGAAACCCTATCCTCTCCAATACAAAAGCTTAAATAAATTCTTTAGAGCAGCTATGAACAGTTTTGGTGATATTGGTCTTAAATTCTGATCCAAAGAGCAGACTAACATAGTTGCATTTTCTTACTTGGCAACACTTGGGTGTGTATAGTGTAGATGATACCTCTGGAAAGACAAAAATCCAGGTTTTGATGGAATCGAAAACTTTCTTCATACTACACAAATCTCAAGCATAATGCTACATGAAACTCTTCAGTCTTCTTATACAGAAGATACCGTTGATATACTGCAGCGTATACCAACATAAATTTCACAGAATGGTTCTTTAATCATTTTAGGCCCACATATTCCATGATCTTGATTATAAATATAAAAGTGTGTCTTGTCCTGGTTCTTGATATTAACACCTTGTCCTTTGCAACTCAAAAGCCTAAAAACGCATAACCAGCTTAATTTAGAGCAAAAAAAATATTAAATTCCTTTTTTTTGCGACTGACCATTTGTTTGAATGAGAATCTTAAGCAAGCCATATGGACGTTAATCAATTCGAGCAATAAGTGCTAATTCGGGTGAAAACCCAACTGCGTTTCATTATTTGGCGACTGCATATTTATTATGTAATAGGTAGGCAAACGAGAAGAAAGATCACCTGATTCTTAGCGAATACTATGACACCAATAATACTCAATAATCAATGACTATTGCGTTCCATAATGTGATACAGGTGATCTTAAAATTAGAGGTAGGTACAATTATGGACCCTGTCGGGCACAGCAATATAGATCAATATAATGCCAATAATGAACACCACCAGAGTAGTCGTACATGCGTTCCCGGCTTTTAATTAGGTTTCGCTTATTTTAGAAGACTTGGACAACGCAACGATTCGGAAATACAACATGCGACATTCATTCCACAGTTTGGTAGTGTTAACTAGAAAATTCCTGCTGAAATGAACTGTTGTGAACTGCTTTGGAAAATGCTAACAAAATCAAAGTTGCACGCGGCAAAATGTCTACTTTCATCACCTGACTGGTAGTCCACAACAGTTTATTTAACAGTACCTTGCTATGAAATGGATTTTCACTAGTATATCCGATCCAATATGATACGCAAAAATTGAAAAAAGTAAGCGTATTTCCAATAAAACGCCTGGTAACACATGTATCATTCCTTTGGTGTTGTACGTATCCATGACTGGCAATTACTAATCATCAGGTAGGTAATCTATTTGGTCGTTTGACCCTTTACAAAACAAAAAGAATGCTCTATTTCTTTGTCATTGATGTCATGGTGTGAAACCTTTTCTGATGTAATGACAGTCTTTCTTATTTAGTTAAATTAAACTACGGTTTTCTAGTCACCAAATCCATTTAATTGACGAAATAAAACTAAAAACTTCGACGTTACTATAGAACGGAATTTAATTCTTGATCATTGAATAAGAACCAAATATTCCGAATCCATTCAATTCCTTATGAGTTGGCAAATTATAACCATCTGAATCCAAAATTAGCTCTGCACTGAAACTCGATTCTAAAACTGACGCGGAACCACTGAATTGGTTCTGACGAAACTTTAAACAGGTACCGACATCGCTCCGGCGGCTGTCACAGTTAAATCATTGGAAAGTTGGCGAAGAACGCCCTAGGGAGCAGTCATTGTCTCCGTGAACGATTAAGCGGGATCAGATTCCAGAAGTAATCCTCAAATTGTACCGGAAATGGGAATCGGCTCTTATACAAGCTTTGGCGCGGCGTTGGACTACTTTTATTTCGGATATTGGAGTACTCAGAAAGCCTGTTGTATTCCTTTGTGTGATAGAATTAAGTAATTAAAGTTAGAAACATGAGCCACATTGTTTTTGTAATAATCTAATTTATTATTATATTTATAATAAGACATCTTTCTTTATTAGGTAAAGTTGGAATTAGAGTCTGTTTATGAATAACTTAAAGGCTATTTTTAGAGCAACGGGTCCTGTTAAAATTATTGAAAAACGTTTTGAATAAGATGACTTGATTTTGATTGTGATTGTGATGAGATGGTGAATGTTTTACATTGCGTAACGGAGAGCGGCAGGAACGACTGTTCCAACGATGACAGTTCACAATACTTAATTTTCAAATCGCATGTGTGGATGTAAATTTCTTTCGAAACATTCCAGACTTGCATCAAATAATATTAAATGCACTAATTTATCCTTGTTAAAACTCCTTTTTTTTGAGAAAATGTCTTCATATAAGTTAATAATTTAATTCTATATAAGTTGCAAGGGGCTTCTACCCTTTTTTTACCAGGTAAAACTTCCATTTATGGACATCGCTACGACCTGATCGGAAATCATCCCGGGCGCCTGCCACCGCGTGTGCGCAAGCATATGTGCGCGCCTGCGCCATCAGGTGTCCATGGGACACTATCCGCTAAAAACATCATGGATGGCCTTCCTCACTCATGTAGGGAGCCCCCGGGTACGATAATCGACGTGCGGGAAACCCTAGCCACCGCTCCCCTGTCAATGTAGGGGAGCCCTCCTCGGGGGAGGCTTCAATACCTCCCCCGAACACCTCCCCCGAACACCTCCACCGACGACACTGAAAGCTGAACATAGCCAGCTGAGGCTTCAGCATAGGTCCGTCCAAAAAAAAAAGTCAGTAGATAGGGGACAACCTTTTTTTATTTTTACAGAGGAAATGCATATTCCGGGGAAGATGTTAGTCCCCGGCTCACTATCCCTCCTCCGGGGGGGGGGGGGGGGGAGAAGGGGGACTCGCACCCACTAAAAACTCCGCCGTGTTCCAACTCTTCATTTCGCCGGAAGACGCGGGGACTACCGAATGGTATGGTATGGTTTCGACGCGACTCCGGCGATGCTGGCCCGTGTGGGTCCCGTCTATCGCTTTGCATAAGACGCGCAGGAACACCGCGCGTGCCTCTTCGTTCCATCAGTGGCACTGAGTTCCCCAAATCACTGCCACAGCTTCTTGTGCACAGGTGTTAGTGCTCATTGCGGGGGTAGTTGGCGGATGTAATCTACCCTTCTTTTGCCAGTTATCCTCCGATGGATGCCCGTATTCGCGGCTGCTTCACGGTCTCTCACTTCGCACTTTCTTTTACTGCTAATACGGTCTCGGCATACGTGACTATAGCCGTCCAGCTCTCCTGATTCTCTATCATACGTTTGAGCACGGCTTGGAGGAAAAGGTACGCTCTAATCGTGGCTGTGAATCTACCACGCTCCGCTGTCCATGCTATACAGTTTTGGAGCGCGTCTTACGCGTCTTCGTCTTCGCAGTCCACGCAGTGGTGGCCCTTCCAGCGATTCGACACAAGTAGCCCCCAAAGCAACCATGCTCTGAGAGCATCTGTGTCAGGCGGAATGTTAGGACACCGTGTCGCTGGGCCAACCACTGTGGAAGGATGGGTCGCACTGCCCGTTCGGATGCCGGCAGAGGGGTTCTCAAGTCTGAGAACCCATTTCCTAATGGCCTCACTCTTTGCACTTGCCTCTCTATTTCTATTTCGCGTGGAAACGATAGCTGTCTTCGGACAATCGCCTCCTTTCGCCAGAAAAACACGTTGGCGAGGATTTCGGCTTCGAGGTCCCAGGGGACCGAGCCAGCCTGCCTCACAGGATATCGTGCGGTATCCACGGGCAGCTCTGATTGCCATTACACGCTGCGGTCGCCGTAAGATGGCATCCGCTTGGCGCTTCAGGGAGCCTGTCCATACTGGGGCCCCGTTAGATAGGAGATAACCTGGATGAACATACTTGTACCAAATAGGTGATATACTGAAGGAAGGTCAGGCGTAGAAAACCAGTAGCCGACGAACGTGCATGAAAGCATTAATGATAGTCGAGGAAGCTAGGGAAATATGTTAGGATCGTAGCAAGTTGGAAACTGTAATCTCTACCTACCCCCATGGAAAAGAGGTATGACTATATGTTTATATATATAATTTCAAAATATGAATTAAAAATCAAAGCCCAGTAATAAATAAATTCATACTTTTTTTATGTCTATCTCAATCCAAACGTCTGAAGCAACGATAAATATTATTGTGGCTCTGAGCCTAACGAAGTAAGAAACTTCGATATACATCCAAGTAGTGTATTTGTTTGAATAATTTGACGCGACAAGGAGACGTGTTACATTTGCAAATCCTCAGGGAGCCGGATTTGCTAGAATCAGGGCAATAATGCCTTCCTGTGCAAAAGTGGTTTTCGGTAGTTCAGACGACACTCCATTGTCGCCAGGACTGCATTTCCCATCATCTTGTATCTCATGAAACGTGCAGAGAACCTTGATGGTGTAAAATCATCTATACATATAAATAAAGCTGCATTGTCGTCTGTCTCTCTCTCTATTTGTTCTGGCAGATCACTGGCATGCCATCAATACATAGTATAAAACAAAGTCGCTTTCGCTGTATGTCCGTATGTATGCTTAGATCTTTAAAACTACGCAACGGATTTTGACGCGGTTTTTTTAATAGATAGAGTGATTCTTAAGGAAGGTTTGTATGTATAATAAATGCATAATATAGTAGAGAAACACTGATAAATTTAAAGGTTTCTAATGTGATGTCGTAAATAAGCACGTTTTTTTTGCGCTTATATTGCAAACGCTGGCTGAACCCTACGAGATAGACCAAAATAATGTACTACAGTATTGTACAACTTACAAAAATCCACAAAAAAGTCCGCGATGGTATATGTCTATCTCTTAGGGATAACCCACCATAACCATTTTTTCACTGCACCCGTGCGAAGCCGGGGCGGGTCGCTAGTTTAAAATAAAAATTAAAAAAAAAAAAAAAACAAAAGTAACTAATTTGTTAGGGAAATATTGTATATATAAACGACGTGCTGGGCCCTGTTATTGTTGTTTGTTAAATGTTAAATCAAATTGTTTCCGTGTTTTCAGTACGCCTTAGATCGACCATAGGAATTACACTCTCAGTTCTTCTCTTCTCTTCAATATTCTCACTGGCACAGTTTAGGTCATTTCATTTCATTTCATTTATTTTGCTTTCCACAATGGTAATCATAGGTGTTATAAATATTCTGTACATTATGGACCCTGTCGGGCACAGCAAATGTAGGAGAGAGGATGACTTATCATTTTTATTAAAAATAAAAGAAAACCATAACTGAATAATACTATGTCAAATGATCGTAAGTCTAAACACTCTTCTTATGTATTACCTCTATATTATTATTTAGCTATCTGTCATATGATTAATTAGATTATTATTAAATTAAGTATCATTGTTATATTCATTTTATTAATTATTTTGTGGAATTTACGATTATAAATCATATATTATTTCAATTAAATTTTATATATATTTAAGTATTTTTGTGCATTTTATTATATAGTTTTCAAATCAATTTACTATGTCATTGTTTAAGTTTTTATAGATTTTGGTCACACATATATTCCTGTACCAATAATAGCACTTTTGAATCAGTAAAGTTTTTATTTGTTTTAAGTATATTTTTTCCTCTGACATATTTCTAATGTGTGTAGGAAGCCTATTGAATATTTTGATACACATTACGAAGGGACTGCTCGAATGCAATTTTAATTGTGATGAAGGAAGGACAGTATTGTCCTATACCGCAATGTATACTTATTTTGTACATCTTGCCTCTGAGTGAAAAAGTGTGCGTATCTCTTTACGAATTTACAAATTTCATAGATATACAAGCAGGGTAAGGTTAATATACTTAATCGTCTAAATTGGGGTTTACAGCTGTCCGTTTGTTGTATGCTTACGAGCATTAGGTATACTCAAAATAAATAGGAATAAAAATGTTAAGGCGCGGGTCGGTCTGTTATTGTCGCGATAGTCCAGCCACCATATTGTAACACACATTAACATCTACTAGGGAACGAGCGGCCAACAAATGCGAAACAAGATTTTAGCGTAAACATAATTAACTTTTTGTACAACTAGTTACAAATAAGAATAAATTATTGCATAACTGTTATAATTGGTCAGTACAAGGTGTAATTTTATAAGGATGTATGTTTGTTACTCTTTCCCGTAAAAACTACTAAATTTTATAGTAACTTTACAATAATATAGCTTATATAATTTTTTATAATATGATTCCACATAGTGAATAACCTTTCCAAAAGTTCAAGGTACATGTTAAAAAGACGATCATGGGTAAGGGCTATTACAAAGTCAATGATTATTTAAATGATGCCAATGCTTTGTGTTGATTTGAAGACATTACATTCTAAAGTGTAAATATTTGTTTTACCGTATAAATTGTAAACACATGTACGTTGTATGGTAACGATATAATTTATTGTAAAAGTTGTAGTTGCTTTTGATACAGCTGATAAGTTTCTTCTATTCTTCTTATCAGTTAATAAATACGTCCTGAATAGGTGGTAGGAAAAAAATTTGGACGATTCAAAAGAGCTTTCTATAAATCCATATTTGTCCAATAAAGTTAATTGTGATTTTTAGCATATAGACTACATTTTATAAAGAAGTACACCACGCTAATATAAGCTATTCGAAATAATAATTCTACGCAGACGAAATCACACATAGTGGGTAACAACAAATTACCTTTGACGGGCGTACAATAGCATAATGACTAGAGATCGGATAATCGGATGCATATTTACCTAAAGTTAATTTTTGGCTCACAAATTATGGAAGCGGCTTTTTAAAATACATTTTGTTAAATAAAAATCCCGGGAAAATACAGAACTGCAAATTCAACGTAGTGATATTGTTTGAAAATTACTAAATTAGCACGTGGTATTTTTTTTCAATAGACCGAGAGCTCATATTACCGACTAGTTTTGCATTACCAAAATGTTCTACAGTACCGCAATTCCGGGATGTTTATTTATGGAAATAAAATAAAAAGACAGTTCCATACTTTGTCAAAAACTAAATTAGGTAAATAAATAAACATCCGGCTATCCAATTCCGCAAACCCGGGATTTTTATTTAACAAAACAATAAAAAGCCGTTTCCATACTTTGTCTTAAACTAACTTTAGGTAAATATGCATCCGATTATCCGATCTCTAATAATGACTTAATTACGAGTAGATTAAGATACTGTGAAATATTTTAATAAAACAAGTCAGATCATATCAATTAGGTTTTTCAAATTCACATATACATCAATTTTCAATATTCTCATATATTTAAACTGCCAACCGTGTTGCCACTTATTTATAAAAACACTAGCGACCTGCCCCGGCTTCGCACGGGTGCAATGAAAAAATGGTTATGGTGGGTTATCCCTAAGAGATAGACATATACCATCGAGGACTTTTTTGTGGACTTTTGTAAGTTCTACAATACTGTAGTACATCATTTTGACCAATCTCGTAAGGTTTGGCCAGCGTTTGCAATATAAGCGCAAAAAAATGAAGTTGATTTACGACATCACATTAGAAATCTCAAAAATTAACAGTGTTCCACTACTACATTGTGCAGGTTTAATACATATAAACCTTCCTCTTTAATATACCTATTTCTTAAAGAAAACTGCATTAATCGAGTCCTAATCGAGTCGGATCGGTTTTTTGGTGATATTATTTGCCATTATTATCATAAATATTGAGAAGAAATCCCGAAACAACAAGCACGTGCATGGACTGACTCATCGATAGTCCTTGCTTGGTTAAGCAGTCACCCAAGCAGGTGGAAAATATTCGTGGCTAATAGAGTATCGGAAATACTCACCAACTTGGATAGATCACAATGGTCACATGTGCAATCTAGGGAAAATCCTGCTGATTGTGCTTCACGTGGAGTAATGCCATCTGATTTATGCAAAATTGAAATATGGAAGACCGGTCCTGAATGGCTGAAAAACAAAACAATTGATTATGATAGTGATACAACATGCGACACTAACACAGAAGAAAAGTCTATAAAAAAGTGTCAAATATTTACTAACATAGATGATGATACAGTTTGGATAAGATTCTCTACTTTAAATAAACTTGTCAGAGTTATGTCATGGTGTAGAAGATTTATATGTATAAGTAGAAAACATAACTCTGATCGTTTTCCTCAATGGCTAACAGGAAAGGAATTACATGAAACTTTGTATATATGTATCAAACAATATCAAAATCAGTATTTTAATAAAGAATTAGAAAGTTTAAGAAAAAATGGAGTAATTAAGAAAAAACATAAACTCACCTCTTTGAATCCTTTTATCGATGCAGCAGGCGTGATGCGAGTGGGAGGCCGTCTGAGTAGAGCAATGGTGAACAACGATACTAAGCATCCCACTATTATTCCAACTAAGTCACATTTAACAAATCTAATTATCTCTGAGGCACATCAAAGAACAATGCATGGAGGTCCTCAAATAATGATAAACTATTTGAGATCAAAATATTGGATAATTGATGCTAAAAATCAAGTAAAACAATTTGTACGCAATTGCGTTGTATGCGTTCGTCATGTAGCTCGTAATAGACAACAACTAATGGGTCAGTTGCCTGCCGCTAGACTAACTCCTAATAAGCCTTTCAAGCAAAGCGGCGTGGATTATGCTGGTCCCATCAACATCCGAGCATCTAAAGGGCGTGGTCATCATGCATACAAAGGGTATATATGTCTGTTTGTATGCATGGCAACCAGGGCCATCCATCTTGAAATGGTGAGCGATCTCACAGCCAAAGGTTTTATCGCCGCCTTCAAACGATTTGTGGCAAGACGAGGTCACTGTTCGGAACTTTTTAGCGATAACGCAACTAACTTCGTGAGAGCATTTCGCGAACTACAATCTCTTCTCTATCAAGAACGATTTGTTTTGGTACCAGAAAAAGCACAATGGTTAGCATCAAACGGTGCCGAATGGCATTTTATACCTCCCCACTCTCCAAACTTTGGAGGGTTGTGGGAGGCTGGTATCAAATCTACCAAGCACCACATACGCAGAGTTATAGGTACGTCTACACTCACATTTGAGGAAATGAGTACAGTGCTAGCCCAAATTGAAGCATGTCTCAATTCAAGACCTATGACATATGTAAGCACTAATTCAGAGGATCCAATGCCGTTGACTCCCGGACACTTTTTAGTTGGCGAACCTCTTGTGTTAGTTCCAGACTCTAACTTTATGTCATCTAACGTGAGTACCTTGAGGAGGTGGCAACTTACTCAGCGTATGGTCCAAGAATTTTGGCGAAAGTGGTCACAAGAATACCTTACACGGTTCCTGCACAGGTATAAATGGAGTTACCGTACACCTGAACCAAATATAGGGGATGTTGTGTTAGTGAAGGAAGACAACCTTCCTCCTGCAAAGTGGCTTTACGGCGTAATAACAGAGAAGCATACTCGAGTAGTGAGTCTGAAATGTAATGGTAATATGATTAAAAGACCTGTATCAAAACTATGTATTTTACCAATTGCTAAGTAATGTAATTATTTAAACAGTATGTTTTTTTTTAAGTTTATAGATAAGAAGTTTGGATATTATTGTACTTTTAATGATATTTGGGGAGTTAGAAATATTTGTTTTTATTTTTGTTTATTTTTTTGTTATTCATATTGCATTTTGTGTAACAAAGTTGTTTTATGCATTTAATTTCATGTAGTGTTGTATTTAATGAACCGTTGGTTCATGGGGGCCGGTATGTATAACATAATATTATCACTAAGTTATGTTTTTTTGTTAATAATATCACTAGATGGCGTTGTAAAACAAAACATTGTAAAACGCGCAAGCGTTGTGTTATGCTGGCATCTTATAAACCTTGTATTAGTACGAATAAAAATATATATCAAAAATAATACATGGTTAATATAAATTGGAGGATTCCCATAGCTATAGAGAATGGCCGTGGAATGGGGAAATCGTTTCACGAGGACATTGGTTCCTCAACACCACTGCTGTAGAAATTTGACTCCCATGGGGAGTCCGTTTCTACGCAGTAAGGCAGTCTGCGGTAGAGCTGTACTAATTCTACCGCATTTGAATACCGCGATGCGCCCCCGCTTGTGGGAGGCCGTTGTGGGAAAATGTGTGACAGTTCGCCTAGGTCCGGGGTGACTGTGTAACACTGTGGCGGAGACGATTTATCGTCTCCGCCACAGTGGTTTGGTCTCTGGCCACAGTAGGTTTGGTCAGAGAACGCGCAGATATTTGATACCCAAATTATTTAACCAATTAAAGCCAGATATAGAACAAAGTGGTAAAATAAACGTTTTTAAAAAGAAATTAAAGGCAATACTTTTAGAAAAATTGTAGATAGTAAAATTGTAAGGAAAAATGTAAGTAAATTGTAGATAGTGTAAGTAGAATAAGAGCGTATTAATCGCCAACAAACTGTCTACAGTTTGGCGATGTTATTGATAATTTAAACATGTAAAAAAAAAAGGAAATAAAATAAAATAAAATAAAAAATAAAAATCCGATGCGTAGTTTTAAAGATTTAAGCATACATGCTACATACATACATACAGACACCGGGAAGCGACTTTGTTTTATACTATGTAATGATGATAATCTCATTTTTTTTCCATTACACTGTTTTTTCAAGACTATTTTAAAAAATAATATTTATATATAAAATATGTTATTAAGGAGCCATATTATTGAGTTTCCTTACTGATAATTTATTATATATCTGTGAATAGCAAACACATATGTGCTTTTTCTGAAGATCTCATAATGTATCGTATTTAGACATACGATATGTTTTGAAAAGACTGTCCCAAATATAATTCATTTAGGGTTAAGTATGTCACCAGATGGATTAATACTTCATGTCCCGTCCCACTAATACTGTAAGGAAAATGAGATTGGGTCCTTGACGTATACAATAGTTGGTATGAGGTATAACTATAATAGCCGACCACCTAAGGCAACTACTTTAATTTAGCACTGCGAATGTGAAAATAGACTCACCCCCTTGCCACATTTTCGTGGTAGTACACAAGCAAACAGACAGCTTATAAAAATGTATTTAACTACTTAGAATGTATTACAAAAAGTGTTCGTAATAATTACTGAAAATTGGTCATCAAATAGATTTCGTTCAAATCGATAATTTGAACTGTACTGTCTTCTTCATTGTTAAGACAAAGTAAAGCTTATTAACTAATAGATTAATAAATTCTAAATACGTAGTTCTTAGCAGTAAATAAAGTTTAGTTTGGCTTGACGAAGTAAAAAGTTAATAATGCAGTTCAAGTTATCAATTTCTACCGACAGTATTTGTGTCAAGGCTACACCACGGTATTATTAAGACGCGGGTCAAATTTGTTGTCCTTTTTCATAATTATACATTTAGTTTTTTTCTAAAAATAAAAAAAGAAACTAAATTATGGTAAGGTATATCACCAGATAATTATAGAAATTGTGAGCACGACTTGGAACATTAAAATTCGGGTAATAGGTGTAATTTCATTTAGTCTCAAAGTTATAGCGCGAGAATGAAAACGTCGTTACGGCTGCTTCGGTGAGTATCTGTGTCGAATAGGACGGGAGGGATCGACACATTGCCACCACTGTGCCTCCGACCTTGACTCGGCCCAGCACACGCTGGCGGAGTTCCCCGCGTGGGCCTCCGAGCGCCGAGTCTTGGTCGCAGAGATCGGGCGAGATCTGTCTCGAGGGAGGAAGGCTGTGGCCTCCTTCTGTGAAGCAGTGATGCTCCAGAAGGAGGCTGCCGAGCGTGCCGAGCGGGGTCGGCAGATGGCCGATCCCGCTCGAAGGAGGCGGCGCGGCGCCGGGCTCGGTAGCACAGCTGCGGCGCCGCCGCGGGATGGATCACGCCCCTTCCGTGGCCGGAGGGCGTCGTCGGTGGAGGAGACTGAGGGAGGTAGTGAGCCTCCCCCGAGGAGGGCTCCCCTGTTTCGATGGGGGAGCGGAGACTGGGGGTTCCCGGAAGAAGCATGATGTTCCCGGGGGCTCCCTACATGCCTGAGGAAGGCCATCCCTGAGGTTTTTAGTGGGTAGGCTTCCCCCTTTTGGGGAGGAGAGCCCCACATAACCGCCGGCTCGCCACAGCCGGAATATGCAATTTAATGCATTTTCCTCAGGGGAACGAAAAAAAAAAAAAGAAGGTTCCGTTCTTTTTGGTTACCGCAACTCTATGTCTACAAGTTTCTTTCTTATAATTTCATGAAACATCAAAAGGTAGGTAATAATACGCAAAGAGGAATCATTTTTTAAGTAGTATCAAGCGTCATATATTGTAAAATATAATTGTAACAGACCCAGTTCAACTCAAAAGATGTTAGCGATGGTGTTCTAAAATCAAATTCAAATTTTTGCTGGAGTACAGTTAGAAAGAGACAGGGCTATGCAGGCTCAATAGCACCGTCCCTTTTAAATGTATTCTAGCAGCAATATGGACTTAAGTTTGGTTTTAGAATAGGTACAAGCCAAGAACTTCGCTTAAATTACATCGCTAATCATTAGCGAGTTGTAGAAGCACGTTCAAACGCAATATTAGCGGCTAATTAGACATCACTGCTGTTTCAAACTCTGTCGAGATCTCGCCATAAATAATCGCGAAGTACATGAATAATTTTAGACGTGTTCATTAAATGAAAATAGTTATTATATATTACATAATCATATCACGGAATGGATTAAATAAAGTTTTGGATTAAGTATCTGTCACTTTATTTATGCATCTACCTGCGAAGAAATTTTATAATATTAATAATTTTACCGTGGGAGAGCCATGCTTCGGCACGAATTGGGCCGGCTCGACCGGAGTGATACCACGGCCTCACAGAAAACCGGCGTAAAATTTCGCTTGCGCTGTTTTCGCCGAGTGAGTAAGGGGAACCGGAAGCCCAACCCCCCCTTCCCTGCTTATTTCCTTTTAAAAGGCCGGCTGTGACTCCTTTGGTGTTGCGGGTGTCCATGGGCAACGGTTATCGCTTACCATCAGGTGATCCGTTTGCTCGTTTGCTGCCTTATCCTATAAAAAAAAATCAAATTTGTATGTAGCCAACCTGATTGAGTATAGTTAACATATATAGTAATAATATTAATTGCAATATATAAAAAAAAACACTAATAGTGAATTAATAAGTAACCATAAAAATATCAATATTATTAAATAATAAGGTAAGGAAATCGATAATAATAATAATTACAACATTGTATATAGCAATAAGTGCAACCAGAAAGCATGTATACTATTAATTGTAATAAATAAAATTGTAAAATAATAATAACATTATTGTATTTGTATAAAATATATACTATCAATAACTAGCTTAAACAACTAGCAATTAATTCTACTGTAAGCAAATAATATGTAGGAATTCTTAAATTATATTAATCATAGTATACATAAATTATAACAAACAAATTGTAAATACTAATCATAGATATTACCTAAACATTGTAAGTCTTAAGGAATAAATAGGGCTACGACTGTGGGGGACAAGACCATCTGTCCCCACAAAACGGAGAACTAACACTTTTCTCCTGACCGAGAATTGATATGTTACTTGTAGAATAGATAATAAATAAGGAAATATAATAATACTACTCGTAACACAAACAAAAAAAAGTGCGGACCAAAGAGTCCGCAGAAGACCAGAAAGATTTACAAAAAATACCTGATTGAGTACATACAACTTTAGATACAGCGCTACACATACAGCGCTAGTGCGCAGCGTGATTAATTAAAGCCTAATCGCCCTAACGTAATTATGGTAGGGCTAGGGTGAGGAGGATATGAACTGTGATGAATGATTGAAAGATAAGTTTTAAGTAAATTTCAAGTCTCATTCAATTTGTCCGTTGTCATAATTACTATACTTGGCAGTCCACCACAGTGCATTTTTCTAGGAATTTTCTGCCACGCACTACTAAACTGTGGAATGAGTTGTTGCCTGCAGTATTTCTGATGCGATATCGAAACCTTCAAAAAAAGAGCATATTCCCATTTAAAAGGCCGGCAACGCATCTGTGACTCCTCTGGTGTTGGAATATCTCTGTAGGCAGCCGATATCGCTTACCATCAGGTGATCCGTTTGCTCGTTTTGCCCTATCCTATAAAAAAAAATACTACTGTTACTTTTTTTACTACTGTTACTTTTTTTTTAATATACGCAATTTATATCTCATAGCGTGATTCATATTAGTTCTTTAGTTTTTGCGTGGTCTACCTCTACTCGCTATTATGCTAACCCTTGTGCTCTTACATTATTATATTATATTGTGTATACTTGTATACATACATTTCTGCCTGATTTCTCATGTTACGTTTTTAGTTACTACATTCCTTTTGCAAGAAAAAACTGCATTCATAATGTCAAGCATATAATTATAACGAAAGTTTATCCTATAGTCGCTTATGGACTGAAGATCAAATCAAAATCAAAATCAAAATAATATTTATTCAACATAGACCTTTACAGGCACTTATTGACGTCAACAAACAAAACAAAAAAAAGCTTAAGTAATAAAAAAAAAAACAAAAACCTTGTCCGTACGTACGAATAAGGAAAAAAAAAAAAGAAAAAATATATTGACTCGACACCTGTTCGGAAATTGGGAGAGCCTTCTCGAGAAGAACAGGCAAGAAACTCTGAAGGTCTATTTTTTATCTCCTCTTTTTGAGTGATTGAGATTCAAATATTTAACACTAGCTTACATACTACTAATAGCGCGTCGATTAGATTAGCCTGAGGCTACATTCTTTAAAGCCTCTATTGGCACTTTCCCTCTGGAAACTCTTGAGTTTTCCCCAGATGACTCAAATATGTATCTACATAATAAGTTTGCATATTTGCACCGTTTGAAGAGTTCGGAGCAAGGCTAGCCTTAATAGCGGTGCCATGAAGATGGAACTGCCAGAGTGTCTGCAAACATCGCATACCAAATCAGTCCCAAAACAACATCTTCCCTTGTATGAGGTCATACCATTGAGTCTCTTACCATCATTGCGGTTATTAAAGGAATACATCCAAATGTGTAATATAAATTTACTTCATCATCATTTTTAAGAAATAACGAAATATCTTAATCCATTCAAGACAAAAAGGTCGATGCAGTTTATGTAGAACGCTCCCATCTAACCAAGTATCATAGCTAGACGGAACAAGTTACGTAATTAACTCTGCAGTTCGGGAAGTCGGCAGATCCGCAAGTACCCTGTGGAAGTTTTAAATTCAATCAATTTTACGCCCCTCAGTCTCAAGCTACACTTACTTGTTGTATTTCGAGCGTCCATGTTCTTCTCCGTCAATAATTTATGCGCAAAATGGAAATACGACGTTCAATTTTATAAAGCGGTTCCTCTCAAGATTCTTTTATCTACAGACTATCCTGTAATGATGTGTTTTATTTCGTATAAATCAAATGGTGTACACATGCATATAAAAGTAATTTCTGAAAATAAATATTTTTCTTTGTTCATTTGTGTCGTTAATGTTTTTTCCGTTCTTTAAAAGTTAATTTTGTTTTAACCGCGATAAACAGCTATAAATAAAAACTATGTTTGATTTAATTAAATAACAAATATGGTTACTTGTTTTACATCAATGTGCTTCATGCTGAATCGTCAATATTTTTGAGATAATTATTAAAAACCTTTATCATTAGTGTCGCTTTAATACGGTGATTCCTGTATCATTTGTCAGAAACCCTTTGGAATGAAAAGTAAGACGTAAACTGAATTATTTGCTTACCTTGTATTGTGACAAACTCATTGGGCTAACACCCGATGAGTTTTCTCCTCCTTTTTCATTCTCGCCTCTTTCGTTCTCCATGGAGTCCATAGTGTCCAATTTTAAATAAAGAACCCACTGCGTTTAACGTAGCGTATATGTGACAACCTAGTAAAAAAATATATTAGCTTCCCTCAAGAACAATAATGAAATTTATAGAAGAAGTCGTGTTCATATTTAAAAATATACCCCCACGATTCCGGTCACAGTACCTACTTATTACTAACGTACGAGGCTTTAGCGCTACGAACACTTTTTCAGGGTAAAAGTTTTATCACTTATATCAAATAGCCACTAGCTGACACTTCTATAATGTTTTAGATAAGACTGAAATTGTAATAGCATCAACAACCCAACTGGCTGTTAAATATTATTAACATCATAAAATTTTCAAACAATATCAGCAGATCTCATTTTATTATATCGTCACGTGTTATTATCGCTCTTTTATCAATTAATTCCTATTATCCTGCACAATAACATAGATCGACAAAGACATATTGGACGAGAAAACCAAATGACGTAGAAATCGTAAGACTTCCCATTGTGCCATCGAGCATAAAGAAGAAATTGTGACGTAATAATGTGAATCCTTCTACGGGTACGACGATGGTTTGTGCAGATCCAAATATTAACCGCATAAAGAGATTTCTTTAATCTAAGCTGTATGATGAATTTGCTTTGAAGTGTAATATATTGTAAGATACAAAAATATATTTAACTATTTTTACCCCCTTTAAAAAGGAAAGGCTGAGAATCCTCAATAAAGAGCACGAAACGTGCCCAGGATACCACTGCAGCGGCAAGTGCTACAAATCAAATCAAAATAATATTTATTCAACATAGACCTTTACAGGCACTTATTGACGTCAACAAACAAAACAAAAAAAAAGCTTAAATAAAAAAAAACAAAAACCTTGTCCGTACGTACGAATAAGGAAAAAAAAAGAAAAATTATATTGACTCAACACCTGTTCGGAAATTCGATAAGGCTCTCCCAGAGCCTTCTCGAGAAGAACAGGCAAGAAACTCTAAAGGTCTATTTTTTATCTCCTCTTTTTAATGTTAATAATTATAATAATATAATATAAAAATACAATATAGTATAAGATACAATCATACCTAATACGATTACAGTCGTATTTTTACATACACATATAAAATAATACAATATTATAAATAATGTTGTTACCAAACATGGCTCTATGAATAGTGTCTGAATAGTAGTCTACTTTGATTATGTCGAACTCCATACTAGTCGGAGCGGTCCAACCGGTATGGCTCACTGAATAAACTCAGCTTGAGCCTTGGCCATAAGTCGCCATAAGGCCCCTATAGCTTGGAAGGGAATACATGTTTATTTATTTATTGAGAGATACCATACATATAGACTTAAAAAGCTACTACGGAGAGTAGTTACAGTCGACTATAGTATGTGGTTCTTAGGAGATTCGTAGCATATCTGCAACCCCTTTTTTACCGAAGTATATGTTGTCAACATGTGATATAAGATGTAAAGTAGTACCCAATAATTTCAAAGCCTACCGTATCTTTCACGCTAGAATACAGCAATATACCCTTATTTCGTGGCGGAAAAGATCGTTTTCATCTGACCACAGCCAATTAAAACATTGTATTTAAAATTGATCTTCCATCGTTTTAAGAAAGAGTAACAGTGAGAATTATTAATTAAGTAATTACTACATATAAGTGGTAACATCGGTTTTTGCATCTCATTTCTATAGAACATGTAAATTTATATAACTGTCATAAGCAATAAATTTTAGGCTTAAGTAAGACAATCGCAGAGATACGGGTACGAGGAGGACGTACATTATGTATGTAATGTAATTTAAAATAAAAACAAGAAATATAATAGAAAAATCAATTGTCTCTCCCTTTATCCCAACAGCTCAAGATGATTCGAGCGGTTTTCGATTAAAACATTAACTACATCGTGTCCTGATTAGATGAATTGTGCTTACTACTGGACAAAATTTTTTCTTTGTATTTTGCGAGAATCAACCTTTTGTAAATACATATATAATCTGACTTTTACCCAAGCACATAGACAGTGGCATCAATTTAATACCCGATTGAAAACAAGTTCTAACTAATCTTAAAGCTTTAATAGATTTCAGACAATCTTTTGATGTTTATTCGTTTTTTAAAATGCAAAGAATAAAAATATGTGCCATGATAACAAGAGATGTTACTTGAGAAGCTAAGCTTAGCCAATATTATTCGTTACTTTATTTAGATACAAACTCGAGTCAATTTTTTTCTCAATTTTTAATTAAGACAGTTTTAGAGAATATAAATAACAAGCTTTAGACACGAATAGGGCAAAGCACTGCACAATATTTTGCACGTTCCATTCCGACCATACAACGTTTAGTGAAACTTGCTGTCAAACTTCGTCCTACTTGCATATTTAATTCCACACTTGTCGTCGTAAAGGGTATTACGAAACTACGGGTTGGACGTGCATTGGTTGTCTGAATTCAATATCTAATCTCATGTATGTTGGGATTTATGTGGGAAATAGCGACTTGTAGCTTGAAATCTTTATAAGTACTGGATTCATGCTACATACTTTATTTATTTATATATTTGAGAAACGAACAATTAACATTTTACTTAAAGACTATACATAAAATTTTTGTAATACACCAGTGAAGTTTCCACTGAATTACTAAAACATATTAAAAGTAGATCGCAGAATAAATACACACCTATTTTAAGCAATAAAATAGTAGTTAACACCATAAACATATAGCGCTATGGGTGACGGATAATAGCACGAATACGGCTCTTAAACTTATCAATATTTAACAAAAAACGATTGAATCCCAAATTTATTATTATAAAACGAACATGAACGATCGAAAATAGTGTTCTTACAATAATTTGTTCGTTTGTATGGAAGGTGAAACAACTATATACTTATAGAGTTTGTCGTTGTCAAGGGCATCTAAATGTAACTTGATTAGTAAAAATAGAGAATCCAAATATTTGTTAATTAAATTCAAAATATTTATTAACAATCATATATGTTCTGTATAAATAATATTTAATTTATAGTTACAAAAGTATATTACTGCTTATTTTTTCTAACATTTGCAATAGAACAATATAAAAAAAAGTGACAAAGTTTGATTAAATCGTGAAACCAAATTTTTATTTGCACTAGCAATGACAAGGTAAACATTGTATAAAACACATTAATATAGTTTAAAAGTTATTTCAACTTATAATAAATTGATAAAAATTAAATCACTATCCTCATAATTTCTACACAAACTCTTACTCCCATTGAAAATCAAGAGCTCATCTTGTTTGAGGGTAGTTAGACTCTTGTAAGTCACGTTGACCCGGTGCCGGTGTGTAATGATCGAGTTGAGATACATTTTGAAGTGTTTTTGCAGGTATATTATTCTATTTGCGCAAGCGATTAGCTCACGACTTTTTTTCATTGTCAGTAAGATGTCCATATGAAATTTAAATAAAGTTTAACGCGTTGATACAAAGGACTAAATCCCACATCGAGGCCAATACCGAAACCATGGCGACCCGGAGCGCTTATGATATGTAGTTACATATGTAGAGTTTCGAAATTGGGTGAAGATATTCTGTGGCTTTATAGGATTCTCTCTATTTGGAGGTAGAGCGTATTCGCCAATACAACCACTGTTCTATGACGTGGCAAAAGGGTTCGACTCATTATTGCTATTAGACAATAAAAGTTCCAAATAAATTTTCCTCTCACTTCCACTTTACAGACATTTAATTTCGATTAAGGATTCGCTTAATTTCGCAAAATTTATATAAAAATTAAATATTCAATATCGAAGACAACGGGGAAAATATAACAGTTATTTGTGTCGACAAAATCTGCATAAGCTGATTATAAATCAACCAAAAACTAGGGCTGACCGACCAATAATGGAAAGAAGATATAAGTAAAAAGGTAGACTTATTATAGGACTTATAATACAACTATAAAAATGCAAAATGTACGTAATACAATTCTAAACACATATTAATAATATATGAATCGTATAAAAAACTGAAAACCCATGTTCAGTCTGACTTTTACATCTCAGGTAATCTGTTACAAAACACAACAGTATTGCCAAATACAACTGGATATAAATTTTGCTGTAACTCTTTTAGCTATAATCTCGGACCAACTTACAGTTATTGCTTTATATTTAGTTGGATCTACAAGACTTCTAAATCGGCCAGAATAGAGTTTAATTGCAATTAGATCTTCATTGACCATTTCACCAATGTCCCCATTTATGTTGAAGTAAAAACGATAAAAACAGCAAAATTGGTTAATTAAAATATTTACAAAAATCGAAAAATAATAGGAGAAAATATGCCTACCTTGAGGAACACTAGCACATCGGGAAAACTAGACGTGCAGACTGCAAAAAACTAGTAGCTCTTTTATGGAACTCTGTTGTAAAAGGCGCATAGCTTTTTAGTTTCATAAAGATTTGCCTTTTCACAGATTTAAATAATTTGTCACAAATACTCTTACGAAAAAAAGTTATTATACTGTTAAGGATTACTTAAATCATAACAATAAATAAGCTTAGGTTTCATTTTATAACTCCATAGTTACGTTGCCAAATATATTGATTATAATATCATATGAATCTTTAAATATCAAAATGAAACTATAACTATTATAGAAATGACATGAACTTGTTTAAATTTGTAAAGGAAGTTTTGACCACATTATTTAACTGAGACCAACTTCATATTGATGACTCTGTAAAAACACAGGAAGAAAAAAAATAACCTTTACTGGTTTCCTTGGTGGTTCTTTTCAGTACAAGGTCTCCAGACGTACACTAGTGAACCGACGATGGCGTAGTATCTTGTGCAAAAGTGATTATAAAAATTAGTATCACTTAACTTTTGCATGAAGAATAAATTTTAGATTTTAAATGTCGAGAAGTAATATTTTTCGGAGCGTTAGTCCTCGGGCCTCCTGCCTCCTGCGCCTCTTCCTCCTGGATTCTGCCTTGGTTGTTCGCATTACATGTATACATATCTGACGGTTCTACGGTGAAGACAAACATCGTGAGACAACCTGTATTCACCTTCGAAGAAATTCAAAGATATACAACCAGTCCGCACGGAGCCAACGTGTTTTACTATAGCCCTAATCGCATAGTTAGGGTGAGCTAGTCCCCTTCGGTGTGGACATATATGAGCTGTGATGAGTATTCTTCATTGTTTTACATAACGATCATTATATCCTATGAATGATCATTATCGTCCCATTATTTAACGTTCACATTACCAGAGCAACGTAAGAACAAGATTACTGGCGACATCACATCCCTGTCATTCTCATAATGACACCGTTCTGGAATGTTTATAGGGATCGTCTATGCGAAACAACTTTGCGACAACATGAATGACGATAATCGCGTTAACGTGACACGCGGCACCGTCACGTAGAATATAGAGAGCGTTGTTTGCGACGCACCGACCAACGCTAATGGCTTCCTACTTTGCAGTGGCTGCTGCATCTCGGCAATCGCTCTTTGTGTTGTAAAATTCAATTCGATTACAGCGTTGGATGACTGTTACCACGGAAAATGTCGACATATTTTCTGTACATAGTAAAACGTACGGTTTATTAGTTATTTTAGACTAGCTTTCCGCCCGCGACTTCCCACGTGTTATATTGGGTTTTCCAAAAAAGAGATTTATTTTCATGCGGTATAAATTTTCTAATGTTCTTCCCCGTGTCAGTAACCTATCTAACACCAAATTGCATCAAAGTCTGGCCGGCTTTTTATCCGCCGATATTAGCTGATTTCTCCGCAGAAAAAAGTGGCCATGGTAAACATTTCCCCATGTTCTCCGGATTTCAAATTGTCCCTATACCTCGAATGACCTTGAATGTCGTATTTATTTATATAATCAAAATCCCAAAAAATAAATTTCATACTAGACATTAAAACTGACCTACTTTCCATGTAAACTTGTATACCCCATTTTAAAAACTTACATCCCACTTTGTAACAAGTAGCCTATCCCTTTCACAGACTCTTGTACCAAATTTCATGTAATTCGGTTTAGTAGAGCATAGATAGAGTCGTAGATTGTAAACCTGCAAGCGCGCAAAGCAATTTCTCAATGATTGTTTTCTTTGGGAAATGCTTTTTATGCACCGTGACACCGCGCTAGCAAGGCGCGGCCGTGTGTGGGTTCTCCGGTCTGATAAGACCGGTCTACCCACTAAAACCCCCGGTGTCCTCTGAGCCCATATCGGGGCGAGTGGCGGGTTGCGGTTTCGCGATTCTACCGCCACACGGCCACAAATTTCTCAATGACCTAATGCAATATTTGTTCAACAGTCCTAAAATGGTAGTTCAGTGGTGCGATATCAGTATAACATAGTGTTAAACAACGCTATGGTACAATTCAATGATTTTCGTATTGCAATCTATCGACGCAATAAATAGAACACGTTGCTTGCGTCGCGACGCACGTTTCATCGTTATTGGTCACAGATATTTACTATCACAACAACTTGTTACAATCTGTGCATTAAATCAAGGCTTTTAAATTTATCATGTGAATCGTTTTCATCACAAAGAACAATCCTTGACGGTTCCTTTAGACACGTCACCACCTTGAGCATAACACTGCCTAGGCATCGTCGATCATTGACCTGAATGAATGAGCAGTTAAAGTTAGTGGAGTACGTTATTTTCTCGCTAATTTCTGATTGCACCGTGGGAATTGATTCTCTTTCTTATTTTATAATTATCATAATTTTAAGGCAACAGTTTCATTTCGCTTTTGTGAAGTAAATTGCCCAGACGTCGTAAGACCGCATCGCAAGATCGCAAGAGTGAATAGGCACTATCTGGACAGGCATGGACAGGCATGGCCAAATGCCAGTCCTTAATCTTCTTCTTTATGTGCCATATCCTTCGCGGATGTCGGCGACCATAGCACAGAACTGATTCCTATCTAACGCCATTCTGCCCAAATCGACAACGTCACACCCTTTTTTTCCCGTCGGGTCCCGTCTCTCTCTTTGCAAAGGACGCGCGGGAACACCGCGCGCGCCTCTTCGTACCGTCAGTGGCACTGAGTTCCCCAAATTACTGCCACAGCTTCTTGTGCACGGGTGTTAGTGCTCATTGCGGGGATAATTGGCGGATGTAATCTACCCTTCTTCTCCCAATTCTCCTCCGACGGATGCCCGTATTCGCGGCTGCTTCACGGTCTCTCTCCGCACTTTCTTTTATTGCCATTATGGTCTCGGCATACGTGACCATGGCCGTCCAGCTCTCCTGATTTTCTATCATGCGTTTGAACACGGCTTGGAGGGAAAGGTCAGCTCCAATCGTGGCTGTTAGTCTACTGCGTTCCGCTGTCCAAGCTATGCAGTTTTGGAGCGCGTGTTGCGTCTTCATCTTCGCACTCCACACAGTGGTGGCACCTGGCCGTGGGCCGTGTTCCGGCGATTCGGCGCAAGTAGCCCCAAAAGCAACCATGCCCCGAGAGCATCTGTGTCAGGCGGAATGTTAGGACGCCGTGTCGCTGAGCCAACCACTGCGGAAGGATGGGTCGCATTGCCTCCACCGTTCGGATGCCGGCAGAGGGGTTCTCAAGTCTGAGACCCCATTTCCTAATGGCTCTCACTCTTTGCGCTTACCTCCCTATTTCTATTTCGCGTGGAAGCGGAACAACGTCACACCCGGTCCAGCTTCTCAAATTATCCGCCCAAGATGTTCTCCTTCTTCCTTTCGTAAAATTATCTTCTAACAAACATAACGCTTACGTTGGCTAAATAACTGATCAATATTTTCTATTCAGCATTTAACAACGAGTCTATGCGCTGAACACATTATGACATGATTTTATTTCAACATTTACTGTGCCTTTATTGTAAATCCTAAGATTCACCAAGTGAACGGTGGTAAAAGTTCAAATAACATACCTTTTTAGACATTTACCTTAAAGAATTGGTAAATCTTGGGTTTTATTGGAAAATCTTAGAATTTAACGTAGTTCGAGCTTTTACAGTAGCACATATATCAAAACCAACATCAATTTTATGGTCTGAAAAACGAATGGTTTTTTTTGAATAATTAGTAAATCAAAAAAATCGCACTTGTACTGCCACACTAAATACATAGACAAATATTTAGCTCAACCCAAAACCGGTATCGGTAAGCGGATAAGTGTAAACAAAGTTCTCTTATCACGAGTTCCGAGTGTGAAAGGCAAACATAAAAATATGAACGTTTATTTTTGTGGAACTTCATTTTATACTGTGACTCTGAACGTGAGCGCTAACGAACCGAGAGTTGCCAGCGATGGTATTTGCTCAACATTGTCTGTGGTTTGCGGAGCCGCCCGGTAAAACTATAGGGCTCCTCGTGAAAAAAAATGGGCCACGGGTTATTAGTGTTGCAGTAAAATTAAAATTACGTTTTAGTTTATACATCATAACTGGCAAATATGAAGTTATTGTACATTTTTAGACATTTTTAAACAATTTCATAGCCTAGTGGTTTCGCTTTCGTGATACACACAACTATTATTTATAATATTCTTTTATATCTATAAATTTTATTCCTGATGTAAGTAGCAGATTGTATCAGACTACGGGAAGAACTAATAAGGCCCTAGCTAAAAACTTACGCTGTAGCTATCAGCTGGAGCATTTTTTTTTTTAGACCGACCTATGCTGAAGCCTCCGATGGCTATGTTCAGCTTTGTAATGAGTATAGCATTATGTCCAGCTAGTATTTTATTGAATACTGCATATGTATATATATGTATGTATGTGTGTATATGTATATTCTCTCCTGTCTTTTGTTTTTAATTTTTAATCTCGATGTTCTTTGTGTATGTGTGTTGTATTTATGAAATTTGTATGTATGAAAGTATTTGTCTCAATAAATCTATTTCATTTATTCATTTAAGTTTATTAAGTGTTATTTTCACACAAAGGCTTGATTTTTGTACCATAAGTGACATAGTTAAACGATTACATAACTGCACGTATTAGGATAATAAATCAAATTCAAATATTGTTTCTTCAAATAGGATTTTTACAATAACTTTTGCACGTCAAAGATGCTACGTCTTTGGTTCACAAGAAAGTCATGAGCGATTTAAGAATAACAATTAACAAGAAAGTCATAAGCGATTTAAGAATAACAGTTAACAAGAAAGTCATAAGCGATTTAAGAATAACAATTAACAAGAAAGTCATAAGCGATTTAAGAATAACAATTAACAAGAAAGTCATAAGCGATTTAAGAATAACAATTAACAAGAAAGTCATAAGCGATTTAAGAATAACAATTAACAAGAAAGTCATAAGCGATTTAAGAATAACAATTAACAAGAAAGTCATAAGCGATTTAAGAATAACAATTAACAAGAAAGTCATAAGCGATTTAAGAATAACAACAAGAAAGTCATAAGCGATTTTTTTTCTCCCTGTATTTTTACATAGTCATCAATAAGAAGCTGACTTCAGATAAATAGTCCTCATCCAACTTCCTTTATAAATTTAAACAAATTCACATTATATCTATAAAGACTAGTTTTTATGTTATTTACTAGAATTAAGATAAAACTTAGTTGTATTAGAATAAATCAGAATAAAGTGGTGACTCTGACAATATCTTACTTATACCCACTGTCATAATAATGTGCAAAATATTTATTTTTAGAACATCAGACAAATGTGTATACGAAATCTATAAATCTAATACAATAGTGCATATCTTTTGAAAACCTGCTGCTCTGATTAGGTCAGTGCGATAAACATAGTGACACCAAAAACTATCAAGTTTAAACCCCAAGCTTCCTTGACCAATGATTCATCTATTATAAATAAGATTAATTATCTTTATATAAATAAAAATAAAAATGAACCTTTACATATAAATAAACATACATGTTATATAGTTAACAATTTAAAACGCATCAATTTTAAACATCCAGAATTAATGGCTAGACTTGGATTAATATCCAGGGGCTTAACTTAATTGCTGA
The DNA here is from genome assembly GCA_036419045.1 of Scirpophaga incertulas. Lineage (NCBI taxonomy): Eukaryota > Metazoa > Arthropoda > Insecta > Lepidoptera > Crambidae > Scirpophaga > Scirpophaga incertulas. The sequence continues at coordinate 25,257,289 of CM071637.1, forward strand.
TCGACTACATCTCGTCGCCTTTGGGATTACAGGCGACCACATAAAATTAATTACAACGGTGTACGTACCGGTCATACTCGCGAATGCTAACGAGCCCCGACACCAAGTTGATCAGACGTGAAATTGTCGGAAGGAATATGAAATGCAAATATCTGCTTTGCGTAAGGCACTTGGTCCAATACTGGCGTTATTAATTTTCTTAGCATGGATTCGATTTTTTTTTTATTTAGAATAGGTTTGCGTTTGTCCACAATCTCACCTGATGGTAACTGACGATGAGGACTAGGATGGAACACGCTTACCTAGCAAATGCCTATTCACTCGTGACTTGAAGACCGTAATATTATATTGTTCCGGGAACACAGACGTCGGCAAAGAGTTCCACATCTTAGCTGTTCGTATTAAAAACGAAGACTGGAGCCGTTTTGTACGTGTGCGAGGATAGTCCACCACGTAAGGATGGTAGTTAAGCCTACGTCTGGTTGACCGGTGGTGGAAAGGAGCGGGTGGAATTAATGTATGTAATTCCAACGCACACACTCCGAAATGCAACCTATAGAAAACCGAAAGGCAAGCAACTCTTCGACGGTGTTCAAGACTCTGGAGACGTGAGTTATAAGTATTTCGTCGTCAATAAGTTTTCTAGCTCGCCTTTCTACTGAGTCCAAGGCAGCCAACTGATAGCGGGCAGAGCCGTCCCAAAGATGGCAGCAGTACTCCATGCAGGATCGAACATGGGCTTGATATAGGTTGAGCACCTGTTCTGCAGTGAAGTAGAACTTAACTTTGGATAAAATGCCAAGCTTTTTAGCTGCAGTTTTTGCCAAGGACTCAATGTATCCCCCGAAGTATCATATCCAATACAGTATATATTTTAAGTAATTCTAAAAATGTTAATTAACGTGTGAACTACCAACAGAGAACAATGACCAAAAAATATTATTGTTATTTATTATTATTATTATTTATAAGAAGCGAGTACCAAGAAATTATGCACGAGTTGTTAAGTAGTGAAAACTAAATGTGTTGTTTTGACAGACCTGTAACCTTATGACACCTTTGTTGAAATGCGATGCGGCTTCCTATGTAGCTATTGCTGCTATCATATGAAAAAACTGTCACAAAAAAATGACTCAAAATATTTTTCAACAGCTCGTAAAGCTGATGTAATTCTACCCATTTTAAATGTGTAAAGCGGGTCATAAAAAACGCGTGTGTTACCAAAGCAAATAGTTAAGTTATAGTTCATACGAATTCCATAACAGTATTATTCACCATTTCGCGCGCTGTTGCTATTCAAATTTCGAACTAATCGCCGCGCGGCGCTCAATCTCAATCACAGTGTGCATTGTGTACACTGTGATTGAGTTTATTTAAATGTTTTTTTTTCCACCCAAATCTATACTAATATAATAAAGCTGAAGAGTTTGTTTGTTTGTTTGTTTGTTTGAACGCGCTAATCTCCGAAACTACTGGTGCGATTTGAATAATTCTTTTTTTGTTGGATAGTCCATTTATCGAGGAAGGCTATAGGCTAAATAACATTACGCTATGACCAATAGGAGCAAAGACAGAGCGGTAAATGTGTAAAAAATGGGGAAAATTATTCATTTTTGAAGGCTTTCTTTGCGTGCGCTGCGAAAACGGTTCAAGATACACAAAAAATATGTATGAAAAAATTATTCCTCTATACATGATCTAAAAAAAAGTCCGCGACGGCATATGTCTATCTTTTAAGGTTTAGTCACAATGACCGTTTTTATGGTACCAAATTTGGTCGAAATAATTTGTTTAAGTTGTATCAACATAATAATACTAAAAATTCTGCGGAAACTCGACCATTCCGAAAATCCCGCAAGAACGGGAACTATGTGGGAAAAACCAAAAATCTGCCGGAAGTCACTATTCCACGCGGACGAAGTCGCGGGCAAAAGCTAGTGTGTTAAAAACGTCGTACGATATATGTACGTGTGTATTGGTTATAACATGCGCACTAATATCGTAATGTACTATTAAGAACCTGACTGCATAAAAATGACATCAAATTTTAACTAAAATAAACAAAACAAATCCAAGTAATCTTGCACACATAAATTCTAACGCGGAGCATACAGATTTATTAGTCGAGACACATTTAATATTGTTATTGTTACGATCGGTTTTAAATTTCTTTAGAATATTTTTTTCATTATATTTTCATTATTGTCTTTGACACTCGCAAGATTAAGACGAATGATAGACGTAAGAACCATCAAAATCGATCTACGCATTTGATCTCTAGATTGCCACACACAGTAATAATTGCAATTGCCATACACTGTAATATCCCTTTAAAGTTTTCAAAATATCGCTTGATGCCTTTTGCCTTTCCACCATCGAATTGTATAGACTTAGAAACATATTACCTGCCGTGCAAAAAGAGATATTACAACATAATCATTTATCATATGTGAATTATAAGTACAATAAATACATTAATTGAAATACTGGGTGGCGCAAAAGTACTGGCACTAAAGAAAATACTTTTATTTTTTTTACATGACATTTTCTGTCATTCTGTTGTTGAAAATTGTGTAGTGAACAAATGTAAAATACACTGAAAATAAACATGGACCGTTTTACTCCCCAAGAACGTGGAATAATTGTGTCAATGTTCTTACGGAATAATTCATCAGTGATAAGAACACAACGTGAATTTCGTCGACGATTTCCCCACCGTCCGGCACCGATGGTCGCACAATTCGACGCTTTGCCACACGCCTTGAAGCAACTGGCTAAACATTGGATAGACCTAAGTCTGGGAGACCAAGAACAGGCCGTTCAGCTGAAAATATCAATGCTGTGCGCGAAGATGTGGAAGAGTGTCCAGAAACATCAACGAGGCGACGTGCCACGCAATTGGGCATTTCCAGACGGACCCTGCAGCGTATTTTGGTGATTAAAGATGTTCCCGTATAAAACTCAAATGACTCATCAGCTGCTGCCTGCTGACCACCGAGCTCGTCTAGATTACTGCCAGCGCGTCATAAACCTCAACCTTGAAGAGGATGATTTTCCTTCAAAATTGGTTATGAGTGACGAAGCGCATTTCCATCTCTCAGGGCATGTCAATAAGCAGAATACTCGGTTCTGGGGCACTGATAATCCGCGCATTATTCAAGAAACACCTCTACACCCACTAAAAGTTACTGTATGGTGTGGCATCTGTGTTGACTGAGTGATCGGACCCTATTTTTTCAAAGACGCTGGAGGCAATGCGATAACTGTCACTGGAGAACGCTACAGAACCATGTTACGTGAGTTTTTGATACCCAGTTTGGACGAATTGGGGCTGGAGCACATCTGGTTTCAACAAGACGGCGCTACGGCACACACGCGCGCGACACTATGGACTTAGTGAGGGACGCTTTTCCAGGCCGAGTTATCTCTCGTGTTGGCGATTTGCCTTGGCCTGCAAGATCACCCGATTTGACCAGTCCAGACTTCTTTCTTTGGGGTTTTTTGAAATCTCGGGTGTATGTGAACAAGCCACAGACTCTCGCAGCTCTAAAAGAAAACATTCGTCAAGAAATAACGAACATATCGCAGGAAGTGTTACGGCAAGTTATGCAAAATGTCATAAATAGGGCTCAAATGTGTATCAACTCTGGAGGTCACCATTTAAAAGACATCATCTTTAAATCCTAATGGTACGAAATTTAATGGCACAAATATACATTTAAAAAAACCTAAATCTAGTTTTTCTCATTTAGAAAAAATGTTATAAGCTGAACCAAATAGGGTCTTTACTTTTGCGCCACCCAGTATTTACATACGTTGCACTGCCAATTATATTCCTGACACTTTGTTGTTGTACGATTTAAATTTTCCGTTATTATCTGTAACGAATATCGTTCGGAATGTATTTGAATTCTATTGAATAATTAAACTAAAACAAACCGGAGTCATATTCGATATTATTTTTCTGTTTTGCCTTATACTGTAATTACAATATTAATTACCGATTTTATTTTCAACAAACGAATACCATTAATATTTAAAATGGGTATCTAACTCATTATAGTAAGCAAGGAAAGTATGTAACGGTACTTCTAGACCACAAAAAGAATCTTGGTAAGTATTGTTTGGGTATTCATTTATCTAGACAATGTTGTTAGCAAAGTTTTCAAGGAATATTTTAAACCTTACATGTGTCTAGAGTCTTATCGCACGTGCCAGCAAACTCAACAAGTCTGCCAGTCTCCCTAACAATATCTCTTCCTTACTCTTTGTAAGGACGCTTGATGAGCAGCTTAGAAAAACTGTGGTTCTGTTCTTTTTTGTTACTATGTTTTTTATCCTTCCCCCGACCTTCCCCTTCGTACTTTATCCGGCTCGAAGGACCAATGTTCGGGTTGCTCCTAGAAATTGAATTTGTTATAACGCTGGTATTATTAAAACTAAAATTAACTGATTATCTAAAATAAATGTGGTTTAAGTACGCGCGACTGATACGGTTGGTTAATGCGAACTGAAAAATGTGCAATATAATTTCGTGCAGTAGTGCTAATTGAGGTCATTACAAAAATGTGATGACATAGGAAAATGCACTGTACGTAGCTCTCTAGCTCGTACAGTCTGATTGATTACAGCTTTGAAATCGCCGTTTACTATGAATATTGTTTTCTTTTTTTTTATTGGAATATTATGTTAATGTGATATGTTTATGAGTTAAATGATTTATACCTACTTTAAGGTATTTTAGTACTGGCTGTAGACGAGTACTTGTCACTATTAGACTTTACATGGAAACTGTTCTCTAACAATTTTGATGTATGTCATTCGGTCATAAACAGTACTCAAGCAAGTAAGTAAATAAAGTTTCTGTTATCAATATCCTGGTTTATCTGCTTCCACAATAAAGAAATTCGTATACCTCACATTGGTTATTGGCTCAGATACAATCCAGGACTATTTTGAACGATAAAAGAAAGAAATTTACGGCAAAAATGAGTAGTAGTGTGAAGATTGACCAACTCAATGAGAGCAACTATGAGACAATCCCACCAACCACCCATGGCCCTATCAACCTTCTTGGTTTTACGGGCCTAAGCATCGGGAGATGCGTACGGAATCTGCTGATCGCATTTTGGCCGCACGCATTTCTTGACTCCCTACAAGTTATTTACGATCTTATTCCATCATCCCTAATGTCAACCTCTCTCCCTTAGGGAGCGGACAACACGCATACGCCTTCAGTGCTCGCCCCTGTCGCAGCGCGCCCACCGTTGGTGTACCGCTGGCTAAGTCCTCCATATGTCCTCTTCTTTCTTCGGGTCCTCTCTTTGCCCTCTTCACCTTTTCACCTCGAGCTCACTCCTAATCCTATACCACCGGCGTGCGTATTCTCGCAGCCTCCTGAAATTCGCCTCTGTCGCCACGAGGTCGCGATAGTAAATCGGACCCACCTCGACCGCCTTCACCTTATCTAGCATGTCCCTACGCGCGTCACTGTATAAACTACATTCCCACAGAACGTGGTGCAGGTCCTCATCCCCGCACTCCCCACAGGGACAATTACTGCTATCCACCAATGAAAATCTAAAAAGCCTACTATTGAAGTGGCCATGTCCCGACAGAAGTTGTGAGACTTCATAGTCCGGCTCGATCCAGGTCGCCCTGAACCGATCCGCCACGCTCGGGAAAAACCGATAGGTTTCCCTCCCCTTGTCGGATGCGTCCCAGCGCTCCTGCCAAGCGGCAAGAGCGGACTCAGATGTTGTGAGTCGCGCTCTCTGAAGCTCCTCCTTGGCAACGCGGCCTTCGCGCACATCGCCTAGCCTGCCCGCCCGAATTACCTCCAGGTCGGCCGGTAAAACACCGGCTATCACCGGTAAAGCGTCGGAGCTCGTCGTGCGATACGCCTTGGTCAGAAGGACCAAGGCGGGTCTCTGAGTGCGCAGAAGCGTACTCCGGACTACATGCAGGGACGCACGCTGGTACCAGCACGCAGCAGCATAAGTCACCGTGGCGATGTAAGTGCCAACGTACAAGACCTTTAGGGCCTTGTACCGTATACCCCAAGAGGACGCCGATACTCTCGACATCTTGCCGAAGCAATTTGCCGCCCGCTCCCCTATCGATGACGCATGCTGCGCGAACGACAGACTAGCGTCAACTACCACTCCTAGTACCGTGGTCGACATGACACTCGCGATCGAAGATCCTCCGAACCTGATGACTGGAGGCCTCTGGAACTTCCCCCGGATCGTCATGGTACACGACTTGGCGGGAGAGAAATCCAGTCGATTACGGGCACCCCAATCACCAACGAGTCTAAGGGTTGCGGCAGCCGCAGCCTCTATACCCGCACGGGAATTCGCCTCGATCAAGAGCGTCACATCGTCGGCGTAAGCCACGATACTGACCCCCCCCCGGGAATGGCAGTCGCAGCAAGTCGTCCATAAGCAGGTTCCACAGCGTGGGTCCCAACACTGACCCCTGGGGGCAACCCATGGTCGCTACCTTCGACACCGCGCAGCGGCCTACGGACAGGCTCACCCGGCGTCCCGTGAAGTAGTCCTCCAGCATCTTAAAGATGTTCGGAGGGCAGCCCCCACGCTTCACCTTGAGCAACACCATTGGCCACCACGCGTTATCGAAGGCACCAGAGATGTCCAAAAATATCGCCTGTAGGTACTTCGACGAGGTCTCACGCACTGCCCTGAAGATGGTGTTTAGGGCAGATACCGTCGACCGACCCCGAGTGAACCCGTGCTGACAGCCCGACACTCCCTGAGTGATTTGCGGAGCGCAGTGTAATATTACGCGTTCCAAGATTTTGCCAAGGATGGGCAACAGAGTCACCGGTCGATATGCCTTCGGGTCGGTAAGCGGCCTGCCGTTCCCCTTCGGGATGACAACCAACCTACCGGCCTTCCAGATATCCGGAAAAACGCCTTCGTGTATGCATCGACGGAAGACTTCACAGAACTCAGTCTCTGCAGCCCTCCAAGTGTGCTGGATAATCCGCGCACTCAACCCATCAGTACCCGGAGCCGTGTTAGGCAGAGCCTTAACTATATTCCGCACAGCCTCCTGTGTTGGAGGAGGCGCATCTTCCCCTGACGGTAGCATGGAGGCCAATAATCGCACTTGCCTGTGGTAGGGAGTGTCTCCGGTGGGATCGTCGTCCGGGCAAAGTGAGTACAAGAGGCCGCGTATGGCCCCCTCTACATTGTCAGCGTAGCCTTCGGCATAAACGGTGCCATTAATTACGTTACTGGGCGGTCTTATCCGCCCGGTGGCGACCCGGTACGCTTGGCCCCAAGGGTCCAAGTTTCCCGAGTCGGCAACCTTCCTACTGTATAAAAGCTGCGCTTCCTCCATGGCCGCCCTGTATAATCGCCTATGCGCATGGAAACGACCCTTGGCCTCGACCTCGGCCTGCCCCCCGGCCGGCCGTGTCGATTGCCAAGTCCGACGTAGCTGGTTGTTACGCCGTCTCAGCACCTCTAGCTCAGGCGTCCACCATTTGCCACTGGCGCTTACCATCCGGCGCACGACACCCAGGGTCTGCTTTGCGGTGCTCCCTACCATAGCGGTGAACTGAGCACAGACATCCTGAGCAGGCCGGTTCCACCTAATATTTCCTACCCTTCCCTGGATCGAGCGTTCGAAATGGGCCCAATTCACACCACGGTCCCGCAGCTTCGTCGGTTCATCCTCAGGTGACACAGCACGAGGAGCGGCCCCTCGACCTGCGACCTCATAAACAATGAGCCGGTGGTCGCTCTCAATCTGGTCTAGCAGCACTCGCCATCCCGTCACCGAGATGCCTCTAGTCAAAGTGAGGTCGATGTTGGACGATCCGTTTGCCGTAGCAAACGTAGGTGGTTCGCCCTCTGCGTTCTCCAACCTGAGTCCTCGAGCCAGGATAAACGCCTCCATTCGCTCACGGCGGTGCGTGACGTCTGGTCCACGTCCCGTACACTGTCGCGGTCCACAGTGCCACATCGGCGAGTGTGCGTTTGAGTCTACCCCGATCAATACTCTCTTCCCGCGAAGGGAATCGAGGACAACGCCTAGATGTTCTAGGTGCACATCTATGTCGTCGCTGTACTTAAAGTACGCGGACACCACATACGTACCTTCCTCGTCGTGTAGTACATGACACACTGCACAGTGTGTGTTCGACAGATGTTCCAGGAAGGCGCATGGGATGTCAACACTCCGAACATAGACTGCGGCCTTGGCGTTTGCACCGCACTGCAGAAATCTGCAGGCGGTGCCGTCTCCATGGGATCTAGGATAATGCTCCTGAGCAAGAACGACGTCTAGTCCCAGGTGTTCAGCAACTATGGGTAACTCTTCTGTCGCAAGTCGTGCCCCCGCTAAATTTATCTGGCCGACTGTAAATTTGTTTTCTGACAAAGCCATGTTACCTATCTGTGGTTTCTCTACTGTGCGCTCTTTGTTATGCGAGCTTGTGGCTGGCCCTTAAAAATGTGCAGTAGCCTCCGCCATCCTCTTCTCGGCATGAGTACGTGCCGGACAGTCGCGTGCTCCCGTCTCATGTGTCTCCGATCCCTTCTGACCGAACCGGTGACACGTCGCGCACTTTCTAGACTCCACCTTGCAGTCCTCGCTCTTGTGGCCCAATACTCCACAGCGGTAGCATGTGTTGGCCTCCTGCCTGCACTTCCTCTCGCCGTGGCCATACTGGGCGCACTTAGGACAGCAGATTGCCGTGGTGAAGTCCTCCACCCTGCAGGACTCCCACCCTATATACAGTCGGCCACGTTGTACAAGCGCGTTTCTGAGCTCAACTGAGCAGCCCAGGATCATTGCTGATTGCGACGACCCGCGCCTGCTTTTTCGAAAAGCTAACCTGCAGCTGCCGAGCATCTTAGCGGCTGTCCATTTCGGGTCGTCGCTAAAGTTCTGCTCCCAAACCGCGTTTATTGTCTCCTGTAGTGACGGGTCTTTCCCTTCGAGATCCCTAATGACGACCAATGGCTCACGTCCCTTCAGCTCATTGGCTTTGAGGCCCGTTGGTAACGCGGCCTTCAACCTTTGCAGGTCCTCCGTCGTTTGCGTCTGTATGACGACTCCAGAGTTTCCTACCCTGCGTACTCTGTCCACCTTAATCTGGAGCTTAGCGGGGGCAATTGAGGACTTCACGGCCTGCTTTAATTCCTCGGAGCTCTTCAGCTGCGACCCCTCCCCCGGGTACACGGCCAAAACCGGTCCCGCCGGCTTCGCCTTCAGCCTCCCAGCATACGAGTTGTCAGCAGCACCCGCCACCGCCGAGGCCGCGGCCTCAGCGGCTTTGGTCGCTGCCGCCATGGCGTCCGCCCTAGCCTGGGCAGCTTCGGTTTCCGCCCTGTCGATCCGCCCCTTCTCCCGCTGCCATGTGTGTTCCTTCTCTTGCACGGTGGTCCTAAGCGATTGTATCTCCGCACGTTGCTGCTCAATGAGCAGCATGGAGTGGCCCACAATCTCCACCATGGTGGCGAGGTCGGAGTTAATTGACGCCAAGTCTGCCTTGTTGATTTTGCCTGAGGCGCCAGCAATAGCCGTCACCGAACGGGAGGCAGCGTTAGCCCGAGCCAACAGCTGTCGTCCCGTCGCCCTCTCCAACGGTACCTCCTCCTCGCCCTCACCTTCATCCTCCGTGGTGCAGGGGGTCCTGAAAGTCTCCTTCGGCGGCGGCGGCGACATCCTGGACGAGCCTCCAGCGATGGAGCGCCCTGGCCGAGCCCGGCGCTTAGCCAACAATGCCGTCTGCTCGTCCGGGGAAAGCAACCTCTTACCCTTAGACGAGGCGGTCGTGGTCGCCACCTGCGCACCGGCCTGGCCCGCACTGGATCTCCCCGGCGAGTTCGCCAGGATCACCGCCGAGTATGCCGCCTCCGCCATCTCGAGCACGTCCTGTGTTACCTGCACGGGGGTAGGGGTCGCCGCAATCTCGGTCTCCGAGTCGGTGCATGTCTCCGAGGCGCGTGGGGGGGTCCTCAGTATCGACTTCCGGGGCTTAAACAGCGCCGCTGCCTCCGCCCTCTTCTTGTCGACTTCCGCCTTTTTAGCGGTGGAGGGGGGTGGTCCCCCCTCAGCACCACTCATTGTAATGCACCAAAAGAAAAACCCTAAATATTATGCAAAGCCAAGAAATTTTTCAAAGTCCAAGAAAAAGGCTTCTAGTCACTACCGGTATTTCGGACCAAAAGCCAACCAACTGGTCGGATACTTGCCTTCGGACCGCACGCTGTGACGTCAGACGTCACCGTCAACGTCACCTGTCAAGCGTCAATGTCACCTGACAGATGACAACGACAGCTGTCAAACGTCACTGTCCCAGTGACGGCCAAAACAAAATGGCCCACGCGGTCGGCAAATTTCTCGAGATACCCACTTCTCAGCAGAAATCTCGACAAAACCGCACCAAAGGGGGCTAAATTACAGGAATAAACCAGTAATAAAATCCTGTTTGTGTCACTCACGATCCCCGTTGAGCAGCACCAGCCCTCCTGCACAGGAGCACACTTAAAACCAAACACAAAAACACTAATTAAGGCGTCCCGATCGCACAGTGTCACTATCACAATATAACTTAAACTATATAAAATATAGTTTAATAACATCCCTTATTCACTAACAGTGTCACTATCACGATAATATAACTATAACTACAATAATATAAAAATAAAGACAAAAAGAATAAAACAAGGTAGCAAAAGAAACTCGGTGTCGCGGAGCACAACTAGCGAGACGTGCGTACTCTACGGAGGCTCGCACCGAAGTCCAAACTATGAGACGTGGAAAATCCAAGTAGAAGCAATTTTAATAAAAAATGATGCCTGGGGATACGTAAATGGAAGTATTCACAAACCAGCAGAATTAGCCGAAGCAGCGAAATGGGAAGTTGGTGACTCTAAAGCTAAGTCTGATCTCATTTTATCTATTACTCCTAGCGAATTACGACATTTGAGAGGTTGTATGACATCGCGAGATGTATGGTTAAAGTTGCAAAACGTTCATGCATCGAGGGGACCTGCGAAAAAGGCGACATTATTAAAAGAGCTGTTACTACGTAAATTGGAGGAAGGTGGTGACGTTAGAGAACACGTAATGAGATTTTTCGATTTGAAATGCCAATTAGCTGACATGGATATCGAAATGCACGATGATCTGACATCGATAATGCTTCTATATAGTTTGCCATCCAGTTTTGATAACTTTAGATGTGCCATCGAGTCTCGAGATTCATTGCCTACACCCGATGCACTGAAGGTCAAAATATTGGAAGAGGATCATTCCAGGAACAAAAAGAAAGTGTAGATAGGGCACTTCTTTTAAAAGAAAAGAGATCTTCTAAATCGAAAAATGGTACAGGCCAGAAAGGACGCGTAAACGATAACGTTGAGCAGAAAAATCTGAAGTTCAGATATAAGTGTTTTAAATGTCATCAGCATGGTCATAGAGCCTCTGAGTGTAAAACCTGAAGGAAAAAGAGCTGTTTAGTGCTAGTGTAAAGTATGTGTCGAACATTGATAAAATAACAGATGTCGATTCCAATTTTGTAACATTTAATTGTGTTTCAGATGTTAATGCTGTTTACAATAGGAATGGAATTGGATCATTGACAGTGGATGTACGTCACATTTGTGCAATGAGGCAAGCAAATTTAGTACTACATTATCGCCTTTGTCTAGCAAGCTAAATTTAGCGACTAATATAAGCACAAACGTACAAGGTAAGGGGACAGTGAGATTACCTACATGTACAAATAATTCTAAAACTATAGTTCAATTGCCAAATACTCTTTTTGTTCCGGATTTGCGATGTAACCTAATTTCAGTAGCTAAAATAACTGATCAAGGGTATAGCGTTACGTTCAAGCGTGACATAGCTAGTGTTGAAGATAGCTATGGTAACACTAAACTTGTTGCGAATCGTAAAGGTAATTTATATTACGTAGAGGAATATTGTGAGAGCGCGTCAGCGATTTCTGATCGAAAGGTTGACATACGGTTGTGGCATGAGCGTCTAGGACACTTGAACGCGAAGGATCTTCTTCGAGTTTTAAACAAATCTGGTATGAATGTAAAAATGTCAGATGTAAGTAAGATTTACGATTGTGATGTTTGTGTGCAGGCGAAAATGAGCCGTTTACCTTTTCATAGTTCAAGTGGGCCATGTGATGAGAAGTTGAGAATAATTCATTCTGACGTAGTAGGGCCTATACAGCATACGTCAATCAATGGGGCGAAATATTTCGTCACCTTTATTGATGATCATACGAGATGGTGTGAGGTATATTTTCTAAGTAAGAAAAGTGAAGTTTTCACTACTTTTAAAATATACAAAAATCACGTAGAGAATCTGCATGGACGAAAAATAACCTATCTTCATACGGATAATGGAGGCGAACATTGTAATCGGGAATTCGATGAGTTCTTGGCTAAAGAAGGAATAGCAAGACGACTAACAATTCCTGGTGTTCCACAGCAAAATTCTGTTGCTGAAAGAAAAAACAGGACATTGACAGAAATGGCGAGATGTCTGCTGATTTCTTCTGGAATGTCTCCGGGTTTTTGGGCAGAAGCTGTAGCAACAGCGTGTCATATCAGAAACCGTTGTCCAAGTAAAAGCCTTGATGGTGAAATACCATTTGAGAAGTGGTTTGAACGACATGTCAAGTTAGACTACCTACATAAGTTTGGGTCTAAGGTACACGTCTTGGACAAGGCTGTGAAAGACAAGTTCGCTCCTCGAGGCATAGAAGGTATTTTTGTAGGTTATCCCAGAGATAGAAAGGGTTATAGAGTCTGGATGCCACAAAAACGACAAATTATTATAACGAGAGATATAAAATTTCACGAAACAAAGAGTGTAAAGAATGAAAGTATATTGCAAGTGAATCCTTTGGAATTTGGTAAGATAAATCCTGCGAAAACTCAAAATCAATTTTCAACGGTGGAAGTAGAATTTCAACCAATTGAGACCAGAAGAAACCCAGTTGAAGAAGTATCTGCTCATGAATATGAATAGGTAAATCATGATCCTGAACCTGGGGGAGACACGAAGTTCCCGTTGAAGTTAGCCGAATGACAGATCAGGCAAACGTTGATACAGAGCCATTTCAACATGATCTTCATCAAGATGACGTTCATGTTGATGGGGGGAGGGTAATGAAGAGAGGTCCAGGGCGACCACGACTGGAAAGAGGTCATGTCGGCAGGCCACGAAAGATACACCACATGATTGACATAGAGCCACAAGTTCTCTCTAGGGAAGAATGTGACGAGTCATCAGAGGAGTATGACAGGCAGGACTTCGTTGGAATCGCTGAACTTACTCTCAAGCAGGCTTTATCGGGTAATGAACAAAAAGGATGGAAAGATGCGGTGTTGTCAGAAGTAAGAAGTTTGATAAAAAATGACACTTTTGATATTGTGAAAAAACCTATGGATCGAAATGTTGTTGGTTGTCGTTATATATTAACAACAAAGCTGACTGTGGATCGATCTGAGAAGAAAAAGGCTAGACTGGTAGCGAAAGGTTTCAGTCAACGATACGGTATCGACTACATGAACACCTTCGCCCCTGTTGCTAGACTTGATTCAGTAAGATTGTTAGTTGCGCTTGCTGCTGAACTTGATCTTGTAATTCATCAGATAGACATTAACACGGCATATTTGAATGGGCTATTGGAAGAGGAGATATACATGAAGGTGCCAGAACTTCTAGAAGAATGCCTGCAAGACCTCACACGTTCTGAGAAACCAGGATCAGAAATATATGTAAGAGCCACTCATATGATGCATGACCTGAAGTCTGGGGAAATGTATGTAGACTAAAGAGGTCGCTATACGGGCTGAAACAAGCTGGACGTCAGTGGAACATCAGACTAGACGAACAACTCAAGTGCATGGGGTTGCAAGTATCCTTGAATGAGCCTTGCCTTTATTTTAAGGATATAGATTCGCAATATAAACTCTTTGTACTAGTATACGTCGATGATATACTCATTGGATCACAAAGAGTAAAATACATAGATAATTTCAAGAAGGAACTAGCCACGAAGTTCGAGTTGAAAGACTATGGCATTGCGAAATATATGTTAGGCATAGAGTTTGACAGAAGTGACAAGGGCATTAAATTGTCACAACAAAAGTATATAGAACAACTTTTGTTGAAATTCGACATGAATAATTGTAAGCCGATATCTACTCCTATGGAATGTAAGTACAAAATTGAGAAATCAACAACGAAGTGCAGTGAGAGTGTACAATACCCGTACCGTGAACTTATAGGTTCGTTAATGTATTTATCAACAGGAACAAGACCTGATATCACAAACACGGTATCTATATTAAGTCAATTCTTGGATTGCCCTAATGAGCAATGTTGGCTTGCTGCGAAACGTGTATTACGATACCTAAAACATACAAAAATGTATGGACTTCAATACATGAAGACAGGTAAATCATTGCATGGTTACTCTGATGCAGATTGGGTGGATGTTTAATGGATAGACGTTCTTATTCAGGTTATGTTTTTATGTTAGGAGGTGGATGCATATCGTGGAACTCGCAGAAGCAAAAATGTGTTGCAACTTCAAGCTGTGAATCAGAGTATGTTAGCTTGGCGTCTTCAATGAAAGAAGCTATCTATTTGAACAGTTTGCTGACTGAAATTGGGTACGTAAGTTTGCTCAATTATCTTTACATGTAGATAATCAGGGGGCGATTTGTCTCGCTAGTGATCCAATGTTTCATTCCCGGAGTAAACACATTGACATAAGGTATCACTTTATACGAAGTGTATTGAAGGACAATAAGGGTATTGAGTTGAAGTATTTGTCAACTGACTCAATGCTCGCTGACATTTTAACCAAGGCTTTGCCCAGAGAGAAACACTATACGTGTATGAGTGGTTTAGGCATTGCTTTGTAATGTTTTTTTTGTTATAATTGTTCTTTGATATTACTTATATTTTTTATGTGTTTTATAGTGATGTTTTGTTTTGAATATGCACATTAAGGGGGCGTATTGGAATATTATGTTAATGTGATATGTTTATGAGTTAAATGATTTATACCTACTTTAAGGTATTTTAGTACTGGCTGTAGACGAGTACTTGTCACTATTAGACTTTACATGGAAACTGTTCTATACTTTGAATTTATACTTTGATGTATGTCATTCGGTCATAAACAGTACTCAAGCACGTAAGTAAATAAAGTTTCTGTTATCAAATATCCTGGTTTATCTGCTTCCACAATAAAGAAATTCGTATACCTCACATTTTTCATAAATAGCCTACGCACTAACGCAATCCTAGAGCCAAAAGCCTACAAATACAATAAATAAGTCCTTTAATTCTACAACACCAATCAGGTTCTTTTGAAACCAATTCAGCCAAAGATTGGACGAGAAAGAATATAGGAATAAAAAATGGTTTATTAAATAATATAACCAGATAATATAATAATATAAGAAAGAAAATAGTAAAGAGCGTTTTAAGTGTTAAACTCTTTCGTAATGATGCAAAGCAGATGTGAAGCAGGTAAATTTGATTCAAAACATCACACTGAAAGCTGAGATCATCTGCCGTCTGCATGCCACCAATGCTGCGATCTGCCTTTTTTCGTACCCAGCGGCTTTGCCAAATTTTACAAGATCTAGTGGAATACTTGAAATGTTGCTTAGCCTGTTACTAGATCATCAATCGATAGCAATCAGTCTAATATTGGTTCTATGCATATTATAACACTGAAAAGGATATACGAGTAGTCTGGATTCACAATGAACTCCTATTAATATTATGAATGAATTATTTTTTTATGAACGCGAAATTATGTATGAATGGACGTTTGTAACTCCTTCGCGTGAAAACTTCTGAATGGTTTTTATTAAACCTTACAATAATATAGTTTATGCATCAGAATAACGCATAGGCTACAGTTTATAAAGATGTAGCGTTTTTATTTATGATATTTAAGAAAAAAGAAATTTGCCAGCTAAGATCAGGGTGTGGGTATCATCCTTATCGGAATCGAACCGACCTGGTGATATATGTAGATATTTAGGATTAATGATATGGGCGCCTCCACATAAATACAAACAGACCTTCAAATGGTTAAGTGATAAAATTAAACAAAGAGGTTTATATATGTAAGTTTATAATTACATGTAAATACAAATCAATAAAAGAGAAAAAATATATATATAATAGTCCACCAAACAATAGGCACGGTATATTGCACACATTACACATTTATGAGTTCACTGTTGAGCTGAGCCATCCTCCATTCGTCACCCAAGGTGAATGTCACAAAAGAAAAACTAATTCCCCCCAAAATACGGTGGTTCACACACGCAATATGGTAAAAATGGTAAGAGATCACCTTATAAGTTGGGATTACATCGGTGATGGCAGGGATTTCCGCTGATAAACAAGACAACCTACATCACCGCATGGCTGGGTGCATGAAGTCACGTTGGGATGAAACGGCCCAAACGCCCTATATTTGAGATGGTTCCGAGGTATACCGTGAACCCTACAACAATGTATAAAACATTTAATTTCTATCCCACGAACATGTGGGGAAATCTTTAAAGTTGAACAAAAGATGAAAATACAACTCACCATTATCTGGGATTGCTGCACGAAACTAATTAGGCATTAAGCAGATATTTAAAAGAATATTAAACAGAAGACATATTATAAAAGGAAAAAAAAACTAATTTGTTTTCACGGAGGCCTAAAGCGTCACATCCGCCAGGAGAGGAACGCCGAAAGACCCATCCTTCGCGTCCTCCTCGCCGACGTCAAAATGACAGCCATGACTCGAAATAGCCAATAAATAGCCACGGAGGGATCACCATAGATCAAGCCGTCCCGTTCCGAATTGGAAGTATCACGAGTGAAGAAAAGGCGGACTTGTCCAACAAGGAGATAGAAACGAAAACTTCTTTTAATAAACCAAAACAAAAGAATTTGTTTTAAGTAAACTCCTAATAGATTATATTAGGTATATATTAGTTATGAAAATATGTTAAGGTTTACTATTACAGTCCATGGCTTCACCCTATCAAACCTCTACAACCATAGATATGTATATTGAAATTTAAGTTCTAAATTACAATTCCAACTAAAACTCCTATCACAGACTCAACACCATTTGTATGCTGATTAAATGAATACAGAAACTAAATGTTTTGTCCCTATGTCCATCTTGTTATAAGTAAAATTTATGAAATATAAATTAAGACAAAAAATTGCACTTATGCTGAGGCTGTACAGGTTCCGATCCCTTCACTCTTACTTCCACTTAAAAGGTTAACAAAAAAAAATACATATCTGTCACAAAATCCTAATAGAATATGTAAACAAGAATGAAATTTGTAAATTAATAATGAAATTAGAAGTATTTTGTTGATTAAATTGTGCTGAAAACAATAGTAAAAAATAACACGTTACAAAGATATGCGCCATATTAATATAAGCTGTTGGAAATACTAATCCTGCGCAGACGAAGTTGCTCCCGTTGCTTCCCTCTCTGATTGTTCTGGTACAGAGTCTACTGAGAGAGAGATGGCCCAAACTATGAAGGTTTAGGAAACCCAATATCCTTTAGAGCAAAAAATAATGATAAGGATTCAAAATTCGCGACAGACTTATACAATCAGCCACATTGCAAATCTCACTTCCATTATGTATTTCATATTCCCTTATTTATTGGCAATTCAGTAATACCAAGTGACTAGACTAGGCCGGCACTTTATATCCACTCACAACAATTGGAACATCTTGATCCTACATACGAATAGCGTGCCTGTCTGTCTTGGCCAGTATTTATGTAGAGGCTTCAGATTTTTCCTCGGACGCCGATGTTTCCTGGCGTTGTTTCCTCGAAAGCTTGATGAATGTGAAAGCAAGCTACGACTGCCTACACTTTTACAGTATAAATAAAAAATATAAATACAGTATAAATATAAATATTGCATGTCGAATTGTCTACTGTTTCCTAAATTAGTGAAACGATTAAGACAATTTATTTTCATGGTACATAATAGTTAATTATATTTATTTATACAATTAGAGATAATTAATCATTCATAATCATACTTGGATGTATAGATTAATAATAATCTATAATCTATATATGAAATGATTAAATAAAATGTTGGATTCTTTGCTGTATTTTTGACTAAAATACACTCACAGGCACAATTAACCGCCCACCTCGTTTTTCGTTGAATTTGCGGAAATTCAGGATTTTAGCCCAAATTTCATGGGATGATAAGTTGAAAACAACCATCAAGGTAAACTTAAAGACAAGAAGACCTAAATCACGTTGTTTATTCACGAGTACACAAAAAAAAAATTAAATTTTGAAAAAAAAACATGGTTTAATTTTTTTAAATAAAATTTTAATAATGGGTGTTGCCGCCACGGGCTCTAATGACTTCTTGGAGCCGGTTTGGTAATCCATCCATAATGTCCTGGATGCCGATTGGGGAATATTGTGCGTCTTGAGCTCCCTCAAGGTCGTAGGTGTTGGTACTATTGCTCGTATGCGTCTTTTTAGCATGTCCCGAATGTGTTTAATTGGATTGAGGTAGAGACTGCGTGCAGGCCAAGGTAGAACTTGAATCCGGACCTCATTAAGATAATCAGTGACTGATCTTGCCGTATGGCAACGTGCATTGTCATGCATTAGTCTGAAGTTGTGTCCAATAAATGGCGCGAAAGGTACGACATGTTCTTGAAGAACTTCCTCCACGTACCTTTGAGCGTTCACACTGCCTCTGTCAAACACAACAAGATCGGTACGAGCCTCGTAAGAGATACCTCGCCAAACCATTATGGATCCTCCTTGGTAACCCACTGTTTCGGTTATAGTGCATGGAGCAAACCTTTCATTCTGGCGCCTGTAGACACGCTGACGTCCATCTGGACCACTTAAGGCTATTCTACTCTCATCTGAAACAGTGCGTCCTTCCATTCCTCCATAGTCCAGTCAGCATGTTCTCTCGCAAAACCAAGTCTAGCTCTACGGTGCTGAGGGAGCAGTTCTGGCACTCGAACTGGGCGAAAAGCTCTCAGATTTCTTTCTGCCAGTCTTCGTCTTATTGTACGTTCACTAACAGTCGCATTTCTCACCTCAAAAAGCCACGTACGAGCTTCAGTAGCGGTGCAAAACCGATTTCTTAGGACATTACTGACAACGAACCTGTCATCTCGAGCTGAAGTGCAGTGATGTCGACCTTGACCTGGTCTCCGGGTGTACGAACCAGTCTCCCGAAATCGTCTGATAGCATCCCGTACCGTGGTTCGAGGTACACCGAGTTTACGAGCGATGCAACGTTGACTGTACCCAGCATCGGCCAAAGTCACTGCCCTGGCTGCACCAGTCGCATCCAGTGGCATTTTTTAGATTTAAAAACGATGAACAATCACTTTAAAGTCAATTTGAATAATATTGATCCACTACGGCAAAAAGAAACAGGGATTGATTATTCTGTGCGCAACGCTAATAATGTCTAACAACGTCTAAATTCGAAAAATGATTCGGTGACACAATCTTATGCAACAAAATGAGGGTATACGTGTTTATTTTATTGCTGAAGTACCCACATGACAAAAAATAAAAGAGTGCATAAGCCATAGTTAACGTAAACAAACAGGGTGACGAGAAATAACGGTGGGCGGTTAAATATGCCTGTGAGTGTATTATTACGATCATTTTCCGAAATTTAATTTTTCCTCGTAAATTTTTCTTGTTATATTTGTAGGAATGATAAAAATTTTTGTAACAGAAAAACTATAACTTGGAGAAAGTAAGTGGAAAAGTTTGCACGTTTATTTTTATTCATAAATACATTTATGTACCTATTCCTCATTGCTGTATGGTTATTTGAGAAACGTCCACGAACGAGAAAGTTTCAAAAAGAAAGTGAGTACTTCCAAACTTTCTGGCGAGCTCCTCTGGAAACCGGATGTGTTCGCCTTGTTCGGCTTGTCTGCAGCCACTCCACAACACAACAGAACTGAGGGTTTCTCACAAAAGTTTTAAAGAAATAACTCCCAAGAATGTGTTCTTGAAATGAAAAACATCCGTACATTCCATAATAGCATCTTCCGGAGGAGCTCTTGAGTTTGTTTTGGTTCGACCGTTAAGATAATTGTTTTTTGTTTATTTTATACGAAATTGTTGAAAATTCATTCAATTATAGACAATAATGAAATTAGTGACATATATATCATTAGCAATCTTCATTACAAAATGTTATCTATAAATATAAATAAAGTTAGAGTGTCGTCTGTCTGTCTGTTTGTTCCGACTCATCTCTTAAATGGCTGGACAGATTTTGACGGGACTTTTAATGGCAGATAGCTTATGTAATAAGGAGTAACTTAGCCTACATTTATTTTAGAAAAATAAAGAAATTTTGTCCAAATACTGTCCAGTACCGCGCGCAGATCACGCGCATATGACTTAAAATAAAAATGCTAATACCAAAATAAACCTATTAACTTTTGTCTTAAATTCCACGCGGCTGAAGTCAAGATATGTACCCTTGACTTCAGCCTGTGATAGTGACGACTGAGTGATAAATATTTCTGTACTCTCAATATAGTAATTGTGCTGCTCAGTTCATTGTAGTTGCTGGTTGTAAAATGGAATTTCATGAATCTAAGTTCAACTTACGAGTATTTAGGCAGAGAGGTGCATAATAGAAAAATCCTGGTTGGTCCGACATATGGTCCTCAGCCACGTATATAACTAGACTATGATATAAACTGCTCCTTAAAACTCTTGTAGACCGCCAAGCGCGAACCTTGGATCTGGGCCAGAATTTTCATCGTGCCGCTTGTACGAGTAGTCCTGTCATAACCTCTGACCGTCCAACCTAAAGTTGATAGTTGGAGGTTTCAGTAAGAATGAGGCTGAGATTCAAAGCTACAAAAATGATTGCGACGTTTCACATAAGCCTTTATTTATCCCCTATATATTTACGTAAACATTATAAATTTTAAACCAATTACGCTGTCAATTATATATAAAATTCTTAACTTCATTGATTTTCACAAATAAATTACACATAACTTACAAAATATTAACAATTAAATTACCTCCATTCTTACTTGTTCTTCTCGAGGAGGTTCTCCCAATTTCCAAATATGTGTTGAGTAATTTTTTTCTTTATTCTTATGCGTGTATAAGGTTCTCTTATATTTATTTTTTTCGTCAATATGTGTATTTAAAGGCTTAAAACAATACTATAATATATAAAGCTTATAACGATATAATGACGATTATTTTGATTTTAACCGTCCACAAAATAATAATTGAGAATTTATTATTTAAATAATCAAACACCTTCTAGAAATAACGGTTTTTTTATTTAAATAATATTTAAAATGTTACAGTTGTTGTGACAATATCAAACACCTTCTAGAAATAACGGTTTATTAATTTAATATATAATTTTAATGATTCTATAATAAATAATATTTTGTTTTGTACCGGACATATACATATTAGATTTGTTTAATGCGATATGACTCCTGTGACAGAAATATATATTTGTTAGTTGTTTTAACTTGTATCGGAGGTTGAGTTCAGACTGTGTATCTGAAGCCGGTTTCCAACTGACGACTCTGTAATGACTGGAGATCGGATAATCGGATGCATATTTACTTAAAGTTAATTTTTGGCTCACAAATTATGGAAGCGGCTTTTTAAAATACATTTTGTTAAATAAAAATCCCGGGAAAATACGGGACTGCAAATTTAACGTAGTGATTGTGTTTGAAAAATACTAAATTAGCACGTGGTATTTATTTTTAAAAGACCGAGACTCCGGGTTCATTTATACAACTAAGTATGCATACGTATTTACATGAAGTTTAGTTCTACAGTACCGGAAGTCCGGGATTTTTATAAGATAAGATAAGATAAGCATTTATTGTTTAACTGTGTACATAGTAGGTTGTTACATAATTGGTTAGAGCTAACAGTCTGCCCATTCCGGACGTACAATAATAATATTATAAAGTATTATAATTATTAACATCGAGAGTCAGCATTATCATTATTTACAAAATATTCATTTAAATTATAATAACATCCATTTATTAACCATTGTTTTAATTGTTTTTTAAACTTATAACCATCTAGAGATTTTAAGTATCCAGGCAATCTATTGTATATTCTAATTCCAGTAATGTATGTACTTTTGTCCATAATGTAACCATTAGACGACGTATATTATTTTTAGTAGCTATTTTTTTTATGAAAAATGTCAGTTCGATTTCTTACAAATAAGCATATTTCTAATATATATATACATGTCAATGTAAGAAAATTTTGGTTCTTAAATACAGTTCTCAACGATTCTAATCTTTGCATCTTGAAAATTATCCCAAGGCATTTTTTTGTAAGACAAAGGTCGATTGAATTTTTACTGAGTTGCCCCAAAATATTATGCCACAGGTCAAACGTGGGTAAACATATCCGTAGTAAGCACTTATTGCCACCTTACTAGTTGTTACATTAGTCAATATGGATAACGCATAACATTTAGTAGATATTATATTGTTTATTTTGTTAATATGTGCCTTCCAGTTTAAATGTGTGTCAATTATTAGGCCTAAGAATTTCGTTTCATTTACAATGTCAATTTTTTTATTCTCTATTATAATATTCAAATCTAGTGCTAATGTCATATAATTTCTAAATTGCATAATTTTTGATTTAACTACATTTACTTTTAGGTTCAGAGAAGATAACCATTTTAATGTATAATTAAGAGTATTCTGTACCTCACGGTTTATTTATGGAAATAAAATAAAAAGACAGTTCCATACTTTGTGAAAAACTAAATTAGGTAAATAAATAAACATCCGGCTATCCAATTCCGCAATCCCGGGATTTTTATTTAACAAAACAATAACAAACCATTTCCATACTTTGTCTTAAACTAACTTTAGGTAAATATGCATCCGATTATCCGATCTCTAGTAATGACACAGGGAGAAAAAAAAATTGCCCTTGCTGGTTTTCTTGCTGGTCTTTCCAATACAAAGCCTCCCGCCGTAGACTTGTGAACCAATGGCGTAGCATCTTTGACATTCAAAAGTAATTGTAAAATCCCATTTGAATAATAAATTATTGATTTGATTATATTTAAAGCAATGGAATACTAGCGTGACTTTTAGGACTTGCACTCTTCCCGACTGACTGAATACTGTCGCTGACCAAGTCATATCTAATCATTACACCTTTTAAAATCAAATGTGGAACTGTGTTCCGTCACGTGGCTGACTGTGCTGCCATCTATTGGATAAAGTCACAAACAGAAAGAGATAGTACAGACTGAAGAACTTCTTACCCATCAATACTAAGACGATGCTTGTCAGACCTTAATCCTTCCCATCATCGACTATGGTGACGTGTGTTACTTTGATCTGAATTCAGACTTGCTGAATAAACATGATGAGACGGCTTTTGAATTATGGCATTAGATTTATATATTGTCTCCGTAAATATGACCACGTTTCCGCCTACAGACAAGAGCTGAAATGGTTACCCATCCGATTGAGAAGAAACGTGCGTGCTCTCACTACTCTCTACGCTCTGCTTAACTGTTCCTGTTCTCCCTCTTATTTATTACCTCATTTCCAATATCTACGTTCTACTCACTCTAAACCTTACGATCGACTAACAATCTTCTTCTCAGTCTGTCCACTCTTCTTTTCAAATTCAGGCCATACTTCTGTGGAACTCTCTCCCTTATGAAATCCGGATGGCACCAACTCGGGCCTCATGTAACGGAAGGTCCGTAAACATTTATTGGATATTATGGCACAAGCTTGATCTTGCAAGGATGTTGTTAAAGAATTGGCAGATATTAACTAATTAATATTTACATAGTTTATATATTGTTATTTATTTATATAAATATATATTTAAACTTGTATATATATGCTACTACATAGTTTATTAAATATTTGTATATAATTGTATTATATATTAGTTTATAATAATATGTATCCTGCAGCATTTTATTCATATAGTTACCTTCATATTTAAGCTATATATAAGTATAGACCTATCAAAATCTCGTTGCACCTGCACCACATCTCCACACCACCCAAAGGTTGGCTGGTAGAGAATACCTTAGGTATTAAGTCCGCCTATGTAGATTTTTTTTGCATAAAGATTGATAAATCAGCGTCAGGACTAATAAACCTGACAAATATGCTGAATTGGCTACCTGTTTTGGCACAGCAGCCGTGAGACAATTCCGCTGGCTTTGTAATATTTCTTTTAATTATGTTGTGTCAGAATAAACGTATTTTCTTTCTTTCTTTCTTTCTTTCTTTCTTTCTTTCTTTCTTTCTTTCTTTCTTTCTTTCTTTCTTTCTTTCTTTCTTTCTTTCATTCTTTCTTTCTTTAAATAAATAAATAAATAGTAGTCAAATCCGCAATCATGGTGTAACCTCAAGCATGAGAAGTAGAATTGCATATTTACAATACAATGACTGCGTATAATAATTAAGGTTTTAACACTGTATTACGTACCGTCGCTAAGTTCTCCTTTATTTTTATTACCTTATACATACGTGACCATAATTTGTAAGTACTGTGACTCTCGTCTCGTTGTCTTTATTATCTGCCTAAGATCACCATTGTGGTAAAATACTAAAGCAGCTTAGAATTAAGCATCTACAAATGTAAGTTATCTTTGTAATACAAAGTAAGAGCAAAGCGAATTAGAAACAAAGTAAATATAGGCAACACTGAAAGTACCCTAAAACTGAGTCTGGAAAAACGAAACGAAGCGAGTGCAAACAATGGATGGTATTTGAAAGTTACCGAGGTGAAATGGAAAAAAAAAACTCCTTGTGAACTAAACGAAACAAGAGTCTTACAAAGTCTTTTAAAATTTTTCACTTTGCTCTTCATTGTCGTGGATCGTATGGGAATCTAACTCAGAGCTGTTTTTGGTATGATTTTAAACTTTTATCATTATTAATTGTATTTACATCGGTTTCAAGGTGTCGCTATCTCTGAGGTCATGAGATCGAATCCCGGTGGGGCCAGAGAATATATATATCTATCAAACATATTTATATATGTATAATACTTATATGTATGTCTATCCGTTACTCTAAATCCCATAACACAAACTTTATAGAGCTTACATTGGGCTAGGCTAATTAGTGTAAGTATAAAAATATTTATTTAAAAAAATATATTTTATTTATTTATTAAACTTTTAATCTATTTTAATGACTTTAAAAGAAACTCTCTTACCAACCAGTCTCAACCATTGCTGGAATGGATTTGTGATTAAACTAAGTTTGTATAACAACGCAAGGTCGCCATTGTGACAATATTTTCTAAAACCAATATGGCGTAGTATATATTTTAAGCATTTTTATGGCATATAAAATAAACCGCTATAAGAGTAGGTATATATGATGTTAATTCGTTTAAGTATTACTACAATAATTGCGTTTTGTCATTGACTAGAAAATAAGCAATGCCCTTCATTATTCAAATTCAAAATTGGGTCACAAAAATGTGTTTTTTAAGCAATGAGTGTTATAACGTTAGATAGAACGAGTAAATTAATAAAGTAAATAAATAAAATCTGTTTTATATATATATATACTCCACGGACTCGTAGTC